>JALAZF010000497.1:0-2400000 GCA_022829125.1 Lathyrus tuberosus
TGTCACAATTTTTTAAGTAGAAAAAAATTATTATTTTGAATAATTTGTACTTTTGTCGAATGTTGCATGTGGTATTTTGAAATGCACAAATTCATGCTTTTGTGTTGTCCATTAGTTTCAATTTTGTTTAGTCTTATGATTAGTTTCAAAATCAAATAGGGTGCAACAAATAATTTCATAAATCTCTTGTTTTTTAGAAAATAAAATTCACGCTCTAACCTTTAAGGTGGAACAAATCATGTTTAGAGCTTTGGTGCATTTCTCTGAGGGTGAATTGAGTTATTTTTTAAAATAAGCTCCATAAAGGATCCAAGTGAGGATGAGTAATACAGATTCTACTTCTAGTTAATTTAGGATTTTGTGGTTGACTCTGTGTATCGAGATTACATGCTAATGTGTCCATGTCAATGTGAAATGTTATATTATCCATGGTGAGATTACATGTTAAGATGTAGTCTCCATATTGAGGTGCCATGTTCATATGTCTATATCAAGGTGACCTGACGTTCTATGATCTAAGGTGACTCAATGTGATGAAATTTTAAGGGATTTGAGTGTTGATATTTAATCCATAACTATCATGTTAGTTAGTTAATTACCTAATGTAGATAACTTGCTTTGCAAGTAATTGTGTAATACATATAAATAACACCTTGTAATGTGAATAATACAATCAATGAGAATCATCCATATTCTCTCTACTCTCTACTCTTTCTTCTCTTCTAAGTTTTATGTACATTATTGAGTGTGTGTACCATTTACATCATTTTGCAATTTCCATCTTTTTCTTGGTGCGCATACACTGTGATCCATCAGAGTGCTGGTGTTCTAACAATTGGCATCTAGTGCCTGGTTCGATCTAATGGAAACACGAGTGAAAAGTGAGGGAAACAATCAAGGGAAACACTGAGTGATAGATTCTTGATAGGCAAAATAAATAGCAATGGCTTTGGATCAAATATTCTGGTTCTTGTTGGCAAGAACTGGGATCATTGGAGTTCTTTGATGACATCTTTATTTGGAGCAAAAAAAGTGAGTGAAATTGTGTAGGATGGCTATGGAGATCTGGTTGTGAATCCAACTAATGCACAAAGGACTGCATTCAAGGAAGCCAAGAAGAAAGACTGCAAAGCTTTTATCTACATTCAGTAGAATGTTAACAATTAACACTTTGAGAAGATTTTTAAAGCTACAAGATCCAAAGAAGCACGGGACATTTTAGAAAATTATCACACTGGTGGAGAAAAGGTGAAGCAAGTGAAGCTACAATCCTATAGAAGAAAATATGAGATGATGCAGATGGAAGAAGATCAGAAAGTAAGTGATTACTTCTCAAAGTTAACAACAATTGTAAATCAGATGCAAAATTGTGGTGAGAACATTATAGATCAGATGGTAGTAGAAAATGTGCTGAGATCTTTAAGTCAAAAGTTTGATTACATAGTTATAGCTATCTAAGAAGAAAATGAAGTGAAAAATATGAAAATTGAAGAGTTGCAAAATTTATTGGAAGCACATGAGCTCCTGGTATTTGATAGAAGTTCCGAGAGATTAGTTCAACAAGAATTCCAAGTTCAAACTTCCAAGAAGGAGTGAAATCAGAAGTTTTTCAATAAGAAGGGAAAGAGCAAATCAAGTTGGTCCAGCAATAAAAAGAACAAGACTGAAGACAAAACTGAATCTTCAAAGATTGGAGGTTTTGGTAGAAATCAGAACAAGAAAAGGGATTTTGACAAAAGTAAGGTGCAATGTTACAACTGTGAGAAGTATGGAAACTTTGATGATGAATGTTGGTTCAAGAAAGATCAAAAGTCTAATGAAGAAGCAAATCTGGCTCATGATGATGATTCCAACATAATGTTGATGATGGCTACTACTAGTGATGAAAAGATTAAGAATGAAGAGTGGTTTCTTGACTCTGGATGCTCATAGCACATGAGATCACATAGAGAGTGGTTGACAAGTTTTGATGCTAGCAAGAAAACAAGCATCAAACTGGCTGACAGTAGAAACCTTGTGGCTGAAGGTAGTGGAAACATAATGATTAGAAGCAATGATGGCAAAAGAATCATTATTGAAGATGTGATGTATGTTCCTGAGATGAAGTGTAATCTCATGAGCATTGGTCAATTGGTGGAGAAGGGATTCTCAGTGACTATGGATGGTGACTCTTTGAAGTTGTTTGATGCAAAGAAGAATTTGGTGCTCAAATCAAACATGTCAAAGAATAGAACATACAGATGCAATATCTCAAGTGAAAAGATGATGTGCTTGTCTGCATCAGTGAGTGAATATGTCGAAGATCTATGGCACAAGAGGTATGGTCACCTGAATTTTAGAAGTCTTAGTGATTTGAATTCTAAAGAACTAGTGTATGGCTTGCCAAAATTGAATGTCAGAAAAGCCATTTGTGAAGTGTGTGTGAAAAGTAAGCAAAGCAAGTCCTCCTCTGTTTCTGAAGCACCTAAAAGAGCTAGTGTAACACTGCAAGTGGTTCACTCTGATATATATGATCCTTTTGAAGTATATTTATTAGGAGGAAGCAGATACTTCATCACATTTGTTGATGAATGTACAAGAATGATATGGCTGTATACAATCAAGCTTAAGACAGAGGCCTTAGATGTATTAAAAAAACTTAAAATCTTCATAGAAAAGGAGAGTGATAAATCTATTAAGATCTTGAGAACTGATGGTGGGGGAGAATACACCTTAAAATAATTTGAAGCCTTCCGTGTCAATCAAGGTATTGTGCATGAGGTAATAACTCCTTATACAGCTCAGCATAATGGACTTGCTGAGAGAAGGAATATAAATCTACAGAATATGGCAAGAAGCATGATCAAGCAGAAAAACCTACCACACAAATTTTGAGGTGAAGCAGTCATTACAACTGCTTACATTATGAATAAATGTCCTACAAAGAATCTAAATTTGAAGGTACTAGAGGAAGTTTGGTGTGGAAGAAAGCCTAGTGTGAAGCATTTCAAGGTTTTTGTCTCCTTGTGTTAAAAACATATATTAGATGTTAGAATAAGCAAGCTTGAAGATAAGAGTGTAATTATGATACTTATAGGATATCATCCAATATGTGTCTATAAGTTTTATAATCCTGTAACTCAAAAGGTACATGTCAGTAGAGATGTGATTGTGAATGAGGCTGAGAAGTGGAAATGGGAAAAAGAGCCAGTATATAACAGTGAGAAACAACAAAGCTGCATTTATCCTAATTCAAATGATGAATCAGATATTGAAGAAGTGAACAATAATGATGTAGATGAACCAGAAGAAGAGGAAGAAATTGTGAGACCTCAAAGAATCAGACAAGCTCCAAGAAGGTTGAATGATTGTGAAGTGATTTCTGACAATGCAGTAAATGATGAAGGTGATATCATTCACTTTGCATTGTTAGCAGATTCTTAACCTCTCAATTATAAAGAAACACTGAAGATAGATGTATGGAAGAAAGCTATGATGGAAAAACTCCAATCAACTGAGAAGAATCACACCTGGAAGTTGGTTAACTAGCCAGATAAGAAAAAGTAAATAGATGTGAAGTGGGTTTTCAAACTGAAATTAAATCCTAATGGGAAAATATCAAAGCATAAGGCAATGTTAGTGGCTAAAGGTTTCATACAAAAACATGGTATTGATTACAATGAGGTGTTTGCTTCAGCTGCAAGGCTGGAAACTGTAAGACTGGTGGTGGCTCTAGCTTGCAAGAGAAGGTGGTCACTCTACCACTTAGATGTAAAATCAGCTTTCCTAAATGGTCTACTTGAAGAAGTTGTGTTTGTGTCACAGCCTCCTGGTTTTGAAGTTCAAGGCAAGGAGAATATGATGTATAGACTCCATAAGGCTTTGTATGGTCCGAAGCAGGCCTCTAGAGTCTGGAACAAGAGGATTGATCAGTTCCTAATTCAAATAGGTTTCAAAAAGTGTTCAGTAGAGTTTAGTGTGTATGTGCAAAGTTCAAGTGAGGAAGAAACCATGATAATTTCCTTATTAGTGGATACGTAGGTATATAAAAGGAACAATTAAGTTTGGTCTGCTATTCCCTAATGGAAGCAAAGTTGAAAGAAGTGAACTCATTGGATACTCAGATAATGATTGGTGTGGAGACATCACAGATAGAAGGAGTACCTCTAGCTATGTTTTCAAGTTCAATGAAGCAGCTATATCATGGTGTACAAAGAAGCACCCAATGACTACATTTTCATCTTGTGAGGCTGAATATATTGCAGGAACATTTGCAGCTTGTCAAGTATTGTGGTTGGATTCAGTGATGAAGGAACTGAGGAGTGAAGTGATGAAGCCTTTGATACTCAGAATTGATAACAAGTCAACTATTAGCCCTGCTAAAAATCCAATCTCACATGGCAAAAGTAAACACATTGATACAAGGTTTCATTTCATTAGAGATCAGGCGAACAATGGAATGATTGAGGTGCAATATTGTCCAACTGAAGTACAGCTAGTAGATGGCTTTACAAAGGCTCTAAAGCTTGACATATTTGAGTATTTGAGAAAGAAGCTTGGTGTTGTAAGTGTTCAACAGTTATGAATTAAGGGGGAGTGTTGAGATTTAATCCATAACTGTTATGCTAGTTAGTTAGTTACCTAATGTAGATAACTTGCTTTACAAATAATTGTGTAATACATATAAATAATAACTTGTAATGTGAATAATACAATCAATGAGAATCATCCCTATTCTCTCTACCCTATACTCTTTCTTCTCTTCCAAGTTTTCTATACATTAGTGAGTGTGTGTACCATTTACATCATCTTGCAATTTCCATCTTTTTTTTGCTGCGCATACACTGTGATCCATCACAGTGCTGGTGTTCTAACACTGAGGTGTAGAAGTCCCTGGTGATTTGATGTCCTGAAGTCTAAATGATAGAGTGATAGGAGATGGGAGAGAATATAGATAGGTAAGAGTAAAAGAGATCCAAAGCTAATTTAAGCTAATTTAAACTTAACCTTAAATTTGTGTTCCTAATTATTTTTCAACAAAATCACTCATATGTGATATGATGACTACTATTGTTGTAGCTTAGTCTTGTGTTTCATAATTGTGATGTTTGGAGGTAACAAAATTGAGTAATGATACTAGGTGTTGGAATTAATTAAAATCAAGGGATTTTTTTTACATAAAAAAAAAAGTAATGATAGATAATTTCAGAAGATTTGTTTATGAATAGGTTGATTGTTGAAGTTCCAATTCAAGCATACTATTCTCATAAATTGATCCCGAAGAAATAAAATAATGATGGAGATTAAAACAAATTGAAATATGATAAACCATATGTTGTTCATAATTATAGTTTTGGAAAGATAACACTTCATATGGCTCTGGAAGAGCGTTGTTACGAATGTAAAAAGCCTTTGTAAGTTTTACCAGAGCAAATGATGTAATATTTGTGTCACTTGTTGCACTTATAGAATATCCTCTCCTATTCCTTCTACCATTGTTTCTTTAGACATGGATGGTATACATGCAAACGATACTCGAATGTTTAATGTTTAAGTTAGACGATGTGCTAGCATGTAACTAGTAATGGAATCGATTGTATAGTGAAAATATGAGGTTTTAACTTATTACTCCACACTCAATCTCTATGAATAAATAATATTAGTCTTTTCAAAATTCATGTAATACACGCATGAATTTCAAATTGTTTGGGAGATACTGGAAATTTCATTTTTACAGAAATTTCAGAATTGGGAAAATTAGAGAAATTTCAAAATTTCCAGAATATGTTTGATATTTTTTCTTCAGATTTTGCAGTGAAATACAGATAAAGATACGACTCTAAAATGATAGTCTACTAATACTTGATTTGGGTAAAAAAATAATGAAGAAGATTACACTCATAACTATTGTTACCTTTACGTTGAATTCATATAAAATTAGTCAAATTTATTTAAGGAATTGAATCTGAGATTAGCGTGATACCTTTATGTTGAATTTATTTAAGATAAGTCAAATTTGTTAGAGAAATTGAATCTGGGATAAGTGTGAGCTCGTATGAGATTTGAGAGCCCCTTGATGTATAGAATGATGAGAGCACATTCGTGATTCTAGATCACTTATATGAATTATAATTTTTATGGAAATGATGTGATGGTAGAAATCTAGGCTATGTCCCCTTCTAGTGAGATGATCACATCTTCTCTCCGAAGTGAGTATGAGAGATGATCTTGGATTTAGACCTTGTTAGTTACTAGGTCCTTTGACATTTTTTTCTAGGTAATCTTCTTTGTTGGATAATCCATAAAATAACTAAGTTGGGTCTATTGGGTATTTTAGACCTATTTCGTTACAACAAATGTTAATTTACAATCTCATTTTTTATGACATTTTTAAATGTTGATATGCAAATTTGTTTTTCTCTAGAAAATAATGTAAACTAAATTTTGTTGTAAGAAATGAAAACAGATTTATAATTGAAAAATCTTGGAATAGAGAAACCTATTTTCGATTGTTTTTATATAAAGACTGAATTGCAACTTTATGTTGGGTAATCATGAGGGAAAAACATTTATATTGGATCAAATACTGTAACAACTCGTAATATATATATATATATATATATATATATATATATATATATATATATATATATATATATATATATATATATATATATATATATATATATATCTTACAAGTGTTATTATTTAGTATTGACACAATCATAAGTATCTATTGGCGTCATTTACATACTTGACCATTTTACAAAATATAAAAGACAACATATAGTACAAGATATGAAAAGTGCCAAAATAAAAATCTAAGAACTAAGTACAATATCCGTCATTGTACAATATTTGTCATTGTACAATATACACAGCGGAAGATCACAATATAAACTTCCCTTGAAACATCAATGCACAACTCTTCATGTATACTAAACCTGCAAATAATACCTAAAAAATAACAACAAAATTAGGGTGAGATAATAATCTCAGTGAGTTCCCCTATCCTATGGGTTCACTCGACTCTGCAGGGTTCTAATCAAATTCTAACTCAAGTTTTCAAAAGCTAAAGACTTAAGCAATTAGGATTTTTTGCATTGTATGGAAACATGTACACTTGAGTTCATCAACTCAAACAAACGCTAGCTCGAAAACGTACAAAAACATCTTTCCCCGACAAGCCCTGCGTCTAGGGTTATTGACACGGATCACGGATCTTAGTATCATACATCGACTTTCTTGGGCTCTTCAAATTCTTCGATGGGAATCTAACCCATTTGGTTTAACATATAGAAATCTAACCCATTTGGTTGCACATATTGAAATCTAACCCATTTGGTTGAACATATGGGAATCTAACCCATTTGGTTGCACATATTGGAATTTAACCCATTTGGTTGATGCGAAGTGTCAATGCGTTCTGACTATGAATTGGGACAACACAATCAAGGGTTGTTTCTGACTACGTGATTAAATAGAAACACAACGTGATTGTATTCGACAATCACAAGGTGATCACATTCACCTTAATCACATAACATCAACACATATTCCATATAAAACATATTATTCATCAATCACGTGACTACTTGTCTGTTGTACACACCGTTGTACAATCACGTCCAAACATAACTATCTAAACCATTTTATATCCTAAGTTATCTTACTAAGTCATTTACCTAGTTATATACTAGGTTTGCTCACTCATCTTTATAGGATTTTAAGCATGTTATTCGAAAACCAAAACATCTAATCAATACATAGCATACACATTAGCATAATGCAATACCATACATGTAACACATATAGTAGCATAGCATGTCAAACATAATCAACCATAAGTAATTAGCATACAACATTAAGGCATATAAACCATTACTTTCCTATACCAAGCATCCTTTGTTGGTTCATGGTCTCTCGTCATCATTTAATGGCTCATTAGATCATATTTCCAATGCTTCAAATCTAATCCCAAACGGATTCTCGATTCTTTAATTATGATGGAAACAAGAAACATAGTATTCACATTCACTTCCATTTCACATATTAGTTATCACCATTATCCTATCAATAATTGACATATATCCATGTTTCTACTTCACTATCACATAAAGCATTGAAGTATCTTTCCAACGCTTCCGATTGTGTCTTAATCCGAGTTACAGTTCTCAAGTTATGAACCAAACAGTGAAAAAGCAAAAACACAAATGCAGTCAAGCGCGCTAAGCACGGTCGTAGCGCGCTTACAGCCCCAGAACATATTAAAAATGGGTTCCAGGCGCGCTAAGCGTCATCAGGCTTGGCTAAGCATGGTTCCCTACAACCCCAACCTCCAAAACACCCAATTTTATGATTTCTACCCCAAATCTCGTGAATTTTACACCCTAAAGCATCAATAAACATGTAGAACAACAACATAGCATCAAAACACATGACATGGTTTCTCAACAACATGAATACATTCCACATGTTTCCTCAAGTTCATGAACATAAACTCATAACAACAATAACAACCATATATGATCAGAATAACACAACAATCATGTAAAGCATGGTCAATTCATGGTTCATGGTCAACATTCAAGAGTAATCTAGAAAACTTATCATGTTATCATGGATTCCACCCACTAATCTATGATACAACAAAAAAACCTTAACTTTTAAAATTAATAGTTTCTAACTAGAACTCACCTCTTGAAGATGAGGAAGACGATGGAGGAATTGAGATGAGAAGATGGTGATGATGATTGGTTTCCATAGATTTGAGCTTCCTTCCTCTTCTTCTTTATCTCCTTTTTTTTCCTCTTTCTCTCTGTTGTGAAAAATGATACCTTGAAACAAAATATTAACGGTTTCTTTATGGGCAAGAAACACGCAAGGGTTAGGGTTAACAAGGAAAAATAAAGGAAAAACAACTGAAACCCTATTAGGGTTCACAAAGGAAGAGAAAAGAGGAATAAGAATTGAGAATTAGTTAAATCTGTTTTACTATTCACTTTCAGAATAGGGTTCAAAGATTACAAGTGAATACCAACAATTAACCTCTCTCAACCTAATAAGGTTTTGTCACACCTTAGGAAGAGAGATTAGTATGCTATTTATAATAAATCTAACATACTAAACTAATGGACTTTTTAACAATTACACATTACAAGCTAACTTAGGGTACAAGCTAACTTAAACAATTGGATCCATAACACAAGGCCCAATTCGATCTCCTACATACTAGAACACAATTCGACTACAGCATGTAGTTCTTCGACAATAGCATGTGAGCGAACTTCGATGGCATGCTAAAACTAGAGCTCGATCCAATATCTCACAAATCTCCACCTTGGATCTAACTCTATATCCTCAAGAAATAAACTAGCTTTCTTCATGCAGCTTTATCAACTGCATACAGTGGAAAAGCTTGCAACTGGGCAATGTCTTGGTGATCATATCAGCAGCATTATGTTCTGTCGAAACCTTCAGCACTTGGACTTCTCCACGCTCGATTACCCCTCTGACGAAATGCAGCCTCACATCAATGTGCTTGGTTCGCTCATGATAGGTTGAATTCTTCGACTGGTGTATTGCACTTTGACTATCACATTTAACAGTGATAACTGGACCTTGAAGTTTCAGCTCTTTTGCAAAACCTTCAAGCCACAATTCTTCCTTCACAGCTTCAGTTAGGGCAATATATTCTGCTTCAGTGGTTGATAAGGCAACAACCTACTGAAGTGTTGCTTTCCAACTGATTGTTGTCCCAAACATAGTGAACATATATCCCAAAATAGATTTTCTGGAATCCATACAACCTGCATAATCAGAGTTGACATATCCTTTGATTGCTGCTTTACTATCTTCACCCAAGGCTCCACCATAAATTAGGACTCTATTCAGAGACCCATTTATGTACCTTAGAATCCATTTCAATGCTTGCCAGTGAGCCTTTCCAGGATTCGCCATATACCTGCTTACAATACTTACTGCATATGCTATGTCGGGTCTAGTACAGACCATATCATACATCAAAGAACCCACTATATTAGCATATGAAATGCTATTCATATAAGCTCTTTCGACATCAGTACTGAGACACTGATCTATACTCAGCTTGAATTGAGGGTTTGTCGGATTCACAACAGGCTTTGAATTCGAGAATCTTCTGTAGGTATGCCTCTTGAGATAAGCATAATTTCGACTGCTTTCTATCTCTTCGAATGTCAATCCTAAGAATCCTAGACGCAGCTCCCAAATTCTTCATGTCGAACTCTTTATTGAGTTCATCCTTCACCCTCATTACATCTTCAACATTGCTGCTTGCTATTAGAATATCATCCACATAAAGCAACAAAATAACAAATGAATTACCAGGACAAAATCTGAAGTAAACACAGTGGTCGAACTGACTTCTAATGAAACTTATGCGTGCCATAAACTTGTCGAATCTCCTATTCCACTGTCGAGAAGATTGTTTCAGTCCATATAAAGATCTTTTCAGCTTGCACACATAATCTTCCTTCCCCTTTTCAACATACCCTTCAGGTTGCCTTATCAGGATTGTTTCATCTAGATCACCATACAAGAACGCAGGCTTCACATCCATCTGTTGCAATTCAAGATCGAACTGTGCCACGATGGCAAGTAATATTCGAATGGACCTATGCTTCACAATAGGAGAGAACACATATTTGAAGTCGACACCTTCTTTCTGAGTGAAACCCCTAGCGACCAATCTTGCCTTGTATATCTTTGACGCCACTCCTTCGAGTCCTTCCTTAACTTTGAAATCCATTTACAGCTGACTAACCTAGCTCAAGCAGGTTTCTTGATCAGTTCCTATGTGTTGTTATCATGAAGAGATTTCATCTCATCATCCATGGCCTTCATCCATTCAGTCTTGTTTCGACTCCTCATAACTTCCTTATAGTCTCTAAGTTCTTTGTCGAGAACCTCACTTGCAGAGATTAAGGCATAAGCTATAAGATCTACATACCCATGTCTCTGAGGTGCTTGATGACTCTCCTTGACATGTCTCTTGCTAGCAGGTAGTCATTATCAGTCTCCTCATCTTCGACAACATCTTATGCTTCTTTTTTGACTCTATCTGGGATATGCAATTCAACTTCAACATGATCCACCTCAACAGGAATATCTCCCTGTTCCAGCTCTTCGTCAGCATCATCAGTTTTCTTAAAAGCCATCTCAGCTTCATTGAAAACTACATCTCGTCTGGTTATACACCTCCTGTGACCTGGCTCTAGGCACCATAGCCTATAAGCTTTGACTTCTTCAGGGTATCCCATAAACATGCATTTCAGAGTTCTAGGTTCGACCTTGTCTTACCTAATGTGAGCATAGGCCACACAACCAAATACTCCCAGTCTGTCGAGACTAGTTGGATGTCCCTACCAAACTTCTTCAGGTGTCTTCATATCTAACGCCGTCGAAGGACATCTGTTTATCAGATATGTTGCTGTCGAAACAGCCTCAGCCCAAAACACCTTCTTTAACCCAACACTAGTCAACATGCATCTAACGCTTTCCAAAATAGTTCGATTAAACCTCTTTGCCAAACGATTTTGTTGTGGAGTACCTGCAGTAGTTTTGTGCCTTATAATACCTGAGGAAGCACACAAGCTGTCGAACGCCTCATTGTAAAATTCAAGGCCATTGTCGGTTCTCAACCTCTTGACCTTTCTGCCAGTCTGATTTTCGACCAGAGACTTCCAACCTTTGAAGTTCTCAAAAGCTTCATCCTTAGTCTTCTGGATGAATACCCGTAACTTTCTAGAATAATCATTGACTATGGATAGAAAATACCTTGTCCCTGAATGTGATGGACACCATGCAGGCCCCCAAAGATCAGCATGGATGTAATCAACGGATCCATGAGTTCTTTGTTTTCCATTGTTGAACTTCACTCTGCAAGATTTTCCAAGTACATAGGGTTCACAAAATTTCAGTTTTTCGACTTTGTCTCCTCAAAGCAGATTTGTTTCCCCAATTCGACCAGGCCCTGAAGATGGCTGGTTTTTACCTGAGTGAATCGCACACTCAAAGATACAATAGAGTCGCCACCGAAGTTTATTTAGTCCCAAAGGACAGGGAAAATATCGATAAAACCCAAGGGGAAGAGAAACGGGAACGGGGGTCGGTTATGTGAAAGGAATGTACTAGCAGCTCACACATCCGTCGTACTCGACGGGAACCATTTCACCTGCTTCTAGGCTTGGATGTGTTATCTATCTAAAGGCTTTTAGCTTAAAGAAAAGGAGAGAGAAGGAGAAAAGAAAAAGAAAGAAAGAAAGAAAGAAAGAAAGAAAAACAGTGCTCGCAGAGGATTGGGGCCTTCGTGCCTACGTACCCTCATAGTGCAATGAGGAAGTCAAAGCATCGTAGTTCATGGAACCAGGGAAAAGAAGGAGGAATGGAAGAAGGTGGAAGGGTGCTCGCCAAGATCATCGCGATCTCGTGCCTACGTATCATACATTCGAAAGAATGCAGAATTAGAGCTTCCGTAGTTCATGGAACTAAGACGGAAAAGGAAAAGGGAAGCGGTGTTAAAACCAAGAGCAAAGAAAGAAGGAAACTCCGCTGGGGATCCAAAGAATTGGTGTCAAAACTAAGAAAGAAGTGTGAAGGAAAGACAATAACTGTGCTAACGATAAAGTGCAAGAATAGTGTCAAAACCAAGAAGATATAAGAGCAAAAAGGAATAAAAGAGACTCCACTGGGGAGGTAAGAGAACAAAGAATTGTGCTAGGGGTCAGAGGGTAAGCGACCCTATTGGGGAACAAACAAAGGGATGGTGTTGAAACCAAGAGAAAATGGGTTCGGTGTATTAACTGACTGGCAGTGGTTAATCGAAGGAAAAGAGATAAGAACTCTGGTGGGGATAAAGGTTTTAACAGATAAACTGTGATCCACCAGAAGAGAGAGTACTGAACAAAGGAAGATGTTTGACTCAGAGGGAAAGTCGATATATTAACTGATAACAGTGGTTAACCAAAGAGAAGGGTGTAGAACCAAGCAGAGGTTGTAACCCACTGGGGATATTGGTACTGATTAAACGAATAGTACTTAACCAACAGAAAAGGGTATTGACCGAAAGAGGTTGCTAACCGCTGAGGATTCGGTATTAACAGAGAAACTGTGATTAACCGAAGAGAAAACGAGTGATTAACCAAGAAAAGGTGATTAACTCGAAAAGGCTCAGTATTTTAACAGGAAGGCTGTGGTTAACTGAAGAAATGGGTGATTAATCAAGAGAAGGTGATTAACCCATGTGGGAACTCAGTATGTTAACAGATAGATTGTGGTTAACTGAGAAGGAGTGCAAATTGGTGTTTTAACTGACAAGCAGTGGTTAACCAAACAAAAGGAGAGGAACCAATAGAAGGTTGTGAACTCCGCTAGGGTTTTGGTGTTTAACAGGAAGACTGTGTTTAACCGAAGAAAAGGGATTAAGACTCTTCAGGGGAATAAAAAAAATGATGATTGACCAAGGAAAAGAAGTAGGGTATTGAAACAAAGAGAGTTTGCTAACCCAAGGAACAATGGTCTTTAACCAAGAAGGTGATTGATCAAAAGAGAGATAAGAGTGATCAAGGATCAACTTGACTGGAGAAGAAGATACACTACCGCCTGAGGATAGAGGTGACTAAGCCAGGCACAGGTTCAGTCATTCCCTACATGAAGTGGTCAGAATGAGAGTAGGAAGTCTCCATTCTCATTCCTTCTCTAACACACAGGGTGTAGTGCAGAAGTTGAAACAGACAGCGTAACAGCTCCAAGTTGTACAGTGCTCCAGTGTCGCGTGAAAGCTCTGACTCCGCGGGGAAGGAAAGAGAGAGAAAGCTCTAAAGGAGGCCTAAAGAGAAACACCAAAGGGAAGATTAATAATCGAAACGAAGTTTCGATTAATTAACCAAAGGGGGCATATGCTAATAATTTTTCAAATGAATGAAGAATTATTAAAGCAAAAGTTGTATTGTTGATTGTACAAGATTAAGCTTATTCTTTAAGTTAATTCAACATGAATGAAAGTGAAAAAAAATACCAGATGACACTTACTATGTTTCACAAATCATGCTATCATGTGAATAAAATTGTGCAAAATATTCATGTTCATACAATACCAAAAATGTGAACAAATGGAATAATCAAAATCATACATCGAAAGTTCATGAGCATGCTTTAAATAGAGGTTAAATGACACCTAAAACATCCATAAAAATCAAGCATATCAATCCATCGAAGTTAGAGCAAGAAAGCATGGCAAACATACTTGAAAAAGCATGAAAATGGCCTTCTGGTTCAGTGTTAATCGATTAACACTTTTGCACTACAAAGTGTTAATCGATTAACACTTGAAAAATAACAAAATTACAATGGTTAATCGATTAACGCTTTTGCATTGCAAAGTGTTAATCGATTAACACTGGCACAGGGGCAGAAAAACAGTTTTCAAAGATGCTTTTGGCCACTTATTGATTGTGGAATCACTCCAATGCTAGGGCAAACAATTATGCACGAAAAATCAAGTTTAACAACCGCAAATAATCAACAATGGAATCAATTAAATCATCAAGATCAAGGATCGAGCAATGGCATAATTAATTCACACACAACAAAGTATCGAAACTACATCACAAATGATACGAAAACGTTCGAAACAGAATAATGAAAGAGATTTACCAACCTACAAGCCGGAGGATTGGCTTGGTGATTGTTGCAAAGAGATCTTGAGGAAGATAATCAAAGAAAATCAGAGGAATCTTCAATTATAGCCGAAACGTATCGAAACCGAGCAAATTGCGACGAAACTCCGAAATATAAATTCGAACCGTTGGATCTTGAAACAAATACTTGAGATGAATCCAAAAGCTTATAAAACTCTAGAAATCCAAGTATAATTGCAAGATGATGAAGGTTGAGCTCAAGAAATAATCACTTCCAATATAGAAGTGATTATTCTTCAATGGTGAAGAGCTATAGTAAGGTTTGGGAAGAAAATTGAGATGAAGATGAAGAAGTAGCAGGAAAAATTTAGAGAGAATGTGAGAGAATTAAGAGTGAAGTATGAGAAATTTGTGCGAAATAGTTGATCCCTTGAAAAATGATTGAAGGTTTGTTTATATAGAATTTTGGTTTGGAGTGTGAGAGGTTTGGAATTTGGTTTAGACTTAGCTTTGGGTGGTTTGGAACTAGGCTAGGAGTTAGTTACACTTGACTCACTGAGTCAAGCGGTTAAATCGGTTAGTTAGGAAGTTAACTCAGTAGCAATCCCAATGTAAGCTTCACATCCAAACGTTGACATGCTTGGGAATCAAGGAACATGGTGCACTTAAATTAGAGTAATGCATGGGAATAAATGCACTTGGAGTGTCTTGAATAGTCTTGAAATGTCTAGAATGTTCCACACAATGCTAGCACCAAGTATACCCCAAAAATGTAGAGGAACAATTGATCTCATGAAAAGTAGCAAAATCTGCCCAATTTACAAGGGTTAATCTATTAACACTTTTTGCACTGAAAAGTGTTAATAGATTAACCAAGCCAAAAAGTGCCCAATTTGCTTGAAAAAGGTGCTTTGGCTACGGTTCTGATTTTCAACCTCTTGCTTTGATGAATAGGCATATAAACCCTTGTTTTGTGATTGTTTTGATGATGTGATGACCTTGTGAAGATTTGATTAATCGAGCTTGGAAAACCTGAATATTCCTGCAATAAAACCACGGAGAAAAAGTGCGAATGCGTATGCCAGCGGTGCGAATGCGTATGCCAGCGATGCGAATGTACATGCTCATGCAAAATGCAAGAAAGGAGGTCAAATTTCGGGTTAAGACAACTGCCCCTATTTAATCCTCTTGGACCTGAATGTTCGAATGGTGACAGCCTTTCGATGATTCGAGGTAAAAGGGGATTAAATAAAAGAGTAGGTGAAAAATTTGTTCGACGACGACAAAAGGAGAGTTTTGATAGTGTTTGAAGTTTGGCTGAATATCTGTTGGGGAGATAAATCAGGCCAAAAGAAAAGGAGGTATGCTTGATGCATATGCTATGTATGTGTTGTTCTACATGATGCTTGATATAATGTTATGCAACAGATGCAAGTTAAGGTACAGTGTCGCAAGCTGGCAGGTTCTGGATGGACCAAAGAATAAGGAAAGGTTTTTGGATGAACCAAAGGAAAGAAAGAGACTTTGAAAAAGTTTTCCAAACGCGAACTGGACTTGAAAAGTGTGCTAGACGAGAACCGGTTTTTGAAAAATGCGTGCCAGATGAGAACTGAACTTTAGAAAAGTGAGCCAGACGAGAACTGGAAAAGTTTGCCAGACGAGAACTGGAAACGTTTTCCAGACAAGAACTAGACTTTAAAAAGATAGGTCAGATGAGTACTGACCACCTGACAAGAACTGGATTTTAAAGAAGTAAGTCAGACGAGAACCAACCACCAGACGAGAACTGGAATTTGATGAGATAAGTCATACGAGAACTGGATACCAGACGAGAACTGGGTTTGAAAGAGACAAGTTAGATGATAGCTGACCTCCAGATGAGAACTGGATGTTGAAAAAGTTCGCCAGACGAGAACTGGACTTTGCAAGGATACGCCATACGAGAATTGACTACCAGACGGGAACTGGATTTTTAACAGACAAGTCAGAAGAGAACTGAATGCCAAACGATAACTGGGTTCTAAAGGAGTTTTCCAAACAAGAACTGGACTTTAAAGAGATAAATCAGACGAGGACTGACGACCAGACGAGAACTGGAATTTGAAGAGCAAGGTCAGATGGGAATTTACTACCAGACGAGAACTGGGATTAAGTTTACCAGATGTGAACTAGAATTAAGCAATGATGAGCCAGACGGAAACTGACTACCAGACGAGAACTGGGTTTTAAAGAGATAAGTCAGACGAGAAATAACTACCAGATGAGAACTGGGTTTTGAAGGGCAAGGTCAGACGGGAACTGACTACTAGACGAGAATTGGGATTTTGAAGGGGTAAGTCAGACAAGAACTGACTACCAGACGAGGACTAGATTTGAAAGAGTCAAGGTCAAACGAGAATTGACAACCAGATGAGAACTGGGTTTGAAAGAGATAAGTTCAAATAAGAATTGACTACCAGACGAGAACTGGGTTGTGATTAAGCCAGACGAGGACTGACTACCAGACGATAACTGGGTTTTGTAAAGATGAGCCAGACGAGAACTGACCATAGTTTGTAAAGATTCGCCAGACGAGAACTGGACTTTGATAAAAGTTGGCTAGACAAGAACTGGCTACCAGACGAGAACTGGGTTTTGATTGGGACGCACGTTTGAACCTGTATGGCGTAATGCTTCAATTTTATTAATATGCTACGTATTTGAGGATGCAATGTTATGCGATGATGATTACTATATGCAGAATGTTAGTAATTGGGTTCTGAAGAGATGCCAAGTATGATCGTGCTTAAGTCAAGGCTTCATGCTATGCCAGATGAAGGATATGCATGAGTGAAGCGACATGATTAATGCATGAGAGTGGTCTGTGCAACAGTTCTAGTGTTTTTGTTGTGGGAGGTGAAAGACTTATTGTTAGGGTACAAGCCATAAAGACGTGATTCCCCGACACCTACTTTAAGGATCATCAGTTGTTGATGCACCATTGCTCTTGCCACAAAATACAGAGAGAGCTTGTACTTTAGTTTCCCATCTCTGCCCCAGTCTGTTGGGTATCTACATGGATTGCCCCAGTCAAAAGGTAGGAGACAATTGTGTCATAAGATGATCTTGATTCGACTTTCCCCAGCGTATCGAAACAATATGCCCTGATTAACTATCTTTTGGAGAGGATGATGTCTTGTGTTCTTGGGATGTTTGCCCCAGTATGAACCCTAAAGTGATTTTTCCCCTGACTGATCGATCTTTGGATGAATGCCCCTGACCAACTGATCTTTGAGAGATATGTCGAGTCTTGACTTAATTGTCCCAGATTGGCTAAATCTTGAGGTTAGTTTCCCTTTTACTCAACAGTTTTTAGGCGTTTTGCCCCTTGAGATGATCAAACTTTCCATTGTGGAAACTTTCTTGATGTCAAGTGCTTGTTCGCAAGTAAGAAGTGTTTATTTTGAAAGTGATAATGCTAATACCATGCATATGTCAGTTTTGAAATCCAAGCATGTTCACTAAGATTATGACATATAGTGAATGGATCACCATTTAGAATGCCATGTCAGTATCGGCACAAAAGATAAGCAAATCTTTGGGAGTCAGCTTTGACATGATCCCATTGTAGTATGCTTTCGAAATAAAACCTGCTTCAGTTAGGTCTTTTGAGGGTTGTAACGTGGCCTGGTTCACGGTTTAAGAAATAAAGGATATAAGGCTCAAAATTTATTTTAACCCCACCCATTCTCCTTGATGTTCTCCAGTCCTACGTTCAGCTAGTTTGACACAAGTGTTCGCCTTTCAAAGAGACTTTGAATGGTGGACGTGATTCTGAAGGAACCGACGAGGATTTTGGCGCGGCAGTCACTCACCTTTTGTTTTGTCACATGTGATCACACGAACTTGTTCTTATTGAGGATTTTTCTCTTTTGATTCTTTGTTTTGCTCTTTTTGTTTTCCCTAATTTTTGCGTAGACTGTTTATTTTGAATTTGCAGTCTACCGGGATGCCCTAATTTTTGCCTAAGTCCTTTGTTTTTGAGTTTTTGACTTAACGGGCTTTATTCCTTTGCTTTTTTTTTTTTTGCTTTTGTAATTTTGAATTTTTTCCTAACAAAATCGTGTGACATGTGTTTGTTTGATTTGTAAGGGTGAGTTGTGACTGCCTCATTCCTTTGGTTGGTGAGGGATATCCAAAATGGATTTGTGATTTTTCCGACCTCTTGCGAGGGATATGATGTGATTGATCCTCAAAATGGTGTACTCCTCTTTTGAAATTTGAACGCATGGTCAAACTACCTGAAAACTACCCTGCCCCTGGTTAAGACTGAGGGTTTTATGTGTACAGAAAGAAACTCCTACTTCAAGGCCCAAAGGGGTTGACTAGGGATTATCTTCCTTATAACTCAAGTGTTTGGGGATTTGAACAAATGCCTTGCATCGTCAACAAGGTTTTATTCGAAGCATACAGACAGTGATCTCATGTCTTTTTTATTTCATCATTCTCTTTTTGATTTTACTTGATCAAATGTGCGATATTGATAAAAAGTATAAGTGAACACGAATGAATTTATTCAAAACATGCATATTTATTTCATTATTATTATCATCTGAAAACAAACAAGTTTTACAAATGAACAGTGCTTGACAAACAAAAAGATTACAAAATGGAAATAATGGAATGACTTAATGGTTGTCGATGTTGAGGAAGTGCTCAAAGACTTATTCGAGGGATTCTTTTACAATCTTAGCCCTTACACGGACAAGGGATTTTTGTTCACCCGCAGTTTCTCACCTTGAACAGTTAAGTGCTTCTTGTCAATCAACTGTTGGACCTTAGCTTTGAAAATGTTGCAATCCTCAATCGAATGTCCAGCTGACCCAGCATGATATCAGCATCACACATTGGGATCATACCCAGGTGGGAATGGCTCTGGAGGAGGCTTTAGAGCTTTGGGAACCACCAGCAAGTTCTGAACCAGATATGGGAGAAGTTGAGTGTATGTCACAGGAATCGAATCTCTAGAGGAGTATTCCTTTGTTCTAGATTGTTCTGGAGCTTGCGCTGGTTCTGGAGTTCTCGGCCTTGGGCTTGTTGATTATGAGCCTGAGGAGGCTGTTGATATGGTGGTTGTTGATATTGTGCAGCAACAATGTAAGGGTATGGATAATATGGCATGGGAGCCATGGGAGTTTGCATTTGAAAGTGGACACCAGCCATGACAACATTTGTTTCCACTGCCTTTTCTTCAGAGAACCCGCCTTGTGGCTTATTGACCCCTGATTGTTGACTCACAGTGCCAATAATTTTCCCTATTTTGAGCCCATTCTCAATGCGTTCCCCAATGGTCACAACATCAGCAAAATTGGAAGATGTGCTACCAACAATCTTTTCATAGTACAAACCCTGAAGAGTGCCCATGAATATGTCAACCAACTCTGAATCAGATAGAGCAGGCCGGACTCGTGAAGCCATCTCACGCCACCTTTGAGCGTATTCTCTGAATGATTCACCAGCCTTTTGAGCTTGATTTTGTAACTGCAATCTGGCGGGAGCCATATCCAAGTTATACTTGTATTGCTTCAAGAATGCTTCAGATAGGTCTTTCCAGGTTTTGATCTTACCTTGTTCATGATTCATGTACCAATCTAGGGAAGCCCCAGATAGGCTATCCTGGAAACAGTGAATAAGCAGATCATTATTGTCTATGTAGGAAGCCATTTTTCTGCAATACATTGTGATGTGACTTCGTGGACAACTCAACCCCTTGTATTTAGGCAAATTATGCACCTTGAATTTCTGGGGTATCACAACATTTGGAACTAAGCACAAGTCTTTGGCATCCATGTCAAAGGCAGAAAATTACTTGATAGCTCTGGTTTTGTCTTCTAACAGCTTGTAGTCTGCAGGTTTGTTATGATCATCAGGTCTGACGAGAATCTGAGGATTTGGCAGCTGAGATGTGGCTGGAGCGAGCACTTGAGGAGAAGCAAAGTGAGATGAATGTATCAAACCAGAATTAACCATCTAACGAAAAGCCTGACCCATATGAACATAATATGGATAACCGGGAGGAGGTACCATAGCAGTTGAGGATGCCCCAAGGTAAGGCATTCCAAAATGATTCCAAAATGAACATTCTGAATGGCAGCTTGAGCAAATTGAGATGAAAGTGGAACATGAACATGTTCATCTTCATCAGGAATTTCAATATCAGTTGGCACCAGAGTCTAGCGAGTATGTGCTTGAGGAATATCATGATCATCATGATTCACCACAGGAGGTGGAATAGGAGTAGGCATGCCCCATGGTAAGCAACATAATTCCCATTAGGCCTAGGCAAGGAAAAAGTTTGATAAGGCGCGAAGGCACCACCATTGGCAGTTTGATGAGTGAAATTCGAGGGCATTCCCCGAGGATAGGCAACATGCATCCTATTCAATGTGGGCTGAGAACTAGTTTGAATAGCATTCTCGACTGGTACCTCAACGGCAGGAGAAGAAGTAACAACAAGAGTAGGAGAGACAGTCACGGCAGGGGTGACAACGGTTGCATCAGTGGTAGTGGCGAGATCAGTAACGATAACAGTGACATCCCTCCGAGTACGAAGGAGTTCCATGATGGCATCCATGTTATCCTGGAATTGACCCATCCTACCCTAGAACTGGATCAAGGTCTCCGTGTTAGCGGTATTCTCAAAATCAGCCATGATTCTTGATCTGTTGGATCTAATGAAGTTCCGGTGTCGGGTTGTCACTGTCTTCTGGCTGATGAAGGGAAGAAAGTGAGCTTTTTTTAGTTTAGATGTATGCAATGCAAATGTATGTATGCATATGTTGTTCATGCAGGCGGAATGCAAGTGAAATATGCAACACCCATTGATACAAAGGTTAGATGATGCAAAAGTTCAGCATACACATGATGATGCAATAACTCAAGTTCAAAAGTTAAGCACACATAATGATGCAATAACATTATGCAAAAAAGGTAAGTTGGAGATGCAACATCTTCTGGATAATCTGCCCATGTAGCTCCGTGTAGGTACGAAGATCTGACGTGCGTGAGAGAACAAAGGTATGAGTGGCTTGGTTTCCTGCAAAAACCCATATCCCCCTCACAGGTGTGATCTAGTCACAGCAAGGTGGTCCCTAGAAAGGTCGCCCAAACCATAGGACTCAGAATGAAAACCCCCTGCTGTAGCGAATTCTCGTAGGACGAAAGTATTCTCAAATGAATCACGATCTGGGATGTGGCTCTCGCGGTAACCCAAAGCG
This sequence comes from Lathyrus tuberosus, assembly GCA_022829125.1. Taxonomy (NCBI): domain Eukaryota; kingdom Viridiplantae; phylum Streptophyta; class Magnoliopsida; order Fabales; family Fabaceae; genus Lathyrus; species Lathyrus tuberosus. Next base: position 21,914 of record JALAZF010000497.1, read on the forward strand.
TAAAACCCAGGACTCACAACTATCCACGTTCTAGACTATGTTTAGGCTAATCCCGGTGTTAGGACTTATCTCTCCAATAATATCTACCCGTACCAACAACAGCAGAATATAGTAGATATCTAGAATATGCAGCATTTGAATATTCAAAGCAGTAAACAAATGCAGTAAATAAACATAAAGCATAAAGCAAGGAAAATAAAGCGAGTAAAGCGCAAAAGATAAACACCCAAGCAAGCAAGAAAACAAACAAAACTAGGCGAGACCCCAACTTGCAAGAGCACAAGGATTCCCCATCAGAGTCGCCAGCTGAAGATGGCTGGTTTATACCTGAGTGAATCGCACACTCAAAGATACAACAGAGTCGCCACCAAACTTTATTTAGTCCCAAAGGACCGGGAAAATATCGATAAAACCCAAGGGAAAGAGAAATGAGAACGGGGGTCGATTATGAGAAAGGAAGGTATTAGCGCCTCACGCATCCGTCGTACTCAACGGGAACCATTTCGCTTGCTTCTAGGCTTGGATAGGTTATCTATCTAAAGGCTTCTAGCTAAAAGAAAAGGAGAGAGAAGGAGAAAAGAAAAAGAAAGAAAGAAACAAAGAAAAAAAGTTCTCGCAGAGGATTGGGGCCCTCGTGCCTACGTACCCTCATAGTGCAATGAGGAAGTCAGAGCGCCGTAGTTCATGGAACTAGGGAAAACAAAGAGGAATGGAAGAAGGTGGAAGGGTGCTCACCAAGATCATCGCGATCTCGTGCCTACGTATCATACATTCGAAAGAATGCAGAATCAGAGCTTCCGTAGTTCATGGAACTAAGACGGAAAAGGAAAAGGGAAGCGGTGTCAAAACCAAGAGCAAAGAAAGAAGGAAACTCCGCTGGGGATCCAAAGAATTGGTGTCAAAACCAAGAAAGAAGTGTGAAGGAAAGACAATAATTGTGCTAAGGATAAAGTTCAAGAATGGTGTCAAAACCAAGAAGATAAAAGAGAAAAGAGGAATAAAAGAGACTCCACTAGGGAGGTAAGAGAACAAAGAATTGTGCTAGGGGCCAGAGCGTAAGCGACCCTACTGGGGAACAAACAAAGAAATGGTGTTGAACCCAAAAGAAAAGGGATTCGGTGTATTAACTGACTGGCAGTGGTTAACCAAAGGAAAATAGATAGGAACTCTGGTGGGGATAAAGGTTTTAACAGATAAACTGTGATCAACCAGAAGAGAGAGTACTGAACCAAGGGAAGGTGTTTGACTCAGATGGAAAGTCGGTATATTAACTGATAACAGTGGTTAATAAAAAAGAAGGGAGTGGAACCAAGTAGAGGTTGTAACCCACTGAGGATATTGGTACTGCCTAAACAAATAGTACTTGACCAACAGAACAGGGTATTGACCGAAAGAGGTTACTAACTGCTGAGGATTCGGTATTAACAAAGAAATTGTGATTAACTGAAGAGAAAACAAGTGATTAACCAAGAAAAGGTGATTAACTCAAAAAGGCTCAGTATTTTAACAGGCAGGCCGTGGTTAACTGAAGAAATGGGTGATTAACCAAGAGATGGTGAAGAACGTAAGAGGGAACTCAGTATGTTAACAGATAGACTGTGGTTAACTGAGAAGGAGTGCAAATTCGTGTTTTAACTGACAAGCAGTGGTTAACCAAACAAAAGGAGAGGAACCAAGAGAAGGTTGCGAACATCGTTAGGGTTTCGGCGTTTAATAAGAAGACTGTGTTTAGCCGAAGAAAAGGGATTAAGACTCTTCAGGGGAATCAAAAAACGATGATTGACCAAGGAAAAGATGTAGGGTATTGAAACAAAGAGAGTTTGCTAACCCAAGGAACAATGGTCTTTAACCAAGAAGGTGATTGATCAAAAGAGAGATAGGAGTGATCAATGATCGACTCGACTGGAGAAGGAGATACAGTACCGCCTGAGGATAGAGGTGACTAAGCCAGGCACAGGATCATTCGTCCCCTACCTGAAGTGGTCAGATTGAGAGTAGGAATTCTCCATGCTCATTCCTTCTCCAACACACAGGGTGTAGTGCAGAAGTTGAAACGAACAGCGTAACAACTCCAAGTTGTACAGTGCTCCAGTGTCGCGTGAAAGCTCCGACTCCGCGAGGAAGGAAAGAGAGAGAAAGCTCTAAAGGAGGCCTAAAGAGAAACACCAAAGGGAAGATTAATAATCGAAACAAAGTTTCGATTAATTAACCAAATGGGGCATATGCTAATAATTTTTCAAATGAATGAAGAATTATTAAAGCAAAAGGTGTATTGTTGATTGTACAAGATTAAGCTTATCCTTTAAGGAATGAACTTAATTCAACATGAATGAAAGTGCAAAAAAGTACCAAATGACACTTACTATGTTTCACAAATCATGCTATCATGTGAATAAAATTGTGCAAAATATTCATGTTCATACAATACCAAAAATGTGAACGAATGGAATAATCGAAATCGTGCATCGAAAGTTCATGAGCATGCTTCAAACAGAGGCTAAATGACACCTAAAACATCCTGTAGCGGGGAAATTTGTGAGTATAAGCTATTGATTAACTTAACTCAAAAATAAACAAGAGTCGCCACCGCACTTTTATTTTATCCCAAAAAAGGAAAGGAAAAAGAGCGAACAAAACCTAAGGAGTTCTAAAAGAACAAAGAGATAAAGGGTAAGGGGGTTGGTTATGTAAAGGGAAGGTTTTACGCACCCAATACATCTATAGTACTCTATAGGAGACCGTTGATGTATTCATGCTTTTTGGTCTGAAAAATGGTTTGCTTGAGAAAAGAGATTTATACGTACCCACGAAGTGGAATGTAGGATCAAAACCTCGTAGTTTGTGGTACAAATAACAAAAATTATTGGTTACGATTCATTTTATCTTGAAAAGGCAACCCGTCATTCTCAAGAGAGAATACTCAACTAATTACCCAAAGGTATTGGAAAGAGGCATTTGCATCACATTAAGATGGAGGATTTGCTTGGATTAACATCAACAAGACTATCGCTTCAACATCTAAGTGGAAAATATCATACTTTACAGAAAATACCATGGTTAGGAACTTTACATCTCAACAAAGAAAATGACTCATGTCTAATTCTTTTTGAAAAGTTTAAAAGAAAAGGTATAAAAGCACAAAAAACTTCGAGTAAGTTTTGTATATTTTATGTCTTTTTGAAATGGTCAAAATATGATTAACATGGATTGACATTTATTAAAGAAGACAAAGTTTAAAAAAAATCAATTGACCGAAGTCAAGGTTTTATTATGAAAGCGGTTTTGAGTTTGAAACCAAGAAAGTTTTGAAAAAAGAGAGGAGATTTTGAAAATTGAAGAAGGGGTGGAGAAAAAGTGACTATCCTAGTGCATAAAATAAAAGCTAAGGATAAGAAATATCTAACCACATGGACAAGCTACATAGCATAAGCATTTTTCCCTGTTTGATTTGGTCTTGATTCAAAATAAGTCTTCAAAAGAGGACTCCAAGTATCCAAAATCCAAGGTTTTCCATCACAAACTCCTAAGCATAGGTTAGGATCCAAATTCTAAGTCCAAAGTCCGTAATCATGAGTATAGGTCCTCCAATGCGAAGGATAGTGGCCATAGTCCAACAATTAAGAGCACAAGTCTTTTAGTGGTTTAATCCTTTATTAATGTTTTTGAGTCCAAAATGGACAAAAGGAAAAAAAAGCACAAGATAATATGGTCCAAGTGGACATAAGAAAAATAGCATAAACATAAACATGATATGATAAAATGACATAAAGCATAAAAATAAAGAGAGATAGGGAGCGAGAAAGAAATGTAAAGAAGTTAGAAGTTAGTAATTAGTAGCACAAGGCTCTAGTGCCATAAGCCTTCACTGATTATTCTGTTTCGCATCTTGAACTATAGTGATTAAACAATGCACTTTGTAGCGCGATTTTTGTGGTTTCGAATCACTATCGCTTTGGTACTACAGTTCGATTCATTTTTTATCCTATGAATCTGATTAAGGAAGGGAAATAGATGTCTCCAATTAACCCTGCTTGCAAACTGAGGTTGAACAGTAAAAAATGTTGGTTTACAGATGCTATCAAAATAGGGGGGTTCTTCTTTAGGGTTATTTGCTTAAAAACAGTGTCTAGGCTATTGGTAAGGTGTTATGTCTGATGCTTTTCGATTGATGTATAAAGGTACGGGATTTTGGGTTTTTGATTAGTATGCTCGCTAAGATTTTTGCAATCTTATGCCTACGTATTCCCGAAACAGGGAAATCAGAGCGATCGTAGTTCCTCCTATTCTATGGAAGGAAAGAGATGTTTTGGTGTCTTGTTCAAAGCCCAAGACATGAAGCTAAAGGTGGTTTGTATCTTGTTCAAAGCCCAAGATGTGAAGCTAAAGGGTTTTGGGGGAGAGAGATTTTGTCATCTCTAAAGAGGAGTTGTTGATATTTGTATGCTGTGAGCAAGGCACAAATTTGATGCTAAAAGGTTGATTGACTCAATCGGGGTTTTCTTTATACAAAGCCTAAGAGGAGGCTATAAGTTTGACTTTTCAGGGGAAAATGTTCTTTCTGTCTTGTACAACGCCCAAGATTGAGGCTAAAAGGGATTTTGACTCCGTTGGGGAGAATGTATCTTGTATAAAGCCCAAGATGGAGGCTGAAAGGGTTTGACTCAACAAGAGAGTACTTTTATCTGTCTTGTATAAAGCCCAAGATGGAGGCTAGAAAGGTTGACTCAACAAGAGAGTCTTGAACAGGTGATTGACTCAACAAGAGAGTCTGAAGGTTGATTGACTCAACAAGAGAGTCTTTTATACTCAACAAGAGAGTGATTTACTGTCTCGTACGAAGCCCGAGATTGAGGCTAAAAGGAGATTGACTCAATAAGAGAGTCTTTTATACTCAACAAGAGAGTGATTTTCTATGTCTTGTACAAAGCCCGAGACGGAGGCTAAAAGTGGTTTGACTCAACAAGAGAGCCTTTTATACTCAACGAGAGAGTGTTTTTATATGTCTTGTACAAAGCCCAAGACGGAGGCTAAAAGTGGTTGACTCAACAAGAGAGTTTTTCATACTCAACAAGAGAGTGTTTTTCTATCTCGTACGAAGCCCGAGATGGAGGCTAAAAGCTCATCAACAAGAGAGTCTGAAAAGGTTAGCTCCGCTAGGGAGAATTATTTGTACAAAGCCCAAGAGGAGGCTGACTTACTGCGGAGGATTATTGAGATCCTGAAGCGGGTCCGAGTGTGGGGAACTCTCATGAGAGAGACCGGGTTTCTGCTAGAGATTGATCCATAGTGATCGGTGTTTTTTATTTGTTTAAAAGGAACTTGAGAATGTCTTTGAGACTCAAGAGTTTTAGACTGTCCAAGTCTTGAGTTTTATCTTTTGTACAATGCCCAAGAGGAGGCACGAGCATTAAGGGATGAGTATCAACCCTACAATGGCCGGAGTTTTGACGCGGGAAAGACTGCTCAAGCAAAGGATGACTAAGTTTTGTCTTATACCTTTAAGAAGTCGTCAGGGTCCTTGTATTAAGCCCTAGAGAAGGAATGAGAACTTCTAAGAAGACGAAGGGTCCTTGTACAACGCCCAAGAGGAGGCGGGGATGCTTTTACGAAGCCTGTGGGTCCCCTAACCAAGAGAAGTTCAAGAAATGCAATTTACATAGAAGAGATCATTCCAGGAAAGTTCGAGAATTTGGAAGAAACTCAAGAGATGCCATTCACGGAGAAAAGATCATCTCTGGGGAGTTAGAGTTTCTTTAACAATTTCTAAGGGTGACATTCTGAGAAAAGGTTCACCGAGAATACAACCTTTCTCTTTGTTCCATATTGTTTAACCCCAAGAGGAGGGAAGACTGTATCTGGAATCCTACGGGGGATCTAGTTTTGTTTGTATTTAAGAGTGACGAAGAAGGCTTTACCTAGTGCTAGACGTAGTTGCCGGGGAGAACTCTAAATAACTATACTAGTATTACACAGTAGATATGTGACAAGTATATAAAAGGATGTGAAAGAAGACTTACATTGAAGCAGCCCCACAATACAGTTATATACATATGAAATCGGTAAATAAAAGCGGATAAACACTTACCCGTTGTAGAGCTTCCATTCTATTTTGTTAGTTGTTCAACAAAGAAAGTTTTGATAACAACATATATTTGAATTCAAAATCAAAGGAGAAAGTGCTTTGAAAAGATGGTTGGGGCTTACAGCCCAAGGAGAGGCCGAAGTTTTAACGATGATCGCACCGTTGTTTTAAAAACTATACAGAGGGACTTATACAATATGTGAGGCCCAAAAAAATTTTATGTACAAGAGGATGGGTCTTACACTCTATTAGAGGCCCAAAGATTTATTTTTGTACAGGAGATGGGACTTACAGCTCGAGCAGAAGCCCAGGGTTTATTTATTTGAAAACGGTGATCGCCGAGGTTTTTGAAAATACAGCGGGACTTATACAATGACTGAGGCCCGAAAAGTGGTGTATTTACAAAGGGGTTGGGTCTTACACTCTAATAGAGGCCCAAAGTTTTTGAAAATGAATAAAGATGGGTCTAATAGCTCAAAGAGAAGCCCAGATGATTTTGAAAAGGCGACGACCTCGACGTACGTTTTGACGGTATCTGGACTTATACAATACACTGAGGCCCAAAATATTTTGGTTTTCAAGAGGGGTTAGGTCTTACACTCTATTAGAGACCCAAAGTTTTGAAAATGATTTGTTTAGGGTGATTAAGATCAAACCCCTAAATTAATTTCAAAAGGTATTTTAATTAAATAAAAATTTAATTAAAATGATTAAAATTATCAAGAATGTGTGAAAAATAAGTTGTGATCTTGGATTAATGTTTGAAAAATCATGTTTATATCCACAAAATGATTGGAAACCAATTAAATTTTGAAAATCAAAGAGGAAAAAATATTTTAAATGTTAAAAAGAAATAAAAGATTAATTCTTTGTAAAAATATTAAGTATATGAAATAAATAATATTTTTGGGAATTTTTGGCAAAATAAAATATTTTAACATTTTTGTGAATTATTAAAAAAAGAATAAACTCAAAATCATTAAAACTGAAAGAGAAATTAATTTTTGAATCAATTAAATAAAATCACAAAATTCAAATATTCAAATTTTCAAAAAAGGCGCCAAGAACATGGCAAGAACACTGCGTGTTTTGAGTTTTGAAATCACACAATCCACATATCAATCTGCTCGTTTTCACATCACGGTCATGTCTATGGTCTTTAATTTCATTTATTTTAAGCATGGAATAAGAAATCAAGACAAAACCTCAAGAACCCTAAAATTGGCATGAAGGCTGAGAATTTTGATATACGATTCAAATAAAGCAATAAATTGAGGGGAAACATTCTATGCATGATTATGAACATTTGGCAAAAGTATTGTGCAAGGAAATATGCATAGATTAAGAGATGACCAAGTTTAGGCTTACTTGAAGGTCGTGACAGCAAGAGCAATGTGATTTTTGAGTTGGAGGTGTTACAGATGAGTTGTGATGATCTGAACAGCTTCCCTATACCATATGGAGCGTGTTTGAATGCTTGGACTTGATTGGAAATGGCTAGTCACTTCATGGCATCACAGCTGTAACTTGGTTAAAACCTTGAGCAACTAGCTGGTGATTCTGAGAAATCAGTGTTACAGTTGTTGTTTAAGTGTTTGGATCACTTCTATATGATGTTTATGAGGGGTGTGTGTGATTGGTTTGGTTAGAATAGCTCTAAAACTAAAAACCTGATAGTGACTTGCCTTGGAAGGCAAATTTGGAAGTGAGAAGGTGATTTTGAGGAAAGCATCTGTTTGATGACTTTGGTGTACTTAAACTGAGTACAAATGAGCTCTATTTATAGTAGATCAAGTTTGTTTTGCAAGGAATAGGGAAAGGTAACTGCAGCAGAGGTTTGGCAAATGTTGATCAATAGGAATCCAAGTCTCCTCTAGCCATTGACAAGAGGTTAGAGCATAGGCTGCTGGTTCCCTAGTTCAGAGATCATCCTTGACTCATTGAGTTGGAAATGGCTCAGTTCATGCCACCTTGGTGCATCCATTGAATGCTCCAAAACAAAATTGGAGTCTTGTCCCCTCTTTAGGGTTTTTTATGTTTGGCATGCTACTTTTAGTTCCAAAGACTTGGGAGGCTTATGGATCGGTGTTTGTCCCTCCTTGATCCCTCCCCGAGGTGTTCATATGGATAAACTTGTTTGTCATTTGAAAAATTTGCTCAAATTGAGCAAAATGCACAAATCTGCCTTGCCATGACAGTTTGCAGCAAGGCACATTGTCATTGTCATATCTCATGGCTTAAGTGGAGTTTGATGGAGTTCTTGGCCATTTTGGAAAGCTCTTATATGATACAACATGTGTGTGATCATAGTTTGTCTTGACACTTTCTGGATCCAAGTGAAAAATTCCCTTACATTTTGGAAAAAGTGAAACAGATTCTGACTTAGTGAAAATTTCACGAAGTGTTGGAAAAAATGACATTTCATGTTTTCAGCCATTTCGATCCAACCATAACTCAAAATCCATGATGAATTGGAATGAGGTGTAGTTGACACTTATAAAGTTTACCATGAGAGCTACAAATTCATCTTTTGATTAGCCCAAATGGTTGCTTGGATCGCAAGTTATGATCCTTGGAAGTTGGTACCCTAGCCACTTTGTTCCATAACTTAGAAAATTTCTAAGTTTTTTATGGTTACCCCTTTTACAAGTTATCCCACTTTTCTTGATTTTTCTTGATGAATGGTGATTCCAATCACACATTAACATCATTTTAGGGTTAGGGGGACCATATTTGATCAAAAAATCAAAAAGTCAAACTTTGACTTTTGGGCACAGTTGACTTTTTATCAGACGAATTCCAAACTGTGCGATCCTCTATGAAATCAAGTCCTTGACCTAAATCAAACTTGATGTATTGATTTCATAGGTGTTATAGGGTGTATTGAATCATGTCCCAAGGCTTGGGAGCATGTCTTAGTCAAAAGTCAAAGGTACAATTGACTTTTTCCGCGAAACCCTAACTGTGGTTTTGATGAACTTGAAACTTGTGAATCATGCTTCTTGGATCAATCCATTGTTGCAAATGGATCAATGTGGTTTACTAGGGACCATCAAATCATGTCTGGAGGTCTTGGCTCATGTTTTGTCCCAAAAGTCAAGTTAGGGGTGAATTATGTCGAGAAACCCTAATTCCTGATTTTTTATGAATGCATCTCCTGAGGCTAAATTGACTTGATGATTGGGTTTATGAGGTCCCTTGGAGTATTTTAGGGTATGCTTTGAAGCATTGGCTCATTCCCAGAAGAAAATTTCCATATGGAGGCCCTGGTCGATCAAAACCCTAATTTGGTGACACTGGTGATCTTGAGGCTTAATCCACTTGGAATGTTGTAGCCTTGTGCTTGATCCTTGATGTGGGAGTCCTCTTGATCCACTGTGGATGTTTGAGAGGTTTAGACAAGTTGAAGATCATGTCATTTCTTGATTGATCCTTTGATGCTCATCCATCTTTGGGGAGACTAATGAGGTATGATGGTCCATCTATATTATGATGATGATTTTCACAATGATGGAGAATCTTAGTGGTCAAAATTTGGGGTATGACAGATGCCCCTATTTAATCTTCTTGGACCCGAAGGTGTGAATGGCGAAGGTATTCGGGCATTCGGGGTGCAAGAGGATTAAATATCGGAATACCCGAAATTTTGATGGTGGTTCTGAATGGTAGCTTACGCATTCATCTTCTTTTGCTAAGAGATAATGCTTAGAAAAGGTAAAATTTCCCCTCGATCCTGGTTTCCTACCAAGGAAATGGTCTTAGTTTCTGAAATGAACTTCCCCTCGATCCTGGTTTCCTACAAAGGAACTGGTCTTAGTTACTGAAATAAACTTGCCCTCGATCCTAGTTTCCTACCAAGGAACTGGTCTCAGTTTCTGAAATAAAATTCCCCTTGATCCTGGTTTCTTACCAAGGACCTGGTCTTAGTTGCTGAAATAAACTTCCCCTCGATCCTGGTTTTCTACCAAGGAACTGGTCTAAGTTTCCGAAATAAACTTCCCCTCGATCCTGGTTTCCTACCAAGGACCTGGTCTAAGTTTCTGATGTAAACTTCCCCTCGATCCCGGTTTCCTACCAAGGAACTGGTCTAAGTTTCTGAAATAAACTTCCCCTCGATCCTGGTTTCTTACCAAGGAACTGGTCTCAGTTTCTTCTGTCAATAAACTTTCTTGACAAGAGGCGCTATTCCTAGCGGTTTTTCTCAAACTTCTCGCCGAATTTTCCTGGGGAGATGCCATTTGATAGAAAAAGATTTGATGTCAGACTTGCTGGGGAACCCATCTGTCTGAGTTGAAGAGGTGTACAAACTTCTCTGTTGGAGATGCCATTCGTTGACTCTACTGGGGGAAAACGAGTCTCTTGAGAGACTGCTTTCGCTTGGGGTTACTACATCATACTTTGCTCGGGATCTTCTCGTAGAAATGCCATATGATGTGATCCAATTTTGAGGTACCAATGACCTTTTCTTTAGCGGATTCTTTTCCGAGAAAAACTGTTGTACTGCCGAATCTCTAATTAAGAGGCTTTCTCTAAGGATTTTCCTTAATCCGGGAAAGCGAAGATATCATCTTCAATGGTGAAGAGAGATGTTTGTCGGAAGCTCCCTGGATTTTTAGAGGTTCAAGTTATCAAAGTGGTCAAAGAACCACCTTCAATCCAGAAATAAACTAGAGGAGAGATTGTTTAGATGATTCACTTCCTGATGAGGAAAGAACTGACAACTCGATTGACATGACTCTTATCACTTGGGAACAAGACCGACTAGAGTGATAATGATGCAATATGAATATGAATGAATCAATAATGCATGATGTATGTATGTTTATGATGACAAAACTGACGCAACATACAAACTAATAGATGAACATGACGGGATACTCGGCCACAGTGGGAGATGAAAAGTATCACTGGTTCACGATAGCAATTTTGCCTTGCTTAGGAGAGATAGTCCCCGTGGGGAACAACCGTTGGTCAAGCTTAGGAGGTAAGAACTCTACTGGGGGGTGTCAGATGAAACATGGTCTCTAACGCAGTTGATCCTTCGTTCAGACGTACTAGTTTAGAAGGAGTACTTTGATTCTGCACTTTGAAGCTCGATGACTTCTGGAGAAGCGATCGACGTTCTTTCGATGTTCAACAGTCAAAAGAAATTGCCATCTTTATTTAAAAGCAGAAAAAGTTTGACAAGTAAATTCATTTTTTGTTTTATTTCAAGAATCGTTAATCATATTAAAACGTAATTCTGTAAAGCTAAAACAAATGAGAATTGTAAACAAAAGCACTAGGGCTCAAATTTTATTGATAGGATGGAAATCAGCCAAGCGCGTGATTCCATAGAGTATTTACAAAGTTAGAAAATGGTAATTTAAGGGAAAATGGATACATTGAAACATAACAACCGCTATCCTTCTACCAACTTTGAATTCCGGACATCCTGAGCTTCTGTCGAAGATGACCTTGACTGGAGTTTTCCTGACGGAATGTATAACTGCCGCTGAGGGATTTTCCCTTGTTAGACGTAGTTACTTACCATTATCCCTAATTTTTGCCTGGATTGTGCTTTGAGATTTCCAATCCACCGGGATAAATTTTTATTATGTCTCTAATTTTTTCCTGGACCCCCCTTTTGGGTTTTCAATCCACCGAGACGTTTTTTTATTTAGGCGAAGTATTTCTTGACTACATCAACATACGTGGGGTAGGTCAATTCCTCTCCGTCCATGGTTGCGAGTCTCAAGGCGCCGCCTGAGAAATCTTTCTTGACCACATAGGGGACGTCATAATTCGGGGTCCATTTGCCATGCGAATCAGTGAGAAATGATTGTATCTTCTTGAGCACGAGGTCTCCTTTCCTGAAGACGCGAGGTCGGACCTTTTTGTCAAACGCCTTCTTCATCCTTTGTTTATACAACTGACCTTGGCATAATGTCGTTATTCGCTTTTCTTCGATCAGATTCAGTTCATCATGTCGACTTTGACACCATTCAACCTCTGTTAGCTTAGCTTCCATCAATACCCGGATTGATGGGATCTCTACTTCTATGGGAAGCACTGCCTCTATGCCATATACTAGAGAGAAAGGGGTTGCCCCTGTTGAAGTGCGAACAGATGTGTGATAGCCGTTAAGGGCAAAGGGTAGCATTTCATGCCAGTCTTTGTAGGTTACAACCATATTTTGAACGATCTTCTTGATGTTCTTGTTAGCCGCTTCTACCGCTCCGTTCATCTTAGGTCGGTAGGGAGATGAGTTATGGTGTTCGATCTTGAACTCAGCACACAACTCTTTCATCATTTTGTTGTTCAAGTCTGATCCATTATCGGTAATGATCTGGCTTGGAACACCATGACAACAAATGATATTGTTTTTGATAAATCGGACCACCACTTGTCGGGTTACATTGGCGTACGATGCTGCTTCGACCCACTTGGTGAAGTAGTCAATGGCTACTAGAATGAACTGATGTCCGTTTGAAGCTTTGGGTTCAATCATGCCAATCATGTCGATTCCCCATATGGAAAAAAGGCCATGGGGAAGAAAGAACTTTGAGATGCGTTGGCGGTACATGAATTTTATCTGAGTATATCTGACACTTGTGACACCTCCTCATGTATTTGTAGCAGTCGGATTCCATGGTCAACTAATAGTACCCTGCTCTCATAAGTTTCCTCGCCATTGTGTGTCCGTTGGCATGAGTGCCAAAGGATCCTTCGTGAATTTCTTTTATCAGCATGTTTCTCTTATAGAGTGTATCGCCGCTCAGAAAGAAGCTGCCTGCCAACCTTCTGAGGGTCTTTCTGTCCTTTCTGGATTCCCCAGGTGGATACTCTTGTTTCTGAAGGAAGCATATGATATCTTGATACCAAGGTTTGTCATCCATGACTGCTTCAATCGCGAAGATGTAAGCGGGCCTTTCAAGGCGCATTATGTCAATCTTAGGTAAGTCGTTCCATTGGCCTACACTAATCATGGAGGAGAGAGTGGCTAATGCATCAACCATGTGATTCTCCTCACGAGGGATGTGATGAAACTCGATTCTATTAAAGAATGGTAACAACCTTCTCGCGTAGTCTTTGTAAGGAATCAACCCTGATTGGTATGTGTTCCAATCTCCTTTGATCTGATTGATAACCAGGGCTGAGTCGCCATATACATCCAAGTTCTTGATCCTTAAGTCGATCGCTCCTTCGAGACCCATGATACAAGCTTCGTATTTGGTCTCGTTGTTTGTGCACTTGAATGTCAGTCTAGCGGTGAAAGGAATGTGGGTACCCTGAGGTGTTATGATAATTTCCCCAACTCCATTTCCATAATGATTGACAGCTCCATAAAAAGATTAGTCCCCATTGGGAACCTGGTTCTGGCCCTTCACTGGGTAGAAGTTCATCGCAGTCTTTCATTTTTAGATACATGACATCTTCGTCTGGGAAGTCGAACCCGACTGATTCCTGATCGTCAATCGGTTGATGAGCTAAATGATCGGCTAAAACACTTCCTTTAACGAATTTCTGAGCATGGTACTCAATGTCGTATTCTGACAACAACATCTGTCAACGGGTAATCCTTCACGTGAGAGCAGGTTTTTCAAAGACGTACTTGATCGGATCCATTTCGGAGATTAACCAAGTAGTATGACGAATCATGTATTGGTGAAGACATTTGGCTGCCCAAGCCAGAGCACATCAAGTTTTCTTGAGCATAGTGTACCGAGTCTCGTAGTCGGTGAATTTCTTGCTCAAATAGTAGATGGCAGACTCCTTCCTTTTTGTTTCATCTTGTTGGCCAAGTACACAACCCATCGAGTCTTCCAAGACTGTTAAGTAGATGATCAGTGGTCTTCCTTCCACTAGAGGTGATAGAATCGGTGGGTTCAACAGGTAATCTTTGATACTGTCGAAGGTGGTTTGGCAGTCTTCTGTCCAAACGCAATCCTGATTCTTTTTTGAGTAATTTGAAAATCGGCGCGCATGTCGCTTTCATGAGGAATATAAATCTGGAAATGTAATTCAAATGTCCCAGGAAGCCCCTGACTTATTTTTGAGTCTTTGGAGAAGGCATTTCTTGAATGGCCTTGACCTTGTCAGGATCAACCTCAATTCCTTTCTGGCTGACGATGAACCCTAGCAGTTTCCCTGAACGGACACCGAACGTGCACTTATTGGGATTCAAGCGGAGTTTGTACTTTCGCAACCGCTCGAATAGTTTTGACAGGCGGGTCACATGCTTCTCCTCTGTTTTAGATTTGGCAATCATATCATCGACATATACTTCGATTTCTTTGTGTATCATGTCATGAAAAAGAGTAGTCATGGCCCTTTGATAGGTTGCCCCGACATTCTTCAAATCGAACGATATTACCTTGTAACAAAAAGTGCCCCATGGGGTAATGAATGAAGTTTTATCCATGCCTTTCCACGCCATTTTTATCTGATTATAGCCCGAGAATCCATCCATGAAGGAGAATACTTTGAAATTTGCTGTACTATCTACCAGCATATCAATGTGTGATAAGGGAAAGCCATCCTTTGGACTAGCCTTGTTTAGATCTCTGTAATCCACACACATTCTGACCTTTCCGTCCTTTTTCGGAACTGGTACTATGTTGGCTAACCATTGAGGATATTCTGATGTGGCGAGGAAACCCGCGTCAATATGTTTCCGTTCCTCTTTAATTTTGATGGCCATGTCTGGATGAGTCCGTCTCAACCTTTGTTTTACCGGCGAACATTCTGACCTTAACGGTAGATGATGTTCCACGATGCTGGTATCCAACCCTGGCATATCCTGATAGGACCAAGAGAATTCATCGGGAAACTCTTTGAGAATATTTATCAAACCTTCTTTGACAGTCGGACTGAGCAGTGCCCCAATCTTGACTTCTTTTCTCTCTTCCTTTGAGCCCAAGTTGACCATTTCCAATGGCTCTTTGTGAGGTTTAATGGACCTTTCCTCTTGTCTGAGTAATCGGGAGATCCCCTCTGGAATTTCTTCGTCATCTTCTTCTTCAGCCTTTAACACCGGGAATTCAAAGTTGGGAGAGGGCATCAGATCGTACGTTTCAATGGGGTTTAAAACAGGCAATCTGCATGACGTGATGATTGTTTTTTAGAAGAGATAGAGAGAAATGCAAGAGTGTGTGCAGTGTATTTTTTTACTGCTTGTTTTTGCTATTTGAATTGTTTTTTAGGATTACCATTTTCTGAAAAAGCGAAAAGAGAAAACATCAATAAATGCGGAAATTACAGAACGACGTTATTTTATTTATGATTTTGTCGATTCTTGAAACTACAGCCCTATAAAACAAAACTCTGTCGCTTTGGGCGAAGCGAAGAGGGATATTTACAGAAAGTGAGCCCTATCAAAACATCCGTTTCACCTGGGCAGGGTGAAAGGTTAAGATAAAGACGACAATTATGTTGACTTATGAACAATCTTCGGAACATCGACTGCAACCCATTGGCGGCGAACTCCTCGGTGAATCACAAAGTCTGGTACCTTCCTTGATTTGTCTTCAGAAATAACGCTGATTTCAGGCGGAGCAGGATCATTGGAATCTGTCTCCCAGGCAGAGTTGTCGTAGGAGGATTACTCTGTTGTATTTTGCATGGTATTTATGCTCTCAGGTAGATCTCCCCATCCAATTGGCTGGATGCCTTCGAGCTTTCGGGAGCAGTGTACTTGACCAAGAAGTAATACTTTCTACTTGGTTGTCCTAAGGTGTCCCACACTTCTTTGGGACTAGAGGAGTCATCTCTCTCAAAGACGTTGACCTCGGGAAAAGCATAGTTAATGAATTCTAATCCTGCAAACTTTGCAAATTCATGGTCGTGCTGGACGTTTTCTGATTGACCTGAGTGTCGATCCCATGACATGGTGGGGACGCAGGTATTCTTTTCGATGATGCTGAGCTGATAAGCATTGCTGGGCTGATTCTCTTGCCCCAAGTCTCCTGGGTACGGCTTCCAGATAGGCAGGCCATCTATCGGGCCATAATAGTCATGGTCAAAGTTGTGTTTCATCGGAGTGTCTTCCTCTAATGAATTTGGCGGTGCACGGCGTCCTTCCGGATCATAATCTCTGTATATCATTTTGACATCTGACTTTGGTATAAATCTCGGACTTTGTACGGGATAGCAAAAGGGCGTAGGCACTTCTTCTTGGGACATATAACCATCCTCGTTAAGATATGACTTCCATTCCTCATCTGTGTCAGAGGAATCTCCTTCGTTGATGGTATGTACTTCTTGAGACACTGGGTGAAGGAAACCTCCACTATGGAAGAAGTTATGAATGTGATGAAGACTTTCACCGTTAGCAGCTGTCTGGGTACAGGTTGCAGAAAAACCAAGACCCTTCTTTGTTTTATTATCAGTAGTAAGGACAAGTTGTCCCCATCCCTTTGCATTGTTACTCTCGATTACTTTGAGAGCATCTTTGTACGAGGAAATCGATGTTCCCCTCTCTAATTGATTCTCACTGCTTACCGAAAGCGCTTGGAATTGAGTTCCCATAACCTCCTCGAGTTCTACACAAGAGGACAATGAAAGGTTACTCACGATCAAGGCTTGTTCTCCACAGACCGTGACAAGTTGGTCATTCTTGACGAACTTCAGCTTCTGGTGTATCCAAGGTCTTCCCAACAAACAGCTATATGTTGCTCGGATGTCCATGACCTGGAAAGGGACTAGGAAAGTGTGAGAACCGATAGTTATGGGAAGGTCGAATTCGCCGATAACTATTTTTCTGGACCCGTCAAATTCTTTGACGACGACCTCACTGCCTCTCATCGGAGATCCTTTGAATGATAGTTGCATTAGAGTGGACTTCGGAATGACGTTGAGAGTCGATCCGGTATCTACCAGTACATTGGCTAAGGCATCGTCCTGGCAGTTAACTGTGATATTGAGCGCCATGTTGTGGCTTTTTCCTTCTTCGGGAAATTCCTATCGCTAAATCCCAAGTTGTTGCAGGAAGTGATGTTAGAGACGATACTGTCAAATTGTCTTATCGACACATCCTGTTCCACAAAGGCCTGCTCTAAGACTTTCTATAGAGCCTCTCCGTGGGCTTCGGAACTGAGTAAAAGAGATAACACCGAGATCTTTGAAGGAGTTTGTAACAGCTGATCAACAATGTTGTATTCACTCCTTTGGATGAGCTTCAGCATCTCATTGTTGTTCTTTGAAAGGTCGAGATTACTGGATTGGCTGACTGGTGGATTGGGAACTTAGGTTTGAGGTTCCTCTTCTCTATTAGGTTCTCCAACTCCTCTGTTGAAGATTCAACTGCTCCGTGTTACTCGACAGATGTCTGCAATATTCACGACGGAGGGTAACAGAACTTCCTTCCCATTCTCAATTATTGTTGCACCGTATTTGTAAGAGATAGCCTTAGTTGATTCATACGGTAACGGTCCCAGTAGATAGATAACTACAGGAGCCTTCTGATTTTTCTGACTGTCGTAAGTAACTTCAATTAATTCCTGGTTAAGAACCTTCGATTCGCCAAGTAGAGGGGTGATGGTACAAACATCTTTGGTCCTTTCGCGATCAGAGATCAAGTCAACATCCTTAATCTGATCAGCGAAATAGTCTGGCGTCCAGTTGATTGATCCAGAACTTGGACATGGTTGAATCTCCTTGTGAGCCAACTGACTTTGAAGGGCTGCTCGCACGAGGTAACATCCTTGATTATTTTCCAAGCAGACTCTACAGCGCTCGTAGTTATGCGGTGGCACTTGGCCATGTCCGCTTTAAATGCAGTACAACCTCACTAGATCTATTTTCATTGATCGAACATCCTGACTTTGATGCCTAGTAGGGTTCCTATTAACCACACTGATTTGTTGCGTGTCTTCATCCATATAGATCGGAAGCCACCAGTGGTTTAACAAGTGTTGTAAAGTTTTTTGAATGAGAGTGCACCCTTGGTTACTCTCACGACATACTTCACAGTTCTGATAATTATGCGAAGTTAGGAAACCGAGCTGGACTTGTGTAGCGTGTAACTCCACCAAGCTGGTATTCATCAAACGAATATCGAAGATTTGAATCATATTCACTTGATACTAATTTCCATCGCGGTAATCCTGAATCCATCCAAGATCCATCTGACGCTGGAGGGCCTCTTGTACAAAAGAGCATCCCTGTTTGTTTACCGAGAAAGTCAGACAGGAATTGTAATCTTGCCGTGGCAGATTATAATGTTGGCTTTGCCTTGAGTGCATTGCCACCAAGTTGACATTCATTACACGGATGTCGTGGTTATGACTGATGTTGGAACTTGTATAAGTCATGTTAATTCCACGAACTCGATGCTCTTGGATCCATCCGAGATCCAATTGTTCCTGTAGAGATGATTGCACCACAAAACATCCTTGATTGTTTTTAGAGCATATATCACACTAGTGATAATTATGAGGTGGAACATGGCCGTATCCACTCTGTCTACAATGCATCTTGACCAAGTTGGCCCTTAATAAGAGTACATCATGAATTTGATAGCGGTTGCTAGACTCTCATTCTATCAAATTTACTGCAGCTTTCTCGTGTTGAGGGAGCGGGTTTGTGAGAACATTAGGATTCATATCCTTGAAGAATAAGACCCCGCTCCCAACAAGCTTTTTCACATCGGAACGAAGAACTTCCTCGGACTGTATCCTTGAAATTGAGATAGTCCCTTAACGGAAGAACTTCCTGACGAGGGTAAGGCATCCTCAACTTGAGAGCTCTAGTTTGTACCCAGCGGAGATAAGGCTCCACCGAGACACGACCTGGTTTTCCTAGAGACTCTCTTCCTTTCCTATGAACGTGTTTCAAGGCATGCACTATTTCTGTCTTTAGTGCTCTGTCATTTTCTCCTTCCTTGAAGAAAAGACCCTCCAAATGAACATTACGCGGAATATGTCTCATCGGGTATCCGAATTGACCACTAACTAACACCGGATGATAACTGATTCCTCCTTTAATTCCTATAAGGGGTACATTAAGGAAGTTTCCACAATGGTCAATGATCCTGATCCCGTCATAGATTCGATTGTACCAGTCTATGTCAGAGTTGGTAAGAGACATGATTCTCTGCGACCAACTTAAAGTATTCTTTTGATCCCAAAATGTAGCAGACTTCGGCAAATGGGAAGTGAACCATTTGTACAGCAGGGGTACATATCATGTGATTATTCCTCCGCTGTACAAATTTCTTAAGTGTACAGAGTGATAAGCATCTGTGAGCAAGGTCGGTACAGGGTTTCCAATCAGAAAAATCTTAATGGCGTTGATATCAACGAAGTTATCAATGTTGGGAAACAAAAATAACCCGTAGGTAAGCAAAACAAAGATGCTTTCGAAAGCGGCCACGTTCCCTATACAAGCAAAGTACAGAGCTTTCTTTATTAAGAACTGGGTTGGAAAACTCTGAATTCCACCCTTAGTGGTCATGTGAGTCCTGACTTCTGACTCATCCAAATAGATTGCTCTTGCAATGGTTTGATCCTTTGGAATTTCTTTCAGTCCAGAAAAGGGAGCTTGGTCAGTAATATGCAAATCAGTCAGGTGAGAGTACTCCTCCAGTGTTGGTGCTAGTTGATAATCCGAGAATGTGAAACAGTGATAGACTGGATCATAGAACTGGATTAGTGTGGACAGGATTCCTTCGATTACATGGACCCTTAACAGAGACAAGAGTCCTCCATACTTAGCTCTGAAAGCCTCAGGGTTGGTTATCATCCTTGCCAACCCTCTTAAATCCCCTAGTTTTGGAACCTTGAAGGTGTACTTGTGAGTTTTCCTTCTACCGAAATCCATTAGCAATCTCTTTATCTGACATTTGCAATCATTGCCTTAGTTTATTTTGAAAAAGAGAGACTAGAAGAGAAGTTTTTTCTTTGTTTTAATGTTTTTTAAATAAATGTATGAATGCAGCACACAAAAACATAGAAAAAACACGGGGTCAAAGGGTCGGTGTCATGAAGTCAAGGCTCTACCCATCCTAAAGGTTTATACTGGTATTTTTTGTACCTGTCCGCAAAATCATTGACCCCTCTTGGGATAACAACAGGAAGCGGATCGCCAGCGAGCTGATGTATCTTAAAGTGATCTCAAATGAGGGTAGTATCGCATGACAACTATTCTCGATAGCTTCCGCACTACAAAATGGTTTCAGTATACTAAAAACCTCAGCTTCTCAGTGTCGTACCTAAAAAATTCATCGAGAAAACGACCTTCGCGCGAAAGGCGTGGAAAAACAGTTCGAACAGAGTCACCACCGAACTTTATTTATCCCAAAAGAGGGAAAGGAAAATATCGAGAAAACCTTTAAGGAGAAAGATAAGAACATGGTCGTCGCAACCACATTCTGGGTTCGGGAGTCGGTTACGTGAGGGGAAGGTACGCGCACCCCCTCACGTTCGTTGTACTCAACGGGAACCTCTTGATTCGAATCGCGATACTCGTTAGCTAAGTTTGTCTATTTTCTCCTCAAAAATAAATGCGGAAATGTAAAGGTAAAAGGAAAAGATACTAAAGGGAAATGGGGTGGTTTTAAGATAGGGTGCTCGGCAAGATCATCGCGACCTCGGGCCTACGTATGCTCATTCGGACGAGAATGAGGAATCAGAGCAATCGTAGTTCGACTACGGGGTTTGATGGAAAAAGGTGGAAGTGAGGAGGGAAAACGGAAGATGGAGGGAAGGTAGCTCGCCAAGATTATCGCAATCTTGTGCCTACGTATCTTTATTTGGACGAGAATAAAGAATCAGAGCAGTCGTAGTTCGTGGTACGCCCACGAAACAAGGGAATTGGTTGATTTTTAAAAGAGGCGCCAATTGCCTACACACGAGTAAGAGAACTCGCACCCAAACAATCGAAGGAAGATCAAAGACTTGAACCCCCATTTTTCACCTTGAAAGAGTTTCGATAGTTGTTAGTCATTTTGAGGTTTATTTGTGAAAATCCGCTTGATGTGGGATCAAGGGTTTATTATATGCGCTTGGTTATTTTGAAAAGGGTTGGATTTGTTAAAAGAAGAGGCGTCAATTGCTCACACACGACTAAGAGAACTCGCGCCCAAACAATCGAAGGGAGATCAAAGACTTGAACCCCCATTTTTCACCTTAAAAGAGTTACGATAGTTATTAGTTGTTTTTGAACTTTGATTATGAAAATCCGCTTGACGTTGGATCAAGGTTTATTTGTTATGAAAAGAGTTTGGTAGAAAAGACTTGAGGTTGATTTTGAAAGTGGCTCGACGACGAATCGAGAGTTTGGTTGGAAAAAGGTTTGTTTGAAAATGGCTCGACGACGAATCGAGAGTTTGATGAAAATGAGTGAGAATCGATCCTACTCCCTAAGGGTGCTCCTAGTAACGATGTCACGATGGGTTGTTTTGCAAATGGTCTCGATGACGAATCGAGTATTAGTTTGAAAACGGGTTGTCTATGCTAGTCCCTAGGGGTGCTCCTAGTAAACAAACCGCAAACAAAAGGAAATAATAAATACGTACATCGGAATGGGGGAGGGATACATGTAAAATACAAGTGTTGACAGAAATAGATGGTCTCATTGTAAGGTAGCCCAAGAGAAAGCCGCGTGTGTGCGAAAGTGTCCTAAACTAAACCTTAAGCAAGCGTCGAGCAAGTGGATAAGAATCGTAACCAACAGTCCATCAATTAGTTTTTTAGGTTTCGATATTATAGATTGTTTTCGATTAAGGGTGAGCGAATGAAATGAATATGAATATGATACAATATGTACAACGATATAATCGATATAGAATTGACAAAGGTATAATATCGACATAAAAATGAAAGTTGGTCTCGTCTTAATCGGATTTAATCGGGAAATCGATAATCAACGATTTTTGACCTTCATTGACCAAAAAGAAATATAAAATGACAAATAAGAAATTAAATCGAAAATATGAGTACAAAGCATAAAGGTCTCACCTTTATCGAGATTTAATCGAGAATTCGATAAATTGATCGATATTTGGTTTTCATCGACCCAAAATGAATAAAGAAAGTGAATAAATAATAAAAATTGAAGATGACAATAAAATAATAAAGGTCTAAACTTTATCAAGATTTAAAATAAAAAATTGATAAATCTTGATATTTTGGTTTTCATTGACCAAAATGAATAAAAATGCTAAAAATGAAATAAAATCTAAATAAAGTGATAAATAAATTGAAATAAAAATAAATGAATGGTGAATACAAATGAATATAAATGAAAATCGAAATAAAAAAAGGGTAGGCCTCATATAAATCAAGATTTGGATCTATTAGAGAAAATCAACAAATCAAGAGTTTTATCTTATCATTGGCCCAAAATTAAATACAACTAGGAAGTGAGATTTAAACAAATTAAGGGCTAAAATTCAAAAAGGAAAGTTTATGAAATAAAAAATGTTAGAAATCAATTTAAAACAACTTAAATAAATAAAAACAAGCAAAGAGAAGAGGGGGGGCGATGACAGTTGAAAGGGAGTTGAATTAATAATATGTTGAAATCATTATGGGCCTAAGCCCATTCATCCACCCTCAGCCACAAGACATGTTACGGGATAAACCAAAACAAAAAAAACAAAAAAAAACATCCACTTGGCAACAATAGCCACGCTTTAAAAGCAGCAGACCCTTTTTCTTTTTTAAACAAAAATACAAGTAACTACAACCTTCATCAGCAAAAATGAAACCAGAGTCAACCATTATTTTTCAACTTAGTAATTCAAATCTTCCCCTCCAGCTTGTATTTTTGTCTTGTTATCTGTATGGTTGCTCTCAATAGCAGGTCTGTTGCATCAGTATTGCAGAGTGCAGGTTGCAGGTTATGCGTGGTTGCTATCTTGATATCGTGTAGCATGCGTGGTGTGTGTGGAGTTTTGCGCAGACCTTTTGGCCAAAGGTTCAAATTGGATACAATATTGGGTTGGAAATATTAGTAATAGTAAAAATAGAATAAATAATAATAATAATAATAATAATAAGATAATAACAGTAATACTAAAAAAAAAATTACAATATAATAATAATAATAAAATATAATATTAATAATGAAATGACACAAATAATAAAAATGAAAATGAAACAATAAAAATAATAAAAAAAAGAAATAGTAAAATTAATAAAAGTAAAATAGTAAAAAGATAAGAGTAAAAAAATGAAATATTAAAAATAATAAAATTAAAAATAACGAAAATAAAATGATACAAATAATAAAAATGAAATAAAAAATGATAACAATGAAATAAATAAATAACGAATAGTAAAATGATGAAGTAATAATAATAATAATACTAATACAAATAATAATAATAGTAATAAAAAATAAATGAATAAACAAAATAAAAAAATATAATATAATAATAATAATAATGAAATAAATAATAATGACCATAATAACAATAAATGATAATAATTAGAAATAATAATATATATAAATGATAATAACATACTAATAATGGTGATAGTAATAGAAAATCATGGAATAATAAATGGTAATAAAAAATAATAAAATATATAAATAATAAATAAAGTTATAAAATTAAATTAAATTAAAATTCAAATATAAAGTTCTAAATGAATTAAAGATCTAATAAAACATAAAGTTCTAATAAAATTAAATCTATAAATTATGCTTGAAAAACTAAATTGAAATAAAAATAAATAAATAAAAAGTTAAATGTGGGTATTATAGTGGAAAAGATAATAAAAATGGGTTTAATTTAGAATTTGGATTTTTGGTTAATGGTTATGAAATATGGGCAAAAATGAAAATTAGATTATAAAAAGGTGGACAAGATAAAATAAAATATATATATAAAAAGGGTTAGAAATTGGTTTAGAAATATAAATGATTTACGAAGTGGATATGGATTTTGGATGTGGTAGAAAGAGAATTAGAAGAAAAAAGTGGACAATTGAAATATAATGGATATATTTTTTTGATTTTTGAATAATGGTTAGTGGACGGATATACAAATGAAAATTATACAGGTAGGACAAATTTGGGGTATGACACTCAGATAACCCAATCCACCACACTACTTTCAACAATCGAAGTCGAATAGGTAATGCATCTGTAAAGGGAGTCTCCACTGAGTTTGATGGTCGACCGGGAACTCTTAACTGGGATTCACTCCCCGTAAGATTACCCGTATAATGCCATCCCTTATCTTAGGTGTATACTCAATCTTTCCACATGCGGCATCACACACATTCCCATTAGCAGAAAAATAAACACGGATATCAATTAGGAAAAGCAGTATATATATTTGTCTTAATATCCTAGACCTCTAGTCTTATGATCCTATACAGACAATGACTCCCCAGCAGAGTCTCCATTTTTGTGACACTTCTAGAACTTAAGGTTTCATCCCTTGGGAATGCAAGAAAGAATGCCTCCCACTGTGGTCGCCATTTTTGTGTAGTGCGATTTTTGTGGTTTCGAATCACTATCGCTTTGGTACTACAGTTCGATTCATTTTTTATCCTGTGAAGCTGATTAAGGAAGGGAAATAGATGTCTCCAATTAACCCTGCTTGCAAACTGAGGTTGAACAGTCAAAACTGTTGGTTTACAGATGCTATCAAAATAGAGGGGTTCTTCTTTAGAGTTATTTGCTTAAAAACAGTGTCTAGGCTATTGGTAAGGTGTTAGGTCTGATGCTTTTCGATTGATGTATGAAGGTACGGGATTTTGGGTTTTTGATTAGTATGCTCGCTAAGATTTTTGCAATCTTATGCCTACGTATTCCTGAAACAGGGAAATCAGAGCGATCGTAGTTCCTCCTATTCTATGGGAGGAAATAGATGATTTGGTGTCTTGTTCAAAGCCCAAGACATGAAGCTAAAGGTGGTTTGTATCTTGTTCTAAGCCCAAGATGTGAAGCTAAAGGGTTTTGGGGGAGAGAGATTTTGTCATCTGTAAAGAGAAGTTGTTGATGTTTGTATGCTATGAGCAAGGCACAAATTTGATGCTAAAAGGTTGATTGACTCAACCGGGGTTTTCTTTATACAAAGCCTAAAAGGAGGCTATAAGTTTGACTTTTTTGGGGAAAATGTTCTTTCTGTCTTGTACAACGCCCAAGATTGAGGCTAAAAGGGATTTTGACTCCGTTGGGGAGAATGTATCTTGTATAAAGCCTAAGATGGAGGCTGAGAGGGTTTGACTCAACAAGAGAGTACTTTTATCTGTCTTATATAAAGCCCAAGACAGAGGCTAGAAAGGTTGACTCAACAAGAGAGTCTTGTACAGGTGATTGACTTAACAAGAGAGTCTGAAGGTTGATTGACTCAACAAGAGAGTCTTTTATACTCAACAAGAGAGTGATTTGCTGTCTTGTACGAAGCCCGAGATTAAGGCTAAAAGGAGATTAACTCAACAAGAGCGTCTTTTATACTCAACAAGAGAGTGATTTTCTATGTCTTGTACAAAGCCCGAGACGGAGGCTAAAAGTGGTTTGACTCGACAAGAGAGCCTTTTATACTCAACGAGAGAGTGTTTTTATATGTCTTGTACAAAGCCCAAGACGGAGGCTAAAAGTGGTTGACTCAACAAGAGAGTCTTTTATACTCAACAAGAGAGTGTTTTTCTATCTCGTACGAAGCCCGAGATAGAGGCTAAAAGCTTACTCAACAAGAGAGTCTGAAAAGGTTAGCTCCGCTGGGGAGAATCATTTGTACAAAGTCTAAGAGGTGGCTGACTTACTGCTGAGGATTATTGAGATCATGAAGCTGGTCCGAGTGTGGGGAACTCTCATGAGAGAGACTGGGTTTCTGCTGGAGATTGATCCAGAGTGATCGGTGTTTTTTCCTATGTTTGAAAGGAACTTGAGAATGTCTTTGAGACTCAAGAGTTTTAGACTGTCCAAGTCTAGAGTTTTATCTTTTGTACAATGCCCAAGAGGATGCACGGGCATTAAGGGATGAGTATCAACTCTACAATGGCTGGAGTTTTGACGCGGGAAAGACTGCTCTAACAAAGGATGACTAAATTCTGTCTTATACCTTTAAGAGGTCGTCAGGGTCCTTGTATTAAGCCCAAGATAAGGCATAAGAACTTCTAAGAAGCCGAAGGGTCCTTGTACAACGCCCAAGAGGAGGCGGGGATGTTTTTAGGAAGCCTATGGGTCCCCAAACCAAGAGAAGTTCAAGAAATGCAATTCACAGAGAAGAGATCATTCCAGGAAAGTTCAAGAATTTGGAAGAAACTCAAGAGATGTCATTCACGTAGAAAAGATCATCTCTGGGGAGTTAGAGTTTCTTTGACAATTTCTAAGGGTGACAGTCTGAGAAAAGGTTGACCGAGAATACTGCCTTTCTCTTTGTTCCATATTGTTTAACCCCAAGAGGAGGGAAGATTGTATCTGGAATCCTACGGGGGGTCTAGTTTTGTTTGTATTTAAGAGTGACCAACAAGGCTTTACCTAGTGCTAGACGTAGTTGCCGGGGAGAACTCTAAATAACTATACTAGTATTACACAGTGGATATGTGACAAGTATATAAAAGGATGTGAAAGAAGACTTACAGTGAAGCAGCCCCACAGTAAAGTTATATACATATGAAAGCGGTAAATGAAAGCGTATAATCACTTACCTGTTGTAGAGCTTCCATGCTATTTTGTTAGTTGTTCAACAAAGAAAGTTTTGATAACAACATATATTTGAATTCTAAATCAAAGGAGAAAGTGCTTTGAAAAGATGGTTGGGGCTTACAGCCCAAGGAGAGGCCCAAGTTTTAACGATGATCGCACCGTTGTTTTAAAAACTGTATAGAGGGACTTATACAATATGTGAGGCCCAAAAAGTTTTTATGTACAAGGGGATGGGTCTTACACTCTATTAGAGGCCCAAAGATTTATTTTTGTACAGGAGATGAGACTTACAACTCGAGGAGAAGCCCAGGGTTTATTTATTTGAAAACGACGATCGCCGAGGTTTTTGAAAATACAACGGGACTTATACAATGACTGAGGCCCGAAAAGTGGTGTATTTACAAAGGGGTTGGGTCTTACACTCTAATAGAGGCCCAAAGTTTTTGAAAATGAATAAAGAAGGGTCTTATAGCTCAAGAAGAAGCCCAGATGATTTTGAAAAGGCGACGATCGCACCGTACGTTATGACGGTATCGGGACTTATACAATACACTAAGGCCCAAAATATTTTGGTTTTCAAGAGGGGTTGGGTCTTACACTCTATTAGAGGCCCAAAGTTTTGAAAATGATTTGTTTAGGGTGATTAAGATCAAAACCCTAAATTAATTTCAAAAGGAATTTTAATTAAATAAAAATTTAATTAAAACGATCAAAATTATCAAGTATGTGTGAAAAACAAGTTGTGATCTTGGATTAATGTTTGAAAAATCATGTTTATATCCACAAAATGAGTGGATACCAATTAAATTTGGAAAATCAAGGAGGAAAAAATATTTTAAATGTTAAAAAACAAATAAAAGATTAATTCTTTGCAAAAATATCAAGTATATGAAATACATAATATTTTTGGGAATTTTTGGCTAAATAAAATATTTTAACATTTTTGTGAATTATTAAAAAAAGAATCAACTCAAAATCATTAAAACTCAGAGAGAAATTAATTTTTGAATCAATTAAATAAAATCACAAAATTCAAATATTCAAATTTTCAAAAAAGGCGCCAAGAACACGGCAAGAACACGCGCGTGTTCTGAGTTTGGCCTGATTTGCATTTTCTATCCAATCTCACTGAATACTTGATGAAATCACACAATCCATATATCAATCTGCTCGTTTTTACCTCACGATCATGTCTATGTTCTTTAATTTCATTTATTTTAAGCATGGAATAAGAAATCAAGACAAAACCTCAAGAACCCTAAAATTTGCATGAAGGCTGAGAATTTTGATACACGATTCAAACAAAGCAATTAATTGAGGGGAAACATTCTATGCATGATTATGAACATTTGGCAAAAGTACTGTGCGAGGAAATATGCATAGATTAAGAGATGACCAAGTTTAGGCTTACTTGAAGGTCGTGACAGCAAGAGCAATGTGATTTTTGAGTTGGAGGTGTTACAGATGAGTTGTGATGATCTGAACAGCTTCCCTACACCATATGGAGTGTGTTTGAATGCTTGGACTTGATTGAAAATGGCTGGATCACTTCATGGCATCTTAGCTGCAACTTGGTTAAAACCTTGAGCAACTGGCTGGTGATTCTGAGAAATCAGTGTTACAGTTGTTGTTTAAGTGTTTAGATCACTTCTATATGATGTTTATGAGGTGTGTGTGTGTGTGATTGGTTTAGTTAGAATAGCTCTCAAACTCAAAACCCGATAGTGACTTGTCTTGGAAGGAAAATTTGGAAGTGAGAAGGTGATTTTGAGGAAAACATCTGTTTGATGGCTTTGGTGTACTTAAACTGAGCACAAATGAGCCCTATTTAAAGCAGAGCAAGTTTGTTTAGCAAGGAATAGGGAATGGCAACTACAGTAGAGGTTTGGCAAATGTTGATCAATAGGAATCCAAGTCTCCTCTTGCCATTGACTAGAGGTTAGAGCATAGGTTGCTGGTTCCCTAGTTCAGAGATCATCCTTGACTCATGCAGGTAGAAATGGCTCAGTTCATGCCACCTTGGTGCATCCATTGAATGCTCCAAAACAAAATTGGAGTCTTGTCCCCTCTTTAGGGTTTTATAGGTTTGGCATGCTATTTTTAGTTCCAAAGACTTGGGAGGCTTATGGATCAGTGTTTGTCCCTCCTTGGTCCCTCCCTGAGGTGTTCAGATGGATAAACTTGTTTTTCATTTGCAAAATTTTCTCAAATCGAGCAAAATGCACAAATCTGCCTTGCCTTGATAGTTTGCAGCAAGCACATTGTCATTGTCATATCTCATGGCTTAAGTGAAGTATGATGGAGTTCTTGGCCATTTTGGAAATATCTTATATGATATAACATGTGTGTGATCATAGTTTGTCTTGACACTTTTTGGATCCAAGTGAAAAATGCCCTTACATTTTGGAAAAGTGAAACAGATTCTGACTTAGTGAAAATTTCACTAAGTGTTGGAAAAAGTGACATTTCATGTTTTCAGCCATTTTGATCCAACCATAACTCAAAATCCATGATGAATTGGAATGAGGTGTAGTTGACACTTTTAAAGTATGCCATGAGAGCTACAAATCCATCTTTGGATCAGCCCAAATGGTTGCTTGGATCTCAAGTTATGATCCTTGGAAGTTGGTACCCTAGCCACTTTGTTCCATAACTTAGAAAATTTCTAAGTTTTTTATGGTTACCCCTTTTACAAGTTATCCCACTTTTCTTGATTTTTCTTGATGAATGATGATTCCAATCACACATTAACATCATTTTAAGGTTAGGGGGACCATAATTGATCAAAAAATCAAAAAGTCAAACTTTGACTTTTGGGTACAGTTGACTTTTTATCAGATGAATTCCAAACTGTGTGATCCTCTATGAAATCAAGTCCTTGACCTAAATCAAACTTGATGGATTGATTTCATAGGTGTTATAGGGTGTATTGAATCCTGTCCCAAGGCTTGGGAGCATGTCTTGGTCAAAAGTCAAAGGTACAGTTGACTTTTTCTACGAAACCCTAACTGTGGTTCTGATGAACTTGAAACTTGTGAATCAAGCTTCTTGGATCAATGTGGTTTACTAGGTGTCGCTCCCAGGATTTTCATCCAGGTACAAACGCGAAAGTGGCGCGGAAGAAAGAAAGAGAGTCGCCAGCCAGGCATTTTCATCCCAAAGAAAGGGAAGGGTAATGCTGCACAAACCCGGGAGAAAGGAAAGAAAGAGGTCTCACGAACTAAAGAGAACGGGTAAGGGAGTCGATTACGTGAAGGGAAGGTTATCGCACCCCCTCACGTCCGTCGTACTCGACGGGATCCACGCTTGAAGTACTGCTCAAAGGGTGATAGAAAAGGTGCTGGGAAAGGAATGGAAAGAGAACGAGAAACAAATGTAGGGAAAATAAACGAATTGCTCGAATGGGCCCTACCCCACTGCCTACGTATCTCATCGGGAATATGAGAATCAGAGCGACGTAGTTCCCCTCAGCTAAGGGAAAACTGTTTTGTTTTTGTTTTTTAGGGAACGACTAATGTTCTAGCTCAGGTGTTGCAGGCTCGCTGAATCGAGTGCGTTACCGTATTGCAAGAGAACAAGGAGAAGCACGTTCGTACGTTGAGAGTGAGTGAGATGAGAAGAGAATTCCCGAAGGAAAGACGTTTTTGTTTGTTTGAAGTGTTTTAGAAGTTTTTTATTTGAGGTATTTTGCATAGGTAAGTGTACCTAAGTCTTTTCCAATGGAATGTGCATCTCATACATCATTCCAAAATGAAAGGATGATGAAGTACACTAAGTATGAAGAAAATCCTCAAACTTACTTTCAAAGTTAAAGGCTTAAGTACACTAGTCTATTACCTTTATTAAATGTTTTTGTTGTTTTTAAATGAAGAAGTATTTTTGAGTTTGTTTGTGAAATCTCTTCATGTTAAAGACTTGTACATCATGCTAGAAAACCTACAACACATTCCAAGATAGAATGTATGCAAGCCCCCCCATGGAATAAGGCTCATGGCACATGAAGATGTTTCAACCTTTATTAGGTGTTTTGAAGTTGTTTTGAGATGAGAGAAGAGGGACTCAAAAGAAACAAAGGTAAAGATTAAAGGAGACTAACACTCAGCCTAATGTTATCATGCTTGGATGTTCCTAATGGTTTAGTGTGGTATGAGAAACCCTAAGTCTAAAATAAGAGAGAAGAAGAATAAGTTCTATCTTACTTCAAAGATTAAAGTTAAGTTAAGAACTCAAAGGGATGAAAGAAGTGAAGTGTCAAAGAAAGCATTGAAATGCTTATCACAATCACAAGTTGAAAACTCAAAAAGGATAAGAGAAGAGATTGTATGTGGGAGCATACCCACACACTTGACTTACCATTAGCCCCTGAAATGTTAGCAAAACAATTTACAAGTAAAGAAATAAAGAAAGAATAACAAGTAAAGATCAAACAAGTTAAAAACTAAGGAAGAAAGGTTCTAAGGGTTGAGAAGTACTCAAGGTCAGTATGCACACCATAAGGAATCATACCAATGGATACACGTCTTATGAAATGAAATAAAAGCTAACTATGTGCCAAATAATTGCATAAATGTAAGTAATGTGCTACTAATGTAAACTAGGTGCATAAGAAATGTAAACATGTACAAATTCAAGAACTTAGCTCAAGGTCAGAATTAAGAGTCATTAAAGGATGCATATGAAGGTCATAGAAGTATCATACAAGACATGAGTGCAATGATTCAAGAGGAAAAGACAAGATGAAAAGAAGTTCAAACAATGTTCAAGTTCAAAAGATTTGACATACTTGTAATGCAAGTTATGAATAAGGAATGAAACATGAACATGAATAAGAATGGATGCAAGTCAGTGATGTATGATATGCTTGATCATATTAGAATGCAATAATGATGTCACAAAGATGCACACAAAACAAGTTGAGACATGTAGGAGAAGATGCACACAATTAGGTCAAACTTAGTTGAAATAAGCAACAAACATTCATGAACCAAAACAAAAAGGCAAGTGACCTATAAATTAACATGAATGACCTATAATGTTTATGAAATGACCTATAAAATGATCACACGAGTCCTAATGCAATGGCACAAGTGCCTCCTAATCAAACAAGATTTAGAAGTTCAAGAAAAGCACACAAATGTGACTTATAACAATCAAACAAAGAAAAAATAGAAATGAACTTGGAAAAAAATATGGAATTAATTCACAAAGTACCTAAGTCAGAAGCTAAACACATGTCAAAATCTCATGCAAAGATTCAAGAAGAAACTAGTTCAAACAAGTCATCAAAGTCACATTAGGTCAACAATGAATAATGCACAAATATATGGTTCAAATGCTATGAAAAAAATGATTTTAAAAATATGAGAAAATTTTTTTAGATGCCTTAAGATGTTGTTTAATCATAGCAAAAGAATTGGATGCAAAATGATTTTTGAACTATGCAAAATAAATGGATGAAGTTCAAGTATCATGGAGAAAGTCATTTAAAAAGAAAATAAAAGGAAACCATAAAAATATGAGTAAAAAGTATTAAAATCAGAATGAAAAATAATGGAAAAATAGTTTAATGTGTCAAGATGACATGTGAATTTATTTGGAATTTTTAGAGTTGAATTAGTATTTTTAATAAAAGAAAATGGAAACAGTATGAAAAAGAAATTAAAAAAAAATGAAAATATGCAAGTGGTGCAGACATAGAAAAAATGCAGTTCAAATGCACATTTGGCATAGAACGTGGGTGTGTGAATAGAATTTATAGCCCAAGTCCAATAAAGCGTGTGGCACATGGAAATATGGTAGAACCTCAGTCAAACATTTGACTCACTCACAACCACATGATCAATCAGTCAACAACAATCAAGAAGCGTACAACAATCCAACGAATCACAAGGCATGCATGTAACACCCCCTTCTACACCCTCAGGCTATTAAAGCGATAACAATTAATCAGAGTATAATTTAAAAATTCACGGCATAGACAGAGGCATCACATCAATTTGAAACAAACATACAATAACCTGCTCAAATAGATATGCAACAATTCAGGTAGCACATAACAAAGGAACTTAGTTCCTAACACCCACAATTCAGATACAGAATAAAAGCAGAAAATCTGTACTGAAATCTCCACTATATAAATATCACATAAAAAGTTTTTCTGTAATACACAACATCATACATGTACAAACCAAAAGATACATGTATACATAATACAAATAATCACATAACGATCTCCCTGATTACCCGGTGCTACATATCAGAGCCGACCGACAAAAGAATGAAGACCTAAGCTTCACAAAAAGACCTTCAGCATCTAATCTGCAATGCCTCATAGAGCATTAAAAAAACAACAGAAGGGTGAGAAACACAATCATAATATAATTGCATATAATTATATAATAACACGAAAATACACATATCAAATATTCTCACCACCACTTATACCAGAATTCAAACACAAACAACACAAAGTATATTTCATATATCCATCACCAAGGTATATCAACCATGCACAATACACATATCGCCATCCATGATTTATGCAAATGCACAGAGACTGACACAACGACTCTATGCAATGCATATGCGGTACCATCCATCCATCAATCTCATCACCAGTTCACTCAGGAACTATTGGAACCATCGCTTGTTACTTAGGATTACTCATGTAACACCCCGTCGAGCAAACGATGTTCCCCATCTCTTTAGGTCCTCTTATTTTTTTTAAGGCACACGACATTTATGGATCTCTTTAGGTCCTCTTTGTATAAGGCACACGATCCGATTGCTTTAGGTCCTCTTTGTATAAGGCACACGATCGTCTATAATCATCGCTTTAGGTCCTCTTATTTTTTTAAGGCACACGATGTTATAGCGGATTCCCTCTGGAACCGATTCGTCGCTCACACCCACTAGGGCACACGACATCACCAACATGCATATCATAATGCTCAGCATACAATGACTCATGACATTCAAATGCACACATATACACATCCATAATCATGCATATATCATCAAATACAACACATTGCATTTACTAGCCCTTAGGTCACAAACCATCATCACAACATCTTATCACATGCATTTCCATCACACAACAGCACACAAGTCATACAACATTCATATCAACAGCATATTGCATAATACACATCAACTACACACACTTACAATGGTACAAGTTGACAAAACGACACCATTCCAACTCCCGACATAATTAAATCGGCCACTAGTCTCAAAACCAATAATATAAGAAAGAACTTGTCAAAAGCTTACCAACGCACCAAACCGCGCCTCAAACCGGCTCACGAATCAAAAGTTATAAAGAAAATAAATTGGGAAAAGCTGTCATGTTCGCAATGCGAAGCTCCTAGCGAGTCTTTCGCTTCTTCATTCACAGTACGAATGTCCTAGCGAACCAAGTCAGAAAGGAAAATAGCCTAAAAAAATTCCTAAAGTTTGCAGTGCGAACTCCCAGCGAATGATCGGTTTCCCCTTCGCAGTGCGAATATCCCAGCGAACCAAGTCAGAGAGGAAAACAACACAAAACAATACAAAGTTCGCAGTGCGAGTCTCTGGCGAATGCTCGCTCTCACCTTTGCAGTGCGAATAGCCAGCGAATGCTCGCTTTCCCCTTCGCTAGGGGATTCGCAGTGCAAACCTGCAAAACCAGAAAACCCAGCAGCGCTGTTACACACTTCAAAACCATATTTTCCCCACCAAAACACTTTCAAACCAACACATAGCAATCAGAACATAATCTAATCACGGTAACAAGTATTCTACCGAATTTACACTGATTTTCAACCGCGAAAACATCGATTTCTCTCTTCCGACCTAGAATCAAAAACTATGAAACACAACAAACAATCCAATACACACATACATAATCATACACAAGCATAGCATAATCGAGTTTCGCACCCTTACCCGATTTAATCGTGTTTAGAAAAGTCGGTTGATCGATTCCTAGATTTTCCAAGTTTTCTCTCTTTTCTTCTTTCTCTTCTCTTTCCTTCTTTCTCTTTTTCTTCTTCTCTTTTTCTTTCCTTTCTATTTCTATCATGTTTCTAACTTAAGAAAAATTAAAGTGAAATAACCAAAATACCCCTACACTCAAATATCTCGCAAACGCTCCCAAAACGTGATAAAATATAACCTCGATGAAAAATAACATATTTCCGAATAAAATTCAAAAATAAAATAATAAATTAATAAAATAATCAAAATGACTCAATTAAATAAAAATAACTAAAACTGGGGCGTTACAACTCTCCCCCACTTAGAGATTTTCGTCCTCGAAAATATTACCTGAGACGAACAACTCTGGATACGACTCCCGCATCCGACTCTCCAACTCCCAAGTCAAATTGCCCTCAGCAGCGCCTCCCCACGCTACTTTCACAAGTGCAATATCCTTGCCCCTCAACCGCTTCAACTCGCGATCCAAAATCCTCACTGGTAATGCCTCAACCGTAAGGTTCTCCCTTACCTCAACCTCATCCATCGGAATCACATGCGACGGATCCGGAACATACTTCCAAAGCTGTGAAACATGGAACACATCGTGCAAATTTGAAAGACTCGGCGACAACGCCACCCTATAAGCCACAGCACCCACTCTCGCGGATATCTAGTAAGGACCAATAAACCGAGAAGTAAGCTTCTTTGACTTCAATGCACGACCAACACCCGTCACCGGTGTAACTCTCAAAAATACATGATCGCCCTCTTGAAATTCAAGATCTTTCCTCCTTCGATCATGATAACTCTTTTACCTACTCTGAGAAACCTTCATTTTCTCACAAATAAGTTTCACCTTTTCCGTAGTCTGTTGCACTAACTCCGGTCCAACCACCGAACTCTCACCAGATTCGTGCCAACACAACGGTGTTCTACATCTTCGTCCATACAACGCTTCAAAAGGTGCCATTCCAATACTCGAATGGAAACTGTTATTATACGTGAATTCCACCAACGTAAGATAACTATCCCACGCACCACCTTGTTCAAGAACACAAGCCCGCAACAAATCTTCCAACGACTGAATCGTTCTCTCCGTCTGTCCATCCGTCTAAGGATGATTAGCCGAACTCAATCTCAATTTAGAACCCAACGCCTTTTGTAAACTTTCCCAAAATATCGAGGTAAACCTCGAATCTCGATCCGAAACAATGCTCAACGGAACCCCATGTAACTTCACAATCACACTGATATAAATCTCAGCCAACCTCTCCAAAGAAAAACTGAAGTCAATCGGAATGAAATGCGTAGATTTAGTCAGTCTGTCCACAACCACCCAAATCGCATTATGTCCCCTCAGTGTATTCGGTAACCCTGTCACAAAGTCCATAGAAATGCTATCCCATTTCCACTCAGGAATATCCAACGGTTGCAACAAACCACTAGGCTTCAGATGTTCTACCTTCGACTTTTGGCACGTCAAACATGAATACACAAACTGAGCCACATCTCTCTTCAATCCAGACCACCAGAAAATCTTTTTCAAATCTTGGTACATCTTATTAGCTCTCAGATGTATACTCAAATTACTCCGGTGTCCTTCCTCCAAAATCATCATTTTCAACTCCGAATCATCAGAAATGCAAATTCTACCTCGGAACCTCAAAACACCTTTACCATCCACTTTAAAGTCCTCATTTTCACTTTTATCCCCAACCGTCATCAAATCCACAAATTTCACATTCAACTTCTGTTTCTCGCTTACAGTCAACAGAAAATCATTAGTAACCTTCAACATACCAAGCCTCACACTGTCAGACGTCAATTCGCACACCAAACTTAAATCTCTAAACGCTTCCAAAAGTTCCCACTCCTTAACCATCAAAGCAGACATATGCAACAATTTCTGACTCAACGCATCGGCTACCACATTAGCTTTACCAGGATGGTAATTCAAGCTAAAATCGTAGTCCTTCAAAAATTCCAACCATCTACGTTGCCTCATATTCAACTCTTTCTGATCAAACAAGTATTTCAAACTTTTATGATCACTAAAGACTTCGAATCTTGCACCGTAGAGATAATGCCTCCAAATCTTCAACACAAAAACCACAACCGCTAATTCCAGATCATGAGTAGGATAATTTTTCTTATGCACCCTCAATTGCCTCGAAGCATAAGCCACAACCTTACCTTCTTGCATCAACACTCCACCTAGCCCAATCAAAGGCGCATCACAATACACCACAAACGGTTCACTAGGATTCAGTAAGATCAAAATCGGAGCTGTCGTCAATCTTCTCTTCAACTCACTAAAATTTTCCTCACACCGAATATCCCAAATGAACGTTTGACCTTTACAAGTCAACTGGGTCAATGGAAGTGCTAACTTAGAAAAACCTTCAATGAACCTTCGATAATATCCGGCTAATCCCAAAAAGCTTCTAATTTCAGTAACAGATCTCGGAGCCTCCCATTGTAGAACTGCTTCTACTTTAGATGGATCCACAGCAATACCGTTACCTGAAATCACATGACCAAGAAAACTCACTTCCGACAGCCAGAATTCACACTTGGACAACTTGGCAAAAAGTTTCCTTTCCTTCAAAACCAGCAACACAATGCGCAAATGATCCACATGTTCCTCCCGAGACTTAGAATAAATCAAGATATCATCAGTAAACACAACAACAAAACGGTCCAAATGCTCGTGGAAAATACGATTCATGTACTCCATAAACACACCTGGCGCATTAGAAACCCTGAACGGCATCACAAAATATTCATAATGACCATACCGTGTCCTAAAAGCCGTCTTCTGAATATCTTCCTCTTTCACCCTAATCTGATGATAACCCGACCTCAAGTCAATCTTACTAAACACACACGCACCTACCAACTGATCCATCAGATCGTCAATTCTCGAAAGAGGATACTTATTCTTAATCGTCACTTTATTCAACTGGCGATAATCAATACACAATCGCATACTTCCATCTTTCTTTTTCACCAATAAAACTGGAGCACCCCAAGGCGACACACTCGGTCTCACAAACCTCTTTTCCAACAATTTGTTCAATTGTTTCTTCAACTCAACCAACTCAGATGCCGACATTCGATATGGTGCCATCGATACAGGTTTGGTACCAGGAACTAGATCTATAGAAAACTCCACCTCTCTCTCTGGCGACACATCTGAAATATCCTCAGGAAACACTTCCGTAAAATCACACACAACAGGAAACACATCAAGTGAAACTTGACTATCCACAGTCAACGATGCAAACAACCCAAACAACTGATCTTCATCCGGCAAAAGTTTCTTCAACTCTTTGGTAGATAAGAAACTCGAGTCCTCTTCTTCCTCAAGAGAAGGAAATCTTACTAGCTTATGATAACAATCAATATGAACCCGATTAAACTGCAACCAATTCATACCCAAAACCACATCTAAACCATCCAACGGCAAACACACCAAATCCATCTCAAAATCTTTACCATAAATGGTCAAAGGACAACTTAAACAAACCAAAGAAATAGTTACCGACCCCATTGCTGGAGTATCAATAACCATCTCTCCATCCATCGAAGACAACACAAGGTTCAAACGCTTCGCGCACTCAGACGAAATAAATGAATGAGTCGCTCCAGTATCAATAATAGCAACTAAAGGCGTACTATTAATAAAACAAGTACCTCTGATCAGACGGTCTGCACTTGTAGTCTGAGTTCCCGCCAAGGCAAAAACTTTCCCACCAGCTGGAGCTTGCTTCGGTTTCGGACACTTCGTACTAACATGACCAGGTTCACCACAATTGAAACACTTCACCACATTCCTTTTACAATCAGCCGCGATATGTCCTAAACCTCCACAATTGGAACACTTTCTCATATCCTTCCTACATTCGAACTGACGATGTCCTAGATCACCACACTTAAAACATCTCAGAGGACTAGACATACCTCCTCCACTTGGCCTTCTCTCAAAATTCCTCCTTTGTTTACCCTTATCAGCTGGTGTCACATAAGGACCACCAAGAAACTGTTGCTTCCCTTTCCTCTCGCTCACACTCTTATAGTGAGTAGAACGAGCCTTGCTATCCTCTTCAAACATCCTACAACAGTCCACCAAATCAGAAAACCTCCTAATCCGTTGATAACTGATTGCCTGCTTAATCTCAGGACGCAATCCGTTCTCAAACTTCACACACTTAGAAAACTCCGCAGTCGCTTCCGCATAATGTGGATAAAACTGTACAAGCTCCAAAAACTTAGCAGTATAATCAACAACAGACATACTACCTTGTTTCAACTCCAAGAACTCAATTTCCTTCTTTCCTCTTACATATTTAGGAAAATACTTCCTCAGAAACTCAATGCTAAACACAGCCCAAGTGATCTCTTCATTAGCAACTTCCAACACATGACGTGTACTAACCCACCAATCATCAGCTTCTTCCAGCAACATGTGAGTACCCATTCTCACCTTCTGATCCTCAGCACAATCCATCACTCAGAAGATTCTTTCAATCTTTTTAAGCCAAATCTGAGCACCATCAGGATCATATATTCCTTTGAAGACACACGGTTTGTTCTTCCTGAACTCATCATTACCCACAACATTAGGTGCCCCCTGCACAGCCCGAGCCATAACTTGCATAGCAGTAGCCAAAGCAGCATCATTTCTACCAGCCATATTCTGTTCATATCCAATAACAGCAACTATGGTTAACAAACAGCTCACCGAACCACAAAGACCAACAAGGACTGACACAAACTGACACGGACTGGCTGTGATACCACTTAATGTAACACCCCCTTCTACACCCCAAGGCTATTAAAGTGATAACAATTAATCAGAGTATAATTTAAAAATTCACAGCATAGACAGAGGCGTCACATCAATTTGAAACAAACATACAATAACCTGCTCAAATAGATATGCAACAATTCAGGTAGCACATAACAGAGGAACTTAGTTCCTAACACCCACAATTCAGATACAGAATAAAAGCGAAAAATCTGTACTGAAATCTCCACTATATAAATATCACATAAAAAGTTTGTCTGTAATACACAACATCATACATGTACAAACCAAAAGATACATGTATACATAATACAAATAATCACATAACGATCTCCCCGACTACCCGGTGCTACATATCAGAGCCGACCGACAAAAGAATGAAGACCTAAGCTTCACAACAAGACGTCCAACATCTAATCTGCAATGCCTCATAGAGCATTAAAAAAATAGAAAAAGGGTGAGAAACACAATCATAATATAATTGCATATAATTATATAATAACACGAAAATACACATATCAAATATTCTCACCACCACTTATACCAGAATTCAAACACAAACAACACAAAGTATATTTCATATATCCATCACCAAGGTATATCAACCATGCACAATACACATATCGCCAACATATATACATATATCAACTCATCAATTTCATCCACAATTCCACACACAATCAATCCATTCATGATTTATGCAAATGCACAGAGACCGACACAACGACTCTATGCAATGCATACGCGGGTACCATCCATCCATCAATCTCATCACCAGTTCACTTAGGAACTATTGGAACCATCGCTTGTTACTTAGGATTACTCATGTAACACCCCGTCGGGCAAACGATATTCCCCGTCGCTTTAGGTCCTCTTATTTTTTTTAAGGCACACGACGTT
Source organism: Lathyrus tuberosus (assembly GCA_022829125.1). Lineage (NCBI taxonomy): Eukaryota > Viridiplantae > Streptophyta > Magnoliopsida > Fabales > Fabaceae > Lathyrus > Lathyrus tuberosus. The sequence continues at coordinate 62,257 of JALAZF010000497.1, forward strand.
TATGGACCGCTTTAGGTCCTCTTTGTATAAGGCACACGATCCGATCGCTTTAGGTCCTCTTTGTATAAGGCACACGATCGTCTATAATCATCGCTTTAGGTCCTCTTATTTTTTTAAGGCACACGATGTTATAGCAGATTCCCTCTGGAACCGATTCGTCACTCACACCCACTAGGGCACACGACATAACCAACATGCATATCATGATGCTCAGCATACAATGACTCATGACATTCAAATGCACACATATACACATCCATATCATGCATATATCATCAAATAAAACACATTACATTTACTAGCCCTTAGGTCACAAACCATCATCACAACATCTTATCACATGCATTTCCATCACACAACAGCACACAAGTCATACAACATTCATATCAACAGCATATTGCATAATACACATCAACTACACACACTTACAATGGTACAAGTTGACAAAACAACACCATTCCAATTCCCGACATAATTAAATCGACCACTAGTCTCAAAACCAACAATATAAGAAAGAACATGTCAAAGCTTACCAACGCACCAAACCGCGCCTCAAACCGGCTCACGGATCAAAAGTTATAAAGAAAATAAATTGGGAAAAGCTGTCATGTTCGCAATGCGAAGCTCCTAGCGAGTCTTTCGCTTCTTCATTCGCAGTACGAATGTCCTAGCGAACCAAGTCAGAAAGGTAAATAGCCTAAAAAAATTCCTAAAGTTTGCAGTGCGAACTCCCAGCGAATGATCGGTTTCCCCTTCGCAGTGCGAATATCCCAGCGAACCAAGTCAGAGAGGAAAACAACACAAAACAATACAAAGTTCGCAGTGCGAGTCTCTGGCGAATGCTCGCTCTCACCTTTGCAGTGCGAATAGCCTGCGAATGCTCGCTTTCCCCTTCGCTAGGGGATTCGCAGTGCAAACCTGCGAAACCAGAAAACCCAGCAGCGCTGTTACACACTTCAAAACCATATTTTCCCCACCAAAACACTTTGAAACCAACACATAGCAATCAGAACATAATCTAATCATGGTAACAAGTATTCTACCGTATTTACACCAATTTTCAACCGCGAAAACATCGATTTCGCTCTTCCGACCTAGAATCGAAAACTATGAAACACAACAAACAATCCAATACACACATACATAATCATACACAAGCATAGTATAATCGAGTTTCGCACCCTTACCCGATTTAATCGTGTTTAGAAAAGTCGGTTGATCTATTCCTAGATTATCCAAGTTTTCTCTCTTTTTTTGTTTCTCTTCTCTTCTCTTTCCTTCTTTCTCTTTTTCTTCTTCTCTTTTTCTTTCCTTTCTATTTCTATCATGTTTCTAACTTAAGAAAAATTAAAGTGAAATGACCAAAATACCGCTACACTCAAATATCTCGCAAATGCTCCCAAAACGCGATAAAATATAACCTCGATGAAAAATAACATATTTCCGAATAAAAGTCAAAAATAAAATAAAATAATAATAAAATAATCAAAACGACTCAATTAAATAAAAATAACTAAAACTGGGGCGTTACAATGCACACCATAATTATCACGCACGCACACACATGCAAGCAAGTCATGGTCAACAATTCAGAGAGAGAGAGAGTCACGTGAGGGGAGGGTGGTTCATTTATGCGCTGGCAACCTATCAAGCGTTGGATCAATCAAATCGTACGACCACGTTTTAATCTGAGGTTAAACCCTAACAAAACCCTCACCGGCCGGAGAATGACCTCCGGTCATCTTCTCCGGCCATCTCCGGCCACCTGTAAATGTTCACATATTCCAGAAATTGACAAAAATCATACCATTCGAAAGTTGAAGTTATGTAGAACACAGATCCACACTTAGATATCACACAACATGCATGTACAGAGAGAATCGAACACAAACAATTTGCCCTAGAATTTGAATCTAAGCACTTAAGGTGCCTATCACTAGCCGGATCATTCACATTGCTTCTATTAAGCTATAATCAACATAAAACAAGTTTAGAATCAATGAATTTGCACAAGAAAAGTTGAGAGATAATGAACCTGAAACTTGAAGAAAGCTTGAATCAAAAGAAAACCAGAGATGTAGCTGTGATCTGGAGCTTCAATGGAGCAAAATAAATGCTATAGAATGTTGATCTTGCAGAGGAATCTAGGAAAACGAAATTTTCAGTGATGGAGGAGGAGGTTCCAAGTTTCAATGCACTGTGTTCTTGAGGTTGATGAGTGATGAAGATTGAAGGAGAAAGTTGAAGAACTCGTGGCAAAGAGAAAGAGAATTCAGAGAGAAGAATTGAGATAAATCAAGTGTGAGAGTGCCAAAATGAGAGATTTCCCCCCAAAATCTTTTAGAATGAAACTTATATAGGTGTGGTTAGTTCCTCACTAGGATGGTTGATGGTTAGAACTCAGGTTAGACTGAGTTAGTTAACTGAGTTGTGAGTTAACTAACTGAGTGAGGTTGTTAATGGCACGAGTTAAGAGGCTTGGTTAGAGTGTGGAGAAGCTTTTGTCACTTATGGTGAGGCTGAGAAATGAGAGGTGGTGATGGTTCTGATCTTGCAGCAAGACTTACAAAACAAGTTTGTTCATTTCCTCTTTGGTGTATGGAGCAACATGTATACATGTATGTGTAAGATGGTGGTCTAGCAAAATGAAGTAAAAGGTGGCTGGTGTGAAGTGTTTGATGTGAACCTGAACCAAGACAATGCATGGTGCTCCCAAAAAACCAGTCGATGCATTGATGGAAACGTGGTTGTTTGCAGATGAAATTCTCTCCATGTAGTGCATGAAAATGCATGTTTTGGATCAAGGACATGAAGTGGAACAAGTTTGATGTTGGAATTAAATGGAATGGAGGCTTGGAAAGTGATGGAAAATAGCTTAGAATATCAAGGCATAAAACTAACTTTGGTGGGAAAGAGAATGCGCCCATGAGGCAAGCATTCTTGAGCATATTTTCAGTTGTGAGCATCCATCTTTGAACCCTCATATGACCCTTATAACTTGTTCATGTTGGAAAGTTTTTCATTTGAAGCTTCCTTGATAGGAAAAACTAGCTTGACATTTGGCACACCAAGTGTTTGATGAAATTATGGCCTGGAGGCCTGAATCTGCCTTGCCATGACTTGAGATTTGCCTTGATTTTGTCAAACTTTGATTGATCATAACTCTCTCAATTTTGATCCAATGGAAGAGTTCTTTGTATGGATTTAAAGCTTAAGATGTGATCTTTGATTGGCTCAACTTGGGTCTGAAGTTTGAAGCTTTTATCATGGAGAAAGAATGCTTTGAAGTAGAGTGCAAAATGGTCCAAAATTTGCCATTTTTAGAAACCCTAAGTTTCTAAATTTGGCAACTTTGTACAATTCTTGATTTTTTATGATTCCTCCATCATTTATTGATCAAATCTTGTCCAATGAACATATGTGACTTGAATTTCATGAATTTGACCTTAAAAAGTCAGGAGTTGACTTTTTTCCTTTGCACAGTTGACTTTTCCCCAAATTTCTTGATTCTCAAGCAACTGATCAATTGAACCTCTTTTGAAATGAGCCAATGGACAATCTTCCATCCTTAGATACTTGACATCATGTAGAAAACATTGAGATCAAGTTTGAACCAAAAATTCATCAGGAGACTGCTTGAAACCAAAACCCTAATTTTGACTGCCTCTGTTAGGAGATGATGCACTGCCCAACTTCTTGATGAATTCCCATCTTCCAATGACTTGTGGGATCAAATGATATGACATATGATATAAGGGACCTTTGAGGCTTGTTGGGAGACCCTTGGCTCTTGCTATCTTGCTCTGGATGCTCAATACTTTGAAATCAACTGATCACATGCCCTATGCTGAACTAATGCTGAATGTTTTTATTTTTCTATGACTTGAATGTAATGCAATACAATGAAAGCACATGCTAAATGATATGAAAGATGAGAGGGCAAATTTTGGGGTATTACAGCTGCCCCTATTCAATCACTGTAGACCTGAATGGATGATAGCGATTGCTTTCAGACTTTTAAGGTATGGAGGGATTGAATACTGAAGATAACCAAAAAATTTGCACTCTGCGGAGAAGAAGAAAAGTGATATAAACCCAACCAAATGAACTCTGCTCGGATAAAACTCTGATGATAACCATAACACTGGAGAGATGTCTTTTGAACGACGCCAGACGACTACTGGCTTGCCATATTGCGGATGGATTCGGAAAACGTCTTTTGGAACGACGCCAAACGACTACTGGCTTGCCACGCCGCGGGTGGACTTCAAGAATGTCTTTTGGAAGGACGCCAGACGACTACTAGCTTGCCACATTGCGGGTGGACTTTAAGAACGTCTTTTGTAAGACGCCAGACGACTACTGGCTTGCCACACTGCGGATGGACTTTAACAACGTCTTTTAGAACGGCGCCAGATGACTACTAGCTTGCCACACTGCGGGTGGACTCTAAGAATGTCTTTTAAACGACACCAGACGACTACTGGCTTGCCACACTACGGGTGGACTTTAAGAATGTCTTTTGGAACGACGCCAGACGACTATAGGCTTGCGACGCTATGGGTGGACTTTTGCCAATCTGCGGTTGGTCTTGAAACTGTCTTTTAAATAGAGTAAGACGACTACTGACTTGCCAAACTGCGGGTGGACTTTCGCTAATCTATGATTGGACTTTACCCTGCTTTGCCTCCCTAAGATGGACTTTTTCCAATCTGCGGTTGGACTTTGCTGCTTTGCCACCCTAAGATGGAATTTTGCCAATCTGCGATTGGACTTTGCTGATTTGCCACCCTAAGATGGACTTTTTCCAATCTGCGGTTGGACTTTGCTGATTTGCCACCCTAAGATGGAGTTTTGCCAATCTGCGGTTGGACTTTACCCTGCTTTGCCACCCTAAGATGGACTTTTGCCAATCTGCAGTTGGACTTTGCTGATTTGCCACCCTAAGATGGACTTTTGCCAATCTGCGGTTGGTCTTGAAATTGTCTTTTAAATGGAGTCAGACGACTACTGACTGGCCACACTGCGGGTGGACTTTTGCAAAAATTCAACACTGGATTATGCTCTGCATACATATCAGACATCCCTGCTGACTCTGCTGAGGAACAATGATAAATGATTTAGCCTCAGAAGCTCCTGAAAGGATAGTATCTCTGCTGGAGAATGACTGAACAATCCATCTGCTCCAAATTATCACGCTTGCCAAAAATAAATTGGACTTTGAGATATGGGGAAATGATGACTCTGTCAGGAATTATTTCATTTGTGTGGGGGATGAATTCTGGTCATAGCATATCCCCTGGAGGAATGACAACTTTCCGACTTGGTTGGGGAAAGAATGTACTAACACTCTGCTGAGGAAGAGATTCTGTTGATCTGATAATCCTCTGCGGGGAGGAAAAAACAACTCAGCTGGGGAGTATTACTGACAAGATTCAATGCTGAACTCTGTGGGGATACAACCGTATTTAGCCCTAGTTGCTTAAGCAATGAATTTATAGTCTCTTCTTGCTGAGAACAAACTATCGGGGATACGATCTTGCTGAGGATCGGAGCTACTCTTCGGGGATACGCAAATCCTGGTTGGAGGACGTTCTATTGCGACATGCTAGGAAAGAGTCCCTAGAGATCTGCTGGGAAAATAAAAAGAAAATCCACGGTAATCTGTTGAGGAACAAAACTGTCAAGCTTAGTATAAGAGCCACAATGCCCCGTGTTAGGCGAACTTTCCGCTTGACGACTCCATTGAGGATAATGAGTTTACAACAAACTCTGCTGGGGAGAACCGCTTCAAAGCGTCTCGTGCTGGGGATGCCCCTTAAGAGGATTTTACAGAAGACCAAACATCTTTAAACTCTTAAGCAAATGCCGAGACTTGAGCTAAAAATACAACAATTGAGAGGTCACTCTACTGGAGATAATAGATCTAGAACACATCTTGTCAGAGGGATTTCACGATGCCCCATGCTAGGGAGGGTCGCCAACTCACTTTTGCCCCAGATTACAAGGCTGATCTAAAGAAATCGTCCTAAGAGGATTTTACTGAAGATTTGGCATCTTCAAACTCCTGGACACTCACTGAGTCTTGAACATTAACTACGAGGTCTGCGAAGCAACTCTACTGGGGAATTTGCAACCGTTATCGACACAGAAAAGCTTATAGCTGTTGGAAGTACTGAATGGGAGAATCGACTTAATAAAATCCAACGATCCCTTATTAGCTTTGCTTCGTTGATCTCCTCTTGCTGAATATGGTTGCCTCGGTATTCTGACTTAAGGGTAAGTGATTACTTGTCTGGAAGAAATGACCCATGCTTCGAAATCACTTGTACTTGTTACCTGCAACAAAAGAATACGCACACATGCCCCAGGATATTGCGTGGTTTGAATCCACCATCCAGGTTTACTCAACATTCAAAGTGATTTTAAATGTTTTTCTGCGCATGTTATTGTAAGGCCACAATGTTTTCAAATGCAATGTTTTATCAAAAATTCGGAAGTTTTTGCAAACAAAGCAGTAAAAACAAAATAAGAAGCTTTTGACTGAAATTCAATTTATTGAAAAATGCCTGAAATCGGCAAATACATTCGGAAGCAAACCCTGGAAAGAGGAGATTATTGTAAATTGAGAAAAGAAACTATCCTAATGGCAATGTGAAAACGACATTCTACTGAGTTTCGATTATGCTATAGCCAGTATGTCTTCAAAACTCCCCGACCTTGCCTTCTGAGGAGTGATTGGACCGATTCCTATCCTTTGGAATGTCAGTTGCTGAAACGGTGATAAAGTACAAATAACTCAGACCGCAATCCTTCGCTTAAATCCCTCTTTTGCATGGACCTCCCTTTCAGGTTTTCAATCCACCGGGATACCCCTTTTTGCCTAAGTTGCCCTTTCGGGTTTTCAACTTACCGGGTGTACAAATTTTTTTATTTATATCCCTAATTTTTGCCCGAACTTTTTTATTCTGTTTTTATGGTTCACCGGGATGCCCTTTTTTGCCTGGACTCTCTTTTTTTTTATCCAGCGGGTCTATTTATACGAAGTATTTTTTGACTGTGTCTGAGTTAACAGGTGATGGAAAGTCTTCGCCATCCATGGTTGTAAGCAATAAGGCTCCGCCCGAGAAGACCTTTTTAACCACGAATGAACCTTCATAGTTGGGAGTCCATTTACCCCTGTGATATGTACTAGGAGGAAGGATCCTTTTGAGTACTACATCTCCGACTTTGTAAACCCGAGGACACACCTTCTGATCAAACACTCGCTTCATCCTTCGTTGGTGTAACTGCCCGTGACATAGCTGCCAGTCGTTTCTCTTCAATAAGGCTCAACTGATTAAACCTGGCGCGAACCCATTTAGCTTCGTCTAATTTGACATCCATCATGACTCTGAGGGATGGAATCCCAACTTCAACCGGTTGGACTGCCTCCATACCGTACACAAGTGAGAATGGTGTTTCCCCAGTAGACGTGCGTATTGACGTTCGATACCCATGCAAGGCGAACAGTAGCATCTCATGCCAATATTTATATGTGGCAACCATTTTCTGCACAATCTTCTTAATAGTCTTATTGGCCGCCTCAACAGCGTCATTCATCTTCGGGCGATACGGCGAAGAATTGTGATGTTCAATTTTGAAGTCCCGACACAGTTCAGCCATCATTTTGTTGTTCAAATTAGAACCGTTATCAGTAATAATTCTCTCGGGCACTCCATATCGACAAACGATATCCCGTTTTAGGAAATAAGCTACCACCTGCTTAGTGACATTGGCATAAGATGTTGCTTCAACCCACTTCGTGAAATAATCAATGGCAACCAAGATGAAACGATGGCCGTTTGAAGCAGTAGGCTCAATTTTTTCGATCATATCAATGCCCCACATTGCAAAGGGCCAAGGAGAGGACATGACACTCAACGGATTCGGAGGCACATGCACTTTGTCTGCATAAATCTGGCACTTGTGACATTTGCGGGCGTACTTGCAACAATCTGTCTCCATTATCAACCAATAATACCCCGACCTCAATAGTTTCTTCGCCATTGCATGTCCTCCGGCATGGGTACCGAAAGAGCCTTCATGCACTTCTTGCATTAACAGGTCTGCTTCGTGTCTATCCACGCATCTGAGCAGAACCATGTCAAAATTCCGTTTGTACAGCACGTCATCTTGGTTCAGGAAGAAGCTATCAGACAATCTCCTCAAAGTCTTCTTATCTTTGGTAGATGCCCCAGGCGGGTACTCCCGACTTTTCCAAAAACACTTGATGTCATGAAACCATGGCTTGTCATCAGACGTTGTATCAATCAGCAAACACAAATGCAGGTCTGTCAAGACGAGACACATCAATCTTGGGTACATGGTTCCACCTTCGTACTTTGATCATAGAAGACAATGTGGCCAAGGCATCAGCAAACTTATTCTAATCTCGAGGAATATGGTACAACTTTACTGTTGTGAAAAACGTCAATAGTTTTCTCGTATAATCCCTATAGGGAATCAGATGTGTCTGGTGCGTGTACTAGTTCCCATTCACTTGATTGATTACCAAGGCTGAATCACCGAAGATATCGAGGGTCTTAATTCGCAAATTATTCGCCTCCTCAATCCCCATTATACAAGCTTCATATTCTGCTTCCTTGTTGGTGCATCCAAAAGTCACTCGGGCAGTGAAGGGCATATGAACACCCTCCAGCGTGATAAGAACTGCTCCAACTCCGCATCCATTCATGTTGACGACCCCATCAAACATCAAACTCCATTTTGATTCAGGGTCTGGCCCCTCCTCCGGGAGTGGTTCCTTGGAGTCTTTAACTTTAAGAAACATGATGTCCTCATCAGGGAAATCAAATTTCATGGGTTGGTAATCATCAATCGGCTGTTGTGCAAGATAGTCTGACAAGATACTTCCTTTGATGGCTTTCTGAGATGTATACTGGATGTCATATTCTGTCAAAACCATTTGCAACCGTGCAACTCTACCTGTCAGTGCTGGTTTCTCGAAAATGTACTTAACTGGATCCATTTTGGAAATCAACAAGGTTGTGTGCGTGAGCATATACTGCCTCATTCGCTTAGCAGCCCATGCCAGTGCACAACATGTCTTCTCAAGCATTGAGTATCGGGACTCGCAGTCAGTGAATTTTTTGCTCAGGTAGTAGATAGCATGCTCTTTCCTACCTGTTTCGTCGTGTTGACCGAGAACACAACCCATAGACTCTTCAAGCACTGTCAAGTACATTATCAAAGGTCTCCCTGGAACCGGAGGCATTAGAATTGGAGGTTCCTGCAAATATCTTTTTATTTTATCGAATGCCGCTTGGCAATCGTCATTCCACCTGACCGTTTGATCTTTTCTTAGCAGTTTGAATATTGGTTCACACGTGGCGGTTAGGTGAGATATGAACCTTGCAATGTAGTTCAATCTACCTAGAAAACCACAAAACTCTTTTTCTATTTTCGGCTCAGGCATGTCTTGTATTGCTTTCACTTTGGCAAGATCGACCTCAATCCCTTTTTCACTTACGATGAAACCCAGCAGCTTTCCAGAACGCACCCCGAAAGTGCACTTGTTCGGATTCAACCTCAAACGGAACTTTCTCAACCTTCCAAACAACTTTTTCAAGTTAAACAGATGTTGTTCTTCTGTTCGCGACTTGGCAATCATATCATCCACATAGCATTCAATCTCTTTGAGAATCAAATCGTGAAATAATGTTACCATTGCCCGCTGATACGTTGCCCCTGCGTTTTTCAACCCAAAAGGCATCACTTTATAACAGAATGTACCCCATGGGGTAATGAACATGGTCTTCTCCATTTCCTCAGGTGCCATCTTGATCTGATTGTACCCGGAGAAACCGTCCATGAATGAGAACACTGGAAACTGAGCTGTATTATCAACCAGCTCGTCAATATGAGGTAAAGGAAAGTCATCCTTCAGACTTGCTCTGTTTAGATCCTGGTAATCAACGCACATTCTGACCTTACCATCTTTCTTCGGCACAGGAACAATATTTGCAACCCATGGTGGGTAATTGGTGACAGCGAGAAATCCCACATCTAACTATTTTTTGTACCTCCTCTTTGATTTTGAGAGCCATTTCTGGTTTAGTCCTCCGAAGCTTCTGTTTGACAGGAGGACAACCCTCTTTCAACGGCAACCTGTGCACAACAATGTCTGTATCTAACCCCGACATATCTTGATATGACCAAGCAAAGATGTCGACATATTCCCGCAGCATACTGATCAGCTATTTCTTTACCTCGGCCTGCAGACTGGCTCCAATCTTAATTTCTTTCCTTGCGTCCTCAGAACCAATGTTGATAACCTCAATTGTCTCTTGGTGAGGTTGAATGACCCTCTCCTCCCGCTTCAACAATCTAGCCAATTCTTTGTGAAGTTCACAATCTTCTTCATCCCCTTCTTCGGCTTGATAAATTGGTTTGTCAAAGTCATACATGGCCATAGCAGGACCGTTATCAATGGAATTCGGAGGATCAAGTCTGCACGAGGGGTTCATGCTTTATTTTAGAATTTATTTTTGAAAAACAAAAAGAAAACGAGACATTGCCATTTTTAATGTTTTTTGTGCAAAAATAAAAAATGAAAGACAGGGAACGAAATTTGAATGCAAAACATCCTTTATTAATGATTAAAAATTGCAAATGAAAATGTGTGGCCCTACAAATGAATTTGTACGCCTTGGGCAGGGTGCAAGATTTTAACATGCATGATGATTAGAGAAAAACAAAGAAAATTACTCTATTTGAAAAGTAACTGGAATGGTTTCCTCAGCAGACCAGTTTTGCAATTGTTGTCCCGAACCACGTGGGCGTACCTAATTGTCCAAGTCACAATCACTGTCTATACCATCCTCTGCAGTCGCACAAGATTGATCTATATATATGATTCCACCCCTACTGAAAATGATGGGTCCCGTGTACTTTGCAGCCGAATCCAGAGATGGTTGGTAGCCAATACCAAACTTGTCCTCTTTCACTGGTGTCTCAATCAGCTTGCCCCAACCCTGGGCATTACCTTCTCTAACAACCTCGACGGCCTGCTTATAAGACGAAATTGATGTGCCGGCTCCAGCTGATGTAGGAGAAGATTCAGGCACTTTATCAATATTCACTGCCTCGAACGACTGGCAAAGCGTTTCATGGATTTCCCCATCCATCTCAACATACTTGAATGTGAACAAGTGACTGACAAAAATTTCCTCTTCACCACAAACAGTTACTACTTGTCCTTTAAACACGTATTTCAGCTTCTGATGTAATGTGGATGTAACAGCCCCGGCCGCATGAATCCATGGGCGACCTAATAAACAGCTATAAGCAGGCTGTATATCCATCACGTGGAATATAGACTTGAACACCTGAGGTCCAATTTGCACAGGTAATTCCACTTCACCGAAAACATATCATTTCGACCCATCAAACGCTCTGACAACCAGATCACTCGGCCTCAAAATCAATCCATCAACCTCCAACTTCATCAGCGCCTTCTTAGGCAAGACATTAAGCAAAGAACCAATGTCTACCAGCACGTGGGACAACACCGCGCCCTTACACTCCATTGTAATATGCAGAGCCTTGTTGTGGTTTCTACCTTCAGAAGTCAAATCTTGGCTCGTGAAACCCAACCCATGGCTGACATTGACATTAGAAATCACACTCTCGAGCTGATTGACAGTGATTCCCTGTGGAACATAGGCCATCTTTAATACCTTCAGCAAAGCCTCTCGGTGTGCATCAGAGCACATCAGTAATGACAAAATTGAAATCTTTGAGGGCGTCTAGTTCAATTGATCAACGATTTTGTAATCACTTTTCTTTATTATTCTCATAAACTCGTCTACCTCACTATCGAAAGTAATTTTGGGATCTGCTTCAGGCACGGACACACTCTCAGCCACTTGTTTTCCTTTAGCTCTCGCTGCAGCCTCGACTTCTTTATCGCTTCGAAGAGTTTGTGGAGCAAACTACCTTCCACTCCTGGTAAAGCCGCCTAAACCACCCACATTATCAACATTTGAACCAGCCGATGTTCCAACTTCCAGCTTCTTCCCCTCATGGTACACATCTGCTCCATAGTTGCATGGGACTGCTTTCTTAGAGGTAAACGGAACCGGCCCTGGCATCGTGATGGTAACAGGGTTGGGTCTTTCCGTCACAATAATCGCTACAGGATCTGCCCTTACAGGTACCTGAATTTCAGAAAGGGTATAATAAATTTTCACAGCTGACACCTCATCATTATCTTTCACAAGACGGTCAAACTGTAGACGGCCTTCACTAATCAGATTCAGCAAAACAATCCTTAGTCTGTCACAGCCATTATCTTGACCCATACATTCCAAACAATCTCGGTCACAACTCGGGAACACCTGTCCCTTTAACAGACGATCTTTCACAACCAGTAATGAAGTCTTCACCCGATTGATATCTGTCACCAAGTTCAACCTCTTTCCATCCTCAATGGCGTGCACATTTGCCCCGTCATGGTTCGGCATAGGGTTCTGGATAACATTAGGAGGTGGAGAAAAGTTGATTGCTTTAGCATCTATCAGATCCTGCACCTTATTTTGAAACACCCAGTACTTTTCAGTGGTTTGTCCCGGAGCACCTGAATGGAAATCGCAGTGGGCATTAGCATCATAATTGAGTGGCAAGTTACCAACAACAGGAGGTCTCATGGTACGAAGTTCGACCAATTTCAATTGGAGTAACTGGGGTAACAATACCGAGTAAGTCATAGGAAGAGGGTCAATTTTACGGTCCCTCTGCCTAGACCTTTGTTGGAACGGTGGTCGCTGTTGTTGAACCTGTTGTTGTGGCTGTTGTTGCTGAACAGGTGGTGTTGGAATTGTCACTGCATCCACTTGGTGATAAGCCTGAGAACGTCCTTTTCCCCGTCCTCTGTACATAACGTTTGTCTCGCCTTCTCTCCTTCTCTGCACATTAGCAAAAGGTTTCTTTGTTCCTGAAGAACCAGCACCACTTACATCCTGAAACTTCCCCAGTTTCAACAAATTCTCAATCCTTTCACCAGCAATTACGATATCAGAAATTCGTGTCGACGGACAAGCAGCCAATCTGTCAAGAAATGTCCCTTGCAGGGTACCCATGAACATATCCGCCATTTCTCTCTCGAGCAAAGGGGGTTGAACCTGGGCGGCCATTCGTCTCCATCTCTGCGCGTACTCCTTAAAGCTTTCCTTAGCGCTCTGCGACAACCCTTGCATCTGAGTGCGGTTGGGAGCCATATCGATATTATACTGATATTGTTTCAGAAACGCTTCTGCCAAATCTTTCCAGCTTCTCACAGCAACCCTGTTCAACTTCATGTACCAAGTCAACGAAGCTCCAGCCAAGCTATCTTGAAAATAGTGCATCCACAACTTCTCGTCATCAGTGTGGGCTGAGATTCTTCCAAAGTAAGCCTGAATATGTGTCTGGGGACACATATTGCCAATATATTTGTCAAACGTGAGTGGCTTGAACTTTGGAGGAATTCTAACCCCCGGTACCAGACCCAGATTAGTAACATCAATGCCTAGAGAGTTCTTGCAGTCCATAGCCCTGATTTTCTCAGCCAGCTCATCATACCTTCTGTCATTGGGATTACCCATATCAGCATCCAACAAGGTGAATTGATCTTCCTGAACATCCTCATTAGCACCAATATTTCTGGCAGCTCCACTAACCAGAATACCATTAGGAATCAGAGTACCAATAGGAGGAGGAGTGTTCTTTGGCTGTGAATTGTCAACGTGATTACCTTCCGGCGTGACCTCTGTACGCTCGACCATAAGTCTTAACCTCTCTTGGTTCTGTGCCATACCAGTCATGAGAGTCATGAACTGGTCCATACGGGCCTTCATCTCAGCCAAATCATTTTGAATTTGATCAACCATTCTATTTCGATTGCCTCTTGTGGAGTAGCGATGTATGTGATCGGTAACAATGCTTCCTGAAACAGAATAACCATGAGAACCAGATAGGGTACCTGAAAAACAAACAAAAATGAAAAAATGAAATGCATGGAATGCAATGTTATGTTTTTTATTCCCAGGCCTTTTCGTGCCCCGATTCCGGTATTTCAGAAGTCCGCAGCATTCAGATAACACCCGAGATACAGCAGTTGATAAAAACATTCATTCAGACGAGTGCACAGATAGGTGTAGAACCCTGTGAAGCGGTGTCGTGACCGAGTGTCAGTGAACAGTGATGTAATATCAGGAAAGCCACTGGAGAAAATACCGAGCATATCATAACTGGAAGAAAGCCCAAAGAGACTGAGTCTGGACAAATATTTGAAAACATACAACCCAAATTCAAAAATTAAAGCAGCGATTCCTACAACAATTTTGTAGGTAATCGGATAGCATCAACATAATAAAAGATAAAACGGACAAAACACCACATCCTGTAACCCTAGACTGAGCCTCTTGACCTCCTCAAATAGCACAACATTCTCGGGATCTTCCGGCGCCTCAATCAGACCTCTAATCAAGCGTTCTCTCAAATTGAAGGATTGGTACAAAGTGTTGATATTCTGACACAATTCTTCCCCATTAGTACTACTATAGCCTGGCTTTGTCCTGGACTTCTTCACTTCTGCCCGAATCTTGAGATAATCTATTCCAACCTAAGCTTCCTGTAATAGCTTCTGACTTTCTTTCAAACTATCCCGGTAACTCCGTCATTGAGCATGTGTAGCTTTCAATTCTTCATCTGAGGTCTTGGCCTTAGCTTCCAATTCTTCAACCTTAGCTTTAAACTCTTCCTCTACCTTGGCTTGGCGCTTCTGTTCATTGGCCCATTTTTGTTACCATAAGGTAATAGCCTCATTAGCTTCCTTCAAATCCTTCTTGAGATTCTGGCGCTCTCTGGCATTATTCTTATCAATTAAGCCCCGTCTTTGGAAATAAATCAGCCTCCCTTCGAGTTCTTCTTTCCTGCTTTCAGCCATCTTCTCAGCAATGTGGACTCTTTCTTCCAACCCTCTATTAACAGATGCAACTTCCTGATACAGGCTGGTGACGTCCGCTTTCTCAACCCTGAGTTCGTGAACCAAAACTTCCAACTTTCAGAATTCTTCAATTGGCACTAAGGTCCTTGGTTCCACTACCTTGGGATATAACGGAGGCTCGACAGAGAATGGCAACAGTGTGACGGCTACCCGCCGCTTCAGCCACTCAATGTAAGGAGGATAAGTCGTGGCATCAGGTCTTCCAAACTCCATCTTACCTTTCTTAACCCGAGTGTTCCAGGCTTCAGCAATAGAAAATGACACCTGTTCGTCATCTCTGGCAAGATAAAACAAGGATTCCGCTACATCTTTTTCCAGAGGAGCTTCTTTTAATGCATATCCAAACTGCTTCAGCGCGAGGATAGGATTTTAGTTGATTCCTCCCCTCCTTCCTACCAGAGGTACATTTGGAAAAGCTCCACAACTAATAAGAATAGGTATACCTACCATATCTTTCCGATGCCACCAGACTATATCTTCAGCCGTCAAACCCATCAGCCTCTTGGAGCACTTAACAGTTCCTCAGAGATCCACAAAAGCTCCTGTCTTTGGCAAATGTCTATAAAACCAAACATGGAATAAGGGAGCACAACATACTACTAATCTTCCTCGTTTTTTCTCATTCTTGTAATGCACGGAATGGTATACATCACCCAACAAAGTTGGGATTGGATTCTTCTTGACAAAGATACTGATTGCATCCATATCAATAAATCCAGCTATATTCGAAAACAGATAAATTCCGTACACACAGAGAGCTAAGATTGCATTAGAGGTAACCGAATCACCATTAGCAAAACTCTTCTTTGCTTCTTCAACCAGAAAGTCTAGATGGAACCCTTTACAACCCTTCTTTTCCTTAACATTATCTTTAACCATAGATACCCTCAGATGAATAGCCTCTGCAATGATATTGTCGGGAATAGCCTTCTTCGAACTGTAGTGAGGAGGAGTATCCTTGACAGAAATCTTCAGAATATCAGAGAACTCTTCCAAGGTAGGTACCAGCAGATAATCATTGAATGTGAAGCAACGTAACTGAGGGTCATAAAACTGCAAGAGTGTGTGCAGAGTATCATGTTGATCTGGAGTAAGAAGGCTCACATAACTCAAGATGTTCCCAAACCTCTTTCTGAAACTATCCAGCTGGTTACTGTCCATTAAATCTGCCACTTCTTTGATCTGTCCCACTTTAGGCTTCGGAAACTAGTAATGCACATTATTCTTTCTCGGAGGACCTTCCATCTGAAATAGAGAAAATACCCACCGAAATCGGAAACAATACTGAGACCTGGGAAAGAAAAAACATAAAATGTTAATGATGTATGCAATGGGATGCAGCTAGGCATGTGATCAGAGCCAGAATCTGCAGTGTCGGTGCAATAACTGTGAAGGAACCAAGTGTCTGTGTAGCATCATATCAAGAATATCAAACCCAAGCACCGGTAAAGAACTAGATCCAGAATACCAGAACAAAGTACCCAAATCACTGATCATATGAGAATCACACAAAAGGGTAGGTAGAAGGTCAAGGTTACCTGCAAACCTGTAAACAACCCCCATCTCACAGGTGTGTTCTAAAAGGTAGGATCCTCAGATTTGGATCCCGAAATGAGAAGCAATAGCACATTCATCCTGTAGGATACAATGCTATCGCCAAACAAAGAGATCGTCATCTGATTCACCACAAAATAAAGGCCATCCTATGCAAATTCCAAAGTGGGCCCTCGGGAGCGAATGGGTTTGCCACAGAATGTGGTCTGCCACTGTCACCACTAAAGAGGGATGTTTCCACTAAGGTCCTTAATGATCGGTCACCAGATGCACATAACCCTCAAAGTCATATCTTGAATGAGGAAGACCCTCAAATCAAGATGATCCTAAGAAAGTCGCACTCTGGCTGTGGAACTCACAACTACTCCCGTGGCTAAATACCATGAGAGCCCTGTGACTGTCCACTCTAAGTCCTAAAGTACACTCGAGCCTGGGTAATGGGCTTATCTCACAGTAACAATCCCATCCCGCCAAAGGAAACTAGACAGTCCAGAGTATATAATGCATGATATAAATAAAATGAAATAAAGGCGGTAAAGTAAAGCGATAAAGCTGTAAATAAAAGCAGTAAAGCTAAACTAAAGCAAACACAAAACAAACACCCAAAAAAGCAAAAACAAGCAAGCGCTAGGAGAGACTCGCATTGGGGAGGGACCAGCAAGAGGTAAACTTTCCCCAGCAGAGTCGCCAGCTGTCCCTCCCGGGATTTTCATCCAGGTACAAACGCGAAAGTGGCGTGGAAGAAAGAAAGAGAGTCGCCAGCCAGGTATTTTCATCCCAAAGAAAGGAAAGGGTAATGCTGCACAAACCCAGGAGAAAGGAAAGAACGAGGTCTCCCGAACCAAAGAGAATGGGTAAGGGAGTCGGTTACGTGAAGGGAAGGTTATCGCACCCCCTCACGTCCGTCGTACTCGACGGGATCCACGCTTGAAGTAATACTCAAAGGGTGATAGAAAAGATGCTGGGAAAGGAATGGAAAGAGAACGAGAAACAAATGTAGGGAAAATAAAAGAAGTGCTCGAATGGGCCCTACCCCACTGCCTACGTATCTCATCGGGAATATGAGAATCAGAGCGACGTAGTTCCCCTCAGCTAAGGGAAAACTGTTTTGTTTGTGTTTTTTAGGGAACGGCTAATGTTCTAGCTTAGGTGTTGCAGGCTCGCTGAATCGAGTGCGTTACCGTATTGCAAGAGAACAAGGAGAAGCACGTTCGTACGTTGAGAGTGAGTGAGATGAGAAGAGAATTCCCGAAGGAAATACGTTTTTGTTTGTTTGAAGTGTTTTAGAAGTTTTTTATTTGAAGTATTTTGCATAGGTAAGTGTACCTAAGTCTTTTCCAATGGAATGTGCATCTCATACATCATTCCAAAATGAAAGGATGATGAAGTACACTAAGTATGAAGAAAATCCTCAAACTTACTTCCAAAGTTAAAGGTTTAAGTACACTAGTCTATTACCTTTATTAAATGTTTTTGTTGTTTTTAAATGAAGAAGTATTTTTGAGTTTGTTTGTGAAATCTCTTCATGTTAAAGACTTGTACATCATGCTAGAAAACCTACAACACATTCCAAGATAGAATGTATGCAAGCTCCCCCGTGGAATAAGGCTTATCGCACATGAAGATGTTTCAACCTTTATTAGGTGTTTTGAAGTTGTTTTGAGATGAGAGAAGAGAGACTCAAAAGAAACAAAGGTAAAGATTAAAGGGGACTAAGACTCACCCTAATGTTATCATGCTTGGATGTTCCTAATGGTTTAGTGTGGTATGAGAAACCCTAAGTCTAAAAGAAGAGAGAAGAAGAACAAGTTCTATCTTAATTCAAAGATTGAAGTTAAGTTAAGAACTCAAAGGGATGAAAGAAGTGAAGTGTCAAAGAAAGCATTGAAATGCTTATCACAATCACAAGTTGAAAACTCAAAAAGGATAGGAGAAGAGATTGTATGTGGGAGCTTACCCACACACTTGACTTACCATTAGCCCCTGATATGTTAGCAAAATAATTTACAAGTAAAGAAATAAAGAAAGAATAACAAGTAAAGATCAAACAAGTTAAAAACTAAGGAAGAAAGGTTCTAAGGGTTGAGAAGTACTCAAGGTCAGTATGCACACCATAAGGAATCATACCAATGGATACACGTCTTATGAAATCAAATAAAAGCTAACTATGTGCCAAACAATTGCATAAATGTAAGTAATGTGCTACTAATGTAAACTAGGTGCATAAGAAATGTAAACATGTACAAATTCAAGAACATAGCTCAAGGTCAGAATTAAGAGTCATTAAAGGATGCATATGAACGTCATAGAAGTATCATACAAGACATTAGTGCAATGATTCAAGAGGAAAAGACAAGATGAAAATAAGTTCAAACAATGTTCAAGTTCAAAAGATTTGACATACTTGTAATGCAAGTTATGAATAAGGAATGAAACATGAACATGAATAAGAATGGATGCAAGTCAGTGATGTATGATATGCTTGATCATATTAGAATGCAATAATGATGTCACAAAGATGCACACAAAATAAATTGAGACATGTAGGAGAAGATGCACACAATTAGGTCAAACTTAGTTTACATAAGCAACAAACATTCATGAACCAAAACAAAAAGGCAAGTGACCTATAATCTAACATGAATGACCTGTAATGTTTATTAAATGACCTATAAAATGATCACACAAGTCCTAATGCAATGACACAAGTGTCTCCTATTCAAACAAGATTTAGAAGTTCAAGAAAAGCACACAAATGTGACTTATAACAATCAAACAAAGAAAAAATAGAAATAAAGTTGGAAAAAATATGGAATTAATTCAAAAAGTACCTAAGTTATAAGCTAAACACATGTCAAAAGCTCATGCAAAGATTCAAGAAGAAACTAGTTCAAACAAGTCATCAAATTCACATTAGGTCAACAATGAATAATGCACAAAGATATGGTTCAAATTCTATGCAAAAATGATTTTAAAAATATGTGAAAAATGTTTTTAGATGCCTTAAGATGTTGTTTAATCATAGCAAAATGATTGGATGCAAAATGATTTTTGAGCTATGTAAAATAAATGGATGAAGTTCAAGTATCATGGAGAAAGTCATTTGAAAAGAAAATAAAAGGAAACCATAAAAATATGAGCAAAAAGTATTAAAATCAGAATTGAAAATAATGGAAAATTAGTTTAATGAGTCAAGATGACATGTGAATTTATTTGGATTTTTTAGAGTTGAATTAGTATTTTTAATAAAAGAAAATGGAAACAGTATGAAAAAGAAGTTAAAAAAAATGAAAATATGCAAGGGGTGCAGACATAGCAAAAATGCAGTTCAAATGCACATTGGGCTTAGAACGTGGGTTTGTGAATAGCATTTATAGCCCAAGTCCAATAAAGCGTGTGGCACAAGGAAATATGGTAGAACCTCGGTCAAACATTTAACTCACTCACAACCACATGATCAATCGGTCAACAATAATCAAGAAACGTACACCAACCCAACGAATCACAAGGCATGCACACCACAATTATCACGCACGAACACACATGCAAGCAAGTCATGGTTAACAATTCAGAGAGAGAGAGAGTCACGTGAGGGAGGGGTGGTTCATTTATGCGTTGGCAACCTATCAAGCGTTGGATCAATCAAATCGCAATGATGTCTAGCAGTCAACACTCCACCACTGCATCAACGGCTCTTTACCTATACAATAATTCAACAAGGAAGACACACTTCCAAGACACAACTTAGAGTTACTTAAAAGCTTCCTCCAAGAACAATACTCGTCTTACTTAACAGCTTCGAGGATCACACTAACAAACTGTCCAACTCACATGTCGAGTGGTGCAGGAACCAACCCTAATAACAATACTTTTACATCTTTGGTTTAGTTTTCACTCTAGGTTACACTGCATATATATATAACCTATTCCCAGCTAGATTTAGGCCTTCACAAACACAGAACATAAGCTGCTACAAATCAGCAGAAACTTCTGCTACATAATAGGACTTCAATCTTTAACTTCCTAAAATATCTCCATATTTAGAAAGTGTATATTTTCCAATATTCTTCTCAATTTGAATCTTCAGACTTTTTAATTCAGCGCCACATAGCATTTGCATATTATTCCCTGAATATTCTGCATCTATTAAGACATAACAGAATCTTTAATTCACTTCAGTTCTGGCGCGATGTCGAATGAACCTTCATGGGACATCTGAATACGACATGTTGTTCCAGATGTTGAATCCACTTCAACTCAACATGTTCCATTGTACAATAGGACTTCTTGCTCAACCTGTTCTTCTTTTGCAAGATAAAATATCCTATCAAACATATTGCTGCTATTATTTGTTTTACAAAATTAATGCCAACCCTAAAAGTTAAAGAACTAACATTCTCCCCCTTTGGAAAATTTTGGCTAAAACAAATATATTAACATTACAACTCAGATTACAGCAGCAATTACAACCCTACACTACTGTCAGTAGTCATCAGCAACTACTGAGCCTAACAGTAACCATCAGTAGCTACTGTGTAGAACAACCATGGAGAATCATCTTCTTGGGAAATCTTGAATGATGTTAGGACATCATGTTTGACAACTCTTTTCAGCAAATTCTATGAGCTCCATAACAACACCTCCGAGCACCACAACACAACGACTTCAGGCAGCACATTAGGACCTAAGATGTAGAAAGTCCTAAAGTCATTTGGTGCACATGAGGAAGGAAAATATCTGGTGCACATGAGGAAGAAGATATCAGACACTCCCCCTCAATACAACACATTTCTTTTTCCTTCCAGGACAGACCCAGAACAATTGTAGAAAACTCCTCCAGAAAAGAAACGTCTGTCTTGAGATAAAGGACCAATGGTGGCATAAGAGATTTCTGCACACCTTACTTGATCAGAAGCCCCTAGTCAACCTGTGGCATAAGATGAAACTTAAGAAGTACCAATCTATCAACCCAGGTAACTCAGAACACAAGTCACAACTGTGTTCGTAACTCAGGACACAAGTCACAAAGACTCAACACCAACTCAAGGAAGGGACACCCTCTTTGACATCTCTGCACACATTTGGAACTGCAGACTCCAGACATAGCATCTGCGCAAACCATTTCGCAAACCCTTTCTCCCCCTTTTTAGCCAAAATTTGGCAAAGAAAGCCCTCACAGAACCAAACCCAAGTGGTGCTCACCCAAAAACGAACAAACGCTATAAGACTTATGAAACAAGAACACTCACTGGCTGAAGGAGACAAGAGCAACCCCTATAAATAGCTGACCAATTACTTTGGAATTAACGAGCTTTGAATACGTCAAGGTTCTTGGTCAAAGAAACGCTATTTTAGGTACCAAAAACTCCATCCAAATTCAATGTCTACCTTCCAAAACAGTCTTGACCGCCTTTATTGTTTCCCAACTGATTCTTACCATAAATTGAGCCAATAACGTTCCATGCATAGGCAAAGACACGTGTTTCACCTTATCCTTACACTACCTACCAGAATAATTCCTTGTTTGGCTCAAGAGAAACATGTCCTGTACCATGTTCTGACATCTTACCAAACAATGTCTGCTTGCTCACAACATTATCAACCCAAGACTCCACTGAAAATTATACATTCCAAAACACAAGCACCTTTTCTTTTCTGTTGGATTCTGAGACGACTTCTATCGATCAGCACAACTCACAATCCCTTCTAGATAAATTCTCCCAGATACAACAATTCTGCTTTTCAGACTCCTCCTGCATAAGCACTAGCTTCACGCAGCTAGGATATCACACCGGCCTTAGGAACACCCAACCACACTTAGTAGTACATGTCCCATCATGTTGTTTGACATCACTCTGCGCAAGTTACACAAAAGTCTGCACACTTGCAGTAATAGACCATAGACAGCAGCCTTAACTCCCCCTGACATGAACAACCAATGCTCCTTATAATATCACAACAATATTGCCACATTCTCAACACTTAAGAACTGCCACTTCTTGTATTTGTTGAGCAAGATCTCACCATGTTTATTTCAGATACATGGTCTGCCAAGTCCAATATAAAAGCCCACTTGATTTGGAATTTCTCACATATTCCATAACAACTGTCTTTAGATTACTTGTAACACAAGATAAGGACTGCCACCGCCTTTTAATTGTATTAGAAGGAACCTCCTTATCTTCAGCCATTTTGATCAGATCGCACTACTGACAACAACCTTCATCAAGATCAGAATCTGCCCATTCTAACTAAGTCAGAACTGCCACTTCAGATGATAATGCTGCTTCTTCCAACTCCACAAGCCCGGTTCCAGACCTCCATCCAGGATACACAACAACCAATGATGTTGTAACAGTATGTAGGACATCAACATAAGACAAAAGAACACACTTTCTGTATTTTATTCAGGTAATCACAATCACCTGATCACAACCACCACCAGCAGCTTTACCGAAAACAAACTCAAAAGAATCACATCAGACAACTCGACAAAACCTAGGCTCACTCTCCATCCTTTTAGCCACAATTGGACAACCTCTTAACCTACCAAGGCACCAAACACGAAGTTCTGACATCCAATGTGACAAGGTTAAAAAAACAGGTTTCCAAGAAGACAAGTCCCCAACCCAAAAATCACTTTGACTGGTCAGGCGATACAAACAAGGACTCTTTATGCAGTATAAAACCAAGCCTCCTTGCTTCTAACAGCACATTACAGATAGAACCATGAGTCAATCTAACAAGGATGCAGGAAAGAGACACAAGCAGGAAGTCAAGAAACCATATCCACAGAAGTTGAAGGACAAAACATTGTCCACAGCTGGGGCAACTTCAGGAGCAACAAGAACAAGAAGGACATCAAAGACAAGAATGAAAGTCATCAAGAAACCTCAAGCGCAACTTCAAGCTTCTAATGATGAATGGGATGAAGATTGGAGAACTTTTCTTGATTCGGGGGGTTGGGATAACCTTTAGACCCTTTGTTTGTTGCTTTTACTAATTTTGAATGCTTTCAACTGTGCAATAAAGTTCTGTTTCAATTCTGTTCCATTTAAACATATGCAATAAAGATCACAACTGTACAAAAACACATCCCAGCACACTTAAAGCAACTACCTAAATTGCTACTGGCCAAAACACATCATGTAAAAGGAAAATGCAGCAGCAGAAAACAGAAGTCAGAACATCTCTTTAGACATATATCCACCACAATAAGTGCCAACAACAAAAGCTGCAGAATTATCAATCTCCACACGTTCAACTGCATAAAAATTTGACACTCTCCCCCTACAAAGAATAACATGTGCTTATTTGTACCTTGAAGAATGGAATACATAAGACGCATCTTCATGTCTTCAAGAGCTCACTCTTTGTTCACAAGTTGAACACAATCCTCCCTTGTACTAAAACTCACATGATCCCAATCTGATCAACTTTTTTCTAATTACGACCACCAGTACTCCTTGCAAGAAGAACAACTTAAATGAATGAAGAACATGAGACTCATCTTCATGTCTTCAAGAGCGCACTCTCTGTTCAACACACCTGCTGAACACATTCACCTACTGCTAGACCCTCACAACAGTACATAAATCACGTAGAGACTTATGATCTCAGGAGACAAAAAACATAACATTCTGAGCGGAATATCCTGTCAACAGATGTTAAGACTTCAGGCTTGACATTATGAACAAAGTCCAGTTGTATAAAGAAAACACCACATTCCAAAACAGAACAACCATCATAACCCATCACATCACAAGAACACAAGAACAATATTCTCTCATCCAAAGGCAATCATTCCGATAATGCTTCCAATTTACAGAGAAAAATCATGACTCTTAGACCTTTATATCCAAGAAGTCTGCTAGAGTTAATACTTCTTGAATCTCAGGTTCTCCACTCCTGCAGCAAGGACCAGAAATAAACTGA
Organism: Lathyrus tuberosus; assembly: GCA_022829125.1. Taxonomy (NCBI): domain Eukaryota; kingdom Viridiplantae; phylum Streptophyta; class Magnoliopsida; order Fabales; family Fabaceae; genus Lathyrus; species Lathyrus tuberosus. The sequence goes on from JALAZF010000497.1 coordinate 86,795, forward strand.
CCTCAGGAGTAAATAACATTTTGATCACACCTTGATCAACTCATACATCTAAGATAAGTTTCAGAGCCAGAACCTTCTTAGATAAACCACCCAGATGCCTCCTCTTCCAGATCAGGAGTAGGTTCTAAACCCATGTGATCAAACCACATTAGATTAGCACCCAGAGCATCTGCTATGTCATTCCTTTAGACAACAGAATTCTTCACAATTCTGGCGTGATGTTCTAACACAAGATAGGACATCATTCAAAGGAACTCATCAAGAGATCAAAGACTGGAGATTAGCCCTTTTAGAAGTAAGAGTAAATTACTTCTCTCTTACCTCAGATCTCTTCCTTATTACTTCACTTATTAATGCCTTTATGAGTGGACTTGAACAATAGTCTTCAAGTATCGTTGACACAGTAAGTTGAAGCAGTCTTGCACACATCCCATCACCATAGGATATACATCCCATCTCAGTTACAAATGCAGCGGATCAAAACACAAACTCCTCAAAACTTCAGGTGTCACATATCAGCCCTAGCATCATAGTCCAGGTGACACCATAAAACGACAGGTTTGAAAATAAATCAACCCTAAATTAACCACACCACAGCAGCTTTTCAACCAAACCTCCAAGCCTTCAGCACATGCCACTGCCTGTCTCGAACAGTCCATCCTCCACTTCTAGGGACCATTCTCACACCTATATGAATTTCTCCAAGTTCAAACAACTTTTCAGTAGAAATCTTCAACCTTGACCATGAACCAGAAAGTATCTTCCCTCGGATCTCATCCAGATACAGAACAAAATGACCTGCTCTGATACCAATTGAAATTCTGGTACATGTGCAGAATTCAGATGTCCGATAACATGCCATTCGACATCTGGTCTGACATGAACACACATGGCAAGGTATATAACAATAAACATGGTACTGAAAAGATAAAAACAAGACACACAGAATTATTAACCCAGTTCGGTTTAACACACCTACTCTGGGGGCTACCAAGCCAGGGATGAAGTCCACTATCAGCAGTATCAATTCAAAGCTAAACTCTCCGTTTACAGCTTATCACTTAATCACTACCCAATGACCCTTCTACCTAGATCCTCTCTAGCTATGAGAAACTATTCTCACTCCCAATCATCGCAATGATGTCTAGCAGTCAACACTCCGCCACTGCATCAACGGCTCTTTACCTATTCAACAATTCAACAAGGAAGACACACTTCCAAGACACAACTTAGAGTTACTTAAAAGCTTCCACCAAGAATAATACTCCTCTTACTTAACAGCTTCGAGGATCACACTAACAAACTGTCCAACTCACATGTCGAGTGGTATAGGAACCAACCTTAATAACAAAACTTTTACATCTTTGGTTTAGTTTTCACTCTAGGTTACACTGCATATATATATAACCTATTCCCAGCTGGATTTGGGCCTTCACAAACACAGCACAAAAGCTGTTACAAATAAGTAGAAACTTCTGCTACATAATAGGACTTCAGTCTTTAACTTCCAAAAATATCTCCATATTTAGAAAGTGTATATTTTCCAATATTCTTCTCAATTTGAATCTTCAGACTTTTTAATTCAGTGCCACATAGCATTTGCATAGTATTCCCTGAATATTCTGCATCTGTTAAGACATAACAAAATCTTTAATTCACTTCAGTTCTGGCGCGATGTCGAATGAACCTTCATGGGACATCTGAATACGACATGTTGTTCTAGATGTTGAATCCACTTCAACTCAACATGTTCCATTGCACAATAGGACTTCTTACTCAACCTGTTCTTCTTTAGCAAGATAAAATATCCTATCAAACATATTGCTGCCAACCCTAAAAATTAAAGAACTAACAATTTCCTCTTTGGTGTATGGAGCAACATGTATACATGTATGTGTAAGATGGTGGTCTAGCCAAATGAAGTAAAAGGTGGCTGGTGTGAAGTGTTTGTTGTGAACCTGAACCAAGACAATGCATGAAGCTCCCAAAAAACCAGTCGATGCATTGATGGAAACATGGTTGTTTGCAGATGAAATTCTCTCCATGTAGTGCATGAAAATGCATATTTTTGGTGGCTATGGATCAAGGACATGAAGTAGAACAAGTTTGATGTTGGAATTAAATGGAATGGAGGCTTGTAAAGTGATGGAAAATAGCTTAGAATACCAAGGCATAAAACTTACTTTGGCGGGCAAGAGAATGCGCCCATGAGGCAAGCATTCTTGAGCATATTTTCAGTTGTGAGCATCCCACTTTGAACCCTCATATGACCCTTATAACTTGTTCAAATGAAAAAACTCAAAACATTAAAGTTGTAGAGAACATGGAAATGAACAACTTTCATGTTAGAAAGTTTTTCATTTGAAGCTTCCTTGATAGGGAAAAATAGCTTGACATTTGGCACACCAAGTGTTTGATGAAATTATGGCTTGGAGGCCTGAATCTGCCTTGCCATGACTTGAGATTTGCCTTGATTTTGTCAAACTTTGATTGATCATAAATCTCAATTTTGATCCGATGGAAGAGTTCTTGGTATGGAGTTAAAGCTTAAGATGTGATATTTGATTGGCTCAACTTGGGCCTGAAGTTTGAAGCTTTTATCATGGAGAAAGAATGTTTTGAAGTAGAGTGCAAAATGGTCCAAAACTTGCCATTTTTAGAAACCCTAAGTTTCTAAATTTGGCAACTTTGTACAATTCTTGATTTTTTATGATTCCTCCATCATTTCTTGATCAAATATTGTCCAATGAACATATGTGACTTGAATTTCATGAATTTGACCTTAAAAAGTCAGGAGCTGACTTTTTTTCCTTTGCACAGTTGACTTTTCCCCAAATTTCTTGATTCTTAAGCAACTAATCAATTGAACCTCTTTTGAAATAAGCCAATGGGCAATCTTCCATCCTTAGATACTTGACATCATGTAGAAAACATTGAGATCATGTTTGAACCAAAATTTCATTAGGAGACTGCTTGAAACCAAAACCCTAATTTTGACTGCCTTTGTTAGGAGATGATGCACTGCCCAACTTCTTGATGAATTCCCATCTTCCAATTACTTGTGGGATCAAATGATATGACATATTATATAAGGGACCTTTGAGGCTTGTTGGGAGACCCTTGGCTCTTGCTCTTTTGTTCTGGATGCTCAATACTTTGAAATCAACTGATCACATGCCCTATGCTGAACCAATGCTGAATGTTTTTATTTTTCTATGACTTGAATGTAATGAAATGCAATGAAAGCACATGCTAAATGATATGAAAGATGAGAGGGCAAATTTTGGGGTATTACACTAGGGATCCTCAAATCATGTCTTGAGGTGTTGGCTCATGTTTTGTCCCAAAAGTCAACTTAGGGGTGAATTAGGTCAAGAAACCCTAATCCCTAATTTTTTATGAATGCATCCCCTGAGGATAAATTGACTTGATGATTAGGTTTATGAGGTCCCTTGGAGTATTTTAGGGTATGCTTTGAAGCATTGGCTCATTCCCAGAAGAAAATTTCCATCTGGAGGCACTAGTCGACCAAAACCCTAATTTGGTGACATTGGCGATCTTGAGGCTTAATCCACTTGGAATGTTGCAGCCTTGTGCTTGATCCTTTATATGGGAGTCCTCTTGATCCATTGTGGATGTTTGAGAGGTTTATACAAGTTGAAGATCATGTCATTTCTTGATTGATCCTTTGTCTAAGAGCTCTGAGAGGGCTTGAAACCCTAAGTTTGATTGTAGTAGATGCTCACCCATCTTTGGGGAGACTAATGAGGTATGATGGTCCATCCATATTGTGATGATGATTTGTGTTAGTTCCTATATTGGCTGGAATTTTGGTAAAACAAAGTATATTCAATGTTGATGTCATGGTGCTGATGTTGTAACATTGAAGTCTTAACATTGGGCTGTGTTAAGTAATTAATTGCTGAAGTTGGACGTCTGATGTCACACAGGTGATGTTGTCACATCAGATCTGCAGAATTAACAACAGCAGGCTGTGATGTTGTTAGGGTTGCGTATTAGCTGGAATTATGGAGAGCAAGCTGTCTCATTGGATGCGAATATTTTGGGATAGATATTTGCTGCTGCATAGGAGATCTGCTGCAAATTTGTAGGATATTTAAAAGGTTGAAGATTTAAAAAGATTTTAGGAGAAAATATATTTTAATATTCAGTTTTAAATAACAAATCTGGGAGATATTGTAGCAAGTCCAAGACCAATTCAAGGAGCTATATAAAGCGCACAAGACCAAATGAAAAAGGTACAGAAATACAGAGAGAAGATCAAGAGCATAGGCTGAGTGTCTTGAGTATTTTGTACGAGTTGTATTTACACTATTCTAGGGTTTGAATAGGTGTTAAGTTTTTGTCCTCTCTAGAAGCTGTGAAGCAATAGAGAGTGGTTGATTGATCAAAGCTGTGAAGTAAGATCAAGGGTACTCAAAGTGGGTTCTTTGAGTGTTTGTAAGGAATTGAGTGGTGTTCTCATACCTAAGTGGTTTCTTAGGTAGGAAGTCATTAGTAGAGTATAAGTTTAGGAGATTGTCAACGGGTTGTTGAGTCTGTAAATTATATCTACAAGTAGTGAATTCCATCCCTGGCTTGGTAGCCCCCAGAGTAGGTTGGTTGTAACCGAACTGGGTCAACAATTCTTGGTGTTATTTTACTGTTATTGCTGTCTATTGTGCAGAGTGTGTTGTTGTGACATCACACCTTAACATCACATGTCTGATACCAGAATTTCAATTGGTATCAGAGCAGGCATCCTGTCTGTCTCTGGGTGAGATCTAGGGAAGTTACTTTCTGGTGTAAAGATGGACAAAGAAGTTGGAGGATTCGTCAACAGACCCCCTATTTTGGATGGATCAAATTATGATTATTGGAAGCCAAGGATGACCACCTTTTTAAAATCGTTGGACACCAGGGCTTGGAAGGTTGTTATTAAAGAATGGAAAGCACCTGTCATGTGTGAGAAAGATGATGCTGGCAAAGATAAAGAAGGCACCTCTAAGCCAAAGCCTGAAGAAGAATGGACCAAGGAGGAAGATGAGCTCGCCCTTGGAAATTCCAAAGCTCTAAATGCCATCTTCAATGGAGTGGATAGGAATATCTTCAGGTTAATCAATACCTGTGAAGTTGCTAAGGAAGCGTGGAATATCTTGCAGGCTACACATGAAGGAACATCTAGAGTTAAGATGTCGAGATTTCAGATTTTAACATCAAAATTTGAAAGCCTGAAGATGAAGGAAGATGAGACTATTCATGATTTCCACATGAGTGTTCTTGAGCTGGCCAATGCATCTAGTGCTCTTGGAGAGAAGATGTTAGAAGAAAAGCTTGCGAGGAAGATCCTTAGGTCCCTACCTAAGAAGTATAAGATGAAGGTTACTGCCATTGAAGAATCACAATACATCAGCATGATGAGAGTAGATGAGCTCATTGGATCTCTTCAAACTTTTGAGCTTGGGTTGAATGAGGAAGAACCAGAAAAGAAGCCAAAAAGTATAGCCTTGGTGTCAAATGATGCAGAAGAAAAAGGAAAGAGTTCTGAATCGCAGGAGGATCTATCTCAGGCCATAGTTATGTTGGGAAGACAGTTCACCAAAGTATTCAAGAGTATGAATAATAACTCCAGGCCTAATGTCAAGAACATGACTTCTGACACCAGCAAGAAGGATGAAGAGAAAACTACCCAAGATAAAGGAGTTCAGTGCTTTGAGTGTGAAGGGTATGGACATGTCAAGAAAGAATGTCCCACCTTCTTGAAAAAGAAAAAGAAGGGCATGACAGTTTCCTGGTCTGACTCTGATAGTGAAAGTGAAGGCGAGTTAGCAAAGCATGTGAGAGCTTTAACAGGAGCTGTGGTTTCTGATGATGATTCTAGTGATGGAGAAGTAACTTATGAGGAGTTAGCATCTACCTATCAAGAGTTGTGTTTAAAAAGTGCTGAGATTTGTCAAGAAAACAAGTGCCACAAGCAACAGATTACTCGGCTAGAGAATGAAAAGACAGATCTAGAAAATGAAGTGGTGCTAGTTAAAGCTCACCTTGATCAAATGACCAAGTCTGTTAGGATGTTGAGCTATGGTACAGACACACTTGACAAGATCCTTCAGTCAGATAAAGCTGCTGGAGACAAAGCTGGGATAGGTTATGTAGCTGAGGACAAGGGAACTTCAGAAGGAAGCACTTCAGGATCAAAGAAGGAAGTGTCACAACTTTCATCTCAACATCAGCCAAAGGAGCAGGATCCTACCCCTAAGAAAGCTGATGTTTCACAACCTAAGAAGATTGAGAAGAAGACTGGTCCCTATCAGAAGAGAAAGCAGCCACAGGGAGCTAGTCAGTACATGCCCCCACAATACCACGAGAGCATGCAAGCTGCTCAGTTCAAACAGCACATGTCTCATCAGGTGTCTCAACATCAGGACAACTGGTATGGTTATGGATATGGATACACCAATGTTGTTCCTTATATCTATGGAAGAAGAAAGCCACACCATCATGGGAGACAATCAAGGAAACAACATTCTCAGCCGTCCTATGGAAGAAGATACCAGCATAATAGATGGCAGGGCAGTTATGGTAGGAGGAGACCACATTATGGATGGCAGCATAAGCAATCTCATCATGGCAGAAGATTCAGAGATGAAAGGGTGAGATGCTATTACTGTGGAAGGTTTGGACATATGCAGCACTCTTGCTACAAGCTGCATGGATACCCTCAACCTCAAAACAGATGGAGAGAGCACAGGCCCAAAGTTGTTAAACAATGGGTACCTAAGGAGAAGGTGAAGTGCTTATTGGCTTACATGGCTGATAGAGAGTTTGAAGAAGGAACATGGTATTTTGACAGTGGGTGTTCCAAACACATGTCAGGATGTAGATCCATGTTTGCTGAATTTAGAACTTGCCCCCTTCTTGAAGTTATATTTGGCAATGGAGAGAAAGGAGTTGTTGCAGGAGTTGGGAAAGTGAAAGGTGATGGTAGACCTGAACTTGAAAATGTTCTGTTTGTCAGTGGTTTAAATGCAAGTTTGATCAGCATAAGCCAGTTGTGTGAAGAAGGTTACAAGGTAAACTACACTAAGCATGAATGTGTGGTTTCTGATGAGCATAATCAGATTGTTATGAAGGGTGTCAGAACCAATGATAACTGCTATCGGTGGATTTATCTTAAAGGAAATTCAACTATTGATGCTCAAGTTGATGTTACAACATCAGACTATGACATCAGGATGCTGAAAGGTCACTCAGAGTTAATGAGTCCTGATGTGAATTGTTTAAAAGGAAAATCTTTATGGAGGGAGAAAATTAGTAATTGGTCTTTAAAGAGTATTCAAAATCAGGCGCCTTACTATATTGATACTACATCAAGACTTACCAAAGCATTCTCATCGCAACGCTTCATCTCCCTAAATCTCAACAGAATAGAAAGTTCTTCTCCAAACCTAGTCTGTCACAAAGGAACGATGTTTGTCCCTTCCAAGAACTCTGAGCAGGAATGAACTAGGGTTTCTTCCGAAGAACTCATTTCTATTGCTTTTCCCGAGTCAGGTAACCCTAAAACCTCAACCACGGTAAACAAACCTGAAGCTAGGTCATCATCTTATCAAGCTGTTGAGGAGAAGTTTGATGTAGACATGTATTTGGAACAGCTTGCCACCAAAATCCTTGAGAAGGGGATACGGGTGAAAGGGATTTCTATCCCTCTAAGGCAAATGCTTGCTGAACAAGTCGACTCTCAAGGTAAGGACAATAATCTTCAAAGACAGGTCCTTAGTCAAGAAGCTGAAGGTGAAGATCCTGATGACACTGATGTCAGTCTTGATGTCAGAACATCGTCCCCTAGGAATGAAAGCCACAGGGGTAAAGGAAAGGAACAGGTTGAGGTTATAGAGATTGAGGACTCATCTGATGATGATAGAATTGGAAAAAGGAAGGATAAGAAAAGGACTTCAGATACAGACTCTCCCAAGTCGTGGAGCAAAGGTGCCAGGTCTGGCAAGAAGAGGAGAATCAGGGAAGAGTCAGATTCTGAGTGTGATGCTCAAGACATCAACCCTGCTACAAATCAAGTGCCTGATAACATCTCATCTCACAGTGCCAGAAGTGCATCCTTGTGGAAGTGTGTGAGCCTAAGAAAGGTAGCTCTGGAAAGAGAGGTAGTAGCAAAAGACTTAGAATCTACTGAAATTATAGACCTAATTAAGCTTGCTGGTCTCATAAGGACTGTGTCAGGGTTGGCTGACTGCTATGATAGACTGGTCAGGGAATTCATAGTTAATATACCTGAATCGATGAATGACAGCAAGAGCCGAACCTTCAGAAGAGTTACCATCAGGGATAAGTGTGTCTGGTTCTCTCCTGAGATGGTCAATGCCTACTTAGGAAGAAATGAGGAAGATTATGGGGAATTAGAAGCCTCCAACAATGTTATATGCAAAGAAATCTCTGCTGGTCAGGTAGATGTTTGGCCCGTAGAAGGAAAACTGTTAGCCAGGTTGCTGAGTGTCAAATATGCTTTTCTGCACAGAATAGGAATTGCCAACTGGGTTCCTACTTGTCACAAGACCACAATTTCTGTTGAATTGGGGAAGATAATTTATGCAGTTGGGACAAAGCAAAGAATTAACTATGGCTCCTACATCTATGATCATACTATTAAGCATGCAGCTACAAATGATGTGAAGATGCACATTGCCTTTCCCTCTCTCATTTGTGGGATTATCTTGTCTCAACATCCTGGAATTCTACAACATTCAGATGTTGTTTACCAAAGGAAGCCTGTCTTGTCACTCCATTACAAGTTGAAACATGTTCCTAACAGTGTCAAGACATCTGCTTCAACATCACAACAGTCACCAGCCAAGACTGGGTTGATTACAGGACTAGAGGAGGCTTGCAAGGAGTTAGATGAAGTCATAAGAGTTAGTACTGAAAGGAAACAAAAATTTGAAAGACTTGCATGTCTCTGAGATTGGCAACAAAGGAAGGTGAAGCTGTCAACACAAGGAAGGATGCTATTGATGAAGACGATAATGATGATCTCAGCTCAGAAGATTCAAGCTTTTAAAATTTTCCTTCTATTTTAGTAGGGTTAGCTTTATATTATGTCTTTGTTTTAGCACTTAATGTGCTTGGTTATGTAATTTGAATATTGTGCTGGTTTATGCACTATTTATGTTTTTAGTTTCCTTCTATGATTTGTTTTGCCTGGTTGCTAACTGAGAGGCTAACAATGAGAGCTAGGGTATACTGACTACAGTTTATAGGGCTTCTAACTGAAGTTTGCATAATTGTGGCTAAAAAGGGGGAGAAAATAGCCAAGATAGTCAAGAGAATTATTGCCATATGCTGCCAGTGGAATGCAGATATTAAGGAAGAGTTATTGACAGTTGCTATGCTGGTGGGGGACCAACATTGTTGAAAGTGGTATTGCAGTTATAAAGGGGGAGTTTTGACTGAACTAGTGAAGATATCATATCATTTGAAGAGTGCAGCCAAGCAGACATCAAGGGGGAGAGAAGTGCTGCAAATTGTGAACTACTGAACAGTTGTGATGCAGTTTCATGTTTTAGAGGGGGAGCACCAATTGGTTGTTGTCAATAATGAAGATGGTGCTGCAGCAGATCAAGTAATGAAGACTATGAGTATTGTCAAACTGCTACTGATTGAGGTTCAATGTGTTGAAGATTTTTCCGCTGCTGAAGTCTCTTTAGGTGCAGAGATTGTTTTAGCCAAAATTAGCCAAAGGGGGAGATTGTTAGTTCCTGGATTGGCTAGAATTTTGGTAAAACAAAGTATATTCAATGTTGATGTCAAGGTGTTGATGTTGTAACATTGAAGTCTTAACACTGGGCTGTGTTAAGTAATTAATTGCTGAAGTTGGATGTCTGATGTCACACAGGTGATGTTGTAACATCAGATCTGCAGAATTAACAACAGCAGGCTGTGATGTTGTTAGGGTTGCGTATTAGCTGGAATTGTGTAGAGCAAGCTGTCTCATTGGATGCGAATATCTTGGGATAGATATTTGCTGCTGCATAGGAGATCTGTTGCAGATTTGTAGGAGATTTAAAAGGTTGAAGATTTAAAAAGATTTTAGGAGAAAATTTGTTTTAATATTCAGTTTAAAATAACAAATCTGGGAGATATTGTAGCAAGTCCAAGACCAATTCAAGGAGCTATATAAAGCGCACAAGACCAAAGGAAAAAGGTACAGAAATACAGAGAGAAGATCAAGAGCATAGGCTGAGTGTCTTGAGTATTTTGTACGAGTTGTATTTACACTATTCTAGGGTTTGAATAGGTGTTAAGTTTCTGTCCTCTCTAGAAGCTGTGAAGCAATAGAGAGTGGTTGATTGATCGAAGCTGTGAAGTAAGATCAAGGGTACTCAAAGTGGGTTCTTTGAGTGTTTGTAAGGAATTGAGTGGTGTTCTCATACCTAAGTGGTTTCTTAGGTAGGAAGTCATTAGTAGAGTATAAGTTTAGGAGATTGTCAACGGGTCGTTGAGTCTGTAAATTATATCTACAAGTAGTGAATTCCATCCCTGGCTTGGTAGCCCCCAGAGTAGGTTGGTTGTAACCGAACTGGGTCAACAATTCTTGGTGTTATTTTATTGTTATTGCTGTCTATTGTGCAGAGTGTGTTGTTGTGACATCACACGTCTGATACCAGAATTTCAATTTGCACAATGATGGGGAATCTTAGTTGTCAAAATTTGGGGTATGACACACTTAGGCCAAGGTTAATGAACTTGTCAGAAGATTGGTAGAACCAAAGCCTCTACAACGCCAAGTTTCAAAAGTTATGGACCTAATGCAAAAAATTAATCAACATTGGGTTGACGCGACCAATCAAGGTCCGGACCACGAAAGTTCAAATTCCGAATTGGATAAAGAGGGACAAATGTTGTGCTATGTTAAGCAATCGCCGAGTAATTTACGGAGTAATTACCCTACAATGAGGTCGGTCAATAGATCTTTGTGTTATTGCATGCTAGATGAACGATGTAACACCCTATTTCTACCCAGTAATTATTATTAAAATCATAGTTATAAAATTTTCGACATAAAACGGGATATCACATTTTCAACTTTAAAATCAACCAAAAAATAGATTTTCATTAAAGAATACACAACGCTTCAGGGGAACATCAAACACCAACTGGTCTTCAACTTTATTCAACTTAAGTAAACACAATGCAGCGGATTCATTAACAACTTAGTAGCATCCTTATTCAACATAAAACAACTTCAAATTAAACAACAAAGTGTTTTTCAACAAATTCACTAAAAATTCAGCATGTAGACAGATAAATAAAAGACACGTGTCATCCCCCCGAGTGCTACGTATTAGAGCGACAACCACCGACTCGAACTAAGGTAACCGGCTACTCCTCTTGATTACCTGCACGTTGCCAACATAGGGACAACATTCAAACAGAAGGGGTGAGTTACCAAAAATTATAAACGGAGTATGATAAATAATATGTAGGCAATAATCATACAAATAATCACCACTTCACATCAACAACCAACAAATAAAGAAAATCAACAACAACTTAAGAAAATGCGACTTAATGCGACTCGACAATGTTATGCATGTGGTACCATCGGAGTAAAACTCCCAACTTGATATTGCCTGTTTATCGAGGCATCAAGGCATAAGCCTTCAACTTTCAACTTTCAACATATGCCAATCCAGGCCAACGTGGTGTGAGCAACGCTCTGACACAAAATGCAATGTATGTTCATGACATGCACTACTCAACAACATAAACAACTCAACAACATCCACACATGATCAACTTAACAACATAACAACTTTTTTTTTTTACACAAACAACTTATATCAACGTTGGCTTATCAAGCCTACAACTTACAATTCGTCCGTAAACCGGAACAATATTACAACTCAGCTGTACCTGAAATTCCACTTTTTCAACATAATTCCAACAAACCATTCCACAAAAGTCACCTACTAATTTACCCGACTTATCCCAAAAATTTTCGTTAAATTCCGGACAACTAAGTTTTTCGCCTAAACCAGCTAAACCGACTAAAACATCACTATTTTAACTCCTGTCATTTAATCCCAGTTTACTACAAACTTCTACTTTCTGTTACGATTTCCTTAAAATCATTTCCAAGTTTCTGTCATGAATTGTTAGTAATCCTGTTGCTGTCAAAATTACCACTGCTACTTAGTTAAGTTTCTGTCCAAAACTGCTAATTTTCTGCTACCTAAATCACTAGTGAACATATTAGTTTCCTGTATATAAATAATTAGAGGGCATATCATTTCCTGCTACGTTCATTTCTTCCATGTGAATTTAACAATGTGAGGTGGCTTTATTAATCTAGCCAAAACTAGTATGAATTTAAGGAACATGGCAATAAGAAATTAATTCATAACAGGCGAACTCACGTATGAACTAACACACCAATCTAGCCTATTCTCAAGCAATCCATAAAAATTAATTCATTAAGAAACATGGCAATAATAATAGTATGAAAAGAATTAAAGTATATATTTCGTTTTACCTGGGTTATTACTATGCTACACGTATGAACCAAATTACAAAACCATATCCCTTCATCAGTTTTCTACGCCTAGCCATAGATAGGGAGGTGGCTACACTTTGGTTTTCAACAAAGCCATTTATTAAACAAATCCAATTATTAAACAAAGCTATTTATGTGCTACTGGAACTACTCCCAGATTTTACACTCTAACGGGTACCCCAAATATCAAATGGGTCTCTAACCTATCATCAAAAATTAATTTCCAAACATCAAAACTAATAATTTCAGAGATTAATTTTAATCGAAATAACTTCAGCTTTCACAGGAAATTTTTAGGCTAATTCCAATACTAGTTCTACACAATAATCATCACCCAAATAACATTCATCATAACCCAGTTATAATAATCGAACCCACCCTTACCTGATTGGATTGAAGGTAGCTCGAAACTTCGGACTTGGTTACCGGCAGAAATTTTTTTGTATCGCCTTCTCCGCTCTATTCCCTTCCCACCTTGCTTTTTCAACTGCCTCGTGTGACTTCTTTTTTTCCACTGATACTAAAAACTCCCCCACTCTTTCTATTTCCCTTGTTTTATTAAAATAATAATATTTTAATATAATGTCTAATGGGCCTAAAACATACACCCCCTAATTTACTAATTCCGACACGAAATCAAGCCCACTTAATTCGAACACACTCCAACTACGATAATATTACTACTAATATTATTCCGCGACTATAATATTATTTCTAATATTATTTCTACGACTTACCAACTTAACAATTCCGACTTAACGACTTAATTCACCGCAACACCAAAATCAACCGAATAATTCACAACAATTTAATTAATATCCAATTAAATAAATAATTAAATATTTGGGCGTTACAACTCTCCCCCACTTAGAATATTTTCGTCCTCGAAAATTTACCTGATTCAAACAGCTCGGGATAGGAGTCTCGCATCTTGCTCTCCAATTCCCACGTCACGCTTTCTCCGGTAGCTCCCAACCAGACAACTTTCACAACCGCGATCTCTTTCCCTCGCAAGGTCTTCATTTCACGATCCGCGATTTGCACAGGCTTCGTCTCCACCGTGAGATTATCCCGTACTTGCACATCATCCATATTAACCACATGAGACGGATCTGAAATGTATTTCCGAAGCTGCGACACATGAAATACATCATGCAGATTCGAAAGATTTGGCGGTAACGCCATTCGGTAAGCAACTTTCCCGACTCTGTCCAAAATCTGATACGGCCCAATAAAACGAGGAGTGAGCTTCTTAGACTTCAAAGCTCTCCCAACACCAGTCACAGGTGTGACTCTCAAAAACACATGATCGCCCGCTTGGAATTCCAAATCCTTCTTCCGCTTGTCATGGTAACTTTTCTGTCTACTTTGAGAAGCTTTCATCTTCTCTCGGATCAACTTCACTTTCTCGGTAGTTTCTCGGACTAATTCCGGTCCAAGTACTACACTTTCACCAGATTCATACCAACACAACGGAGTTCTACATCTCCGACCATACAGCGCTTCAAAAGGTGCCATTCCGATACTAGAATGGTGACTATTATTATAAGTGAACTCTATTAATGGAAGATGAGTATCCCACGAACCTCCCTGCTCAAGCACACAAGTTCTCAACAAATCCTCCAACGACTGAATAGTTCTCTCAGTTTGACCATCTGTCTGAGGATGATACGCCGAACTCAACCTCAACTTAGAACCCAACGACTCCTGTAGGCTCTTCCAAAACTCCGACGTGAACCTCGGATCTCTATCCGATACAATACACAAAGGAACACCATGCAACTTCACAATCACTCGGATATAAATCTCTGCCAACTTCGCAATCGGATAGGTGATGTTAATAGGTAGGAAATGAGCTGACTTCGTAAGCCTATCAACAATCACCCAAATAGAATCATGCCCTCTTGAAGTCATAGGCAGCCCTGTCACAAAGTCCATAGAAATGCTATCCCATTTCCATTCTGGAATCTCTAACGGTTGCATCAACCCAGCAGGCTTCTGATGCTCAACTTTCGACTTCTGACACGTCAAACATGCATACACAAATCGTGCCACATCTTCTTTCATTCCGGACCACCAAAATATTTTCTTCAAATCTTGATACATTTTAGTAGCTCCCGGATGAATACTCAGATTACTTCTATGACCCTCTTCAAGAATCTTCTTTTTCATATCTGCATCATCTGGTATACAAATTCGATCATGCAGTCTCAACACACCTCGTACATCAATCTTAAAGTCATTCTTATCTGATTGACCACAATCATTCATGATGTCCTCTAGTTTCACATCCCGCTTCTGAGCCTCTCGAATACTGTCCAGAAAATCATTGTTAATCTTCAACATACCCAGCATAACACTCTGCGGTGTCACTTCGCAAACCAAACTCATATCTCAAAACTGCTCAATTAATTCCAATTCCTTAATCATCATTGCTGACATATGCAAGGTCTTTCGGCTTAAAGCATCAGCCACAACATTAGCTTTTCCCGGATGATAATTTAAACCGAAATCATAATCTTTCAGCAATTCTAACCACCGTCGCTGCCTTATATTCAACTCCTTCTGGTCAAACAAATACTTTAAGCTCTTATGATCACTATAAACTTCAAATCTAGAGCCATAGAGATAGTGCCTCCAAATTTTCAGCACAAAAACCACTGCAGCAAGCTCCAAATCATGCGTAGGATAATTCCTTTCATGAGTTCTCAACTGTCGAGACGCATAAGTAATTACTTTATTATTCTGCATAAGCACACCTCCTAAACCCATCAACGAAGCATCACAATAGACCACAAACGGTTCTTCTGGATTCGGTAATGTCAAAACTGGAGCCGACGTCAACCTCTTCTTCAATTCTGTAAAACTTTCTTCGCACTGAACATCCCACACAAAAGCTTTACTTTTACAAGTCAATCTAGTTAACGGAAGTGCCAACTTAGAAAATCCTTCAATAAATCTTCTATAATAACCAGCTAGTCCCAGAAAACTTCTAATCTCAGTAGCCGACCTTAGAGTTTCCCATTGCAACACAGCATCTACTTTAGAAGGA
Source organism: Lathyrus tuberosus (assembly GCA_022829125.1). NCBI lineage: Eukaryota > Viridiplantae > Streptophyta > Magnoliopsida > Fabales > Fabaceae > Lathyrus > Lathyrus tuberosus. The sequence continues at coordinate 102,415 of JALAZF010000497.1, forward strand.
TCCACGGCAATACCACTACCTGAAATCACGTGACCCAGAAAACTAACTTCTTTCAACCAGAACTCGCACTTGGACAGCTTCGCATACAACTGCTTGTTTTTCAAAACTTCCAACACTGTTCTCAAATGTTCCTTATGCTCTTCTTCTGACTTAGAGTAAATCAGAATATCATCAATAAAGACAACCATAAAGCGATCCAGATAAGTATGAAAAATGCGGTTCATGTATTCCATGAATACTCCCGGCGCATTAGTAACACCGAAAGGCATCACTGAATACTCATAATGTCCATACTGTGTTCTGAACGCCGTCTTCTGAATATCCTCATCTTTCACTTTAATCTGATGATAGCCCGATCTCAAATCAATCTTGCTGAACACACGAGCACCCACCAACTGATCCATCAAATCATCTATTCTCGGAAGTGGATACTTGTTCTTGATTGTTACTTTGTTCAGCTGTCTATAATCAACACAAAGCCTCATACTTCCATCTTTCTTCTTTACTAATAACACTGGAGCTCCCCACGGCGATACACTTGGTCTTATAAACTTCTTCTCAAGTAACTCTTCCAACTGCTTCTTTAATTCAGATAACTCGGATGCCGACATTCTGTATGGTGCCATCGAAATAGGTCTAGTACCAGGTACAAGATCAATTGTAAATTCAACCTCTCTTTCTGGCGGCACATCAGGAATTTCATCAGGGAAAACTTCAGGAAATTCATTTACTACCTGCAATTCTTCAATCTTAGCTTTGCTCTCAATAGACAACGTTGCCATCAACGAAAACATCTGAGCTTCTTCTTTCATCAATTACTGTAACTCTCTGAAAGACAACAATCCGACCCCTTCCTCTTCCGGAGAGGAAAACCTCACCGACTTGCGATAACAATTTATATGAACATAGTTATACTCTAACCATTTCATACCTAGGATTATATCCATTCCGGGATATCACATTTTCAACTTTAAAATCAACCAAAAAATAGATTTTCATTAAAGAATACACAACGCTTCAGGGGAACATCAAACACCAACTGGTCTTCAACTTTATTCAACTTAACTAAACACAACGCAGCGGATTCATTAACAACTTAGTAGCATCCTTATTCAACATAAAACAACTTCAAATTAAACAACAAAGTGTTTTTCAACAAATTCACTAAAAATTCAGCATGTAGACAGATAAATAAAAGACACGCGTCATCCCCCCGAGTGCTACGTATCAGAGCGACAACCACCGACTCGAACTAAGGTAACCGGCTACTCCTCTTGATTACCTGCACGTTGCCAACATAGGGACAACATTCAAACAGAAGGGGTGAGTTACCAAAAATTATAAACGGAGTATGATAAATAATATGTAGGCAATAATCATACAAATAATCACCACTTCACATCAACAACCAACAAATAAAGAAAATCAACAACAACTTAAGAAAATGCGACTTAATGCGACTCGGCTGTACCTGAAATTCCACTTTTTCAACATAATTCCAACAAACCATTCAACAAAAGTCACCTACTAATTTACCCGACTTATCCCGAAAATTTTCGTTAAATTCCGGACAACTAAGTTTTCCGCCTAAACCGGCTAAACCGACTAAAACAGCACTATTTTAACTCCTGTCATTTAATCCCAGTTTACTACAAACTTCTACTTTCTGTTACGATTTCCTTAAAATCATTTCCAAGTTTCTGTCATGAATTGTTAGTAATCCTGTTGCTGTCAAAATTACCACTGCTACTTAGTTAAGTTTCTGTCCAAAACTGCTAATTTTCTGCTACCTAAATCACTAGTGAACATATTAGTTTCCTGTATATAAATAATTAGAGGGCATATCATTTCCTGCTACGTTCATTTCTTCCATGTGAATTTAACAATGTGAGGTGGCTTTATTAATCTAGCCAAAACTAGTATGAATTTAAGGAACATGGCAATAAGAAATTAATTCATAACAGGCGGACTCACGTATGAACTAACTCACCAATCTAGCCTATTCTCAAGCAATCCATAAAAATTAATTCATTAAGAAACATGGCAATAATAATAGTATGAAAAGAATTAAAGTATATATTTCGTTTTACATGGGTTATTACTATGCTACACGTATGAACCAAATTACAAAACCATATCCCTTCATCAGTTTTCTACGCCTAGCCATAGATAGGGAGGTGGCTACACTTTGGTTTTCAACAAAGCCATTTATTAAACAAATCCAATTATTAAACAAAGCTATTTATGTGCTACTGGAACTACTCCCAGATTTTACACTCTAACGGGTACCCCAAATATCAAATGGGTCTCTAACCTATCATCAAAAATTAATTTCCAAACATCAAAACTAATAATTTCAGAGATTAATTTTAATCGAAATAACTTCAGCTTTCACAGAAAATTTTTAGGCTAATTCCAATACTAGTTCTACACAATAATCATCACCCAAATAACATTCATCATAACCCAGTTATAATAATCGAACCCACCCTTACCTGATTGGATCGAAGGTAGCTCGAAACTTCGGACTTGGTTACCGGCAGAAATTTTTTTGTATCGCCTTCTCCGCTCTATTCCCTTCCCACCTTGCTTTTTCAACTGCCTCGTGTGACTTCTTTTTTTCCATTGATACTTAAAACTCCCCCACTCTTTCTATTTCCCTTGTTTTATTAAAATAATAATATTTTAATATAATGTCTAATGGGCCTAAAACATACACCCCCTAATTTACTAATTCCGACACGAAATCAAGCCCACTTAATTCGAACACACTCCAACTACGATAATATTATTACTAATATTATTCCGCGACTATAATATTATTTCTAATATTATTTCTACGACTTACCAACTTAACAATTCCGACTTAACGACTTAATTCACCGCAACACCAAAATCAACCGAATAATTCACAACAATTTAATAAATATCCAATTAAATAAATAATTAAATATTTGGGCGTTACAAACGATATGTAAATCGTCATCCGAAAGCAATACCGCACGAAAAGAAAATAGGTAACGATCTAGTCTTGATCAAGAATTCAACAAAGAAATTCTAAGATCCATAAGACTTTCATCGATCAAAATAAAAAGAAAGGAAATAGATGAAGAGAAAACCAAATTGAATTACACTTTTGAGATCCTTTCATCTTCAAGTTCAATCACCTTTAATTTATAGACTTAAGTGTGAAAACATATCACTAATTCAAAGCACCTCAAATGAATTCAACAATTCATTTAAAGATAGATTTGAACAAATGAATGTTTAAGAGAAATTAATCTCAACAAAGCATTTCAAGGCTAAAACAAGAAGAAAGGGGAAGAAGGAGGAAGAAAAACTAAAACAGTCCCAAAAATAGGTGAAAAACACCATTCTATTCAGTGCGAATCGATTGCACTAGTTTGCAAATCGATTGCACACTGACAGAAAACAAGGCAAAAAACAGCACTGTGCAATCTATTGCACGAAAATTCAAATCGATTGCACCCTACTATGACAGCAAAAATTCAGCAAAATTCAGCATGATCATGATCTAAAACTTTCTTCAAATACCTCATGATCATGGAATCAAAAGTGCACGAAAATGCAAAGCAAATAACAACCAATACCAGTAATTAAACACAATTACAAGATCCAAAAGATCAAGTAACAAGGACCTCCAAAGATCTTCATTTTAGAAGATGAAGATGCAGCTTCAACAATGGTGAGAGATGAATTACCATTTCAAATCTGGAAATTTCTTTAAATTGCTTCAAGATCCAAACTCCAAAGCCTTGATCTGTGATAAATGATGAAGAAAACAAGTTTGGATGAAGGTTTAGCTCAAAGTTGAACAAGATTCAATGTGAATTCTTGTTAACTTTCAAGAGAAGAAGAGTGAGCTTTGAGTGAATTTTGTGGTTGGGGAGAGAATTTACAAGAGGTTTGTTGGCTATCAAAAACTTCAAGAGAAATTTTAGCAAGGTGAATTTGGCTCTCAAAAGGTTGTGAAATGAATGAAATGAAGCCTCTATTTATAGAATTTAGGCTTGGAAATTGGTTGGTTTGGAATTTGGTTTGGAAATGAAAATTAGGCTTGGAATTTGAATTTGGAGGGAAATCGCAAAAGAGTGGTGATTAGTGATGGTATATGGCGGGGAATGATCCAAATGATGTAGGGGAATTAAAATGAGGTGATCTAGAATATTCTACATGTGATCAATGGTCAAGATTGGTGCCAAATGCTTTAGAACTTGAAAAATGCTGATTTTAGCCAATTCTGTCTTCGTGCAATCGATTGCACTGTAGCACGAATAGATTGCACTGCTGAAAATTTCAAAATCTAGGTAAAAACTGCAGAGTGCAATCGATTGGACCATTAGTGCAATCGATCGCACAGTTGAAAATCTTCAAAAATGCCATTCTTGCTATATTGTGCTGGATCTTGGCTCGATTCTCTTGTTCGTCAAAGAAGACATGGAAATAAACACATGAACCTTGGAGTCTCTTGAATAATAATCAATTAAAACTTGGAAACTCTTGATCAGATAATTTTTGAATTAATTGCAGATCAACTTTGACTTTGTTCAGATGAAATTCATTCGAGCCGAGGGACTCTTTTTTTTGGGTATTTTTAACCTGTTCTTCCCCTGAAAATGTTAGTGAAAGAAAACAAAATATTTTTGGATTTTTATTAAAGGTTATTAAACATAAACAAATTAAGCAATAAAACAACTAACAAACTCATACACACTCAAAGATCCCTGCAAGGCACAATCCTATGAAAAAGGGAACCAATGTGTGATCTTGTTTGTATGAATGCACGTGACAAGCAGAGAATCTTAGGGGCAAAAATTAGGGTATTACACATCCATAAAAATCAAGCATATCAATCCATAGAAGTTAGAGGAAGAAAGAATGGCAAGCACACTTGAAAAAGCATGAAAATGGCCTTCTGGTTCAGTGTTAATCGATTAACACTTTTGCACTACAAAGTGTTAATCGATTAACACTTGAAAAACAGCAAAATTACACTAGTTAATCGATTAACACTTTTGCACTACAAAGTGTTAATCGATTAACACTGGCACAGGGGCAAAAAAACAGTTTTCAAAGATGTTTTTGGCCACTTATTGATTGTGCAATCACTCCAATGCTAGGGCAAACAATTATGCACGAAAAATCAACTTTAACATCAATAAATAATCAACAATGGAATCAATTAAATCATCAATATCAAGGATCGAGCAATGGCATAATCAATTCACACAAAAAAGTATCGAAACTACATCGCGAATGATACGAAAACGTTCGAAACAGAAAAATGAAAGAGATCTACCAATTTACAAGCTGGAGGATTGGCTTGGTGATTGTTGCAAAGAGATCTTGACGAAGATAATTAAAGAAAACCAGAGGAATCTTCAATTATAGCCGAAACGTGTCGAAACTGAGCAAATTGCGATGAAACTTCGAAATACGAATTCGAACCGTTGGATCTTGAAACAAATACTTGAGATGAATCCAAAAGCTTATAAAACTCTAGAAATCCAAGTATAATTGCAAGATGATGAATGTTGAGCTCAAGAAATAATCACTTCCAATGTATAAGTGATTATTCTTCAATGGTGAAGAGGTATAGTAAGGTTTGGGAAGAAAATTGAGATGAAGATGAAGAAGTAGCAGGAAAAATTCAGAGAGAATGTGAGAATTGAGAGTGAAGTATGAGAAATTTGTGTGAAATGGTTGATCCCTTGAAAAATGATTGAAGGTTTGTTTATATAGACTTTTGGTTTGGAGTGTGAGAGGTTTGGAATTTGGTTTGGACTTAGCTTTGGCTGGTTTGGAATTAGGCTAGGAGTTAGTTACACTTGACTCACCGAGTCAAGCGGTTAACTCGGTTAGTTAGGAAGTTAACTCGGTAGCAATCCCAATGTAAGCTTCACATCCAAAGGTTGACATGCTTGGGAATCAAAGAACATGGTGCACTTAAATTAGAGTGATGCATGGGAATAAATGCACTTGGAGTGTTTTGAATAGTCTTGAAATGTCTAGAATGTTCCACACAATGCTAGCACCAAGTATACCCCAAAAATGTAGAGGGAAAGTTGATCTCATGAAAAGTAGCATAATCTGCCAAATTTACAAGGGTTAATCTATTAACACTTTTTGAACTGAAAAGTGTTAATAGATTAACCAAGCCAAAAAGTGCCCAATTTGCATGAAAATGTGCTTTGGCTACGGTTCTGATTTTTAACCTCTTGCTTTGATGAATAGGCATAGAAACCCTTGTTTTGTGATTGTTTTGATGATGTGATGACCTTGTGAAGATTCGATTAATCGAGCTTGGAAAACCTGAATATTCCTGCAACAAAACCACAGAGAAAAAGTGTGAATACGTATGCCAGCGATGCGAATGCACATGCTCATGCAAAATACAAGGAGGTCAAATTTCGGGTTACAACAGGCCCCTTTCACTGACATGGCCCAATCTCATGTGCCAAATTTCAATCTTCGACAAAGGTTTCGTGGATGCAACATTTGTCGAACCACTTACAACTTCAACCTCAAAGGTATACAAGCCTTGTTTCTTCACGCCTCTCAAGACTTCCTTCGACCCCTTCATGACTCTTAGAATACTTTTCTCTCCTTGAAAAACATATCCCTTTCTGTCGAATTCACTAAGAGAAACCAAATTTCTCTTCAAATCAGGTACATACCTGATTTCGGTCAATAACCTTATCGACTCATCATGGAGCTTGAATCTCACAGATCTAATACCTGCAATTTTGCAAGCTTTGTTGTTTCCCAGCAGCACTGATCCACCATCTTGATCACATAGCTCCTTGAACAATTCTCTGTTTGGAGTCATGTGCCAAGTGCAACCTGAATCCATAATCCACTCTTTTCTTGAGTCGCTACTTGAAACCACAAGGACATCAGATGAGTCGAAGTTATCTTGAACAATGGTTGTGTTTCCATTATCCTTACCTCCATGATCTTTCAGGGGTTCAGGGCACGCCTTTCTTGTGTGACCCTCCTTCTTACAATGATAGCATCGAATACCAGATGTTTCGGCACTATAAGACTTTTGCTGACTTTTACCTTTCTTCTTGTCGAACTTACCATCTTTTCGTAAGAATTTTCCCTTAACGGCCAAACCTTCACCAATCGTCGAAGGTTTATGCTCCTTTTGTTTGTTTAGGTCCTTAGAATACAGGGATGATTGAACTTCTTCAAAGCTCAGGGACTCCCTTCCATACAAGAGAGTTTCTTTGAAGTGAGCATGTGTTCTGGACAAAGCATACAACAACAACAACAGTGCTTGATCTTCGTAATCGATCTTCACATCAATATTTTCAAGATCATGAATCAGCTTGTTGAACATATCCAACTGCTCAAACAAAACTTTGTCTTCACTCATCTTGAAAGAATATAAAGCTTGCTTCATGTAGAGTCGATTCACCATAGATTTGGTCATGTACAAACTTTCAAGTTTCGACTATAATGATAAGTGCATAATGTAACTATTTTTGTATATAGTTTTGTTGCACTTATCAATACTTTTTGTTAATATTGTTCAAATAATCCTTGATTTGTTTATAAATACGTTTACTTTACATTTTAGTGTATATATTACGTATAGTGTAAATATCATTGAGTTTAATTGATTTTATCTCAATTTTTACAGGTATTCAAACAAGGATATATTTCCATTGTTGTATAGAGCATTAAATAAGCTTTCCAGTGCCTCAAACTGGGCGAAAAACGGAGTTACGGTTCAAAAATTATGGGCAAAACAATGCAGGATTTTTGCTGTCATGTTGCGCCTTAGCAGCGCCGTGCCTTAGCAGCGTCGGGCGGTACTTCTATTACCGGATGCTCCAGAACAACACTGGAACTTGGAAAATAAGCCGCCTTTCATCCCCGGGCGCCTTAAAACACCGTCGGGCGAAGCTGTGCGGGCAGAAACACCATTTAAGGCCAAAAACACTATTTTTTTAGGATGGTTTTGGGGTTTTGTGATCCCAACTCCATCAAACTTCATTTTACACTATACGTAATATATACACTAAAATGTAAAGTAAACGTATTTATAAACAAATCAGGGATTATTCGAACGATATTAACAAAAATATCGATAAGTGCAACAAAACTTATATACAAAAATAGTTACATTTTGCACTTATCAAACTCTCCCCAACTTACATAATTGTTTGTCCTCAAACAAAAATTAAATAACTCAAAGAAACAGAGTGAAAACCAAAGAATCACGAATCCACAGGTTTTGAAAATCGGACAAATGAATGGTTCATATGAAAACGGTACACACAAAGTAAATACTTACCACTAAACTACGACGATAACATAGTCACGAAACAAATGCAAAATACAAAAATCATGCCAAACATGCTAAAACAACACAAGTTCGAACGTGAATCACACTTAGCAAAAATAATCATCAATAGATGAAAAACACAAAATGAGGGATTTATCACTCACACAACAATCATGCAAACAATAGACTAAATTATGCAACCATCAAAAAATTCACATTAAACATACAAAGGCAAGAATCACAAGGACTTTTCAAGGTTGTAACGTGGTCGGGTAAACAAACAAGGGGAAATTTCTAAAGGTAATTGAAACAAAAAATTGCCTAAACCTTGTCATACCCCAAATTTTGACCACTAAGATTTCCCATGATTGTGCAAATCATCATCACAATATGGATGAACCATTAGTCTCCCCAAAGATGGGTGAGCAATCACTATGATAACTCGATTTCGTATCGTATTTTCCGACTCATTACGCGCACTTTTAGTACCGTTTTATCGAGTCTTTCATACTATTTGCTTTGATTTATTATGTTTTCCTTTGTTTTTATGTTGACAGGTGTTTAATCGGCAAGTATGGAAAAAAGAGCGAAAACAGAGCTGAAGAGTGAAGAAAAACAGCAAAAATGCAAGTTTTGGCCTCCCCAACTGAATAGCGCTCGCCATTTGCCCCTACAGAGGAGAAAGGCATTCTCCATGTCCCAAAAAAGAAGGGAAATCACCTTTTGAACTAATGGCGGTCGCCATTAGGCATGCAGTGGTCGCCATTATGCGTGGGAACAGTTTTGCAGAGGCAGTTTGACAGTTTTGCTTGGTTTGAATTCAAATTCGTGCCAGGCCTTTTTGGATCCATTTTTCCTCTATATATAGACCCTTGTAGGTATGCATTTGTATCCAAGTTTGCGCGGAAGCGCTGTCAAATTTGTTTCATAGTCTTAGGCATATATTCACTTGTAAAAGTGACAGTAACTCGCATTGAAGGATTGTCACATTAGTTTGTATTCAAATTTGCCATCATATTATTAAAAGTATTTCCAGTTCCATTTAACTCAAGTCTCCATTTATTTTCCAACATTTACAGGTTCTTTATTTATCACTTTATTATTATTGTTATCGTATTCTATAATCGTTCAAGCATGCTGTCCTTAATTATGTTTATCATGTTTAGTTTATTTATGTTTAATTACATGTCTAGTTAATTCTGTCTGAGACCGGCGTATGAGAACCGTCATTACCGACGGGACTCCATAGATGTATTAAGTACGAAATCACGATTGTATGTCGTTTTGGTTATATTTCTATGCGTAATTTAAGTAGCTTTGTCATGGGAGTGATAAGTTATTTAAGATTGCTTTGTCATGAGAGTGAGAAGCATATAAAGGTTTGAGCCAAGATTCGCGAGAGCGTGAGGAGCGAATCGGATAGTAGAAATTAGGCATCATATCTAAATACAGCCATAGTGCTTTAGATGTTGATTAGGATATTGTTGGCTTTCAAATAGTGTTTATTAGTTACCAGGCGAGCGAGAGCAAAATCTTGGGATTAAGAAGTATGGCTTTAGTTAAGACCGCGAGAGCGTGAGTAGGAGCCTTTAAGTCGGTATATTCTACGGAATAGGCATATAATCATAATTAGTACCCGTATTCTACAAGTCCCTTAGGAACACGGAATCCATATTTCGGGCTCATTTTAGTATTATTTTCAAACTTTAGTAATTAGCATTTATATTTCCGTTCGTGCCATTTTAATCATTAGCCTTAGCTTTACATCGCAACGATAGATTACAGTAGGTTGACATTGGTCTCCGTGGGTTCGACAATCTTTTATATTACTTCGATAAATCCGTGCACTTGCGGAGTATCAAGTTTTTAGCACCGTTGTCGGGGACCAACAGTCAATATTGTGATTCCATTGTTGCACCGTATAGACTAAGGCACTCTTGTTGAAAAAAAAAACAAAAAAAAAACAAAACCATGTATCACCCAAATTTTCTCTATGATTACCACTCCCAATATCTTGAGGAACCGCACCCAAATTTCCTCTACGATTATCATTCCCAAAATTTCCTCTACGATTACCATTCCCAATATTTTGAGGAACCACAAGAATCCTATAATCCCGACCTTGAATTATTGATGGAGGATTTTAATACGTCGCTCACTCACTCTCAACCAAATTTCCTCTATGATTACCACTCCCGATATTTTGAGGATCCGCAAGAATCCCATAATTCCAACCTCGAAAAATTAATGGAGGATTTCATTGAAACAACAACTAATTCTAGGCTAGAATCTATGATGGAGCGCTTTGTGGAGACACAAACTCTCCAGAATGAAGAGTTTAGAAAACAACATCTCGATACTTATGAAACCTTTAGGCAGATGAACACTGTGGTCGAGTCCCTCGTGACTCACACTGAGGCATTGGAGACTCAAATCTCTTTGCTTGCCCAGACACCTATAGGACACTCCCCTGAGAGATATGTGGATGTTGTAACGACCAGTAGTGAAAAACAAATTGAAAATCCTAAGGAGAGTGATAATGAGGATGATGAGAGTTCTGGTGAGGAAGGAGTAGAGATTGAGAAAAATCCCCCGACACCACCCGAAAGGGAGGTTGTCGAAGAGATAGAGAAGAAAGCATCTATTATTGTTCCACCTCCCTATACCCCACCTATTCCCTTCCCACAAAGGTTTGTAGAAGCTAAGGTAGACCCCCAATCCAAAACATATGTGGAGGCATTGGAAAATATCCACACCGATGCACCTTTGTCTGAGGTCCTGCATAAAAAGAGAAAATTTGAGGACCAAGAAACTAGAGATATCATTACTGTTAAGAGGGTAAGGTTAGACTTTGAGGTGGTGGATGAAATAACTAAGCCCAAACTAGAAAAGATGATACTTAGGATAGATCCAGAACCACCACCACAAGTTCAAAAGAATGAACCACCCCACAGAAGGAAGAAAAGAAAAGATGAGGGATATGTGAGATGGCTTGATAAGTGGCCATGGAAACCGAAGATTATTAGTCGTCGAGCTATCGACGTTAAACAAAGCGCTGCGTGGGAGGCAACCCAATAGATTTTTATTTTTAATGTTTTCCTTTTATTGTTTGTGTTTGCAGAAAATAAAGAATGTATTGCTTGTCCTGTCTAAGCTACATCTAGGCAAAAATTCTCGATCCTAGAGATGAGCTGGTGCCCACGGACATTCCTATGAATGTCGCTGTTGGTGGTGACACCGATGATGAGTATGATAGGGGAGAGCATATCTCTCCCATCAGTAACTCACCTCTTCATCATTCTTCTCTTAGTCATGTTCCACCTGCACACACTGCACCATATTTTTCTAACACTTTTTGCAGGTACTTCCTCTGGAAGCGGGCAATATGATGAGCTGGTTCAAGAATTACATAAATGAAGGAATCTCAAAATGACAGACGCCAAAGTAGAAGTGGTCAGTGAAGACAGGGACAAAAGGAGCAGGATCAGAGTAGATTTGGCCATGGTAGCAAGCAGTAGCATTCACACAACAGGTTCTATCTTTCCTTTTCCACCTTTTATTGAAACATTGAGGACAATGTTTGGTTTAAGTGTGGGGGAGGAACTCTACTGCTTTAACTTTACCGCTTTCTAGTTAGGTTTATCATTTTCTAGTTTATTTCATGCTTTTAGGAATTTTATCTGTTTTTAATGTTTTGTCGAGTCATTGCATGTGCTGTCGAGTCTTTATGCGTGGTTTTCGCTTGTTATTCAATTTCCCCGAAATTTTAAAAAAAATTTAACCTCCAACTATTTTTTGTTTCGTTTCATGGCACGACACTCTGAAAGTATATAGGTTGTTTAGGCTGTGTTAGATAGACTTGGGAAAGTTTTGTAAATATCGGTACCGTTCCTACACCTTAGATTCCCTAAGTATGTGATATTGATTTAAATAGACATTATGCCGAGACCTTATGCCAAGTTTCTTAGAAGTAGCCTCTTGATTAGTTTATACTAGCAGTCAGCACCATCCTTATGTACAAACTAAGTAACGAACCGATGCAAATATGTGTTGATCTCAAGAATTTGAATAAAGTGATTTTTATAAAGAAAAAACGAATGAAAGACATGTTCCCGCTAAGTTAGGTGGTCCTCACCCGACCATTTAGCCTAAAGGTTCGGACTCTTGAAATTCGTAAGCAAAAGAAAACATAATGTGCAAAAAAAAAAGAAAAAAAAAGTGAATGTCAAGATCGTATAACACAAACAGGTTCGCTTACCATGTAAGTACAAAGGATAACGGGCTTAATGTGATTGCGCGAGAATGAAAAAGAGGTAAAATAGGATGAAGGATGTAGGTCGAGTTGTAATGTCATGATTTGAATTGGTATTGCATAGGAAGGGAGTCTTTGTCCGCAAATGTGGAAATGTGTCGTTACGATATCCTTGTTTTCACTATTTAGTACTTATCGATCAAACATTAGCCTAGTAGCCACGTATGATTAGAGTCTCATTGTGCCTATGTTTTGAATCGTGCTTATTTTCTTTTTAACGTGTTGGTTAATTGCTTGAGGACAAGCAATGGTTTAAGTGTGGGGGTGTTGATAACTCGATTTCGTATCGTATTTTCTGACTCATTACGCGCACTTTTAGTACCGTTTTATCGAGTATTTCATAGAATTTGCTTTGATTTATTATGTTTTCCATTGTTTTTATGTCGACAGGTGTTTAATCGGCAAGTATGGAAAAAAGAGCGAAAACAGAGCTGAAGAGTGAAGAAAAACAGCAACAATGCAAGTTTTGGCCTCCCCAATTGAATGGCGCTCGCCATTTGCCCCTACAGAGGAGAAAGGCGTTCTCCATGTCCCAAAAATTGAGGGAAACCACCTTTTGAACTAATGGCGGTCGCCATTAGGCATACGGTGGTCGCCATTATGCGCGGTAGCAGTTTTGCAGAGGCAGTTTGACAGTTTTACTTGGTTTGAATTCAAATTCGTGCCAGGCCTTTTTGGAGCCATTTTTCCTCTATATATCGACCCTTGTAGGTCTGCATATATTTAATTGTAAAAGTGACAGTAACTCACATTGAAGGATTGTCACATTAGTTTGTATTCTATTTCTGTTGTACTCTTGGATCATCAATCTTGCCATCATATTATTAAAAGTATTTCCAGTTCCGTTTAACTCAAGTCTCCATTTATTTTCCCACATTTACAGGTTCTTTATTTATCGCTTTATTATTATTGTTATCATATTCTACAATCGTTCAAGCATGTTGTCCTTAATTATGTTTATCATGTTTAGTTTATTTATGTTTAGTTACATGTCTAGTTAATTCTGTCTGAGACCGGCGTATGAGAACCGTCGTTACCGACAGGACTCCGTAGATGTATTAAGTACGAAATCACGATTGTATGTCGTTTTGGTTATAATTTCTATGCGTAATTTAAGTAGCTTTGTCATGAGAGTGAGAAGTAATTTAACATTGCTTTGTCATGAGAGTGAGAAGCATATAAAGGTTTGAGCCAAGATTCGCGAGAGCGTGAGGAGCGAACCGGATAGTAGAAATTAGGCATCATATCTAAATACAGCGAGAGCGCTTTAGATGTTGATTAGGATATTGTTGGCTTTCAAATAGTGTTTCTTAGTTACCGGGCGAGTGAGAACAAAATCTTGGGATTAAGAAGTATGGCTTTAGTTAAGACCACGAGAGCGTGAGGCGGAGCCTTTAAGTCGGTATATTCTACGGAATAGGCGTATAATCATAATTAGTACCCATATTCTACAAGTCCCTTAGGAACACGGAATCCATATTTCGGGCTCATTTTAGTATTATTTTCAAACCTTTAGTAATTAGCATTTATATTTCCGTTCGTGCCTTTTTAATTATTAGCCTTAGATTTACATCACAACGATAGATTATAGTAGGTTGACATTGGTCTCTATGGGTTCGACAATCTTTTATATTACTTCGATAAATACGTGCACTTGCGGAGCATCACACTACAGTCAGACTTAGGGTTTCAAGCCCTCTCAGAGCTCTTAGACAAAGGATCAATCAAGGAATGATGTGATCTTCAACTTGTCTAGCCTCTCAAACATCCACAATGGATCAAGAGGACTCCCACATCAAGTATTAAGCACAAGGCTGCAACACTCCAAGTGGATTAAGCCTTAAGATCGCCAGTGTCACTTAATTAGGGTTTTGTCAACCAGGGCCTCCAGATGGAAATTTTCCTCTGGGCATGATCCAATGCTTCAAAGCATAACCTATGATGCTCCAAGGGACATCATGAACCCAATCATCAAGTCAATTTAACCTCAAGGGATGCATTCACAAAAGATCAGGAATTAGGGTTTCTTGACCTAATTCACCCCTAAGTTGACTTTTGAGACAAAACATGAGCCAAGACCTCAAGACATGATTTGAGGGTCTCTAATAAATCACATTGATCCATTTGCAACAATGGATTGATCCAGGAAGATTGAGCAACAAGTTTCAAGTTCATCAGAACCACAATTAGGGTTTCGCGAGAGAAATCAACTGTATCTTTGACTTTTGACCAAGACATGCTCCCAAACCCTAGGACATGATTCAATACACCCTATAACACCTATGAAATCAATCCATCAAGTTTGATTTAGGTGAAGGACTTGATTTCATAGAGGATCGCACAGTTTGGAATTCATATGATAAAATGGTGCCCACCGTGGGGTCGTCTTCTCTTTCTTACAATCTTCGGTGAAAACCTCGAGTTCACCAAAATGTCACAGAAATGACGACTCTGCTGGGGAGTCATTATCTGTATAGGATCATAAGACTAGAGGTCTAGGATGATTAAGACAAATATGTATACTTCTTTTCCTAATTGATATCTGTGTTTATTTTTCTGCTAATGGGAATGCGTGTGATGCCGCATGTGGAAAGATTGAGTTTACACCTAAGATAGGTGATGGCAATGCGGGTAATCTTACTGGGAGTGAATTCCAGTTAACAGCCCCCAATCGACCATCAAACTCAGTGGAGACTCCCTATGCAGATACATTGCCTATATGACTTCGGTTGTTGAAAGTAGTGTGGTCGACTGGGTTATCTGAGAAACTGAGGTTTTTAGTAGACTTAAGCCATTTTGTAGTGAGGAAGCTATCGGAAATAGTTGTCACGCGATACTACCCTCATCTGAGATCACTCTGGGATACATCAGCTCGCTGGCGATCCGCTTGCTGTTGTTATCCCAGAGAGGTCAATGATTTTCCGGACAGGTACAAAAAATCACTAGTATAAACCTTTAGGGGGGGGGGGGGTAGAGCCTTGACTTCATGACACCGACCCTTTGAACCCATGTTTTTTCTATGTTTTTGTGTGTTTCACTCATGCATTCATTTAAAAAACATTAAAACAAAGAAAATCTTCTCTTCTAATCTCTCTTTTTCAAATTAAACTGAGACAATGATTGTAAATGTCAGAGAAAGGAGATTGCGCTAATGGATTTCGGTAGAAGGAAAACTCATAAGTACACCTTCAAGGTTCCAAAGTTAGAGGATTTAAGAGGTATGGCGAGAATGATCACCAACCACGAGGCTTTCAGAGCCAAATATGGAGGATTGTTGTCCTTGTTAAGAGTTTATGTAATCGAAGGAATCCTGTCCACATTAATCCAGTTCTACAATCCGGTTTATCACTGTTTCACATTCCCGGATTATCAACTAGCACCAACACTGAAGGAGTACTCTCACCTGACTAATTTACATATTACTGATCAAGCTCCCTTTTCTGGACTGGAAGAAATTCCAAAGGATCAAACCATTTCAAGAGCAATTCATTTGGACGAGTCAGAAGTCAGGACTCACATGACCACTAAGGGTGGCATCCAAGGTTTGCCAGCCCAATTCTTAACAAAGAAAGCCTTTTACTTTGCTAGTATAGGGAACGTGGCCGCTTTCGAGATCATCTTTGTTTTGCTCACCTACGGGTTATTTTTGTTTCCCAACATCGATAACTTTGTAGATATCAACGCCATTAAGATTTTCTTGATTGGAAACCCCATACCGACCTTACTCGCAGATGCGTATCATTCGGTACATTTAAGGAATTTATACAGCAGAGGAATGATCACGTGTTGTGTACCCTTGCTTTATAAATTGTTCACTTCCCATTTGCCCAAGTCTGCTGCATTTTGGGATCAAAAGAATACTTTACGTTGGTCGCAGAGAATCACGTCTCTTACCAACTCTGACTTAGACTGGTACAATCGAATCTACGAAGGGATCAGAATCATTGACCGTTGTGGAAATTTTCCAAATGTACCCCTTATAGGAACTAAGGGGGAATCAACTATCATCCAATTCTCGTTCGTCGTCAATTTTGGATACCCGATGAGGCACGTCCCACGGAATGCTCATCTTGAAGGTCTTTTCTTCAAGGAAGGAGAAAATGACATGGCACTAAAGACGAAAATAGTGCACGCTTGGAAACACGTTCATAGGAAAGGACGAGAGTCTCTAGGGAAACCAGAATGTGTCTCGATGGTGCCTTATCTCCACTGGGTATAAACTAGAGCTCTCAAGCTGAGGATGCCTTACCCTCGTCAGGAGGTTTTTCCATTAAGGGACTCTACCCTTTATTTCATGTCTGAGACGGAAAAGCTTCAGGTTACTCTCAGCAAAGTTCAGCAGGAGAAGAAGTCTTGGAGGAACAAGTACCGTATTCTCAATGTGGAATGTAAGAAAATACAACAACTGTTAAGAGAAAAAGATGCTCTGATTGAGATTCTAAAGCAACATGCTGTAGAAAAACAGGATGACTAAAGGAATTTACTTGCACCTTTCACTTGGCAAAGGAATGACAACCCGACAACGGCCCAAGAGCCCCGGTCAAAGAAAAGGAAAGCACGCGAACCAGCACTTGAGCTCTCTTCAGAGAGGACTCAGGATCCATTAGTTTAGATTTCCTTTTCCAGCACTTTGTAATCTACTATATTTCCATTTCCGCAATCCTTTGAATTTAATAAAACGGGGTTTCCCCTCTGTTTGATATTTGCAATATAATTGTCAAAGTTTACTTTGAATAAACAAAAATAATTAATAATCATTGCATTCATCATTCTCATAAACGCATTCTTCTTACCTACGAATGTCACATTTGTATCTCGATTCTAGACTCAAACTGTCTCATTCGTACAATACTCGGGCCAATCGTCAGAAAAAGATGGATGATCTCAAGGAAGAGAACAGAGGGTTGAGAGAAGAGATCGACACTCTGAAAGAGGATCTGAGAAAGCTTCATAACGACATGCAAGCTCTAGTATAAGCTCATATGCAACAACAAAGGGCTGTGATCTCGGAGATCACATCTACGCCCATAGTGGAGAAGTATGATCCTAGGTACAAGATGCCGAAAGATCGCCCCTGGGGCATGCCACTTAACTATATCCCGGAAGGATATGTTCCGCCGATCGCTGAGGATCAGGGAACCGCAGCAGGAACCGCTGGGCCTGAAGGTTACAAACTTCGGGAAAGCGAAGATGCCAGGGGCATGACAGCAACTCCTGAAGGTTACAAACTTCGGGAGGCACCGAGAGTCTCGGCCATAATGACTATACCACCACCCGTGGTACACACTGTCCCGGAAGGACAGGCTCCACAGATACCGTCTGGTGGAAACGAAAGCATGTTTGATAGAATGAATGAGTTCCAGGAACAATTCCTGGAAATGCAAAAAGAACTGCAGGCCCTTCGTGGTCAGGATCTATTTGGAAAGGACGCCGCGGACCTTTGCTTGGTCCCTAATGTGAAAGTTCCACACAAGTTCCAAGTGCCCGACTTTGAAAAATACAAGGGTAACTCTTGCTCTCAGAGTCATTTAGTGATGTACGCTCGACGAATGTCAGCTCAGACAAAGAACCATGAGCTAGTGATTCACTACTTTCAGGATAGTTTAACTGGTGCCACATTAAAATGGTACATGGGTTTAAACCGTGCTACGATCGGCACGTTCAGAGATCTTGGCGTTGCTTTCGTTCAACAATATAAATGCAATTTGGACATGGCACTGGACAGAGATCAACTCAGATCAATGTCACAAAAGGACAAGGAAACCTTTAAAGAATACGCTCAGAGATGGCGTGAGATTGCTGCTCAGATTTCTCGACCTCTTGAGGAAAAAGAGATGACAAAGATCTTATTAAAAACTTTAAGCTCATTTTACTATGACAGAATGGTCGCCAGTGCGCCCAGTGACTTCACCGAGATGGTGGGCATGGGGGTTCGTCTTGAGGAAGCAGTCCTGGAAGGACGTTTGGTAAAAGACGCTGGATCATCAAGTAGTACAAAACGATACGGTAGTGCTCTCCCTAAGAAAAAAGAGCAGGATATTGGGAATATCTCTCTCGGAAAGCAAAGGCGACATTATCAACCAGTAGCAGCTGTAACTCCTGCTATCAACCTTGCGCCTGTTCCTACGTATCAACCTCTGGTTGCGCAGAGCCAACCAAATCAACAGCAATTACAGCAAAGGACACAACAGCCTCTTCAGCAGGCCTGTCCTCCGTACAACAACAACCGTACAACGTGACCTCCAGGGTTCGACCCTATACCCATGTTGTACGCAAAACTGCTTCCATTATTACTGGTCAAGGGGCATGTCCAAACTAAGTCTCCTCTTACAGTACCGAAAAATCCGCCTTTTTGGTTCAAAACAGATCAGACTTGTCCTTACCATCAAGGAGGACTAGGACAAAACATAGAAAACTGTCTCAGTTTCCAATCCGATGTGCAAAAGCTTGTTAGGAGCGGGGTCTTATCTTTCAAAGATACTAATCCGAATGTTCTCACAAACCCGCTGCCTCAACATGCGAAAGCTGCAGAAAATTTGATAGAGGGAGAATCTAACAATACCTATCAAATTCATGATGTACTCTTGTTAAGAGCCAACTTGGTCAAGATGCATTGTAGACAGAGCGGATATGGCCATGTGCCACCTCATAATTATCACCAGTGTGATATCTGCTCTAAAAACAATCAGGGATGTTCTGTGGTGCAATCAGCTCCACAGGAACAATTGGATCTCAGATAGATCCAAGAGCATCGAGCTCGTGGGGTCAGCATGACCTTTATGAATTCCAACGTCATCCAGAACCACGACATCCGTGCAATGAATATCAACTTGGTAGCGATGCACTCAAGGCAAAGCCAGTATCATAATCTGCCACGGCATGATTATAATTCCTTTCTGACTTGCTCGGTAAACAAACATGGATGCTCTTTTGTACAAGAGGTCCTCCAGCGTCAGATGGATCTTGGATGTATCCAGGACTACCATGATAGAAATCCCTATCAGATAAACATGATTCAAATCTTCGATATTCGTCTGATGAATAGCATCTTGGTGGAGTTACACGCCAGGCAGGTCCAACTTGGTTTTCTCACTTCGCATGATTATTTGAACTATAAAGTCTGTTGTGAGAGTAACCAAGGGTGCGCTCTCATTCAAAGAACTTTACAACACTTGTTAAACCACTGGTGGCTTCCAATCTATATGGATGAAGACACACAACAAATCAGTGTGGTTAACGGGAACCCTACTCGGCATCAAAGTCAGGATGTCCGATCTACGGAAACAGATCTAGTGAGATTACACTGCATTCAAAGCGGGCGTGGCCAGGTGCCACCACACAACTACGAGCGCTGTAGAATCTGTTCGTAAAATAACCAAGGATGTTACCTCGTGCGAGTAGCCCTTCAAGGTCAGTTGGATCGCAAGGAGATTCACCCATACCTAGCTTAGGGGTCCATTAACTGGACGCCGGACTACTTCGCAGATCAAATCAGAGACGTGGTTGTAATCTCTGACCCTGAGAGGAACAAGGATTTTTGTACCATTATCCCTCTATTGGACGAATCAAAGGTTCTTAGAAAGGAACTGATTGAAATTACTTACGACAGTCAGAAAAGTCAGAAGGCTCCTGCAGTTATTTATCTGTCGGGACCATTACTGTATGAATCAGCTAAGGCGATCCATTACAAATACGGTGCGACGATAATTGAGAATGGAAAGGAAATTCCATTACTCTCCGTCGTGAATATTACAGACATCAGTCGAGTAACACGGAGCGGTCGAATCTTCAACCGAGGAGTTGCAGAACCTAACATAGAAAAGGAACTTCAGTCAGAAGCTCCTGATCCTCCAGTCGGTCAATCCAGTGATACCGACCTTTCGAAAAACAATGATGAGATGCTAAAGCTCATCCAAAGGAGTGAATACAACATTATTGATCAGCTGTTACAAACTCCTTCAAAGATCTTTGTGCTATCACTTTTACTCAGTTCCGAAGCCCACAGGGAGGCTCTACAGAAAGTCTTAGAGCAGGCCTTTGTGGAACAGGATGTGTCGATAAGGCAATTCAACAGTATCATCTGTAACATCACTTCCTGCAACAACTTAGGATTCAGTGATGAGGATTTGCCAGAGGAGGACAAAAGCCACAACATGGCGCTCAATATCACAGTCAACTGCCAGGATGATGCTTTAGCCAGCATACTGGTAGACACAGGATCGGCCATCAACGTTATGCCGAAGTCCACTTTAATGCGACTATCATTCAAAGGATCCCCGATGAGGGGCAGTGAGGTCATCGTCAAAGCCTTTGACGGATCTCAGAAAGCAGTTATCGGCGAAGTCGACCTTCCAATAACTATCGATCCTCACACTTTCCTAATCACTTTCCAGGTCATGGACGTCCAGGCAGCGTACAACTGTTTATTAGGAAGACCTTGGATACACCAAGCTGGGGCAGTCACTTCGACACTGCACCAAAAACTGAAGTTCGCCAAGAACGATCAACTCATCACGGTCTATGGAGAACAAGCCTTGATCGTGAGTAACCTGTCATTATCTACTCGTATAGAACCCGAGGAGGTTGTTGGAACTTAGTGCCAAGCACTTTTGGTGAGCAATGAGAATCAATCAGAGAAAGGAACCTCGATTTCCTCATACAGAGATGCTCTCGAAGTGATCAAAAATAACAATACAAAAGGATAGCGACAGCTTGTCATTCCTACTGATAATAAAACAAAGAAGGGTCTTAGTTTTTCTGCAACCTGCACCCGGACTGCTGCTAACGATGAAAGTGTTCATCCCATTCAGGACTTCTTTCACAGTGGAGGTTTCCTTCACCCAGTGCATCAAGCAGTCCATACCATCAACGAGGGAGATTCCTCCGATACGAATGAGGAATGGAAGTCCTATCTCAACGAGGACGGTTATATGTCTCAGGAAGAGGTGCCTACGCCCTTTTGCTATCCCGCACAATGTCCGAGATTTATACCGAGGTCAGATGTCGAAATGATATACGGAGATTGTGACCTTGAAGGATGTCGTGCTCCACCAAACTCATTAGAGGAGGATACTCTGATGAAGGACAACTTTGACCACGACTATTACGGCCCAATGGATGGCCTGCCTATCTGGCAGCCGTACGCAGGAGACTTGGGGCAAGAAAATCATCCAAACAATGAAAATCAGCTTAGCATCATTGAAAAGAATACCTGTGTCCCCACCATGTCATGGGATCAACACTCAGGTTATTCAAAAAATATCCCGTACGACGATGAATTGGCAAAGCTTGTCGAACTAGAATTCATCAACTACGCTTTTCCCGAGGTTAATGTCATTGAGAGAGATGGCTCCTCCAGTTCCAAAGAAGTGTGGGACACCTTAGGACAACCAAGTGGAAAATACGACTTCATGGTCAAGTACATTGCTCCTGAAATCTCTCGTATCAGGTTCGAAGACATCCAGCCAACTGGATGGGGAGATTTGCCTGAAGGCACAAATACTGTGCAAAATATAACTGAGGAATCCTCCTACGACAACACTGCCTGGGAGACAGATTCCAATGATCCTGCTCCACCAGAAATCAGCGTTATTTCTGAAGACAAATCAAGGAAGGTACCAGACTTTGTGATTCACCGAGGAGTTCGCCGCCAATGGGTTGTTGTCGATGTTCTGAAGATTGTTCATAAGTCAAAGTAATTGTCGTCTTTATCTTAACCTTTCACCCTGCCCAGGTGAAATGGATGTTTTGATAGGGCTCGTTTGCTGTAAATTTCCCTCTTCGCTTCGCACAAAGCGACATAGTTTTGTTTTATAGGGCTGTAGTTTCAAGAATCGACTTGTTCATAAATAAAATAACGTCGTTCTATAATTTTCGCAGTTATTGTTGTTTTCTCTTTTGGCTTTTTTCTGAAAATGGTAATCCTAAAAAATAACTCAATTATAAAAACAAGCTGTTTTTAAAAAAAATACACCGACACTTGCATTTTCTCTATCTCTTCTAAACACAAATCATCACGTCATGCAGATTGTTTGTTTTAAACCCCATTGAAACATACGATCCGATGCTTTCTCCCAACTTTGAGTTCCCGGTATTTGGGGCTGAAGAAGAAGTTGACGACGAAATTCCAAAAGAGAACTCCCGACTACTCAGCCAGGAGGAAAGGTCTATCGAACCTCACAAAGAGCTGTTGGAAATGATCAATGTGGGTTCAGAAAAAGAGAGAAAAGAAATCAGGATTGGGGCACTGCTCAGTCCAACTTCCAAAGAGAGTTTAACAAAGCTTCTCAGAGAGTTTCGCGATGTATTCGCTTGGCCCTATCAGGACATGCCAGGGTTGGATACCAGCATCGTGGAACATCATTTACCGTTACGGTCAGAATGTCTGCCCGTAAAATATAGGTTGAGACGGACTCACCCAGACATGGCATTCAAAATCAAAGATGAGGTACATAAACAAATTGATGCAGGTTTCCTCGCCACATCGGAATATCCACAATGGTTAGCCAACATAGTACCCATTCCGAAAAAGGAAGGAAGGGTCAGAATGTGTGTGGATTACCGTTATCTGAACAAGGCTAGTCCAAAGGACAACTTTCCTTTACCAAACATTGACATGCTGGTAGACAGTACAACAAAGTTTAAAGTTTTCTCCTTCATGGATGAATTCTCGGGCTATAATCAAATCAAAATGGCGCCGAAAGATATGGAGAAAACATCATTCATTACCCCATAGGGTACCTTTTGTTACAAGGTAATGCCATTCGGTTTGAAGAACGCCGAGGCAACCTATCAAAAGGCTATGACTACTCTGTTTCATGACATGATACACAAGGAAATTGAGGTATATGTCGATGATATGATTGCCAAATCTAAGACAGAAGAGGAGCATGTGACCCACCTGTCAAAACTATTCGAGCGGTTGAGAAAGTACAAACTCCGCTTGAATCCCAATAAGTGCACCTTCGGTGTCTGTTTAGGGAAAATTTTAGGGTTCATCGTCAGCCAGAAAGGAATTGAGATTGATCCTGACAAGGTCAAGGCCATTCAAGAAATGCCTTCTCCGAAAACTGAAAAACAAGTCAGAGGATTCCTGGGACATTTGAACTACATCTCCAGATTTATATTCCTCATGACCGCGACATGTGCGCCGATTTTCAAATTACTCCAAAAGAACCAGGACTGCGTTTGGACAGAAGATTGCCAAACCGCCTTCGACAGTATTAAGGAATACCTGTTGAATCCGCCGATTCTATCACCTCCAGTGGAAGGAAGACCACTAATCATCTACCTCACAGTCCTAGAGGACTCCATGGGCTGTGTACTTGGCCAACAAGATGAAACCAAACGGAAGGAGTCTGCCATCTACTATTTGAGCAAGAAATTCACCGACTGCGAGACTCGGTACACAATGCTTGATAAAACTTGCTGCGCTTTGGCTTGGGCAGCCAAACGTCTTTGCCAGTACATGATTCGTCATACTACTTGGTTAATCTCCAAAATGGATCCAATCAAGTACGTTTTTGAAAAGCCTACTCTCTCGGGAAGGATTACCAGTTGGCAGATGTTGTTATCCGAATACGACATCGAATACCACGCTCAGAAAGCCGGTAAAGGGAGTATTTTAGCCGATCATTTGGCCCATCAACAAATTGACGATCAAGAATCAGTCGGATTTGACTTCCTAGACAAAGATGTCATGCATTTGAAAATGAAAGATTGCGATGAACCATTACCCAAGGAAGGGCCAGAACCAGGTTCCTAGTGGGGACTAATCTTTGACAGAGCTGTCAATCATTACGGAAACGGAATTGGGGCAATCATCATAACACCTCAGGGTACCAGCATTCCTTTCACCGCCAGTCTTACATTCAAGTGTACAAACAACAAGGCCAAATACGAAGCTTGTATTATGGGTCTCGAGGAAGCAATTGATTTGAGGATCAAGAACTTGGATGTATATGGCGACTCAGCCTTGGTTATCAATCAGATCAAAGGAGATTGGAACACATACTAATCCGGATTGATTCCTTACAAAGACTATGTGAGAAGGTTGTTACCATTCTTTAACATAATCGAGTTTCATCATATCCCTCGTGATGAGAATCACATGGCTGATGCCTTAGCCACCCTTTCTTCCATGATTAGTGTAGGTCAATGGACCGACTTACCTAAGATCGACATAATGCACCTTGAACGGCCCGTTTACATCTTCACGATCGAAGCAGTCATAGACGACAAACCTTGGTATCACGATATCAAATGCTTCCATAAAAAACAAGAGTACCCACCTGGGGCACTAAGGAAAGACAGAAAAACCCTCAGAAGGCTGGCATGCAGTTTCTTCCTGAGCGGTGATACACTCTATAAGAGAAACTTTGACATGGTCTTGCTTCGATGTGTAGACAGACCAGAAGCAGACATGCTGATAAAAGAAATTCACGAAGGATCCTTTGGCCCTCATGCCAACGGACACACAATGGCGAGAAAAAAATCTGAGAGTAGGGTACTATTGGTTGACCATGGAATCCGACTGCTAGAAGTACATGAGGAAGTTTCACAAGTGTCAAATATACTCAGACAAAATTCATGTACCGCTAACGCATCTCAAAATTCTATCTTCGCCATGGCCTTTTTCCATATGGGTAATCGGCATGATTGGCATGATTGAACCTAAAGCTTCGAATGGACATTGGTTCATCCTGGTAGCCATTGATTACTTCACCAAGTGGGTCGAAGCAGCGTCGTACGCCAATGTAACCCGGCAAGTGGTAGTCCGATTTATCAAAAATAATCTCATCTGCCGTTATGGTGTTCTAAGCAGATCATTACTGATAATGGATCTAACTTGAATAATAAAATGATAAAATAATTGTGCGCTGAGTTCAACATCGAACACCATAACTCATCTCCCTACCGACCCAAGATGAACGGAGCGGTATGTCATACCCCAAATTTTGACCACTAAGATTCCCATCATTGTGCAAATCATCATCACAATATGAATGAACCATCATACCTCATTAGTCTCCCCAAAGATGGGTGAGCATCCACTACAATCAAAATTAGGGTTTCAAGCCCTCTCAAAGCTCTTAGACAAAGGATCAATCAAGGAATGACATGATCTTCAACTTGTCTAACCTCTCAAACATCTACAAAGGATCAAGAGGAGTCCCACATCAAGGATCAAGCACAAGGCTGCTCCCTTCTAAGTGGATTAAGCCTCAAGATCGCCAGTGTCACCAAATTAGGGTTTTGGTCGACCAGAGCCTCCAGATGGAAATTCTCCTCTGGGCATGAGCCAATGCTTCAAGGCATAACCTATGATGCTCCAAGGAACATCATGAACCCCATCATCAAGTCAATTTAGACTCAGGGGATGCATTCACAAAAAAATCAGGAATTAGGGTTTCTTGACCTAATTCACCCCTAAGTTGACATTTGGGACAAAACATGAGCCAAGGCCTCAAGAGAGGATTTCAGGGTCTCTAATACACTACATTGGTCCATTTACAACAATGGATTGATCCAAGAAGCTTGATTCACAAGTTTCAATTTCATCTGAACCACAGTTAGGGTTTTGCAAGAAAAGTCAACTGTATCTTTGACTTTTGACCAGGACAGGCTCCCAAACTCTAGGACATGAATCAATATACCCTATAACACCCATGGAACATGTCCATCAAGTTTGATTTAGGCCAAGGACATGATTTCCTAAAGGATTGCACAGTTTGGAATTCATCTGATAAAAAGTCAACTGTGCACAAAAGTTAAACTTTGACTTTTTGAGATTTTATATAAAAATGATTTTTTAAACCCTAAAATAATGTTAATGTGTGATTTGAATCATCATTCATCAAGAAAAATCAAGAAAAGTGGGATAACTTGCAAAAGGGGTAACCATAAAAACTTAGAAATTTTTCTAAGTTATGAAACAAAGTGGCTAGGTGTTGCACCCCAAAATTTGCCCTACCTTTTTCTGGCTTTTGTTTCGCACTCATCTGCATTTGTAGGTCATAACTCATAATCATATCATTGCATTGGGTTCCTAAGACGTGGGATCAAAGGATTTTCTTGGCCTTATTCATAAGGGATTCATTCGGTTTCTATTCCCGGTTAAGTTGGAGCAAGAGGTTGAATTCTCCTCGTTGTAATCTTCTTGATCTGAGGTTTTCCTAGTCACTTTGGATCTGAAGTTGGATGTGGATTGAATGTAATCATGTGACTTACTTGGAATTCGAGACACAACCCCTTTTCTAACCCATAACCATTTTGATATTCGTTTTAAATCATTCTCTAACCCATATTCATTTAATACCATTTTTCATTAATTTCAAAGTCAATATCCAATAGCCATTTTGTAAATCCATTTTATTCATAACCTTTTCTTAAACCATTTTCTTTGATTAATCCATTACAAGAGTCCATTTTTACATTTTTCTATTATCCATTTAACCATATTTCAAATCCATTCTAATCCAAATTATTAAACCACATTTCAACTTCTCCATTTAGTTTAAAACCACATTTTCTAATCCATATCCATTTCTTTAAAAATAGTCATCCAAACCCATATTTCTTTATCCAAATTAAATAATTTCTTTTCATAGATTCCAATTGACCACGCCTAATTTTCAATATCCACTTCAAATAACCATGTTTCCAATTTTAATTCTTGACTACTTGTTCTAAATCTAAAACCACCCTGAACCATTATTTCCCTAATTCAATTTTCCAAATACATTCCACTTCTAAATCCATTTCAATTCATTTTACTAATATCCAAAACCTTTTTTGGTCCATAACCAAATCCATATCCATTTTGAAATCCAAACATCCATTTAACCAAGCCATATCCATTTTACACCCAAAAATCCATATCCAAATAACCTTGATCCGTTTGTTTATTTGTTCAATTCGAAATACAATCCTAGTCCATTCTCAATTTCGAATCCATTTTTTGTTAGAATCTCTAAACCATATTCATTTGCTAAATTCCTTTTATTCCATGTCCATATCAAATTCTAAATTCAATTTCATTACAAAAAAGCCATAAACCATAAATAAAAAGCCAAGCTAACATCAGTTTTCATTCCAATTCATTTTCCATTAATTTTCTCAAGGCCTGAAACCATTACAAGAGCTCACTGCCAATTCCTTAACAGAAAATACCAAGCTCTAACAGACTACACAACAATAGACTAACCAAGTTTCTCACGGGAAAAATTACATAGCAACTGAATAAAACTCATAACCGTTTCCAATTCAAGGCTCTCATAACTGTTCACAGCATCAGTAAAAGGAATTCACAAAAGACTCATTGTCAAAATTCAGAAAACCAAAATCACATCTCATTTTTTTGCATAGCAATAATAGAAAAAGCTTACACCAGAAGATTCACAGAAAGAAGAACAGAATTGACTCTAACCACCTCTAACCAACTCTAACAAACTCCTAACCGAATTTCAATTGTGCAGACCAAACTACCCTCCATCTTCTCTATAAAGCTTCATCATCACCTTCATTCTTCAGTTTTCTCTCTTCTTCATTCTGCACAAACGAATCTTCATCTTCTTCAACACTCTTCACCTTCATCTTCTCCAACATTCTGCAACTTCCTCCATTTACCTTCAACTCCTACTTCATTCAACACCTTCAAGTTTCATTCACTGTCACCATCGTTCTTGAGTTCTGCAGCATCATAATCATCGTATCATTCTTATCTCTATCGAGATTCTACAACAAATATCAACAACAACAATTCAGATTCCGCAAGAGTTCATCAACAACATTGATTCAACTCAACACACAACACCACACCGATTCAACGCAACTGGATTCGAAAAAAGGTAAAATCAAGAAGAAGAATCAAAAGCAAAGTAAATTTAAAGTTACCTCTGGTTTTCTCTTCGTATTCTCCGATCGGAAGACGCACCGGACGGTTCTCCGGTAGGTAAGCTCCGCTGAATCTTTTTTCTCTTTTCTGATTGTTGTTGAATGTGTTTATGGAACAATTTATGGTGTTGAATCATTGGTGCTGTGGTGTTGTTAAGTGCGGTGTGAATTTCAGTGCGTATGCTTGTTTTTACTTCTGCGTCTTGTTCGTATCAGCGCCTAGTGAATTTGTAAGTTGAGAGAGTTGAGTTGAAGCAGAGATCGAGGAGTGATCGCGATTTGAACAGATGAAGGCGATGATGTTGTGTTGGTGGTCTGTGGTAAGCGAAGCTGAGACGGAGAGATGAGGACGGTGAAGGAGAGAGTGATAGAGAGAGGAAATAAGTGAATGCCGACGCGGTGTTTTGGTGGCGGCGATTTTGTTGAAGGTTGGGTGAAGTTGATGACGGCGCGATGATACTAAGATCGGAAGCTGACGAAGAAGGCGGAGATTGTTGCTGGCGGTGTGTTGAAGTGAATGAAGAGGTTTGGTGTTGAGAGATGAGGACGATGAAGGAGAGAGTGATGGAGAAGATGATGAGCGGAGGTCGGATGAGGTGAGACGGAGAGGAGATCTTTAGTGAAGAGAAACAAGACAGAGATGATGGTGGTGCTGGCGAGTGAGGTTTACGAAAGGATGGTGGTGGAGGCATGATGAACTGAGAGTGAGGCGAAGAGAGGGAGTTCTAGCGGCGGCGAGAAGAACAGAGGTTGGTGATGGTGAGAACCCTAATGGTTCTCTTCTCTTGTAAGCACTTGTGGGTCTGTGAGATTGGGCTTTAGCCCCTTTGTTTTTCATTTGTCACCCCCGTTTCTCATTCGCGCACCCCCCTGTGGCTTCATAAAGTTTCGGGCCTAGACAACCTCAAGCCCACATGTTTTCAGCTATCACACACCGCCTTATCTACTCGCAACCCCCCCTTGTAAATTCATTTGGACCTAACCAGCAAGCCCACACACCACTTTCTTTTCACTCCCAAATCACTGCTACACCCCCTCCTGGCAACATAGAAGTTCTTGGGCCTACTTTCTAAAATCCCATGTGCCTGAATTCTATTTACACTTCCAAAAAACCTGTTTGCACTCCTTTTTGATATTTTGTTTTGTTTTTTAATTTTGATTTCATTAATTGTTTAGTTGTTAACTTAGGATAATTAGAGTTTGATTTTAGAAATTAATTTCTAATTTTCGTTAGAATTAGTTTATGGTCTTAACTTCAGAATTTGACTAATTAGAAATAGTTAATTAGAAAATAATAATCTTGAATTTAGTTAATTAGAGTTTTATTAGGTTTTTCTAGGAATTAATTGGTTTAATTTTAGAATTAGATTAGAAGTTAATTTGGTTCTAATTTTAGAATTAATTTTCTTTTAATTAGGTTAATTTTAGAAATAGTTTTAATTAGAAATTAGTTGAAATCAATTTCAGAATTAGTTTAGATTTTGGATTTGAATTAACTTTAGGTCTAATTTTAGAATTAGATTTTTTAGGAATTAAATTGGATAGGCAATAGAGCTAGATATTAATTTTAGGATTAATCCTAGTATTAATTTTAGACTAACTTTTACTTAGAATTTTAATCTTGCTTAAGTAGCATTTTAATTTTTGTGGATATTCTTGATTGATTTTAAATCTTGTTTTTGGTTTTCATTTTGATTAATACTTGAGTTGTCTCTTTTACTTGTCTTTCTCTTTTATGAATAGCATGACATAATGCTATGGGTGTAGATTTTTCTTCATCCCTTTTTAAGATCATCTTAACTTCCATCTTGGAAGTAAGTTGCTTCTTAGGTTCTTCTCCTTCTTTTTTAGGATAGTGTTTCTCATACCTCACAAACCATTAGGATCACTCCCTTAATTGATCAATTAGGATCGAGTCTTAGTTCACATAGATTTTACCTTTCTTTCTCTTTTGAGTCTCTTCTCTCATCTTAAAACAAAAATAAAAAGCACTTGATAAAGGTAGGCATTTATTGTATTTAGGCCTTTCATATAAAGGAAAGATTATAAAGGCGTCTTCTCTTATAATCTTAGAATGTGTAGCATATAGCCCATCTTGGGTCAATGTGTTAAACATTTGATCTTGTATGAGGGACTTAAATGCAATACTTGTTGGAGGTACAAATAAAAAACACTTCTTCATTTCATAATCAACAAAAACACTTAATAAACACAAGTATGCTAGTGTGTTTGAACCTTGACAATTGGAACTAAGTGTGAGGGTCTTCTTCACCCTTAGTGTGCTTTCTTACTCATTCCATCTTGGAATGTGAGGATGTACACATTCCAATGACTAAGATTTGGATACACTATCATATGCAAACAAATAAAAAACTCTTAAAAGACAAAAACAAACAATAACGTCTTTCCTTCGGGAATTCTTTCCTCATCTCATTCACCCATTCCTTAAGGATGCGTCATTTCCGTTCTACCGCAAACAGGTAACGCCTAAGTCTCCCTACAGCGAGTTGCAACACCTAAACTGCTAGAACGCGAACGTTGACGTATTCCACTAAAAATTACAAACAACTTTCCCTTAGGTGAGGGGAACTACGTCGCTCTGATTCTCATATTCCCGATGAGATACGTAGGCAGTGGGGTAGGGCCCATTCGAGCACTTCTTTTATTTTCCCTACATTTGTTTCTCTTTCTTTCTCCTTTCTTTCTTTTAGTTCCTTTTCTAGTATCCTTTCCTACACCCTTTGATTGAAGCAAGCAAGCGTGGATCCCATCGGGTACGATGGACGCGAGGGGGTGCTAATACCTTCCTCTCGCGTAACCGACTCCCTTACCCTTTCTCTTGGTCACAAGACCATGCTTTTTCCTTCCCTTCAGGTTTATGCGGTGTTTCCTTTCCCTCTCATGGGATAAATACACATTGCTGGCGACTCTGTTTCGGTGCCACTTTCGCGTTTGTACTAGGATGAAAATCCCGGGAGCGACAGCTGGCGACTCTGCTAGGGACAGGTCGACCTATTGTTGGTCCATCCTAAGCGAGTCAATCCTAGCGCTTGTTTGCTTTTCTTTCATTGGGTGTTTACTGTTATCTTGTATTTGCTATTTACTGTATTTTATTACTTGTACCATATTTACAGCATGTTAGCATTTACATTTCATATATTATACTGTGTTGCACTGTTCTGTCTGTTTGGCGGGATGGGATTTTTGAGAGATAAGCCCAGTACACAGGCTTGAGTATACACTTAGATTTAGAGTGGAGAGTAGTGGGACCTACGTGCCACCTTTGTACGTTGGGTAATCACGAAATTCACAGCTAGACGAGGCTATCTTGGGACCCATCATGGCGTACGCATCTTGCGTATTCCAGGATGTCGATCTAGAGAGCTGTCGACTCTAGTGACCGATCATGAGGACCTTAGTGGAAACATCTCTCTTTAGTGGTGACAGTGGCAGACCACATTTTGTGGCAAACCCACTCGCACCCGAGGGCCCACTTTGGAACTTGCATAGGATGACCTTTATTTTCTAAGGTGAGTCAGTGGACGACCTCTTTGATTGGCATAGCATTGTATCCTACGGGCTGAATGTGCTATCGCTTCTCAAACCTCCGAAGCTGGCAAGCCTTGTTTTCTAGGAACCACATGTGAGAAGGGCGGGTTGTTTACAGGTTTGCAGGTAACCTTGACCTTCAACATACCCGGTATTCTGGTTTTCCTATAAGTGTGGACTCATCAGCCTGGATTATGGTATTCTGGCATTATGACCATCCCGGTATTCTGATTGGGTCGGTGCTCTAATTAGGCCGATATTCTGGTATTCTGGTATTTTGGTATTCTCTTCAGAACAGACCCATGAACTTATTCAGTCATCAGCACAGCACAGTGATTATTCAGATTATGTGGAAACTTTGATCTCATGTCTTATTGCATTCATAACATTGCATTTTCATAATCATTTGCATAGCAGGTGTTCGAGGCTTTGTTATTCTTATTCTGGTGTGGTTTTCTTCAGAATTTCAGACGTAACTGCTCAAGCCATTCGGAAGTTGACCATGGATCTGATTCAAGCAGAGTTGAAGTTAATGCGAAGCCAATTGGGGGAGTTTATATGGGATATGCAAGCTCTGATTCAAGACCAGAAAGTGCTGAAGGAAGAGGTCAACCAACTGAAGACTCAGATGAGTCTGGTCATGGAAGTTGTGAGAAATGTGCTAAAAAAAGATGATAATCCCATGCCTATGGCTCCAACAGAAATTGTCATTCCACCAGTGCCTGTGGGATCTATCCCAAAGAGTGATTTATCTCACGGATTTTCCGCACAACCTAGGTTTCCAGAATTTCCTCATTAGCAGTTACCTCTCGTCTCCCAAGACAACCTCGAGGCTAAGAAGTACCCACAAAAATCGAAGAAGGATGATAGAATCTATGATCCGATTCCTATGTCTTATGCTCAACTGTTGAGGTATTTACTTCAGCTCCAATTGGTTGGACTTCAGACTATAAATCCTCCTCGTGGAAAGCTCCCGTTTGATTATGATGCAAATGCCCATTGCGATTTTCACTCTGGTGCACCGGGGCATGATGTGGAAAAATGTAAAGCCTTTCATCATGTGGTCCAGGATCTGATTGACTTGAAAGCAATTAAATTCACGTCGGGCGGCGTACGCGTACAAGGTGGTCTTACTCTTGCTGCTGAAAAAGATATCTTTGTTGTCTCTCCTAAAGCTACATCAATTCAGGGGCATTTCTTGCAACCTATGGTTTCAGAATCTTCTAGTCCTCATTTGTTGCCTACTCTCAAGCCAAGTTTGTGGAAGAAAGCACCCGAACGAGAAGAAGGCACAAGTCGATATCGACAACAAACTAGCTCCCAGAGGAGACAACAAAGGCCCAGAAGGCAGGAGAGAAAGTTTGATCCCATTACTGTTCCTTACAGTTATCTGCTCGCTCGTTTGCTTCAAGACTCTTTGATCGAGCTAAAGGAAGCTTCTCCAGTTCCGTATCCCCTTCCTCCAAATTATGACAAGAGTGCTAGATGCGAGTATCACTCGGGGACACAGGGGCATACCATTGAAGATTGCAAGGTGTTCAGGCACAAGGTGCAAGATCTCATTGATGTGGGGTTTATCATTTTCACCGAAGACGGTCTGTACATTAACTGAAGCTTCTCAAGTGATCACTTGAAATCGTAAAGACATCTCCTGAAGCAATCAATCCAGTCGGAGCCAAGCCTCCTCAGCAATGGCGAACATCATTTTTCTTTACTGCATTTTCATTTGTAATTTTCATTACTGGTTAATGTTTGCATGTAATAACTTTGTTTGTTCTTGAATGATGATTTTAACGCAATAAATATGTTTTTCTCGAGAAGTTTATTCGTATTCACTCATTTAATGTTTGTATGCACTGCAATACTAACCGTCTTGTTTAAACTCTTGGAGGGAGGATGATGAGGTAAAAGTGAAAAATCTTTGGTTGTATGCCTTTGAACAAAACCCTGTTGAGGATGTACAGGCATTGTTTCAAATTCCTAAACACCGGAGGTATAAGGGAGTGAAACCTTTGTCAAACCCTGTTGAGCCTAGAAGTAGGAGTTTCTTTCTGAAAGCGAAAAAACCCTCAATCTTAATCCAGGGCAGGGTAGGTGTCAGCTAATTTGACCACGCGTTCAAATTTCAAAAGGAGTGTTCCATTCGAGGATCAATTACATCCACGGTTATCCCTCGCCAACTGAAGAGTGAGATGGTCACAACCCTTTACAAGTCAAGACAAACCTGTGTCACACGATTAGTTCAAAAAAAAAAAAAAGGGGATCAAAAGAAAAAAAAAAGAAGAGAAAAGCTCTCTAAGTCGAAACTTGAAAACAAGTGACTTAGGCAAAAGTAGGGCATCCCGCTGGACTCCAAAATCGAAAAAAATTAAAAAGAGAATAAGTCCAGGAAAAATCAGGGAAAAATAAGAAGTAATAAAAAGTGAAAATAAGAGGAATAAAAAGAAAAATCCTCAAAGAAAGAATAAGTCGTGTGACCACAGACACCAAAGATAAAAGGGGTGACTGTCACTCTGTAAACCGTGTGGGTTCCTTAACCATCCTCATACCGTTCATAACCTTTTGAAAGGTGAGCGCTTGTGTCGAGTTATCTGAACGTAGGACTGGAGAACATCAAGGAGAATGGGTGGGTACAAACAAAATTTTGAGCCATAAATCTTTTCTTTCTTAAACCACGAACCAGGCCACGTTACAACCCTCAAAAGTCCTAATTGAAACATTGTTTATTCTGAAGGCGTGTTTCAATAAGGTAGCGTTCCTGACTCCCATGAGTTGTGCTCAAAGACCTTGGTTGGTATTGCATGTGCATGCTATTTTCCATTTAAAAAGTCTGTGTCGCACCTTAACCAGTGACTCGTTCACAGGTGTTGGCGATATCTTTTCGAAAAAACTTCGAGATTAATATATGTGTGGCATTATAATTTTCATTCTTGGAATAAATATTTTCTGCTCACTTACATGTATTTGACGCCCGTAAGGCTTACGCAATGAACATCAGTTGAAAATTTTGATCACGCCAAAGTGAGATGCTTGAAAACTCTGGGGATGAGTGTGACAGGGGATGTGTTATCAGGTGATTATGTTGGGTGTGTGCTTTCACGACAATTCGTGCTAAGAAGTTATCAATCCGGGGCAGTTACATTGTGTAACATCTCCGCCGTTCAGATAATCTAGGGCAATTATGTCGAGAATCTGGGGCAATCAAGTCGAGATTCAACAAATCTCTCGAAGATCAGTTAAAGGTACTCCTCCACAGATCAGCCAGTCAGGGGCACAAATCATTTCAAAGCTGGGGCAAACCACTCCAAAAGCCCAAAAAGTTATTCTCTCCGGAGAACAGTAAATCACAGTCTGGGGCAATATACTTTGGATCTTCACGAGACATCCTAAAGACATGTCCATTCACAGGTTCCTTTATGGGCTTTTGCTTCATCTGGACACCTCTTTTGGTCATATCACACTTACATGCCCATGTTGATAGCTGACACGTGATGACCCCAGTAGAGTCTCTCTCCCTAGCAGAGATAGCTGGAGTTTTATCAGTCAGCAGAGCATTATGAAGACTGTGATTGTTCTCCCCATCAAGAGTTCATGAGTTCGTTCTCCCCTAGCCAGGTTGGTGAAGTTTGTTGCTTTTCAACAAGAGTTCATATTCTGGTACAAAGTGTTGGGTTTATGCTTCACCAGTTTGCGGTAAAGTTATTCCCATCTACCCAACGGAGTAAAGATAGAAGGTAGATTCCCAACAGAGGAGTAAGTATGATCTGGTCCCCTAGCAGAGCTGATATCATCAACTATTATCCCCAAGCATATTTTTGGGTGGTGGCTAGCTTTCCCCAGCAATTCAAAGACTTGTCATTGGCACTTTTTCTTCAGCAGAGTCCTGGGATGTTTCTCCAGCAGACGTTTGTTATTCATGCTTTACTGCCGAATGGAGGTTTCGTCGGGATCTCGAGCAGTTATGACCTTGAAGACGGTTCAGTTTGTTATCCCCAGCGGAGTTGGCTTCGTCTCCTCAGCATTTATTTTGCTGGAGTAGTCCTGTTGCATATCATAAACATCATGGCATCATTGTCATTGCATAATCATCAGCATAGCATTTCATGAAGCCTTGTAAAACCACACAGCAAATCCATAGGCCAACCTTGCTCGGCATCCTTCCACAGCCCACTCTGCTGGTATATTTCAAAAACCTGAAATCCTATCCCAATTGGCGTTTCCTTCAAACCTGAAGTCCAATCCCTATTGGCACTTCATTCAAAATCCAATCCCCATTGGTACCCAGAAAGATTTCGCCTTTGAAAAAACAATCACCATCAGGTTTCACCTGTCATAGCCAGCAAAATTTAATCATACTCGGCACATCCTTCTTTCCCCGGTAGCCCGAGCATGCGTCGGCATTCTGCATATAGTGATCATTGCATCCTCAAAACGCGTAGCATTTCCATTTCGTGTGGAGCATTACGCCATAAAGAATTCAAACATATGCATGTGAAGCATAAGCCAAATTTGGTACCTTGCGCGAGAGCCCGAATCAACTCACAATCAAGACGGTGACATATCCCCAGCAGACATTACAATCAACCCAGCCGGTTACCTTTCTTTTGGGTCGTAGATCATACGTTGATCTTACCCTCGACCAGTTATTGTCCATCAACCCTTTGATGACGACATTTCGGTCAGGTTTCCTTTCCATCAAACCCCTTTGATGATGTGTCTCTGCGTATGGTTTTCTTTCTGTCATCCCTATGACAATGTGCTCCCTAAGTCTGGTATTCTTCCTGTCATCCCCATGACAATGTGTTTCCCTTGGTCGAGTTTTCTTTCTGTCATCCCTATGACAATGTGTCCTCTCAATCGGGTCTTCTTTCTGTCATCCCCATGACAATGTGTTTCCCTTGGTCGAGTCTTCTTTCTGTCATCCCTATGACAAAGTGTTGCTTTCGGCCAGGTCTTCTTTCTGTCATCCCCATGACAATGTGTTTCCCTTGGTCGAGTTTTCTTTCTGTCATCCCTATGACAATGTGTCCTCTCAATCAAGTTTTCTTTCTGTCATCCCCATGACAATGTGTTACCCTCAGTCAGGTCTTCCTTCTGTCATCCCTATGACAATGTGTTTCCTTTGGTCGGGTCTTCTTTCTGTCATCCCCATGACAATGTGGTCCCTCGGCCAGGTTTTCTTTCTGTCATCCCTATGACAGTGTGTTATCTTTAGTCAGGGTTTCCTTTATGTCATCCCTATGACAATGTGTTCCTTCAGTTGAGTCTTCTTGTCGTTATCCCTATGACGATGTGTCCTTTCAGTCGGGTTCCATTTTTCTTCCCGTCAAACCCCTTTGACGATGTGGTTCTCTGGGTATGGTGTCTTTCTGCCAAATTCCTTTGACCAAGTGTGACTGGGCTCTAGTTTTATATGTTCTCTCCTCGCAGTTAGCAAATTTTGTGGTTCTTTTTGTATTCAATCACCTTGTACCTTGAATGTGTGAAAGCAGTTGCTATCATCCTTTCAGGTCCAAGTTGATTGAATAGGGGCAGCTGTAGCACCCCAAAATTTGCCCTACCTTTTTCTGGCTTTTGTTTCGCACTCATCTGCATTTGTAGGTCATAACTCATAATCATATCATTGCATTGGGTTCCTAAGACGTGGGATCAAAGGATTTTCTTGGCCTTATTCTTAAGGGATTCATTCGGTTTCTATTCCCGGTTAAGTTGGAGCAAGAGGTTGAATTCTCCTCGTTGTAATCTTCTTGATCTGAGGTTTTCCTAGTCACTTTGGATCTGAAGTTGGATGTGGATTGAATGTAATCATGTGACTTACTTGGAATTCGAGACACAACCCCTTTTCTAACCCATAACCATTTTGATATTCGTTTTAAATCATTCTCTAACCCATATTCATTTAATACCATTTTTCATTAATTTCAAAGTCAATATCCAATAGCCATTTTGTAAATCCATTTTATTCATAACCTTTTCTTAAACCATTTTCTTTGATTAATCCATTGCAAGAGTCCATTTTTACATTTTTCTATTATCCATTTAACCATATTTCAAATCCATTCTAATCCAAATTATTAAACCACATTTCAACTTCTCCATTTAGTTTAAAACCACATTTTCTAATCCATATCCATTTCTTTAAAAATAGTCATCCAAACCCATATTTCTTTATCCAAATTAAATAATTTCTTTTCATAGATTCCGATTGACCACGCCTAATTTTCAATATCCACTTCAAATAACCATGTTTCCAATTTTAATTCTTGACTACTTGATCTAAATCTAAAACCACCCTGAACCATTATTTCCCTAATTCAATTTTCCAAATACATTCCACTTCTAAATCCATTTCAATTCATTTTACTAATATCCAAAACCTTTTTTCGTCCATAACCAAATCCATATCCATTTTGAAATCCAAACATCCATTTAACCAAGCCATATCCATTTTACACCCAAAAATCCATATCCAAATAACCTTGATCCGTTTGTTTATTTGTTCAATTCGAAATACAATCCTAGTCCATTCTCAATTTCGAATCCATTTTTTGTTAGAATCTCTAAACCATATTCATTTGCTAAATTCCTTTTATTCCATGTCCATATCAAATTCTAAATTCAATTTCATTACAAAAAAGCCATAAACCATAAATAAAAAGCCAAGCTAACATCAGTTTTCATTCCAATTCATTTTCCATTTTATTTCTCAAGGCCCGAAACCATTACAAGAGCTCACTGCCAATTCCTTAACAGAAAATACCAAGCTCTAACAGACTACACAACAATAGGCTAACCAAGTTTCTCACGGGAAAAATTACATAGCAACTATCAAACTCATAACTGTTCCAATTCAAGGCTCTCATAACAGTTCACAGCATCAGTAAAAGGAATTCACAAAAGACTCATTGTCAAAATTCAGAAAACCAAAATCACATCTCATTTTTTTGCATAGCAATAATAGAAAAAGCTTACACCAGAAGATTCACAGAAAGAAGAACAGAATTCACTCAAACCACCTCTAACCAACTCTAACAAACTCCTAACCGAATTTCAATTGTGCAGACCAAACTACCCTTCATCTTCTCTATCAAGCTTCATCATCACCTTCATTCTTCAGTTTTCTCTCTTCTTCATTCTGTACAAACGAATCTTCATCTTCTTCAACACTCTTCACCTTCATCTTCTCCAACATTCTGCAACTTCCTCCATTTACCTTCAACTCCTACTTCAATCAACACCTTCAAGTTTCATTCACTGTCACCATCGTTCTTGAGTTCCGCAGCATCATAATCATCGTATCATTCTTATCTCTATTAAGATTCTGCAACAAATATCAACAACAACAATTCAGATTCCGCAAGAGTTTATCAACAACATTGATTCAACTCAACACACAACACCACACCGATTCAACGCAACTGGATTCGAAAAAAGGTAAAATCAAGAAGAAGAATCAAAAGCAAAGTAAATTTAAAGTTACCTCTGGTTTTCTCTTCGTATTCTCCGATCGGAAGACGCACCGGACGGTTCTCCGGTAGGTAAGCTCCGCTGAATCTTTTTTCTCTTTTCTGATTGTTGTTGAATGTGTTTATGGAACAATTTATGGTGTTGAATCATTGGTGTTGTGGTGTTGTTGAGTGCGGTGTGAATTTCAGTGCGTATGCTTGTTTTTGCTTCTGCGTCTTGTTCGTATCAGCACCTAGTGAATTTGTAAGTTGAGAGAGTTGAGTTGAAGCAGAGATCGAGGAGTGATCGTGATTTGAACGGATGAAGGCGATGATGTTGTGTTGGTGGTCTGTGGTAAGTGAAGCTGAGACGGAGAGATGAGGACGGTGAAGGAGAGAGTGATAGAGAGAGGAAATAAGTGAATGCCGGCGCGGTGTTTTGGTGGCGGCGATTTTGTTGAAGGTTGGGTGAAGTTGATGACGGCACGATGATACTAAGATCGGAAGCTGACGAAGAAGGCGGAGATTGTTGCTGGCGGTGTGTTGAAGTGAATGAAGAGGTTTGGTGTTGAGAGATGAGGACGGTGAAGGAGAGAGTGATGGAGAAGATGATGAGCGGAGGTCGGATGAGGTGAGACGGAGAGGAGATCTTTAGTGAAGAGAAACAAGACGGAGATGATGGTGGTGCTGGCAAGTGAGGTTTACGAAAGGATGGTGGTGGAGGCGTGATGAACTGAGAGTGAGGCGAAGAGAGGGAGTTCAAGCGGCGGCGAGAAGAACAGAGTTTGGTGATGGTGAGAACCCTAATGGTTCTCTTCTCTTGTAAGCACTTGAGGGTCTGTGAGATTGGGCTTCAGCCCCTTTGTTTTTCATTTGTCACCCCCGTTTCTCATTCGCGCACCCCCCTGTGGCTTCATAAAGTTTCGGGCCTAGACAACCTCAAGCCCACATGTTTTCAGCTACCACACACCGCCTTATCTACTCGCAACCCCCCTTGTAAATTCATTTGGACCTAACCAGCAAGTCCACACACCACTTTCTTTTCACTCCCAAATCACTGCTACACCCCCTCCTGGCAACATAGAAGTTCTTGGGCCTACTTTCTAAAATCCCATGTGCCTGAATTCTATTTACACTTCCAAAAAACCTGTTTGCACTCCTTTTTGATATTTTGTTTTGTTTTTTAATTTTGATTT
The DNA here is from genome assembly GCA_022829125.1 of Lathyrus tuberosus. Taxonomy (NCBI): domain Eukaryota; kingdom Viridiplantae; phylum Streptophyta; class Magnoliopsida; order Fabales; family Fabaceae; genus Lathyrus; species Lathyrus tuberosus. The sequence goes on from JALAZF010000497.1 coordinate 143,128, forward strand.
CATTAATTGTTTAGTTGTTAACTTAGGATAATTAGAGTTTGATTTTAGAAATTAATTTCTAATTTTCGTTAGAATTAGTTTATGGTCTTAACTTCAGAATTTGACTAATTAGAAATAGTTAATTAGAAAATAATAATTTTGAATTTAGTTAATTAGAGTTTTATTTGGTTTTTCTAGGAATTAATTGGTTTAATTTTAGAATTAGATTAGAAGTTAATTTGGTTCTAATTTTAGAATTAATTTTTTTTAGAATTAATTTTCTTTTAATTAGGTTAATTTTAGAAATAGTTTTAATTAGAAATTAGTTGAAATCAATTTCAGAATTAGTTTAGATTTTGGATTTGAATAAACTTTAGGTCTAATTTTAGAATTAGATTATTTAGGAATTAAATTGGATAGGCAATAGAGCTAGATATTAATTTTAGGATTAATCCTAGTATTAATTTTAGACTAACTTTTACTTAGAATTTTAATCTTGCTTAAGTAGCATTTTAATTTTTGTGGATATTCTTGATTGATTTTAAATCTTGTTTTTGGTTTTCATTTTGATTAATACTTGAGTTGTCTCTTTTACTTGTCTTTCTCTTTTATGAATAGCATGACATAATGCTATGTGTGTAGATTTTTCTTCATCCCTTTTTAAGATCAACTTAACTTCCATCTTGGAAGTAAGTTGCTTCTTAGGTTCTTCTCCTTCTTTTTTAGGATAGTGTTTCTCATACCTCACAAACCATTAGGATCACTCCCTTAACTGATCAATTAGGATTGAGTCTTAGTTCACATAGATTTTACCTTTCTTTCTCTTTTGAGTCTCTTCTCTCATCTTAAAACAAAAATAAAAAGCACTTGATAAAGGTAGGCATTTATTGCATTTATGCCTTTCATATAAAGGAAAGATTATAAAGGGGTCTTCTCTTATAATCTTAGAATGTGTAGCATATAGCCCATCTTGGGTCAATGTGTTAAACATTTGATCTTGTATGAGGGACTTAAATGCAATACTTGTTGGAGGTACAAATAAAAAACACTTCTTCATTTCATAATCAACAAAATCACTTAATAAACACAAGTATGCGAGTGTGTTTGAACCTTGACAATTGGAACTAAGTGTGAGGGTCTTCTTCACCCATAGTGTGCTTTCTTACTCATTCCATCTTGGAATGTGAGGATGTACACATTCCAATGACTAAGATTTGGATACACTATCATTTGCAAACAAATAAAAAACTCTTAAAAGACAAAAACAAACAATAACGTCTTTCCTTCGGGAATTCTTTCCTCATCTCATTCACTCATTCCTTAAGGATGCGTCATTTCCGTTCTACCGCAAACAGGTAACGCCTAAGTCTCCCTACAGCGAGCTGCAACACCTAAACTGCTAGAACGCGAACGTTGACGTATTCCACTAAAAAATACAAACAACTTTCCCTTAGGTGAGGGGAACTACGTCGCTCTGATTCTCATATTCCCGATGAGATACGTAGGCAGTGGGGTAGGGCCCATTCGAGCACTTCTTTTATTTTCCCTACATTTGTTTCTCTTTCTTTCTCCTTTCTTTCTTTCAGTTCCTTTTCTAGTATCCTTTCCTACACCCTTTGATTGAAGCAAGCAAGCGTGGATCCCATCGGGTACGATGGACGCGAGGGGGTGCTAATACCTTCCTCTCGCGTAACCGACTCCCTTACCCTTTCTCTTGGTCACAAGACCATGCTTTTTCCTTCCCTTCAGGTTTATGCGGTGTTTCCTTTCCCTCTCATGGGATAAATACACATTGCTGGCGACTCTGTTTCGGTGCCACTTTCGCGTTTGTACTAGGATGAAAATCCCGGGAGCGACACTAGGGTACCAACTTTGGAGGATCATAACTCCTAAACCACAAGGCCATTTTTCCCCATCCAAAGCTGGATTTGTAGCTCTCATTACCCTCTACAAAAGCTCCAACTACACCTCACTCCAATTCATTGTGGATTCTGAGTTATGATTGGGCCAAAATGGATAAAACATGAAAATACATCATTTTCCAACACTTAGAAAAATTCTGGCCAAGGCAGATTTTGTTGGAAACACCAAAACTTGTGAGATCTTTTCACATAGTTGCAAGCTGAATCATGTCTAAAGGTAAACATCAATGTTGTTGCATATGTTTCTAAGAATCCAAAGAACCTCTCAGCATGAATTGATTCAACTTGAGCCAAGAGGAATCCATGCCCAAAGTCATGCTGCTGCAAGCTGTTTTGGAAAAATCAGTTTGCATGTTTGCTTGCCACACACGATTTCTGAAATAAAACCAAGGATCATTATGCCACATGTACTCAAACCAATCACAATGCATCTGATCCAACCTACAAAGCTGAGTCACAAAGCCAAGGAATCTTCCAACTTGAAGTTCATGCATTTTGGCACATTTTGCCTTGAATTCAAAGGGCATTAATGTGGAATACTGCATTGTCAAGATTCTCACTCTCCTCAGTCAAGTTTTCTGATTAAACAACAATTAAAATGACTGAGGAATGTGATTTCAGTCAAGGCATAGCTGATCTATTTGGAGAAGCTGTTACACCTAATGCAAGAGGCTTTTATGTCCAACCAATCCCTTTGAAGGTGATCTGATCCAGCAGCCATTCACTATTCCTCCAAGACAAGAGTTGATCACCTATAAATAGAGGTTCCAATGATTCATTCAAGGCACACCAAAGCACCTTATAGCACTGCTTTCTCTCATTCTCTCTTAAGTGCCAATTTTCTTTGTTTTTGAGCAACCACCATCGGGTTTTGAGTTGCAGCCCTAAGCAATCCATTCCAATTGCTCAGACACATCACATATGATGTATTTGAGGTGTCCAAACACTTAAACACCAACAGTAACACCCCTAGCTAAAAATCACCCTTCAACCAACCCATTATGCCTCAATTATGCAGTTGGAGTTCTCCAACTTGATCCAAAGGTTTGCAGAGTGTTCCAAAGCTTGCAACACACTTCACAACATCCATTGAAGCTGTAGGGATCATTAAATCACATCTAGAACACCATCTATGCAGAGTTCCATTTCAGCTTGCATCAAGGTAAGCCTCAAAACTACATCTTCATGATCCATGCATATTTCCTCGCATGATATTTTTGCCAATTGCTTGCCATCATATGTTGAGTGTTTTCCCTTAAAAAATTGGATCATAGCCCTCATTACCATGTCTGCACGACTGCTTTTTCAAAATTAGGGTTCATACGGTTGTGATGATATAACTTGCTATACACTGAAAATAAATGAAATCAAGTATTGCCATCTTGTTCCTTGTGAAAAAACGCATGAGTTTGGTATTTGAATCATGTCAAATGGTTGAGAGATTAGTGAGATAGGGGGCTTCATGCACGAGCTCGAGGAAGAAGATGGGCATGGCGCCATTCTTCAGGTTTTCCAACCAAGTTCTCTATGTATTTTTCATTTTCCATACTATATTTGAATTGGCATTGTGCCCCAGTGGTTGATCAGCTAGTTTTGTGTGTATTGGCAAGTGAGAGGTCTGGGGTTCGAATCCTCCTCGCCCCAGATCTCTTTTTTTACCACTTTTTCTTATTTTTTTTGTTATTTTTCATTTTTATTTTAAATGATTTGAAAAATTAATAACTCACTCAATTTTAATTATTTTTTATTGGTTCTTTTTGCAAAAAATCACAAAAATGTTGAAATATTTTATTCCACAAAAAAATTAGATTTATATTATTTACTTAATATAATTAGTATTTTTGTTAATAAATTCGTTTTTATTATTTTTAAACCTTTTAAAAATAAATATTCATGTTGGAAAATCAACACCAAATAGGTTTTAATTCATCTTGTGATTAAAACCTCATTTTTCAAACCTAAAACCAAAATCACAAGTTGTTTATTCTAACTTATTTGGAATTTGTATCATTTTAATTAATTTTCTTTGAATAATTACTTTAAAAATGAAGAAATTAGGGTTTTATTGATTTTCACCCTAACAAATTTTTCTAAACACTTGTGCCTCTAATACAGTGTAAGACCTAATCCCTTTTTGAAACCAAATACTTTTGGGCCTCAGTCATTGTATAAGACCCACGGTGTTTTCAAAACCTCGGCGCGATCGTCACCCTTTTTTAAATTAACTATTGGGCTTCTCCTTGAGGTATAAGACCTATTCAAAAATCATTTTTGGGCCTCTAATAGAGTGTAAGACCCAAGCATTTTTGTAAAATAAACCCATTTTGGGCCTCACTTATTGTATAAGACCCACGGTGTTTTCAAAAACTTCGGCGCGATCGCCGCTTTCTAACAAAATCATCTGGGCCTACCATCATGTTATAAGCCCTATTCCTTTTCTTTAAACACTTTGTGGGCCTCTTGAGAGAGTGTAAGACCCATCCCCTTGTGCAGAAAACCTTTCTTGGGCCTCAGTACTTGTATAAGTCCCTGTACAAAACGACAGTGCAATCACTGATGAAACCATGGGCCTCTCCTTGAGCTGTAAGCCCCAATTATCCTTTCAAAGCACTTTCTCCTTTGATTTTGTAATATACTATTTTCAATTTTTCTTTATTGAACAACTAACAATACAGCATGGAAGCTCTACAACCGAGTAAGTGTTTACCCGCTTTCATTTACCGCTTTCATATTTATATAACTGTACTGTGGGGCTGTTTCACTGTAAGTCTTCTTTCATAAACTCATATCAACTGTGTAATAATAGTATAGATATTTAGAGTTTCCCCGGCAACTATGTCTAGAACTAGACAAAACCTCGTCTCCTTACAACAATTTTAGATAACTAGATCTAAGAAATTCCCCCTTTGAACAATTCATATACAGAAGGCCAATGTTCCAAGTGAAACCCCTTCTGGAACTGTTCATCAGCCTCCTCTTGGGCTTAGTGCAAGGACCCAAAGGCTTCCTAAAAGCATCCCCGCCTCCTCTTGGGCATTGTAGAAGGACCCGTCGGCTTCTTAGAAGTTTTCACAGCCTCCTCTTAGGCTTTCTATAATGATTCTTCCTCCGGGAAGATAGCCTCCTCTTGGGCTTCATACAAATTGTCCCTCGGCTTCTTAAAAGTTTCCAGCCTCCTCTTGAGCTTCGTACAAATTGTCCCGACGGCCTCTTAAAGGTATAGGAATAGAGATTAGTCATCTTAATAGAACAGTCTTTCAAAGAGTCTAGATCTTTCTACCGCAAACATACTGTTCCTTAATTTCTCTTAAGCATAGTACAAAAGGTAAAACTCTAGACTTGGACAGTCTAAGACCCTTGAGTATCAAAGACATTCTCAAGCCCCTTTCAAGAATGGGAAGAACACCCGTAGCCTTGGACGGTCTAAAACCCTTTGGATTCCCCATTTCCTTAGAGAACAGGAAATAATCCGAACCCTCAGATCAAGTCCATGAGTACAACATTACTCATATAAAAACTGATTTTCTCTTTTAACCAACCTACTGGACCTGTCACTCAACTGAAATAGTTACTATAGCCTCCTCTTGGGCTTTGTACAATGATTCTCCCCAGCAGAGTAAAAACATTTAGTCTCCATCTCGGGCTTTGTACGAGATACAAAAACACTCTCTTGTTGAGTATAAAAGACTCTCTTGTTGAGTCACCCATCCTTTAGCCTCCGTCTTGGGCATCGTACAAGACACAAAACACTCTCTTGTTGAGTATAAAAGATTCTCTTGTTGAATTACCCCTTTAGCCTCCATCTCGGGCTTCGTACGAGATACCAAAACACTATCTTGTTGAGTATAAAAGACTCTCTTGTTGAGTAAAAAAAACCTTTAGCCTCCGTCTCGGGCTTCATACGAGACACCAAATCACTCTCTTGTTGAGTATAAAAGACACTCTTGTTGAGTCAAACCCCTTTGGCTTCCGTCTTGGGCTTCGTACAAGACAAACAAGAAGACCCTCTTGGTGAGTCAAACCCTTTTAGCCTAAATCTCGGGCTTTGTACAAAAAGAACATTTTCCCCGGAAAAGTCAGCCTTTTAGCATCAAATCATGCCTTGCTCACAACATGCAAACATCAACAACTCCCCCTTTAGAGATGACAAATTCTCTCTAAAGTCAAAACCTCTTTAGCTTCACATCTTGGGCTTTGAACTAGATACAAATAAATCACATTTAGCTTCATGTCTTGGGCTTTGAACAAGACATCAAAACACTGTTTCCTCCCATAGAATAGGAGGAACTACGATCGCTCTGATTTCCCTGTTTCGGTAAACGGGAATACTTAGGCATAAGATTGAAAGAAAAATCTTAGCGAGCACACTAATCAAAAACTCAAAATCCCGTACCTTCACACATCGATCGAAAAGCATCAGTCCTAACATCCTACCAATAGCATAGTCCTGTCATTTCAGCCTTAACAAAGTAAGCAGAAAGAGCCCCCACTTCCATATAGCATTCGTAACGTAACAGACCGCTGTTTAAACTCAATATGCAAGTAGGTTTAATTGGAGACATCTATTTCCCTTCCTTCATCAGCTTCAATAGGATAAAAAATGAATCGACCTGTAGTACCCCCAAAGAGCGACAGTGCTTAAGAACCACGTCCAAAATCGCTCGCTACAAAAAAATGGCGCCCACCATGGGGCCCTTAAGTATTTCATCTCTGGGGTAGAAACCAAGGAGTGGGGACTTCACTGGGGTTAAGACTTTTTTGCTGACTTCACTAGGATCTTAGGTCAAAACCTTTAAGTTGGGAAAGTGCCACAGAATGGCGTCTCCGCCGGGGAGCCATTTTCTGTCAGGAACATATGATTCATAGGTCTTAAAAGTCTTGGACATTAGGACAAATATATATACTGCTTTTCCTAATTGATATCTGTGTTTATTTTTCTGGTAATGGGAATGCGTTTGATGCTGCATGTGGAAAGATTGAGTATACACCTAGGAAAAACCTCTTTCAGTAGTGCGGAAGCTATCGAAAATAGTTGTCACGCGATACTACCCTTTTCTGAGGTTCTTCGAAATAACATCACCTAGCACGGTTCCCCGTCCGCTGATGTTATCTTGACAAGAATCAATGATTTTGAGAGACAGGTACAAAAGTCACTAGTATAAACCTTTGGGAAGGGTAGAGCCTTGACTTCATGACACCGACCCTTTGACCTCATGTTTTTTCTATGTTTTTGTGTGCTGCTTTCATGCATTCATTTTAAAAAACATTAAACAAAGAAAAATTTCTCTTCTAGTCTCTCTTTTTCAAATTAAACTAAAACAATGATTGCAAATGTCAGAGAGAAAAAGATTACGCTCATGGATTTCGGTAGAAGGAGAACTCATAAGTACACCTTCAAGGTTCCAAAGTTAGAGGATTTGAGAGGTTTGGCAAGGATGATCACAAACCATGAGGCTTTCAGAGCCAAGTACGGAGGTCTGCTACCTCTGTTAAGGGACCATGTGATTGAAAGAATCATGGAGGCACTCATTCAATTTTACCCGATGAGGCATGTCCCACGTAACGCTCATCTGGAAGGTCTTTTCTTCAAGGAAGGAGAAAATGACAGGGCACTAAAGATGGAAATAGTGCACGCTTGGAAACATGTTTATAAGAAAGGACGGGAGTCTCTAGGAAAACCGGACTGTGTCTCGGTGGAGCCTTATCCCCACTGGGTACAAACTAGAGCTCTCAAGCTAAAGATGCCTTATCCTCATCACGGAGTTCTTCCGCCAAGGGAATCTGCCATGTACTTCATGACTGAAACGAAAAAACTTCAGGTCACTCTCAACAAAGTTCAACAAGAAATGAGGTCTTGGAAGAACAAGTACCATATTCTCAATGTGGAATGTACCAAAATACAGCAACTGCTGAAAGATAAGGATGCTCTAATTAAGATTTTGGAGCAACATGCTGTAGAAAATCAGGATGACCAAAGGAATTTGCTCGCTCCTTTCACTTGGCAAAGGAATGACAACCCGACAACGGCCCAAGAGCCCCGGTCCAAGAAAAGGAAAGTGCCAGAATCAGCACCCGAGTTCTCCTCAGAGAGGACTCGGGACCCATTAGGTTAGGTTTCTGTTTCCGCACCTTGTAAATTACTGTATTTCAATTTCCGCAATCCTTTGAATTCAATAAAATGGGGATTTCCCCACTGTTTGATATTTGCAATCTAATTGTCGAAGTTTATTTTGATTAAACAAAAAAAAACACAATTAATATAATAATTGCATTCATCATTCTCACGTCATGTATTCTTCTTACCTACGAATCTCACATTTGTGTCTCGGTTCTAGAGTTAAACCGTCTCATTCGTACAATACTCGGGCCAATCGTTAGAAAAAGATGGATGATCTCGAGGAAGAGAACAGAGAGTTGAAAGAAGAGATCGACGCTCTGAGAGAAGATATGAGAAAGCTTTGTAACGACATGCAAGACATGGCAGAAGCGCAGCTACAAAGAACCGTGATCTTAGGGATCACCTCAACGCCCATAGTGGAGAAGTATGATTCTAGGTATCAAATGCCTAAAGATCGTCCCTGGGCATGCCTGTTAACTATATCCCGGAAGGATATGTTCCGCTGATCACTGAAGATCAGGGAATCATAGCAGAAGCCGCTGGGCCTAAAGGTTACAAACTTCGGGAAAGCGAGGATGCCTAAGGCATATTGAAGACTTCTGAAGGTTACAAACTTTGGGAAACGCCAAGATTCACTACCGTAGTAACGGTACCACCCTATGTGGTGCACACTGTCCTGGAAGGACAGATTCCACAGATACCTTCTAGTAGAAAGGAAAGTATGTTCAATAGAATGGATAAATTCCCAGAGCAGTTCCTGGAAATGCAGAAGGAACTGTAGGCCCTTCGCGGTCAGGATTTGTTTGGAAAGGACGCCGCGGACCTCTGCTTGGTCCCCAATGTGAAAGTCCCGCACAAGTTCCAAGTACCTGATTTTCAAAAATACAAGGGTAACTCTTGCCCTCAGAGCCATTTGGTGATGTACGCTCGACGAATGTCAGCTCAGACGGAGAATCAGGATCTACTGATTCACTACTTTCAGGATAGTTTAACCGGTGCCGCATTAAAATGGTACATGGGTTTAAACTGCGCTACGATTAACACTTTCAGAGATCTTGGCACTGCCTTCGTCCAACAATATAAATACAATTTGGACATGGAACTAGACAGAGATCAACTCAGATCAATGTCGCAAAAGCACAAGGAAACCTTTAAGGAATACGCTCAGAGATGGCGTGAAATTGCCGCTCAAATTTGTCCACCTCTTGAGGAAAAAGAGATGACAAAGATCTTCTTAAAGACCTTAAGCTCATTTTACTACGACCAAATGGTTGCTAGTGCGCCCAGCGACTTCACCGAAATGGTCGGTATGGGAGTGCGTCTCGAGGAAGCCGTTCGAAAAGGACGTCTAGTCAAAGACACTGGGTCGACAAGCGGTACTAAAAAATACGGTAGTGCTCTCCTTAAGAAAAAGAAGCAAGATATTGGGAATATCTCTCTCGGAAAGCAAAGGCGACGGTACCAACTAGTAGCAGCTGTAACTCCTGCTATTAAACCTGCGCCTATTTCTACGTATCAACCTCAGGTTGCTCAAAGCCAACCGCAGTCGCAGCAATTTCAACAAATGACACAACAGCCTCTTCAGCAGGCTCGTCCTCAATACAACAACAACCGTACAACGCGGCCACCAGGATTTGATCCTCTACCCGTATCGTACGCAAAATTATTTCCGTTACTGCTGGTCAAAGGGCACGTCCAGACCAAGGCTCCTCTTACAGTACCGGAAAATCCGCCTTTTTGGTTTAAGGTGGATCAGACTTGCCCTTACCATCAAGGAGGACCAGGGCATAACATAGAGAACTGTCTCAGTTTCAAATCCGATGTGCAAAAGCTTGTTAGGAGCGGGGTCTTATCTTTCAAGGATACGAATCCAAATGTTCTCACAAACCCGCTGCCTCAACATGAGAAGGCTATAGTCAATTTGATAGAGGGAGAGTCTAACAACACCTATCAAATTCACGATGTACTCTTATTGAGGGCCCACTTGGTCAAAATATGAAATTCTGGTACCAGACGTGTGATGTTAAGGTGCGATGTCACAACAACACACTCTACAATAATGGACAGAATAAGCAACAGGAAAACACAAGGAATTGTTCACCCAGTTCGGTCTAACTACCTACGTCTGGGGGCTACCAAGCCAGGGATGAAATTCACTACTTGTAGATATAATTTACAGACTCAACACACCAGTTGACAATCTCCTAAACTTATACTCTACTAGTGACTTTCTACCTAAGAAACCACTTAGATATGAGAACACTACTCAATCCCCTAAAACACTCAAAGAACAACCTCTTTGAGATCCCTTGATCTTGCTTCCTAGCTTCGATCAATCAACAACTCTCTATTGCTTCACAGCTTCTAGAGAGGACAGAAAATTCAACACCTATTCAAACCTAGAATAGTGTGATTACAAGTACTCTAAACAAACCCTAGACTCTAAGCCTCCAGCTCTTGATCTTCAATCTGTTTTCTGTACCTTCTTCCTTGGTCTTGTGCGCTTTATATAGCTCCTTGAATTTGGATTGGATTTGTCACAATATTTGATCAGATTTGTTAATTAAAAACTGAATCTTTTAAAACAAATTTTATCCCCAAAATCTTTTTAAATCTTCCACCTTTTAATTCTCCAACAAACCTGCAATCAAATCTCCCATGTAACAGAAAATATCTAGCCCAAGATATTCTCATCCAACGAGTCAACACTCTCCACAATTCCAGCTAATACGCGACCCTAATAACAACAAGCCCATGTTGTCATTAGCTTCAGTTCTGCAGGTCTGATGTTACAACATCACCTATGTGACATCAGACATCCACTTCAGCAACTAGCAACCTTAACACAGCCCAGTGTTAAGTGCAATGTTATGACATCAAACATAGTTAACCTTCACAACTTAGTACAGCCCAGTACTAAGACTCAATGCTGCAACATCAACACCATGACATCAGCATTGAACACCTTGTTGTTTTACCAAAATTCCAGCCAATCCAGGAACTTACAATCTCCCCCTTTGGCTAATTTTGGCTAAAACAATCTCTGCATCTTCAGAGACTTCAGCAGCGGAATATCTTCAATATTTTGAAACATTAACTTGCAGCAGTTTGACAATCTTCATATAGTCTTCATTACTTGATCTGCTGCAGCACCATCTTCATTATTGACAACAGCCAATTGGTGCTCCCCCTCAAAAACTTGAACCAGCATCACAGCTGTTCAGTAGCTCACAATGTGCAACACATCTCCCCCTTGATGTCTGCTTTGCTGCACTGTGCACTCTTCAATGCTATGAATTCTTCACTAGCAGCTCCATAACTATGCTGTCTATACTCCCCTTCCACAGCTGCATCATTACTTTTCAACTAAACACCTTTTATTTTTATTCTTTTAGCAGCAACTACTCTTCTCCTCATGGCAATTTTTAACTCTCCCCCTTTTTAGCCATAATTAGACAATTATCCCAATAAAGTTAGTCCTAAACTAGCCCTCATTGTTAGCCTCACAGTCAGCAAATAGGCAAAACAAATCATAGAACAAAAAGTAGGTGCATAAACCAGCACAATATTCAAATTACAAAGCAAGCACATTTAGTGCAAAACAACAAAACACGAAAACTAAACTACTAACAGCAGATGGAATTCAGTCCTCATCCGAGCTGGTTTCATCTGCATCCTCATTACCTTCATCTGTATCTCCATTCCCATTATCTTTCTCCTGTTGCAAGTTGATGATCATTTACTCAATCTTCAATTTCCTGACAGTGCTGGTGCTGATAACCATGTCAAGATCCTTGCAGGTTGCCTTTAATTCTTCAATCAGCTCAGATTTGGTACTGCCCTTCTTAACTCCAGCACTTGATGTTGCAACAATGTCTGGAACATGACTCCCAGCAAACAGTTTGGGATGCAAAGATAGAGTTGATTCCCTCTTACAAGCAACCTCAGAACTGGTTAAGATTCCAGGATGTTGTTCCAAGATCATTCCACAGATAAGGGAGGGAATGATATAGGCATTTTGATAGCATTGGTAGCGCCATGTTTCACCACTTGATCGAATATATAGCTTCCATAGTTGAACTTGACCTTTTTCCCCACAGCATAGATGAACCTTCCTAAACCCACAGTTATGGTGGTTTTGTGGTTAGTAGGTACCCAGTTAGCACCACCAATTCTGTGCAAAATAGCATACTTGATGCTGAGTTTGCTAGCTGTCAACTTATTCTTCAGAGGCCACACCTTAACTTGAGTGGCAGTGATCTCTCTACACACCTCATTGTCAGTTACCTCCAGCTCACACTCCTCTTCCTCAACTCTTCCTAGGTACCTATTGACAGTACTAGGAGAGAAGTCAATGCATTGTCCCCTAACAAACACCTTCCTGTAGTTCACACTTCTATTGTCAGAAATGTCTGTGGGAAAGTTGACAACGAATTCCTTAACAAGTCCACTATAGCACTTGGGAAATCTGGTCACAGTTTTTAGTAGACCAGCACCATGAATCAGGTCCATAATTTCTTTCATCTGCAAGACATCTTTTCCAAGCTCCCTTTCTAGAGCTAACCTTCTTTGGCACACAAACTTCCATAATGAAGCACTGCTCGCATAGTGGAAAGATATGTTGTCCACTGGCACTTCAGGGACTTTCTCAGAAATTCTCTTTAAAATAGTCTTTCTGACTGGTGTGATGTCATGAACATCTTCCTCAGCTTAATCCTCAGACTCAGATTGTTCCACAATCTTCCTCTTTCTTGGAGTCACCTCAACCTTGCTCCAAGCTTTAGTTGGCCCAACTCCACCCCTTTTCTTTTTATCACCTAAAGCTCTCTCCTTTTCTTTCCTTGTTTTTAGTCTTTTTGCCAAACCAGGCACAGCTCTTCCGATGACTTCATCATCAGATAAGTCTTCAACATTAATCACATCAGTGCTCTTTTCTCCTCTAGGAGCAGTCTCATCCTCCCTACTAGGCGATGTTCTGACATCCCTTTCAACATGAGTATTATCTGCCTCCATTTCAGAATCTTCGATTGCGGATGCTGCTAATCTGTGAAGATCTGTATCAGTAGGCTGCATGTCACTCCTTTCCCTTGTACCCCGTTTACCCTCTATCCTTTCCTCAGCAGTTTGTGGAAACGGATTGATAGCTTTAAGTTTGTCTCCAAACAACACACTTGTAACAACTTTCATGGTTTCGGAATCCTTAAAGACAGTGGTAGGTCTCTTGGGAGTTAGTTTAGCAGGTCTTACAGTACCTGATTCAGGATAGATGGTGGAGAGGGGCTCAATGTCCATAGGCTTGACTGCAGACCCTTCGTCTGTGCAAACCCTAGCTTTTCCTTTTGCGGAACTCTGAATCTTGGTTGTAGAAGCCATGACTCCAGTTATAGAAGGTTGATTCTTGGAGACGAGAACGTTGATTCGTTGAGAGAATGGGGATTCAGAGAGTCGAGATGTTGTTGTACCGTCAAAGGGGGTTCTGAGGCTGAGAGCTTGATATGAATTAGCAATGACTTGTTCCCTCCATAAATCCTTTCCTTTTACACATTTTGAATCAGGACTCATTAACTTTAAATCACTTTTCAGCATCCTGATGTCACATTCTGATGTTATAACATCATTAGTTGAACCACTTTCAAAGGAACTCCACTGATAGCAATTATCTCTGGTTCTGACTCCTTTCATGATCACTTCATCCTTCTCATTTGTCACCAGACACTCATCCTTTGAGTAGCAGACTTTGTACCCTTCATCACATAGCTGACTTATGCTGATCAGATTAGCATCCAACCCTTGGACAAGCATCACACTATCAAGAGTGAGTCCATCAAGATTTTTCATTCTTCCAACTCCCTCTACTACTCCTTCTTCTCCATTACCAAAAACAACCTTGTTAGCATGCCCAGACATGATCTCCACCAAATGCTCCTTGGATCCAGTCATGTGCTTTGAACATCCACTGTCAAAGTACCAAGTTCCTTCTTCTGCTTCTTTGTCAGACAACTGAGCCAATAAGCACTTCCCCTTCTCCTTAGGTACCCATTGTTTAACAACTTTGGGCTTGTGCTTTCTCCCTCTGTTTTGAGGCTGAGGGTATCCATGCAGCTTGTAACAAGAGTACTGCATGTGTCCATACCTTCCACAATAGAAACATCTGATTCTATCATCTCTGAAGTGGTTAAACCTTCTCCCACCTTGATGATAAAGCTGTGGCTGCCACTCATAATATTGTCTTCTCCTTCCAGAGTTAGCTTGTCTTCTATAGTGCTGATGTCTTTTACCATAGGTAGACTATCTCCGATGCTGTCTTCTAGGCTGTCTCCCATGGTGATGAGGCTTCCTCCTCCTATGATTGTAAGGTACAGTATTGTTGAAACCAGATCCATACCAGTTTTCCTGATGTTGAGACATCTGCTCTGCCATGTTCTGTTTGTACCTTGCAGCCTTCATGCTCCTATGATATTGGGGAGGCATATACTGTCTAGCACCTTGTGGCTACTTTCTCTTATGACCAGTCTTCTTCTCAATCTTCTTAGGTTGTGAAACATCAGCTTCCTTGGGAGTAAGATTCTGCCTCTTTGGCTGATGTTGAGGCACAGTTTGTGACTCTTCCTTCTTTAGACCTGAAGTACTTGCTTCTGAGGTACCTTTGTCTTCGGCCACATATCCTATCCCAGCTTTGTTTCCAACAACCTGTTCTGACTAGAGTATCTTGTCAAGAGTGGTTGTACCACTGTTCAGCATCCTAACAGATTTTGTCATCTGATCAAGTTGGGATCTCACTAGAACAACTTCATATTCCAGATCAGATTTTTCATTCTCAAGTTGAGCAATCTGTTCCTTGTGGCACTTGTTTTCTTGACAAACTTCAGCACTCTTTAAACACAACTCCTTGTAGGTTGAAGCTAGCTCATCATAGGTGACTTCTCCATCACTATCATCATCAGATTCAACAATTCCTGTCAAAGCTGTAACATGCTTTGCTGACTCACTTTCATCTTCGCTATCAGTGTCAGACCAGGAAATTGTCAAGCCTTTATTCTGCTTCTTCAAGAATGTGGGACACTCTTTCTTGACATGTCCATACCCTTCACATTCAAAGCACTGAACTCCTTTATCTTGTGCAATCTTCTCTTCATCTTTCTCTTTTGACTTGCTGATGTCAGAAGAGATGTTCTTGACACTAGGTCTATAGTTCATCTTCTTGAACACTTTATTTAACTTTCTTCCTAACATAACTATAGCCTGAGGCAGATCCTCCTGGGA
The DNA here is from genome assembly GCA_022829125.1 of Lathyrus tuberosus. NCBI lineage: Eukaryota > Viridiplantae > Streptophyta > Magnoliopsida > Fabales > Fabaceae > Lathyrus > Lathyrus tuberosus. Next base: position 158,410 of record JALAZF010000497.1, read on the forward strand.
CTCATCATCTTTAGCTGCTGCAGGAGTGGAGACTAAGGCTATACTCTTGGGCTTCTTTTCTGGTTCTTCCTCATCAGCCCAAGTTCAAATGTTTGAAGAGATCCAATAAGCTCATCAACTCTCATCTTGCTGATGTCTTGAGATTCTTCAATGGCTGTTACCTTCATCTTATACTTCTTAGGAAGGGACCTAAGAATCTTTCTTACCAGCTTCTCTTCTGTCATCTTCTCACCAAGAGCACTGGATGCATTTGACAGCTCAAGAACACTCATATGGAAGTCATGAATAGTTTCCTCTTCCTTCATCTTCAAGTTTTCAAACTTAGATGTTAAAAGCTGAAGTCTTGACATCTTAACTCTAGATGTGCCTTCATGAGTAGCCTTCAAAATATCCCAAGCAGCCTTAGCAGTTTCACATGAGTTGATCAGCCTGAATATGTTCTTGTCAACCCCATTGAAGATAGCATTTAGGGCTTTTGAATTCCCAAGGGCAAGCTCATCTTCTTCCTTGGTCCATTCTTCTTCAGGCTTAGGCTTTGAGGTGCCTTCTTTATCTTTGCCAGCCTCATCTTTCTCACATACCTCTGGAGCTTTCCACTCTTTAATGACAGCCTTCCAAGCTCTGCTGTCTAATGACTTTAAAAAAATAGTCATTCTAGGCTTCCAATACTCATAGTTTGAGCCATCCAAGATATGGGGTCTGTTGACGAATCCTCCAACCTCTTTGTCCATCTTTCACCAGAAAGTAACTTCCCTAGATGTCACCCAGAGACAGACAGGATGCCTGCTCTGATACCAATTGAAATTCTGGTACCAGACGTGTGATGTTAAGGTGCGATGTCACAACAACACACTCTGCAATAATGGATAGAATAAGTAACAGGAAAACACAAGGAATTGTTCACCCAGTTCGGTCTAACTACCTACGTCTGGGGGCTACCAAGCCAGGGATGAAATTCACTACTTGTAGATATAATTTACAGACTCAACACACCAGTTGACAATCTCCTAAACTTATACTCTACTAGTGACTTTCTACCTAAGAAACCACTTAGATATGAGAACACTACTCAATCCCCTAAAACACTCAAAGAACAACCTCTTTGAGATCCCTTGATCTTGCTTCCTAGCTTCGATCAATCAACAACTCTCTATTGCTTCACAGCTTCTAGAGAGGACAGAAAATTCAACACCTATTCAAACCTAGAATAGTGTGATTACAAGTACTCTAAACAAACCCTAGACTCTAAGCCTCCAGCTCTTGATCTTCAATCTGTTTTCTGTACCTTCTTCCTTGGTCTTGTGCGCTTTATATAGCTCCTTGAATTTGGATTGGATTTGTCACAATATTTGATCAGATTTGTTAATTAAAAACTGAATCTTTTAAAACAGATTTTATCCCCAAAATCTTTTTAAATCTTCCACCTTTTAATTCTCCAACAAACCTGCAATCAAATCTCCCATGTAACAGAAAATATCTAGCCCAAGATATTCTCATCCAACGAGTCAACACTCTCCACAATTCCAGCTAATACGCGGCCCTAATAACAACAAGCCCATGCTGTCATTAGCTTCAGTTCTGCAGGTCTGATGTTACAACATCACCTATGTGACATCAGACATCCACTTCAGCAACTAGCAACCTTAACACAGCCCAGTGTTAAGTGCAATGTTATGACATCAAACATAGTTAACCTTCACAACTTAGTACAGCCCAATACTAAGACTCAATGCTGCAACATCAACACCATGACATCAGCATTGAACACCTTGTTGTTTTACCAAAATTCCAGCCAATCCAGGAACTTACAAAATGCATTGTAGACAGAGTGGATATGGCCATGTGCCACCTCATAATTATCAAAAGTGTGATATCTGCTCTTAAAGTAATCAAGGATGTTCTGTGGTGCAATCAGCTCTACAGGAACATATGGATCTCGAATGGATCCAAGAGCACCGAGTTCATGGAGTTAACATGGTTTATACGAATTCCAACATTATTCAACACCATGATATCCGTACGATGGATGTCAACTTGGTGGCAATGCACTCAAGGCAAAGCCAGTATCATAATCTGCCACGTCACGATTATAGTTCCTGTCTGACTTGCTCGGTAAACAAACAGGGATGCTCTTTTGTACAAGAGACCCTTCAGCTTCAGATGGATCTTGGATGGATCCAAGACTACCATGATAGGAATCATTATTAAATCAACATGGTTCAAATATTCAATATTCGCTTGATGAATACCAGCCTGGTGGAGTTACATGCCAAACAGGTCCGGCTCGAGTTCCTGGTATCACATGATTATCAGGGATGTAAAGCGGGTTGCGAAGACGATCAGAGCTATGCCATTGTCCAGGAAACACTTCAGCACTTGTTAAACCACTGGTAGCTTCCAATCTATATGGATGAAGATACCCAGCAAATTAGTATCACTAACGGGAATCCTACTAGATATCAAAGTCAGGATATTCGATCGATGGAAACAGATCTAGTAAGGTTACACTGTATTCAAAGCGGTCGTGGCCAGGTGCCACTACACAACTATGAGCGGTGTGGAGTTTGCTCAGTGGATAATCAAGGATGCTACCTCGTGCGAGCAGCCTTTCAAAGTCAGTTGGACCGCAAAGAGATTCAACCATGGTAAAGTTCTGGATCAGTCAACTACTTCACTGATCAAATGGAGGACGTTGTCGTAATCTCTGATCATCAGAGGGCTAGGGATGTTTGTACCATTATCCCTCTACTTGACGAATCGAGAGTTCCCAACTAGGAACAGATCAAAATTACTTACGATGGTCAAAAAAATCAGAAGGCTCCCATAGTCATCTATCTACCGGGACCACTACCGTATGAATCAACTAAGGCTATCCCTTACAAGTACGGTGCAACAATAGTCTAGAATGGAAAGGAAATTCCATTACCCTCCGTCGTGAATATTGCATACATCAGTCGAGTAACATGGAGCAATCGAATCTTCAACAGAGGAGTTGGAGAACCCAACAAAGAAAAGGAACCTTAGATGGAAGTTCCCAATCCACCGGTCGGTCAGTCAAGTAATCCCGACCTTTCGAAAAATAATGATGAGATGTCGAAGCTCATCCAGAGGAGTGAATACAACATTGTTGATCAACTGTTACATACTCCTTCAAAGATCTCGGTGTTATCATTGTTACTTAGTTCAGAAACGCACAGGGAGGCTCTACTGAAAGTCTTAGAGCAAGCCTTTCTGGAACAGGATCTAACAATTAGACAATTAGATAGAATTGTCTCTAACATCACTTCCTGCAATAACTTAGGATTTAGTGATGAGGAATTACCTGAAGAGGGTCGCCATCATAACATGGCACTCAATATTACAGTCAACTGCCAGGACGATGCTTTAGCCAGCATACTGGTAGACACAGGGTCATCCCTGAATGTTATGCCAAAGTCCACTTTGATGCAATTATCATTCAAAGGACCTCCGATGAGAACCAGCAAGGTCGTTGTCAAAGCATTTGACGGATCCAGAAAAATGGTTATCGGCGAAGTCGACCTTCCCTTAACTATCGGTCCTCACACTTTCCAAGTCACCTTCCAAGTCATGGACATCCGGGCAACATACAGTTGTTTATTAGGAAGACCTTGGATACATCAGGCTGGGACGGTCACTTCAACCCTCCACTAAAAGCTAAAGTTTGTCCAGAACGGCCAACTCGTCACAGTTTATGGAGAACAAGCCTTGCTCGTAAGCAACTTGTCATTATCTACTTGTGTAAAACCCGAGGAGGTTGTTGGAACTCAGTTCCAAGCACTTACGGTGATCAATGAGAATCAATCAGAGAGAGGAACCTCGATTTTCTCATACAAATATGCTATCAAAGCGGTCGAGAATACCAATACAACAGGATGGGGACAGCTTGTCATTCCTACTGACAATAAAACAAAGAAGGGTCTTGGTTTTTCCTCAACCTGTACTCAGACTGCTACTAACAATGAAAGTCTTCATCCCATTCAGGACTTCTTCCACAATGGAGGTTTCCTTCACCCCGTGTCTCAAGGAGTGCATACCATCAATGAGGGTGACTCCTCCGATACAGATGAAGAATGGAAGTCCTATCTTAACGAGGACGGTTATATGTCTCAGGGTGAAACACAAACTCCCTTTTGCTTTCCTGCACAGAGCCTGAGATTTATACCAAGGTCAGACGTCGAAATGGTATATGGAGATTGTGACCCGGAAGGATTCCGTGACTCTGAGGAAAGACGACTTTGACCACGACTACTATGGCCCGATGGATGGCCTGCTAGTGTGGCAGCCTTACCCAGGAAACTTGGGGCAAGAGAGTCAGCCGAACAATGAAAATCAACTGAGCATCAGTGAACAGAATACCTGTGTCCCCACCATGTCATGGGATCGACACCCAGGTTATCCTAAAAGCACCTAGCACGAGGATGAATTCACAACGTTTGCAGGACTAGAGTTCATCAACTATGCTTTTCCCGAGGTCAATGTCATCGAGAGAGATGACTCCTCCAGCTCCAAAGAAGTGTGGGACACCTTGGGACAATCGAGTGGAAAGTACGACTTCATGGTCAAATACACCACTCCTGAAAGCTCTCGTATTAGGTTCGAAGACGTCCAGCCAACTGGATGGGGAGATACAGCTGATAGTACAAATACTATGAAAAATACAACTAAGGAATCCTCCTACGACAACTCTGCCTGGGAGGCAGTTTCCAATGATCCTGCTCCACCAGAAATCAACGTTATTTCTGAAGACAAATCAAGGAAGGTACCAGACTTTGTGATTCATCGAGGAGTTCACCGCCAATGGGTTGCAGTCGATGTTCCGAAGATTGTTCATAAGTCAAAGTAATTGCCATCTTTAACAGATGTTTTGTTAGGGCTCACTTTCTGTAAATTTCCCTCTTCGCTTCGCCCAAAGCGACAGAGTTTTGTTTTATAGGGCTGTAGTTTCAAGAATTGACTTGTTCATAAATAAAATAACGTCGTTCTGTAAATTCCGCATTAATTAATGTTTTTTCTTTTCGCTTTTCTTAGAAAATGGTAATCCTAAAAAACAATTCAATAACAAAAACAAGCAGTAAACAAAAAATACATTGCACACACTTGCATTCTCTCTATCTCTTCTAAAAAAAATCATCACGTCATGTAGATTGCTTGTTTTAAACCCCGTTGAAACATACGATCCAATGCCTTCTCCCAACTTTGAGTTCCCGGTATTTGAGGCTGAAGAAAAAGTTGACAATGAAATTCCAGAGGAGATCTCCCGACTACTGAGACAAGAGGAAAGGTCCATTGAACCTCACCAAGAGCCGTTGGAAACGGTCAACTTGGGTTCGGAAAAAGAGAGAAAAGAAATCAGGATTGGGGCACTGCTCAGTCCAACTGCCAAAGAAAGTTTAACAAAGCTTCTCAAAGAATTTCCCGATGTATTCGCTTGGTCCAATTAGGATATGCAAGGGTTGGATACCAGCATCGTGGAACATCATCTACCGTTAAGGTGAAAATGTCCGCCAGTAAAATAGAGGTTGAGACGGACTCCTCCAGACATGGCCATCAAAATCAAAGAGGAGGTACATAAACAGATTGACGCGGGTTTTCTCGCCACGTCAGAATATCCCCAATGGTTAGCCAACATCGTACCCGTTCCGAAAAAGGACGGAAAGGTCAGAATGTGTGTAGATTACAGAGATCTAAACAACGCTAGTCCAAAGGACGACTTTCCTTTACCACACATTGACATGCTAGTTGACAGTACAACAAAATTCAAAGTTTTCTCCTTCATGGATGGATTCTCGGGCTATAATCAGATCAAAATGGCGCCAGAAGACATGGAGAAAACTTCGCTCATTACCCCATGGGGTACTTTTTGTTACAAGGTAATGTCGTTCGGGTTGAAGAACGCTGGGGCAACCTATCAACGGGCCATGACTACTCTGTTTCTTGCCATGATACACAAGGAAATCGAGGTATATGTCGATGATATGATTGCCAAATCTAAGACAGAGGAGGAGCATGTGACCCACCTGTCAAAACTATTCGAGCGGCTGAGAAGGTACAAACTCTGCTTGAATCCGAACAAATGCACGTTTGGTGTTCGTTCGGGGAAACTCTTAGGGTTCATCGTCGGCCAGAAAGGAATTGAGGTTGATCCTGACAAGGTCAAGGCCATTCAAGAAATTCCTTCTCCGAAAACTGAAAAACAAGTCAGAGGATTCCTGGGACGTTTGAACTATATTTCCACATTCATATTCCTCATAACCGCGCATGTGGGCCGATTTTCAAATTACTTAAAAAGAACCAGGACTGCGTTTGGACAGAAGACTGCCAAACCGCCTTCGACAGTATCAAGGAATACTTGTCGAACCCGCCGTTTCTATCACCTCCAGTGGAAGGAAGACCACTGATCATCTACCTTACAGTCTTGGAAGACTCAATGGGTTGTGTACTTGGCCAACAAGACGAAACCAAAAGGAAAGAGTCTTCCATCTACTATCTGAGCAAGAAATCCACCGATTGCGAGACTCAGTACACTATGCTTGAGAAAACTTGCTGCGCTCTGGCTTGGGTAGCCAAACGTCTTCGCCAGTACATGATTCATCACACTACTTGGCTGGTCTCCGAAATGGATCCAATCAAGTATGTATTTTAAAAGCCTGCTCTCACGGGAAGGATTGCCCGTTGGCAGATGTTGTTATCAGAATATGACTTAGAGTAACACGCTCAGAAAGCCGTTAAAGGAAGTTTTTTAGCCGATCATTTGGCTCATCAACTGATTAACGATCAGGAATCAGTCGGATTTGACTTCCCAAACGAAGATGTCATGTATCTAATAATGAAAGATTGCGATGAACCGCTACCCAGTGAAGGGCCAGAACCAGATTCCCAATGGGGACTTATCTTTAACGGAGATGTCAATCATTATGGAAACGGAATTGGGGCAATCATTGTCACCCCTCAGGGTACCCACATTCCTTTACCGCCAGACTGACATTCAAGTGCATAAACAACGAGGCCGAATACGAAGCTTGTATCATGGGTCTCGAAGAAGCGATCGACTTAAGGATTAAGAACTTGGATGTATACGGCGATTCAGCCCTGGTTATCAATCAGGTCAAAGGAGATTGGAACACATACCAATCAGGATTGATTCCTTACAAAGATTACGCAAGAAGGTCGTTACCATTCTTCAACAGAATCGAGTTTCATCATATCCCTCGTGAAGAGAATCACATGGCTGATGCATTAGCCACTCTTTCTTCCATGATTAGCGTGGGTCAATGGAATGACCTACCTAAGATCGACACAATGCGCCTTGAGCGGCCCGCTTACATCTTCACGATTGAAGCAGTCATAGACAACAAACCTTGGTATCACGATATCAAATGCTTCCTTCAGAAACAGGAGTACCCACTTGGGGCATCCAGAAAAGATAGAAAAACCCTCAGAAGGCTGGCAGGCGGTTTCTTCCTGAGCAGTGATGCACTCTATAAGAGGAACTTTGACATGGCCTTGCTCCGATGTGTAGACAGACTAGAAGCAGACATGCTAATAAAAGAAATTCCCGAAGGATCCTTTGTCACTCATGCCAACGGACACGCGATGGCGAGAAAAATTCTAAGAGCAGGGTACTACTGGTTGACCATGGAATCTGACTGCTACAAGTACATGAGGAAGCGTCACAAGTGTCAGATATACTCAGACAAAATCCATGTACCGCCAACACATCTTAAAGTTCTTTCTTCCCCATGGCCTTTTTCCATATGGGGAATCGACATGATTGGCATGATCGAGCCCAAAGCTTCGAACGGACATCGGTTCATCCTGGTAGCCATTGACTACTTCACCAAGTGGGTCAAAGCAGCGTCATACGCTAATGTAACCCGACAAGTGGTGGTTCGATTTATAAAAAATAATATCATTTGCCGTTATGGTGTTCCAAGCCAGATCATTACTGATAATGGATCTAACTTGAACACCATAACTCATCTCCCTACCGACCCAAGATGAACGGAGCGGTAGAATCGGCTAACAAGAACATCAAGAAGATCGTTCAAAAGATGGTTATAACCTATAAAGACTGGCACGAGATGCTACCCTTTGCTCTTCACGGTTATCTCACATCTGTCCGCACTTCAACAGGGGCAACCCTTTTCTCTCTAGTATATGGCATGGAAGCAGTGCTCCCCATAGAAGTAAAGATCCCATCAATCCGGGTATTGATGGAAGCTAAGCTAACAGAAGCTGAATGGTGTCAAATTCGACACGACGAATTGAATCTGATCGAAGAAAAACGGATGACGGCACTATGCCATGGTCAGTTGTATCAACAAAGGATGAAGACAGCGTTTGACAAAAAGGTCCGACCTCGCGTCTTCCGGAAAGGAGACCTCGTGCTCAAGAAGATACAGTCATTTCTCACTAATTCCCGGGGCAAATGGACTCCAAATTATGACGGCCCCTATGTGGTCAAGAAAGCTTTCTCAAGCGGTGCTTTGAGACTTGCAACCATGGACGGAGAGGAATTTGCCTAGCCCGCTGTCGCTCCCAGGATTTTCATCCAGGTACAAACGCGAAAGTGGCACCGAAACAGAGTTGCCAGCAATGTGTATTTATCCCAAGAGAGGGAAAGGAAACACTGCATAAACCTGAGGGAAAGGAAAGAGCATCGTCTTGCGACCAAGAGAACTGGGTTCGGGAGTCGGTTACGTGAGAGGAAGGTGTTAGCACCCCACGCGTCCATCGTACTCGATGGGATCCACGCTTGTTTGTCTCGATCAAAGGGTGATAGAAAAGATACTGGAAAAGGAATGAAAAAAAACGAGAAACAAATGTAGGGAAAATAAATAAAGTGCTCGAGTGGGCCCTACCCCACTGCCTACGTATCTCATCGGGAACATGAGAATCAGAGCGACGTAGTTCCCCTCATCCAGGGCTACTTTGTTTGTGTTTTTTAGTGGAAACGTCAGAGTACGCATCCCAGCAGTTAGGTGTTGCAGCTTGCTGTATGGAGACTTAGGCGTTACCTGTTTGCGGTAGAACGGACATGACGAATCCTTAAGGAATATAATGAAGGAGATGAGAAGAGAATTGTTTGTTTTTGTGTTTTAGAAAGAAGTGTTTTGATTATTCTTGTGTTTTGTAACACACATTGTATTTAAGTCTTTCACGTAGGATCGAATGCCTTGCATATCGACCCAAGACGGGACGTACGCTATTCTAAGAAAATGAGAGAAGACCCCTCACTATCTTATTCTCACATGAAAGGCTCAAATACAATACATGTTATGTCTTTTGTTAAGTATTTTTTATTTTTGTTTAGAGATGAAAAGAAGAGAGACTCAAAAGGTTGAGAAAGGTAAAATCTAATGAGAGAGACTAAGACTCAAACCCTAAAGTTATCATACATGGATGTTCCTATGGTTAATGTGGTTTAAAGGAGATAAGAGAAAATAGAAGAAAGAAGTGTATGTGGAAGCATATCCATACACTTACTTACCATTAGCACCTACATAAAAAGGTTAGTTCAAAAACTATTTACAAGTAGTGAAATAAGGAAAGAATAACAAGTAGTGATCAAACAAATTAAGAATCAATGGATAAAGATCCTAAGAGATGAAAATCATTCAAGGTCAGAACCTATGCTCTAAGGATGTTCTCTAATGTTAAGATATTAAACATGAACAAACTATGCACAATCAAATGTCCTAAACATCAAAGAAGTGCACTATGGAAGTAAAAGATGAAGAATGAGTGAATATGCAATGTGATCATGCATTGATGCTTCATAAAAGATCAAGATCAGAATCATATATCATTTACAAATGTCTCAAAATGCATATGAATCATCATACAAATCATGGATGCAATGATACAAATAGAGGAAGTAAGATGAAGAAGAGATAAGAAAGAAAGAAACAATTTCCAATTAGATGCACAAAGTGACATACCAAAAGTGCATAACATGTGAAATGATTAATGAATGCATATGGATAATGACATACCATTGATGAGATACAAATGGGATAAATGAAAAGTCATACAAAATGCACACATGAAACATGTAGAGCTTAAGAAAAGAAGATGTATGAATTAGGACAAAAATATTTATGTAAGGATGACATTTAGAACAATTATGTACAAATGACAAAGAATGAAAACAAATGACCTATAATCATGGTTCAAGATGACCTATAATATCATACCAATGACCTGTAATATCATACAAAGTGAACACAAGAGGTGGCACAAGTGCCTCAAAAAAATCATATGAGAATGAAGTAGAAGAATGTGCATACATGTAACTTCAAATGCAAGGCATCAAACAAATATCAAAGCACATGAGAAAATTGTAAAAATAGGTCCTAAACAATCCAAGTCAGAAGCAAAAACATGTACCAAAAATCATAGCAAAACTCAAAAGAAAACATGACCAAATAATTTCACAAAATCACATTGGAACAAACCAAAAGGAAGTGCAAAGATGAACATGAAAATATGTGATAAAATGACTTTAAAAATCAAAATAAAATTTTTTTAGATACTTTAATGTGTTATATAACCAATACAAAAAGAATGAGTCAAAAATCTTGTATGAGATGGGAGAAATAAAATGTACAAGTTCAAGTGTCAAAGAAAGGTTCAAATGAAAAAGAATTGAAAAGAAATTGTGGAAATATGCTCAAAAATTTATAAAACCAGAATTAAAAATTGTAGAAAATTAAATAAATGTGTAAAGATGTCACATGAATTTATTTAGAATTTTTTCAATGAGTCTTAGTATTTTTAATGAAATGAAATTAAAACTATATAAAAAAAGAAATTTAAAATGAAGGTAAAATAGGCAGGGGGTGTGAATATAGTAAGAACTCAGTTCAATATATGTTTGGGCTCAATAAAAGAAGGGTGTGAATATCAATTATTCAATCCAGTCCAAAACGCGTGTAGTACATAGAATTATAGTAGACCCTCATTCAATAGTTGACTCAATAACAAGCGTTGGATCAAGTCAATGTAGGATTATCAAGCAAGTACACACATCAAGCGAATCAGAGATAAAGTCCACAATAAGTAGCATGCACGCACACACATAGAGGTCACTTAGCTTAAAAAAAATGCACGTGAGAGACCACACATTCATTAATGTGTTGGCTAATTGATAGGCGTTGGATGAAACTGATCGGACGATCCTAATATAAAGTTCTAAACCCTAGCTGAAAATGTCCACCGGCCGGAGAAGGACCTCCGGTCGTCTTCTCCGGCGAAGCGCCACCACCTGCAACCTTCGAATCTTCCAAAAACGTGTAAAAATGGTACCAATCGAAAGAGGAAGTCACGTACATCATGAATCCAAGCTTAGAATTACCAAACAATGCACGCACAGCAAGAACAGAACACAAACATTTTGCCCTAAGTTTCACAACTACGCTCCTAATGAGCCTATCACTAGCCGGAGATATTACATTGCTTCTAATAAGCTTCAAACAACAGAAAAACACGATAAAATCAGTGATTAAATGCAAGAAAAAGTTGACAAATGTTGAACCTGGAATTTGGAGAAGATTGAGTTGTAAGAAAACCAGAGAATCTTGTGAGATCTTGAACTTCTAGAACTTCAATTTTGAGCAAAATAAATGTTGTTGAATCTTGGAAAGGAAGAGAAAATGGAGGTTCAGAACTTGAATATGCTTTCAATCTTTCATGCTTCGAAGCTTCAATAACTTGATGATGAAGATTGAGAATGAATCTTGATAAATTCGTGCAGAGAGAGAGAGAGAGTTTGGAGAGAAAACTTGAGAGTGTTTTAGAGTGAGAGTAAGAAATGAATTGTTCTTCTTCAATTCTGAGTGAGTTTGAATATATAGTTGGGGTTAAGATTTAACTGGTGTGGTTAATTGAGTTAGTTAAGTGAGTTGGAACTGGGTTAAATGAGTTCACTCTAACTAACTGAGTTAAGTTAGTTAGAGGCGAGTTAGTGAGGTTGCTATGGTGTGGAGAGGTTCATGATGCCATGGTGAGGTTAATGTAGAATGGTGAAAGATGATGATGGTACTGATGTTATGTGTTGCTGCAGAAACTTAGTGAGCAAGTTTCTACTTATTTCCCTTTTCATGTATGGTATAGCATGATGCATAGTGTGTAAGAAACATGCATGGCCAAATGGAGTAAAGAGCAGCTGGTAGGAAATGTTTGATGTATGCGTGTGTATTGAGTAATCAACCAACACAACGTGCAAAAATTTCACTCTTGGCATTAAAACAATCAGTGGAAACTATGGATGTTTAGGGATGAATTTCTCTATGTATGATGGATGATTTGGTGAGTTTTTGATGTCATTAGAAAGAGGGAACATGGGAGAACATGATTGGTATGGAAATTGAATTGAATAGAAGCTTGTAAGATGGCCAAAAATAGCTCTAAACATCAATATACAAAACTGGTTTCATGGGCGTGTGACCTGGTAGGCTGGCATGGCATCATGTCTTGCGAATTTCAGCATGAACACATCAACTTTGGACCACTATAACTCCATCATAACTTGCTCAAATGGAAAAATGTCCAACATCATAGTTGAAGAGGACATTGAGAGGAACAACTTTGATGTTCAACATTTTTCATTTGAAGCTTCCTTCAATGAGAAAAATGGATTGGCATTTGGCACACCAAGTGTTTGATGAAATTATGGCCTATGGGCCTGAACTTGCCTTGCCATGACTTGGTTTTTGCCTTGATTTTACCATACTTTGATTGATCATAACTCCCTCAATTTTGATCCAATGGAAGAGTTCTTTATATGGATTTGAATCTTAGAATATGAAATTTAATTGGCTCAACTTAGGCCTGAAGTTTGGAGCTTTTATCATTCAGAAAGGAAGCCTCAAAGTGTAGTGCAAAATGGTCCAAACTTGCCATTTTTGGAAACCCTAATTTTCTAAAAATGGAAAATTTGTACATTTCTTGATTTTTCATGATTCCTCCATCATTTCTTGATCAAATCTTGTAAATTGACCATATGTAACTTGAATTTCATGAATTTGACCCTAAAAAGTCAGGAGTTAACTTTTTTCACTGCACAGTTGACTTTTTCCTCAATTTCTTGATTCTCAAGCAACTGGCCAATTGAACCTCTTCTGAAATGAACCAATGATCAATCTTCCACCCTTAGACACTTAATATCATGTAGAAAACATTGAGATCAAGTTTGAACCAAAATTTCATCAGGAGAATGCTTGGACCACAAACCCTAATTTGGACTGTTTGATAGGAGATGATGCATTGTTCAATCTTCTTGATGAATTCCCATCTTCCCATGACTTGTGGGATCAATTGGGATGATATATGATGTAAGAGACCCTTGAGGTCTGTTTGAAGACCCTTGGCTTTTGTTCTCTTGCGTTGGATAGTCAATGCTCTGCAATCCACTGATCATATGCCCTTATGCAAGATGCAATGCAATGCTTTATTTTTCTATGATTGAATGCAATGCAATGAAATGAAAGCACATGCTAAATGATATGAAAAATGAGAGGGCAAATTTTGGGGAATTACAGCTGCCCCTATTCAATCACTGTAGACCTGAATGGATGATAGCGATTGCTGTCAGACTTTCAAGGTATGGAGGGATTGAATACCGAAAATAACCAGAAAATTTGCACTCTGTGGAGAAGAAGAAAAGGTATATAAACCCAACCAAATGAACTCTGATAGGATAAAACTCTGATGGGAAGAATAGCACTGGAGAGCTGTCTTTTAGAATGACGTCAGATGACTACTGGCTTGCCACACTATGGGTGGACTTTGAAAACGTCTTTTAAACGACGCCATACGACTACTAGCTTGCCACACTGCGGGTGGACTTTGACAATGTCTTTTGTACGACGCCAGACGACTACTGGCTTGCCACACTGCGGGTGGGCTTTAACAATGTCCTTTGGGACGACGCCAGACGACTACTGGCTTGCCACGCTGCCGGTGGGCTTTAACAATGTCTTTTGGGATGACGCCAGACGACTACTGGCTTGCCACGCTGCCGGTGGGCTTTAGCAATGTCTTTTGGGACGACGCCAGACGACTACTGGCTTGCCACGCTGCCGGTGGGCTTTAACAATAATTCAACACTGGATTACACTTTGTATACATATCAGACATCTCTACTGACTCTGCTGAGGAACAATGGTCAATGATGTGACCTTAGAGACTCCTGAAAGGATGTTATCTCTGCCGAAGAATGACTGAACAATCCGTCTACTCTGAATTGTCACGCTTGCCATAAATAAATTGGACTTTGAGATACGGGGAAGTGATGACTCCGCCAGGAATTATGAGGATGAATTCTGATCATAGAAACTCCGCTGGGGATGAGGATTTTCTGAATGACGTTCTACTGGGGAAGAAAAGTCATTAAAATTCTGCTTGGGGATCTATCAAACCCAAGATCCTTTGCAGGGATCACCAGCCTTCTAACTCGGCTGGGGAGAGAATATACTAACACTATATTGAGGAAGAGATTCTGTTGATCTGCTAAACCTCTGCGGGGAGAAAGAACAACTCAGCTGAGGAGTATTGCTGACCAGTTTCAGTGTTGAACTTTGTGGGGATACCACTGCTAGAGATACAATCTTGTTATGACCGGAACTGCTCCGTCGGGGATAAGTGAATCCTGGTTGGAAGATGTTCCGTTGCACCATGCTGAGAAGGAGTCCCTAGAGATCTGCTGTGGAAAACACAAAGCGAATCCACGGTAGTCTGTTGAGGAACAAAGCTGTCGAGCTTAGGATAAATGCCACAATGCTCCATGTTAGGCGCACGTTCCGCTGCTAGGGATACTGAGTTTACACCAAACTCTGGTGGGGAGAACCGCTTCAAAGCGTCTCGTGTTGAGGAATGTCTCTTAAGAGGATTTTATAGAAGACTGAGCATCTTCAAACTCTTAGACAAATACTGAGATTTGAGCTAGAATGCAATAATTGAGATGTCAATCTACTAGGGATAATAGATATGGAACACATCCCGACAAAGGTATTTCACGCTGCCCCCTGCTTGGTAGGGTCACTAACTCGCTTTTGCCCCAGATTACAAGGTTGATCGGAAGAAATCGTCCCAAGAGGATTTTACAGAAGATTTGGCATCTTTAAACTCTTAGACACTCATTGAGTCTTGAACATTAGCTGCAAGGTCTGCGAAACAATTCTACTGGGGAATTTTCGACCGTTATCGACACAAAAAAGCTTGTAGCTGTTGGAAGTACTGAATGAGAGAATCGACTTAATAAGATACCATGATACCCAGTTGAAATTAATTCACCGAGATCGCATCGTCGTGAACGACTGTCGACCGAATGATGGACTCAATCAGTAAATGTTGTGACAAAAGGATGACAGGTGAACCCTTCCCTGTACAGGATTGCCCCGACATTCTGCATGGAGATAAGTGATTACTTGCTTGGAAGAAAATGGCTCTCACCTTCGAAATCACTTGTACCTGTTACCTGCAAGCAAAGGATATGCACATATGCCCCGTGCTGGATATGACTTCGGCAATTAAGAAAATCCAACTCCGAACCACCACTTGTTGGGGGGAGCACCCAATAACGCTTGGCGCTGAAAATGACTTCATGTTAGGCTTTTGAATTTAAACCTGCAACAAGAGAAATGTACACATATGTCCAGGGGATTGCTTGGTTTGAATCCACCGTTCAGAGTTAATCAACATTCAAAGCAATTTTAAATGTTTTCCCTGTGCATGTTATTGTAAAGCCTCAATGTTTTCAACCATGCAATGTTTTTTTATCAAAAGTTCAGACTTTTTTGCAAACAAAACAGTAAAATGAAAACAAATAAGAAGCTTTTTGACTGAATAATCCACTTTATTGATTTAAAGGCCCAGAATAGGCAAGTACATCAGGAAGCAATCCCTGGAAAGAGGTGATCGCTGAAAATTGAGAAAAGAAACTATCCTAATGGCAATGTGAAAACGGCGTTTCACTAAGTTTCCATTCTGCTATGACCAGTATGTCTTCAAGACTTTCCGATTATCTTCGCCTTCTGAGGAGAATGATTGGACTGATTCCTACCCTTTGGAGATTGCCAGTTTGAGTGAAACGATGAGGCCGTACAGATGTCTCAGATCGCAGTCTTCTCTTAATCCCTCTTTTGCTTGGATCGCCCTTTCGGGTTTTCAATCCACTGGGATACCCTTTCTTGCCTGAGTTATCCTTGCGGATTTTCAACTCACCGGGTGTACAAATTTTTTTTATTTTATATCTCTAATTTTTGCCCAAACCTTTTTATTCTGTTTTTATGGTTCGCTGGGATGCCCTTTTTTGCCTGGACTTTTCTTTTTTTTTGTCCAACGGGTCTCTTCACGCGAAGTATTTTTTGACTGCGTCTGAGTTGACAGGGGATGGAAAATCTTCACCATCCATGGTTGTAAGCATTAAGGCTCCGCCAGAGAAAACCTTTTTAACCACGAATGGACCTTCATAGTTCGGTGTCCACTTTCCCCTGTGATCTGTGTTTGGAGGATGGATCCTTTTAAGTACCAATTCACCAACTTGATACCCCCGAGGTCGCACTTTCTTATCAAATGCTCACTTCATTCTTCTCTGGTACAATTGACCATGACAAATAGCTGCTAGTCTCTTTTACTCAACTAGGCTTAGCTCATTGAATCGGGTACGAACCCATTCTGCCTCATCCAGTTTGACATCCATCATAACTCTCAGCGAGGGAATCTCAACTTCAACTGGTAGGACTGCCTCCATACCATACACGAGTGAGAACAGTGTTGCCCCAGTAGATGTCCTTACTGATGTTCGGTACCCATGCAAGGCAAACGGTAACATCTCATGCCAATCTTTGTATGTCACCACCATCTTTTGCATAATCTTCTTGATATTCTTGTAGGTTGCTTCAACAGCGCCGTTCATCTTTGGACGGTACGGCGAAGAATTGTGATGCTCAATTTTGAAGTCCCGACATAATTCTGCCATCATTTTGTTGTTGAGATTAGAACCATTATCAGTAATGATTCTTTCGGGCACTCCATAGCGACAAATGATATCTCTCTTCAGAAATCTGGCTACCACCTGCTTGGTGACATTAGCATAAGACGCTGCTTCCACCCATTTGGTAAAGTAATCAATAGCGACCAAGATGAAGCGATGGCTGTTAGAAGCAGTTGACTCGATCTTTCCAATCATGTCAATGCCCCACATTGCAAAGGGCCAAGGAGAAGACATGACATTCAACGGATTCGGAGCTACATGCACTTTATTCGCATAAATCTGACATTTGTGGCATTTGCGGGCGTATGAACAACAATCTGCATCCATAGTTATCTAATAATACCCCGATCTCAACAATTTCTTTGCCGTTGCATGTCCTCCGGCATGGGTACCGAAAGAGCCTTCATGCACTTCTTGCATCAACATGTTTGCTTCGTGTCTATCCACGCATCTGAGCAGAACCATGTCAAAGTTTCGTTTGTACAGCACATCCTCATTCAGGAAGAAACTACCAGCCAATCTCCTCAAAGTCTTCTTATCTTTGGTAGATGCCTCGGGCGGGTACTCTTGACTCTTTAAGAAGCACTTAATATCATGAAACCATGGCTTGTCATCAGACACTGCGTCAACGGTAAACACATGTGCAGGCCTGTCAAGATGAGACACCTCAATCTTGGGTACATGATTCCCCCTCTGCACTTTGATCATAGAGGACAATGTGGCCAAGGCATCAGCAAACTTATTCTCGTCTCGAGGAATATGGTACAACTTCACTGTTGTAAAGAAAGTCAATATCCTCCTCGCATAGTCTCTGTAAGGCATCAAGTTTGGTTGATGAGTGTGTCAATCTCCATTAATTTGATTGATCACCAAAGCTGAATCACCGAAGATATCGAGGGTCTTAATTCGCAAATTAATCGCCTCCTCAATCCCCATTATACAAGCTTCATATTCTGCTTCATTGTTGGTGCATCCAAAAGTTACTCGGGCAGTGAAAGGCATATGAACACCTTCTGGCGTGATAAGGACTGCTCCAACTCCCACCCATTCATATTGGCGGCCCCATCAAACATCAAACTCCATTTGGATTCAGGGTCTGGCCCCTCCTCCGGGAGTGGTTCCTCGCAGTCTTTAACTTTGAGAAACATGATGTCCTCATCAGGGAAATCAAATTTCATGGGTTGGTAATCATCAATAGGCTGTTGTACAAAATAGTCTGACAGGATACTCCCTTTGATGGCTTTCTGAGAAGTATACTGGATATCATATTCAGTCAGCACCATCTACCAACGTGCAACCCGTTCGGTCAATGCTGGTTTCTCAAATATGTACTTGATAGGGTCCATATTTGAAATTAATAAGGTTGTATGAGTGAGTATATATTGCCTCAATCACTTAGCAGCCCATGCAAGTGCACAGCATGTCCTTTCAAGCATTGAGTACCGCGATTCGCAATCATTGAATTTCTTGCTCAAGTAATAGATGGCGTGCTCCTTCTTAGCCATCTCGTCATGTTGACCGAGAACACAACCCATGGATCCTTCAAGCACAGTCAAATACATGATCAAAGGTCTCCCTTGAACTGGAGGAATGAGAATTGGAGGTTCCTGCAAATATTCTTGTATTTTCTCGAAAGCCCTTTGGCAATCGTCATTCCACCTGACCGCTTGTTCTTTTCTGAATAGCTTAAATATTGGTTCACAAGTGGTTGTGAGGTGAGATATGAACCGTGCAATGTAGTTCAATCTACCCAGGAAACCACGTACTTCTTTTTATGTTCTGGGTACAGGCATTTCTTGTATCGCTTTTATTTTGGCAAGATCAACCTCAATTCCTTTTTCGCTTACGATGAAACCCAACAATTTACCGGACCGCACTCCAAAAGTGCACTTGTTCGGATTCAGCCTTAGTCGAAACTTTCTCAACCTCTCAAACAGTTTCTTCAAGTTTACTAGATGCTCTTCTTCTGTTCGAGACTTGGCAATCATATCATCTACATAACACTCAATCTCCTTATGAATCAAATCATGGAAGAGTGTTACCATAGCTCGCTAATACGTTGCCCCGACGTTCTTCAACCCAAAAGGCATCACCTTGTAACAGAAGGTACCCCACGAGGTAATGAACGTTGTCTTTTCCATGTCTTTCGGTGCCATCTTGATTTGGTTGTATCCGGAGAAGCCATCCATGAAAGAGAATACCAAGAACTGAGCGGTGTTGTCAACCAATACATCATATGAGGTAAAGGAAAGTCGTCTTTTGGACTTGCTCTGTTTAGATCCCGGTAATCAACGCACATTCTGACCTTACCATCCTTTTTCGGCACAGGAACGATATTTGCAACCCACGGTGGGTAATTGGTAACAGCCAGGAATCATGCATCTAACTGTTTTTGTACCTCCTCCTTGATTTTGAGAGCCATTTCTGGTTTAGTTCTCCGGAGCTTTTGTTTGACAGGAGGACAACCCTCTTTCAATGGCAACCTATGCAAAACAATGTCTGTATCTAACCCCGGCATGTCTTGATACGACCAGACAAAGATGTCAACATATTCCCGCAGTATACTGATCAGCTCTTTCTTCACCTCAGCCTGCAGGTTGGCTCTAATCTTAATCTCTTTCTTGGCGTCCTCGGAACCAATGTTGATAACCTCAATTGTTTCTTGGTGAGGCTGAATGACCCTCTCCTCCTGCTTCACCAATCTGGCCAATTCCTCGGGAACTTCACAGTCTTCTTCATCCCCCTCTTCGGCTTGATGGATTGGATTATCAAAGTCATACTTGGCCATAGCAGAATCGTTATCAATGAAATCCGGATGATTAAGTCTGCATGATTGGGGTCATGCTTTATTTTAGAATGAGCCTTTTGAAAAAAGAAATAACAAAATAAAACATTGCCATTTTATTGTTTTTCTGCAAAAATAAAAATGAAAGTCAAGGAACACAAAATTTGAATGCAAAACGTCCTTTATTAATGATAAAAACCTTGCAAATGCAATTATGAGGCCCTACAAATGGATCTACACGCCTTGGGCAGAGCGCGAGATTTTAACATGCAACAAAGAAAAACAAAGAAAATTACTCTGTTTGAAGAGTAACTTGAGCAATTTCTTCAATAGACCAATTGCACAGCTCTTGACCCGGTACACACCGGCGCACCCAGTTGTCGAGGTCACAATCACTGTCGACACCATCTTCACTTGCAGCGCACATATGATTTGGATTAATAATTCCCCCGCTATAGAAAGTAATCGGCCCCTGGCGCTCTACTGCAGCAGCTTGATACGGATTATAGCCTATACCGAACTTGTCTTCCTTTGCAGAGACTTCAATCAATTTGCCCCAGCCTTGGGCAGTACCGGATTTGACTACTTCCGCTGCCTGCCTGTAAGAAGCAATAGAAGTACCCACCTATTCTTTGCCCTGAGAAGATACCGCCTATGAAGACGAGTCACCAATATGGACTACCTCAAATGCCTGACTCAGCATCTCATGGATCTCTCCATCCATTTCCACGTACTTAAAGGTAGACAGCTGACTTACGAAGATGTCTTCTTCTCCACACACATTCACCACTTGACCATCAACCACGTATTTCAACTTCTGGTGCAACTTAGATGTCACTGCCCCAGCGGCATGAATCCACGGTCTGCCTAACAAGCAGCTATATGCAGGTTGAATGTCCATCACGTAGAACACGCACTTAAACACTTGAGGACCAATTTTTACTAGGAGCTCCACCTCTCCAAATACAGAACTTTTCGAACTATCAAAATCCTTCACTACCAAATCACCTGGTCTCAGAATGATTCCTTCAGCATCTAACTTCATTAAGGCCTTCTTTGGTAACACGTTCAGGGAAGACCCCGTGTCTACCAATACATGAGATAATACTGCCCCTTTACATTCCAGGATGATGTGTAACGTCCTGTTGTGATTGCGACCCTTAGTAGTCAAATCAAAATCTGTAAAACCTAGCCCATGGCTAGCATTGACATTAGAAACAACAGACTCCAATTGATTCACAGTAATCTCTTGAGGTACATAGGCCATATTCAAGACCTTTAAAAGTGCCTCTCGATGAGCTGCAGAACACATAAGCAACGACAAGATAGAAATTTTTTATGGCGTTTGGTTCAACTGATCAACCACCTTATAATCACTCTTTTTGATAAGTCTCATGAACTCCTTAACTTCTTTCTCAAAAGTGCTTTTCTGCACAGATTCGGGAACAACAACCTCCTTTGCAGCTACCTGTTTACCTTTAGCTTTGGCTGCTGCCTCAGTTTCAGCGTTGGTTCTCAAAGTCTGTGGAGCGAACAAGCGTCCACTTCTGGTGAAGCCACCAAGACCTCCAACATTATCAATACTGGAACTACCCCCAGCTGGAGCTTCCACCTCTTGCTTTTCTCCTTGGTAGTAAACACCTGCACCGTAGTGCCATGGGATGGCCCGCTCACTAGTATAAGGAACTGGTCTTGGTACCGTGATCGTAATAGGACTCACTACAGCAAGCACAATGGTAGCAGGCGAGGGCACTTGAATTTCAGCTGGCGTAAAATAAATGGTAACAGTTGACACATCATCGTCCTTTCTGTCCCCCTGATCAAACTGTAGACAACCTTCGTCAATCAAATTTTGAATACCGGCTTTCAGTTTATCGCAACCATTACTCCGATTCTTGCAATCAACACAACCTTCTTCACAGCCAGGGAACACCTGCCCTTTCAACAACCGAGCCTTCACAATACTCAACGGAGTCCTCACCCTGTTCACATCAGTTACCAAGTTCAAAACTTTCCCGTCTTCAATGGCATTGACTTTTGGCCCATTATGATCCGGCATAGGATTCTGAATCACATTTGGTGGAGGCAAGAAATTAATTGCCTTGGCATCAATCAAATCCTATACTTTATGCTGAAAGGTACGACACTGTTCAATATTATGACCTGAAGCCCCAGAATGACACTCACAGCGGGCATTAACATCGTAACCCTTTGGCAATACTGCAAGAGCCGGGCCCATCGTACGAAGCTCTGCTAGATTAAGCCTCAACAATTGGGGTAGCAAAGTTGCGTAAGTCAAAGGCAAAGGGTCAATACGCCTGTCAGCTGGTCTCTGTTGATATGATCTTCGTTGCTGTTGATTATTCTGTGCCTGAACATTCTGCTGCTGCGGCTATGATTGAACCTGCAGACTAGGAATGGTCACAGCAGCAAACTGATCATAGGAATCTTGATAGCCTCTTCCTCTTCCTCTGTTCTTATAAACAGCATTGGCTTTACCATCTCTCTTTCTGGTAGATCCAGCAAATGGCTTCCTCACTCCTGAAGAACTAGCACCACTAGCATCTTGTATTTTTTCGAGCTTCAACAAACTTTCAATCCTTTCCCCAGCGATTACAATGTCTGCAAACCCAATTGAAGGACAGGCAGCCAACCTATCAAGATAAGTTCCCTGAAGGGTACCCATAAACATGTCAGACATTTCTTGGTCCTGCAGCGGAGGTTGAACCATGGCAGCCAACTGGCGCCACCTTTGAGCATATTCCTTAAAACTTTCCTTCGCATTCTGAGCCATACTCTGCAACTGAGTACGGTTTGGAGCCATGTCCATGTTGTATTGATACTGCTTGACAAAAGCATGAGCTAACTCCTTCCAGTTCCTTACAGTAGTCCTGCTCAACTTCTTATACCATTCTTGAGATGCCCCAGTAAGGCTGTCTTGGAAATAATACATCCACACTTTTTCATCGTCAGTATGAGCAACTATCCTCCCCATACAAGATTAGAGATGAGTTGTAGGACAAGTAGTGCCATTGTACTTGTCAAATGTTGGTGGCTCGAACTTGTGTGGAATTCTTACTCCAGGTACCAATCCCAAGTCAGAAACATCAAAACCAAGAGTGTTTTGGGATTCAATGGACTTGATTTTTTCAGCGAGCTCATCAAACCTGCGAGTGTTCTCATCTTCAGCATCCAACAGAGTGAATTGATCCTCTTGATTATCCTCTGCAACCTGACGAACCCCAGTATTTCTAGGAGGGTCACCGTCTGCATTAACGCCAGTTTGATTACCATTGCCATTCTGCACCTCTACTTGTGGCCTCTCGACCATTACCCTGAGTCTTTCCTGATTTTGAGCCATACCAGTCATTAATGTCATGAACTGGTCTATCCTGTTCCTTAGCTCAACCAATTCTGTCTGCATTTGATCCATGATCTTAGTCTGGTTTCTGCGAGTTGCGTACCGATGGATGTAGTTATCAGCTATAGTGCCTGAAACCAAATAAAGGTTAGAGGACCTGCAACGGGTACCTGAAAAGCAAGCAACAAGATGCAAAATGATATGCAATGCAATGCAAATGCCATGTTTATCATTTCCAAGGTGCCCTATGTCGCTCCCGGGATTTTCATCCTAGTAAAAACGCGAAAGTGGCACCGAACAGAGTCGCCAGCAATGTGTATTTATCCCAAGAGAGGGAAAGGAAACACCGCATAAACCTGAAGAGAAAGGAAAGAGCATGGTCTTGCGACCAAGAGAACTGGGTTCGGGAGTCGGTTACGTGAGAGGAAGGTATTAGCACCCCCTCACGTCCATCGTACCCGATGGGATCCACGCTTGCTTGTCTCGATCAAAGGGTGTCGTCGTCTGAAGCTCCGCTGCTACTGGAAAGGGAAAGGAAAAGGAAAAGGGAAAGGAGAGAAAGAAAAAGAAACAAATGTAGGGAAAATAAAAGAAGTGCTCGAATGGGCCCTACCCCACTGCCTACGTATCTCATCGGGAACATGAGAATCAGAGCGACGTAGTTCCCCTAACTAGGGTCGCTTTGTTTGTGTTTTTTTGGGAACGGCTTACATTCTAGCTCAGGTGTTGCAGGCTCGCTGGTCCAAGTGCGTTACCATCTTGCAAGAGAACGAGTAAGAGCACGTTCGTACGTTAAGAGTGAGTGAGATGAGAAAAGAATTCCTGAAGGAAAGACGTTATTATTTGTTTTTGTCTTTTAAAAAGAAGTGTTTTGATTGTTTTGTGTTTTGTAACGCGCATTGTATTTAAGTCCCTCATGTAAGATCGAATGCCTCGAATAACGAACCGAGATGGGACGCACGCTAAACATTTCAAGAAAACGAGAGAAGATCCCTCACTATCTTGTTCTTGCATGAAAGGCCTAAATACAATGTTTGTTTTCCTTTATTAATATTTTTTACTTTTTGTTTGAAGATGAGAAGAGAAAACGCAAAGGAAACTCTAAAGGGAGGCTAAAGGATCCTAATGTTATCATGCATGGATGCCCTATGGTTAGTGAGGTTTGAAAGAGGAAGCCTAACTAAAACCTAATGCTAATCCTACTCCAAGCTTAATCAAAAATTAAGTTGGACTAGGTAGCTCTAAGGGGAAAAGAATCCAAGACTTGAACAAGTCTTGAGATTCAAGGGATGTGAAAGAGTGAAAGAGAAGAAAAGAAGAAGAGAGGTGGGATACAAAGATAGGGCAGCAAGCACATCATAATCATCATAGCCAAATCACATCATAAAACATGCTTCAAAGATCACACAAGCACATCTCAAGTACACAAGTGAAAGCACATAAGAAAGGATGCAAGTAAACTTGAATTAAGTGCACCATCAAACACACATGGATGTCATACCAAAGTGAAATGAAAGAGATAAGATGAAAATGAAACAAGACCAGAACTCACATCATATCATCATCAACAATTCCTATATGCAAAAGAGGTTCACATTATGCAACATGATGCACCAAATAAATTACAAAGTAAAAGGAATGATATGCATCACATAATTCAAACCAAATGCATCCAACAATGCTCAAGTAACATGAAAATCAAGTATAGAACTCAAGAGGCAGTAGCACACACATTAACATCATGTCAAGATCAAACTCAAGTCATACAAGATTAATCACCAAGCAACACATCCAAAGCATGCATCAAAACTAATCAAGGCAACCACTTACTATTCATGCAAGCAAGCAAAGAAACATGTGAAGCAAAAAGTGAGAACATGTCACATAATGAACCCTAAATCAAGAGGATCAGAACCTCAATCATGTTATACAAGTCAAACAAAAGGCCTCGTGCATTGATTGTTTCATACAAGGGAGCATTGCACAAGATTAGGTCAAACATACCACAAAATTCAAGTCAAACAACACCAACTTATAAAATCAAGATCAAATAGGAAAATGGACAAATGAAGATGAATCCAAAGCCATAAACAAACTCAAATAGAAAATGATCACACCATATAATCACTTCAAGCATCAATCAATCACAAGTAAACAAATGCACTCAAACTAGGTCAAGTGTCTAAGCATGCTTCAATGAACTTCAAACCACAAGTAAAAAATCAACCAAAAATAGCAAAGTGGTTCAATAAATTCCCAAAAAATAACCAAAGACAAGCTTAAACATCCAATTAACATGTGTAAAAATATTGGAACAGAATTAGCACAAGAACATGTTCAAAGGTGTTCCACAAGTCAAGATATGCACATAACCGAGCAATGATCGAGGGGCATCAAAAATCCCATGAAAAGCAAACAAAAGTGGTCACCAAGGCAGCAACATGACATGAAAACATTCCTCAATTAAGTTTCAAATCATGGCAAAAAGATCAGCTCAATAAGGCATGGAAAGATCATCAAACATAAGCACTAATCACAAAGGTAAACATAGAAGACACTTTGGAAAATAAAATCAGAAATAATTACGAAAATAAATGGAAATTGAAAATAAAATTCATAGAAAATTAAATAAGACATTAAAATACACACATGATTTTTTTTGGAATTTTTTGATGATAGAAAGTATTTTTAATAGTAAAAAAGGGTGACGAAAAATAAAAAAGACAAAAAAAAGAAAATAAAAGAGTGAATTAGATGGAGGGTGCATTAGCAAATGAAACGAAGAAGCTACTAGTTGGGCCGGTACAGGGGGGGTGCAAGGAGAAATTCGTGAGGGCCCATGGGAACATGTCATGTATTCAGAATTTATTTTTTAAAAAAAAATGAAAGTGATAAGGAAATGTAACAAATGTTATGTGACATCTACATCAATAAGTCATCTTTTTTTTTAAACACTAAATGACAAAATTAATGAATAAAATAATGAAAACCAACCATCAGCCAAATCACCATCTTCATGCATAAACATGTTACGTGAATAGTGCAACGTGAGAGTTGCACTAGCTTGCCGGCAACCGCGCCGTCCGACCGGCCACCGCCGGCGGCGGCTGGTCCGGTCGGAAATGGGGAAACGAAGACACCCCCCTCCAGTTTTTCGCATAGAATCCAAAAATCAACTTAGTTTTCAAGTTTAAAGCCTTCTAACACCCTCAAAAATGGCCATAAAGAGAAAGGTCATGGTGCACAACTTTCACAAATCAAAACAACAACCATACAAACATCTTATGCATCAACTCAAGAATCCAAATATGCAAATAATATTCTCAAAACATGTAAGACATGAGAGAAAAGAGTTGAAGAAAGATTACCAAAAATGGAGCTCTTGATACTTTCTACCTTTGCTCCAAAGCTTCAAAAGCACCCTTCTTCTAGCCTTTTAGGACTTCTAAGATGATGATGGAAGCAAGAATGGGGAGAAAGAGCCTCTTGTGAGTAGAATCCGAATCTTGAAAGTTTTTTAAGAGAGAAAGTGAACTTTAAGGTTTTTTTTTTCACACAATGAGCAGCCACGAGTTCTTAGGGTTTGTGTTGCTTAAATATGATGGGTTTGGAGTGTTTAATGGGCCTGAAATGTGGAATGGTTTATTTGGAATTTTTGGCCAAGATTGGAAGAGAGAGAGGGCACGGTTTAGCAAAAATGGGAGGGTGTGTTGATATTGATTTTTGAGTGAAGAGTGTGAACAAGGTGTGGAGAGAGGCATGTGAGAGGGAAGTCAAAAGGTACCTCTGTTTCTTTTCACTAAAATAGCAAAAATATGCATGGCATGCATGCAAGAATATGGTGTGTTGTTTGGTCATTTTGGGAAGGTTTTGGTGAAGTCACGCGTGGTGTATAAACATGCTGCTAAAATGTTCATAATCGTGCCAAGAAATGCACAATGCCATGCCTTAGAACAAAATTGGGCAGCCCACTTCATGCCATGATATTTCCATGAGTCCTAATCCAAATTGTACCAATTGAATTCCATTGGAAAGCCCACACATCATGGAACATCTTTGGTGTTGAAAACAAGTGGAAATGAGGCTTGGAACCTTGTGGAAATAAACCATGAATACGGGTTCTCACAGCTGCCAAAATTGAGTAAAAAATTCAAGTCATGAACACAAATTGACCACATGATGACACCATCTTTGAAGGTGTATAACTCTTACCACAATGGTTCAAATGACACGAATTTGGATTCTTTGGAAAGAGGGGATTGCCCTCTACACTTTTCATGTTAGAAGTTTCTCAATTCAAACCTTGGAAATCACTTAAAATTGGCCAAGAATAATGGTTCACCAAGCTGTCAAAAATAACTTAGAAAAAATTCTAAGTTTTAGTGAAACCATAAATTGAAAATGTCACACTTTGAACACTTATAACTCACTCAATATCAAACCAAATGCCATGATTCTTGTGCCCATTTTGAAGAGAAAGTTTCATACTACAATTTTCATGTTAGAGTTTTCTCAATTCAGAGCTTGGAAATTGATCAAAATTGTGCATGAACATGAGTGCATAAAACTGTCTCAAAATAACTTAGAAAAAATTCTAAGTTTTTGAATTTCACAACTTGAAAACTCCAACTTCAAAACATCATAACTCTCTAAAAAATAATCCAAATGAGACAAACTTCACATGGTTGGAAAGCTTGGAGAAAGCTCTACAACTTTCATGTTTGAGGAAAATTTGAATGAAGCTCGTATAATGATGAAAATTGGCTTGGAAGATGGCTGAATTCATGCTAAAACTTTCCCAAAATGGAAACTTCCTAAAAACCTAGATTTCCAAAAATAACAACTTTTCCACATTTTTTATTTTTCATGAATCCTTGAACATTTCTTGATCAAATCTTGTCCATGGGCCATATTTGACTTGAGAATCATGATGTTGACCCCAAAAAGTCAGGAGTTGACTTTTTCACTGCATAGTTGACTTTATTCCCAATTCTCCTGATTTTTGAAATTCCTGATCAATTGAAAACCTTCTGAAACAAATTGATGGGAAATCTTCCATCCCTAGACACTTGAGGACATAAGGGATACCATGAGATCAAGTATTGCCCAAAAAATCAGAAATAAACTGATTTTATGGCAAACCCTAGTTTTGGTACCCTCTGGTTAGGAGGAGATAGCACATCCTCCAAATTCAAATTCCTCTGAATATGATGTGTATCATGTCCACCAATGATGACATGTGCCACTTGGAGATGATAAAGAATCAAAGAGCTTGCTCATTTGGGGGTTAGATCCCAACTTTTGATTGCCTTGTATAGGAGATCATGCACTGTCCAATCTTCTTGATGAATTCTCCTCTCCCTATGACTTATGAGGGCAAATGGAGATGATACATGATGTAAGAGGTTCTTGAAGCTTGTGAGAAACACTTGGCCTTCTTCTTTGGATGATCAACACCTTAGAGAATCACCTGATCACATGCCCTTATGCAAGATGCAATGCTAAATGCTTGATGCTTTGTTTTTTCCATGCTTGAATGCAATGCAATGCAATGATAGCTCATGCTAAATGATATGAAGAAGAGAGAGGGCAAATTTTGGGGTATTACAGCTGCCCCTATTCAATCACTGTAGACCTGAACGGATGATAGCGATTACTGTCATACTTTCAAGGTATGGAGGAATTGAATACTGACAATAACCCAAAAATTTGCACTCAGTCGGGAAGAAGAAAAGGGAAATAAACCCAACCAAACGAACTCTGCTTGAATAAAAACTCTGATGAGAAGAAAACCACCGGGAAGATGTCTTTTGTATAATGCCAGTCGACTACTGGCCTGCCACACTACGGGTGGACTTTAGCAACGTCTTTTGTACAACGCCAGACGACTACTGGCTTGCCACACTACGGGTGGACTTTAACAATGTCTTTTAGTACAACGCCAGACGACTACTGGCTTGCCACACTACGGGTGGACTTTAACAATGTCTTTTAGTACAACGCCAGACGACTACTGGCTTGCCACACTACGGGTGGACTTTAACAATGTCTTTTATACAACGCCAGACGACTACTGGCCTGCCACACTACGGGTGGACTTTTGCCAAACTACAGTTGGACTTTGCAGCTGAATTGCCACACTACGGGGGACTTTTGCCAATCTACGGTTGGACTTTCTGATGATTTGCCACCCTTGGATGGTCTTTGGCCAATCTACGGTTGGACTTAGCTGCGGTCTTTTAAAGGGAGTCAGACGACTACTGACTTGCCACACTACGGGTGGACTTGTGCCAAGCTACGGTTGGACTTTCCAATGATTTTCCACCCTTGGATGGACCTTTCGCCAATCTACGGTTGGACTTTGCAATGATTTGCCACCCTCGGATGGACCTTTCGCCAATCTACGGTTGGACTTTCCAATGATTTGCCACCCTTGGATTGACCTTTCGCCAATCTACGGTTGGACTTTGCAATGATTTGCCACCCTTGGATGGACCTTTCGCCAATCTACGGTTGGACTTTCCAATGATTTGCCACCCTTGGATGGACATTTCGCCAATCTACGGTTGGACTTTAGAAGATTTGCCACCCTTGGATGAACCTTTCGCCAATCTACGGTTGGACTTTGCTGCTTTGCTTTGCCACCCTTGGATGGACCTTTTGCCAATCTACGGTTGGACTTTAAGAATTCAAAAATTGGATTACTCTCTGCATCTGTGTCAGCCATCTCTGCTGACTCTGCTGAGGAACGATGATCAATGTTTTGACTTGGAGACTCCTGAAAGGATAATATCTCTGCTGGAGAATGAATGAACAATCCGTCTGCTTCGAATCGTCAAGTTTGCCAAAAATAAATTGGACTTTGGAAATATGGGGAAATGATGATTCTGTCAGGAATTACTTCATCTGCTTGGGGCTGGATTCTAGTCACAGCAACTCCGCTGGGGATGAGAATTTCTTTGCATGACGTCTTGCTAGGGAAGAAAAGTCATTAAAACTCTGCTTGAGGATCTATCAAACAAGAGATCCTTTGCGGGGAGAATCAACCTTCTAACTCGGCTGGGGAAAGAGTATACTATCACTCTGCTGAGGAATAGATTTTGTTGATCAATAAGCCTCTGTGGGGCCAAATAAATAGACTCAGCTGGGGAATACTGTTGACAAGATTCAATGCTGAACTCTGTGGGGATACCGCTACCAGAGATACGATCTTGCTGGGGATCAGGGCTACTCTGTCGGGGATATGCGAATCCTGGTTAGAACATTTCACTGCAACTTGCTGGGAAAGAGTCCCTAGACATCTGCTGGGAAACCCAAAGCAACTCCATGGTAGTCTGCTGAGGAATAAGACTGTTGAGTCTCAGGATAAGTGCCACAATGCCTCATGTTAGGCGAACTTTCTGTTTGACGATTCCGTTGGGGATGATGAGTTTACCACAAACTCTGTTGGGGAGGACCGCTTTGAAGCGTCTCGTGCTGGGGAACGTCTCTTGAGAGGATTTTACACAAGACCAAACGTCCTCCAACTCTACTGGGGATAGTGAATCTGGAACATCTCCTGCCGGGGGAAATTCAAAATGTCCCATGATTGGGAGGATCAACAACTTGCTTCCTACTCCATGATACAGGCCTTACCTGAAGAAACGTCATAAGAGGATTTTACAGGAGACCAAATGCCCTCAAACTCTTGACAACTTCATTGGGGATTAACCATCAACTTTGGTGTCTGCGAAACAACTCTACTGGGGATTCGCAACCGTTATCAACGCACAAAAGCTTGTAACTGTTGGAAGTACTGAATGAGAAAATTGACTTAATAAGATACAACGATACCCAGTTGAACTCAATTCACTGATATTGAGACGTCGTGAACGACCGTCGACCGAATGATGGGCTCAACCAGTAAACGTTGTGACAAAAGGGTAACCAGTAAACCCTTCCCTGAACATGATTGCCCCAGTCTCTTGCATGGGAATAAGTGGTTATCCGTCTTGTGTTTAAAATCATCTGAATCTGTTACCTGCAACAAAAGAAGACACACACATGCCCCAGAATATTGCGTGGTTTGATTCCACCATCCAGGATTATTCAACATTCAAAGTAATTCTAAATATATTCTGCACGTGTTACTGTGAAGCCACCATGTCTTCAAATGCAATATTTTATCAAAAATTCGGACGTTTTTGCAAACAAGGCAGTAAAACAAAATAAGAAGCTTTTAACTGAAATTTAATTTATTGATCAAAAGGCCCAGAATACGCAATTACATCAGGAAGCGATCCCTGGAAAGAGGTGATCGCTGAAAATTGAGAAAAGAAACTATCCTAATGGCAATGTGAAAACGGCGTTCCACTGAGTTTCAATTCTGCTATGGCCAGTATGTCTTCAAAACTCTCTGATCTTGCCTTCTGAGGAATGATCAGACCGATTCCTACCCTTTGGAATGTCAATTGTTGAAACGATGATGGAGTACAGATAACTCAGATCGTAGTCGTTCGCTTAAATCCTCTTTTGCGTGGACCGCCCTTTCGGGTTTTCAATCCACCGGGATACCCTTTTTTGCCTGAGTCGTCCTTGCGGATTTTCAACTCACCGGGTGTACAATTTTTTCATTTATTATCCCTAATTTTTGCCCGAACCTTTTTATTCTATTTTTGTGGTTCGCCGGGATGCCCTTTTTTGCCTGGACTTTTCCTTTTTGTCCAGCGGGTCTATTCATGCGAAGTATTTTTTGACTACGTCTAAGTTGACAGGGGATGAAAAGTCTTCGCCATCCATGGTTGTAAGTAATAAGGCTCCGCCCGAGAAAACCTTCTTAACCACGAATGAACCTTCATAATTAGGAGTCCACTTGCCCCTGTGATCTGTATTTGGAGGAAGGATCCTTTTGAGTACCACATCTCCCACTTTGTAAACCTGAGGACGCACCTTTCGGTCAAATGCCTGCTTCATCCTCCGTTGGTATAGCTGTCCATGACATACAGCTGCCAGTCGCTTCTCCTCAATAAGGCTCAACTGATCAAATCTGGCACGCATCCATTCAACTTCGTCTAACTTGACATCCATCATGACTCTGAGGGATGGAATTTCAACTTCAACCGGTAGTACTGCCTCCATACCGTATACAAGTGAGAATGGGGTTGCCCCAGTGGACGTGCGCACTGACGTTCGATACCCATGCAAAGCAAACGGTAACATCTCATGCCAATCCTTGTATGTGACAACCATTTTCTGCACAATCTTCTTAATATTCTTGTTGGCCGCTTCCATAGCGCCATTCATCTTCGAGCGATATGGAGAAGAATTGTGGTGTTCAATTTTGAAGTCCCGACACAGCTCAACCATCATTTTGTTGTTCAGATTAGAACCATTGTCAGTAATGATTCTCTCGGGCACTCCATAGCGACAAATGATATCCCGTTTCAAGAAACGCGCCACCACCTGCTTAGTGACATTGGCATAAGACGCAGCTTCAACCCACTTAGTGAAATAATCAATGGCGACCAAGATGAAGCGATGGCCATTTGAAGCAGTAGGCTCAATCTTTCCGATCATGTCAATGCCCCACATAGCAAAGGGCCAAGGAGAGGACATGACACTCAACGGATTTGGAGGAACGTGCACTTTGTCTGCATAGATCTGGCATTTGTGGCACTTGCGGGCATACTTGCAACAGTCTGACTCCATTGTCAACCAATAATATCCTGATCTCAATAATTTCTTAACCATTGCATGTCCTCCAGCATGGGTATCAAAAGAACCTTCATGTACTTCTTGCATTAACATGTCTGCTTCGTGTCTATCCACGCATCTGAGCAGAACCATGTCAAAATTCCGTTTATACAGCACATCATCCTGATTCAAAAAGAAACTACCAGATAACCTTCTCAACATCTTCTTATCTTTAGTAGATGCCCCCGACGGGTACTCTTGACTTTTCAGGAAACACTTGATATCATGAAACCATGGCTTGTCATCAGACGCTGCATCAACAGCAAACACAAATGCAGGCCTGTTAAGACGAGACACTTTAATCTTAGGCACATGATTCCATCCTTGCACTTTAGTCATGGAAGACAACGTGGCCAAGGCATCTGCAAACCTATTCTCATCTCGGAGAATATGGTACAGCTTCACTGTTGTAAAGAATGTCAGCAATCTCCTTGTATAATCTCTATACGGAACCAGATTTGCTTGGTGCGTGTACCAACTCCCTTTTACCTGATTAATTACCAAAGCTGAATCACCAAAGATATCAAGGGTCTTAATTCGTAGATTAATCGCCTCCTCGATCCCCAATATACAAGCTTCATATTCTGCTTCATTGTTGGTGCATCCGAAAGTTATTCGGGCAGTGAAAGGCATATGAACACCTTCCGGCGTGATAAGAACTGCTCCAACTCCGCATCCATTCATATTGACGGCCCCATCAAACATCAGACTCCATTTGGACTCAGGGTCTGGCCCCTCCTCCAGGAGTGGCTCCTCGCAGTCTTTAGCTTTGAGAAACATGATATCCTCATCAGGGAAATCAAACTTCATGGGTTGGTAATCATCAATCGGCTGTTGTGCAAGATAGTCTGACAAGACACTTCCTTTGATGGCCTTTTGGGAAGTGTATTGGATATCATACTCTGTCAAGACCATTTGCCACCGTGCAATTCTGCCTGTTAGCGCTGGTTTCTCAAAAATGTATTTGATAGGATCCATTTTGGAAATCAACAAGGTTGTGTGCCTAATCATATATTGCCTCAATCGCTTTGTGGCCCATGCAAGTGCACAACATGTCTTTTCAAGCATTGAGTACCGGGACTCACAATCATTGAACTTTTTGCTCAGGTAGTAGATAGCATGCTCTTTCCTACCTGTCTCGTCGTGTTGACCGAGAACACAACCCATGGAACCTTC
Organism: Lathyrus tuberosus; assembly: GCA_022829125.1. Classification (NCBI taxonomy): domain Eukaryota; kingdom Viridiplantae; phylum Streptophyta; class Magnoliopsida; order Fabales; family Fabaceae; genus Lathyrus; species Lathyrus tuberosus. The sequence goes on from JALAZF010000497.1 coordinate 192,481, forward strand.
AAGCACTGTCAAATACATTATCAAAGGTCTTCCTTCAACTGGAGGTATGAGAATTGGAGGTTCCTGCAAGTATTCTTTTATCTTATCGAATGCCAATTGGCAATCGTCATTCCACCTGACCGTCTGATCTTTTCTCAGCAGTTTAAATATTGGTTCACAAGTGGCTGTTAGGTGAGATATGAACCTCGCAATGTAGTTCAATCTACCCAAGAAACCACGAACCTCTTTTTCCGTTCTCGGTTCAGGCATTTCTTGTATTACTTTCACTTTGGCAGGATCAACCTCAATCCCTTTTCACTCACAATGAAACCCAGCAGCTTTCCAGAACGCACCCCAAAAGTGCACTTATTTGGATTCAACCTTAAGCGGAACTTCCTTAACCTTTCAAACAGCTTTTTCAAGTTAACCAGATGTTCTTCTTCTGTTCTCGACTTGGCAATCATGTCATCCACACAACATTCAATCTCTTTGTGAATCAAGTCGTGAAACAAAGTTACCATTGCCCGCTGATACGTTGCCCCTGCGTTTTTCAACCCAAAAGGCATCACCTTATAACAGTATGTACCCCACGGAGTAATGAACGTGGTCTTCTCCATATCTTCAGGTGCCATCTTAATCTGGTTGTACCCGGAGAATCCGTCCATAAACGAGAACACTGAAAACTGAGCTGTATTGTCGACCAGTACATCAATGTGTGGCAGTGGAAAATCATCTTTCGGACTAGCTCTATTAAGATCTCGATAATCCACACACATTCTAACCTTTCCATCTTTCTTCGGTACCGGCACAATGTTGGCAACCCAGGGAGGATAGTGAGTCACTGTAAGAAACCCTGCATCCCATTGCTTCTGAACTTCTTCTTTGATCTTTATGGCCATGTCGGGGTGAGTCCGACGAAGTTTCTGCTTGACTGGAGGACACTCTTCTCTCAATGGCAGCCTGTGTACCACAATATCAGTATCCAACCCTAGCATGTCTTGATACGACCAGGCGAAGATGTCAGCATATTCACACAACAACTCAATCAAAGCCCTCTTCACATCTGCTTGCAGGCAGGCACCAATTTGGATCTCTTTCTTAGCATCCTCGGTACCAATATTGATGACCTCTACAGTCTCCTGATGAGGCTGGATGACCATTTCCTCTTTTTTTAACAATCTGGCCAGTTCCTCAGGGAGTTCGCAGTCCTTCTCATCCCCTTCTTCAGCTTGATAAATCGGATTGTCAAAGTCATACATAGCCATAGCAAAATCATTATCAATGGAATCCGGAGGATCGAGTCTGCACGAACGGGTTCATGCTTTATTTCAGAATTATTTTAAAACCAAAAGAAAAAGAAAAAGAAACATTGCCATTTTATTATTTTGTGCAAAAATAAAAATAAAATAAAAACTGAAAGAAAGAGAACAAAAATTTGAATGCAAAACGTCCTTCATTAATGATTAAAATTGCAAATGTCAACAGGGTGGCCCTACAAATGAATCTATACGCCTTGGGCAGAGCGCAAGATTTTGACATGCATTATGGTTAGAAAACAAATAAAAATTACTCTGTCTAAAGAGTAACCCGGACGACTTCTTCAACAGACCAATTCAGCAACTGTTGTCCTGAAGCACGTGGGCGTACCCAGTTGTCCAGGTCACAGTCACTGTCAACACCATCTTCTGTAGCTGCACAAGACTGATCTGTGAAAATAATCCCCCCACTACTGAAAGTGATGGGTCCACTGCTTTCCGCCTCTGAAGTCATAGAAGGATGATAACCAATACCAAATTTGTCCTCCTTCATCGGTGTCTCTATCAACCTGCCCCAGCCTTGGGCATTGCCGGCTCTGACGATCTCAACAACTTGTTTGTAGGACGAAATGGAGGTACCGGCTCCAACTGGTGCAGTGGGAGACTCAGGCACATTGTCAATATTTACTGCTTCAAATGATTGGCAAAGTATCTCGTGAATTTCCCCATCCATTTCCACATACTTAAACGTGGACAAATGACTCACAAAGATATCTTCTTCGCCACACACTGTAACGACTTGTCCTTCAAACTCATACTTCAGCTTTTGGTGTAAGGTAGAGGTAACAGCCCCAGCTGCGTGAATCCAAGGGTGACCCAATAAGCAGCTATATGCAGGCTGTATGTCCATCACATGGAATGTGGATTTGAACACCTGCGGTCCAATTTGCATGGGCAACTCTACTTCACCAAACACAGATCTTTTGGTCCCGTCGAATGCCCTGACAATCAAATCACTCGGCCTTAAGATCAAACCATCAACCTCCAGCTTCATTAGTGCCTTTTTAGGCAAAACATTAAGTGAGGAACCAGTGTCTACCAGTACATGAGACAACACTGCCCCCTTGCACTCCATTGTGATGTGCAAAGCTTTATTATGGTTTCTTCCCTCAGCAGTCAAATCCCTAAAGCCCAAACCATGGCTAACATTAACATTGGAGATTACACCCTCCAGTTGATTAACAGTGATTTCCTGTGGCACATACGCGCTCTTCAACACTTTCAACAAAGCTTCCCGATGCGCATCAGAACACAACAACAATGATAAAATTGAAATCTTCGAAGGGGTCTGATTTAGTTGATCAACAATCTTATAATCACTTTTCTTGATTATCCTCATGAACTCTTCCATCTCATTATCAAAAGTAATCTTTTTCTCAGTTTCAGGTACAGGCACACTCTCGATCACCTGTTTTCCCTTAGCTTTTACGGCAGCTTCAACTTCTTGATCACTGCGCAGAGTTTGTGGAGCAAACAATCTTCCGCTTCTTGTAAAACCACCTACACCACCCACATTGTCAACATTCGAACCGGCTGATGATCCAACTTCTTGCTTTTTACCTTCATAATATATGTCTGCACCATAGTGCCAAGGGATTGCCTTCGTAGTTGTAAACGGAACTGGTCCTGGCACCGTGATGGTAACAGGACTGGGTCTTTATTGTACAACACTTGCTACAGGCACTGTACTTGCAGGCACCTGGATCTCAGTGGGAGTATAATACACGTTTGCCCCATAGTGCCACGGGGTTTCCTGTGTAGTTGTAAATGGAACTGGTCCTGGCACCATGATGGTAACAGGACTAGGTCTTTGTTGCACAACACTTGCTACAGGAACTGTAATAGCAGGCACCTGGATCTCAACGGGAGTATAATATATGGTCACAGTTGATACCTCGTCAGTCTCTTTCACAACCCTGTCAAACTGTAGACATCCTTCATTGATCAGATTCTGCAAACCCGCTTTCAACTTATCACAGCCGTTCTCTTGATTCACACACTCAGAACAATCTTGATTACAGCCCGGGAACACCTGTCCCTTCAACAAACGATCTTTCACAACCAACAAAGAAGTCTTCACCTGATTGATATCTGCTACCAAATTCAACCGCTTTCCATCTTCGATAGCATGCACATTTGCCGCAGCATGCACATTTGCCGCACCATGATTAGGTATGGGGTGCTGAATAATATTAGGAGGCCGAGAGAAATTGATTGCCTTGGCATCAATCAAGTCTTGCACTTTATGATGAAAAGCCTAACATCTTTCAATGGAGTGCCCCTGAGCACCTGAGTGGAACTCGTATCGTGCGTTAGGATCGAAATTAGGAGGCAAGTTGCCAGGGGCAGGAGGCCTCATAGTGCGGAGCTCAACCAACTTCATCTGGAGTAACTGTGGTAGCAACGCAGAATAAGTCAAAGGGAGAGGGTCAATCTTACGATCCCTCTGCCTAGACCTCTGTTGGAAAGGAGGTTGATGTTGCTGCTGCTGAACCTGCTGTTGGGGTTGTTGTTGCTGCTGAACCTGTTGTTGGGGTTGCTGTTGCTGAACAGACGGTGCTGGGATTGTTACTGCACCCACCTGATGATAACCCTGAGAACGTCCTCTGCCACGTCCTCTAAACACATCATTTGTATCTCCTTCTCTTCTTCTCTGACTACCAACAAACGGTTTCTTCGTCCCAGAGGATCCAGCCCCACTCACATCTTGAATCTTTCCAAGCTTTAACAAGCTCTCTATTCTTTCTCCAGCAATCACTATCTCAGCAAATCCGGTTGATGGACAAGCAGCTAGTCTCTCAAGATATGCCCCTTGCAGGGTGCCCATAAACATGTCTGCCATTTCTTTATCCAGCAAAGGAGGTTGAACCTATGCAGCCATTTCCCTCCACCTCTGTGCATATTCCTTGAAACTCTCTTTAGCATTCTGTGACAGCCCCTGCAATTGAGTGCGATTGGGCGCCATATCAATATTGTACTGGTACTGTTTTAGGAATGCTTCAGCCAGATCCTTCCAACTTCTCACAGCAGCTCTGTTCAATTTCATATACCAGGTCAAAGAAGCTCCAGCCAGACTGTCTTGAAAGTAATGCATCCATAACTTCTCATCATCTGTATGAGCTGAGATCCTCCCAAAATAAGCTTGGATATGTGTCTGGGGACACGTATTACCCTGATATTTATCAAAAGTAGGCGGCTTGAATTTTGGAGGGATCCTGACCCCTGGTACCAAACCCAGACTAGTAACATCAATGCCCATGGAATTCTTGCATTCCATAGCCCTTATCTTCTCTACCAGTTCATCGTACCTTTTGTCATTAGGAGCACCCATCTCAACATCAAACAGAGTAAATTGGTCTTCTTGACCATCTTCCTGAACACCACCAACATTTCTGCCATTTCCATTACCCACATTAACCACCGGAGGGGGATTGCCAACAGGAGGAGGAGTGCCATTGCCATTCTGATTAACCCCAAGCGTGGCCTCCGGACGCTCGACCAGAAGCCTCAGTCTTTCTTGAGTTTCGGCCATACCAGTCATGAGAGTCATGAACTGGTCCATTCGTGCCCTCATATCAGCCAAATCACTCTGCATTTGATCCATTATCCTTGCTTGATTTCTTCGAGTTGAGTAACGATGAATATGATTCTCAGCTATAGTTCCTGAAACCAAATAAAGGTTAGAGATCTCCTGCGACAGGTACCTGAAAACAAACAACAGAATGCAACATGATATGCGATGCAATGCAATGTTTATTCATTTTGAGGCATTCCTTCCTTCGATTCCAATTTGACCAAAAGAGAAGAGCGCATATCCCTGCAGTTGCTAACAGTGACAGAATGCCAGAGGTGAATACCCATCATATAATCTGACGAAGAATCTTTCTCAACCAACAAATCCAATAACAAGAAAACAAACCCACAGCCATGTGTGGAACAGTCAAATATAAATTGTTTTCGGACAAATACAACTGAAAAAGTCTGCATACAAACAAAAGGGAAACCCATCAACAAGCCTGATGGTGATTCCTAGAATAGCAACAAAATAAATCAAACACTGAGCCCATAAAAATCTTCCTGGACCTCTTTAAGAAGCGCTTCAGTAACCGGATTATCTGGGCGCTCCGTGAGACCTCTGATCAATTGGCTCCTTAACTTGACGGCTTCTTCTAGCTTTCGGATTTGATCTTTGACAGCTGACTCTTTGGCTCTCTTTACTCCGGCGCGGGATTTTAGGTCTTCGATCTCTTGATTAGCTGAACTTAGTCGTTGTAGAAATTCGCTTTCTTTGCCCTTCAAAGTTTCCCTCAACTCGTCGTTCTCAGCCCTGATTCTCGCCTCGATCTCCCTCCGACATTCAGAAAACTCATCCCACCTCTGTTGTCCTTTGGCAAGGGCATTCTCTGACTTGGTCAACTGCGCATTAATGCGCTTGCATGCCTCCTTTAGCGTCATCTCATTCTGTTTGACCTTACGAATATAGATAGTGTCTTCGGCAATTCTCTTCTTATTGGCCTCGTGAAGCTCAGTCAGCTGCTGCAGTTCATACTCAACCTTACGCTTGTCACAAAGCGTCTTTCTGAGTCCTTCACTTAGCTTATCCTTCTTTTTGACAGTCTTATCCAACTCTGCTTTAAGCTTGTCATATTCGGCAATGCTTATCGTGGTCACTGGTTCCACTGGATCTGACGGTCTTTCCTGAGAAAACGGCAAAAGAGTAATCTAAACCCTTCTTTTCAACCAGGCGTCATATTGAGAGGAAGACACATTGTTGCACTTTCCGAAGACGACTTTACCCTTCCTTTGAAGATTACCCCAAGCTCCAGTCGCTTGCCTTACCAACAAAAGGTTATCCTTCACAGGGAAAAAGAAAGACTCTTCCAAATCACTGTCCCTTGGAGGCTCTACCAAGGCAAATCCTAATTGTCTCCTGAGAATAACAGGGTTATAATTAATGCAACCCTTTACTCCCAAGAGTGGCACGTTAGGATGTTTTCCACAGATGCTGATGAAATCTCCCCCAATTGTCTTCTGATTGAACCAACGGATATCCTTTGCTGTCAACTGAATCATCCTCTTAGCCTAGTTCTTTGCAGGCTGAGGATTCAAAAAGGCCTCTGAATTTGGCAAATGACCCATAAGCCACCTATGGAACAGAGGCGCACAACATCTGACCAACCTTCCTCGCTTCTTCTCATTCTTGAAGTGCACAGAATAGTACAAATCACCCAGGAGGGTAGGTACGGGGTTCTTCATTACAAAAATATGGATCGCACTCATGTCCACAAACTTTGGTTCATCAGCAAACAGTATAATTCCATAGATACTCAAAGCCAGGATCGCACAAACGGTTTCCCACTGAGACTTAGCAACAAATTCTTCAGCTTTGGCAACCAGGAAGTCCAAATGAAAACCAAATAATTCTCCTTTGGTGGTGAGGTTGTCTGCTACCACAGGTACGCTCATATGAAGAGCCTTAGCTATTTCTTCATGCTTTGGAGGGTGCATGTCAGAGTTGAAGGGAATCTGGTACTTGAGAGGCACACCCAGCAGCCAAGCATACTCTTCTAGCATTGGGCCCAACTGAAAATCTGAGAAGGTGAAACACCTTAGCTGCGGGTCATAAAACTGTAAGCACGTATGAATGACACTCCTTTCTGAAGCATTCAAGTCAACAACCACAGTCATAATCTCCCCATAAGCCTTCCGAAACATACCCACATGGTCTGGAGTAATAAGAGCAATCATCTTTCGCAACTGTCCCACCTTTGTGTCGAAGAAACTATAGTGTACATTGTTCTTCCTAGGAGTCTCCATAACTGCAACAAGAACTGTCAACCGGAATCGAAAGGAAGTGTACCCTGCAAATGAATAAACATGAGGGTTAAATGCAAGAATGCTAATGATGATATGTATGCAAGGGCATGTGACCACTGCTGCACAAATACTACTGAACCCACTGTACTGCAATCTGAATTTGGTGAGATATACAACCCCAGGATAAGAAACCCAATAACAAACACAGAACCAGATGTGAGCTGATCAGGATCAAACTTCGGTAACCAATCCAGAACAAGTAAAGAAACCAGGTATTCTGACGGTCAAGGGTTCCTGCACACCTGTAAACAACCCCCCTAATCTCACAGGTAGGTACTAGGATGTTCAGTATCCCGGGCTCTCAGGTCGAGAAATGATGATACGTTTACCATTTCTGGTTTGGCATCATCATCAATCAAGGAGGCCTCAACTGATTCTCTAAAACGGAAGATCCTCAGCTTCAGAGGTTTGAGAAGCAATAGCACATTCAGCCCGAAGGATACAATGCTACCGCCAATCAAAGAGGTCGTCTGCCGATTCTCTTCAAAACAAAGAGGGGTCATCCTAACAGGTCATCCAGACTTAGCAGCCCTTCCAGATAGCTCTACCATCGTGGGAAATCCACAACGCAGAATTCTCTAGAGAGAACCACATCCAGATTGTGTTTCATATTCCCTCCTCGAACCGAGATGGAACGCGAGAGGACATGAAACACGCTAATCCTAAGTGCACTCAGGCCTGTGCATTGGGCCTATCTCTCAGAATACCCCCATCCCACCAAACAGAAAACAGTACAGCAGCGCAGCATAATACATCATATGAAATGAAAAAAATGCTAAAATACAGTAAATGCAGTAATATACAGTAGTATACAGCAAAAAACAGTAAATAACTATACAGTAAAATAGTAAATACAGCAAAGTACAGTAAACACCCAATGAAAGAAAGACAGACAAGCGCTAGGATTGACTCGCTAAGGAAACCAGAGATCCTGGGTTCTCTTCCCCAGCAGAGTCGCCAGCTGTCGCTCTCGGGATTTTCATCCTAGTACAAACGTGAAAGTGGCACCGAACAGAGTCGCCAGCAATGTGTATTTATCCCAAGAGAGGGAAAGGAAACACCGCATAAACCTGAAGAGAAAGGAAAAAGCATGGTCTTGCGACCAAGAGAACTGGGTTCGGGAGTCGGTTACGTGAGAGGAAGGTATTAGCACCCCCTCACGTCCATCGTACCCGATGAGATCCACGCTTGCTTGTCTCGATCAAAGGGTGTCGTCGTCTGAAGCTCCGCTGCTACTGGAAAGGGAAAGGAAAAGGAAAAGGGAAAGGAGAGAAAGAAAAAGAAACAAATGTAGGGAAAATAAAAGAAGTGCTCGAATGGGCCCTACCCCACTGCCTACGTATCTCATCGGGAACATGAGAATCAGAGCGACGTAGTTCCCCTAACTAGGGTCGCTTTGTTTGTGTTTTTTTGGGAACGGCTTACGTTCTAGCTCAGGTGTTGCAGGCTCGCTGGTCCGAGTGTGTTACCATCTTGCAAGAGAACGAGTAAGAGCACGTTCGTAAGTTAAGAGTGAGTGAGATGAGAAAAGAATTCCTGAAGGAAAGACGTTATTATTTGTTTTTGCCTTTTAAAAAGAAGTGTTTTGATTGTTTTGTGTTTTGTAACGCGCATTGTATTTAAGTCCCTCATGTAAGATCGAATGCCTCGAATAACGAACCGAGATGGGACGCACGCTAAACATTCCAAGAAAACGAGAGAAGATCCCTCACTATCTTGTTCTTGCATGAAAGGCCTAAATATAATGTTTGTTTTCCTTTATTAATATTTTTTACTTTTTGTTTGAAGATGAGAAGAGAAAACGCAAAGGAAACTCTAAAGGGAGGCTAAAGGATCCTAATGTTATCATGCATGGATGCCCTATGGTTAGTGAGGTTTGAAAGAGGAAGCCTAACTAAAACCTAATGCTAATCCTACTCCAAGCTTAATCAAAAATTAAGTTGGACTAGGTAGCTCTAAGGGGAAAAGAATCCAAGACTTGAACAAGTCTTGAGATTCAAGGGATGTGAAAGAGTGAAAGAGAAGAAAAGAAGAAGAGAGGTGGGATACAAAGATAGGGCAGCAAGCACATCATAATCATCATAGCCAAATCACATCATAAAACATGCTTCAAAGATCACACAAGCACATCTCAAGTACACAAGTGAAAGCACATAAGAAAGGATGCAAGTAAACTTGAATTAAGTGCACCATCAAACACACATGGATGTCATATCAAAGTGAAATGAAAGAGATAAGATGAAAATGAAACAAGACCAGAACTCACATCATATCATCATCAACAATTCCTATATGCAAAAGAGGTTCACATTATGCAACATGATGCACCAAATAAATTACAAAGTAAAAGGAATGATATGCATCACATAATTCAAACCAAATGCATCCAACAATGCTCAAGTAACATGAAAATCAAGTATAGAACTCAAGAGGCAGTAGCACACACATTAACATCATGTCAAGATCAAACTCAAGTCATACAAGATTAATCACCAAGCAACACATCCAAAGCATGCATCAAAACTAATCAAGGCAACCACTTACTATTCATGCAATCAAGCAAAGAAACATGTGAAGCAAAAAGTGAGAACATGTCACATAATGAACCCTAAATCAAGAGGATCAGAACCTCAAGCATGTTATACAAGTCAAACAAAAGGCCTCATGCATTGATTGTTTCATACAAGGGAGCATTGCACAAGATTAGGTCAAACATACCACAAAATTCAAGTCAAACAACACCAACTTAGAAAATCAAGATCAAATAGGAAAATGGACAAATGAAGATGAATCCAAAGCCATAAACAAACTCAAATAGAACATGATCACACCATATAATCACTTCAAGCATCAATCAATCACAACTAAACAAATACACTCAAACTAGGTCAAGTGTCTTAGCATGCTTCAATGAACTTCAAACCACAAGTAAAAAATCAACCAAAAATAGTAAAGTGGTTCAATAAATTCCCAAAAAATAACCAAAGACAAGCTTAAACATCCAATTAACATGTGTAAAAAGATTGGAACAGAATTAGCACAAGAACATGTTCAAAGGTGTTCCACAAGTCAAGATATGCACATAACCGAGCAATGATCGAGGGGCATCAAAAATCCCATGAAAAGCAAACAAAAGTGGTCACCAAGGCAGAAACATGACATGAAAACATTCCTCAATTAAGTTTCAAATCATGGCAAAAATATCAGCTCAATAAGGCATGGAAAGATCATCAAACATAAGCACTAATCACAAAGGTAAACATAGAAGACACTTTGGAAAATAAAATCAGAAATAATTACGAAAATAAATGGAAAATGAAAATAAAATTCCTAGAAAATTAAATAAGACATCAAAATACACACATGATTTTTTTTGGAATTTTTTGATGATAGAAAGTATTTTTAATAATAAAAAAGGGTGACGAAAAATAAAAAAGACAAAAAAAAGAAAATAAAAGAGTGAATTAGATGGAGGGTGCATTAGCAAATGAAACGAAGAAGCTACAAGTTGGGCCGGTACAGGGGGGTGCAAGGAGAAATTCGTGAGGGCCCATGGGAACATGTCATGTATTCAGAATTTATTTTTTTTTAAAAAGTGAAAGTGATAAGGAAATGTAACAAATGTTATGTGACATCTACATCAATAAGTCATCTTTTTTTTTAAACACTAAATGACAAAATTAATGAATAAAATAATGAAAACCAACCATCAGCCAAATCACCATCTGCATGCATAAACATGTTACGTGAATAGTGCAACGTGAGAGTTGCAGTAGCTTGCCGGCAACCGCGCCGTCCGGCCGGCCACCGCCGGCGGCGGCTGGTCCGGTCGGAAATGGGGAAACGAAGACAACCCCCCCTCCAGTTTTTCGCATAGAATCCAAAAATCAACTTAGTTTTCAAGTTTAAAGCCTCTAACACCCTCAAAAATGGCCATAAAGAGAAAGGTCATGGTGCACAACTTTCACAAATCAAAACAACAACCATACAAACATCTTATGCATCAACTCAAGAATCCAAATATGCAAATAATATTCTCAAAACATGTAAGACATGAGAGAAAAGAGTTGAAGAAAGATTACCAAAAATGGAGCTCTTGATACGTTCTACCTTTGCTCCAAAGCTTCAAAAGCACCCTCCTTCTAGCCTTTTAGGACTTCTAAGATGATGATGGAAGCAAGAATGGGGAGAAAGAGCCTCTTGTGAGTAGAATTCGAATCTTGAAAGTTTTTTAAGAGAGAAAGTGAACTTTAAGGTTTTTTTTTTCACACAATGAGCAGCCACGAGTTCTTAGGGTTTGTGTTGCTTAAATATGATGGGTTTGGAGTGTTTAATGGGCCTGAAATGTGGAATGGTTTATTTGGAATTTTTGGCCAAGATTGGAAGAGAGAGAGGGCACGGTTTAGCAAAAATGGGAGGGTGTGTTGATATTGATTTTTGAGTGAAGAGTGTGAACAAGGTGTGGAGAGAGGCATGTGAGAGGGAAGTCAGAAGGTACCTCTGTTTCTTTTCACTAAAATAGCAAAAATATGCATGGCATGCATGCAAGAATATGGTGTGTTGTTTGGTCATTTTGGGAAGGTTTTGGTGAAGTCACGCGTGGTGTATAAACATGCTACTAAAATGTTCATAATCGTGCCAAGAAATGCACCATGCCATGCCTTAGAACAAAATTGGGCAGCCCACTTCATGCCATGATATTTCCATGAGTCCTAATCCAAATTGTACCAATTGAATTCCATTGGAAAGCCCACACATCATGGAACATCTTTGGTGTTGAAAACAAGTGGAAATGAGGCTTGGAACCTTGTGGAAATAAACCATGAATATGGGTTCTCACAGCTGCCAAAATTGAGTAAAAAATTCAAGTCATGAACACAAATTGACCACATGATGACACCATCTTTGAAGGTGTATAACTCTTACCACAATGGTTCAAATGACACGAATTTGGATTCTTTGGAAAGAGGGGATTGCCCTCTACACTTTTCATGTTAGAAGTTTCTCAATTCAAACCTTGGAAATCACTTAAAATTGGCCAAGAATAATGGTTCACCAAGCTGTCAAAAATAACTTAGAAAAAATTCTAAGTTTTAGTGAAACCATAAATTGAAAATGTCACACTTTGAACACTTATAACTCACTCAATATCAAACCAAATGCCATGATTCTTGTGCCCATTTTGAAGAGAAAGTTTCATACTACAATTTTCATGTTAGAGTTTTCTCAATTCAGAGCTTGGAAATTGATCAAAATTGTGCATGAACATGAGTGCATAAAACTGTCTCAAAATAACTTAGAAAAAATTCTAAGTTTTTGAATTTCACAACTTGAAAACTCCAACTTCAAAACATCATAACTCTCTCAAAAATAATCCAAATGAGACAAACTTCACATGGTTGGAAAGCTTGGAGAAAGCTCTACAACTTTCATGTTTGAGGAAAATTTGAATGAAGCTCGTATCATGATGAAAATTGGCTTGGGAGATGGCTGAATTCATGCTAAAACTTTCCCAAAATGGAAACTTCCTAAAAACCTAGATTTCCAAAAATAACAACTTTTCCACATTTTTGATTTTTCATGAATCCTTGAACATTTCTTGATCAAATCTTGTCCATGGGCCATATTTGACTTGAGAATCATGATGTTGACCCCAAAAAGTCAGGAGTTGACTTTTTCACTGCATAGTTGACTTTATTCCCAATTCTCCTGATTTTTGAAATTCCTGATCAATTGAAAACCTTCTGAAACAAATTGATGGGCAATCTTCCATCCCTAGACACTTGAGGACATAAGGGATACCATGAGATCAAGTCTTGCCCAAAAAATCAGAAATAAACTGATTTTATGGCAAACCCTAGTTTTGGTACCCTCTGGTTAGGAGGAGATAGCACATCCTCCAAATTCAAATTCCTCTGAATATGATGTGTATCATGTCCACCAATGATGACATGTGCCACTTGGAGATGATAAAGAATCAAAGAGCTTGCTCATTTGGGGGTCAGATCCCAACTTTTGATTGCCTTGTATAGGAGATCATGCACTGTCCAATCTTCTTGATGAATTCTCCTCTCCCTATGACTTGTGAGGGCAAATGGAGATGATACATGATGTAAGAGGTTCTTGAAGCTTGTGAGAAACACTTGGCCTTCTTCTTTGGATGATCAACACCTTAGAGAATCACCTGATCACATGCCCTTATGCAAGATGCAATGCTAAATGCTTGATGCTTTGTTTTTTCCATGCTTGAATGCAATGCAATGCAATGATAGCTCATGCTAAATGATATGAAGAAGAGAGAGGGCAAATTTTGGGGTATTACACCCTACACCCTGATTCCAATCTTAACCACAGAAATCTGAAGATCAGAAATTGTGATATGAAGGGACGTGTCGTGGCTATGTGCTTGTGTACAGATAATAGCCAAAGGGAAATTTTTTAATAAATTGCTCATTTCAATTAAAAAGAAACCAGACATACGCATAGCGTTCAACAATGAGTTCAAACAACATACATCAAAATAGTGGATTCATCAACAAGCCTGATGATATCCATCAACAAAATTACATTAAGAGAAAGAAAGAAAAACTGTCAATCTGACAACTCTAAATCCTTCAACTTTTTGCTTGAATACTTGGCCTCCTCGAAGAGTATGCGAGTGCGCTGGTGATTTGGTCTTTCGATTAACTCCTTAATCAGAACATCTCTTTTGCTAGAGCTTCAGTCAACGAATCCATATGCATCAGGAGAGCTTCATCATCACAGAATCCTTTGTGCCTCTTCACACCGGCTTGCATCTTGAGTTTCCCTATATCTGCCATAGCCTCTTCAAGCTCCTTCTTGGAAGTCTCCAGCTCCTCTCTGGCACTCTCTAATTGCTCTTGACTTTTGCCAAGGTTCTCCCGAAATTTCCTCCGTTGTTCATGTGCCTTTTTAAGCTCGTCATCCATGATCTTTAGCTGTTCCTGCAACTCTGCGTTCTCGATTCTAACCTCATCCCAGGCCTGCTGAAACTTGGCTAACGTGTCCTTGGTCTGAGCTAAAGTCTGTTTGGTCTTCTTATGAGCTTGAGTGGCAGCATCGGCACCTTTACTAATTTTCTGGAAATGTTGAGCTCTTTCGGCGAAATCCTTTTCTCTTGCAGCTAAGATTTTTCCGGCGTCTTGGGCTTTATGCTCCAATTCTTTGTTGGCATGCAAAGCGTTTTGAATAAGACTACTCAAATCTGAATTCTCCACCCAAAGCTCCTTTACCAACTTCTACAGCTTGTCAAACTCCTCGATGGCTACCGTGGTAGGCTGCTCTGGCATTACAGGATATAAAGGGGGTTCCCTTGAAAAAGGCAAGAGTAATTCGTTCACCTTCATTTCAAACCATCTTTCGTAATCAGGATAAGACCTGCAATCCATTTTTCCAAAAACTGTTTTTCCTGTTTTACGCTGGTGACCCCAAGCATTCACAATTTCTTGCAACATTTCCTCATTTTCCGTCCCTGTAAAGAACAAAGAATTCTCAACATCCCGATCTGTGGGAGGAGACCTGGAAGCGTATCCAAACTGTCTAAGCTAGGATCGGGTTATAGTTGATTCCCCTTTTCCTGCCAATTAGAGGCACATTAGGAAAGTTCCCACAACTGGTGATAATCTCCATTCCCATCAACTTATGATCGAACCAGACAATGTTATCAGCAGTTAATCCCATTATCCGCTGGGACCATTTTAAAGAATCTTTTGTATCTACAAAAGCACCTGTCTGAGGTAAATGCTTCAAAAACCAATGAGATAAAAGTGGAGTGCAACAATTGACAGATCCTCCCCTTCTTTTTTAATTCTTGAAGTGCACAGAGTAGTAAAAATCTCCTAACAAAGTGGGAACCGGGTTTTTGAGAACAAAAACTCTTATAGCCTGCATATCCACAAAATCCTGTTGATTAGGGAAAAGAACAATGCCATATATGCACAAAGCCAAGATGGAAATTGCAAACTACCCAATTCTTTGATTCAGCAGCCTCTTGAGCTTGATCGGCAAGAAAATCTAAGTGAAAACCTTTGACCCCACTTTTGATAGCCACATTTCCTTTTAGCACTGAATCTTTCACTTGTACCGCAGCTGCAATCTCCTATGTGCTAGGATGATGACCAGAAAAGAATGGCAAAGCTGATTCGACAGGAATTCCCAAAATAAATGAGAACTCTTCCAAAGTAGGCATCAAAATGTAATCAGGAAAAAGAAAGCATCTCAGAGAAGGCTCATAAAACTTTAGCAAAGTGTGGAGAGCATCATGTTCATACTGTGTGATTCTGCGGACCATCTCAACCAATTTCCCATATTTCTTCTGGAAGTTGACAAGAATACCCGGGTCAGCCATAGCTATCACCTTATGCAGTAAATCCAAAGTCGGTTCTGGGAACTTGTAGGCAACATTGCTCTTTCTCTTGATTACCGTCTCTGTCGAGCCCATTGATTGGAATCAGAAGTGTAATAAGCACCTGTAAATGACAAACATGAATATTATGACATGATAATGCAGTGCAAAAGGGCATGGTATCAGCGTGCCCTGTGTCTGTGCTGGACTGTGTGCACGGTGTCTGTACAAATCTGAGAATGATACTGTAGATAGAAACCCACTGACTGTAACAAGTTACATCAACTGTCTGTGAAAATACCAGAATATCAGGGTATGTAGGAGGCATGGTCACCTGCAAACCTGTAAACACCCGCCCATACTCACATGTGGGTATTAGAACAGCGGTTCCTCTGTTTCAGATTCTCTATTTTGAGAAGCAATAACACATTCAGCCCGTAGGATACAATGCTATCGCCAAACAAAGAGAACATTCACTGATTCCCCAAAAATAAAGGCTATCCTATGCAAGTTCCAAAGTGGGCCCTCGGGTGCGAATGGGTTTGCCACAGAATGTGGGCTGCCACTGTCACCACTAAAGAGGGATGTTTCCACTAAGGTCCTCAATGATCGGTCACCAGCGTCGATAGCTTTCTAGGTTAACACTTCGAAATGCACAAGACGCGCAAATCAGAGCATCTCCAAAGAAAACCTCGTCTGGTTGTGAATTTCGTGTAAACCATACATAATAAGACGCTACGTAGGCCCCACTACCGTCCACTCTAGTCCTATGTATGTACTCAAGCCTGTGTAATGGGCTTATCTCTCAGAATACCCATCCCGCCAAACAGAAAACCAGCACAGCACAGTCCAGTATAATAATGATATGTAATGTAATAAATGCGATAAATACAGTAAAAACAGTAAATACAGCATCAAAGTAAACACCCAATGAAAGAAAAACAGACAAGCGCTAGGATCGACTCGCTTAGGGAACCAGAGATTCTGGTCCACAAGAAGTCCCCAGCAGAGTCGTCAGTTGTCGCTCCCGGGATTTTCATCCACGTACAAACGCGAAAGTGGCACCTAAACAGAGTCGCCAGCAATGTGTATTTATCCCAAGAGAGGGAAAGGAAACACTGCATAAACCTGAGGGAAAGGAAAGAGCATGGTCTTGTGACCAAGAGAACTGAGTTCGGGAGTCAGTTACGCGAGAGGAAGGTGTTAGCACCCCACGCGTCCATCGTACTCGATGGGATCCACGCTAGTTTGTCTCGATCAAAGGGTGATAGAAAAGATACTGGAAAAGGAATGAAAAAAAAAAGAGAAACAAATGTAGGGAAAATAAAAGAAGTGCTCGAATGGGCCCTACCCCACTGCCTACGTATCTCATCGGGAACATGAGAATCAGAGCGACGTAGTTCCCCTCAGCCAGGGCTACTTTGTTTGTGTTTTTTAGTGGAAACGTCAGAGTGCGCGTTCCAGCAGTTAGGTGTTGCAGCTCGCTGTATGGAGACTTAGCCGTTACCTGTTTGCGGTAGAACGGACATGACGAATCCTTAAGGAATAGAATGAAGGAGATGAGAAGAGAATTGTTTG
Source organism: Lathyrus tuberosus (assembly GCA_022829125.1). NCBI lineage: Eukaryota > Viridiplantae > Streptophyta > Magnoliopsida > Fabales > Fabaceae > Lathyrus > Lathyrus tuberosus. The sequence goes on from JALAZF010000497.1 coordinate 209,596, forward strand.
TTTTTGTGTTTTAGAAAGAAGTGTTTTGATTATTCTTGTGTTTTGTAACACACATTGTATTTAAGTCTTTCACGTAGGATCGAATGCCTCGCATATCGACCCAAGACGGGACGTACGCTAAACATTCTAAGAACATGAGAGAAGACCCCTCACTATCTTATTCTCACATGAAAGGCTCAAATACAATACATGTTATGTCTTTTGTTAAGTATTTTTTATTTTTGTTTAGAGATGAGAAGAAGAGAGACTCAAAAGGTTGAGAAAGGTAAAATCTAATGAGGGAGACTAAGACTCAGACCCTAAAGTTATCATACATGGATGTTCCTATGGTTAATGTGGTTTAAGAAACCTAATCCTAAGAGAAAGGAGAAGAAGAGTGAATTAAACAACTCACTTCTAAAGTAGAAGATGAGTTATAACTCAAAAGGGGGAAGAAAGAAGTTATTCAAGGAAAGCATATAAATGCTTATCATGATCACAAGTAGAATGATTAAAGGAGATAAGAGAAAATAGAAGAAATAAGTGTATGTGGAAGCATATCCACACACTTACTTACCATTAGCACCTACATAAAAAGGTTAGTTCAAAAACTATTTACAAGTAGTGAAATAAGGAAAGAATAACAAGTAGTGATCAAACAAATTAAGAATCAATGGATAAAGATCCTAAGAGATGAAAGTCATTCAAGGTCAGAACCTATGCTCTAAGGATGTTCTCTAATGTTAAGATATTAAACATGAACAAACTATGCACAATCAAATGTCCTAAACATCAAAGAAGTGCGATATGGAAATAAAAGATGAAGAATGAGTAAATATGCAATGTGATCATGCATTGATGCTTCATAAAAGATCAAGGTCAGAATCATATATCATTTACAAATGTCTCACAATGCATATGAATCATCATACAAATCATGGATGCAATGATACAAATAGAGGAAGTAAGATGAAGAAGAGATAAGAAAGAAAGAAACAATTTCCAATTAGATGCACAAAGTGACATACCAAAAGTGCATAACATGTGAAATGATTAATGAATGCATATGGGCAGTGACATACCATTGATGATATACAAATGGGATGAATGAAAAGTCATACAAAATGCACACATGAAACATGTAGAGCTTAAGAAAAGAAGATGTAAGAATTAGGACAAAAATATTCATGTAAGGATGACATTTAGAACAATTATGTACAAATGACAAAGAATGAAAACAAATGACCTATAATCATGGTTCAAGATGACCTATAATATCATACCAATGACCTATAATTTCATACAAAGTGAACACAAGAGGTGGCACAAGTGCCTCAACAAAATCATATGAGAATGAAGTAGAAGAATGTGCATACATGTAACTTCAAATGCAAGGCATCAAACAAATATCAAAGCACATGAGAAAATTGTAAAAATAGGTCTTAAACAATCCAAGTCAGAAGCAAAAACATGTACCAAAACTCATAGCAAAACTCAAAAGAAAACATGACCAAAGAATTTCACAAAATCACATTGGAACAAACTAAAAGTAATTGCAAAGATGAACATGCAAACATGTGATAAAATGACTTTAAAAATCAAAAGAAAATTTTTTTAGATACTTTAATGTGTTATCTAACCAATGAAAAAAGAATGAGTCAAAATTGTTGTATGAGATGGGAGAAATAAAATGCACAAGTTCAAGTGTCAAAGAAAGGTTCAAATGAAAAAGAAATTGAAAAGAAATTGTGGAAATATGCTCAAAAATTAATAAAACCAGAATTAAAAATTGTAGAAAATTAATTAAATGTGTAAAGATGTCACATGAATTTATTTAGAATTTTTTAAATGTGTTTTAGTATTTTTAATGAAATGAAATGAAAACTATATAAAAAAAGAAATTTAAAATGAAGGTAAATAGGCAAGGGGTGTGAATATAGTAAGAACTCAGTTCAAATATGTTTGGGCTCAATAAAAGAAGGGTGTGAATATCAATTATTCAATCCAGTCCAAAACGCGTGTAGCACACAGAATTATAGTAGACCCTCATTCAATAGTTGACTCAATAACAAGCGTTGGATCAAGTCAATGCAGGATTATCAAGCAAGTACACACATCAAGCGAATCAGAGATAAAGTCCACAATAAGTAGTAGGCACGCACACACATAGAGGTCACTCAGGTTAAAAAAAATGCACGTGAGAGACCACACATTCATTAATGTGTTGGCTAATTGATAGGAGTTGGATGAAACTGATCGGACGGTCCTAATATAAAGTTCTAATCCCTAGCTGAAAATGTCCACCGACCGAAGAAGGACCTCCGGTCGTCTTCTCGGGCGAAGCGCCACCACCTACAACCTTCGAATCTTCCAGAAACGTGTAAAAATGGTACCAATCGAAAGAGGAAGTCACGTACATCATGAATCCAAGCTTAGAATTACAAAACAATGCACGCACAGTAAGAACAGAACACAAACATTTTGCCCTAAGTTTCACAACTACGCTCCTAATGAGCCTATCACTAGCCGGAGATATTACATTGCTTCTAATAAGCTCCAAACAACAGAAAAACATGATAAAATCAGTGATTAAATGCAAGAAAAAGTTGACAAATTGTTGAACCTGGAATTTGGAGAAGATTGAGTTGTAAGAAAACCAGAGAATCTTGTGAGATCTTGAACTTCTAGAACTTCAATTTTGAGCAAAATAAATGCTGTTGAATCTTGGAAAGGAAGAGAAAATGGAGGTTCAGAACTTCAACATGCTTTCAATCTTGTATGCTTCGAAGCTTCAATATCTTGATGATGAAGATTGAGAATGAATCTTGATGAATTCGTGCAGAGAGAGAGAGAGAGAGAGAGAGAGAGAGAGAGAGAGAGAGAGAGTTTGGAGAGAAAACTTGAGAGTGTTTTGGAGTGAGAGTAAGAAATGAATTATTTTTCTTCAATTCTGAGTGAGTTTGAATATATAGTTGGGGTTAAGATTTAACTGGTGTGGTTAATTGAGTTAGTTAAGTGAGTTGGAGCTGGGTTAAATGAGTTCACTCTAACTAACTGAGTTAAGTTAGTTAGAGGTGAGTTGGTGAGGTTGCTATGGTGTGGAGAGGTTCATGATACCATGGTGAGGTTAATGGAGAATGGTGAAAGATGATGATGGTACTGATGTTATGTGTTGCTGCAGAAACTTAGTGAGCAAGTTTCTACTTATTTCCCTTTTCATGTATGGTATAGCATGATGCATAGTGTGTAAGAAACATGCATGGCCAAATGGATTAAAGAGCAGCAGGTAGGAAATGTTTGATGTATGCGTGTGTATTGAGTAATCAACCAACACAATGTGCAACAATTTCACTCTTGGAATTAAAACAATCAGTGGAAACTATGGATGTTTAGGGATGAATTTCTCTATGTATGATGGATGATTTGGTGAGTTTTTGATGTCATTAGAAAGAGGGAACATGGGAAAACATGATTGGTATGGAAATTGAATTGAATAGAAGCTTGTAAGATGGCCAAAAATATCTCTAAACATCAATACACAAAACTGGTTTCATGGGCGTGTGACCTGGTAGGCTGGCATGGCATCATGTCTTTCGAATTTCAGCATGAACACATCAACTTTTGACAACTATAACTCCATCATAACTTACTCAAATGGAAAAATGTCCAACATCAAAGTTGAAGAGGACATTGAGAGGAACAACTTTGATGTTCGAAATTTTTCATTTGAAGCTTCCTTCAATGAGAAAAATGGCTTGACATTTGGCACACCAAGTGTTTGATGAAATTATGGCCTATGGGCCTGAACTTGCCTTGCCATGACTTGGTTTTTGCCTTGATTTTACCAAACTTTGATTGATCATAACTCCCTCAATTTTGATCCAATGGAAGAGTTCTTTATATGGATTTGAAGCTTAGAATGTGAAATTTAATTGGCTCAACTTGGGTCTGGAGTTTGGAGCTTTTATCATGAAGAAAGGAAGCATCAAAGTGTAGTGCAAAATGGTCCAAACTTGCCATTTTTAGAAACCCTAAGTTTCTAAAAATGGAAACTTTGTACATTTCTTGAATTTTCATGATTCCTCCATCATTTCTTGATCAAATCTTGTCCATTGACCATATGTAACTTGAATTTCATGAATTTGACCCTAAAAAGTCAGGAGTTGACTTTTTTCACTGCACAATTGGCTTTTTCCTAAATTTCTTGATTCTCAAGCAACTGGCCAATTGAACCTCTTCTGAAATGAACCAATGATCAATCTTCCACCCTTAGACACTTAATATCATGTAGCTAACATTGAGAGATCAAGTTTGAACCAAAATTTCATCAGGAGAATGCTTGGACCACAAACCCTAATTTGGACTGTTTGATAGGAGATGATGCACTGTTCAATCTTCTTGATGAATTCCCATCTTCCCATGACTTGTGGGATCAATTGGGATGATATATGATGTAAGAGACCCTTGAGGTCTGTTTGAAGACCCTTGGCTTTTGTTCTCTTGCTTGGGATAGTCAATGCTCTGCAATCCACTGATCACATGCCCTTATGCAAGATGCAATGCAATGCTTTATTTTTCTATGCCTGAATGCAATGCAATGAAATGAAAGCACATGCTAAATGATATGAAAAATGAGAGGGCAAATTTTGGGGTATTACACCCACGAATGTTGATGTAGTCAAGAGATACTTCGCCTAAACTAAAAAAAAACGTCTCGGTGGATTGAAAACCCGAAAGGACGATCCAGGCAAAAATTAGAGACAAAAGTAAAAAAAAAAATCATCCCGGTGGATTGGAAAATCATAGTACAATCCAGGCAAAAATTAGGGATAATGGCAAGTAACTATGTCCAACAAAGGCAAGTCCCTCAGCAACAGTTACGTCGTCCATCAGAAAAACTCCAGTCACGGTCATCTTCGACAGAAGCTCAGGATGCCCGAAATTCAAAGTTGGTAGAAAGATATTGGTCGTTATGTTTCGATGTAGCCCTTTTCCCTGTAAATTACCATTTTCTAACTTTGTATATACTCTTTGGGATCACGCGTTTGGCTGATTTCCATCATATCAATAAAATTTGAGCCCTTGTGCTTTTGTTTGCAATTCTTATTTGTTTTAGCTTTATAGAACGACGTTTTTAACATGATCAACGATTCTTGAAATAAAACAAAAATGAATTTACTTGTAAAACTTTTTCTTCTTTTAAAATAAAAAGATGGCAATTTCTTTTGACTGTTGAACATCGAAAGAACATCGATCGCTACTCCAGAAGTAATCGAGCTTCAAAGTGCAGAATCAAAGTACTCCTTCTAAACCAGTACGTCTGAACGAAGGACCAACTGTGTCAGAGACCTTGTTTCGTCTGACACGCCCCGACAGAGTTCTCATTTCCTAAGCCCGATCAACGTAGCTCCCCGCATGGACTATCTCTCCTAAGCAAGGCAGAATTGCTATCTTGAACCAGGGATACCTTTTCATCTCCCACCTTGTGAGATCTTTTCACATAGTTGCAAGCTGAATCAAGTCTAAAGGTAAATATCAATGTTGTTGCATATGTTTCTAAGAATCCAAAGAACCTCTCAGCATGAATTGATTCAACTTGAGCCAAGAGGAATCCATGCCCAAAGTCATGCTGCTGCAAGCTGTTTTGGAAAAATCAGTTTGCATGTTTGCTTGCCACACACGATTTCTGAATCAAAACCAGGGATCATTATGCCACATGTACTCAAACCAATCACAATGCATCTAATCCAACCTACAAAGCTGAGTCACAAAGCCAAGGAATCTTCCAACTTGAAGTTCATGCATTTTGGCACATTTTGCCTTGAATTCAAAGGGCATTAATGTGGAATAGTGCATTGTCAAGATTCTCACTCTCCTCAGTCAAGTTCTCTGATTAAACAACAATTAAAATGACTGAGGAATGTGATTTTAGTCAAGGCATAGCTGATCTATTTGGAGCAGCTGTTACACCTAATGCAAGAGGCATTTATGTCCAACGAATCCCTTTGAAGGTGATCTGATCCAGCAGCCATTCACTATTCCTCCAAGACAAGAGTTGATCACCTATAAATAGAGGTTCCCATGGATCATTCAAGGCACACCAAAGCACCTTATAGCACTGCTTTCTCTCATTCTCTCTTAAGTGCCAATTTTCTTTGTTTTTGAGTAACCACCATCGGGTTTTGAGTTGCAGTCCTAAGCAATCCATTCCAATTGCCCAGACACATCACATATGATGTATTTGAGGTGTCCAAACACTTAAACACCAACTGTAACACCCCTAGCTCAAAATCACTCTTCAACCAAGCCATTTTGCCTCAATTATGCAGTTGGAGTTCTCCAACTTGATCCAAAGGTTTGCAGAGTGTTCTAAAGCTTGTAACACACTCCACAACATCCATTGAAGCTGTAGGGATCATCAAATCGCATCTGGAACACCATCTGTGCAGAGTTCCATTTCAGCTTGCATCAAGGTAAGCCTCAAAACCACATCTTCATGATCCATGCATATTTCCTCGCATGATATTTTTGCCAATTGCTTGCCATCATATGTTGAGTGTTTTCCCTCAAAAAATTGGATCATAACCCACATAACCATGTCTGCACGACTGCTTTTGCAAAATTAGGGTTCATACGGTTGTGATGATATAACTTGCTATACACTGAAAATAAATGAAATCAAGTATTGCCATCTTGTTCCTTGTGAAAAAACGCATGAGTTTGGTATTTGAATCATGTCAAATGGTTATGAGATGAGTGAGATAGGGGGCTTCATGCACGAGCTCGAGGAAGAAGATGGCCATGGCGCCATTCTTCAGGTTTTCCAACAAAGTTCTCTATATATTTTTCATTTGCCATACTATATTTGAATTGGCATTGTGCCCCAGTGGTTGATCAACTGGTTTTTTGTGTATTGGCAAGCGAGAGGTCTGGGGTTCGAATCCCCCTCGCCCCAAATCTCTTTTTTACCACTTTTTCTTATTTTTTTTGTTATTTTTCATATTTATTTTAAATGATTTGAAAAATTAATACCACACTCAATTTTAATTATTTTTTATTGGCTCTTTTTGCAAAAAATCACGAAAATGTTGAAATATTTTATTCCACAAAAAAATTATATTTATATTATTTATTTAATATTATTAGTATTTTTGTGAATAAATTCATTTTTATTGTTTTTAAACCTTTTAAAAATAAATATTCATGTTGGAAAATCAACACCAAATAGGTTTTAATTCATTTTGTGATTAAAACCTCATTTTTCAAACCTAAAACCAAAATCACAAGTTGTTTATTCAAACTTATTTGGAATTTGTATTATTTTAATTAATTTTCTTTGAAAAATTACTTTAAAAATGATGAAATTAGGGTTTTATTGATTTTCACCCTAACAAATTTTTCTAAACACTTGGGCCTCTAATAGAGTGTAAGACCCAATCCCTTTTTGAAACCAAAAACTTTTTGGCCTCAGTCATTGTATAAGACCCACGGTGTTTGTTAGTTTCTTGGATTGGCTAGAATTTTGGTAAAACAAAGTATGTTCAATGTTGATGTCAAGGTGGTGATGTCACAACATTGAGTCTTAACACTGGGCTGTGTTAAGAGTTAAGTTGGTTGTCTGATGTCACAAGCGATGTTGTGACATTAGATCTGCAGAATTAATAACATCAGGTTTAGTGATGTTGTTAGGGTTTACGTTTTAGCTGGAATTGTGGAGAGCAGGTAGTCTCATTGGTTGCGGATATCTTGGGATAGATATTCTCTGTTGCATAGAGATTTGATGCAGATTTGTAGGAGGTTTAAAGGCTGAAGATTTAAGAAGATTTTGAGAGAGAAAATCTGTTTTGAAGATTCAGTTTTAAATGACAAATCAGGTCAGATATTGTAGCAGGTCCAAGCCCAATTCAAAGAGCTATATAAAGCGCAACAATCCTGAAGGAAAAGTAACGAAGAAAGAGAGCTAAAGACTGAGTGTCGTTTGTGCTTCGTGTATGTTTTGTAAACCATTCGAGTGTGAATTGGTATTGTTGTTTTGAGTTGTTCTTGATCAAAGCTGTGAAGCAGAATCAAGTAGTGTTATTCAAAGTGTGTGATCTTTGAATTATATCACTGAAGTGATTTAGGGATTGAGTAGTGTTCTCATACTTAAGTCGTCTCTTAAGTAAAAGGTTCATTAAGTAGTGATTAAGTTTAGGAGATGTCAACTGGGTTGCTGAGTCTGTAAATTAATACTACTGATAGTGAAATTCATCCCTGGCTTGGTAGCCCCCAGACGTAGGTAGTTAGACCGAACTGGGTGAACAATTCATTGTGTTGATTTATTGCTTGTTATTGCATTGTCCATTGCAGAGTGTGTTGTTGTGACATCGCACTTAACATCACACATCTGGTACCAGAATTTCAATTGGTATCAAAGCATGCATCCTGTCTGTCTCTGGGTGAGATCTAGGGAAGTTACTTTCTGGTGTAAAGATGGACAAAGAAGTTGGAGGATTTGTCAACAGACCCCCTATTTTGGATGGCTCGAATTATGATTATTGGAAGCCAAGGATGATCACTTTTTTGAAATCCTTGGACAGCAGGGCTTGGAAGGCTATAATTAAAGAATGGAAAGGACCAGTTGTGTTTGAAAAAGATGATGCTGGGAAACATAAAGAGGGCACCTCAAAGCTGAAGCCTGAAGAAGAATGGACCAAGGAAGAAGATGAGCTTACCCTTGGTAATTCCAAAGCTCTAAATGCAATTTTCAATGGAGTGGATAAGAATATATTCAGGTTGATCAATACCTGTGAAGTTGCTAAGGAAGCGTGGGATATTTTGAAGGCTACACATAAAGGAACATCTAGAGTTAAGATGTCAAGACTTCAGCTTCTAACATCGAAGTTTGAAAGTCTGAAGATGAAGGAAGATGAGACTATCCATGACTTCCACATGAGTATTCTTGAGCTGTCCAATGCATCCAGTGCTCTTGGAGAAAAGATGTCAGAAGAAAAGCTTGTAAGGAAAATCCTTAGGTCCCTTCCTAAGAGGTACAAGATGAAGGTGACTGCAATTGAAGAAGCTCAAGACATCAGCAAGATGAGGGTTGATGAGCTCATTGGATCTCTTCAAACTTTTGAGCTTGGGTTGAATGAGGAAGAACCTGAGAAGAAGTCCAAGAGTATAGCTTTAGTTTCCAGTTCTGAAGAAGCCAAGAAAGAGAAAGTAGACGACTCTCAGGAGGAGCTGTCTCAGGCTATTGCTTTGCTGGGTAAACAATTCAACAAAGTTATGAAGAGGATAAATAGGAGTTATAATCCCAATATCAACAGATCAGGAGAACAAGGGAAGAAGTCTAAAGATGAAGAAAAATCCAGTAATGACAAAGGGATACAATGCTTTGAGTGTGAAGGGTATGGACATGTCAAGAAGGAATGTCCCACTTTTCTAAAGAAGCATAAAGGGTTATCAACTTCTTGGTCTGACAGTGAGAGTGAATCTGAAGAAAATTTAGCTAAACTTGTTAGAGCTATGGTTGGGGTTTATGAGTTAGATGATGAGTCTTGGAATGGTGAAGTTACTTATGATGAACTTGCTGTCACTTATAACGATCTTTTCATGAGAAGTGAACAAGTGTGTCTGGAAGGAGAAGAGCTGAAGAAAACCATAGTTCAGTTAAAAGCTGAAAAGACTGACCTTGAAGCTGAAGTCAGTATGCTTAACTATAAGCTGGACTCTATGACCAAAACTATCAGAATGTTGAACAATGGTACTAATGCGTTAGACAACATTCTTAGTATTGGGAAGATGGCTGGAGACAAATGTGGTTTGGGATTCACCAGTGATGCAGGTTCTATCACCCCAAAACCAGTGATGTTAAAACAGATGTTAAAACATCATGACAGAACTCCATCTAAGAAGAAATACAGACGCTGGAGGTGTCACCATTGTGGATGTTTTAGACACATTAAGGCGTATTGTTATAAGCTACATGGGTATCCACAGAAGGCTCATCAGGTTGTTCCCAAACAGAACTGTTATAAAGGAAGGCAGGTTCCCAAGCCTAAGAAGCAATGGGTCCCTAAAGTTAAGGTTACCAGCTTGATAGCTCACACTTCTTTAAGGGTTTCTACCAAAGAAGATTGGTACTTTGACAGTGGGTGTTTAAGGCACATGACTGGAGTAAAGAATCTGTTGGTAGATGTGAAGCTTCATTCTTCAGGCTATGTTACATTTGGTGATGGGGTCAAAGGAGAGATCAAGGGGAGTGGTAAACTGAACTGTGTTGATGCTCCCAAACTGGAGGATGTTCTTCTTGTTAAAGGACTGACAGCTAATTTGATTAGCATTAGTCAACTTTGCGATCAAGGATTCAAAGTAGACTTTACAAAGTCTGAATGCATTGTCAAAGATGATAAAGGAGAAGGCATTATGAAAGGAGCCAGATCTAAGGACAACTGTTATCTCTGGGTGCCACAAGACTCAAGTTCTTCCACTTGTGTTTTTGCTAAAGAAGATGATGTCAAAATCTGGCATCAGGAGTTGGGACATCTTCACCTAAAGGGAATGAAGAGAATCATCTCCTTAGAAGCAGTCAGAGGAATTCCGAAACTTAATATTGAGGAAGGAAAAGTGTGTGGAGACTGTCAAAAAGGGAAGCAGACAAAGATGTCTCATCTGAAGCTTCAACATGACACCACCTCCAAGGTATTGGAACTACTTCATATGGACTTGATGGGACCTATGCAGGTGGAAAGTCTGGGTGGAAAGAAATATGCATATGTAGTTGTGGATGACTATTCTAGGTACACCTGGGTGAGCTTCATCAAAGACAAATCAGAGGTGTTTGATGTTTTTAAGGATCTTTGTCAAAGACTCCAAAGAGAAAAGGAGAGTAAGGTTATCAAAATAAGAAGTGACCATGGAAGAGAGTTTGAGAATAGCAAGTTTGAAGAATTCTGCTCTGCTGAAGGTATAAGTCATGAGTTTTCATCTCCTATTACTCCTCAGCAAAATGGAGTAGTTGAGAGGAAGAACAGAACTATCCAAGAGTCTGCTAGAGCGATGATCCACGCCAAGAAACTTCCTTATCATTTATGGTCTGAAGCCATGAATACTGCCTGCTACATTCACAACAGGGTTACCCTGAGAAGAGGCACTTCATCCACTCTGTATGAACTATGGAAGGGAAGAAAACCTAATGTTAAATACTTTCATGTTTTTGGAAGTAGATATTATATTCTGGCTGATAGAGAACAGAGAAGAAAATTGGATTCCAAAAGTGATGAAGGAATATTTTTGGGATACTCTACTAACAGCAGAGCATATAGGGTTTTCAACTCTAGAACCAAGGTGATGATGGAGTCAATCAATGTGGTGATTGATGACAATGACAAGCAAGGAGATGATGATGTCCTAGATGATGTTGGAACATCAGTTGGTGAAGTTGCACCAGAAGCTGAAGACAGTATTCCAACTCCTAGTATTGCTCCTGCTGAGCCTGAAACTGAGCAACCTCATAAGGATCCCTCTATCAGAGTGCAGAAGGACCACCCAAATGAGCTCATTATAGGTGATCCAAACTCTGGAGTGAGGACTAGGTCAAGAGATGTTATAGCAAGTTCATGCTTTGTCTCCAAAATTGAGCCAAAGAATGTCAAGGAAGCATTGACTGATGAATTTTGGATAAATGCAATGCATGAAGAGCTGGAGCAATTCAAGAGGAATGAAGTATGGGAGCTTGCACCTAGGCCTGATGGAGTTAATGTGATTGGCACCAAGTGGATCTACAAGAATAAATCTGATGAACAAGGAGTGGTCACCCGAAATAAGGCCAGATTAGTTGCTCAGGGATACACTCAGGTTGAAGGAATTGATTATGATGAAACCTTTGCTCCTGTGGCATGACTGGAATCTATCAGATTGCTCTTAGGTGTGGCTTGTAATTTCAAATTCAAGCTCTTTCAGATGGATGTTAAAAGTGCCTTCTTGAATGGTTACTTAAATGAAGAGGTGTATGTTGATCAACCAAAAGGATTTATTGATCCAACATTTCCTGACCATGTGTACAAACTAAGGAAATCTCTATATGGTTTGAAGCAAGCACCAAGAGCTTGGTATGAAAGACTTACTGAATTCTTGGTTGTGAATGGCTACAGAAAAGGAGGGATTGACAAGACCTTGTTTGTTAAAGAGGAAGGAGGAAAACTAATGATAGCTCAAATCTATGTTGATGACATAGTATTTGGTGGGATGTCGGATGCGATGGTGAAACATTTTGTGGAACAGATGCAGTCTGAATTTGAAATGAGTCTTGTTGGTGAGCTAAACTATTTTCTTGGTCTACAAGTTAGACAAATGGAGGACTCCATATTCATTTCTCAGAGCAAGTATGCAAAGAACATAGTGAGGAAGTTTGGTTTAGAAAATGCTAATCACAAGAGGACTCCTGCTCCTACTCATCTAAAATTATCCAAGGATGAACATAGTGTCAGTGTGGATCAAAGTTTATATAGAAGCATGATTAGGAGTCTATTGTATCTCACAGCTAGCAGACCTTACATTGCTTTTGCTGTTGGAGTTTGTGCCAGATATCAATCTGAACCTAAGGCTAGTCACTTGAATCAAGTGAAAAGGATCTTGAAATATGTTAATGGCACTAGCGACTATGCGATGTTGTACAGTCATGGATCTGGGACTGAGTTACGGGGATATTGTGATGCTCACTGGGCTGGGAGTGCAGATGATAGGAAAAGCACTCCAGGAGGATGTTTCTTCCTAGGGAATAATCCGATATCATGGTTTAGTAAAAAGCAAAAATGTGTGTCTCTTTCTACTGCTGAAGCTGAGTACATAGCAGCAGGGAGTAGTTGTTCTCAACTTGTGTGGATGAAGCAGATGTTAACAGAATACAATGCCAAGCAAGATGTCATGACATTGTACTGTGATAATTTGAGTGCTATCAATATCTCTAAGAATCTTATTCAACATAGCAGAACTAAGCACATTGATATAAGGCATCATTTTATAAGAGAATTGGTTGAGGACAAAGTTGTTGTCTTAGAACATGTAGCTACAGATAAGCAATTAGTTGATATTTTCACTAAAGCCTTAGATGCAAACCAATTTGAAAGTTTAAGAAGTAAATTGGGAATTTCCATTTATGAAGATTAAGTGTGCTGGAGAGTGTATTGTGCAGTTGTGTACTTTATTGAAAATTGATTCAACTGCTAAAGGCATACAAGATTGGAGTTCATAAAAAGTTACAAACAAAGAGCCTACAGATTGTCCCAACCCCCTGAATCTAGAAAAGTTTTCCAGTCTTCATCCCATTCATCATCAAAAGCATGTCGTTGCACTGGAGGGTTCTTGCTGGTTTTCATTCTTGTCTCTGAGGTCCAGCCAGCTCTTATTGCTCCTGAAGAAGTTCCAGCTGGTGTCTGTGTTTTGCTCTTCTTCTTCAGTGGATCTGGTTTCTTGTCCTCCTGCTTGAGGTTCCTTGCTGCATATTTGGAGCTTGACTGGCTCATTCTTGGTTGCTGAGTGGTGCTGCTAGAAGAAAGGCTTGTGTTTATAATGAAAAACAAGGAGCATCATTTGTATCGACTGGACAGTCAATGTGTTGGAACTTGTTATGGGGAAACATGATGTTTGACCATGACTTTATGTCAGGATAGTGTGTTTGGTAATTGTCCAATTGTGGCTAAAAAGGGGGAGAGTTAGCCTAGGTGTGTAGAGTATACCTTTTATCCGGTGTGGTGCAGATGTTGAGGGGGAGTGTGCTTGTTGAACAGTTGCTGGTTTGCTTGGTTTTGCCCTATGATGCTGATTAGTGATTAGAGTGTGTGCAGCATGCTAAAAGCATTGTGAAGCTATGATGAAGAAATGCTGTTGCGAAGGTTGTTTTAAAATTTTTTCCGCTGCTGAAGTCTCTGAAGGTGCAGAGATTGTTTTAGCCAAAATTAGCCAAAGGGGGAGATTGTTAGTTTCTTGGATTGGCTAGAATTTTGGTAAAACAAAGTATGTTCAATGTTGATGTCAAGGTGGTGGTGTCACAACATTGAGTCTTAACACTGGGCTATGTTAAGAGTTAAGTTGGTTGTCTGATGTCACAAGCGATGTTGTGACATTAGATCTGCAGAATTAATAACATCAGGTTTAGTGATGTTGTTAGGGTTTGCGTTTTAGCTGGAATTGTGGAGAGCAGGTAGTCTCATTGGTTGCGGATATCTTGGGATAGATATTCTCTGTTGCATAGAGATTTAATGCAGATCTGTAGGAGGTTTAAAGGCTGAAGATTTAAGAAGATTTTGAGAGAGAAAATCTATTTTGAAGATTCAGTTTTAAACAACAAATCAGGTCAGATATTGTAGCAGGTCCAAGCCCAATTCAAAGAGCTATATAAAGCGCAACAATCCTGAAGGAAAAGTAACGAAGAAAGAGAGCTAAAGACTGAGTGTCATTTGTGTCTTCGTGTATGTTTTGTAAACCATTCGAGTGTGAATTGGTATTGTTGTTTTGAGTTGTTCTTGATCAAAGCTATGAAGCAGAATCAAGTAGTGTTATTCAAAGTGTGTGATCTTTGAATTATATCACTGAAGTGATTTAGGGATTGAGTAGTGTTCTCATACTTAAGTGGTCTCTTAAGTAGAAGGTTCATTAAGTAGTGATTAAGTTTAGGAGATGTCAACTGGGTTGTTGAGTCTGTAAATTAATACTACTGATAGTGAAATTCATCCCTGGCTTGGTAACCCCCAGACGTAGGTAGTTAGACCGAACTGGGTGAACAATTCATTGTGTTGATTTATTGCTTGTTATTGCATTGTCCATTGCAGAGTGTGTTGTTGTGACATCGCACTTAACATCACACATTTGGTACCAGAATTTCAGTGTTTTCAAAACCTCGGCTCGATCGTCGCCCTTTTTAAAATTAACTATTGGGCTTCTCCTTGAGCTATAAGACCCATTCAAAAATCATTTTTGGGCCTCTAATAGAGTGTAAGACCCAAGCCTTTTTGTAAAATAAACCCATTTTGGGCCTCACTTATTGTATAAGACCCACTGTGTTTTCAAAAACTTCGGCGCAATCGCCGCTTTCTAACAAAATTATCTGGGCCTACCCTCGTGTTATAAGCCCCATTCCTTTTCTTTAAACACTTTGTGGGCCTTTTGAGAGAGTGTAAGACCCATCCCCTTGTACAGAAAACCTTTCTCGGGCCTCAGTCACTTGTATAAGTCCCTGTACAAAACGACAGTGCAATCACTGATGCAACCATGGGGCTCTCCTTGAGCTGTAAGCCCCAATTTTCCTTTCAAAGCACTTTCTCCTTTGATTTTGTAATATACTGTTTTCAACTATTCTTTGTTGAACAACTAACAATACATCATGGAAGCTCTACAACCGAGTAAGTGTTTACCCGCTTTCATTTACCGCTTTCATATGTATATAACTGTACTGTGGGGCTGTTTCACTGTAAGACTTCTTTCATAAACTCATATCAACTGTGTAATAATAGTATAGATATTTAGAGTTTTCACGACAACTACGTCTAGAACTAGACAAAACCTCGTCTCCTTACAACAATTTTAGATAACTAGATCTAAGAAATTCCCCCTTTGAACAGTTCATATACAGAAGGCCAATGTTCCAAGTAAAACCCCTTCTGGAACTATTCATCAGCCTCCTCTTGGGCTTAGTGCAAGGACCCAAAGGCTTCCTAAAAGCATCCCCGCCTCCTCTTGGGCGTTGTACAAGGACCCGTCGGCTTCTTAGAAGTTTTCACAGCCTCCTCTTAGGCTTTGTATAATGATTCTTCCTCCGGGAAAATAGCCTCCTCTTGGGCTTCATACAAATTGTCCCTCCGCTTCTTAAAAGTTTCTAGCCTCCTCTTGGGCTTCGTACAAATTGTCCCGACGACCTCTTAAAGGTATTGGAACAGAGATTAGTCATCTTAATAGAACAGTCTTTCAAAGAGTCTAGATCTTTCTACCGCAAACGTATTGTTCCTTAATTTCTCTTAAGCATAGTACAAAAGGTAAAACTCTAGACTTGGACAGTCTAAGACCCTTGAGTATCAAAGACATTCTCAAGCCCCTTTCAAGAATGGGAAGAACACCCGTAGACTTGAACGGTCTAAAACCCTTTGGATTCCCCATTTCCTTAGAGAACAGGAAATAATCCCAACCCTCAGATCAAGTCCATGAGTACAACATTACTCATATAAAAACTGATTTTCTCTTTTGATCAACCTACTGGACCTGTCACTCAACTGAAACAGTTACTATTGCCTCCTCTTGGGCTTTGTACAATGATTCTCCCCAACAGAGTTAAAACTTTTAGCTCCATCTCGGGCTTCGTACGAGATACAAACACACTCTCTTGTTGAGTATAAAAGACTCTCTTGTTGAGTCACCCACCCTTCAGCCTTCGTCTTTGGCATCGTACAAGACACAAAACACTCTGTTGTTGAGCATAAAAGATTCTCTTGTTGAATCACCCCTTTAGCCTCCATCTCGGGCTTCGTACGAGATACCAAAACACTCTCTTGTTGAGTATAAAAGACTCTCTTGTTGAGTCAAACTTTTAGCCTCCGTCTCGGGCTTCATACGAGACACCAAATCACTCTCTTGTTGAGTATAAAAGACACTCTTGTTGAGTCAAACCCCTTTGGCTTCCGTCTTAGGCTTCGTACAAGACACACAAAAGACCCTCTTGTTGAATCAAACCCTTTTAGCCTAAATCTCGGGCTTTGTACAAAAAGAACATTTTCCCCGAAAAAGTCAGCCTTTTAGCCTCCTCTCAGGCTTTGTATAAGGAAACCCCGGTTGAGACAATCAACCTTTTAGAATCAAATCATGCCTTGCTCACAACATGCAAACATCAACAACTCCCCCTTTAGAGATGACAAATTCTCTCTAAAGTCAAAACCTCTTTAGCTTCACATCTTGGGCTTTGAACAAGATACAAATAAATCACATTTAGCTTCATGTCTTGGGCTTTGAACAAGACATCAAAACACCGTTTTCTCCCATAGAATAGGAGGAACTACGATCGCTCTGATTTCCCTGTTTCGGTAAACGGGAATACGTAGGTATAAGATTGAAAGAAATATCTTAGCGAGCACACTAATCAAAAACCCAAAATCCCGTACCTTCACACATCAATCGAAAAGCATCAGTCCTAACATCCTACCAATAACATAGTCCCGTCATTTAAGCCTTAACAAAGTAAGCAGAAAGAGCCCCCACTTCCATATAGCATCCGTAACCTAACAGACCGCTGATTAAACTGAGTATGCAAGCAAGGTTAATTGGAGACATCTATTTCCCTTCCTTCATCAGCTTCAATAGGATAAAAAATGAATCGACCTGTAGTACCCCCAAAGAGCGACAGTGCTTAAGAACCACGTCTAAAATCGCTCGCTACACGGTAGAAACGGCTAACAAGAACATCAAGAAGATTGTTCAGAAGATGGTTGTAGCCTACAAAGACTGGCACAAAATGCTGCCCTTTGCCTTTCACGGTTATCGCACATCTGTCTGCACTTCAACAGGGGCACCCCCTTTCTCTCTAGTTTATGGCATGGAAGCAGTGCTCCCCATCGAAGTAGAGATCCCATTAATCCGGGTATTGATGGAAGCTAAGTTAACAGAAGTTGAATGGTGCCAAAGCCGGCACGACAAACCAAATCTGATCGAGGAAAAATGAATAACGACACTATGCCATGGTCAGTTGTATCAGCAAAGGATGAAAAAGGCGTTTGACAAAAAGGTCTGACCTCGCGTCTTCAGGAAAGGAGACCTTGTGCTCAAGAAGATACAATCGTTTCTCACTGATCCTCGGGGCAAATAGTCTCTGAATTATGACGGCCCCTACGTCGTCAAGAAAGCCTTCTCAGGCGGCGCCTTGAGACTCGGAACCATGGACGGAGAGGAATTTTCCTACCCCACAAATGTTGATGTAGTCAAGAAATACTTCGCCAAAACTAAAAAAAACATCTCGGTGGATTGAAAACTCGAAAGGGCGGTCCAGGAAAAAGTTAGAGACATAATCAAAATTTATCCCGGTGGGTTGGAAATCTCAAAGTACAATCCAAGCAAAAGTTAGGGATAATGACAAGTAATTATGTTTAACAGGGGCAAGTCCCTCAACAGCGGTAATGCCATCCATCAGAAGAAAAACTCAGGTCACGGTCATCTTCGACAGAAGCTCAGGATGTCCCGAATTCAAAGTTGGTAGAAGGATAGTGGTCGCCATGTTTCAATGTAACCCTTTTCCCTTAAATTACCATTTTCTAACTTTGTAAATACTCTATGGAATCACGCGTTTGGCTGATTTCCATCCTATCAATAAAATTTGAGCCCTTGTGCTTTTGTTTGCAATTCTTATTTGTTTTAGCTTTATAGAACGACATTTAAACATGATTAACGATTCTTGAAATAAAATAAAAATGAATTTACTTGTCAAACTTTTTCTACTTTTAAAATAAAGATGGCAATTCTTTTGTCTGTTGAACATCGAAAGAACATCAATCGCTTCTCCAGAAGTAAACGAGCATCAAAGTGCAGAATCAAAGTACTTCTTCTAAACCAGTACACTTGAATGAAGGATCAACTGTGTCAGACGCGAATGTTCCATCTGACATCCCTGGCAGAGTTCTTATCTCCTAAGCCCGACCAACGTAGCTCCCAACAGGGACTACTTCTCCTAAGCACGACAGAATTGCTATCGTGAACCATTGATACTTTTCATCCCCCACAGTGGCCGAGTATCCCGTCGTGTTCATCCGTTAGTCTGTATGTCGTGTCAGTTTTGTCAGCATATACATACATACATCATGCATTATTGATTTGCATTCACATTCATATTGCATCACTATCACTCTAGTCGGTCTTGTCCCCTAGTGATAAAAGTCCTCTCAATCGAGTTGTTAGTTCTTTCCTCGTCAGGAAGTGAACCATCTAAGCAATCTCTCCTCCAGTTTATTTCTGGATTGAAGTTGGTCCCTTGACCACTTTGATAACTTGAACCTCTAAAAAACCAGAGAATCTTCGACAAACGTCACTCTTCGCCATTGAAGATGATATTTTCGATTTCCTGGATTAAGCAAAATTCCCAGAGAAAGCCTCTTAATTAGAGATTCGGCAATACATCAGTTCTTCTTCGAAAATTTCGCTGACGAAAAGGTCATCGACACCTCAAAATTGGATCACATCATATGGCATTTCTCCGAAAAGATCTCCGAGAAAAGTATGATGCAATCTCCCCAAGCGAAGGCAGTCTCTCAAGAGACTCGTTTTCCTCGATAGAGTCAACAAATGGCATCTCAAACAGAGAAGTTTGTACCCCTCTACAATTCAGACAGATGGGTTTCCCAGCAAGTCTGACATCAAAAGTTTTTCCTATCAAATGGCATCTCCCCAGGAAAATTCGGCAAGAAGTTTGAGGAAAATCGCTACGAATAGCGTCCCTTGTCAAGAAAGCTTATTGACAAAAGAAACTAAGACCAATTCCTTGGTAGGAAACCAGGATCGAGGGGAAGTTTATTTCAAAAGAAACTAAGACCAGTTCCTTGGTAGGAAACCAGGATCGAGGGGAAGTTTATTTCAGCAACTGAGACTAGTTCCTTGGTAGGAAACCAGGATCGAGGGGAAGTTTATTTCAGAAACTGAGACCAGTTCCTTGGCTGAAGACCAGGATCGAGGGGAATTTTTTACCTTTTCTAAGCATCATTGCTTAGCAAAAGAAGAAGGATGTGTGAACTACCATTCTTAACCACCATCAAAATTTTGGGTATTCTGATATTTAATCCTCTTGCACCATGAATGCCCAAATACCTTCGCCATTCACACCTTCGGGTCCAAGAAGATTAAATAGGGGCATCTGTCATACCCCAAGTTTTGACCACTAAGATTTCCCATCATTGTGAAAATCATCATCACAATATGGATGAACCATTAGTCTCCCCACAGATGGGTGAGCATCCACTACAATCAGACTTAGGGTTTCAAGCCCTCTCAGAGCTCTTAGACAAAGGATCATCAAGGAATGACATGGTCTTCAACTAATCTAGCCTCTCAAACATCCACAATGGATCAAGAGAACTCCCACATCAAGGATTAAGCATAAGGCTGCAACATTCCAAGTGGATTAAGCCTCAAGATCGCCACTGTCACCAAATTAGGGTTTGGTCAACCAGGGCCTCCAGATCGAAATTTTCCTCTGGGCATGAGCCAATGCTTCAAAGTATAACATATGATGCTCCAAGGGACATCATGAACCCAATCATCAAGTCAATTTAACCTCAGGGGATGCATTCACAAAAGATTAGGAATTAGGGTTTCTTGACCTAATTCACCCCTAAGTTGACTTTTGGGACAAAACATGAGCCAAGACCTCAAGACATGATTTGAGGGTCTCTAATAAATCACATTGATCCATTTGCAACAATGGATTGATCCAGAAAGCTTGAGCAACAAGTTTCAAGTTCATCAGAACCACAATTAGGGTTTCGCGAGAAAAGTCAACTGTATCTTTGACTTTTGACCAGGACATGCTCCCAAACCCTAGGACATGATTCAATACACCCTATAAAACCTATGAAATCAATCCATCAAGTTTGATTTAGGTCAAGGACTTGATTACATAGAGGATCACACAGTTTGGAATTCATCTGATAAAAAGTCAACTGTGCACAAAAGTCAAACTTTGACGTTTTGAGATTTTTCACAATTATGGTTTTTTAACCCTAAAATGATGTTAATGTGTGATTGGAATCATCATTCATCAAGAAAAATCAAGAAAAGTGGGATAACTTGTAAAAGGGGTAACCATAAAAACTTAGAAATTTTTCTAAGTTATGGAACAAAGTGGCTAGGGTACCAACTTTGGAGGATCATAACTCCTAAACCACAAGGTCATTTTTCCCCATCCAAAGCTGGATTTGTAGCTCTCATGGCCCTATACAAAAGCTTCAAACATAACTCATTTGAATTCCTCATGTATCTTTATCAACAACAAAATGCACAAATTATAATAGCTTCAACAAGGAAAACCCATGTCAAATGAAGGAAAATTAAATAACACAAACATACAAATACAAAAGTAAAATTATCAAAACTTGTCATCTACAAAGGATAGAAATCTCCGATACAAAGATATGATTGTTATATAGACTTATGCTTTGAAAATTTTATGCAAAAGTCAGAATCTATCTTGAATGTTAAGGATCCATTGTTTGAAATGATGGAGGGAAAAATGATGAACGGAATAAAATGATCCATTTTTAAATTTTCTTTTCATCAGTATCAAAGTTTATAAAAAGAAAATGAAAATACGAGTATAAGTTAAGCCTTATATAAATTAAAGATTTTAGTATATTTCACTGATGACAGAAATCTGGCCACACATGCACAGCATTATACACACACTCTAAGTACATAACTCTTCTAATGCAATCCAATAAAGATATTTTATATCTCGGATAGTGCAGTTATAATTTATTTTATTTCTGTCTAAACTTTACACCAAGCCCTTAAAATTAATTTGATTTTGAGTCCATGATCTTGAAAGAATTTTGGAAGATTCTTTCAACTAACTTTTCCATCTCAAAATGTCTGTGACAGATAAATAGATCTGTATTCTCTGTCCAGAATCAAATAAATAATTCCGTAGTTCAGAGTACCATCTCAATAATATTTATATGGGAGTAATATATTCTGATTTGAGATGAAAACTCCCAGCCATTAAAAAAAATGGTTTATTATTGTTTTTTCCAGAGAATCTAAACTAAAGTAATGAAAACTAATTCAGTTCTGTTGGATACAATTGAGTTGATTTTTAATTTTTATTTTTAAAATTCAAACACTTTAGACTTTTATAATATTAAATTTAATGGATAAACTGCACAAACAATGTAATATATAACGTTTCTTAAAAAGAGTAATATGAAATAATTATTAAAAAATCACACAAGTATAATATTTAAAAAAAAATAATATTTATAATAGACTGTAAAATAAAAAATAAAAAATACAATTTTCTGTCTAAAAAAATTAATAAAATATAATCATTTAATTATAAAATAAAGAAATTGATTATGAATGACATGATGTCAAAAAAGAATATATATATATATATATATATATATATATATATATATATATCCTAGAATTCCCTGAGGCCGAGTTGGAGGGGCAGCCGAGTACGATGAGGCTAACAGAGTACGATGAGGCTAACAAATCTGATAGATATATTCATACATACTAATCAGAATTGGTTGGAGGTATCAAAATAAGACAGAGCCGACCTCATAGAAGTCGGGGACGCCCTCGTTCTTACAAGTCAGGTCCGATGACAAGGTTGAGATGTCATTTGAATGGTCACATGTGGCAGTTACAGAATGGTACATTATGATAGGAGAGTTAGAATTATTGAAGAGGCGGATGTTGTATGAAAATCATAGGGACGACAGACGTTACTGTGAGTTATATTTATGGGGGATATGAAGAAATAAAACGAGGGAGAAGGGGGAGACCAATAAATAGGAGATTGCCAGATAACATACACATAACAGACACTTCAACCAATCGTTTTTGGCTCTCCTTGACTGATAACAAGGAAGTCAATATTTTAGTGATTTTTAGCAAGAACATTTGGCGTCCACCGTGGTGCCTCGTTAAAAGTAGTCAAAGCCTCACAAAAACCATCATCAAAAGCATTAATAACTCAATTGTGCGATGTCTGGATCATTTCTCAGCCAAAGTGATCCACCCCAACCATCGGATATAGCCCAATTGCTCGCAGTGGTGGAAGCGTTTCTCTAGCAAAATGAAACCTTGCAAGACAGTGTCCAGGTTTTGCAAATGTAAAATCTTCAGGAAGGGGGCGCAGAGGAGGAACCTTTGGATTCCTAGCCTTTATCCGAAGCTATCTGGGAAGATCAGGTCTCGGAGAACTTCAAGCCACCGTTGCTAATGTATTTCAATGGTAAAACTAATCCACTGGAGAATATTATTGTGATTAATAACTGTCATACCCCAAATTTTACCCTAAGATCCTTTGATCATTGTCATATCATTTTAGATAATCGATCTTAGCATTTGCAATCATGTAGTCCATTGATCGTAATCTTGCATTTCTCTGTTTAATTTCTCTTCTTTGTAATTCCATTATTTTTTGAATTTTAGAACTTTATGCTTTGTTTTTAATTTAGATTTATTTTATTTTATTTTTAAATCGCTAGTGTAGCTTAAATTTATGTCTTCCCTTTGTTAATATTTATTTATTTATTCATTTATTTATCATTGTTATTATCATTTATCATTTTATTATTATTTTTAGTTATTTATTATTATTTTTTATTATTAATAGCTATTTATTAGCTTCATTATTATTACTAGTTATTCATTATTTTATTTATTTTTATTTTTATCATTGTTTATTTACTATTTTATTATCCTTATTTCTATTATTACCGTTTAGTTATTTATTATATCATTATTACTATTATTTTATTATTATTGGTTTTTTTCATTTCTATTTTATCATCATTTATTTATTATTCCATCATTTTTATTTTTATTATCTCACTTATTGTTATTCATTTTCATTTATTACTATTATTATTATTTGTTTTTATTTATTTACTATTATGTAGTTATTATTATTTATCACTTATTATTATTATTATTATTATTATTATGTTTATTTATTAATTATTAGCATTATTGTTGTTATTATTAATACTTTCATTATTATAATACCTTAAAACTAAGTCTATAGTCCATCAACAAAGTCAAAAACCTTGCATTACTACAAGCCACCGGTGATTAATCTCACGCGAGACTTCAGCAAGCCGTACCACCAGCCTGTTAAGTCTCCACACACCCCTTTTCCATGCCAAAAGCCTGCTGCAAGACTTGCATCTACACACTACAAGCTAGCCTGTGTACAACGTACAACTGTCACTAAAACAAAAAATAAAGCCACAACTTTACTCCAAAACGAAACTTCCCTCCCACGCCAAACTCCTTCAGCCGACCTATGATCTGCAAACAGTACCACATCATTTTCCAACCTCTGCATCATCATCACCACCAGAACCATGCTGCATAAATCACAGAAGAAGAAGGCTACAACAAGAGACATCAAAACTAGAACAAAACCATAAGGCCATAATAAAATGTTACACAGGCAAGGTGTGTTGCTTTTCAACTGCACATGGTGTACCCTGTCGTTCACCATGTCGTTGTACCCTTATTTATGTTTCGGAATCCCACCGAATCTCAGATACTTGGATGCATATGAACATTGGCTGGGGATAACAATCAGTGAAACAACAACAACAACTTCCATCTCCGATTTACTCAACCCCTGTTTCTCAACCAAAACACCTTCAACTTCAAAATTTCCAACTTCCATTCTATACACAAACCTCTTTCTTCTCAGACCTAATCTTCAACTCCTCAAAAACACCAAACCAAATCTTCTATTTTTAAACCATAAATCAACAAAACCTTCAAACCCATTCTTCACAGAAAATCACCTTCAACAACTTTTTTCGTTCGCCATCACAATCCAAAATCACCCATCAGCAAACTCAAATCGACACACTCGAAACCTAAATCGCAGAAATTAGAAAGTGGAAATGCGATGAACCAAGGGAGGATGAAGAGAGAAAGTGAATCACGACTCAAAAACCAAAACAAACCTGCGAGACTGAGGTGAAGCGATTGAAGGCTAGAAGCGAACGAATCGAAAGTTGGGAACGGCCGTGCAATTTTTGTTGTTGATTTCGTATCAGTCTTTTCTGTTTTGATTTTGTTTTTCCGTTTTGAAAATGATGAAGTTAGTCACCGAAGTTTCTTGACTAACCTTGCCTTGTTTCTGAATTTTGAAAGGCACGTTGAACATAACTGATAATTAAAGTTCTTTTAATTTTCCTTTTCCAAAACCTTTTTACAATGATGGGCTCGGCCCATGTGTTTTATCTGTTTTTTTTTCCAAGTTTTTCTTTGGGCTTGTATCTGGTCTAAGATTCCCACACATCCCAATTTCATAGGCACCACCTTTTTTCCTTTGGATCATCCGTTTTTTTTTAGGGTGGATGATGGGCTCTAAGCCCAAATGATTCTATCTACTTACACTTCAGAATCCAGCACCTCCCCCCTTTTCCTTCATTATCTTCATATTTTAATTTTTAATTTTATATTGTTTCATTTTAATTTCTTATTATTTTTATCATTTATTTCTTATTTACTTTTGTTTTTCTTCCGTTGATTTTATGTTAATTTCAATTTTTATTTCTCATTTCCATTTTATGGGCAATGATATATAAAAATCATGATTAGTTGATTTATTCAAATCAACAAAAATCTTGATTAATATGAGGCCATTTTCTATTTTTGTTGGTCAATGAAAGTCAAATATCATAGATTATCAATTTCTCGATTAAATCTTAATTGAGACGAGACCATTTCGATTCCATTTTGATTTCTTTTTTGATATTATTGCAATTTTATTTTAAGGGTCAATGATATAACAAACTTCATGGTTTGGTTGATTTCATTAAATCGACAAAACATTGATCAATATGAGACCACCTTCTTTTTATTTCAGTTTCATTCGATTTTTGGTCGATGAAAGTCAAGAATCATGGTTGTCAATTTTTATTGATAAATTATGATTAAGACTAGACCATTTTCAATTCTATTTCATTTCAATTTTTAATCCATTTGAATACTAACTTTTTCACTTCTCTCCTTTGTGAGATTTGTAAATATTTCCCGTTGAAGCCTTGTAGATGACCATCCTGTTCCTGTTATGCCTTTGTTGCTTGCTTCAACCTAGTTCCAAGGGAAAGATTCGCTGTGGACTCATAAGTCATCTTCATACGGGTTAGACCTTTCTATTTTCACTTCCATTGACCTCTTTAGGATCATCACTTTGGCCTCATTAGAGCCATTTTTCTCATAACTTAGAGTTAGGTTTGGAGTTCTTAAACTCCACATGAGTACCATCATAATGTGTACTCACTTCCCCCTTTTGACATTGTTTAAAGTCAACCTTAGGTTAGTTTTTCAACTTAGACTTAGAGAGTTTTTGAACTCTGCGTGAGTATCATGATCATGAGTACTCATTCCCCTTGGAACTTTGACCATAGTCAATGGTTCCTCAACCCTTAGTTAGGCGAACTACGGAGGCTCTGATTCCTCTTTCCTAATCAGGATACGTAGGCACAAGATGTGATATCTTGTTGAGCCACTTTGCCTTACAACTTAGACATAAAGAGTTCTTTAACTCTATATGAGTATCACGTTCATTCCCCTTGGAACTTTGACTATAGTCAATGGTTCCTCACCCCTAGTTTGGTGAACTACGAATGCTCTGATTCCCTCCTAATTAGGATACGTAGGCACGAGATGCGATGTCTCGGCGAGCATACTTAGTATATATACCCTTAGGTCTTTACCTTTAGTACCTTGGTCTTTACCATAGGTCTTTCTCCATACTATAGGTCTTTACCTTTACCCTTAGCAGATTTCCTTAGCAAGCAAGCAATAACATAACACAAATACAAACAAGAGGTTCCTGTAGAGTACTACAGATATCTAGGATGCTAGCACTTTCCCTAGGTATAACCAACCCCCGAACCTTAGATCTCTTAGTTGTGTCTTCACATAGCGCAATTAGGGTTTTCTTCGATCTTTACCTTTTCCTTTGGATAAATCACAGCTCGGTGGTGAATTTCAAAGATGTGTGATTGAAGTTAATTAATAGCTTGATACTCGATTCTCACCGCAACAGAAATGGCGACTTCACTGGGGAATTCTTATGAGGGTTAAGCCCACCTTGTTTGTAACACCCATATATAATATAATACATCAAAGCATCCATATCATACATGAATTCACGTTTTGGTACTGAAATACAGTAAGTCCCTAGTTAACACATTATACATATACATGCCCAGAATCCTAATAAAAAACTATGGCATTATATATACAAGATGTTCCAACACTAAGAACTAGATCAAATAATGATCTCAAAAATATTTTTCACAACGGAAGTCTTGCCATCCCAAAAAGCTAAGATAGTAAGGAAAGTCAAACAACTTTATCCTTACCCTCCGCTGAACCTGTAGTACCTGTAAAATAATCAACAACGTTTGGTGAGATACATCAAATCCCAGTGAGTTCCCTATCTTATAGGTCCTCTCGGCTTTACCATGTTCTATCACACTAACTCAAGTCAAAAGGGGAAGGGAAGTAACTTTGAGTACTCACACACACTATATGGATCCATGTTCGTGAGTCTTGTTAACTCACAATATCACTAATCGATAACCTTACCAAGGCATCCCCTTTTCCTGTCCTCTTCTACGTCTGGAAATTGACCCGAGTCATGAATCCTTGTCATTTACTTGACATACGAAATGGATTCGGGAACAACGGCCTGTTAGCCGTGAACCGTCACTTCACATAGCCTGTTAACCATCACAAGTCTCTACCCTTAGGTTCCATTCGTACTACACACGGGAATCAAACCTGTCAAGTAATTGTGCAAACGTTTCAGAGAAGCTCGAGACCCATGAAACTTCGCCCAAAATAAACGGTTACGATTACGTGATCATAAACACAACACGATTGTATTCGACAATCGCAAGGCCACATTCGCCTTAAGACTTCTTATGTCTTTTCCAAATAAGCATAATAATACATGATCCATACTAGTGTAGTTATTTCCATACCGTTCGGTAATAGACGCACGCCTCGGCCTCTCATGCACGAGTGTCGTCGTTATGTTAGTAAATACTTTCCTAGCCGTTACTAGGTTCCAACCTAATCCAAATGATAATATTCCTCACTCTACCTATTTCACATTTTAACATGCATACACTCTCAAACATGCTTAACAACAAGATAAAATAGGTAAACAAAAGTCAATCATATAATGAAATCACATAATTCAACATACCACAAAGTTACACCAATTCCGCTTCCCTCCGATTTATTTAATCGGCCACAAAACTAGTATTTTCACTTCCATTAAATGGAGTATTTTCAGAGCTTCACATCGATATAAGGAACGCTTAAATCGGACACCGAGTCAAAAGATATGAATTTTTGAAAATATGTTTACTTTTGATCCAGGTCACGCTAAACGGGTCCCACCCGTGCTAAGCGCGCTACTCGCTGCCTGAAAAGGGTGAAAATTCTCTAGATCGCGCTAAGCGGGTATACCGCGCTAAGCGCGCTCTGCGTTATGCAGAAAAAATAAATCCTTTGACAGCAACTTCCAACCTACAATTTCATCCTCAATACCATACCCAAACAACCAATAGAGGTATATTATCATGGTCCTAACATGCTTTATCCAACAAACTTCATAAAACATGATTTCCAACATTAACACATAGTTTCTACACAAAACCCTAAAATTTTCAACCAAATCAAACCAATCCAAACTTCATAACAATTACCAATAGATGATTCTACTCATATTTTGATCATACTACACAATTTATAACACACTTCAACCGTTAGATTCTTTGATTTTGCACAAAACCCCATTTTTCCCAAAATCCAACCTAACTCTAAAACCTCAAGAAATTATACTCTAAAGTCTCTATCTAGAACCCACCTGGATTAGAAGATGATGATGAAGAAGCTGAGATGAAATGATGAAGAGTTGATGATGGTTGTTGATCTTGAGCTCTTGAACTTTTCTTCTTTTCTTTCCTTTCCTCTTCCTTCTCTCTACTTTCCCTTTCTTACTATTTTCTATTTTTTGTTCCAAATGAAGTGGAAAAGGAAAATGAGATGATATAGAGAAATGTCATTAGTTAGTAACACTACTAAATCTCCAAAAAGCCTCTATAACGCCAAAAGTTAAAACCTCAGAGTCAGATAATATTAATTTGATCTGCTCTGAGCTCATCCGTTTACTCTAATTATTTTATCCAATAAATTCTCAGAGTAAACCAGAACCCATTTGATCATAATAATATTACCCAGAGTGAAATAATTTACAGGGTATTACATCCTCCACCCCTTAAATAAAAATTCTCCCACGAATTTAAAACAATTACCTGAAAAGATGAGGATAAACCTCTCGCATCTCGGATTCTAGTTCCCAAGTTGCATCACCCGGATGCGTCTCATCCCACTGAACTTTAACCAGAGGAATGTCTTTGTTCCTTAACACCTTAGTTTCTCTTCCTGTGATACGACTCGGTCGAGGCTCAAACGTCAAATCTGCTTCTATCTCAATCGTATCAGGTAGACGTCATGCATCTCTTCCGAAGCTGAGACACATTGCATCTCTGACAAAGAGGGTGGTAAGGCTAATCTGTAAGCGACTTCACCAATCCTTTCTAAGATCTGATATGGTCCCACGTATCTCGGACTTAACTTGCGTGACTTAAATGGCCCTTTCAACCTCAATCTCGGAGTAACTTTCAAAAACACATGGTCACCTTCCTCAAATTCTAAAGGTCTCCTACGCTTGTCCGCATAACTTTTCTGACGATCTTGTATTTGTTTAAATTTCTCATGGATCATTCAAATCTTTTTCGTAGTCTCTTTAATAATTTCGGGTCCCAAAATTCTATCTTCACCAACTTCCTCCTAACACAAAGGTGTTCTACATTTTCTCCCATACAATGCTTCGTAAGGAGCCATACCAATGCTCACATGGTAACTATTGTTATACGAAAACTCAATCAACGGTAAAAGTTCCTTCCAATTTCCTCTACTTTCTAGCACACAAACTCTCAACATGTCCTCCATCGTTTGTATTGTTCGCTCAGCCTGACCATCCGTCTGAGGATGATTCGACGTGCTCAAACGCAACCTCGTACCCATAGCTTGTTG
Source organism: Lathyrus tuberosus (assembly GCA_022829125.1). Lineage (NCBI taxonomy): Eukaryota > Viridiplantae > Streptophyta > Magnoliopsida > Fabales > Fabaceae > Lathyrus > Lathyrus tuberosus. The sequence continues at coordinate 239,428 of JALAZF010000497.1, forward strand.
AAAAACCTTCCAAAACCTTGAAGTAAACTTTGGATCTCTATCGGACATAATGCTAGAGGGAACACCATGCAATCTCACAATTTCAGCAATAAACAACCTTGCAAGATGACTTGCCTTGTGAGTAGTCTTCACGGCTAAGAAATGCGCAGATTTCGTTAGTCCATCCACAATCACCCAAACAGAATCATAACCACCTTGTGTACGTGGTAAACTTACTGCAAAGTCCATAGAAATACTATCCCACTTCCAAACTGGAATCTCTAAAGGTTGCAATAGACCACCCGGTCTTTGGTGTTCAATCTTCACCTGTTGGCACACTGCACATTCTGACACATACAGCGCAATATCATTTTTCATTCTGGACCACCAATAATCCTTCTTTAAGTCCTGATACATCTTCGAAGAACCAGGATGTATCGTAAAAGTACCCTTATGAGCTTCATCTAAAATATTTCTTTTCAACACCGTGTCATCCGGTACACAAATACTTTGGTTAAACAAAATAAGTTCGTCGGTAGCCCGCACGAAACCCGGTTGTAGTAACACCTCTTGTAACTTCTCATCTAACCCTTATCCTTGTTGTATTTCCTCCCTAAGAGTAGAATTGATATTCAAATTTCCCATAATCACACCGTTAGGAGTCCAAACAAATTGAAGGTTTAGATCCCTAAACTTTTCCAATAAGGTATATTCCAATATCATCAATTTGGCCCTATGAACCATCTTTCAACTCAAAGCATCTGCCACTTTATTTGCTTTTCCCGGATGATACTTTAATTCTAAGTCATAATCCTTTAAGTCCTCCATCCTCCTTCTTTGTCGCATATTCAACTCCTTTTGGTCGAATAAATACTTCAAACTCTTATGGTCACTGAACATTTCAAAACGTATACCATACAAATAATGACGCCACACCTTCAGTGCAAACACAACCGTTGCTAGCTCCAAATCATGAGTTGGATAATTCTTCTCATGGACTTTCAATTGTCGAGAAGCATAAGTTACAACTTGACCGCCTTGCATCAGAACACCTCCTAATCCCATCTTAGAAGCATCGCAATATACTTCGTAAGAGTTGTTAGGATCAGGAATGATTAACATAGGAGCCGCCGTCAAACTTTCCTTCAATTCTATGAAGCTTTGCTCACAACCCAAATCCCACTCATAAGCACAATCTTTCCGAGTAAGCTTTGCCATTGGTAAAGCCAATTGAGAAAAACCCTTGATGAACCTTCTATAGAAACCTGTCAATCCCAAGAAACTTCTAACCTCTGAAGCATTCCTCAGTCTCTCCCAATTAATCACTGCTTCTACTTTGACGGATCCATTTCCACACCACCTTGAGATATAATATGTCCAAGAAAATTAACTTCCGACATCCAAAATTCACACTTACTTAACTTCGCAAAAAGTTGCTTCTCTTACAATACCGATAAGACAATTATCAGATGTTCTCCGTGCTCTTGTGGAGTACGAGAATAAATAAGAATGTCGTCAATAAAGATCACGATGAATTGGTCCAATTAAGCTTGAAATATACGGTTCATATAATCCATAAAAACAGCTGGAGCATTAGTCACACCGAAAGGCATCACTAAGAATTCGTAATGGCCAACGGGTTCTAAATGCAGTCTTAGGCACATCAGAACTCTTCACTCGGATCTGATGATAACCCAACCGTAAATCAATCTTCGAGAACACACAGGCTCCTTTCAATTGATCCAACAGGTCGTCTATCCTGGGTAAGGGGTGCTTGTTCTTAATGGTGACTTTATTCAACTTACGATAATCAATGCACAGACGCATTCCACCATCTTTCTTCTTTACCAACAACACTAAAGCTCCCCATGGTGAAACACTAGGTCTAACAAAATTCTTAGCCATTAAGTCCTCCAATTGGTCTTTTAATTCGATTAATTCAAGCAGTGACATCCGATACGGGGAAACGGACATAGGAGCCGTTCCCGGTACCAGGTCAATAGAGAATTCAACCTCACTCTCTGGAGGAAGAGAAGTAACGTCCTCAGGAAAAACTTTAGGAAACTCACAGACTACAGGGATACTCAGCACTTGCTGGTCACTACTCCCCTCCTTAGTAAGAACTAGTAAAACAGATTTCTCCTCCTCAAATACGAAATTTATCATTCCCACCGTACCTTCTAAAATAGTTGTTAATACATCCTTCGGGGTAGCCTCAATAGATGGAATGATGATTAGCTTTTCCTCACACCCAATAAACACTGAATTAGCAGAAAGTCAATCCATCCCCAAAACGACATCAACTTTCTTAAGCGGTAAACAGATAAGGTCAATCTAAAAAACTCTATAATTCACGGACAAAACACAATTTTCACACATTAGAGGTGTTTCCACTATCTCATCCATGGCAGTAGTAACCACCATGGGAGGAGACAACGGAATAGCTTGCAACCCAAGTCGCTTCACACATTGCATCGATACAAAAGAGTGGGTGGCTCCACAATCAAATAATACAAAGCAAGGTTTCCCGTTAACGAAACACGTACCAGCAATCAAAGAGTTGTCACCCTTTGCTTTCCTTGTATCCAAGGTATACACCCGGCCGATATTCCTTTCTTGCATTTGATTTCTGTTTTGAGGACAATCCCTCACTATGTGTCCCACTTTCTGACACTGATACCATCTCATTCTTTCAACACTGCATCTACCAGAATGCACTTTACCACAAGAACGGCACACAGGAGGTGCACTGGTCCTAGAACTCTGAACTTGCTTCCCTTTAAAAGCTTGTTGTCTCGGTCTAAATTATTGATTTGATCTCCCTCGATCACCCTGATTCAACCTACTCAATTCTCCTTCCGCTTGCACCTTCTTCAAACTGTGTTCTGCCACGTAGCACTGCCTTAATAATTCGGCATAGCTAGTGAACTCCCTCTGAGACACACTATATGAAATTTCAGCCCTCAAACCAAAAAGAAACTGATCAATCTTCCACCTCTCGTCTAGAGCATACATGGCCTGCCTAAAATAAGCAGCCATAACCTCAAACATTTCCGCATAAGCAGCCACAGTCAAGTTACCCTGTCTCAACTGTTGAAACTCGAATTCCTTCTGAGACCTTAAGGAACTTGGGAGATACTTCTCCATAAAATTAATCTTGAATTGTTCCCAGACCTTGGGTACCTCTTGAATGGTCATCAAGGCTGAGGCAATCTCCGACCAGCTCATGGCAGGACCCTTCAACAAGTGAGAAGTGTAAACCACCTTATTTTCCTCACTACACTGGACTATTCGGAAGATCCTTTCCATGCTGGTTATCCACTCGTGAGCCTTTACCAGATCTAACCCTCCCTGAAATTCCGAAGGATTCATACGGATGAAATCCTCAAAGCTTCCACCTGTAGCTTCCACAACCGTAAATCAATCTTCGAGAACACACAGGCTCCTTTCAATTGATCCAACAGGTCGTCTATCCTGGGTAAGGGGTACTTGTTCTTAATGGTGACTTTATTCAACTTACGATAATCAATGCACAGACGCATTCCACCATCTTTCTTCTATACCAACAACACTAAAGCTCCCCATGGTGAAACACTAGGTCTAACAAAATTCTTAGCCATTAAGTCCTCCAATTGGTCTTTTAATTCGATTAATTCAAGCAGTGACATCCGATACGGGGAAACGGACATAGGAGTCGTTCCCGGTACCAGGTCAATAGAGAATTCAACCTCTCTCTCCGGAGGAAGAGAAGTAACGTCCTCAGGAAAAACTTTAGGAAACTCACAGACTACAGGGATACTCAGCACTTGCTGGTCACTACTCCCCTCCTTAGTAAGAACTAGTAAAACAGATTTCTCCTCCTCAAATACGAAATTTATCATTCCCACCGCACCTTCTAAAATAGTTGTTAATACATCCTTCGGGGTAGCCTCAATAGATGGAATGATGATTAGCTTTTCCTCACACCCAATAAACACTGAATTAGCAGAAAGTCAATCCATCCCCAAAACGACATCAACTTTCTTAAGCGGTAAACAGATAAGGTCAATATAAAAAACTCTATCATTCACGGACAAAACACAATTTTCACACATTAGAGGTGTTTCCACTATCTCATCCATGGCAGTAGTAACCACCATGGGAGGAGACAACGGAATAGCTTGCAACCCAAGTCGCTTCACACATTGCATCGATACAAAAGAGTGGGTGGCTCCACAATCAAATAATACAAAGCAAGGTTTCCCGTTAACGAAACACGTACCAGCAATCAAAGAGTTGTCACCCTTTGCTTTCCTTGCATCCAAGGTATACACCCGACCGATATTCCTTTCTTGCATTTGATTTCTGTTTTGAGGACAATCCCTCACTATGTGTCCCACTTTCTGACACTGATAACATCTCATTCTTTCAACACTGCATCTACCAGAATGCACTTTACCACAAGAACGGCACACAGGAGGTGCACTGGTCCTAGAACTCTGAACTTGCTTCCCTTTAAAAGCTTGTTGTCTCGGTCTAAATTATTGATGTGATCTCCCTCGATCACCCTGATTCAACCTACTCAATTCTCCTTCCGCTTGCACCTTCTTCAAACTGTGTTCTGCCACGTAGCACTGCCTTAACAATTCGGCATAGCTAGTGAACTCCCTCTGAGACACACTATGTGAAATTTCAGCCCTCAAACCAAAAAGAAACTAATCAATCTTCCACCTCTCATCCAAAGCATACATGGCCTGCCTAAAATAAGCAGCCATAACCTCAAACATTTCCGCATAAGCAGCCACAGTCAAGTTACCCTGTCTCAACTGTTGAAACTCGAATTCCTTCTGAGACCTTAAGGAACTTGGGAGATACTTCTCCGTAAAATTAATCTTGAATTGTTCCCAGACCTTGGGTACCTCTTGAATGGTCATCAAGGCTGAGGCAATCTCCGACCAGCTCATGGCAGGACCCTTCAACAAGTGAGAAGTGTAAACCACCTTATTTTCCTCACTACACTGGACTATTCGGAAGATCCTTTCCATGCTGGTTATCCACTCGTGAGCCTTTACCAGATCTAACCCTCCCTGAAATTCCGAAGGATTCATACGGATGAAATCCTCAAAGCTTCCACCTGTAGCTTATGGAACAACCACTGTAGGATGCAGACCCCCATCCATTTGTTGTACCATTTATTGCATAAACTGATTCTGTTGTTGCTGCATCTGTTGCATGAATTGATATAAAGGAACATTCCCACCATCACCTGGTGGATTTGTTCCTGTCGGAGTGGTTCTGGGTCTACCACGATTTTTTCTGCGCCCGTCCGCCATGTTCCTGGATGTCATACAGATAGGATTAAGTTGATCAGGCTCAATACCATAAATATAACACGCAAGACCAATGGCGACACCACGCATATGAAACGGAAAGAAATGCTTATCCTATTTCATGTCTAGGACGAGGATACGACATGCTCTGATACCAACTGTAACACCTATATATAATATAATACATCAAAGCATTCATATCATACATAAATTCACGTTTTGGTACTGAAATACAATAAGTCACAAGTTAACACATTATACATATACATGCCCAGAATCCTAATAAAAAAGCTATGGCATTATATATACAAGATGTTCCAACACTAAGAACTAGATCAAATAATGATCTCAAAAATATTCTTCACAACAGAAGTCTTGCCATCCCAAAATGCTAAGATAGTAAGGAAAGTCAAACAACTTTATCCTTACCCTTCGCCGAACCTGTAGTACCTGTAAAATAATGAACAACGTGGGGTGAGATACATCAAATCTCAGTGAGTTCCTTATCTTATAGATCCTCTCGAATTTACCAGGTTCTATCACACCTAACTCAAGTCAAAAGGGGAAGGGAAGTGACTTTGAGTACTCACACACACTATATGGATCCATGTTCATGAGTCTTGTTAACTCACAATATCACTAATCGATAACCTTACCAAGGCATCCCCTTTTCCCGTCCTCTTCTACGTCTAGAAGTCGACCCGAGTCATGGATGCTTGTCACTTACTTGACATACAAAATGGATTCGGGAACAACGGCCTGTTAGCCGTGAACCGTCACTTCGCATGGCCTGTTAACCATCACAAGTCTCTACCCTTAGGTTCCATTCGTACTACACACGGGAATCAAACCTGTCAAGTAATTGTGCAAACGTTTCAGAGGAGCTCGAGACCCATGAAACTTCGCCAAAAATAAACGGTTACGATTACGTGATCATAAACACAACATGATTGTATTCGATAATCGCAAGGCCACATTTGCCTTAAGACTTCTTTTATCTTTTCCAAATAAGCATAATAATACATGATCCATACTAGTGTAGTTATTTCCATACCATTCGGTAATAGACGCACGCCTCGGCCTCTCATGCACGAGTGTCGTCGTTATGTTAGTAAATAGTTTCCTAGCCGTTACTAGGTTCCAACCTAACTCAAATGATAATATTCCTCACTCTACCTATTTCACATTTTAAAATGCATACACTCTCAAACATGCTTAACAACAAGAGAAAATAGGTAAACACAAGTCAATCATATAATGAAATCACATAATTCAACATACCACAAAGTTACACCAATTCCGGTTTCCTCCGATTTATTTAATCGGCCACAAAACTAGTATTTTCACTTCCATTAAATGGAGTATTTTCAGAGCTTCACATCGATATAAGGAACACTTAAATCGGACACCCGAGTCAAAAGATATGAATTTTTGAAAATATTTTTACTTTTGTTCCAGGTCGCGCTAAGCAGGTTCCACCCGCGCTAAGTGCGCTCCTCGCTGCCTGAAAAGGGTGAAAATTCTCCAGACCGCGCTAAGCCCGCTCTGCGTTATGCAGAAAAATAAACCCTTTGACAGCAACTTCCAACATACAATTTCATCCTCAATACCATACCCAAACAACCAATAGAGGTATATTATTATGGTCCTAACATGGTTTATCCAACAAACTTCATAAAACATGATTTCCAACATTAACACATAGTTTCTACACAAAACCCTAAGATTTTCAACCAAATCAAACCAATCCAAACTTCATAACAATTACCAATAGATGATTCTACACATATTTTGATCATACTACGCAATATATAACACACTTCAACCGTTAGATTCTTTGATTTTGCACAAAACCCCATTTTTCCCAAAATCCAACCTAACTCTAAAACCTCAAGCAATTATACTCTAAAGTCTCTATCTAGAACCCACCTAGATTAGAAGATGATGATGAAGAAGCTGAGATGAAATGATGAAGAGTTGATGATGGTTGTTGATCTTGAGCTCTAGAACTTTTCTTCTTTTCTTTCCTTTCCTCTTCCTTCTCTCTACTTTCCCTTTCTTACTATTTTCTATCTTTTGTTCCAAATGAAGAGGAAAAGGAAAATGAGATGATATAGAGAAATTTCATTAGTTAGTAACACTACTAAATGTCCAAAAAGCCTCTATAACGCCAAAAGTTAAAACCTTAGAGTCAGATAATATTAATTTAATCTGCTCTGAGCTCATCAGTTTACTCTAATTATTTTATCCAATAAATTCTCAGAGTAAACCGGAACCCAGTTGATCATAACAATATTACCCAAAGTGAAATAATTTACGGGGTATTACATTGTTTGTGTTTCTATTTGTTATATGTTTCCTTGCTTGTATATCTGTACATATTCATATCTGTATATATACCTGTTGTGCTTGGGGTTTCCTGTGTACAGGGTTGTTACCTTGAGTGGGGAGATAAGTCCTAACCCGGAATTGAGAGCACACATATGATAGGATTGTGGTGTAATCAATAGTCGGCTGTTGGGATTAGTCCTAACAAGTTTGGCATATGATGACCACACTCAGTGGAGCCCCCTTTGGGATTATTGATGTCTGATGTCAGTAGTCGCATTGATGTCACTCTTTCCGACCTGGGAGTCTGTGATACTGAGGACCGTAGTTACCTTTACCCCCACTTGGCCTTTTTAGGACGTAGTGCGATGACTATGAGGGAGTAGTCCCAAATGGTTGATACGCGATACTACACTCAGACGAGTTTATCTTGAGAATATTATTAACCCGCACGAGTAGTCGTGTAGGCCGATAAAATCCAAAAGATTTATCGATGACTCTGGGAACTTTTTAGAACCCTATTCTACAGATGATAAACCCATAGTGCACACCTTTTGGGATGGGTAGACCATGGCTCCATGCTCATGATCTTCAAACCTAGGCCCTCATTTTGTTTGCCTGTATATATGTGCATATTTGTGAATAAATGTATATGTGCGTTTGTGCATACATCCATCCATTCATGGATAGCCCTTTGGTTTCAAGGAACTCAGATGTTCATTCCTTTGCAAAAAAAAATAATCAATAGAGATCATTGGATTTTAAAACAAAACTTTTCAGTTTTTCCAAAAAATGTTTGCAACTTGCTTTTGAGCTCCTTGAAACCATTTGGCTTGCATTTGCATTGCATGCGCATGTCGTCACATTTTCATTGCATTTGCATTCCTCAGTCATGAGTCTCGTCCACCCTCTTTCTATAACCCAATAGTTGACTTCCCGAAGCCAGCATTGGCCTTAAGATAGCTTTTGAAGGATCATGAACTCAGGAGAGCAGAGCCAGTTTGTGACCAGAGTGAATTTTGACTTGTTGAAAGATCAGTTGGGTCAGATTATTGAATCTATGACAGCCTTGGCAAAGAGAGATGACAATATTCAGAGGACTTCTGTGAACAATATTGCTTAAGCTCAGCCTGTGCAGATTCCTGTTGAGAACCAGGTAATACAACAACGTGCCATTATTCGAGATGGACCTTCCTCTTCTGTTGATGCCATAGAATATCGTTGCTTCGCATTCTCTGAGCCAGATTCCCAAGAGGTAGTCCCTGTGATGAAAACCAAGGACCCACGATATGTTGAGATAATGGAAAAATGTTTGCCTTGGAAGAAAAGCATGACGCCATTAAGGGTCGTGACACTGCTAATTTGAATGCTTTGAACATGTGTTTGGTACCCGACCTTGTAATACCTCTTAAGTTCAAGACGCAAAAGTTTGAGAAGTACAAAGGGGATAGCTATTCGAAGCAGTATTTTGTGATATTTTGCAGAAAAATGAGTTCACATGTCAGTAACAACAAGCTCACGATCCACTGTTTCCAAGATAGTCTGAATGGGGCATCACTGAATTGGTATATGTAGCTAGAGAGTAGAAATATCCAATCATGGTCAGATCTAGCTAATGCCTTTGTGAAGCAATACATCTACAATCTTGACTTGGCTCCCAGTCGCCTGCATTTGCTAGATTTATCTCAAGAAGATAATGAATCCTTCAGAAGATATGCTCAGGGATGGAGAGAAGTAGCTGCTCGCGTCCAACTACCACTCTTGGATAAGGAATTGGCCGACTAGTTTGTGGATACTCTGCGAGGCCCATAACTCTGACTTGGTATTAGCTGGAGAGCGTATCGAGAGCGGTCTCAAGAGCGGAAAAATCCAAGGCATCAGGAACATCCTAGCTAGTAAGAGTGAATCAATTGTCAGTTCTTAATAAGAATGGGAGGAAGAAAGTAGTTCCACTTGGGAATCTCTGATACCTCAGCCTCAACGCTCATGCGTCTCAACTGATTAGAGTCAGCAATCTTTTGGGTCTCCGAGTCAGACACCATTGGAAATTCTAGCCTATGCAGACAGCAGATGTCCTAACACATGTCAAGACATTGTGCTACATAATCATTTAAACTTAGAGGCACAACAACAGACTGATACCTTGAATATCAGAACTGCACACTCACAGATGTCACGACATCTGATCCAACATGTTTATCATGAACCCTAACAGAAAACGTAAATCTGCAAAATGATAAAGAACATAGTAATTGTTAACCCAGTTCGGTGCAACTCTACTACATCTGGGGGATACCAATCCATGAAGAAGACTCCACTATCTATAGACTGTTACAAATTTAAACTCCCCCATTTACAACTGCATCCCTAACATTTATCCAATGAACATCTTTATCAAGGTTAAACTCAAACGTTTAGAACCCTGATATGAGATACCCCACTCACTTCCCTTAATCATCAACTGTGATTTCTACACCATCCCTATCAATACAGAAATCTGTCAAGCATACTTGACAAACAAGCTAACTCGGATTTGTTTAAAAGCTTCATCCAAGAACACTCACGATTCATTGCCTACGGGCTTCTGAATCTATACAAGTTCCTATGTCTACCACACTTCATCAAATCGATACAGAGGGAGACTTACAAGAGAAACCTACGACTCTCAAACCTAAAACCTAATTTACAAAATAGGATTCCTAAGTCTATGTCATCTGCCTTCCCTTTTCTGTCTAGGTCTTGGTCTTCTTTTATAGTTTTCTGCTGAGTTGGGCTTCATATCTTTGATCCTTGATCCACTGCCAATCGCCTTGAATCTTGGAACAGATTTAAAACCAAAACGTGTTGTAATAGTCATGATTTCGAATCTTCATGTTGTGACATTTTACTTGACATCTTTATTCTGGGGCTGAAAACCTCCATGTTGAAACATCTTTCACAACATTTAGGTTTCACCAAAATTTAGTCAAACATTCAGAGCTTTCAATCTCCCCCTTTTGACAAATTTTGTCTAAAACATTCTTTCAGCCTGATGGTGCATGCAGTGGAAAAGTACTTGAAGCAAGTGCTAAGGAAGAGGAAGAAGATAAGATCTAGTTACCCTCTTCATTCCCTTGTGATACTGGATACATAGAGGATGTAACTCAGATCACAAGACACAACTTGCTCCCTAACTCTGATCACAAAACACAAAGATGCATATACCAAGAATGTCGAGGCATCCTTTGAGACATTTTGCAGATCAGTAGCACAAGACACATACACCATACACATCTCAGCAGTAACAAGCCATTCTCCCCCCTTTTTAGCCAAAAATTGACAAAAATGGCCCATGAACATCCAGACCCAAATAATGCTTACCCATACACAAACAAAACACATTTTATCTTACTCTAAGTAAGATGTTCTAGCTCGATCTTCCTTAAATATGAAAAAGTTATGTGAGTAGAGCAAATCCAGACAAAAGACTAGTCAAGGAGTGCAATAACTGCTAGTCAAGTTAGTTATGAGAGATTCCACTTTTTCTGACTTGTCTTTGAGCCTACTTCTGAACATTGTTCTGATGCCTATCCTACATATGTCAGGTTTATGGTCCCCACCGCTAGGATTTGCTTAGTCCAGATTTAGTAACAAAGAATACAACAGAATTTTTTTGCCCTTCCTCTCCTTTCACAGAAAACCAATTTCTCCCATTTAGCTCCCAATAGATTTCTGTATTGGGCAAAAACTTCACAGCTTTGTGATCACAACCTGCAGAGAAAAATAAATTCCCCCAGACTCAATCAATGATTCTTAAGCATCCAATAAGAACTATTTAACATGCACTTCCAAGTTTCCCACAACTTGCAACAATACAACAATGTCAAGACATCCTCCTTGACATCTCAGCTTGCTTGACGCACAAATGCAAACTGGAACTTCAATTGCATCCTCGCAGTAAATCATCTCAGATCAAGAGGCTTCTCCCCCTATCTAAGGTAACCAGTGCTCCTCCACAGAACACCTAAGCTAATTAATGGAAAACATAAGACTCATCTTTATGTCTTCAAGAGCTCACATTCAGTTCAACTTACTAGCTGAACAAAATCATCAACTCTCTTATTGATTTCTCTGACAAGAAACAATAATCACTCACACATGATCACCATCATGCTACCCGTGAGGAAATGTATACAAACCATAACAAACTCTTGGCTTGAGATCAAAGTCCCATTGATCCCCCCATCCTGCAACCATCTACACACCACATGAACTCCTCTTAAATTCTCATGTATAGACCTCCAGTTGCTTGAGGCACAAACCAATTGAAACAGAATGCTTCACATTCCTCAAAGAGTCGCACAGGGCCCCTTAGTTTGTTATAACGATGTCAGCTATTATATGCATGCTCCAGAACTTCACAGCTCCTAAACTGATCCACTACTAGCATGACATGCAGCCAGGGCAACATCCCCTTTGCAAGATTTTCCACTGACCTTACCTAGCCAGCAACAAAGATAGACACCACACAATCCAAGACAGTCATTCCTTATCATTCTCCCGTATGATAACCTGGAACACTTCTGATTTTCTGGTGAATATCCTCTTCTGAACGCATCAGAAACTAGACCTCCATGCAATCAACATATGATCCACTTCAGTCTTCCAAAACCTTACATAAGACCTCTAAGACAGTTCTTCTACTCCATCATTCTCCCATATGACAATGTAGATACTTCTTAGACACGATGCAAGTAACCAGTTCCTCACAGAACCTGAAATCCTTCACCAAGGATAACCAACCCAAAGATGTTCTAACATCAGCTATGGCATCTTCCACACATCATAGACAACACACACCATGGTTCTTGATATGCTCCACCACTGGACTTACTATCAGCATAGTAATCCACACTAAAGATCTTCATACAACACTGCGCCACCAACTTGAACAAAGAAAACTTCAGAAACCCAGAGAGAAATAAACTCTCATCCACCAAAGAAGGTATGCTTCCATTATTGACCCAGAACTTCTGCCACAAGCTCCCAGAGAACCAGAACCTCCGTGCAATTTCAACTAACTACTCTTCTGCAAGAGAGCAATCAGTTTCAAGCATCCTTCTTGAATGCACATTGTGAAACCAACCAAATTCCACCTTTTGATTGACCTCACTCATCTTCAGAACTCACATAAGATACACTGATCCACTAATGAAATCAGATCTTCAAGTCATATGAACTACTTGCCCCATAGCAAGACATCTTGGATCCACCAAGCCTCTTGGTCATGTAACATCTTCCCATCCACAGCTCCCGCAAACTGCATGAGATAGACCTTTTTGAAGAATCCATAACTTCCATTCTCCTGTAGATCACCTTATCTTAAGCTGATGTGCCACATCACCAGCTGAGACTTCTTATGTTGAGCTAGATGTCAGAACATTTTGATATGACATCCAACTGTTGAATTCAGCTCCCCCTTCTGCCACTTAGAAGAACCTCCTCCCTTCGCAGAACAAGAGTTCCATGCTCTCATAGACTTGATTCAACAACCAAGTTTGAGTAGACAACCTCCATCCTGCATTGAAACTCTAAAGACTTCAAACCTGCCACGTCTGAATCTTCAGAAAATAAGTAGTCCAAGACTACCCCATAGTTACACCAAAGAATGCCACTTCCCTTAGTAGAGCCGTCAGTAGAAAGCCAGAGATAACTGTCACTTATGTTCGACCTTCACACATAGAGAAAAATCCATGCTCCAAAGCACCTAGATCGGAAATAAACTGATCCAACCTGTAACCATCAAGATTATGATGTCTTCATCTTCATCTTCAACAACATCAAAGTCCAGACTAGTTTCTTGCTAGGAAACTCTCCAAAGAACACATGCTTCTGTCACACCCGGCTGAAGCCACTTCTCAGGTCACCAACCAAGACTAAACAGATGCTAAAGCGTATGCAGTACCCCACCCATGATTATGCATAAACTCTGATGATGAGATGTTCCAACATCTTGTTCAACATCGACAATCTTAACTTTCAAGGATAATCAATTAAATACTTGTGGATTTCACAAATAGCAATTGATCTTAAATCCTTGTCCAGTAACCCTTCTTCACTGCTGTAACTGACCTCCACCAAATCATGTCATGAACACTTCGAAAGTATTTAATCTTTTTGCAAGTATCTTCTTCAAGGACAATGTTGAGATACCAAGGCTGCCACCCTTGACTCAAGTAACTAAGATTCTCTCTGAACGAATCTTATTTACATAAACAATTCTTCAATCAGGTTGGATCCACTCTTAGGGTCAAGAGAGATGAATCCTTCCTTGCTGTTTTTGGATGTTGAAAATAAATCACCTCCACTTTGTACGGATTGTGTTTCAATGAAACACCTTCTAGTCATAAGAGTAACTAGAAGACTCTAGATACATGACATAGATGCCTTTATGAGTGGACTTGAGAGAATTCTCAAGTATCTTTGACAATCTAGCCAACCAATAATTTATCAAACTCCTAGAGCAAGAACCTGATAAACTTAACTCAACTCCTCTCCTCTTCAACTGACTTTAGCTATACCAAGAAACCAAGCTTCCAAGTACCAAGTCATCCTACCAGATATCTAACCACAACTCGCTTTACTCCATCGTTCTCGACCTTGGAATAAAAGAATGCATATATCTTCAAATATAGAGGTCGACGATTGAGACCTTCCACCAACTGTCTTCAATAACAACTCCAGAATCCCGTAATTATAGAGCTCTTCCATCAGAAACACCTGCAGCAGAACCACCAAAGAATAGATCCTGCTTGCCCTAATAAGATGTCATAACATCTTATAAGACACACCAACAAGAGAACTAGCCACTTCTCCTGTAGTTGTTGTAGAATCTCCTCAGCAACATGAACAACCTCTGGGTTGCTCCCTTCGATCCAGAACATCTATCTCATATATTAATACCCTTGAGTATGTCTGAGTTGATTAATCTGATCTTCAAACTCATCCTTGTTTAAACTCTAAAAAGTATCTCCCAAAGATCTCATCCAGAACCAGACAAGATGCCTGCTCTGATACCAATTGAAATTTTGGCCTATGAAGACAGCAGATGTCCTAACACATGTCAAGACATTGTACTACATAATCATTTAAACTTAGAGGCACAACAGCATACTGATACCTTGAATATCAGAACTGCACACTCACAGATGTCACGACATCTGATCCAACATGTTTATCATTAACCCTAACAGAAAACGTAAATCTGCAGAATGATAAAGAACACAGTAATTGTTAACCCAGTTCGGTACAACTCACCTATATCTGGGGGATACCAATCCAGGAAGAAGACTCCACTATCTGTAGACTATTACAAATTAAAACTCCCCAGTTTATAATTTCATCCCTAACATCTACCCAATGAACATCTTTACCAAGGTTAAACTCAAACATTTAGAACCCTGATATGAGATACCCCACTCACTTCCCTTAATCACCAAATGTGATTTCTACATCATCCCTATCAATACAAAAAACTGTCAAGCATACTTGACAAACAACCTAACTCAGATTTGCTTAAAAGCTTCATCCAAGAATACTCACAATTCATTGCCTACGGGCTTCTGAATCTGTACAAGTTCCTATGTCTACCACACTACATCAAATCGATATAGAGGGAGACTTACAAGAGACACCTACGACTCTCAAACCTAAAACCTACTTTACAAAATAGGATTCCTAAGTCTATGTCATCTACCTTCCCTTTTCTGTCTAGGTCTTGGTCTTCTTTAATAGTTTTCTGCTGAGTTGGGCTTCATATCTTTGATCCTTGATCCACTGCCAATCGCCTTGAATCTTGGAACAGATTTAAAACCAAAACCTACTGTAATAGTCATGATTTCGAATCTTCATGTTGTGAAATTTTACTTGACATCTTTATTCTGGGGCTGAAAACCTCCATGTTGAAACATCTTTCACAACATTTATGTTTTACCAAAAATTAGTCAAACACTCAGAGCTTTCACCATTCTCTCCTCGAGGGAAATATTCTTCTCCAAACTGAAGATATCCTCAATATCAACAGTCATACCGCCGTCAGCCACGTCAGCACGCCCGACAAAGGCCAAGAAAGCCAGAGAGGAATTTCACTCTGTTGCCAATGTCATACAGGCAGTTCTTGCCAGTATTAATCAAAGGTGGATTGATAGTGCCAAAGGAGATTGAACCTGTGATCCCTCCATACCCACCAGGCTTTGACGTTGACGCCCGATGTGACTACCATGTTGGGGCACAAGGGCATTCAACTGAATTCTGTAAGGTGCTCAGAAGCAAGGTTTAGACTCTGTTTGATTCCAATATGTTGTCATTCACGCCTCAAGGCATTCAAGTCAACAGTCCTTCACCTAATCAGGCGAGTTCATCAGAC
This sequence comes from Lathyrus tuberosus, assembly GCA_022829125.1. Lineage (NCBI taxonomy): Eukaryota > Viridiplantae > Streptophyta > Magnoliopsida > Fabales > Fabaceae > Lathyrus > Lathyrus tuberosus. The sequence continues at coordinate 255,448 of JALAZF010000497.1, forward strand.
TCTGAGATGAAAGAAATTTCCGAAAGTAGAGGTGAAGATGATTCTCAGACGGATCTCGACAATCAACTATGAAGATGATTATCTCAGTTTAGCAAGTAAAGAAAGGAAGGTCCAGTTCTCCGAAGCTGGCAATCTTTTGGCTATTTCAACATTTTGGTTGTATTTTTCTTTGCATGCTAAATTTGTATTTGATTGTAAGCTGCTGTTTTGAATTGGCAAGATTAATGAAATGTTTATGCATCTTTTTATTAAATCCATTCGTATTCACTCATTTTCTTTTATTGTCATAAAAAAAACAAAAAAAAAGATTTTTCTTTCCATCCACTTATCGTTACCAAACTATAGTTTAAGCAAAGATTGGGGAGGATGATGAAAACATTACGTCCATAATTGTTGTGGTATGCTGCCAATTAAACCGTGCCGATGATGTAAGGCATTGTTTCAATCCCCAAACACTGGAGAAATAAGGAAGGTAATCCCTTGTTAACCCCTTCGAGCTTAGAAGTAGGAGTTTTCTTTCCTTACCAAAAAAACCTGTAATCTTAACCTTGGGGCACGGTTGTTCTCAGTTTAACTTGGGTATACCTTCGAATGCAAGAGCTTCATGCAAGATACCTTTCAGCTCTCTTAAATCAAATGAACAAATGTTGTACAAGTTGATCCCCAAAGTGACAAATAAGGAAGGACCATTAAGAAATCCTTACTCAGAGAATGATCTGAGTCCCTTTCAAGGAAAAAGCTAACAAATATGGGAAGCTAATTTCTTTTCCTTATACTAAAAGGCTTGTATGACAACTAAAAAAGAAGTTGATCTTAAGCTTTCACTCTGAAAGTCCTCAATAATAAGCAACCAATTGTTGTAAGGGAGTAATGACTACCCAGGTTTCTGAATCATCTCCAACTATCATCAGCTCAATTCCTATCCTGTAGGAACTTGAATGTATAGCATGAGTTAACTGAACGTAGGATTGAAGTTCAGAATGGAGATTGAGTGGGGACAAAATAACTTTGAGCCTTTATCCTTTGTTTCATAAACCGTGAACCGAGCCACGTTACGACCCTTAAAAGACCTAATTGAGGCAATGTTGTTTTGAAAGCATACTACAGCAAGGTTGGGTAACCTGACTCCTAATGATCTTTGCTAATTGTTTGTGTTGATCACTTCATCTGTCATTCTGTAAACGACTAGATCCGCATTGTGTTTTGATTATTTAATCACTCCACTGTGTGTTTTCATCAATAAATTTTGATTTCTAAATCTTGCATGAATGTTACATTGAGATTGCCAATTTTTAATGAACAACATTGTTTGCAAGATAATTCAAAATCAAAGGAATCCCAACAAATGCAGCCAGCTAGGGAATTTGACTCGATAAAGGAAGCTCAGTCTGCAACAACCAAGTGGGAGGATTTGTTAATCAACCATCCTAAGAGTTGGTGAATCAGGGGCAGAACTCTTCAAAGTTCAGAATATTGGGGCAAACCTTCTTGAGGTCATCTTATGACAAATTTGGACTCCAATGACCACCTAGCACATGACAAGTTTGTTTCCCAGTTTGTTATTCCCACAGTCCGAGGACTTTGTATTGCGAATACACTTAATCAGGGGAAATCAGGTCGAGATTAGATAAATCTCTCAAGGATCAGTTAGTCTGGGGCATCTCCTTCACAGATCAACCAGTCTAAAGAACAAGTTCAAGGATTTTGTTGTGTAAATGCAGTTAAACTAAGGCAGTTACGTCAAGATTTGTGAATCTCTCAAAGGGTTTGAAGATATTGAAGCATCTTGTGTGCCAATTCTTCTGTAAAATCCTCTTGGTATTTCCTTCTGATAGACCATGTGATATCGGCCAGATAAGAATGCAGAACTACATTGTTCTTGTAACATCTCTTTCCAGCTCCCTAGTAAGTTGTTACTTCAGTTGATCTTGGCCATTCTCCACAGATCTTTCTATCCAGTAAAGAAATCAAGTTCATGATGGCAATCCTAGTGAAGTCATGATGCTATACCAAGTGGAATACTTTTCCCCCAGAAAAGGTTGTAACCTTGAAGTAGGGCTGCTGATTCTTCATGTTCATCCCTAGTGATGGTCCAATCTGGTGAAGTTGGCTGGGTATCCTTATTGAGATGTTTATTTCATCTCCGGTGTGCTTCTTCTTGTCTGTTTTGTCAGCATAAGCATAAGCATAAACATGGCATACATGCATTCATACATATGCATGGCATCTGAGCATTTGTGCTATTTTCTGGTGTTTACCTATTTTGTTCACTTTGGTGTTTATTCCCCAAGTGATTGGGATTGTCTATTCTTTCCAATAGGGTCGTCATCCCTTAGGCATAAAGTGTCCATCCTTTCTAGAATTCCCCACAGAGTTTGATTCTCGTGGATGATGGTTGGTTCAGTTATCTTTTCCACATTTGGATAAGATAAATCCCCATTTGAGCTCATTCCTCAATGGTTGGAGTCTCGTTTGACTGTTTCTTTCTAGCTTGTTCCTAAATTGAACTTTGGTCCCTGGCAGGTGTGGTTTTCGTACCTATTTTGAACGTGCATTTATTTTGCACGGTGTCTCGCAGGAAGAATCTTTTACAGATCCTCATTAAAGGCAAAATATATTCTTAAGCAGTGTTGTGATAACAACATCCCCTTGGAATTTATACCCAAAAATAAGTAGAAGTCTCCTTGAGAAGCTTGTTTTGTCATTGGTATTTTGTGACGATAAGTGGCAATCTCTCCTGAGAAGCTTATTTGTCTTTGGCGTCTTCCTCCGCTTTTGAGAAGCTTGTTTTTTGCAATGATAAGTGGCAATCTCTCCCGAGAAGCTTATCTGTCCTTGATGTTATTCAACCTTTTATGGTTACAATTAGTGTTACCTTCGATAAGTCTTTTGTCATCAACCCTTTTTGATGACGACTTTCAAATGGATTCTTTTCCATCAACCCCTTTGATGAGACTTTCAATTTGAGGTGTTCTATTTGTCAACCCTTTTTGACGATGTCAGTTGGTTTTCATTCTATCAATCCTTTGAAGTGGATGATGTTTGGTGTTTGGTTTCATCCTGTCAATCCTTTGACGTGGATGATGTTTAGTGTTTGGTTTCATTCTGTCAATCCTTTGATGTGGATGATGTTTGGTAATGTTTCATTCTGTCAATCCTTTGACGTGGATGATGTTTGGTGTTTGGTTTCATTATGTCAATCCTTTGACAATGATGATGTTTGGCGATTGTTTCATTCTGTCAATCCTTTGACGTTGATAATGTTTGGTGAATGGTGTCTTCCCGTCAACCCTTCTTGATGATGTGGCTTAAGATCAGGTTTTCTTTCTATCAATCCTTTGACAATACCACTAATTTTTGAGCTTTTCTTTTCCAGCGGAGATCGTCTTTCCGGTTCAATCTTCAATGAGGATCTTGTCGACCTAGAATGCCATCCTGTCACATTTGAACTTGATGATCTATCATTCTAGATACCTTTATTGGAGCCCAATTCTTTGGTTCTACTTCCAATAAGGTTGTTTTTCTTTTATCCTCAAGTGCCAATCGGTCATACTTGAACCCGTTGTTCCATCACTTCGGATGTCTTGTTTTATTTTCTTTCCCTAGTGGAGACCGTATTTCCGGTTCAATCTCCATTGAGGATCTTTTTGTTCTAGAATGTCATCCGGTCACATTTGAACCTGATGATCAATCATTCTAGATACCTTTATTGGAGCCCATCTCATGGTTCTACTTCCTTGAGGATGTTACTTTTACATTTTGGTCCAATCCTAAAGCTTTGAGTGTTGTGTCCTGTCTTTTGTTCAGAGTGCCAGCCAGTTATATTTGAACTTGTTGATCCACTGCTTTGGATATTCCCCAGTGGAGATCACTTGTCTGAATTTGACCTCAAGTGCGGATCTTTCCTTCCTAAAGTGTCAGCCGGTAACATTTGAACCCGTTGCTCAATTACTTTAAATTTCCCCAGTTTGTTTCAACTTCCCCAGTGTTGCTGTCAATCCCCAGGGAGTGTCTACTCATTGTGTTGCCTTTATCCCTGAAATTCTGCCCTATGCAGACAGCAAATGTCCTAACACATGTCAAGACATTGTGATACATAATCATTTAAACTCAGAGGCGCAACAGCAAATTGATACCTTGAATATCAGAATTGTACAATCAGAGATGTCACGACATCTGATCCAACATGTCAGTCAAGAACAATAACAAAACTTAAATTACAGAATGTTAAATAAGACAGTATGTGTTAAACCAGTTCGGTACAAATCACCTACATCTGGGGGATGCCAATCCAGGACGAAGACTTCACTATCTGTAGAACTGTTACAAAGCTAAACTCCCCCGTTTACAACTTAATACCTAACATCTACCCAATGAAAATATTTACCAAGGCTAAACTCAAATGTTTAAAACCCTGATATGAGATACTCCACTCATATCCTAATCACAACCTGTAAAATCTCTGTCATCTACCAGTCCAGAACATGTCACGGTTTCTTGACCTCTAAGTTATCTTGGACTTGCTTCAAAGCTTCGTCCAAGAACGATACATAAACCATTTCCTAAAGCCTTCTGGTTATGTCCTTGTACCTATGCCTTCCACTCTGCATCCCATATTACAGAGTGGAGACTTACAACTCCTAATAGAGCCAACAACTCTCAAACCCTAAACCCTTATTCAACACAAGAGAACTAGGTTACAAAGTTACAAGTGATACAAAAGGTACATACTCATTTTTAACCCTAGGTCTAAGTCTCCTTATATAGTCTTCTGTTGTCTTGGGCTTTCAATCTTTTCCCCTTTATCCACTCTGCAAATTCACACCAACTCTTGTATAATGAAACCTGCTATATTAATAATATGTCCACTCTTGCTGTTGGGACATCTTCTTCGACATCTTTAATCTTGAGCATATTTCTTCAACTTTATCATATTCATGTTTTACCAAAATTTCGTCAAACCACAGGAGCTTTCAATCCCTGTTTGCTTTCTTTTTCATCTGCATCTTGAATTTAGCATTCCATCATTATCATCATGGTAGAGTTCATGGCATGTCAGCATTATAGATTAGTTTTGTCCATAGCATTGCATATCATTGTATCTAAGTGCAAAATTTTCGGTTATCTATATTTAAATATCTTTCACCATGATTTCATGAGGATTATCATCACTCATGTTATCCAGTGAAGATATTTAAATAGGGGCAACTGTCATACCCCAAATTTTACCCTCAGATCCTTTGATCATTGTCATATCATTTTAGATCATCTGTCTTAGCATTTGCAATCATGTAGTCCATCGATCGTAATCTTGCATTTCTCTGTTTAGTTTCTCTTCTTTTTAATTCCATTATTTTTTAGTTTTAGAACTTTATGCTTTGTTTTTAATTTAGATTTATTTTATTTTATTTTTAAATCGCTAGTGTATCTTAAATTTATGTCTTCCCTTTGTTAATATTTATTTATTCATTCATTTATTTATCATTGTTATTATCATTTTTAGTTATTTATTATTATTAATAGCTATTTATTAGCTTCATTATTATTACTAGTTATTCATTATTTTATTTATTTTTATTTTTATCATTGTTTATTTACTATTTTATTATCCTTATTTCTATTATTACCATTTAGTTATTTACTATATCATTATTACTATTATTTTATTATTATTGGTTTTTTTCATTTCTATTTTATCATCATTTATTTATTATTCCATCATTTTTATTTTTATTATCTCACTTATTGTTATTTACTTTCATTTATTACTATTATTATTTTTTATTTATTTATTTACTATTATGTAGTTATTATTATTTATCACTTATTATTATTATTATTATTATTATTCGGTTTATTTATTATTTATTAGCATTATTGGTGTTATTATTAGTACTTTCATTATTATAATACCTTAAAACTAAATCTATAGTCCATCAACAAAGTCAAAAACCTTGCATCACTCAAAGCCACCGGTGATTAATCTCACGCGAGACTTCAGCAAACCGTACCACCAACCTGTTAAGTCTCCACACACCCCTTTTCCATGCCAAAACCCTGCTGCAAGACTTGCATCTACACACTACAAGCCAGCCTGTGTACAGCGTACAACAACGTAAACCCGCTACCTTCACACAACCGTACTACCCTGCTCTCATCCTGCTGCACCAATTTTCTTCCAAAACCGTACACTGCCACTAAAGAAAAATAAAGCCACAACTTTACTCCAAAACGAAACTTCCCTCCCACGCCAAACTCCTTCAGCCTACCTATGATCTGCAAACCGTACCACATCATTTTCCAACCTCTGCATCATCATCACCACCAGAACCATGCTGCATAAATCACAGAAGAAGAAGGCTATAACAAGAGACATCAAAACCAGAACAAAACCTTAAGGCCATAATAAAACATTACACAGGCAAGGCGTGTTACTTTTCAACTGCACATGGTGTACCCTGTCGTTCACCGTGTCATTGTACCCTTATTTATGTTTTGGAAACTCACCGAATCTCAGATACTTGGAAGCACACGAACATTGGTTGGGGATAACAATCAGTGAAACAACAACAACAACTTCCATCTCCGATTTACTCTACCCCTGTTTCTGAATCAAAACACCTTCAACTTCAAAATTACCAGCTTCCATTCCATACACAAACCTCTTTCTTCTCAAACCTAATCTTCAACTCCTCAAAAACACCAAACCAAATCTTCTCCTTTCAAACCATAAATCAACAAAACCTTCAAACCCATTCTTCATAGAAAATCACCTACAACAACTTCTTTCGTTCGCCATCACAATCCAAAATCACCCATCAACCAACTCAAATCGACACGCTCGAAACCTAAATCGCAGAAATCATAAGGTGGAAATGTGATTAATCAAGGGAGGATGAAGAGAGAAAGTGAATCGCGACTCAAAAACCCAAACAAAACTGCGAGACTGAGGCGAAGCGATTGAAGGCTAGAAGCAAACGAATCAAAAGTTGGGAACGGCCGTGCAATTTTTGTTGTTGATTTTGCATCATTCTTTTCGTTGTTGATTTTGTTTTTCCGTTTTGAAAATGATGAAGTCAGTCGTTGAAGTTTGTTGACTACCTTTGCCTTGTTTTTGAATTTTGAAAGGCACGTTGAACATAACTGATAATTAAAGTTCTTTTAATTTTCCGTTTCCAAAACCTTTTTACAATGATGGGCTCGGCCCATGTGTTTTGTCTGTTTTTATTTTTTTTCCAAGTTTTTCTTTGGGCTTGTATCTGGTCCAAGATTGCCACACATCCCAATTTCATAGGCACCACCTTTTTTCCTTTGGATCATCCATTTTTTCTAGGGTGGATGATGGGCACTAAGCCCAAATGATTCTATCTACTTACACTTCAGAATCCAGCACCCCCCTTTTCCTTCGTTTTCTTCATATTTTAATTTTTAATTTTATATTGTTTCATTTTAATTTCTTAATATTTTTTTCATTAATTTCTTATTTACTTTTGTTTTTCTTTCGTTGATTTTATGTTAATTTCAATTTTTATTTCTCATTTCCATTTTATAGGCCAATGATATATAAAAATCATGATTAGTTGATTTATTCAAATCAATAAAAATCTTGATTAATATGAGGCCATTCTCAATTTTTGTTGGTCAATGAATGTCAAATATCATAGATTATCGATTTCTCGATTAAATCTTGATTGAGACAAGACTATTTCGATTCTATTTCGATTTCTTTTTTGATATTATTGAAATTTTATTTTAAGGGTCAATGATATAAACAACTTAATGGTTACTTTGATCAATATGAGACCACCTTCTTTTAATTTCAGTTTCATTCGATTTTTGGTCGATGAAAGTCAAGAATCATGGTTGTCAATTTTTATTGATAAATTATGATTAAGACTGGACCATTTTCAATTCTATTTCATTTCAATTTTTAATCCCTTTGAATACTAACTTTTTCACTTCTCTCCTTGGTGAGATTTTTAAATATTTCCTGTTGAAGCCTTGTAGATGACCCTCCTGTTCCTGTTATGCCTTTCTTGCTTGCTTCAACCCAATTCCAAGGGAACGATTCACTGTGGGCTCATAAGTCCTCTTCATACTGGTTAGACCTTTCTATTTTCACTTCCCTTGACCTCTTTAGGATCATCACTTTGGCCTCATTAGAGCCATCATCTTCCCTTGGCCTCATTAGAGCCATTTTTCTCATAACTTAGAGTTAAGTTTGAAGTTCTTAAACTCCACGTGAGTACTATCATAATGTGTACTCACTTCCCCCTTTTGACTTTGTTTAAAGTCAACCTTAGGTTAGTTTTTCAACTTAGACTTAGAGAGTTTTTGAAATCTACGTGAGTATCATGATCATGAGTACTCATTCCCCTTAGAACTTTGACCATAGTCAATGGTTCCTTAACCCTTAGTTAGGCGAACTATAGAGGCTCTGATTCTTCTTTCCTAATCAGGATACGTATGCACAAGATGCGATATCTTGTCGAGCCACTTTGCCTTCCAACTTAGACTTAGAGATTCTTTAACTCAATATAAGTATCACACTTATTCCCCTTGGAACTTTGACCATAGTTAATGGTTCCTCACCCCTAGTTAGGTGAACTACGAATGCTCTGATTCCCTCCTTATTAGGATACGTAGGCACGAGATGCGATGTCTTGGCGAGCATACTTAGTATATATACCCTTATGTCTTTACCTTTAGTACCTTGGTCTTTACCATAGGTCTTTCTCCATACTATAGGTCTTTACCTTTACCCTTAGCAGATTTCCTTAGCAAGCAAGCAATAATATAACACAAATACAAACAAGAGGTTCCTGTAGAGTACTACAGATATCTAGGATGCTAACACCTTCCCTAGGTCTAACCAACCCCCGAACCTTAGATTTCTTAGCTGTATCTTCACATAGCGCAATTAGGGTTTTCTTCGATCTTTACCCTTTCCATTGGATAAATCAAAGCTCGGTGGTGAATTTCAAAAATGTGTGATTCAAGTTAATTAATAGCTTGATATCCGATTTTCACCGCAACAATAACCAAATGGAAATAGTAGGGCTTCTGACTCACTTAAATGTAAGCTCATGTCTGGGACCTTTAAAAAGGGTGTTTCGCGCTGGTTCATGAGTCTGCCCAGATGCTCGGCCGTTAGCTACAAAGATTTAACTAAAAATATGGTACAATATTTTTCAACAAGTAAACATAGAAAAGTGTCGACTACCAGTCGGTTTAATGTTCGACAAGGATTCTCGGAATCCCTTAGAGAATATTTGCTAAGGTTCAATGAAGAAATCGACAAAGTGTCACATTCAAATCAAGAAATGTTCATGGAAGCATTTCAACATGGCCTTAAAGCAGGACAATTCAATGAATCCCTGGCTCAAAAACTGGTATCCAACATGGATGAGGTGATCACCAGAGTAGAATGCTACATAAAGGGTGAGGAAGGAAGCATGCATAAGAGATCGTAAGATGCCAAAGAAAATGGGAAGGTCAAAGAGGAAGGGTATAGGCATAGGAATAACTATCCTAAGTTCGAACTTCGAGATCGTTCAATGAAGGGGTCAGCCTGGCGTTCGTCTGACAAAGAAGTTGAGTACACACCATTAAATGTCAGGCGAGCAGATATCTTGAGAGAAGTGTACCATCTTAAATTACTTCCCATACCCAAGCACCCAAAAGGGGTCTATGCCATGATGGGAAAATATGGAAATGCATGGTATGAATACCACATAATTCGTGGACACCATACAGAGAATTGTCATCATCTAAAAAATGAAATTAGGGCCTTAAGTCAGTGAGTTCATTTGTTATCATACATTAAAGACGTCAGAGGACAGTCAGGAAAGAGCAGTCCTCCCCGAGAAGACATCAGCTTAGACAATCCTCCATAGAAGAAGGGGAAGAGCACATATGAAGTTTGCGAAGCCCGGATGTCTCGGAATATATTGAACACCATTTCTGGAGGATTTGCGGGAGGATGAGATACTAGTTCAGCTAGAAAGAGGTATGCCTAGACATTGATGTACATCAGGAAGGAGTCGCCCTCAAAAGAGAAGGAAAACCAGGCCGCAATCACCTTCTCTAAAAGAGACGGAGAAGGAGTGTGTTAGTTCTTGTTATTGGCTAGAATTTTGGTAAAACAATGTTGTTGTTGAAGATGTCACATGTCTGATGTCTTAATATGAGTTACTAACATTAAGTTTATTAGGGTTGCAGTTTTGTGTACTGATGTCAAATACGATGTTTTGACATTGAGTGACAGAACATCAGTTGTTGTGTTTTTAGGGTTGCGCGTGTTTTAATTAGTTATTAGAAGATCTGATTGAGAGTTTGTAGGCAAAGATCTTGGATTAGATTCTTTCTGTTGCAATCAGATATGGAGCAGATCTTGTTATTTGTTTAGGGCTGAAAGATATGAAAAGATTTAAAGATAAAATCTGTTTTAAATTCAAATCAAATCAGATATTTTCAAGTAGTCCAAGCCCAAGTTTGAGTTTCTATTTAAAGCATCCTCAACCCTACTTGAAACAGACGAAAAACAAGAGATTAAAGACTGAGAGTCAAGTGTGTGTTTCGTCTGTTTATTGTAAGTCATTCATGTTTGAATTGGTGTAATTGTTTTGAGTTGTTAATTGTTCTTGGTCAAAGCTTTTAAGCAAGATCAAGTTGTGTTCTGGAAGTGTAACTTCTATACTTTGTAATCTTTGAATTGTGTCACTGTGGTGATTTAGGGGGAGTGAGTGGTATCTCATATCTAAGTGTATCTTAGGTAGAAGTGTCATTGGGTAGTGATTAAGTTAGTGGATTGTCAACTGGGATTGTTGAGTCTGTAATTTAATACTACTAATAGTGAATTTCCTCCCTGGCTTAGTAGCCCCCAGACGTAGGTAGTTAGACCGAACTGGGTGAACAATTCTCTGTGTTGATTTACTGTTATTTTATTGCCTTGTTTCATATAGAAGATTGTGTTGTTGTGACATCACACTTAACATCACATATCTGATACCAAAATTTCAATTGGTATCAGAGCAGGCATCCTGCTCTGCATCTGGGTGAGATCTATGGCTGTTACTTTCTGGTTCTATGGACAAGGAGAGTGGTGGATTTGTGACTAGACCCCCTATTCTAGATGGCTCAAATTATGATTATTGGAAACCTCGCATGGTTACCTTCTTGAAGTCCTTGGACATCAGGGCTTGGAAGGTTGTTTTAAAAGAATGGAAACATCCTGTTATTATTGAAAAAGATGGAACATCAAAGCTGAAACCTGAGGAAGAGTGGACCAAGGAAAAAGATGAACTTGCGCTTGGAAATTCTAAGGCCTTGAATGCAATTTTTAATGGTATTGACAAGAACATCTTTAGGCTGGTCAACACTTGTGAAGTGGCTAAGGAAGCTTGGGATGTCTTGAAAACTACTCATGAAGGAACCTCCAAAGTCAAGATGTCAAGACTTCAACTGCTGACAACAAAGTTTGAAAATCTGTAGATGAAGGATGATGTGACCATTCATGATTTTTACATGAATATTCTTGAGTTGTCAAATGCTTATAGTGCCCTTGGAGAGAAAATGACTGAAGAGAAGCTGGTAAGGAAGATTCTTAGATCCCTTCCCAAGAGATATAAAATGAAGGTGACTGCTATAGAAAAAGCCCAAGACATCAGCAAGATGAGGGTGGATGAGTTGATTGGTTCGCTTCAAACTTTTGAATTAGGGATGGATGAGGAATCTGAAAAGAAGACCAAAAGCATAGCATTGGTGTCTAAAGATGAAAGGAAAGAATGTGGTCCTAAAACTCAGGAGGAGCTTTCAAATGCCATTGTTCTGCTGGGAAGACAGTTTAATAAGGTACTAAAAAGGATAGACAGGAGCTACAAACCTAATGTCAAGAACATCACATCTGACACAAACAGGTCAGGTGATCAGGGGAAGAAATCAAGAAATGAAGAAAAGTCCAATGATGACAAAGGAATTCAATGATATGAGTGTGAAGGCTATGGTCATATCAGAAAAGGATGTCCTACATATCTCAAGAAGCAGAAAAGGGGTTATCTGTTACTTGGTCTGATGAGGATACTGATTGTGAGCCTGAAGGAGAATCGGCCAATCTTGTTAGAGCTATGATTGGGATTTGTGAGTCTGACAATGACTCAAGTAATGAAGAGGTTACTTATGAAGAGATGGCTGTCTCTTATAGAAAGTTGTGCATTAGAAGTGAACAAGGCTGTCTAGAAGGAGAGAAACAAAAGAAAATCATAATGCAGTTAAAGGCTGAAAAGACTGAGCTTGAGAAGGAAGTCAGTATCCTAAACTCTAAACTGGAATCTATGTCAAAATCTGTCAGAATGTTGAATAATGGAACTAATGTTCTAGACAATATTCTTAATATTGGAAAAACTGCTGTAGACAAAAGTGGTTTGGGATTCAACAATGTTTTAGCTTCAAATAATGTTATTCCTATTTCCAAGCCAGTGATGTTAAAACAGATGTTCAAACATCCTGACAGGACTCCCTCTAGGAAGAAATTCAGGCGTTGGAGATGTCATCATTGTGGGCGTTTTGGACACATAAAGGCTTATTGTTATAAGCTACATGGGTATCCTCAGAAGGCACATCAGTTAGCTCCCGGACAGAACATTCATAAAGGTAATCAGGTCATCAAACCAAAGAAGCAATAGGTTCCAAAAGGAAAAGTTGCCAGCTTAATAGCTCACACTTCTCTTAGGGTTTCGACTAAAAAAGACTGGTACTTTGATAGTGGGTGTTCAAGACATATGACAGGAGTGAAGAATTTGTTGGTGGATGTTAAGCTACATTCTTCTGGACATGTAACTTTTGGTGATGGTGTCAAAGGAGAAATCAAGGGTATGGGAAAGCTGAACTGTGCTGGTACTCCTAGGCTGGATGATGTACTACTGGTCAAAGGGTTGACAACAAATTTGATCAGTATTAGCCAACTATGTGATCAAGGGCTCAAAGTTGACTTTACAAAAACTGAGTGCATTGTCACAAATGAGAAAGGTGAAGTCATCATGAAGGGTGATAGGTCTAAGGATAACTGTTATCTATGGGTGTGACAAGACTCAAGTCACTCAACATGTGTTTTTGCTAAAGAAGATGAAGTCAAAGTCTGGCATCAAAAGTTGGGACATCTTCATCTGAAGGGTATGAAGAGAATCATATCCTCAAAAGCTCTCAGAGGAATTCCTAAACTCAAAATTGAAGAGGGAAGAGTTTGTGGAGATTGTCAAATAGGGAAGCAGACCAAGATGTCTCATCAGAAGCTTCAATATAACACCACTTCTAAAGTCTTGGAACTGCTCCATATGGACTTAATGGGACCTATGCAGGTAGAAAGCCTAGGTGGGAAGAAATATGCTTATGTTGTTGTAGATGACTATTCTAGGTACACCTGGGTAAGCTTCATCAAAGACAAAAACAGAGGTGTTTGATGTGTTTAAAGATTTATGTCAAAGACTCCAAAGAGAAAAAGAGAGTAATGTCATCAGAATAAGGAGTGATCATGGGAGGGAATTTGAAAATAGCAAGTTTGCTGAATACTGCTCTGCTGAAGGCATCAGTCATGAGTTTTCCTCTCCTATTACCCCTCAGCAAAATGGAGTTGTTGAAAGGAAGAACAGAACTCTCCAAGAATCTGCTAGGGCAATGATTCATGTCAAAAAGCTTCCTTACCATTTTTGGGCTGAAGCCATGAAAACTGCTTGCTATATTCACAACAGAGTTACTTTGTGAAGAGGCACTTCAGCTACATTGTATGAACTGTGGAAAGGGAGAAAACCAACTGTGAAGTACTTTCGTGTTGTTGGAAGTAAATGTTATATTTTGTCAGATCGTGAACAATGGAGAAAATTGGATCCTAAGAGTGATGAGGGAATCTTTCTGGGATACTCTACAAATAGCAGAGCTTATAGGGTTTTCAACTCCAGAACCAAGGTTATGATGGAGTCTATAAATGTGGTAATTGATGACATTGACATGAAGCAAGATGTTGATGTCCTGGATGATGTTGGAACATCGTTTGAAGATGTTACATCAGAAACTGAAGATAGAAGTGTTGCTCCCAGTCCTGTTGATGCTGAGGCTGGACCTGAACAACCTAATAAAGAACCATCTATTAGAGTGAAAAAGGACCATCCAAAAGAGCTTATCATAGGTGATCCAAAATCAGGGGTTAGCACTAGATCAAGAGAGGTTGTGTCAAATTCTTGTTTTGTGTCCAAAATTGAGCCCAAGAATGTCAAAGAAGCACTGACTGATGAATTCTGGATTAATGCCATGCATGAAGAGCTGGAACAATTCAAGAGGAATGAAGTGTAGGACCTTATACCAAGGCCTGATGGAGTTAATGTGATAGGCACCAAGTGGATTTACAAGAATAAATCTGATGAACAAGGAGTGGTCACTAGAAACAAGGCCAGATTGGTTGCTCAGGGATACACTCAGGTTGAAGGAATTGATTTTGATGAAACCTTTGCTCCTGTGGCAAGACTAGAATCTATCAGATTACTCTTAGGTGTGGCTTGTAATCTCAAATTCAAGCTTTTTCAGATGGATGTTAAGAATGCCTTTTTGAATGGGTACTTAAATGAAGAGGTTTATGTAGATCAACCAAAAGGATTTATTGATCCAACATTTCCTAATCATGTTTACAAACTTAGGAAAGCTCTCTATGGTTTGAAGCAAGCAACAAGAGCTTGGTATAACAGGCTTACTGAATTTTTGGCTGTGAATGGTTACAGAAAATGAGGGATTGACAAGACTTTGTTTGTGAAAGATGAAGGAGGAAAGCTGATGATAGTTCAAATATATGTTGATGACATAGTATTTGGTGGGATGTCAGATGCAATGGGTAAACATTTTGTGAAACAGATGCAGTCTGAGTTTGAAATGAGTCTTGTTGGAGAGCTCAGCTATTTTTTGGGTCTACAAGTTAGACAAATGGAAGACTCTATATTCATCTCTCAGAGCAACTATGCTAAGAACATTGTGAAGAAGTTTGGCCTGGAAAATGCTAATCACAAGAGAACACCTGCTCCTACTCACTTAAAGTTGTCAAAGGATGAACATGGTGTGAGTGTGGATCAAAGTCTATACAGAAGCATGATTGGTAGTCTATTGTATCTCATTGCTAGCAGACCTGATATTTCTTTTGTTGTTGGAGTTTGTGCCAGATATCAATCTGAGCCTAAAGTTAGTCACTTGAATCAAGTGAAGAGGATTCTGAAGTATGTGAATAGGACTAGTGACTATGGTATGCTTTACAGTCATGGATCAGGTACTGAATTAAGTGGTTATTGTGATGCTGATTGGGCAGGAAGTGTTGATGATAGAAAAAGTACTTCGGGAGGTTGTTTCTTCTTAAGGAATAATCTGATTTATTGGTTCAGTAAAAAGCAGAACTGTGTGTCTTTTTCTACTGCTGAAGCTGAGTACATAGCAGCAGGGAGTAGTTGTTCTCAACTTGTTTGGATTAAGCAAATGTTAACAGAATACAATGTCAAGCAAGATGTCATGACATTGTACTGTGATAATCTGAGTGCTATCAATATCTCTAAAAACGCAATTCAACATAGCAGAACTAAGCATATTTATATACGTCATCACTTTATAAGAGATTTGGTTGAAGACAAAGTAGTTGCGTTGGAACATGTTGCTACTGAACAGCAATTAGCTGATATTTTTACAAAGGCCTTAGATGCAAATCAATTTGAAAAATTAAGAAGAAAATTAGGAATTTGCATATATGAGGATTAAGTGTGATGGGAGGTGTCTTGTGCAGTTGTGAACTTTATTGCATATGTTTAGTTTAAAGGAAACAAAATTTTATTCAACTACTGAAAGCATACAAGATTAGATTTTAGTACATCAAAAGCAACAAACAAAGGGTCTAAAGATTATCCCAACCCCCTGAATCAAGAAAAGTTTTCCAATCTTCATCCCATTCATCATCAGAAGCACGAAGTTGCACTGGAGGTTTTTTGATAGTTTTCATCCTTGTCTCTGATGTTTTTCTTGTTCTTGTTGTTCATGGAGTTGCCCTAGTTGTAGACAGTGTTTTGTTCTTCAACTTCTGTGGATCTGGTTTCTTGACCTCTTGCATGTTTTTCTTTCCTGCATCTCTGTTAGACTGACTCATGGTTATTTCCTAGTTATGTTCTTAGAAGCAAGAAGGCTTGGTTTTTATAATGCATAGGGAGGGCATTGTTTGTATCGCCTGACCAGTCAAAGTTTTGGGAAGCTTGTTATTTGACCTTGTCATAGTAAATGTCAGGACTTTGTGTTTGCTGCTTTGATAGGTTCAAGGTTGTCAATTTGTGGCTAAAAAGGTGGAGAGTTAGCCTAGTGTTGTTGTTTGCTGTTGCCTAGCTTTTTGTTGTGGTTCTAGGTTTGAGGGGGAGTTTGTAGTTATGCAGCTGTTGGTAGTTGTTGCTGCTATTTGTGTGGTGAGAATGTTAGTTTGTTTTATCCGCTGCAGGTATCTCTGATGTTGGCTGAGATTGTTTTAGCCAAAATTAGCCAAAGGGGGAGATTGTTAGTTCTTGTTATTGGCTAGAATTTTGGTAAAACAATGTTGTTGTTGAAGATGTCACATGTCTGATGTCTTAACATGAGTTACTAACATTAAGTTTGTTAGGGTTGCAGTTTTGTGTACTGATGTCAAATACGATGTCTTGACATTGAGTGACAGAACATCAGTTGTTGTGTTTTTAGGGCTGCGCGTGTTTTAATTAGTTATTAGAAGATCTGATTGAGAGTTTGCAGGCGAAGATCTTGGATTAGATTCTTTCTGTTGCAATCAGATATGGAGCAGATCTTGTTATTTGTCTAGGGCTGAAAGATATGAAAAGATTTGAAGATAAAATCTGTTTTAAATTCAAATGAAATCAGATATTTTCAAGTAGTCCAAGCCCAAGTCTGAGTTTCTATTTAAAGCAGCCTCAACCCTACTTGAAACAGACGAAAAACAAGAGATTAAAGACTAAGAGTCAAGTGTGTGTTTCGTCTATTTATTGTAAGCCATTCATGTTTGAATTGGTGTAATTGTTTTGAGTTGTTAATTGTTCTTGGTCAAAGCTTTTAAGCAACATCAAGTTGTGTTTTAGAAGTGTGACTTCTATACTTTGTAATCTTTGAATTGTATCACTGTGGTGATTTAGGGGGGGTGAGTGGTTTCTCATATCTAAGTGTATCTTAGGTAGAAGTGTCATTGGGTAGTGATTAAGTTAGTGAATTGTCAACTGGGATTGTTGAGTCTGTAATTTAATACTACTAATAGTGAATTTCCTCCCTGGCTTGGTAGCCCCCAGACGTAGGTAGTTAGACCGAACTGGGTGAACAATTCTCTGTGTTGATTTACTGTTATTTTATTGCCTTTTTTCATATAGCAGATTGTGTTGTTGTGACATCACACTTAACATCACATATCTGATACCATAATTTCAGAGTGTTGGTCCATGAAAACGACCCGATGATGATCAAAGTGAAAATTCGATATTGAAACGTGAAGCGAACTCAAGTCAACTCGGGAAGTTCAGAAGATATTTTGTAGGCATTCAAGGGAATGAACTTTGATATAACTGAGTTGCTACCCTTTAAAGGTACGTTAGTCGGGTTCCCAGGAGAACATGTGCAAGTGTTGGAACATTTACCCATGATAACAACTTTTTGTAATAGGGAAAACACGAAAAATGTCCAAGTGATATACTAAATTATCAACGTTGCATCTCCCTACAATATTATTATTGGTAGGCCATCATTCAATGCCCTGGAGGCAGCGTTGTCCACTTTGTACCTAAAGTTAAAATACCCTCTGGAAGAAAGTCGAGTAGGAATAATAAATGGTGATCAAGGGATAGTAAGGAAATGTTATAAGGATAGTCTGAAACTTAAAAGATGAAGTCATGCCAACAAGCCAATCAAATATAGTTAGGTAAAAGTGAACCTAGTTAATATTGACCCAAGGGAGGATCAGATATAGGATATTATTAACCCCATTAAAGATGTAAAGACAATACAGATTGGTGCCCCGTAATCACAAACAACTCATATCGGTTCTAGTTTGTCCCTCGAGGAAGAAGCCAAGATCATCAGAATATTGAAGGAAAAAGTAAACCTATTCGCATGAAAACCAACAGATATGTACAAAATTGACCCAAGCATAGTTTGTCACCATCTAGCGCTGGATCTGGCCATCAAGCGAGTATCATAGAGAAAGCAGAAGGAGGGTGAAGAAAAGAGAAGAGTTATACAATATGAAGTCGAAAAGCTCATGAAGGTCGACTTTATTAAGGAGGTCAGATACCTAACTTGGTTAGCCAACATGGTTATGGTGAAGAAGAAGTCGGGAAAATGAAAAATGTGTGTAGAATTCACCGAATTGAATAAAGCATGTCCCAAAAATCCCTACCCGCTTCATCACATCGATCGACTCATCAACGGGGCTTTTGATATTCGTCTTCTCAGTTTTTTGGATGCCTACTCAGGGTATAATCAGATACGAATGAATTCATTAGATGCCTCTAAAATGGAGTTTATGATGAACATGAATAATTACTACTATGAGTTGATGTCCTTTGGGCTAAGCAATGCAATGGCTACCTACTAGAGACTGATGGATATGGTGTTTGCCTAACTGATAGGACAGAACCTGAAGGTGTACGTGGATGATATGGTGGTAAAAACCGTGGAAGACCAGAGGCATGTCAAGGATTTAGAAGAGACATTTGCATCAATCTTAGGTTACAATATGAGGCTAAATTCGGACAAATGTACATTTGGATTACAAGCGGGGAAGTTCCTTGGATTTATGTTAACCAGCCGAGGAACAGAAGCATACCCAGATAAATGCCAAGCAATCATTAATATGAGGAGTTCGTCAACAGTATAAGAGGTACAACAATTAACATGACATTTGGCCACTTTATCACATTTTTTATCTTGTGCAGGGGATAAGTCAATCCATTTCTTTGTTGCGGTAAGAAAATCGACGAAGCTCCAGTGGAGAGAGGAATATGAAGAGGCTTTTAGAGAGGCAAAGCATTTCTTATCCACACCTCTCATCTTTGTACGACCGAAGGAGAATCAACCACTTATCATTTACTTAATCGTGTCAGATAAAGCTATGAGTTTAGTATTACTTCAGGAAATCGAGGAGGGGGAAAAGTTGGTATATTTTGTTAGTAAGGTGCTAAGAGGAACATAATTACGTTACCAGAAGATTGAATGTCTCACTTTGGAAGTAGTAATTACATCCTTGAAGTTGAGATATTATTTCCAAAGGCACCCCAACATTGTCAAAACCAACTACCCTATTAAATAAGTCTTGAAGAAGCAAGATTTAGTGGGGAGAATGGTTGCCTGGGCAATACAGTTGTCAAAATATGATATAAAGTTCGTACCTCGAAGTAACATTAAGTCCTAAATCCTCGCCGATTTCTTGAACGAATTAAGAGTTCCATTTGCAGAGGAATCATTATGCAAGTGGACTTTGTCTGTGGGTGGATCCTCTAATCTTAAAGGAAGTAGAGCCAAGATAGTGTTAGAAGGACTGGGTGACCTAGTTCTTTAATATTCATTGTGTTTTAATTTTTAGGCTAACAATAACTAGGCAAAATACAAAGCTTTAATTGCAGGAATGAAGTTAGCAAGAGAGATCGAAGTGACACATTTATTGGTCCAAATTGACTCTCAGTTGATTGCTAGCCAAGTAAAGGGAGAATTTAAGACAAAGGATCTATCATTGATCAGATATTTGCAAAAAAGATCTCAAGATGTCTCAAACATTTGAAGAATTTGCGATAAACCACTTTCCCAAGGAGGAGAATACCAGAGCCGATCTCTTGGCATGGTTGGCAAGCACTAGAGGTATTGGTTTAAACAAACAGTAATTCAAGAAGCACTAGAAACTCTGAGTATAAAGGTCGGGTAAATTATGATGCTGGATAAGGCTAGGGGCTGGATGGCACCTATCATTCGATATTTGACTCATAATAAACTTCCCAAAGAAGAAATGGAAGCCAAGCGCATTAAAAGGATATCTACAAAATATATCATCATGGCCGACCACTTATATAAGATGGGTAGATCGGTTCCTATGTTGAGGTGTATATCGGAGGAAGATTCAGTTTTTGTCATGAAGGAAGGACACAAAGGGATCTGTGGCAGTCACATCGGAGGAAGGGCATTATTAGGAAAAATACTTAGAGCAAGATATTAATGGCCGAGCATGTTATAGGATTGCGCACAATTTGTAATTCGGTGTGAGAAGTGTTAGGTGTTTGCTCCTTTTATACATTCTTCTGCAAAATTGTTGCATTCAGAGTTTTCACCATGGTCGTTCTATAAACGGGGGGGGCAAATATCCTAGGTCCATTTCCTGTAGTAGTCAAACAACTAAAGTTCTTAATAGTAGCTGCCGATTACTTCATTAAATTGGTGGAGGCTGAAGTAGTGGAACGAATCACGACATAAAGGGTAAGTCAGTTTTACTGGAGAAACATAATATGTCGTTTCGGTTTTCCCGGGGTCATTGTATCCGAAAAAGGCACACAATTCGCCAACGCATCAATTGTAGAGTTTTGCAAATATTTGGGAATACAAAATTGGTTCATTTTCGTAGAACATCCTCAAGCAAACAGTCAGGCAGAAGTTGCAAACAAAATCATTTTATCGGGGATGAAGAAGAAACTGGATGAAGCCAAGGGATTGTGGGCTGAATACTTACATGCAATTTTGTGATCTTTTCATACTACACCTCATTCAACTACTCGGAAGACTCCTTTCATGATGGTTTATGGAGATGATGCAATGATACCGGTTGAGATCAACACCCCGACTTGGAGGCGTCTTACTTTTGATGAAATTTTCAACTCGGAAAGTCTGGACAATTCAACAGACTTATTGGATGAAATCAGGGAAACGACCCATATCATAGAATTTGCAGCCAAACAATGAATTGCTCGAAGGTTTACTATGAAAGTAAGACAAATGGAATTTCATAAAGGAGACCTAGTGGAGAAGAGGGTGACTGGCCCTGCGATGAAAGGTATGTTAGCTCCAAATTGGAAAGGACCCTACCTTATTCGTCAAAGGTTGAATAATGGGACTTATAAGTTAGAAATTTTAGAGGGTATTGAAATACCTAGGACTTGGGGTGTAACTAGTCTTAAGCTTTATCTCAGCTAGACAATGTAATAAATATATTTATTGAATAAAGATTATGGGGATGCACTCTTTTCCCTTGCAAGGGCAAGGGTTTTTAAAGAGGCACCCATAGGTAAAATAAATGTCTTTATAAAGCAGATCCTAGGGCACGACCTAGGAAAAAGTCCAAGTAAATTAAAGCCCTAGACATAATCAGCTGCCGTAGAGCAATGTTAATACCTGGTCTAACTGAAGTTCAAGCAACTTGAAGCCTCTAGCATAATCGGCTGCAGCCAGGCAACTTTAATAAAACCTATGATCAAGGAAGATAAATATGTATGTCGACCTAGGAGGTTGTCTAAAGTCTATGGCTGACCTATGAGGTTGTCAAAAGTATAAGATAAATACGTATGCCGACCTAGGAGGTTGTCTAAAATATATGACTCAAATGAGGGAAAAATAAGATATTGGAAATCAAATAAAATGCACAGAAAAATAAAGAAATAGATCATAAAGAAAGCCTTTGAAAGGCTTAAATTGATGGGAAAATAAAAAGCAAATCATTATTCAAAGAGATACAAAAGTGCACATCACTGGTGATGGTCAATAACAAACTTCAGGGTTGTCCACCCGAGATTCCGATGTCTGATTATCTCTCACCGTGTCCTTGGAGTTTTCTACTTTAGGAGAAGCTTCTTCCATATAGACTAGCTACTCATCCACCACTGTTTTGAAAAAACCCATTCTCGACACATTCAGGTCCTGCGCGATGCAAAGAGTATGGGCTTTGGATATTTCAAAGGCCTCATCACCAGCAAAAAACAAGTCCACCTTGACATTTTGCATAGACTTCTTTAAAGTTTCATTAAGAGCACGAGTTTGTTCTAATTCTTGGGCCAAACTGACATTGGATGTTTCCTGCTACGAACATTTGGACTCGGAAACTTCTTTCTATTTGGTCATCTACGATAACTAGGGCTCCCAAGTTTCCTTGTGCTTATTCATCTCTGACTACCGCTTGTTTAACTATTCCACTTTATCAATGTGAACCTTCAAGTCGGCATTCAGTTGAGTCGTCTCCTTGGAAAGATGAGCCTCGTTTTTCTCATGAGCATCACCTACTTCAAATAAACCTCGGGTTATCACTACACATCTCATCAAGTAGGCCCCTAGGTTCTGGGTCAATCGTTGATCATCAATAGACTTTACATTCTCAACATTCTCAATTGCGTTTAGGTGATCATAGATATACCTCAGCCCGTCAAAGCTATTGGACCAGAACTTAAACTTGGAAGAGGGTTTGAATTGATGACTGCTACCTAAATCTTGCATGAGGGTGGTAATTGTTAGGTCAGTTTGACCAACGTCATCACTCATCAGAGTCTTTTTTTTTGGAAAACTGTGTTTTTGGTCCTCAAGGGTAGGGACAGAGAGCGGTTGGGGCTCTGATATGACATGAATCACTTTAGCAACATCCAAATTCTTTCTTTTAAGGGTCCGTGTCTGGATTCCCGAGAGGTCACTCTTAGAAGGAGATTGATCTCCATGCCTCACCCTATCTTTGGCACCAATTTCTTTTGTTCGGAGAGCTTGAGGTTTATCATGTTGGCTGAAATAAAAGAACCAAAATCAGTAAAAAAAGACGATCAATGATATCATAATAGAGTGATAAGTAAACGTGCAAACATTGCCCAATAAATTAGAAATTTGTTTGGGGTCATCAACCATTTGTAAAAGGTCTTTGACTTTCGCTACTCATAAAGCATCCAAAACGGCTAAGGACTGAAGTTCCAAGTCATTTAATTTATCATAGTCAAAATCAGAGATAGGTAAAGGATTTTTCGACCAATAGATCGGGAAATGATAAATCCCATCTAAAGCATACATAACTTGGGGACATATTTTCCCACTTTTAACACAGAGGAATGTGTCTTTAAAACCCTTATAATTTGTAGTGTAGGCTTGCAGGAAGCTCTTTCCCAGAATTCCACTAAGGGAAACCCAACCTCCTTTTTTTCCACCATTTAACTCAAAGAACGAGAAGAATAACCTAAGGTCAGAACTATGTCTATTATATCGCAAACAATCTCAAAATCCTTGATAAATCCCCGACCATTGGGGCGTAATTGGGAAGGGGCTATGTTTAGGGTTTTAAGAAGATCGACCCCAAAGTCGATAAAAGGAATATGGATTTTAAAGTCTTCAATGACTACTAAATAAAAATAAAAATATTCCTCCAACACTCCTTTGGGACGAGTGATACAAACCCTTTCACCAACTACACAGGGTTCCAGAATAACGCCTTTTTCATTTCCGGTTGATTAAATTAGTGGAATGAAGCTTCGAGATGTAGCTTTCGTCAATAATAATATGGTCATAACTCAAAATCTCTATGTCTATCAAATATTCTGTCAATTCCATCTTAATATCCAGAAAACCTGAGGAGGAAGACTCCAAATCAGTGTTACTAGTGGGTGAAGGGATTTCACCATAAACATCTCTAGTAGTCTTGTCAAAGTCCTCTCTATTCAAATAACTATCACACTGTCGCATACAGGTATTCCAAATCCTATTTTTATCACTAGCAGTAAGAACAATTGAACATGAAAAAATATTAATAAGAGAAGAAAATAAATGATACTTAAAGTCTGAAGGAATGAATGAAGTTCAGTTGGTAGGCGCTCATGAAGAAGGTTGCTTAAAAAAGATATTTGAATAAAAAATAATAAGCCTTTTAAAGTAATAGAAATTGTAACAGTCAAGAACTCATATCGAATGGTAATGGTGAAAGTGGGAGTTACCATAAAATTCATCATGAAGAGGAGAGAGAAAGGCTTGTCATCATTAAGTAAACTGACAATCACCAATCCGGAGGTCGATCTCATAAGAAGGGAATTCCGAGATTGTTTTGTCTGAATACTTCACTCTGAAAGAGTCTCGTGATCGGGGGGCTTTGTTAGAAGTCAAACATGACTAATATTTCTATTGTATACTTGGTATATTCAAGCTTTTCTATGTGAAATTGTTGATTTTACTCTTGAATTGTTGTTATTCTTCAAACCTTGTGAATATACCTCTGGTGCTTGTAATATGTGTGCTATTGTGCAGGAAAAGGCACTACTTGATCAAAGATGTGAGACACAAAGAAATGATACAAGCTGCCAAAGAAAAGAGAAAAACATCAGCAAGTTTGCTTTGCGAACTTGCCAGCGAATGTTCCCTTTGCGAACAAACTGGCGAAGTCCCAGCGAATGGTCCCAGAATTAGACAGTAGGAAAAGGGACTAAAGTTCGCTTTGTGAACTCCCAACGAATGTTCGCTGATTTACTCGCTTTGAGAAGAACCTAGCGAAGAACCCTTGGCTGAGGCAGTAAGAAAAGGGCCCTATGTTCGCTTTGCGAACTTGTAGGAGAATAGTCCGCTTTGCGACCAAAAGTTCGCATTGAGAACTTATGCAGACAAAAAAGGGCGGTTTAGCTTATCATAAGGCACTTCAGGTGCCACTTTCATCATTCGCTAGGTGAACAAATCATTCGCAGTGTGAATGTGTCTGATTTCAAGTGTACTATAAATAGATTTTATGCATTTTATTGGGAGGAGAACTTCACTTTAACACACCAAAACCTATTTTTCTGATATTTCTTCATCTAAGAGAGATTTTTCACTTAGAGAAGCTGGATTTGCATCCGATCTCGATTCTTCGACGCAGATGCTTTTTCATCTCCTCACGAAACTTGTTAAGAAAGCTACCATGAATATGTGTAGCTAAACACATCTTGTGTCAAGATTAATGGTAGGTAATCCATCATTTTGTATGTATTGATCTTGATTGTAAGTTTGTGAACTTTGTTGATGATAAATATAGAAGAAAAACTTTGTTTACATGGTTTATATTTTGTTTTAATTCATGATCGAGAGATATGTATTAAAACTTGACCTAAGTTTCAATCCATCAATAATCATAAGGCTAGAGATAGTTTTGAAAGTTGATGTTCATAAATATTAATCTTGAATGTTATCATATTGGTAGTTTGAGTGAGAGATCATCAAAGGATCAATATGATAAATCTCACAACAAGTGTTAGAGATAAACTTGTTGAGAGGATATGTGGTTATATTTATCGTTAATGAGTTCACACGCTTTATCAAGTAAATACGTATAAAGTGGATTATCGGACTCTAATCTTGGCATGTATTTACCAAACTGTAAAACCAATTTCTTTACCGTTGATTATTAAATTTTATGTAAATGATCCGATACAAAAAACTAAACTCTTTGTTACTTAAAAGTTTGAAACGCTTTTGACTATAGAACGGCGACAATTTACATTCAATCCCTGTGGATATGATAAAAAATCCCCCGAAATACTTTTCAACAAAATGGCACCGTTGCCGGGGATTGTTGTTATATTGCATGCATTGCAATAGTTATTGAGTTTTAAGCTTGTTTAACTTTTTCTTGAGCTTGTTAATTTGTTTGGCTAAGTGTGCAGACTCTGTTTATGCGAGGGAACTTACCCGCATACCAACTTCTTTTTGATCCTAAAATCGAAAGAACTGCGCGTAAGTTAAATAGCATAACAAGGCAGAGGAGGCAACTTGCTAAGGAAAGACAATAACGAGGCGAAAGTTCAACTTCGACACCAATACCACAGCTACCACCAACCATGGCTGCTCAACCGCCACCACCACCACCTGCTTCAACACCTTGTGTTAATAATCTGAGGCATACTGCACAGTTCGCACGTAATGCTCATAATTGTCGGCACTATGAAATGAAAATGGGTATCCTCTCTCTTCTATATCAGAATCCATTCATTGGTATGGATCACGAGGATCCCTTTACTCACTTGACCAAGTTCTATGAGATTGCGGGCGCGACTGGTGCACTCAAAGCTGAAGAAGAGTCCTTGTTTAAGAGACTATTCTTGCATTCCCTCATTGGGAAGGCTAAGGAATGATACCTTGACCAATCAAATGCTATCATGACGGACTGGAACATGCTAGAAGAAAAGTTCTTGGAACAATTTTTTCCTCATAATCGTTTCAAGGAGGTGAAAACGGCCATTGCAGTTTTCATACAAGGTGGAAATGAGTCTCTCAACGAAGCTTGGGAGAGATTCAAGTCCATGCTTAGAAAGTGTAAAGGGCACGATTTTGATGAGCTGACACAAGTTCATATTTTTAGAAATGGTATTCAAATGGTTCATAAAACATTGTTGGACGCTACTGCTGATGGATCCTTAATGGCCAAAAGTGCCAAAGAAGCCATTTCTATCATTGACAAAAAGACTCTTAATGACCATCAAGGGAACCATAATCGCGGCCCTTCTCAAAAGAAAGCGGGAGTGCTAGATTTGGGGACAAATGATTTAATTCTTGCTCAGAACAAATTGCTATCTCAACAGGTTGAGTTGCTAATGCAACAAATGTCAAAGTTACCTCAACAGATTAAAGAGATGCATGAACTTCCGAACAAAAATGTGCAAATAGTGGTTTGTGAGCTTTGTAAAGGTGATTATCCAACCCACTATTGTCCTCCTTGTCCTCCGGTTGAAGAAGAAGCAAATTGCACGAACAATCAAAATCAACAACAAGGTTATCAAAGGCAACAACAACCTTATCAGAATCAACAAGGGTATCAAAACCAACAACCAAGACGAAATTATCAAAATCAACAAGGATATCAACAAACTCGACAAAATCCTTATCAAACTCAAGGATGGAGTTCCAAGCTTTAAGAAACTCTTAACCAATTCATGCAACTATCAATGGCAACTCAAAAGAGTACGGAAGCTTCGATCAAAAATCTTAAATCTCAAGTAGGGCAACTTGCAAAGCAATTAGCCAAAAAGCAATCGGGGTCATCCTTTTCCGCTAACACTCAAACAAATCCCAAGGAGCATTGTAAGGCCATTTTCACAAGAAGTGGAAGAACAATTGGAGAAGATGTTAAAAATGAGGTGGTAGTCGAAAAGGAAAATGATATTGTATTGGAGGAAGTCGAAAAAACTGATGAAAATGGTGTAGTTGATAAGAATGATGAAGAAGTAAGGAAGAAAAAAGAAAGAAAAAGAAAGGAGTACGAGAAGGAAATTTTACAAAGAAGATTACCATATCCCCCTGCTCCTAAGAAAAAAGAGAACGATAGGCATTACGTGAGATTCTTAGAATTGTTTAGTCGGTTTCAAGTAACCGTTCCTTTCTCTGAAGCTCTCGAACAAATGCCTAACTATGTCAAATTCGTGAAGGACATACTTACGAAAAAGAAGAGCTGGAGGGACAGAGATAACATTGATCTTAATGCCGAATGTAGTGCCGTCATTCAAAGTGTGCTTCCGCGGAAAGAGCAAGATCCAGGAAGAGTAGCTTTGCCTATTACTATAGGTAATGATTTTAAATGTAAAGCTTTGGTTGACATGGGTGCTAGTATCAATCTAATTCCTTTGTCCGTGGTTAAAAGACTTGAGAATATAAATGTGAAATCAACAACCATGACATTGCTACTTGCGGATAAGTCAAGAACTTGACCGCAAGGTGTTGTGGAGGATGTGCTTGTAAAAGTGGACAAATTCTTGTTTGCGGTTGATTTCGTGATCATTGACATGGATGAGGATGAAGATACGCCAATTATTCTGGGAAGACCGTTCATGAAAACCGCCAAAATGTTGGTGGACGTTGATGAAGGCATAATGAAGGTGAGAATTAAGTCCAATGGTAAGGAGGAAGAAGCTTGTTTTGCATTATTCAAAGGAGTGATGTATACAAATCAAGTAGTTGAAATCGTTCATAAAGAGAAAGAAGTGGAAAGAGAGGCTTTGTGGAAGAAAAAAATGAAGATGCAAAAGTGGCCATGTCGCGATCATGTTACGATTTTTCCTTCTTGAAAAAAAGGGGATCAAAGAAAGGACATGATAACGGTTGAAGTTCTTGTTCATAAAGTGTGTTTCTCTCGGAAGCCAATTCTTTAGCTTTTGGTTTCGAGGTGTCAAGCCTCTTGACCGTCGAGCTTAACCGACGTTAAACAAGCGCTTGTTGGGAGGCACCACAACATTGTAAGTATTTCTTTTTTCTTTGCTGTTTAGATGATTTAAGTTGTTTAAGAACTGGTGTAGTGTGGTAGCAGATGCAGAAAAATATTTCAAAAACCTGTCATGTTCGCTGGCAAGTTCGCTTTGCGAACCTGGGGCGAGTATTCGCTGGCTTGTTCGCATTGCGAACTTAGCGAGACAGGAAAATAATTTTCTGCTGCCACCTCATTAAAAAGGGATTTTTTATGGGTGGGCTAGACACTTGGGCCCATGACCCATCTCATTTTCTGATTATTGAGAGGCAACCCTACTCCCTTTGTAATTCTCACTCTTGCCTCTCTCACAAACACACTCACAAGAACATTACTCTCTCATGTTTGCTCTATTCCTATCATTTTTTCACCAAGTTTTTCCCCAAGCACAAATAAGTCTAGGTTTGAATTTCTTGTTCTCTCTGTTGATCTATGTTAGACTATTATGGTTAGGATAGTTAGGAAAACATTAGAGACAAATTACTTCTAGGTTTTCAAAGTGTTTTCAATACCCTCTGTTCATAATGCTTTGTTGTTGCTGCATGTTTACATTTGATCAAGCATTATGAGTAGGGTTGTGTGTTGAAACTAGTCTGATGTTGAAAAGTTTGGATACTGTCATTTTTGAAATTTTTGCAGGTTCGCTGACCCGTTTGCTTTGCAAACCTGGGCGAGCATTCGCCTGAACCTCGAATTGTGAATCTAGGGCGAATGTTCGCTAGGCTTCGCTTTGCAAACTTAGCTGCAAACAGACCAGAATTTGGAGATTTTTTTGTTATCTCAGTTTGGGATTCTGTTTTGCTCTTATTCTAATGAACTGCTTTGTTGTTGGTTATTGTTTTTCTGGTGATTTGTGCAAATGGCTCCTAAAATCAATCCGGCAAATAAGAGAAAGGCCAGTACTTCATGACAAGTACTGATTCAGTTTGACAGTGATCGCTTTAGAGGGACAAAACAGGCCGCAAGATACCTAACTTTGGAAAGGCGATCCATTTTACTTGAGAAGAGATTTAACCTGAATCCACAAGGGAGATACCGATCGGTGGCTGAACTCCTAGAAGAGAAAAAGTGGGGGAGACTGATAACTCTTGTGGATAGTTACAATGTTGAAATGGTTCACGAAGTTTATGCTAATGCCCTTCCTGATGATGGGGAGCCATTTGGGTGGACAACCTTAGTTGGGGGAAAGGTCGTGAGGTTTGATCATGGAACAATTAACATGGTTCTTGAAAATCCTTTACTTTTGAGAGCAAGTCAGATTGATGACTTCCATAGAACCTTGCACCTCCACAGAGACATTGTGGCCATTACTAGAGACCTTTTACGAGAAGGTAAAACTGTAGAGCTCAACCCATCTGGGGTTGCCAAAAGATATCATCGTGAAGATATGCGACATTTGGCACAATTGATCCTGCTTTTGGTTGTCACAAATATTAAGCCAAAGTCACATACATCGACCATCCCTATTTACCTTGCCCATCTTGTCCATAGCATAATGACCAATGTTGAGATTGATGTAGCCCGGAGCATAGCGGATGAGATGAGGGTTATTGTTGAGAGTGGTCTTGGTTCCGCTTTTAGGAAGAATGCTCATCTTGCTTTCCCTTGTCTCATCATGACTCTGTGTGTGCATGTTGGGGTTGATGTACCTGCGCGCCGTCAAGTGACTATCCCGGTTGCGATCGATGAGCGTTATATGGATAAATATTGTAAGCCTAAAGGGACGAGGGGTGGGACTTCTGGTGCTGGTATTGATGCCGACACAAGGGTTGGCGATGAGTCTGGTAGTTCTGGGTCGCAAGGTTTCTATCCGTATCAGCAGGAAATTTTCCAGAATAACTGGGATTAGATGGCGGCTTCTCAGCGTGCCATGATGGACTTACATGATTCTATTCAGGTTTTGCAGCTGCAGATTCGTGAACCCGTCGTGGGTCACACTATGATGACAAGGGAGAAATTCCTTGCTCATGCTGGTTGGACTGAGGCCAGGCCAGTTTTCGGAGGGGGAGAAGATGCGGCTGGAGTGCCTGAAGATGTTGATGCAGAGGAGGATGGCGATGGTGATGATGTGGAGGTTTCTGGTTCTGTATCTGATTCAGAAGAGGAAGAGATAGAGGTGTCTGGTTCCGAGTCCGAAGAGGATTGATTTTGTTATTATCATTTTGTACTTCCTTTGCGCGTCAAAGTGAAATTTTCCTATGTTTCCTGTTATTATGCTTTTTGTATCAGTTTTTAGTGTTATACTTTATCCACTAGGTGGATTTTTTGTTTTGAGATACTTTGATGTACTTGTACCCATTGAGGTACTAATGACTTTTGTTGGTGTTTTCACACCAAAGCACTTTTATGATATTATGATTATTATGTTGTTTTCAGTTAAATTTGTTTAGTTTCATTTTTATTTTAGTTTTTATTATTATTGTTGTTAAGAGTTGAATTCTTCAGTTAATGAATGTTCAACTCTTAAATTGTTGGTATGCATTTTATCATTTTTTGTCGGTATGCTTGTGGAAGTTTAATATTTCCATCTTTTGGTGTTGACTTGAAAGAATTTTAGGTTGGTGATTGTTGTTCATCAAAGAAGATTCCTCCAAGTTGGATGGCTATGATAGTATTTTAATCATGTATTGTTGGCAAGGTACATAGTTACCTAGTTCTAGAATTTAGAATGTGTTAGAACTTTTTGTCTTTGTACAAATGAAATTGTGTTTCTTGTTACAACTTTATTGATTGCTTATGTCATTTAGGTCCAAAAACTACAAAAGTGAGAAACCTCCATGTTATACTAAATGCATAGGATTGATGATGAATTTTGTTTTATACTTTAAATTAATGCTTTATCTTGTGATTTGTGTGAGATTGTGGAAGCATTAGAAATGATCAAGGCACTGGTTGATATTGAGCACAACCATTTCCAAAGAGTTATTTAACCGTGAGTAGCGAGTATTCGTTAGCCCTGTGAGCCTAAACAGTTTAGATCTCGTTTAGTGACGAACTTTGTGTTGTACATAATTTGAAAATCAAGTTCATCATTGAATTTTTGAGTTTCTAAAAAAATTTCTTCTTGAACCTTGGAACTTTGTTTTATTGATTTCCTTGCCTTAAAAAGCAAGGAGCATTCACTTAAGGTTTTGTTGAAAATAAGTTGGGGAGAATGAAAAAGAAGATTGGTAAATTGCTCAAACTTTTGAAAAATTTCAAGCAAG
The DNA here is from genome assembly GCA_022829125.1 of Lathyrus tuberosus. NCBI lineage: Eukaryota > Viridiplantae > Streptophyta > Magnoliopsida > Fabales > Fabaceae > Lathyrus > Lathyrus tuberosus. The sequence goes on from JALAZF010000497.1 coordinate 286,885, forward strand.
CATGAAAAGAAAAAGAGAACGTGAATATGAAGGTGAAAAAAATAGAAAAGGATGCTTGCTTGAATGAGAAAAATAGAAACCAATAATTTTGCATGAGGAAGTTTGAGAAGGTTTGTGATAAAGGTGTAAAATTGGTGAATGAAGTTGAGATGTGTGTGAATACCTTGTATAGTGAATGTTCTTTTGCATCGGAATCTTCGATTCAATGGCCTTTAGAAATATCCCTTTGTTGTTAACCCAACCAAGCTACAACCTTAAAAGACCTTAGTGATCTTTTGCTTCCATGATTTCTTATGTGATCGACTAGATATTGTACGAATTGCTTTGTATTTGCATCATTTGTCATTTGAGCGAAATTGCCCCGCGGTTGCAAACATGTTAATTTCCTTCAACCCTTTTTCGAAGAGGAGTGTTAGAGTGACATGAGCATGATAGTTTAGTTGTCTCTTGAAACATTATCTGAGATTTGTTTAAAAATCAAGTTCTTTTGCATTATCGATTCTAGGAGTGTGTAATTGTTTCTTTGTTACAATTGTTGTTTATTTGAGCCGTTTATCTTTTCTTGGTTGAATTAAATGCTTGAGCAAATCCTCTTACTTTCAATGAGAGGCATACTTTGCTTGAGGACAAGCAAAGAGCTAGTTGGGGAGAGTTTGTTAGATGTCAAACATAACTAATATTTCTATTGTACACTTGGCATTTTTCTAGCTTTTCTATGTGAAATTGTGGATTTTACTCTTGAATTGTTGTTATTCTTCAAACCTTGTGAATATACCTCTAGTGCTTGTAATATGTATGTTATTGTGTAGGAAAAGGCACTACTTGATCAAAGATGTGAGACACAAAGAAATGATACAAGCTGCCAAAGAAAAGAGGAAAACATCAGCAAGTTCGCTTTGCGAACTTGCCAGCGAATGTTCGCTTTGCAAACAAACTGGAGAAGTCCCAGCGAATGGTCCCAGAATTGGACAGTAGGAAAAGGGACTAAAGTTCGCTTTGCGAACTCGCAGTGAATGTTCACTGATTTACTCGCTTTACGAAGGACATGGCGAAGAACCCTTGGTTGTGGCAGTAAGAAAAGGCCCCTAAGTTCGCTTTTCGAACTTGTAGGCAAATAGTTCGCTTTGTGAACAAAAGTTCGCATTGCGAACTTATGCAGACAAACAAGGGCGGTTTAGCTTATCAGAAGGCACTTCAGGTGCCACTTACATAATTCGCTAGGCGAACAAATCATTCGCAGTGCGAATGCGTCTGATTTCAAGTGTACTATAAATAGATTTTATGCATTTTATTGGGAGGAGAACTTCACTTTAACACACCAAAACCTATTTTTATGATAATTCTTCATCTAAGAGTGATTCTCACTTAGAGAAGCTGGATTTGCATCTGATCTCGATTCTTCAACGCGGATGCTTTTTCATCTCCTCACGAGACTTGTGAAGCAAGCTACAATGAATATGTGTAGCTAAACACATCTTGTGTCAAGATTAGTGGTAGGTAATCCATCATTTTGTATGTATTGATCTTGATTGTAAGTTTTTGAACTTTGTTGAAGATAAATATAGTAGAAAAACTTTGTTTACATGGTTTATATTTTGTTTTAATTCATGATCGAGAGATATGTATTAAAACTTGACCTACGTTTCAATCCATCAATAATCATAAGGCTAGAGATAGTTTTGAAAGTTGATGTTCATAAATATTAATCTTGAATGTTATCATATTGGTAGTTTGAGTGAGAGATTATCAAAGGATCAATATGATAAATCTCACAACAAGTGTTAGAGATAAACTTGTTGAGAGGATATGTGGTTATATTTATTGTTAACGAGTTCACACGCTTTATCGAGTAAATACGTATAAAATGGATTATCGGACTCTAATCTTGGCATGTTTTTACCAAACTCTAAAACCAATTTCTTTTCTGTTGATTATTAAATATTATGCAAACGATCCGATACAAAAAACCAAACTCTTTGTTACTTAAAAGTTTGAAATGCTTTTGACTATCGAACGGCGGCAATAAACATTCAATCCCTGTGGATACAATAAAACACCCCCCGAAATACTTTTCAACAAGCTTATGTACATCCCCGAATTCCCTGAGGCAGAGTTGGAGGGACCATCGAGCACGATTAGGCTAACAAGTCAGATAGATATACTCATACCCACTGATCGGAATCCGGTTTTGAGGTACCAAAATAAGAAAGATGGAGCTGACCATATACAAGCCGAGGCCGACCTCATTCTTACAAGTCAGGTCCAATGACAAGGCTGAGATGCCATTTGAAGGGTCATAAGACGCAGTTACAAAATGATGCATTATGACATGAGTTAGAATTATTGAAGAGGCGGACGTTATATGAAAATTATAGGGACATAGGACGTTACTAGAAGATATATTTATGAGGGATATAGAGAAATAAAACGTCGAAGAAGGAGAAGAAAAAGGAGGCCTATAAATAGGAGATTGCTTGGATGGTAAAAGGCAGGAAAAAAAAACAAGATAACAAACACATAACAGACACTCCAACCAATTGTTTTAGGCTCTCCTTGACTGATAACAAGGAAGTCAACCTTTTAATGTTTTTAGCAAGAACAATATATATATATATATATATATATATATATATTAACTTTCAATTAAAAATATATGTACTTAAACAAGAAAATAAAAACCAACATATGTAAATGCAAATATAAAAATAAAGAAGAAATCTAGTCATAAGAAAAAACAAAAAAAAACTAGAAGAAAAAAAAAGCAGCAACAAAACTTCTCACAAAACAACGGGAAGGGATAAATCTTGGCTTAATGAGACCGCCATTAATTGAAAATAATTATTTGGAGATATCAGTAAAAGCACTCAATCACAGGTTCAAAGTTACCCAACTCGTTATTGACTCAACCAGATAATAGAGTTCGCAAGTCCAACAAAAAAACACAAACTTGCATGTCTACCAAGTTACGATTTCCAAGCCAAAAAATACCGATATATTCCACATCATTCATGTTGGTAGAAGAACCTATAAACACAATACATTTTGAGATTTCTATATCGAACACACATCAGAATAATAGATCATCAAAGGCTTCCCCTTATCCTAGGCATAAATCCCAATGAACAAAAAATATGAAATAGAGATAAAAGATCTTTAGGAAGCACTAAACACTAGCTCACCACAAAAAAAATCATATACAAAATGGACGTTGTCAAGTCAACGGTCACAAAAATCGGGAAACAAAACTCGATCACCCTCTACACAACGAACAAATAACATCATTTAAGTCCACTAACATAATTCTATTTTGCATATTTTCTCTGATAGGAACCTTTTCTCAAAGAGAATACAACTATTTTAAAGGGGCTTAACTACCCCAAATGAGAGGAGAACCTAACCCACTAGGTTGGGTGGAAGTTCACTAGGAAGATCACGCTCGAGGAGAGTAAAGTAAGCAGATGCATCATAAAAAGACATTATCCTTTAAAATACGGCACGACCGTCTATTAGAGTTCATTGATATGGTCACACCCCTAAGAGCAAACATGAGAATTTCCACCATCTCTTGCTGTTTAACAAAAAAGTTTTCTTCCACGTGAAATCACATGTCAAATTCCTATTTTCATACTCCTAATCTCACAAACTAATTAGTCCTTCTAATCAGAGATGCTAAAGAGGCGATGTAACCCGACTCTAAGAGGAATAGACTGAACCCAATGATCTTCTCCAAAGGACGTAACAAGTCCATATTCCACTTTCTTAGACCACAAGTCAATCAGAAGAGTCCTTAAAATGGGAGGTAATAGAAAAAGCACCATATTTGACGAATATAATGTCACACTAGAGGCAAGTTTATGAGATAGACAACTGTTAATAATGCTTCTCACCAATAGTATAAGTGCATCTTTTCTTGAGCTAGAAGTGTGAGTCCAAACTCAGTAATGTGTATGTGCTTTCTCTCAGCCCTACCATTTTGTTGAGATGTGTAGGGACAAGACATTCTAAATTGTATCCCTGCTTCTATGACATGCTTTTGTACAACTGTGTATTCACCCCTACCATTGCATTGAATTGTTTTAATATTTTTATTAAATTGGTTTTCTACCATTTTTTTGACTGAATAAAAGCATGTCCAGTATCTGATTTTTGTTTTAATGGATGAATCCATGTGAATCTGCTGAAATCATAAAGAAAATGGACATAGTACTTAAAACCAGATGGTGATATTAAAGGTGCAGGGCCCCATACATAAATATGTACTAATTCAAGAACTTCCGTAGCATGAGAGGAAGAAGAGTTGAATGGTAAAAAATGCATCTTTCAATATTGATAAGCCTCATAAAAACTAAAATGATCACTAGGGGATAGTTTCACATTACAATTCCTCAAGACTTTCTCTAGGACTTTATTATTAGGAATGGCCAATCCTCCTGTGCAAACTTTCCTTCACAGATACATAAGCACTTGAGTCCATTTTATTCTTTGAGAGTTGATATATTGCATCTATAACTGTCCCTTTTAGAAGTGTTTTCCATGTCATCTTGTACTTCACATAACCACAATTTGAATCAAACTCAACAATTATGTGTCATACCCCAAAATTTGACCACTAAGATTTCCTATCATTGTGCAAATCATCATCACAATATGGATGTACTTTCATGTCACATCAATCTCCTCAAGGATTGTTGAGCATTCACTACTATCAAGAATCAGGGTTTTCAGCCATCTTATGGCACTTAGACAAAAGATCAATCAAGAAATGACATGATATTCAACTTGTCTAGCCTCTCAAACACCCACAATGGATCAGGAGGACTCCCACGTCAAGAATCAAGCACAAGGTTGCACCATTCCAAGTGGATCAAGCCTCTAGATCACTAGTGTCACCAAATTAGGGTTTTGGTTAACTGAGGCCTCCAGATGGAAATTTTCATCTGAGCATGAGCCAATGCCTCAATATGGGGTCCTATAAGCTCAAAAGAATCTCAAGAACCCATCCACAATGGCAAAATCACTTTGAAGGTCAATCTATCAAAAAAATAAGGAATTAGGGTTTTGACCTAATTCAACCCTTGAGTTAACTTGTGAAGTGAGGCATGGATTGAAGCTTCAAAATGAACTTAAAAGACCTCAAATACATATATTGACATGCTTACAAGATTTGATTAACTCAAAGAGCTCAAATCATCAGCCACAAGAACTTAAAACCATCTGATCACAAATTAGGGGTTCTGATGGAAAAAGTCAACCCTACCCTTGACTATTGACCTACCCTTGATCTCAAACCTTGGGGAGGGGTCCAAGACATTCCTAAATACCCTTGGAGGCCATCCATGAAGTATAATTGAGCCCAAGGATTGATTTCACAAACGGATCACAAAGTCAAAATTTCATCTAATGAAAAAGTCAATTGTACAAAAATCCAAGTTTGACTTTTTGGATTTTTGGTCAACCAAGGTTCCGTATGTAACGCCCCAGTTTTAGTATTTTTATTTAATCGAGTCTATTTGATTATTTTATTATTATATTATTTTATTCTTGACTCTTATTTGGCAATATATTATTTTTCATCGTTGTTTATGTTTTATCGCATTTTGAGAGCGTTTAGGAGATATTTGAGCTGAGGGGTATTTTGGTCATTTGGGTAGTAGATATTTTATAAATAGAAAGTGGAGAGAGAAAAGATAGTAAGGAAAAGAAAAAGAAAGAAAAGAGAAAGAAAAGGAAATGAAGAGAAAAGAGAAGAAAGAAAGGGAGAAGAGGAAAAAGAAGGAAAATCAGGAATTCATCAGTTTAAAGCTTGAATAATCGGGTAAGGGTGAGAAGTTTCAATTATATCTTGCTTGTATATGTATATGTTTGTGATTGTGTGAATGTTTTCTTGTTTTTCCATAGTTTTCCAATTCTAGGTTGAAATGAGAAAAACGATTAGAAATCGATGTTTTCACGGACGAAAGTCGGAATAAATCGCGTAGTAGAGTCGTGTGATGTTGGGTCATGATTTAGCGTGATCGTTTGATTGAATCGAGTCGAATTTGTACTGTTGAGTTTTTGATATATATATATTGATGTTTTTGTGCAATTGATGTTGTGATCGGGTAAAAGTGTTTGGATATGTCTGGTAACATTGGTACAGGTTGATATTTAATCGGGTAAGGATAGAAATTAATCGGGAATGGCTATTTGTATGTTTTAGAGTGGTTTTGAGCGAGTTTGGAGTTGGGATAAACGGATAAAACTATGTTTTAAAATATTTCAAAAATGGAAAATGTGTTGGATGACTTTTTAATGGTGAAAATATTGTAGTATTTTGAATTCTGAGATCGCAGCTTTTTACGGAATCGAAATCGAAGGTCCGGAAGGCATTTAACGGCCGAAAACTAAGTTTTTAGCAAAATCTGCACTTCGTGCGCTAACCCCTGCAACTGTGCGTCGACTCATGATTTCCATACGCTGACCCGGGCGAAATTTGCAGGGTTATGCATCGACTCATGATTCTGTGCGTCGACCTCTGATTGCAGAATTTTCCAAAATGTCCGATTTTGTTTTCTTCATAACTTTTGAACCGTAAGTCCGTTTTGACCCCCGTTTGAAGTGTTGGATATCTAATGAAAAATTATTTCTATTAAAAATGGTTTGGAGAGTAAAATATTATTTAATTAATTCGTGGTTTTGGAAAATAGTCGGGTTGTTGGATTTTTATCGAGTACAATGTGTGTGGTTGATGTGTTATCATGCTATATGCTTTTAATATGTAACGTGTAGCTTGTGTGCTGTTATATGATATGAATATACATGATGAAATGTTGTGATGATGGGTTGTGGCCTTATGGCAAGTATGTGCATTGTTTTGGATTAGACTTCGATGCGTGATTAATGATGCTGTTGTGTGGTAAAATACATTGTTTGATTGAATATCAATGTATGTTGTTATAATGTGTTGTGGGTAGCCCTTGTGGTGTGAATCCCTTGTGGAAGTAATTGTGATTGTATGATTGTTGTGGTTCGTGGTTTGTGATGATATGCATTGTTTGTGTGAAATTTCAGTGTATGTTGTTTGGTGGCCTTTATGGTTTGAAATGCATTGTTTGAATTGATTTGCAATGCATGAATGTGATGAGGTTGATTAATTCATATGGTTGAATTGTGAATGTATGGAATTGTTGAGTTGAAATATGTGCATGATTATGGATTTGTGTATGTGTGCATATGAATGTTATGAGTCATTGTATGCCAAACATCATAATATGCATATTGTGAAGTCGAGTACCATGAGGGTACGAGCGACGGTTTGGTTCCAAAGGGAATCTGCTATAACATCGTGAGCCTCGAAAATATGAGGAATGAATCGCCTGAGGACCTAAAGCGATGGTTATAGACGATCGTGTGCCCATGCGGGACCTAAAGCGATCAGGTTGTGTGCCCATGCGGGGACCTAAAGCAATCCATAAACGTCGTGTGCCCATGCGGGGACCTAAATCGACGGGTGAACATCGTAGGCCCGATGGGGTGTTACTTGAGTGATCCTCAGTAACAAGCGATGGTTCTGCAGAGTTCCTGAGTGAACTAGTGATGAGAAACATTGGAAGTCGGTACCGCATGGCATGTGCATAGAGTCGTTGTGTCGGTCTCTGTGCATTTGCATAAATCATGGATTAATTGTGTATGTTAATTGTGAATGTGATTAATGAGATGGTATGTGAATAAATGTGTCGATGATTGATGTGCATTGGTTGTGGATAATATATATTATGCGTAGACATGTGTTATGTGATGTTGTGGTGAGAATAACTATGTATGTGAAATTATATGTATTCGCATATTATTATGCAATCTTGATGTTAGTTGTAATTTCTCACCCTTCTGCTGTTTTATAATGCTCTATGAGGCATTGCAGATTAGAGTTGCTGGAGGTCTTTTTGTGAAGATTAGTCCTCCGTTCTTTTGTCGGTTTTGGTGTCTGCTCTGATACGTAGCACGGGAGTCGGGGAACGATTATGTTATATGTATACTCTTGTTAGATTTATTTTGTATTAACTTTGTAGAAATATTTTGATGTTATAAAACACTTTATGTTGTAAAACAATTCAGTTATGGATCTTCCGCTTTATTCCATAATTGAACTTCATTTTGTTGGAAAAAGTTGCCCTTTGAGGCTTACTCCATTTTGTGTTATGTATCAAATAATTAAGCAGTGATTGTGTTTTCTTACTTTAAAATGTGGCATCCTTGTTTCTGTCGGAAAAATAAATTTTTAGTTACTCTGATTTTATTTATGTATTATTTATTCGCGATGGGAATTGGGGTGTTACACCTTAACCCTAAAACAATGTTAATGTGTGATTTAAATCATCATTCATCAAGAAAAATCAAAGAAAGTGGGTTAACTTGTAAAAGGGGTAACCATAAAAAACTTGGAAATTTTCTAAGTTATGGAACAAAGTGGCTAGGGTACCAACTGCCAAGGACCATAACTTGAGATCCAAGCAACCATTTTGGGTGATCCAAATCTGGATTTTTAGGTCTTACTACACTCTACAAAATCATCAACTACATAAAATTCCAATTCCTCATGGATTTTTAGTTATGGAGTGATCAAAATGGCTGAAAACATGAAATTGGTACTTTTCCAACACTTAGTGAAATTTTCACTAAGTCAAAATCTGCCTTACTTTTTCCAATATGTAGGGACATTTTTCACCTTGATCCAAGTCAAACCAGGTCTAGGGGTGAACACCAAAGTTAAAGCATGCCATAAGGGCTTTCCAACAAGTACCATATCATCTCCAAATTTAATTTGAGCAGGGAGATACATCCCTTGAAACATGTCATCATGAACTGGTTTTACAAGGCAGAATTGTGCACATTTGCTTGAATTGTCCAAATCTGATAACTTCAAGCCTTGTCATCAATTTTGACACATCAGAGGATCAAATCCAAGGGGGATGATCTGATCTCCAAGCCTCCCAAGTCCAAGAATCTACATTAGGCTTGTCATCCCTAAAAAGGCACCAAAGATGGCAAGACTCCAATTTTGTTTCCAAGCCTTTAATGAATGCATCAAGGTGGCATGAACTGAGCCTATTCCAACTGAATTCAGTCAAAACTTATCCCTGAACCAAAGCTACAAAGCCTGTGCTCAAACCTCAAGTCAATGGCTAGAGGAGACTTGAGATTCTTTTTTACATAACATGGGCCAAAGGCCTGCTGCAGTTGCCATTCACTATTGCTTGGAAAACAAACTTGTTCTACTATAAATAGAGATCATTTGTGCACAGTTTGAGTACACCAAAGCACCCAAACTGATGCTTTCCTCAAAATCTCCCTTTCACTCCAATTTTTCCTTCTAACTCAAGTCACCATCGGATTTTGAGTTTGAGAGCACTTCCAACTAAACCAATGGTTCACACACCTCACATATAACATATAGAAGTGATCCAAACTCTTACATAACATCTGGAACATCAATTTCACAAAATCACCAGCCAACTGCTCAAGTTCTTGACAGAGTTGTAGTTGGGGAACCATCTCAAGTTCCAGTCCATTTCTAACCACTCCAAGCATTCAGACACACTCATTGGCACCTAAGAAAGTTGTCCAGATCATTGGAACTAACTCACAACACCTCCATCACCGAACTCGATCACCAGCTGCAAGAGGTAAGCATGAACTCTTCAAACTCCAAGATGCATGCATATTTTACTGCACAATAATTTTGCCACATGTTCATAATCATGTATGGAGTGATAACCCTCAATCATTTGCCATGAATCAATCGTGTATGGAATTTCATTGTGTTCATGCTGAAATTAGGGTTCTTGAGGTTTTCTTCTGATTTCTCACTCAATACTTAATATAAATGCAATTAATCTATATGGTTGTGATCCTTGTTCAACAACGAACAAGATTGGTGTTTGAATCGTGCAAAACCATTGAGAAATAATGGAGAAAGGTGAGAAAACGCAAATCTGAAAAAACAGAGGGCGCAGGCAAGAACCAAGTGTTCTTGGTGACATAATTCAAAATTTTGAATTTTAGTTATTTTTGTTAATTGATTCAAAAATTAATTTCTCTCTAAATATTTATGTTTTTGAATTGATTCTTTTTCTCAAAATCACTAAAATGTTTAAATATTTTATTTTACAAAAAAAATCCAATTTATATTATTTATTTAATATACTTAGAATTTTTGTAATTAATTTCATTTTATTTGTTTTTAAACATTTTTTAATGGAATTCTCACTTTGATCTTTCAAAACCAATTGAATTTCAAACTCTCATGTAATTAAACATGATTTTCCAAAATAATTTTCAAGATGTACAACTTTTTTTTGAATATATTTGGTATTTTATATCATTTTTTTTTCATTTAATTTCCTTTGAAAAATAATATTTTTTATTTAAAATTAGGGTTTTCTCTCGATTTTAAATTTTCAAACATCTTTGGGCCTCTTGATAGAGTGTAAGACCCACCCCTTTGTAAAATACAAATAATTTGGGCCTCATTCATTGTATAAGTCCCTCTGTACTTTTCAAAATTTCGGCGTGATCGTCGCCTTTTCAACAAAATCAACTAGGTATCCGTTATGTTGTAAGTCCCATCTTTATTTATTTTTCCAACTCTCTTGGGCCTCTTGTAAGAGTGTAAGCCCCAACCCTTTTGTAAATAAACTTTTTAGGGCCTCAATCATTTGTATAAGTCCCAATACGATTTTCAAAACAACGGTGCAATCACTGTTAAACCTCAGGCCTCTCCTTGAGTATAACCCCCAACAATCTTTTCAAAAACAACTTCTCTTTTGATTTAGGTTCAAATATACAGTTGTTATCAAAACTTTCTTTAATTTCTTTGGATAACTAACAATACAGCATGGAAGCTTGCCCACCTGTAAGTTTTTACCGGCTTTCCTTTACATGCTTTAATATATATAATTGTATTGTGTGAAGTTGCTCCCCTATAAGTCCTTCTTTCATATCCTTTTAAATACTCGTCATATATCAAAATTATATATACTAGTATATATATTTAGAGTTTTTTCCGACAACTAGGTCTAGCACTAAGTAAAGCCAGTTGGTCACTCTTGATTACAGTCAAAACTAGATCCCCATAGGATTTCCAGATACAGTCTTGCATTCTCTTGGGCTTAAACAATATGGATCAAAGAGAAATGCAGTATTCTCCATGAACCTTTTCTCAGGTTGTAACCATTAGAAATTGTCAAAGAAATTCTACTCCCCAGAGTTGATCTATTCTCGGTGAATAGCATCTCTTGAATTTCTTCAAACCTCAAAACCTTCACTAAATGATCTATTCTTGGTGAATAGCATTTCTTGAACTTTTCTTGGTTTGGGACCCACAGGCTTCCTAAAAGCATCCCCGCCTCCTATTGGGCTTTGTACAAGGACCCACCGGCTTCTTAGAAGTTCTCAGGCCTTCTCTTGGGCTTAATACAAGGACCCTGAAGACCTCTTAAAGGTATAAGATAGAAATTAGTCATCCTTTGCTAGAGCAGTCTTTCCAGTGTCAAATCTCAGACCGATTTAGGGTTTATTATCATCCCTTAAAACACTTGCCTCCTCTTAGGCATCATACAAAAGTTAAAACTCTTCCGTACCAGTAGACTTCGACAGTCTAATCTCCTCTTGACTCTCAAAGACATTCTCAAGTTCCCTGTAAACATAGGAGAAACCCTGGCCATTCTGGACTAATCTCTAGTAGAGATAAAACCCATGGGTTTTAAAACCCAGTCTCTCTCCTAGAAGTTCCCCAGCTAGGGTCAGTGTATCATCAGTATAAAAATATCCCAAATCAGAACCTCAAGGCATCTGATACCTCAACTCTTCTGTAACCCTCGGCAAGAGTTGATTCCCCATTTGGACCTGCCTCAAGATCTCAATTATCCCCGATAAAAGCTAGCCTCCTCTTAGGCTTTGTATAATGATCTTTCCTCAGTAAAGTCAGCCTCCTCTTGGGCTTTGTACAATGATTCTCCCCAGCAGAGTTAAACCTTTTCAGACTCTCTTGTTGAGTCAATCACCTTTTCAGACTCTCTTGTTGAGTCAATCACTTTTCAGACTCTCTTGTTGATTCAATCACTTTTCAGACTCCCTTGTTGACTCAATCACTTTTCAGACTCTCTTGTTGAGTCAATCACTTTTCAGCACTCTCTTGTTGAGTCAACCCTTTAGCCTCAATCTTGCGCTTTGTACAAGACATATAAAACCATTCTCATGTTGAGACATTCTTTTCCAGCCTTCTCTTAAGCTTGGCATAAATATTTCCCCTAGCAGAAGTATAGCCTCCTCTTAGGTTTTGTATAAAGATTTCTCCAACTTGTTCAGCCACAATCCTGGGTTTTGTACAGGACAGATAAAAGCACTCTCTTGTTGAGTCAAACCCTTTTAACCTCAATCTTAGGCTTTGTACAAGACATAAATCTTCATAACCTTCTCTTAAGCTTGGGACAAATATCTTTCCCAACAGAGTCAATTCCACTCAGCCTTCTGTTAGGCTTTGAGAAATTATTTCCTAAGCAGAGTCAAACTTATTTCAGCCTCAATCTTGGGCTTTGTACAAGACACATACAAACCTCCCCGACGGAGTCAAAATCCCTTTTAGCCTCAATCTTGGGGTTTGTACAAGACAGACAGAATATTTTCCCCAGAAAAGTCAAACTTTTAGCCTCCTCTTACGCTTTGTATAATGATATCCCCAAAGAGTCCGTCTCTTTTTTGCCTCAATCTTGGGCATTGTACAAGACATATATAAACACTCTCTTGTTGAGTCAGTCATTCCCAGCCTCCTCTTAGGCTTTGTATAAAGACTTCCCTAGTGGAGTCAATCAACCTCTTAGCTTCAATCTTGGGCTTTGAACAAGACAAAAATACTCAACCTTTTAGCTTCACTCTTGGGCTTTGAACAAGACACCAAAACATCATCTTGTCCTCCCTTAGAATTAGAAGAACTGCGATTGCTCTGATTTCCCTGTTTTGTTTAAACCGGAATACGTAGGCATAAGATTACGAAATCTTAGCGAGCATACTAACCAAAAACTCTAGGTCCAGTACCTTCACACATCAATCAAACCTTAGGTCCAGCACCTTGCCAAAAACATCGAAAAAACCCAAACATCAACAAAAACTCACTCTCTCTCTCATATTTCCCAAGAAACTTTCCCAACCCATTAAGGGATAAACACCATCAAATACAAAGCGAAACCTAAAGCTAACATCCTGTGGATAACCACATATAGGATGGGTAATTGACAACTCCCCATTGTATAACCTGACACCGGACCCCCAATCTCTTTAAGCGTTTGTTCAGTTAAACATTTGCGTGCAAGGTTAGTTTTAGATAGCTTCCCTTTCCCTTCCATCTTCACGGGATAAATAAGAAATCAGAAAGTAGCACCCCTCCTCTTCATTGAGGAGGAAACCGAAATTCCGCGATAAGGTGGTCGCGTCACCGACAAAAATTGCGCGCTACAGAAAAATGGCGACTCTGGTGGGGAGTCATTTTATTTTTTTTAGGACTAGGATTATAGCTCTTAAGAGGTCTAGGATGTTAGTTTTAGGAATAAATATATATATCGTTTTTCCTACTTGATATTCGTGTTTATTTTTCTGCTAATGGGACTGCGGGAGTGCCGCATGTGGAAAGTTTGAGTGACATCTAAGATAAGCGATGGAAGAGACGGGTAATCTTACAGGGAGTGACTCCCGAATAAGTGACCCCGGTAGACCATCGAATCAGTGGAGATACCCTTTGCAGATTCAATGTCTAAACGACTTCGGTAGTTGAAAGCAGATTGTTCGATTGTGGTATCCATGAAACAGAGGATTTAGTAGACTGAGACCATGTGACTATTTTGTAGTGCGGAAGCAATCAGAAATAGTTATCATGCGATACTACCCACATTTGAGATTACCCTAAGATAGTGCAGCTCGCTCGGCTGTTATCCCAAGGGGGTCAATGATTTTGAGGACAGGTACAAAAATTCACCATAGTATAACCTTTGGGAATGGGTAGAGCCATGACTTCATGACGCTGAACCTTTGACCCCATGTTTTTTCTATGTTTTTGTGTGCTGCATTTATGCATTCATTTAAAAAACTTTAAAACAAAGAAAAATTTCTCTTCTAGTCTCTCCTTTTTCAAATTAAACTAAGACAATGATTGCAAATGTCAGAGAGAAAGATCGCGTTATGGATTTCGGTAGAAGGAAGACGCACAAGTACACCTTCAGGGTTCCAAAATTAGAGGATTTAAGAGGGTTGGCAAGGATGATCACCAACCCTGATGCTTTTAGAGCTAAGTACGGAGGATTGTTGTCTCTGTTAAGGGTCCATGTAATTAAAGGAATCCTGGCTACGCTGATTCAGTTCTACGATCTAGTTTGTCATTGTTTCACTGATTCAGAGCTAAGTACCAAGATCTCCATGTTTATCACGGTTTATCACTGTTTCACTGATTCAGAGCTAAGGATGATCACGAAACCCATGTTTATCACGGTTTATCACTGATTCAGAGCTAAGTACCAAGATCTCTGAAAGTGACGATCTTGGCGATGCCTTCGTTCAACAATATAAGTATAACCTGGACATGGCACCAGACAAAGATCAACTCAAAGCCATGTCACAGAAGGACAAGGAAACCTTTAAGGAATATGCTCAGAGATGGCGTGAAATTGCAGCCCAGATTTGTCCACCGCTTGAGGAAAAAGAGATGACAAAGATCTTCTTGAAAATCTTGAGCTCATTTTACTACGACCGAATGGTCGCCAGTGTGCCCAGCGACTTCACTGAGATGGTGGGCATGGGAGTTCTTCTTGAAGAAGCAGACCGAGAATGACGTTTGGTCAAAGGTACAGAACCATCAAGCAGTACCAAAAGATACGATGGTGCTTTCCCTAAGAAAAAAGAGGAAGATATTAGTAATGTCTCTCTCGGAAAGCAAAGGCGACGATATCAACCAATAGCAGCTGTAACTCCTGCTATCAACCATGCGCCTATTTCAATGTATCAACCTCAGGTTGCTCAGAGCCAACCAAATAAACAATAATATCAGCAAAGGACACAACAGCCTCTTCAGCAGGCTCGTCCTCAGTACAACAACAACCGTACAATGCAACCACCAGGGTTCGACCTTATACCAATGTTGTAGGCATAACTGTTTCCAGTACTACTGGTCAAGGTGCAGTCCAAACCGGGGCTCCTCTTGCGATTCCATAGAATCTGCCTTTTTTGGTTCAAAGCAGATCAGACTTGCACTTACCATCAAGGAGGCCCAGGGCATAACATAGAAAACTGTCTCAGCTTCAAATCTGATGTGCAGAAGATTGTTAGGAACGGGGTCTTATCCTTCAAGGATATAAATCCAAATGTTCAGACGAACCCGTTGCCTCAACACGAGAAAGATGCAGTAAATTTGATAGAGGAAGAATCTAACCACAACTATCAAATTTATGATGTACTCTTATTGGGAACCAACCTGGGCAAGATACATTGCCGACAGAGCGGATATAGTCATGTACCGTCTCATAATTATCACCAGTGTGATATCTGCTCTAAAAACAATCAAGGATGTTCTATGGTGCAATCAGCTCTACAGGAACAGATGGATCTCGGATGGATCCAAGATCACCGAATTCGTGAGATCAACATGACTTATACAAATTCCAACATCATTCAAAACCACGACATCCGTGCGATGAATTTCAACTTGGTGGCAATGCACTCAAGGAAAAGCCAACATCATAGTCTGCCACGACACGATTACGGTTCCTCTCTGATCTGCTCGGTAAACAATCAGGGATGCTCTTTTGTACAAGAGGCACTCCAGCATCAGATGGATCTTGGATGGATTTAGTGCTACCGTGATAAAAGTCATTATCAAGTTAATATGATTCAAATCTTTGATATTCGCTTGATGAATACCAGTCTGGTGGAATTACACGCTAAGCAAGTCCAGCTCAGTTTTCTGACTTCGCATGAATATCAGAACTGTAAAGTATGTCGTGAGAGTGACCAAGGATGTACACTCGTTCAAAGAACACTGCAACAGTTGTTGAACCACTGGTGGCTTCCGATCTATCTAGATGAAGACACACAACAAGTTAGCATGATTAACGGGAACCCTACTAGGCATCAAAGTCAGGATGTTCGATCAATGGAGACAGATCTAGTAAGGTTACACTGCATACAAGGCGGACATGGCCGGGTGCCACCACACAACTATGAGCCCTGTAGAGTTTGCTCAGAGGATAATCAAGGATGCTACCTCGTGCGAGCAACCCTTCAAAGTCAGATGGACCACAAAGAGATTCGACCATGTTCGAGCTCTGATCCGATTAACATAATGTCAGACGATCGTCCTAATCAAGGCAAAGATGTTGTCTTAATCCCTAAACGAGAAGTGGCCAAAGATGTATGCGCCATAATTCCTCTACTCCATGAATCAAGAGTTCCTCTTGATAGTGGAAAGATTCTCAACCTCGAACCAATTGAGGCTGGCTACGATGGTCAGAAAAATCAAAAGGCTCCTGTAGTTATCTATCTTCCGGGACCAATGTCGTACAAATCCGATAAGGCTATCCCTTACAAATATGGTGCAACAACAATTGAGAATGGAAAGGAAACTCCATTACTCCGTCGTGAATATTGTAGAGATCAGTCGAGTAACACGGAGTGGTCCGATCTTCAACCGAGGAGTTGGAGAACCCAACAAAGAAAAGGAACCTCAAACAGAAGTTCCCAATCAACCAATCGGTCAATTCAATACTCCCGAACTTTCAAAGAACAACGATGAGATGCTGAAGCTCATCCAAAAGAGTGAGTACAACATTGTTGATCAACTGTTGCAAACTCCTTCCAGAATCTCGGTGCTATCTCTTTTACTCAGTTCTGAAGCTCACAGGGAGGCTCTACATAAAGTCTTAGAGCAAGCCTTTATGGAACAAGATGTAACGATAAGACAATTTGACATCATCATCTCCAACATCACTTCCTGCAACAACTTAGGATTCAGTGATGAGGAACTACCGGAAGAGGGCCAAAATCATAATATGGCGCTCAACGTTACAGTCAACTGCCAGGACGATGCTTTAACCAACGTATTGGTAGACACTGGATCAGCTCTGAATGTTATGCCAAAATCTACCCTAATGTGACTATCATTTCAAGGATCTCCGATGAGGGGCAGTGAGGTCATCGTCAAAGCATTCGATGGATCCAGAAAAACAGTTATCGGCGAAGTCGACCTTCCCATTACTATCGGTCCTCACACTTTCCAAGTCACTTTCCAGGTCATGGACATCCGGGAAGCATACAGTTGTTTGTTAGGAAGACCTTGGATACACGAGGCTAGGGCAGTCACTTCGACATTTCACCAGAAGCTGAAGTTCGTCAAGAATGACCAACTAGTCACAGTCTGCGGAGAGCAAGCCTTGATCGTGAGCAACTTATCGTCTTCCACTTGTGTAGAACCATAAGTGGTTGCTGGAACCCAGTTCCAAGCACTTTCGATGAGCAATGACAACCAATCAGAAAGAGGAACATCGATTTCCTCATACAAAGATGCTCTCGAAGTGATCAAAAGTAACAATGCAAAAGAATGGGGACAACTTGTCATTCCTACGGATAACAAGACAAAGAAAGGTCTTGGTTTTTCCTCAACCTGTACCCAGACTGCTACTAACGATGAAAGTCTTCATCCCATTCAGAACTTCTTCCATAGTGGAGGCTTCCTTCACCCAGTATCTCAAGAAGTACATACCATCAACGAGGGTGATTCCTCCGATACAGATGAAGGGTAGAAGTCTTATCTGAAAGATGACGGTTATATGTCTCAAGGAGAGGTGCCTACGCCATTTTGCTATCCCACACAGAGTCCGAGATATATACCAAGATCAGATGTCAAAATGATGTACGGAGATTGTGATCCGGAAGGATGTCGTGCTCCACCAAACTCATTACAGGAGGACACTCAGATGAAAGACAACTATGACTATTATGGCCCAATGGATGGCTTGCCTATGTGGCAGTCGTACCCAAGAGACTTAGGACAAAAGAGTCAGCCCAACGGTGCATATCAGCTAAGCATCATTGAAGCGAATACCTGCATCCCCACAGAATCATGGGATCATTACTAGGGCTTTCAAAAGATATCTAGTACAGCGATGAATTTGCAAAGATTGCAGGATAGCAGTTCATCAACTATGCTTTTCTTGAGGTCAAAGTCATCGAAAGGGATGACTCCTCCAGTTCCAAAGAAGTGTGGGAAACCTTAGGACAACCGAGTGGCAAGTACGACTTCCTGGTCAAGTACACTGCTCCCGAAAGCTCTCGTATCAGGCTCGAAGACATCCAACCAACAGGATGGGGAGATCCACCTGAGAGTGCAAACACTATGCAAGATACAACAAAAGAGTTCGTCTACGACAACTCTGCATGGGAAATAGATTCCAACGATCCTGCTCCACTATAAATCAGTGTCATTTCTGAAGACAAGCCAAGAAAGAAAGTACCAGACTTTGTGATTCACCGAGGAGTTTGCCGCCAATGGGTTTCTATCGATGTTCCAAAAGTTGTTCATAAGTCTAAGTAATTGTTGTCTTTGTCTTAACCTTTCACCTTGCCCAGGTGAAACAGATGTTTTTATAGGGCTCACTTTCTGTAAATGTCTATCTTCGCTTTGCCCAAAGCGACAGAGTTTTGTTTTATAGGGCTGTAATTTCAAGAATCGACAAAATCATAAATAAAATAACGTCGTTCTGTAATTTATGCATTTTATTGTTGTTTTCTCTTTTCGCTTTTTCAGAAAATGGTAATCCTAAAAAACAGCTCAAGATAATAAAAACAAGCATTTTTCAAAAAATTACACTACACGCACTCTTGCATTTTCTCTATCTCTTCTAAAAACAAATCATCACATCATGCAGATTGCTTGTTTTAAACCCCATTGAAATATACGATCCAATGTCATCTCCCAACTTTGAATTCCCGGTATTTGAGGCTGAAGAAGAAAATGACGAAAAAATTGCAGAAGAGATCTCCCGATTACTCAGACAAGAGGAAAGGTCCATTGAACCTCACAAAGAGCCATTAGAAACGGTTAACTTGGGTTCAGAAGAAGAGAAAAAATAAGTCAAGATTGGGGCACTGCTCAGTCTGACTGTCAAAGAAGACTTGATAAAGCTTCTCAAAGAGTTTCCCGATGTATTTGCTTGGTCCTATCAGGACATGCCAGGGTTGGATACCAGCATCGTGGAACATCATCTACCATTGAAATCAGAATGTCCACCGGTGAACCAAAGACTGAGACGGACTCATCCACACAAGGCAGAATTGTGCACATTTGCTCGAATTGTCCAAATCTGATAACTTAAAGCCTTGTCATCAATTTGGACACATCAGAGGATCAAATCCAAGGGGGATGATCTGATCTCCAAGCCTCCCAAGTCCAAGAATCTACATTAGGCTTGTCATCCCTAAAAAGGCACCAAAGATGCCAAGACTCCAATTTTGTTTCCAAGCCTTTAATGAATGCATCAAGGTGGCATGAACTGAGCCTATTCCAACTGAATTCAGTCAAAACTTATCTCTGAACCAAAGCTACAAAGCCTATGCTCAAACCTCAAGTCAATGGCTAGAAGAGACTTGAGATTCTTTTTTACATAACATTGGCCAAAGGCCTGCTGCAGTTGCCATTCACTATTGCTTGGAAAACAAACTTGCTCTACTATATATAGAGATCATTTATACTCAGTTTGAGTACACCAAAGCACCCAAACTGATGCTTTCCTCAAAATCTCCCTTTCACTCCAATTTTTCCTTCTAACTCAAGTCACCATCGGATTTTGAGTTTGAGAGCACTTCCAACCAAACCAATGGTTCACACACCTCACATATAACATATAGAAGTGATCCAAACTCTTACATAACATCTAGAACATCAATTTCACAAAATCACCAGCCAACTGCTCAAGTTCTTGACAAAGTTGTAGTTGGGGAACCATATCAAGTTCCAGTCCATTTCAAACCACTCCAAGCATTCAGACACACTCCTTGGAACCTAAGAAAGCTGTCCAGATTATTGGAACTAACTCACAACACCTCCATCACCGAACTCGATCACCAGCTGCAAGAGGTAAGCATGAACTCTTCAAACTCCAAGATGCATGCATATTTTACTACACAATAATTTTGCCACATGCTCATAATCATGTATGGAGTGATAACCCTCAATCAATTGCCATGAATCAATCGTGTATGGAATTTCATTGTGTTCATGCTGAAATTAGGGTTCTTGAGGTTTTCTTCTGATTTCTCACTCAATACTTAATATAAATGCAATTAATCTATATGGTTGTGATCCTTGTTCAACAACGAACAAGATTGGTGTTTGAATCGTGCAAAACCATTGAGAAATAATGGAGAAAAGTGAGAAAACGCAAATCTGAAAAAACAGAGGGCGCGGGCAAGAACCAAGTGTTTTTGGCGCCATAATTCAAAATTTTGAATTTTAGTTATTTTTGTTGATTGATTCAAAAATTAATTTCTCTCTAAATATTTATGTTTTTGAATTGATTCTTTTTCTCAAAATTCACTAAAATGTTTAAATATTTTATTTCACAAAAGAATCCAATTTATATTATTTATTTAATATAGTTAGAATTTTTGTAATTAATTTCATTTTATATGTTTTTAAACATTTTTTAATGGAATTCCCACTTTGATCTTTCAAAACCAATTGAATTTCAAACTCTCATGTAATTAAACATGATTTTTCAAAATATTTTTCAAGATGTACAACTTTTTTTTGAATATATTTGGTATTTTATATCATTTGTTTTCATTTAATTTCCTTTGAAAAATAATATTTTTTATTTAAAATTAGGGTTTTCTCTCGATTTTAAATTTTCAAACATCTTTGGGCCTCTTGATAGAGTGTAAGACCCACCCCTTTGTAAAATACAAATAATTTGGGCCTCAGTCATTGTATAAGTCCCTCTGTACTTTTCAAAATTTCGGCGTGATCGTCGCCTTTTCAACAAAATCAACTGGGTCTCCCTTATGTTGTAAGTCCCATATTTATTTATTTTTCAAACTCTCTTGGGCCTCTTGTAAGAGTGTAAGTCCCAACCCTTTTGTAAATAAACTTTTTAGGGCCTCAATCATTTGTATAAGTCCCAATACGATTTTCAAAACAACGGTGCAATCATTGTTAAACCAGGGCCTCTCCTTAAGTATAAGCCCCAACAATCTTTTCAAAAACAACTTCTCTTTTGATTTAGGTTCAAATGTACAGTTGTTATCAAAACTCTCTTTAATTTCTTTGGATAACTAACAATACAGCATGAAAGCTTGCCCACCTGGAAGTTTTTACCGTCTTTCCTTTACATGCTTTAATATATATAACTGTATTGTGTGAAGCTGCTCCCCTGTAAGTCCTTCTTTCATATCCTTTAAAATACTCGTCATATATCGAAATTATATATACTAGTATATATATTTAGAGTTTTTCCCGACAACTAGGTCTAGAACTAAGTAAAGCTAGTTGGTCACTCTTGATTACAGTCAAAACTAGATCCTCATAGGATTTCCAGATACAGTCTGGCATTCTCTTGGGCTTAAACAATATGGAACAAAGAGAAAGGCAGTATTCTCCATGAACCTTTTCTCAGGTTGTCACCAATAGAAATTGTCAAAGAAATTCTACTCCCCAGAGTTGGTCTATTCTCGGTGAATAGCATCTCTTAAATTTCTTCAAACCTCAAAACTTTCACTAAATGATCTATTCTTGGTAAATAGAATTTCTTAAACTTTTCTTGGTTTGGGACTCACAGGTATCCTAAAAGTATCCCCGCCTCCTCTTGGGCTTTGTACAAGGACCCACCGGCTTCTTAGAAGTTCTCATGCCTTCTCTTGGGCTTAATACAAGGACCCTGAAGACCTCTTAAATGTATAAGATAGAACTTAGTCATCCTTTGCTAGAGCAGTCTTTCCAGTGTAAAATCTCAGACCGATTTAGGGTTGATTCTCATCCCTTAAAACACTTGCCTCCTCTTAGGCATCATACAAAAGATAAAACTCTTTCGTACCAGTAGACTTGGACAGTCTAATCTCCTCTTGAGTTTCAAAGACATTCTCAAGTTCCCTGTAAACATAGGAGAAACCCTGGTCATTCTGGATTAATCTCTAGTAGAGATAAAACCCATGGGTTCTAAAACCCAGTCTCTCTCCTAAAAGTTCCCCAGCCAGGGTCAGTGTACATCAGTATAAAACTATCCCAAATCAGAACCTCAAGGCATCTGATACCTCAACTCTTCTGTAACCCTAAGCAAGAGTTGATTCCCCATTTGGACCTGCCTCGGGATCTTAATTATCCCCGGTAAAAGCTAGCCTCCTCTTAGGCTTTGTATAATGATCTTTCCTCAGTAAAGTTAGCCTCCTCTTGGGCTTTGTATAATGATTCTCCCCAGCAGAGCTAACCTTTTCAGACTCTCGTATCGAGTCAATCACCTTTTCAGACTCTCTTGTTGAGTCAATCACTTTTCAGACTCTCTTGTTGAGTCAATCACTTTTCAGACTCTCTTGTTGACTCAATCACTTTTCAGACTCTCTTGTTGAGTCAATCACTTTTCAGCACTCTCTTGTTGAGTCAACCCTTTAGCCTCAATCTTCCGCTTTGTACAAGACATATAAAACCATTCTCATGTTGAGACAATCTTTTCCAGCCTTCTCTTAAGCTTGGCATAAAGATTTCCCCTAGCAGAAGTATAGCCTCCTCTTAGGTTTTGTATAAAGATTTCTCCAACTTGTTCAGCCACAATCCTGGGTTTTGTACAGGACAGATAAAAGCACTCTCTTGTTGAGTCAAACCCTTTTAACCTTAATCTTGGGCTTTGTACAAGACATAAATCTTCATAACATTCTCTTAAGCTTGGGACAAATATCTTTCCCAACAGAGTCAATTCCTCTCAGCCTTCTGTTAGGCTTTGAGAAATTATTTCCTAAGCAGAGTCAAACTTATTTCAGCCTCAATCTTGGGCTTTGTACAAGACACATACAAACCTCCCCGGCGGAGTCAAAACCCCTTTTAGCCTCAATCTTGGGTTTTGTACAAGACAGACAGAATATTTTCCCCGAAAAAGTCAAACTTTTAGCCTCCTCTTATGCTTTGTATAATGATATTCCCAAAGAGTCCGTCTCTTTTTTGCCTCAATCTTGGGCATTGTACAAGACATATATAAACACTTTCTTGTTGAGTCTGTCTTTCCCAGCCTCCTCTTAGGCTTTGTATAAAGACTTCCTTAGTGGAGTCAATCAACCTCTTAGCTTCAATCTTGGGCTTTGAACAAGACACAAATACTCAACCTTTTAGCTTCACTCTTGGGCTTTGAACAAGACACCAAAACATCATCTTGTCCTCCCTTAGAATTGGAGGAACTACGATTGCTCTGATTTCCCTGTTTCGTTTAAACGGGAATACGTAGGCATAAGATTGCGAAATCTTAGTGAGGAAACTAACCAAAAACTCTAGGTCCAGTACCTTCACACATCAATCAAAACTTAGGTCCAGCACCTTGCAAAAAACATCGAAAAATCCCAAACATCAATAAAAACTCATTCTCTCTCTCATATTTCCCAAGAAACTTTCCCAACCCATTAACGGACAAACACCATCAAATACAAAGTGAAACCTAAAGCTAACATCCTGTGGATAACCACATATAGGATTGGTAATTGACAACTCCCCATTTTATAACCTGACCCCGGACCCCCAATCTCTTTAAGCGTTTGTTCAGTTAAACATTCGCGTGCAAGGTTAGTTTTAGATAGCTTCCCTTTCGCTTCCAGCTTCACGGGATAAATAAGAAATCAGAAAGTAGCACCCCCTCCTCTTCATTGAGGAGGAAACCGAAATTCCGCGATAAGGTGGTCGCATCACTGACAAAAATCGCGCTCTACAGAAAAATGGTGACTCTGCTGGGGAGTCATTTTATTTTGTTTAGGACTAGGATTATAGCTCTTAAGAGGTCTAGGATGTTAGTTTTAGGAATAAATATATATATCGTTTTTCCTACTTGATATCCGTGTTTATTTTTCTACTAATGGGACTGCGGGTGATGCCGCATGTGGAAAGTTTGAGTGATATCTAAGATAAGTGATGGAAGAGACGGGTAATCTTATAGGGAGTGAATCCCGAATAAGCGACCCTGGTAGACCATCGAATCCGTGGAGATACCCTTTACGGATTCAATGTCTAAACGACTTCGTTAGTTGAAAGCAGATTATTCGATTGTGGTATCCATGAAACTGAGGATTTAGTAGACTAAGACCATGTGACTATTTTGTAGTGCGGAAGCAATCAGAAATAGTTGTCACGCGATACTACCCTCATTTGAGATTACCCTAAGAGAGTGCAGCTCGCTCGGCTGTTATCCCAAGGGGGGTCAATGATTTTGAGGACAGGTACAAAAATTCACCATAGTATAACCTTTGGGAATGGGTAGAGCCATGACTTCATGACGCTGAACCTTTGACCCCATGTTTTTTCTATGTTTTTGTGTGCTGTATTCATGCATTCATTTAAAAAACTTTAAAACAAAGAAAAATTTCTCTTCTAGTCTCTACTTTTTCAAATTAAACTAAGACAATGATTGCAAATGTCAGAGATAAAGATCTCGTTATGGATTTCGGTAGAAGGAAGACTCACAAGTACACCTTCAAGGTTCCAAAATTAGAGGATTTAAGAGGGTTGGCAAGGATGATCACCAACCCTGATGCTTTCTGAGCTAAGTACGGAGGACTGCTGTCTCTGTTAAGGGTCCATGTAATTAAAGGAATCCTGGCTACGCTGATTCAGTTCTACGATCCAGTTTGTCATTGTTTCGCTGATTCAGAGCTAAGTACCAAGATCTCCATGTTTATCACGGTTTATCACTGTTTCACTGATTCAGAGCTAAGGATGATCACCAACCCCATGTTTATCACGGTTTATCACTGATTCAGAGCTAAGTACCAAGATCTCTGAAAGTGACGATCTTGGCGCTGCCTTCGTTCAACAATATAAGTATAACCTGCATATGGCACCAGACAGAGATCAACTCAGAGCCATGTCACAGAAGGACAAGGAAAACTTTAAGGAATAAGCTCAGAGATGGCGTGAAATTTCCGCCCAGATTTGTCCACCGCTTGAGGAAAAAGAGATGACAAAGATCTTCTTGAAAACCTTGAGCTCATTTTACTACAACTGAATAGTCGCCAGTGCGCCCAGCGACTTCACTGAGATGGTGGTCATGGGAGTTCTTATTGAAGAAGCCGACCGAGAATGACGTCTGGTCAAAGGTACAGAACCATCAAGCAGTACCAAAAGATACGATAGTGCTTTCCCTAAGAAAAAAGAGCAAGATATTGGTAATATCTCTCTCGGAAAGCAAAGGCGACGATATCAACCAGTAGCAGCTGTAACTCCTGCTATCAACCCTGCGCCTATTTCAATGTATCAACCTCAGGTTGCTCAGAGCCAACCAAATAAACAAAAATATCAACAAAGGACACAACAGCCTCTTCAGCAGGCTCGTCCTCAGTACAACAATAACCGTACAACGCGACCACCAGGGTTCGACCCTATACCAATGTTGTAGGCATAACTGTTTCCAGTACTACTAGTCAAGGGGCACATCCAAACCGGGGCTCCTCTTGCGATACCGGAGAATCTGCCTTTTTGGTTCAAAGCAGATCAAACTTGCACTTACCATCAAGGAGGACCAGGGCATAACATAGAAAATTGTCTCAGCTTCAAATCTGATGTGCAGAAGATTGTTAGGAACGGGGTCTTATCCTTCAAGGATATAAATCCAAATGTTCAGACGAACCCGTTTCCTCAACACGAGAAGGCTGCAGTAAATTTGATAGAGGAAGAATCTAACCACAGCTATCAAATTCATGATGTACTCTTATTGGGAACCAACCTGGGCAAGATACATTGCAGACATAGCGGATATAGTCATGTACTGTCTCATAATTATCACCAGTGTGATATCTGCTCTAAAAACAATCAAGGATGTTCTGTGGTGCAATCAGCTCTACAGGAACAGATGGATCTCGGATGGATCCAAGATCACCGAATTCGTGAGGTCAACATGACTTATACAAATTCCAACATCATTCAAAACCACGACATCCGTGCGATGAATTTCAAATTGGCGGCAATGCACTTAAGGCAAAGCCAACATCATAGTCTGCCACGGCATGATTACGGTTCCTGTCTGATCTGCTCGGTAAACAATCAGGGATGCTCGTTTGTACAAGAGGCACTCCAACGTCAGATGGATCTTGGATGGATTCAGGACTACCGTGATAAAAGTCATTATCAAGTTAATATGATTCAAATCTTTGATATTCGCTTGATGAATACCAGTCTGGTGGAATTACACACTAAGCAAGTCCAGCTCGGTTTTATGACTTCGCATGAATATCAGAACTGTAAAGTATGTCGTGAGAGTGACCAAGGATGTACACTCGTTCAAAGAACACTGAAACAGTTGTTGAACCACTGGTGGCTTCCGATCTATCTAGATGAAGACACACAACAAGTTAGCATGATTAACGGGAACCCTACTAGGCATCAAAGTCAGGATGTTCGATCAATGGAGACAGATCTAGTAAGGTTACACTACATACAAGGCGGACATGGCCGGGTGCCACCACACAGCTATGAGTGCTGTAGAGTTTGCTCAGAGGATAATCAAGGATGCTACCTCGTACGAGCAGCCTTTCAAAGTCAGATGGACTACAAAAAGATTTGACCATGTTCGAGCTCTAATCCGATTAACATAATGTCAGACTATCGTCCTAATCAAGGCAAAGATGTTGCCTTAATCCCTAAACGAGAAGTGGCCAAATATGTATGCGCCATAATTCCTCTACTCCATGAATCAAGAGTTCCTCTTGATAGTGGAAAGATTCTCAACCTCGAACCAATTGAGGCTGGCTACGATAGTCAGAAAAATCAAAAGGCTCCTGTAGTTATCTATCTTCCGGGACCAATGCCGTACAAATCCGATAAGGTTATCCCTTAAAAATACGGTGCAACAACAATTGAGAATGGAAAGGAAACTCCATTACCCTCCGTCGTGAATATTGCAGACATCAGTCGAGTAACACGGAGTGGTCGGATCTTCAACCGAGGAGTTGGAGAACCCAAAAAAGAAAAGGAACCTCAAACAGAAGTTCCCAATCAACCAATTGTTCAATTCAATACTCCCGAACTTTCAAAGAACAATGATGAGATGCTGAAGCTCATCCAAAAGAGTGAGTATAACATTGCTGATCAACTGTTGCAAACTCCTTCCAGAATCTCGGTGCTATCTCTTTTACTCAGTTCCGAAGCTCACAGGGAGGCTCTACAGAAAGTCTTAGAGCAAGCCTTTGTGGAACAAGATGTAACGATAAGATAATTTGACAGCATCATCTCCAACATCACTTCCTGCAACAACTTAGGATTCAGTGATGAGGAACTGCCGGAAGAGGGCCAAAATCATAATATGGCGCTCAACGTTACAGTCAACTGCCAGGACGATGCTTTAACCAGCGTATTGGTAGACACTGGATCAGCTCTGAATGTTATGCCAAAATCTACTATAATGCGACAATCATTTCAAGGATCTCCGATGAGGGGCAGTGAGGTCATCGTCAAAGCATTCGATGGATCCAGAAAAATAGTTATCGGCGAAGTCGACCTTCCCATTACTATCGGTCCTCACACTTTCCAAGTCACTTTCCAGGTCATGGACATCCGGGCAGCATACAGTTATTTGTTAAGAAGACCTTGGATACACGAGGCTGGGGCAGTCCTTTCGACATTTCACCAGAAGCTGAAGTTCGTCAAAAATGACCAACTAGTCACAGTCTGCGGAGAGCAAGCCTTGATCGTGAGCAACTTATCGTCTTCCACTTATGTAGAACCAGAAGTGGTTGTTGGAACCCAGTTCCAAGCACTTTCGGTGAGCAATGACAACTAATCAGAAAGAGGAACATCGATTTCCTCATACAAAGATGCTCTCGAAGTGATCAAAAGTAACAATGCAAAAGGATGGGGACAACTTGTCATTCCTACGGATAACAAGACAAAGAAAGGTCTTGGTTTTTCCTCAACCTGTACCCAGACCGCTACTAACGATGAAAGTCTTCATCCCATTCAAAACTTCTTCCATAGTGGAGGCTTCCTTCACCCAATATCTCAAGAAGTACATACCATCAACGAGGGTGATTCCTCTGATACAGATGAAGGGTGGAAGTCCTATCTCAAAGAGGACGGTTATATGTCTCAAGGAGAGGTGCCTACGCCATTTTGCTATCCCACACAGAGTCCGAGATATATACCAAGATCATATGTCAAAATGATGTACGGAGATTGTGATCCAGAAAGATGTCGTGCTCCACCAAACTCATTAGAGGAGGACACTCAGATGAAAGACAACTATAACTATTATGGCCCAATGGATGGCTTGCCTATGTGGCAGCCGTACCCAGGAGACCTGGGACAAAAGAGTCAGCCCAACATTGCATATCAGCTAAGCATCATTGAAGCGAATACCTGCATCCCCACAGAATCATGGGATTGTTACTCAGGGCATTCAAAAGATATCCAGTGCAGCGATGAATTTGCAAAGATTGCAGGACAACAGTTCATCAACTATGCTTTTCTTGAGGTCAACGTCATCGAAAGGGATGACTCCTACAGTTCCAAAGAAGTGTGGGACACCTTAAGACAACCGAGTGGCTAGTACGACTTCCTGGTCAAGTACACCGCTCCCGAAAGCTCTCGTATCAGACTCGAAGACATCCAGCCAATAGGATGGGGAGATCCACCTGAGAGTGCAAACACTGTGCAAGATACAACAGAAGAGTTCGTCTACGACAACTCTGCATGGGAAATAGATTCCAACGATCCTGCTCCACCAGAAATCAGCGTCATTTCTGAAGACAAGCCAAGAAAGAAAGTACCAGACTTTGTGATTCAACGAGGAATTTGCCGCCAATGGGTTTCTATCGATGTTCCAAAAGTTGTTCATAACTCTAAGTAATTGTTGTCTTTGTCTTAACCTTTCACCTTGCCCAGGTGAAACAGATGTTTTTATAGGGCTCACTTTCTGTAAATGTCTCTCTTCGCTTTGCCCAAAGCGACAGAGTTTTGTTTTATAGGGCTGTAATTTCAAGAATCGACAAAATCATAAATAAAATAACGTCGTTCTGTAATTTACGCATTTTATTGTTGTTTTCTCTTTTTGCTTTTCAGAAAATGGTAATCCTAAAAAACAGCTCAAGATAATAAAAACAAGCATTTTTCAAAAAATTACACTGCACGCACTCTTGCATTTTCTCTATCTCTTCTAAAAACAAATCATCACGTCATGCTGATTGCTTGTTTTAAACCCCATTGAAACATACGATCCAATGTCATCTCCCAACTTTGAATTCCCCGTATTTGAGGCTGAAGAAGAAAATGACGAAGAAATTACAGAAGAGATCTCCCGATTACTCAGAAAAGAGGAAAGGTCCATTGAACCTCATAAAGAGCCATTAGAAACGGTTAACTTGGGTTCAGAAAAAGAGATAAAAGAAGTCAAGATTGGGGCACTGCTCAGTCCGACTGTCAAAGAAGACTTGATAAAGCTTCTCAAAGAGTTTCCCGATGTATTTGTTTAGTCCTATCAGGACATGCCAGGGTTGGATACCAGCATCGTGGAACATCATCTACTATTGAAATCAGAATGTCCACCGGTGAAACAAAGACTGAGACAGACTCATCCACACATGGCCATCAAAATCAAAGAGGAAGTACAGAAACAGATTGACGCAGGTTTCCTCGCCACATCAGAATATCCTCAATGGTTAGCCAACATAGTTCCAGTTCCGAAAAAGGACGGAAAGGTCAGAATGTGTGTAGACTACAAGGATCTGAACAAGGCAAGTCCGAAGGATGAATTTCCCTTACTACACGTTGACATGCTAGTAGACAGTATATCAAAGTTCAAAGTCTTCTCCTTCATGGATGGATTCTCGGGCTTTAATCAAATCAAAATGGCGCCGAGAGATATGGAGAAAACTTCATTCATCACCCCATGGGGCACCTTTTATTACAAGGTAATGCCGTTTGGTTTGAAGAACGCCGGGGTAACCTATCAAAGGGCCATGACTACTCTGTTCCACGACATGATACACAAAGAAATTGAAGTGTATGTCAATGATATGATTGCCAAAACTAAGACAGAAGAGGAGCATGCGACCCACCTGTCAAAACTATTCGAGCGTCTGAGAAAGTACAAACTCCGCTTGAATCCCAACAAGTGCACATTTGGTGTCCGCTCAGAAAAACTGCTAGGGTTCATCGTCAACCAGAAAGGAATTGAGGTTGATCCTGACAAAGTCAAAGCCATTCAAGAAATGCCTTCTCCAAAGACTGAAAAACAAGTCAGAGGATTCCTGGGATGTTTGAATTACATTTCCAGATTTATATTCCTCATGGCCGCGAGCCATGTGATTCTCTCTACGAGGAACGTGATGAAACTCGACTCTGTTCAAGAAGGGTAACAACCTTCTTGCATAGTCTTTGTAAGGAATCAATCTTGATTGGTATATGTTCCAATCTCCTTTTATCTGATTGATAACCAAGGCTGAATCTCCGTATACGTCCAAGTTTTTGATCCTTAAATCAATCGCTTCTTCGAGACCCATAATACAAGCTTCGTATTCGGCCTCGTTGTTCGTACATTTGAATGTAAGTCTGGCAGTGAAAGGAATGTGGGTACCCTGGGGGGTAACAATGATTGCCCCAATTCCGTTTCCATAATGATTAACTGCTCCGTCAAAGATAAGTCCCCATTGGGAAACTGGTTCTGGCCCTTCACTGGGTAACGGTTCATCGCAATCTTTCATTTTTAGATACATGACATCTTCGTCTGGAAAGTCAATCCCAATTGGTTCTTGATCGTCAATCGGTTGATGGGCCAAATGATCGGCTAAAACACTCCCCTTAACCGCTTTCTGAGCGTGGTACTCTATGTCATATTCTGATAATAACATCTGCCAACGGGCAATCCTTCCCGTGAGAGAAGGTTTTTCAAATACATACTTGATTGGATCCATTTCTGAGATTAACCAAGTAGTGTGACGAATCATGTATTGGCGTAGACGTTTGGCTGCCCAAGCCAAAGCGCAACAAGTCTTCTTAAGCATCGTAAATGGCAGACTCTTTCCGTTTGGTTTCGTCTTGTTGGCCAAGTACACATCCCATTGAGTCCTCTAGGACTGTGAGGTAGATGATCAGTGGTCTTCCTTCCACTCGAGGTGATAGAATCGGAGGATTCAACAGATATTCCTTAATACTGTCGAAGGTGGTTTGGCAATCTTCTGACCAAACGCAATCCTGGTTCATTTTGAGTAATTTGAAAATCGGCGCACACGTGGCGGTCATAAGGAATATGAATCTGGAGATGTAGTTCAAACGTCCCAAGAATCCTCTGACTTGTTTTTCAGTTTTTGGAGAAGGCATTTCTCGAATGGCCTTGACCTTGTCAGGATCAACCTCAATTCCTTTCTGGCTGACGATGAACCCTAGCAATTTCCCTGAACAAACACCGAAGGTGCACTTGTTGGGATTCAAGCGGAGTTTGTACTTCCTTAAACGCTCGAATAGTTTCGACAGGTGGGTCACATGCTCCTTTTCTGTCTTAGATTTTGCAATCATGTCATCGACATATACCTCTATCTCTTTGTGTATCATGTCATGAAACAGAGTAGTCATGGCCCTTTGATAGGTTGCCCCGGCGTTCTTCAAGCCGAACGGCATCACCTTGTAACAAAAGGTACCCCATGGGGTAATGAACGAAGTTTTCTCCATGTCTTTCGGCGCCATTTTGATCTGGTTATAGCCCGAGAATCCATCCATGAAGGAGAAAACTTTGAGCTTTGCTGTACTGTCAACCAACATGTCAATGTATGGTAAAGGAAAGTCGTCCTTTGGACTTGCCTTGTTTAGATCTCTGTAGTCAACACACATTCTGACCTTTCCGTCCTTTTTGGGAACGGGTACAATGTTGGCTAACCATTGAGGATATTCTGACGTGGCGAGGAAACCCGCGTCAATCTGTTTATGTACTTCCTCTTTGATTTTGAAGGCCATGTCCGGGTGAGTCCGTCTCAACCTTTGTTTTACTGGCGGACATTCTGACCTTAACGGTAAGTGATGTTCCACGATGCTGGTATCCAACCCTGGCATATCCTGATAGGACCAAGCGAATACATCCAGGAATTCTTTGAGAAGCTTTATCAAACCCCCTCTGGCAGTTGGACTGAGCAGTGCCCCAATCCTGATTTCTTTTCTCTCTTCTTCCGAACCCAAGTTTACCGTTTCCAACGGCTCTTTGTGAGGTTCAATGGACCTTTCCTCCTGTCTGAGTAATCGGGAGATCTCTTCTGGAATTTCGTTGTCAACTTCTTCTTCAGCCCCAAATACCGGGAACCCAAAGTCGGGAGATGGCATCGGATCGTATATTTCAACTGGGTTTAAAACAAGCAATCTGCATGACGTGATGATTCGTGTTTAGAAGAAATAGAGATAATGCGAGTGTGTGCAATGTATTTATTTTACTGCTTGTTTTTATTTTTAATTGTTTTTTAGGATTACCATTATCTGAAAAAGCAAAAAGAGAAAATAGCAATTAATGCGGAAATTACAGAACGACGTTATTTTATTAATAAACAAGTCGATCCTTGAAACTACAGCCCTATAAAACAAAACTATGTCGCATTGGGCGAAGCGAAGAGGGAAATTTACAAAAAGTGAGCCCTATCAAAACATCCGTTTCACCTGGGCAGGGTGAAAGGTTAAAGATGGCAATTACTTAGATTGGCGAACGACCTTCAGAACATCGACATCAACCCATTGGAGGCGAACTCCTCGGTGAATCACAAAGTCTGGCACCTTCCTTGATTTGTCTTCAGAAATAACGCTGATTTCTGGTGGAGCGGGATCGTTGGAATCTGTCTCCCAGGCAGAGTTGTCGTAGGAGAATTCCTCTATTACATTTTGCATAGCATTTGTACTCTTAGTTGTATCTCCCTATCCAGTTGGCTGGATGTCTTCGAGCCTGATACGAGAGCTTTTGGGAGCGGTGTATTTGACCATATAGTCGTACTTTCCACTTGGTGGTCCCAAGGTGTCCCACACTTCTTTCGAACTGGAGGAGTCCTCTCTCTCGATGACGTTGACCTCGGGAAAAGCATAGTTGATGAATTCAAGTCCTGCAAACGTTGCAAATTCATCGTTGTGTTGAGTAGTTTTTGAATGACCTGAGTGTTGATCCCGTGACTTGGTGGGGACACAGGTATTATGTTCAATGACAGTCAGCTAATTTTCATTGTTCGGCTGACTTTCTGGCCCCAAGTCTCCTGGGTAAGGCTGCCACATTGGCAGACCATCCATCGGGCCATAGTAATTGTGGTCAAAGTTGTCTTTCATCGGAGTGTCTTCCTCTAATGAATTTGGCGGAGCACGGCATTCTTCCGGATCACAATCCCCGTATATCATTTCGATGTTTGACCTGGGTATAAATCTCGGACTCTCTGTAGGAAAGCAAAAAGGAGTAGGCACCTCTTCCTGAGACATATAACTGTCCTTGTTAAGATAGGACTTCCATTCTTCATCTATGTCAGAGGGATCTTCCTCATTGATAGCATGGACTGCTTGAGGGACTGGGTGAAGAAAACCTCCACTTTGGAAGAAATCCGGAATGGGATGAAGACTTTCATCGTTAGCAGCTGTCCGGGTACAGGTTGCAGAAAAACCAAGACCCTTCTTTGTTTTATTGTCAATAGGGATGACAAGCTGTCGCCATCCGGTTGTATCGGTACTCTCGACCACTTTGATAGCATCTTTGTATGAGGAAATCGAGGTTCCTCCTTGGGATTGATTGTCCTTCCCGACCGGCAGCGCTTGGAATTGCGTCCCAATAACCTCCTCGGGTTCTACACAAGTAGATGATGATAGGTTACCTACGAGCAAGGCCTGTTCTCCACAGACTGTGACAAGTTGATCGTTCTGAACAAACTTTAGCTTTTGGTGGAGGGTCGAAGTGACCGCTCCAGCCTGATGTATCCAAGGTCTTCCTAATAAACAACTGTATGTTGCCCGGATGTCCATGACCTGGAAAGTGACTTGGAAAGTGTGAGGACCGATAGTTATGGGAAGATCAACTTCGTCGATAACTGTTTTTCTGGATCCGTCAAACGCTTTGACGACGACCTCGTTGATTCTCATCGGAGGGCCTTTGAATGATAATTGCATCAAAGTGGACTTCGGCATAACATTCAGGGCTAACCCTGTGTCTACTAGTACGCTGGCTAAAGCATCGTCCTGGCAGTTAACTGTAATGTTGAGCACCATGTTATGACGGCAACCCTCTTCGGGTAATTCCTCATCACTAAATCCCAAATTATTGCAAGAAGTGATGTTAGAGACAATGCTATCGAACTGTCTGATTGTTACATCCTGTTCCACAAAGGCTTGCTCCAAGACTTTCTGTAGAGCCTCCCTGTGGGCTTCTGAACTGAGTAACAGTGATAATATTGAGATCTTTGAAGGATTCTGTAACAGTTGATCAACAATGTTGTATTCACTCCTTTGGATGAGCTTCAGCATCTCATCATTATTTTTCGAAAGGTCGGGATTACTGGAATGACCGACTGATGGATCGGGAGCTTCTGTCTGAAGTTCCTTTTGTAACGCCCCGATTTCGATTATTCCCATTTTGTTGAGTCTTTTATTTAAATTGAGTGATAAATTATTTTATTTGTGAAATTGGTGTGTTAATATGCTATGTTGACATGTTATGTTATTTTACCGTTTTTGAGAGTTTTCGGAGAAATTAGAATGGAGGGTATTTTGGACATTTCTCAATTAATAATAATTTAGAAATTGAGTGGAAATAGAATTTTGTGAGAAAATGAATTAATTGAATTTGAGTAGAAAATAAGAAATAGAAAAGAAAAAGAGATAAGAAGAAGAAATAGGAGAAAAAGAGAAAGAAAAGAGAAATAGAGAGAAAAAGGAGAGAAAGAAAGAGGAAGAAGAGAAAAGAGAGAAAAAGAGGAAAAGCTTGGAAATCTTCAAAACCACTTCTAGGAATCGATTTAATCGGGTAAGGGTGTGAAATCTTATTATCTCATCAATGTATATCATTATGTATGTGTTTGCTTGGATGTTTTCTTGTTTTCCATAGCTTGAGTTCTAGGTTGAAATTGAGATTTTGTGAGGAATCGATGGTTTTACGGTTGAAAATCGGTGTTAACGTAATAGAATACTTGTCATCATGATTGAATTATGTTTTGATGGTTATATGACAGTTTGGAAATGTTTTGGGTGGTGAAAACATGATTTTCGGATGAACTGGTGCGCTGCTGGGTTTTTACTGAAAACGCAGGTTCCCACTGCTAATGGCTAGCGAGTGGGTAGCGAGCATTCGCTGAGTGTTCGCACTGCGAATGAAGTAGCGAAGGGTATGCTAGCTTCTGCCTTGATTCGCTGGGTGCTTCGCATTGCGAATGAGGTAGCGAGCATTCGATGAGATGTTCGCACTGCGAATGATGAGAATTTTCTAGGCTATTTTGCTTCTACCTTGGTTCGCTGGTACACTCGCACTGCGAATGAAGTAGCGAAGGACTCGCTAGGAGCTTCGCACTGCGAATGTAACAGTTTCTCCCAATTTGTTTCCTCTATAACTTTTGATCTGTGTTTCGGCTTGAGGTGTGGTTTGATGCGTTAGAGAGCTTATGAAATGTACTTTACTATGATGATGTTTTGGAAATTATTAGACGATTTAATTATGTCGGAAAGTCGTGAATAGTGTTATTTAGCGACTTTTACCGTTTTTGAAGGTGTGTTTTGGATGTGGACCATACAATAGTGCATTGATGTGAATGTATATAGATTGTATGTGATGGTATGAGATGAATGCATGAATATATTGTGAATATGTATGCATTTCAAGAATGTCGTGAGTCATTTTGTATGTGAAGCATAATGATGTACATTCTTGTGTTGTGCGATTCTAATGAGAATCCGTTGTAACGTCGTGTGCCTATGTGAGGTGTGAGCGATGATTACAAACGATTGTGTGCCTAGGTGAGGTGTGAGCAATCGGATTGTGTGCCTATGTGAGGTGTGAGCAATCCATAAACATTGTGTGCCTATGTGAGGTGTGAGCAATGGGTGAACATCGTAGGCCCGACCGGGAGTTACTTTGGTAACGAGCGATGGTTCCAATAAGTTCCTGAGTGAACTTGAGATGATTGAGTCGGTACCGCATTGCATTTGCATAGAGTCGTGAGTCGGTCTCTATGATTTGCATTTATCAACTTTGTAATTGAGTATTGATGAATAAACATGAATATGTATGTTTATGTGGAAGGATGAGAATTGTGAAAGTATGCATGATGAATATGCTTGGTTTTGTATATATATATATATACATTGTGATGTAAATGAGTGAGTTGTGATGAATTGTGGTGAGAATGTAGAATATGTGTATTCTTATGCTAAGATATATAATTATATGTATTGTTATTATGATAATATTTCTCACCCTTCTGCTGTTTTATGATGCTCTATGAGGCATTGCAGAATAGGTATGCTGGTGGTCTTTTTCTGAAGCGTGTCTTCATTCTTTTGGTCGGTCGGCTCTGATATGTAGCACCGGGTAGCTAGGATGTATATGATTCTTTTGTGATACATTTGTACATGTATGTTGATGAATGTTTATGTAAACATGAATTATGTTGGTGGATAATACTTGATGATATTTATATATATATATGTATATATGTTTGATGTTATTTAATGTTTAGATTTTCCGCTTTTATTCTAAATATTGAGATGTGGGTGTAAGGACTAAGTTCCTCTGTTGCAAAGTTACCCCACTGTTGCATATCAATCATTGAGCAGGTGTTGAATGTTTTAATTTCATGTATAATGTGACATACCTCTTTTATACTATGTTTATAATTATACTCTGACGAAATTTTTAATATGTGCTTAAATGATTATGTGATTATTTGGGGGTATAAAAAGGGGGTGTCACACCTTTTCCTTGTTAGGTTCTCCAATTCCTCGGTTGAAGATCCGACCACTCTGTGTTACACGACTGATGTCTGCAAGATTCACGAAGGAGGGTAATGGAATTTCCTTTCCATTTTCGACTATTGTTGCACCGTAATTGTAAGGGATCGCCTTAGATGATTCATACGGTAGTGGTCCCGGTAGATAGATGACTATGGGAACCTTCTGATTTTTCTGACCATCATAAGTAATCTCGATCCGTTCCCGGTTGGGAGTTCTAGATTCATCAAGTAGAGGGATGATGGCAAAAACATCCCTGGTCTGGGGACGACCAGAGATTGTGACAACATCCTCGACTTGATTGGCAAGGTAGTTCGGCGTCCAGTTGATGGGTCCAGAACCTGGATATGGGCGAATCTCTCCACGATCCACCTGACCCTGAAGAGCTGCTCTCACAAGGTAACACCCTTGGTTACTTTCTGAACAGACACCGCAATGGTCATAATTGTGTGGTGGCACCTGGCCACGCCCACTTTGAATACAATGTAACCTCACTAGGTTAGCTTCCACAGATCGGACATCCTGACCTTGACATCGAGTAGGATTCCTGTTATTGATACTAATCTGCTGAGTATCTTCATCCATATAGATTGGCATCCACCAGTGATTTAACAAGTGCTGAAGTGCCTCCTGGACAAGGGTACAACCTCGATCGTTTTCGCAACCTGCTTTACAGCTTTGATAGTCGTGTGATATTAAGAATCCGAGTCGGACCTGCTCAGCATGTAACTCTACCAGGTTAGTATTCATCACGCGAATATCGAAGATCTGAACCATGTTGATCTGATAAGGGTTCCTATCAATGGTAGTCTTGGATCCATCCAAGATCCATCTGACGCTGGAGGGTCTCTTGTATGAAAGAGCATCGCTGTTTGTTTACCGAGCAAGTCAGACAGGAACTGTAATCGTATCGTGGCAGATTATGATACTGGCTTTGCTTTGAGTGCATCGCCACCAAGTTGACATTCATTGCACAAATGTCGTGGTTCTGAATGACGTTGGAGTTCGTATAGACCATGTTAACTCCATAAACTCGGTGCTCTTGGATCCATCCGAGATCCATCTGTTCCTGTAGAGCTGTTTGTACCACAGAACATCCTTGATTGTTTTTAGAGCAGACATCACACTGGTGATAATTATGAGGTGGCACATGGCCGTACCCACTCTGTCTACAATGCATCTTGACCAAGTTGGTTTTCAACAAGAGTACATCCTGAATTAGATAAACGTTGTTAGACTCTCCCTCTATCAAATTGACTGTAGCTTTCTCATGTTGAGGCAGCGGGTTTGTGAGAACATTGGGATTCGTATCTTTGAAAGATAAGAGCCCGCTCCTAACAAGCTTTTGCGCGTCAGATTTGAAATAGAGACAATTCTCTACATTATACCCTGATCCTCCGTGATGATAAGGGGGAGTCTGATCCACTTTAAACCAAAAAGGCGGATTTTCCGGTACTGTAAAAGGAGACTTAGGCTGGATGTGCCCCTTAGCCAGTAGTAACGGAAATAGTTCTACGTACAACATGGGTATAGGATCAAACCCTGATGGTCGTGTTGTACGGTTGTTGTTATATGGAGGACGAGCCTACTGAAGAGGCTGTTGTGTCCTTTAATGATTAGGTTGGCTCTGCTCAACCTGAGGTTGATACGTGGGAATAGGCACAGGGCTGATTGTAGGAATTACAGCTGCTATTGGTTGATAACGTCGCCTTTGCTCTTCGAGAGAGATATTCCCAATATCCTGCTCTTTTTTCTTAGGGAAAACACTACCGTATTGTTTTGTACTACTTGATGGTCCAGCGTCTTTTGCCAAACATCCTTCTCGGACGGCTTCCTCAAGACGAACTCCCATGCCCACCATCTCGGTGAAATCACTGGGCGCACTGGCAACCATTCTGTCATAGTAAAATGAACTTAAGGTCTTTAAGAAGATCTTTATCATCTCTTTTTCCTCAAGAGGTGGACAAATCTGAGCGGAAATTTCGCGCCATCTCTGAGCGTACTCCTTAAAGGTTTCCTTGTCCTTTTGTGACATTGATCTGAGTTGATCTCTATCCGGTGCCATGTCCAAATTGTATTTGTATTGTTGGACGAAGGCAGTACCAAGATCTCTGAATGTGCTAATCGTAGCACGGTTTAAACCCATGTACCATTTAAGTGCGGCACCGGTTAAACTATCCTGAAAGTAATGAATCAGTAGGTCCTGATTCTCCATCTGAGCTGACATTCGCCGACCGTACATCACCAGATGGCTCTGAGGGCAAGAGTTACCCTTGTACTTTTCAAAGTCGGGCACTTGAAATTTGTGCGGAACTTTCACATTAGGGACCAGACAAAGGTCTGCGGCGTCCTTTCCAAATAGATCCTGACCTCGAATGGCTTGCAGTTCCTTCTGCATTTCCAAGAACTGTTCCTGGAATTCATCCATTCTATCGAACATAGTTTCCTTCTTATTAGAAGGGATCAGTGGAATCTGTCCTTCCGCGACAGTGTGTACCACAGGGGGTGGTACCGTGACTACGGCAGTGAATCTTGGCGTTTCCCGAAGTTTGTAACCTTCAGGAGTCTTCAGTATGCCCCTGGCATCTTCGCTTCCCCGAAGTTTGTAACCTTCAGGCCCATCAGCTTCTGTTATGATTCCCTGATCTTCAGTGATCGGCGGAACATATCCTTCCGGGATAGGCATGCCCCAGGGACGATCTTTCGGCATTTGATACCTAGGATCATACTTCTCCACTATGGGCGTTGAGGTGATCTCTGAGATCACAGTCCTTTGTAGCTGAGCTTCTGCCATGGCTTGCATGTCGTCACGAAGCTTTCTCATATCCTCTCTCAGAGCGTCGATCTCTTCCTTCAACTCTTTGTTCTCTTCCTCAAGATCATCCATCTTTTTCTGACGATTGGCCCGAGTATTATACGAATGAGACAGTTTGACTCTAGAACCGAGACACAAACGTGAGATTCGTAGGTAAGAAGAATACGCGATGTGAGAATGATGAATACAATGATTATATTAATTGTTTTTTTGGTTTAATCAAAATAAACTTCGATAATTAGATTGCAAATATCAAACAGTGGGGAAACCCCTTTTTATTGAAATTCAAAGGATTGCGGAAACGAAAATACAGTAGATTA
The DNA here is from genome assembly GCA_022829125.1 of Lathyrus tuberosus. NCBI lineage: Eukaryota > Viridiplantae > Streptophyta > Magnoliopsida > Fabales > Fabaceae > Lathyrus > Lathyrus tuberosus. The sequence goes on from JALAZF010000497.1 coordinate 327,206, forward strand.
CAAAGTGCAGAAACAGAAACCTAAGCTAATGGGTCCTAAGAGAACTCGGGTGCTGATTCTGGTATCTTCCTTTTCTTTGACCGGGGCTCTTGAGCCGTTGTCGGGTTGTCATTCCTTTGCCAGGTGAAAGGAGCGAGCAAATTCCTTTAGTCTTCCTGATTTTCTACGGCATGTTGCTCTAAAATCTCGATCAGAGCATCCTTATCTTTCAGCAGTTGCTGTATTTTGATGCACTCCACGTTGAGGGTACGGTACTTGTTCTTCCAAGACCTCTTCTCCCGTTGAACTTTGTTGAGAGTAACCTGAAGCTTTTCAGTTTTCGTCATGAAGTACATGAAAGATTCCCTCGGCGGAAGAATTCTGTAACGAGTATAAGGCATCTTTAGCTTGAGAGCTCTAGTTTGTACCCAGTGGAGATAAGGCTCCACCGAGCACTGTCCGGTTTTCCTAGAGACTCCCGTCCTTTCTTATGAACATGTTTCCAAGCGTTCACTATTTCCGTCTTTAGTGCTCTGTCACTTTCTCCTTCCTTGAAGAAAAGACCTTCTAGATGAACATTCCGAGGAACATGTCTCATCGGGTATCCAAACTGACGGCGAACCAATATCGAATGATAGTTGATTCCTCCCTTAGTTCCTATAAGGGGTACGTTGGGGAAGTTTCCACAATGGTCAATGATCCTGATTCCATCATAAATCCTATTACACCAATCTATGTCAGAGTTGGTGAGAGACATGATCTTCTGCGACCAGCGCAAGGCACTCTTATGATCCCAGAAAGCAGCAGACTTAGGTAAATGGGAGATAAACCATTTATCTCCCCTCCACTGTGTAAATTCCCTAAGTGTACAGAATGATATGCATCTGCGAGCAAAGTCGGCACTGGGTTTCCAATGAGAAAAACCTTAATGGAGTTGATATCGACGAAGTTATTAATGTTGGACAACAAAAATAACCCGTAGGTGAGTAAAACAAAGATGCTCTCGAAAGCAGTCACGTTCCCGATACTGGCTAAGTACAGGGCTTTCTTTGTCAAGAACTGAGCTGGAAAACCTTGTATGCCACCCTTAGTGGTCATGTGAGTCCTGACCTCAGACTCGTCCAAATGAATTGCTCTTGCAATGGTCTGATTCTTTGGAATTTCCTCCAGTCCAGAAAATGGAGCTCGATCAGTGATATGTAAATTAATTAGATGAGAATATTCCTCCAGCGTTGGTGCTAGCTGGTAATCCGGGAATGTAAAGCAGTGATAAACCGGATCGTAGAATTGAACGAGCGCGTCCATGATTCCCTCAATCACATGGACCCTTAACAGAGGGAGCAGACCTCCGTACTTGGCTCTGAAAGCCTCTTGGTTTGTGATCATTCTCACCAAACCTCTTAAATCCTCTAGTTTTGAAATCCTGAAGGTGTACTTATGAGTTCTCCTTCTACCGAAATCCATTAGCGCAATCCTTTTCTCTGATATTTGCAATCACAGTCTTAGTTTAATTTGAAAAACAGAGAGACTAGAAGAGAAATTTTTTGAATGTTTTAATGTTTTTTAAATGAATGCATGAATGCAGCACATAAAAACATAGAAAAAACATGGGGTCAAAGGGTCGTTGTCATGGAGTCAAGGCTTTACCCATCCCCAAAGGTTTATACTAGGGTGATTTTTTGTACCTGTACTCAAAATCATCAGCTCCTCCCAGGATAACAAACAGCAAGCGGATCGCCAGCGAGCTGTATGAAATCTTAAAGTAAATGCTATTCACCGAGAATAGATCATCAGCCTCAAATGAGGGTAGTATCGCGTGACAACTATTTTCGATAGTCTCCGCACTACAAAAGGGTTGGCTCCTCAGCTTCTCAGACGTCACAATCGGCCCATTGCCTATGAGAGGGAATGGGTTGCATTGGGAAGCCTCCACTGAGGTTGATGGTCGACCTCGTCGCCATCACTTATCTTAAGTGTATACTCAATCTTTCCATATGCGGCATCACACGCATTCCCATTATCAGAAAAATAAACACATATATCAATTAGGAAAAGCAGAAAATGGGTTCCCCGGTGGAAGTCCCAATCTGTGGTTAGAAGAGCCCCTACGGTGGGCGCCACTTTTAAAGTTTCCACCTAAGAGATGGGAAGAGAACAAGATCTCGCTACAAAGGTGAGATAGATCCTAATGACAACTCCCCAGCAGAGTCGCCATTTTTCTGTAGCGAGCGGTTTTAGACGTGGTTGCGAAGCACTACCACTCTTTGGTATCTACAGCTCGATTCATTTTTTATCCTATTAAAGCTGATGAAGGAAGGGAAATAGATGCCTCAAATTAACCCTGCTTGCAAACTGAGGTTAAACAGTCAAAACTGTTGGTTTACAAATGCTACAAAGATTCGGGGTCTCTATTGGGTGTATTTTTTTAAAAGTGGTATTCGGTCGATTGGTGGGAGGTTAGGACGGATGCGTGGAAGTATGGGATTTTGAGTTTTTGTTTAGTGTGCTCGCTAAGTGATCGCGACTTTACGTGTTTGGTCGGATAGGTACTGCAAGCATATAGGGTATCGCGTAGTTTTAAAAGATTGTCGAACCCACAGGGATTGATAGTCAAAAGACAGTGTCCTAAAATTGCGGTGTAAGGCTAAAGCAGGAGGTAGACACGATTAAATATACTTAAAGAAAAATAACTAAAATAATAGGCTTTAGAACAAATAAGGAAACTGAGACCGTAGAATGATTTTCGGAGTTCTTAGGGACTCTATAGGTTCCGAGGCTGAAGTGAATGTCGAAGTTGTTCTGAAGGAAATACCGATCTAAAGGCCTAATCTCACACTCTCGCGCTATTGATCGAGCCACGCCAGATAACCCCAAGATTTTTCTCTCGCTCGCTCGGTAATTAAAAGGCGCTTTTTGAAAATGGGCAAGACCGAAAAGAATACCTAAAGCGCTCTCGCTGTGTTTAGGATCCAGTGTTTTGTGCCTACTATCTGACGAGTGCCTCAAACTCTCGCTCTGTTGGACTCGTCTTAGTGCATTCCTCACTCTCGTGACGAAATGCTGTTAAGCAGCCTCTCACCATCGCGACTAGTCTACTTAAGGTTAACTTAGACAACAAAACCAGAATTTTCGATCATACAACAGTGTTGGATATCCTACAGAGTCTCGTCGAGACGACAGTCCTCAAACTACGGGCTCATACAAATTTAGTTAATCATAGTTAAATGTATCATTGAATTATTAACAGTTCTGAATTTGAAAACATGCATATTACTTTACTTAGGGTTTCTTAATAAATTATGTTCTTTGGTTTTTGGAAAAATTTTGAAACAACAGTAAATAAATAAATGTAGAGAATGATAATCGAAACAATAAAACGATAAAACAATAACCTGAAAATGCGATGAAATAACTGAAAGAAAATTTGTATTAATTCTGCAAATCGATCCAAATACAGCAATGGAGTAACAAAAGAAAAGAGTACAAGAGTCGTGATAATCACTCAGTGTCAGCAATTATCACTGTGGCTACTAATTTCTAGTTCTGGAGAAAATTCGGCAGAGCTTCCGCAGGGTAGAATTGGATTATGAATGCTGGGCTGGGAAGTCCTATTTATAGGCAGGATCTGGCTCCAAAACGGTTGGAAGAATTTGAATTCAAACTGAGTCCAAAAACTGCTTCTGGAAAACTGCTCCCGCGATGCATGGCGAACGCCATATGCCAATGGCGAGCGCCATTTGGCTGAAATGAAAAACTGCACATTTTGGGACAATGGCGAACGCCATTTGGTTCCCCTTAGGGAATGGCGAATGCCATTCAGCTAGAGGGATGCAGAATGCTCCAGTTCTGCTCTTTTTCAACTCTTTTGCCACACTTCTCGTCCTTTTCCTCAACATGGCTGATACTGGTCCTAAAATCACAAAGTAAAAGAAAACATAAGTACACAATACAAAAAACGATAAAGACTCGATAAAAATACGACTAAACATGCACGAAATGAATCGAATTAACCTATACGAAATCGAGTCATCAAACTCCCCCACACTAAGACTTTTGCTTGTCCTCAAGCAAATTCCTAAAGCGAATGAAAATAGGTAAGCACGGTATTTCGACTCGAAGGCACATCGGAAATGATTAAGCATAAGTTTGTTAGGCTAAAGTAGACAGATAGGTACTGAATAGTGCAAACAAGAGTATCGTAACGACACGACTCCACAAAAACGGACAAAGAGTTCCTTCCTATGCAATACCTGTTCAAATCATGATATCATACCTTAACCTACGGACTTCGCTCTTATTCACCTCTCTTTCATTCTCGCGCAATCACATTAAGCCCGTTATCCTTTTGCTTACATGGTAATCGTACCTGTTAGTGTGATCTCTTATTCAACAAAAAAAATTTCTTTTCTCTTTGTTTTTTTTTTTTGCTTATGAATTTCATGATTCTGATCCTTTGGGCTAAATGATCGGATGAGGACCACCTAACTTAGTGAGAACAGGCCTTTAATTCACATTTTCTATGAAAGCACATAAGTCATAATTTGAGATCAACACATATTTGCATCGGTACGTCACTTAGTTCGCAAACTAGGATGATGCTGACTGCTAAAATAAACTAATCAAGAGGCTACTTTTAAAGAAACTAAGAACAAGGTCTCGGCATGATATGTATTTAAACTAATACTGCATATTTAGGAACTCTAAGGTGCAAAAACGGTACTGATGTTAACAAAACTTTCCCAAGTCCGCCTACTTAGCCTAAATCACAATATAACAACCTATACTAAGTGTGTCCTGCCCTTGAGTAAAAAAATTTTAAAAAATGGGGGAAATTACAGACTATGCGAAAACATAAAGTAAATAACGACTCAAACGTGCATATGACTCAATAACGAAACAGAAGAAACAACCTAAACTAGGAAAATGGGAAATAACATAAAGCAATAAATGAAAAGCGATAAATGACTCCTCCCCCACACTTAAATCGAACATTGTCCTCAATGTTTCAATTTAAGGGGAAAAGAAAGGAGCGATAAAACCTGGAAAGAAAAATCAATGGCAGCGGGCATGGCCTCGGCGCTGATGGGAATCATCTCTGACATCTGGGTCCTCGCGCTGATAATAGGCCTGCATGCTACGCACATCCCTGCGCAGACCTAGTACCTCGGACGTAAGATCTCGAAGGCTAAGATCGGTCCGGTTCATGAATTCCACTTGCCTGTTTTGGAACTCGTAGTACTCCTCTCTGCGCTACTCATCTCGCGCTCTCTGCTGCCGGAGCTCGGACAATATCTCATCAAGTGATCCTCGCATACCTACAAAATCATCAGATAAAGGTGCAGTGTGTGGTGCGGTGCTAGGACCGGGTGTGTCAGAAACAAGAGGCTGAGCAGCAGCCCCGTCCTCTTGCTCAGGAACAAGTAACCAATTAGTGTGGTAGCGCACATCAATACGATCGAGGGCTGGAAGAGAAAAACTACGGTGCTCACGGTCACGAATCAAGACGCGGTACCTGCCATCAGGTAAACCTTTGACAAGACGCGTGCTCTTCCAAAAGTCTTGGTCGGCGAAAATACTGGGAAAACACTCATCTGCATCCACTATAATATCAAGATCAAGAGCATCAGCAATGGTGGTAATCATGCTGCCGATACAGATGGCTCCTCCGACTCTGTTAGAGACACTCATAAGGTGGGCAAGGAAGAAAGGCACGGGGTCTACAGGGGTTTGGTTTAGAGCACAGTGAAGAAAGTATAGATCTTTTGAATTCACATTTCCTGTGTTCTTTCGACCAAAGATGGTAGAGGCTAGGATACGGTGAAGAACACGAATGGCAGGGTTTTGAATGGAGGTGGCCTTAAGGCCTTCCCAAGTGTCAGTGGTGTTACCCGTAATATCTTTCCAAAACTCGAAGGCACTGCCCTGCCACTCACTCTCCAGGGGTGCAATGGTTGCGGCTCTCGCAACAGGAGCATGGAAATCAAAGATCGCTCGAATTCTCTCGAAGGTCAGTGAAAAGTCTCGGTTCAGCAGCCTAAAGTGTAAGGTTCCGGAGGTGCGAGAGGCGTCAACGACATTGTGAAGTGTACTAAGGAACTCATAGGTAGCTCTAATAGAAATTGCTTTACTAAGAGTACAAAAACGAGTCATACCTAAGTTCCGTAGCATCCAAGCAACGCTTTGCATGAGACCTAAAGTGCGAAGAGCTTCCGAGTCGGGATACCTCGTAGCTTCGACTTCTCGCTTCGATATGCGGTGGAAATCCTCACACATGTTGTTTCCGTTTTCTCCCTCCGGGAACATAATACCCATGTAGTCAAACTCTTGGTTTGCTGCCATTTTTTTGGTTGGAGAGAAAAGAGAGATACTTTGAGAAAAGGGTTATGAGAGGAAATGGGGGTTTTTTATTTTTGATGATGAGTGGAATGGATGGTGATATGGGGTTTAAATAGATAGGAAAATGGAATGTGAGTGGTTGGAGAATTTATGAAAACGAGTGGGAAATGAGAAAAACGATGAAAAGAATACAAAAGGGCGGTCTATCTAAAAGACGCGCGCCTTCTGCATTCTGGAGGTGAATGGCGAACGCCATTAGGCAATGGCGAACGCCATTGTCCTGCTGAAAAGAAATTTTTTGTTTTTTTTTTTAACTAAAAGAGAAGTGAACTAAAAAGGGAAATAACATAATGTAATTTAAAACGGAAGAACTCACAGTACGGGAAAGGGAAAAACAGTACAAGGAAAATGTAAACTATCCTAAGAACAACAAGGAAAAGGTTAACTAAACTAGAATCATCCGCGAAGTCGTCCGACTAAAGAGTCGACGGCATTGCGGAGTGAGAACACTATCTGGTAAAGGTGATCAAACTGCTCATTTATGACATCCACAAACTGAATGTGATCTACTCGAAGTGAGGACAAATCAGTACGGAGATCATCTACTCCAACTTGCAGTGCGTAAATGGCATCGGGAATAGCTATTGTGGTATGGTAAGTAACAGGTCCAACAGTGGTAGAACTATTTGTGGCTTCTTGAGGTACAATGAGATCCATGTGTTTATCAGGCTGAGGTGAATCTGGTGGAGTAAATGTTTTGTGCACATCCAAGTCATACAACCAGTTATCCTTGTCATGCACACTTGTTCTCTCATGATTAGGCAAGGTGAAGGCATGGACAACAGCATTATCAATTAGTAACTCAAATTCCACTGGTCCTAAATTGGCTATGATTCCACGGTTAAAACAGAAGTTGATATCCATCGGCCGAATACTACCGAAAATAACAGAACGGTTCAGATGGTATTGCAAGCCAATGGCATCAGCGATCATAGTTATTAACCCTCCAATGATAATGGGGTGAAATGAGTCACGAGCCAGCTTTAGAAAAGTGGCTAACATAAACGGGACAGCATTGACCGGCCTTCCTTGTGAGGCACAAAGCATGATATAAAGCTCATCTCGGGATACAGCATAAACATTCTCTTCCTTCCCGAAAAGAGTGTGAGCAAGGATCTTATGGAAATACCTAATTCCAGGATTGTGAATACTCTCAGAGGACATGGCATTCAGGTCAGGATGGTAGTTACCTGTGATAGTACCCCAAAATTGTTCAAGGTCATAACCAGTAAAAGCATCTTCAGGGGTTTTAGTGACGACATCAGGATCATTGAGAAAACCCAACAATTCAGCCATCTCATGGTGAGTGAAGCGGTATTTGTTTCCAAACAAACGGAAGGTAGCCAATCCACGGCCAAATCCATACCCTCGAGTTGGTTCATAGTATAGGGAACTTAGGAACTCCAAGGTCAGTTTATGGTAGGTGCTGAAATTTTTTGTTAAAGCAGAATTAGTCCAACCAAGCTGGTTAAAGAAGTAAATAACACTGTCCCTAATACCAAGGGTAACCATAGCTGCGTCATCAGGGTAAATAGACAGAGCAAAATCTCTTTGAGAAAGAGCCTCAAAGCGACTCCTCTGAAGGTTGTTTCTGAACACAACGGCGTGGTTGTCAAAAGTTTGCATGATGGATCTACCCTAAGGACTGCGAACCTAAAAAAGAACAAGAAAGAGAAAAAATATATTGTTAGGGAAAATATACTACATACTGGGGTTAGTGCTAATAATGCTCACAACAAAACATAATGCAAATGGTATGGTAATAAAGTAACGAAAACACAATTCATGAAAACATTAACTAACAAGCTAATACTAATAATGATAATACTAATAATGACATGCAATCATAAACTAAAGAAATAACAACTATGCATGAGCGAACAAAAACAAATACTACTACTAAGATTTGTGATTTAAGCTCTCACTGAGCGCTCTGTTTAATGTCGAAAGCTCGACATTAGAAATAAAGAAGAATTTCAGTCGTCTAGAGGAGCGGGAAGCTCTTCCAACTTACAACTAGAGTAGAATTCTTTGTTTTCCGTCAAATGGTAATGCTTAAGTCTTTGCCCATTTACTATGAATGGTTCACATGAATTTCCCTTGATTTCGACTGCACCGCTATTTAGAACCCTAGTAACTTTGAATGGGCCAGACCATCTAGAACGTAACTTTCCTGGGAAAAGTTTAAGTCGAGAGTTGAAAAGAAGAACTGTGTCCCCCTCTCTAAACTCTTTTCTTGCTATTCTTTTGTCATGCCACTTTTTGGTTCTTCATTTGTAAATGCGGGCATTTTCATAGGCATCAAGTCTCAGTTCTTCAAGTTCATGGATGTCTAGAATCCTTTTCTCGTCAGCTGCCATGTAATTGGTGTTTATGGTCCTTATGGCCCAATACGCCTTATGCTCAAGTTCTACGGGCAGATGACATGACTTTCTATAAACCAGTTTAAATGGGGTGGTTCCTATAGGAGTTTTGTAAGCAGTTCTATATGCCCAAAGAGCCTCATGAAGTTTAATCGACCAATCTTTCCTAGATGTTGCAATGGTTTTCTCAAGTATCTGTTTAATTTCTCTATTGGAAACTTCAACTTGTCCGCTGGTTTGAGGATGGTAAGGTGTCGCTATTCGATGTCGGACCCCATATTTGAGCAATAATTTTTCAAATATTTTCGAAATAAAATGAGATCCTCCATCACTTATAACAACTCTTGGCACTCTAAATCTAGGAAAAATAGTGTTTTTAAACAATCTAATAACTACTCGTGCGTCATTTGTGGGAGAAGATATGGCCTCGATCCATTTTGATACATAATCTACTGCAACGAGTATATACTTGTTTCCACAGGAAGAGGGAAAAGGGCCCATGAAGTCAATACCCCACACGTCAAAAACTTCCACTTCTAGAATACCTTTTTGCGGCATCTCATCGCGTCTAGAAATGTTACCTGTGCATTGGCACCGGTCGCAGTTTAAGACAGCGATATGGACGTCCTTCCAAAGGTTAGGCCAAAATAGCCCTGATTGCAGAATTCTTGCGCAAGTATTAGAGGTGCTCGCATGCCCTCCGTACGGTGCGGCATGGCAATGAGATATGACATCTTCTATTTCAGATTCAGGGACACATTGACGAAATATTCCATCAACGCCTCTTCTAAAAATTAAAGGCTCCTCCCAATAGTAATTTTTTAGATTGTGAAAGAATTTCTTCTTCTGCTGGTAGGTTAAATCAGGTGGAAGCTCTCCTGCTGCTAGGTAGTTGACAAAATCAGCGTACCAAGGCAGTGGGGCTTCTACACGACATGAAACTTCGTTGGGTTCTTGAAACTCCAAAGGGTCTTCTTGGTTTTCACTTTCTTCCTCCATATAGGCTACAAGCCTATCATACGGAGAATCTTCTTTGATGGGAACTGGTTCCGGTTCTTGATGTTCTATCCTAGAAAGGTGATCCTCCACTACATTTTCGGCTCCTTTTTTATCCCTTATTTCCAAGTCGAACTCTTGTAGAAGCAGGATCCATCTCAAAAGTCTAGGCTTAGCATCCTTCTTATTTAATAAGTATCTAATTGCAGCGTGATCGGTGTAGACAACTATTTTTGCTCCTACCAGATAGGAACGAAATTTATCTAGTGCGAAAACAACAGCTAGAAGTTCTTTTTCTGTGGTTGTATAGTTTAGCCGTGCACTGTCCAAGGTCCTACTTGCATAGTAGATAACATGAAGCTTTTTGTCCTTTCTTTGACCTAAGACAGCGCCAACGGCAAAATCACTAGCATCGCACATTATTTCGAAAGGTTCATTCCAATCTGGTGGCTGCATAATAGGTGCGGTAATTAAGGCATTCTTGAGTAGCTCAAAGGCTTTCAAACAATTATCATCAAATATAAATTCAGTATCTTTCATTAGTAATCCAGTAAGTGGTTTAGTAATCTTAGAGAAGTCTTTAATGAATCGTCGGTAGAAACCAGCATGTCCAAGAAAACTGCGGATTTCTCTAATGGTTTTCGGAGGCTGAAGGTTTTCTATTATTTCTATTTTGGCTTTGTCTACTTCAATCCCTCTTTCGGATACAACATGTCCTAACACAATCCCTTCTCAAACCATGAAATGGCATTTTTCCCAATTCAGCACCAGATTGACTCTGACGCATCTCTCGAGAACCAATTCTAAGTTCGATAAACATCCCTCGAAACTTTGCCCACAAACAGAGAAGTCGTCCATAAACACCTCCATTATATTATCTATAAAGTCGGCAAATACGGCCATCATACATCTTTGAAATGTTGCAGGTGCATTGCATAGTCCAAACGGCATCCGTCTATATGCAAACGTTCCATAAGGACAAGTGAATGTAGTCTTTTCTTGATCATTGGGATGAATAGGAATTTGAAAGAATCCTAAGTATCCATCTAAATAGCAGAAATACGAATGTTTAGTCAGTCGCTCAAGCATTTGGTCTATAAAGGACAAAGGAAAATGATTTTTTCGAGTGGCTTTATTCAGTTTTTGGTAGTCTATGCACATCCTCCATCCAGGTACGAATACGTTTTGCTACAGACTCTCCTTTTTCATTACTGACAACCGTTACTCCGCCTTTCTTTGGTACGACATGTACTGGACTGACCCAGCTGCTATCTGATATCAGGTATATGATACCTGCTTCTAAGAGTTTTTATACTTCTTTCTTGACTGCATCGCCTATGATAGGGTTTATCCTTCTTCGATGTTCCCTAGAAGTCTTACTATCATCTTCTAGCATAATGCGATGCATACAAATGGATGGGCTTATCCCCTTGAGGTCAGAGATACTATATCCCAGTGCAGTCGGATACTTCCTTAGAACATGGAGTAACTTCTCAGTTTCTGTCTGTCCCAAGTCAGCGTTGACTATGACTGGTTTTTCAAGCTTTGTATCTAAGAATTCGTACCTTAGATTTTTGGGTAGCGATTTTAATTCTATAGCAGGTTTTTGTTCATCGGATGATGGTTCGGGTGCTAGTGCAAGACATTTTTTTGAGTAGTCATCGACGAATGGTTCGTTACAATTATCATTTTTGAATAGAGGAGATTCGGTGAACTCAGGTAGTTTCACTTCCACTTCTTTTACGCATTCGTCAATGATATCTAGCAAACAACACGAGTCATTGATAGCTGGGGCTTTCAAGAATTGAGCTAAAATGAATTCGACTTTTTCTTCTCCTACTTCGAAAGTCAGCTTTCCTTTCTTAACATCAATTATAGCTCCGGCTGTTGCCAAAAATGGTCTTCCTAATATAATCGGGACATTGTAGTCCTCCATTATGTCCATTATCACAAAATCAGTAATTGACCAATTCGAACAGGGATGTTCTCCAGCATACCTACAGGATATTTGACAGAACGGTCCGCAAGTTGAAGAGACATTTTGGTTGGTCTCAATTCTCCTAACTCAAGTCTCTTGCACGTAGATAACGGCATCAAACTAACACTGGCCCCTAAATCGCATAGACCGTTGTCTATAGCGTATTTTCCTATTACACAGGGTACTGAGAAACTCCCTGGATCCTTAAGCTTAGGTGGCATGTTATTTTGAAGTATAGCGCTACACTCGACAGTGAGCATAACCGTTTCGTTATCTTCGAGCTTTTTCTTGTTAGATAGAATTTCCTTGAGGAATTTCGCATATGAAGGCATTTGGGTTATGGCTTCCGTGAATGGTATAGTAACATTTAGTTGTTTCAGAAGTTCCACGAATTTCTTAAATTGCCCTTCATTCTTGTTTTTGGCTAATCTTTGCGGATACGGTATAGGTGGTTTATATGGTGGTGGAGGCACATAAGGTGGTTCCTTCTCCATGACTTCGATACTCTTATCATCCGCATCATTGGTTTTCGGTTTATCTTCCTTCTCAGTTCCTTTCTTCGGACTTTGATACATGGTTGGCTTTGTAAGTCTCGGGTCAACCGGTCCATCATATTCGGTTCCGCTTCACAAGGTTACGACATTTGCTTGTCCTTTTGGGTTAGGTTGAGGTTGGCCAGGAAAAGTTCCAGACGGGGCTGGTATTGTTGGTTGCTGTTGGGCTACTTGAGTAATCTGGGTTTCTAACATTTTGTTATGCGTAGCCATTGCATCAAGTTTGCTAGTCATTTGCCTCATCAATTCGCTTGCATGAGCGTTTTGGTTCGTAAATTCCTTATTCTGCTGTATCTGGGCGTTCATGAAGTTTTCCATCATAATCTCCAGATTTGACTTTCTAGGTGCTTGTGGAGCGGGGGGTCCTACTTTTTGAAAACCAGGTGGTACAGCAGGCGTCGAACTTGGTGGTTGCAAAGCATTATTGTTTTTGTAAGAGAAGTTCGGATGACTTCTCCAACCAGGATTATATGTATTTGAGTATGGGTTTCCTTGGGTGTAATTCACTTGGTCGGTGGAAACACCGGTTAACACCTGACATTCGGCATTTGTATGTCCAGGGGTACCACATACTTCACAGTTAGGAGACACAGCAGCCACGGTAGAGGCTGGTTGTGTTACGGCCAAACTTTCTATTTTTTGAGTTAATGCATCCATTTTAGCATTGATGCAGTCTATTGCACTAACTTCGTACATTCCGCCTTTCGAAGTTGGTTTCTCTATAGAAACACGTTCTCCTCCCCATTGGAAGTGATTTTGAGCCATGTTCTCTATGAGTTCAACGGCTTCCTCGTACGGTTTATCCATTAAAGCGCCACCAGCAACAGCACTTAGGTTCATTTTCGTGTTGTACAACAGACCATTGTAGAAAGTATGGATTATCAGCCATTTTTCGAGTCCGTGATGTGGGCATAACCTCGTCATGTCCTTATATCTCTCCCACGCGTCAAAAAGAGATTCATTGTCTTTTTGTTTGAATCCGTTAATTTCTGCCCTTAGCATAGTTGTCTTCGATGGAGGAAAATAGCGGGTCAAGAAGACTCTTTTTAGATCATCCCATGAAGTAACAGAATTCGCAGGCAGAGACTGGAGCCAAGCTCTAGCTCTATCTCTTAAAGAAAACGGGAAAAGACGGAGTCTAATTGCTTCTTGGCTAACACCATTTGCTTTCACAGTGTCGGCGTATTGCACGAAAACAGATAAATGTAAGTTAGGATCGTCCGTAGGACTTCCTGAAAATTGGTTCTGCTGAACAGCTTGTAATAGCGAAGGCTTCAACTCGAAATCGCGTCTTTCGATTTCAGGGGCAGCAATGCTGCTATGCGGCTCATCTTGCGATGGGAAAGCGAAATCCTTGAGAGGACGGTTTTGCGGTGGTTGGGCCATGTTTTGTTCTGATTCGGTTTCGGTTTCGGAATCAGAATAAGGAACGGTAGGATCTGGAAGGAGATATCTTAAGAAGTAATCGTTGATTTGGCGCCTCAACAAAAGAAATCGCTCGATTTCGGCAATCGGTTCCACTGGCTCTTCGCTTTGCGAGCGAGTGCTGGGCATACGATTGACAAATTACGAATAAAGAAAAATTACCTTAGTCGTTACTGTGCAACGAAAGAGACACAACAAGACTAATTCAATCCCCGGCAACGGCGCCAAAAACTTGATCGCGACTTTACGTGTTTGGTCGGATAGATACTGCAAGCATACAGGGTATCGCGTAGTTTTAAAAGATTGTCGAACCCACAGGGATTGATAGTCAAAAGACAGTGTCCTAAAATTGCGGTGTAAGGCTAAAGCAGGAGGGAGACACGATTAAAAATACTTAAAGAAAAATAACTAAAATAATAGGTTTTAGAACAAATAAGGAAACTGAGACCGTAGAATGATTTCCGGAGTTCTTAGGGACTCTATAGGTTCCGAGGCTGAAGTGAATGTCGAAGTTGTTCAGAAGGAAATACCGATCTAAAGGCCTAATCTCACACTCTCGCGCTATTGATCGAGCCACGCCAGATAACCCCAAGATTTTACTCTCGCTCGCTCGGTAATTAAAAGGCGCTTTTTGAAAACGGGCAAGACCGAAAAGAATACCTAAAGCGCTCTCGCTGTGTTTAGGATCCAGTGTTTTGTGCCTACTATCTGACGAGTGCCTCAAACTCTCGCTCTGTTGGACTCGTCTTAGTGCATTCCTCACTCTCGTGACGAAATGCTGTTAAGCAGCCTCTCGCCGTCGCGACTAGTCTACTTAAGGTTAACTTAGACAACAAAACCATAATTTTCGATCATACAACAGTGTTGGATATCCTACAGAGTCCCGTCGAGACGACGGTCCTCAAACTACGGGCTCATACAAATTTAGTTAATCATAGTTAAACGTATCATTGAATTATTAACAGTGCTGAATTTGAAAACATGCATATTACTTTACTTAGGGTTTCTTAATAAATTCCGTTCTTTGGATTTTAGAAAAACTTTTGAAACAACAGTAAATAAATAAATGCAGAGAATGATAATCGAAACAATAAAACGATAAAACAATAACCTGAAAATGCGATGAAATAACTGAAAGAAAATTTGTATTAATTCTGCAAATCGATCCAAGTATAGCAACGGAGTAACAAAAGAAAAGAGTACAAGAGTCGTGATAATCACTCAGTGTCAGCAATTATCACTGTGGCTACTAATTTCTAGTTCTGGAGAAAATTCGGCAGAGCTTCCGCAGGGTAGAATTGGATTATGAATGCTGGGTTGGGAAGTCCTATTTATAGGCAGGATCTGGCTCCAAAACGGTTGGAAGAATTTGAATTCAAACTGAGTCCAAAAACTGCTTCTGGAAAACTGCTCCCGCGATGCATGGCGAACGCCATATGCCAATGGCGAACGCCATTTGGCTGAAATGAAAAATTGCACGTTTTGGAACAATGGCGAACGCCATTTGGTTCCCCTTAGGGAATGGCGAACACCATTCAGCTAGAGGGATGCAAAATGCTCCAGTTCTGCTCTTTTTCAACTCTTTTGCCACACTTCTCGTCCTTTTCCTCAACATGGCTGATATTGATCCTGAAATCACAAAGTAAAAGAAAACATAAGTACACAATACAAAATACGATAAAGACTCGATAAAAATACGACTAAACATGCACGAAATGAATCGAATTAACCTATATGAAATCGAGTCATCACTAAGATCTTTTCTTTCAATCTTATGCCTACGTATTTCCGTTTACCGAAACAGGGAAATCAGAGCGTTCGTAGTTCCTCCCATTCTATGGGAGGAAATGGTTGTTTTGGTGCCTTGTTCAAAGCCCAAGACGTGAAGCGAAAGGTAGTTTGTATCTTGTTCAAAGCCCAAGATGTGAAGCTGAAAGGTCTCAACTTTAGAGAGAATTTGTCATCTCTAAAGAGGGATTTGTTTGTCACAACCGTTTATAAGGGAGAATTACTTTAACCGGGATAAGTGAATCCGGCAATGCCATAATTTCCTTTATAGGGGATTTCCAACCCAAAGGAGAAGACTTTAACTCAGTGTAGAGCAATGCTATCTTTCCGTAGGAATTTCTCATGCTAAAAGAGGGACAGTGGCATGGATGTAGATGATCCAGAGGCTTGCCGCTTATAGCAATTAGATGAAGGGCAAGGAGTTGTTGATGTTTGTGTACTGTGAATGAGGCATAGCTTTGATGCTAAAAGGTTGATTAGATTAACCAGTGCTTTTCTTATACAAAGCCTAAGAGGAGGCTAATATGTGTCTCATACAAAGCCCGAGAGAGAGGCTAAAAGGTTTTGACTCAACGAGGGAATCTTTTGGTATCTCGTATAAAGCCCAAGATGGAGGCTATTTGACTCAACAAGAGAGTTTTTGTATCTCATACAAAGCCCGAGATGGAGGTGAAAGGGGTGATTGACTCAACGAGTGAGTCTCTGGTATCTCGTACGAAGCCCGAGATGGAGGATAAAATTGTTAGCTCCGCTGGGGAGAATCATTGTACAAAGCCCAAGAGGAGGCTATGTTACTGTTTCAGTTGAGTGACAGGTTCAGTATGCTGATTTAAAGAAAAAATCAGTTCTTATATGAGTAATGTTTGCACTCAGGGATTTTGATTCGAGGATATTTCTGTTCTTTAAGGAAGAGGGAAATCCAAAGGGTATTTAAGTTGTCCGAGTCCACAGGGTTCCTTCCTATTTTTGAAGGGGTCACTTGAGAATGTCTTGGAGACTCAAGGAAATTAGACTGTCCGTGTCTAGAGTTTCATCTTTTGTACTATGCTTTGAGAAACAGTAGTAGACTCTTGGAAAGGACTGTTATATGAAGATGACTAAGTTCTGTTCCTATACCTCTAGGAGGTCGTCGGGACAATTTGTACGAAGCCCAAGAGGAGGCTGAAAACTTTTAAGAAGCCGAGTGGTCCTTGTATGAAGCCCAAGAGAAGGCTATCATTCCCGGAGGAAGAATCATTATACGAAGCCTAAGAGGAGGCTATGAATACTTCTAAGAAGCCGACGGGTCCTTGTACAACGCGCAAGAGGAGGCGGGGATGCTTTTAGGAAGCCTGCGGGTCCTTGAACAATGCCCAAGAGGAGGCCGATGCTTTTAAGAAGCCGATGGGTCCCCGAACCCCGAGAAATTCAAGACAGACTATTCACAAGGAATAGATCAAGCCAGGAAAGTTCGAGAATTTGGAAGAAACTCAAGAGATGCCATTCACGGAGAAAAGATCATCCCTGGGGAATAGAGTTTCTTGACAAGTGCTTTTAAGAAGCCTGTTGGTCCCCAAATCCCGAGAAGTTCAAGACATGTCATTCACCGAGAATAGATCAAGCCAGGAAAGTTCGAGAATTTGGAAGAAACTCAAGAGATGCAATTCACGGAGAAGAGATCATCTCTGGGGAGTAGAGTTTCTTTGACAACTTCTACGAGTGACAGTCTATGAAAGGGTTCACAGAGAATGTTGCCTTTTATATCTCCATATTGTTTAACCCCAAGAGGAGGGAAGACTGTGTCTGGTAATCCTATGGGGATCTAGTTTTGACTATTTAAGAGTGATCAACGGGCTTAATGCTAGACGTAGTTGCCGGGGAAACTCTAAATATCTATACTATTATTACACAGTTGATATGAGTTTATGAAAGAAGACTTACAGCGAAACAGCCCCACAATACAGTTATATGTATATGAAAGCGGTAAATGAAAGCATATAAACACTTACTCGGTTGTAGAGCTTCCATGCTGTTTGGTTAGTTGTTCAACAAAGAAAGATTGAAAACAACAGTATATTCAAAATCAAAGGAGAAAATGCTTTGAAAAAGAAAGATTTGGGGCTTACAGCTCAAGGAGAGGCCCAGGGTTTTATCAGTGAGCGCACTGTTCGAATTTGTACAGAGGGACTTATACAAGTGACTGAGGCCCAAAAATTATTTTCTGTACAAAGGGATGGGTCTTACACTCTCTCAAGAGGCCTAAAAAGTTTTAAAGAAAAAGAGTGGGGCTTATAACACGAGGGTAGGCCCAGATGATTTTTCATTTAAAATAGCGATCGCGCTGAGATTTTCTTTTAACGCAAAGGGGCTTATACAATATCTGAGGCCCAAAGTTGTTTTTGGTTAAAAGGGGGTTGGGTCTTACACTCTAATAGAGGCTCAAAAGTTGTGAATGGGTCTTATAGCTCAAGGAGAGGCCCAGATGGTTTATCTTTAAACTGGCGACGATCGTGCCGAATTTAAAAATGTACAGAGGGACTTATACAATAAGTGAGGCCCAAAATATTTCTGTACAAGTGGGTTGGGTCTTACACTCTAATAGAGGCCCAAAAAGTGTTTGAAAATGATTTGTGAGGGTTGAATTAATCAAAAACCCTAATTTATTTCCAAAATGTATTTTAATTGAATAAAAATTCAATTAAAATGATCAAAAATTGTTTAACATGTGGGAAACAAATTATGATCTTGGATTAATGCTTCAAAAATCAAGTATTAACCTACAAAATAATTAGAAGTCATTAATCTTTACAAAATCAAGAGGGAAAAAATATTTTAAATGTCAAAAACAATTAAAATATTAATTCTTTGCAAAAATATCAATTATATGAAATAAATAATATTTTTGGGCTTTTTTGGGAAAATAAAATATTTTAACATTTTTGTGAATTATTAAAAAAAGAATCAATTCAAAATCATTAAAACTCAGAGAGAAATTAATTTTTGAATCAATTAAATAAAAATCACAAAATTCAAATATTCAAATGTTGGAAAATGGCGCCAAGAACAAGGGCAAGAACACGCGCGTGTTCTGAGTTTCCTAGATTTGCATTTTCTATCCAATCTCACTGAATACTTAATCATATCATGCAATCCACATACCAATCAACTCGTTTCAACCTCACGATCATGTCTATGACAATTAATTTCATTTAAATTAAACATAAAACAAGAAATCGTGAACAATCCTCAAGAACCCTAGATTCTGCATGAAGGTTGGGATTTTTGATACACGATTCAAACAGTGCAATTAATTGAGGGGAAACATTCCATGCATGATTATGAACATATGGCAAAATTATTGTGCAGAAAAAATTGCATGGATCATAGAGTTAGGATAGCTCATGCTTACCACTTGCAGCTGGTGATCGTGATTTGTGTTGGAGGTGTTACAGATGAGTTGTGATGATCTGAACAGCTTCCCTACAGCCTATGGAGTGTGTTTGAATGCATGGACTTGATTGAAGTTGGCTAGATCACTTCATGGCATCTCAACTGCAACTTGGTTAAAACCTTGAGCAATTGACTGGTGATTCTGAGAAATCAGTGTTTCAGTTGTTGTTTAAGTGTTTGATCAGCTCATATGTTATGTATATGAGGTGTGTGTGTGATTGGTTTGATTGGAAAAGTTCTCAAACTCAAAACCCGATAGTGACTTGCCTTAGAAGGCAAAATTAGAGTGAAAGAAGAGATTTTGAGGAAAGCATCTGTTTGATATCTTTGGTGTACTCAAACTGATCACAATTGATGGCTCCCTTCCGCAAGGTAGTGGGGAAAAGCCTGCACTTGACGTTTCTGAAGTCGAGCATGGCTTCAAAACTTTCGACGTGATCGTCGGGGTCGGACAGACCGTCGTAGGTCCCCAGTGATGGGGGTTTCTCCATGCCCGCGGGAATTGGGGCGTCCATGATCTCCCAGGATAGGGGGTCCTCTGGTCGTCATCGTCGCTTCCGGCTGGGGACCTTGAAGGGAATCGGTGGTGTCGACCAGGTACTTGTCGCAGAGGGGAATTCCTTGAGGGGTTCCTCGGCTTTTCCTCGGTGGTCTTGCTCTTCTTGGTGGTTGAGGAAGGCCTGGGTTCCTTCCGAGGCGGGGAGCGGTGGCGCTTTTGGGAGATCGCAGGCTAGGGGCGCTCGAGGCGTGGTCGGCGTCCCTCACGCACCGGCGAGGGAGTTCGAGATTCTTCTGATGGGGTCCTTCGCGGGGAAGGAGAACGACGAGGCGAAGGTGGACGACGATGTCTCCGCGGGGAAGATCGCCGTGTCCGCCCTCACTCTAGTGCTTCAATTCTGCGATTCTGGTGTGCGATCAGCTGGTTGGTCTGATTGACCAAGGCAAATAAGGCCACAGTGCTCGAATCTGCATTGGGCGGAGGAGCAATTGGCTGAAAGACGGCTTGTTGGTCGTCCTGCTGAGCAGTGTCGTAAGCCGTGTCTTGGGAGTCTTGGGAGGCGGTCTGCCCGTCTCTCACGTCGCCTTCTTCGACGTTGAGGGCAGCAGCGTCTTCACGGTGGTTCCCGTTCTCGAGTTGCGCGAGGACGGTGTCTAGAGCTTTGTTTGCCGATGGGGTGTTGGCCATGCTGGTGAGTGAGAGGATTGCTTTGGTTTATCGTTGAGGAAAAACGGGGAAGCAAGAGTTCCCACAGACGGCGCCACTGATCGTACCTGGATCAGACAGTTGTCAGTGGCCAGCAATGCCGTATGGACTTCAGCTCCGGTGAGGTTGAAAGACGGCGGAGGGGTGTACTTGCAAGGTACTCTGACGCTCAAGTAAGGCAAAGGTCACAAGTAAAAGCAAATACAGAAAGAGGTTAGAGTGTATGAGATTGCGTAACTTGACCCTCTCAAGTGAGAGGGTATTTATAGAGAGCCCCCAGCGCGGGGCCAACAGTTACTTGCACTGGGCTGGATTGCCAGGCCCAATCCAAGTAACTGCCAGGACTTACGTGGCGTAGTGAAGACCAGCATGTGGTCTTCGCCCTGGGGTAACCGTTCCTAGATCTCTGGAGTTAGGGCAGACCGATTCCATCGGGAGTGGGTGGTTACATGAGAACGTGTCCTCGCGGGGAGGAGTCCTGCGTGTCGGGGAGAGACGTGTCCTCGCGGGGAGGATTCTTATGTGTAGTAGGAGATGGCTCCTCATGGGGAGGAGTACCTGAGTGTCGAGGAGGAGCGAGCCTGGAGAGGCTTAGCGTCTCTGCCCGATGCTCTATGCCGTGCCTGCCCGAACACCGTCGAGGTGTGGCGTGTGCCCGACAATATTGAGGTAGGCATGTGCTCGAAATTGGCCGTGCTAAGAGGCCTTTGTTGGGTCATCCCAAGACGTGTGGGTTGGGCCTGCTCGATTGATGAGCGGACCCCGACCCAAAAATTATCGTAGTTTCAACCAGGAAAACCCATGTCAAATGAAAAAAAGAAACTAAACAATACAAACATATAAATATAAAAGTAAAAATATCAAAACCTGTAAACTAGGAAGGATGTAAAGCTCCAATAGAAAGATATGATTGTTATATAGACTTATGCTTTTGAAAGCGTATTTCTAAATATTTCAAACTATGAAGGATGTAAATTTCAGAGGAAAATTTTATGCAAAAGTCAGAATCTCTCTTGAATGTAAAGGATCCCTTGGTCGAAATGATAGGGGCTTTTAAATTAACCTGTTTTGCAAAAGATAGAAGTGAAGATGGAGAGAAAAAAGATGACCATTTTAATTTTTTTTTTCATAAGTATTGAAGTTTATAAAAAAAAAAAATTTGAGTATAAGTTAAGCCTTATATAAATTAAAGATTTTAGTAAATTTCACTGATGACAGAAATCCAGCTACACGTGCACAGCATTATGCACACACACCCTAAGTACATAACTCTTCTAATGCAATCCAATAAAGATATTTTATCTCGGATAGTGCATAATTATACATATTTTTTTTCTGTCTAAACTAATTAACACCAAGCTCTTAAAATTAATTTGGTTCTGAGTCGATGATCCTGAAAGAATCTTTCAAAATTCTTTTCTACTAACTTTTCCATCTAAAAATGTTTGTGACAGATAAATAGATCTGTATTCTCTGTCCAGAATCAAATAAAATAATTCCATAGTTCAGAGTACCTAATTTTTATATGGGAGTAATATATTATGATTTGGGATAGCCATTAAAAAATATTGGTTTATATTTTTAATTTTTTTCCAGAGAATCCAAACTTAACTAATGAAAACTAAGTAGGTTCTGTTGGGTACAATTTAGTTGATTTTTATTTTTATTTTCAAAATTCAAACACTGTAGACTTTTATAATTTTAAATTGAATGGATAAACTGCACAAACAATGTAATATATAACGTTTCTTAAAAAGAGTAATATGAAATAATTATTAAAAAATCACACAAGTATAATATATTTTTAAAAATAATATTTATAGTAGACTGTTAAATAAAAAACAATAAATACAATTTTCTGTCTAAAAAATTAATAAAATATAATCATTTAATTATAAAATCAAGAAATTAGTTTTGAATGACATGAGGTCAAAATAAAAATTAATAGAAACCAAATTGATTTGGACCTAAACATAAATAAAAAATTAATTTTTTGAATAGTATATATATATATATATATATATATATATATAATTTTCAATTCAAAATATATGTACTTAAATAAGAAAAAACCAACACATACAAAAGCAAATATAAAAACAAAGAGGAAATCTAGTCATAAGATAGAACAACAAAACAAACAACTTGAAGAAAAAAAAGGAAATTGAACAACAAAATCTGCACAAAACACAGGGAATGCCTAAATCTTGGCTTAATGAGACTACCATTAATAAAAAATAATCCCTTTGAAGATATCATCAAAAGCACTCGATTACAAGTTCAAAGTTACTCAACCCATTATTGACTTAAATAGAGAATAGAGTTTTCAAGTCCAACAGAAAAAACACAAGAGTTACCTGCATATCTACCAAGTTACAATTTCCAAAGCTAGAAAAATGTTGGTATATTCCATATCCTTCATACTGGTAAAGGAACCTATAAACACAATACATTTTGAGATTTCTATATCGAACACACAACAGAATAATAGATCACCAAAGACCGCCATTATCCTAGGCATAAATTCCAACGAACTAAAACCATGAAATAGAGACGAAAGATATCTAGGAAGCACTAAACACTCGCCCACCACCAAAAAATACTATACCAAACAGACGTTCACAAACAAATGGAAAAGAAAACTCGTTCACCCTATACACAATGAACAAATAACACCATTTGAGTCAACTAACATCGTCCTCTTTTGCATATTCTCTCCGATAGGAACCTTACTTTAAGAAGGTGCCAAGAAAACACAACAATTTTAGAGTGGCTTAACTACCCTAAATGAGAGGAGAACCTAGCCCACTATGTTAGGTGGAAGCTCACTAGGAAGATCGCGCTCGAGGAGAGGAAAGTAAGCAGATGCAACACAAAAAACACCATCCATCGGAAGACGTCACCACCATCTAGTAGAGTTCATTGATAAGGTCACATCTCTAAGAGAAAACATGAAAATTCCCACCATCTCTTGCTGGTTAACAAAAAAAATATCTTCCACTTCAAATCAAATGTCAAATTCCCATTTTCATACTACCAACCTCACTAATTAATCGATTCTTCTGGTCAAAGATGCTAAAGAGTCGATGGAACCTAATTCTTAAAGGAATTGACTGGACCCAATGATCTTCTCCAAAGGAGGTAACAAGTCCATATTCCATTTTCTTATTAAGGTTGGCCAAAAATCAATAAGAAGAATCCTTAAAAGGGGAGGTAATAGAAAATGCACCATATTTGACGGATATAATATTGCGCTAGAAGCCAGATACATATGAGATAAGCAGCCACCTCCTTTTGGCCAAAAGGGCCAAATTTACAAATTGAAGATCTTGGACTCTTAGACCACCTCAATGTTTAGACTTACAAACATCATACCACTTGACCCATGAGATCTTAGAATCACCTTTGATCCCACCATAGAGGAATCTTCTTTGAATTCTCACAATCTTTTTTGAAACCTTGAAAGTTATTTTAAGGAAAGACAAGTAGAAGATAGGGAAGTGATTTAGAATAAAGTTAAGTAAGGTCACCCCTGAGGATGACATACATGTTTCCATGAGAGTAACCGTCTATAAATCATGCTAACTAATGGTTCTCATGTAGAGTCAAGTCATGAGTTGACACCCACTAGTAACTCAAAGTACTTGAAGGGAAGAGTCTCTAACATATAGTGAAGGAAATGACAAATTAAGTCCAAAAAGATAGGATCCACGTTGACCCATATGAGGATGTTCTTAGGAAAATTAACCCGAAGGCAGCTTAAAATCCCAAGAATGGCCTTAATCACCCAAAAAATTATCAATTACTCCCTCAGTTCATTTTTAAGTTACTTTTCAAACACATACCAAGAAAACTAATCAATAGTTACTTTTCAAACAATTCTCTTTTTACCTATAATACTCCTAATTATTTATTACATTCATCTTACTTTTTTTCTCTCTGTAATGATTACCTAGAGGTAATTTTGACAAAAGTGTAATCAATACTATCTTGAACTTTACAAATGACAATTAAAAAGAAACAAAAAATTATTCTATAAATGACACTTAAAAAGGAACGGAGGGAGTAAAACATCATCCAAAATAATTATGTCACCCACATACTAAATACGAGAGACAATATGAGGAGTCCACTCTAAAACAGGAAAAAGGCCTATATCCACAACCTTGGTAAACAAACCACTCAGGTCTTCTGCCACAAGCGGGAACAAAAACGGAGTTAGAGGACCATCTTTCTTCAACTTCCTTAGTTACTACTCCCTCCGTCCCAAATTATAAGACGTTTTAGGTTTTTCACACAAATTAAGAAACTTAATTATTATTTTATGGGAAAGACAAAGTATGTATAACTTTACAGTAATGCCCCTCATAATTATATAGGAGAGAGAAATTAAAAGAGTTGAAAGAATAAATAATAATAAATATTTGAGGGTATATTGGGGAAGATGTCATTTATATTGCATTGGGAATGTAAGGTGACTTATAATTTGGGACAAATTTTTTTGATAAAGTGACTTATAATTTGGGACGGAGGGAGTAATTTTTTAGGTTAGACAACCATTAACCAAGACAACAAGATTTTCAAAGAACACAGTGACACGTATCCATGATCTCCACTTAACACTAAAATCAAACCTTATAATCATATAATCCAGAAAGCTCCAACTAACAAAATCATACACCTTTTTAAAATCCACCTTAAATACTTTCAACAGATCATTGTCATCTTATTTATTTTGTTTTAATAGTTTATCTTCGTCTCCTCTACATTTCTCATATCATGCAATTTATTTGAATTATAAAATTCATAAGAAAAATCAAAAGAAAAAGTATTTTTGGCTTATTGGAATTTTGTAATCCAAACGAATTGTATATTTTGAGCAATTGAGCAAGAAAGATAATCATCATTATTTTTTTAGGCGCATTGATTTTATTCTTAACACACACACCCCACCCACCCAATTGTTTAAACTCAACAATGATGAGATTTAGGCTCAAGTCCCCGTGACTGATTTGTGTTGATATGAAACTTAAGCTTCACTGAATACATACATCATTTTTAAAGGATTATTTATCTTTTCGAATCCTTTGGTATGAAACATGCATGTTTGAGGTTTGCATGTGCCCTCACAAAATGTATATAGTAGGTAGGTACTACTACCATATATTCCCTACATCTCTTTCCACTTCCTTTTGTCAACGTTTTCTTAGTATATTACAAACATCAATAAAGATACAAACATAATCCCTATGTATCTCTGTCCATAATAATACACAAAAATCTAATCGGATCAACATAATCCCTTGTTTACATCCCTACTTTGTATCTAATCATTATATATGTGATTTGGTATATGATGATTTCTTTCTTTTTTTCTTAAGTATTGTGTTGTTCGTTTTTAATTAGGTTTTTTGTTTGTTTTTTACACAAACCAACATAACCACTAAACTATTACTTTTAATTTAATTGTTTGTTGTAAATGTTAGATGAGAAATAATAATATTTATAAATGAAATACTAACTAGTGTCTCAGAAGTATATTCTTTACGAGTTTTAAAAGTTGAGTTTTAAAAGGTAATTTTTTTAGAAATACATGTATTCAATGTATCAAGAATTGAAATATTTGATTTTTCTAAAAAATATTTTATTTATTTAAAATTCTTAAAAGATACTCCGGAAGCACTCGTTGAGTCTATTTATAATTATTTTATTTTTTAGTATGAGATTCATTAAGACATTAAATTATTTTTGGATTCATCTTTATTTAAATATGTTAATTCTAATATTGCATTTACAATGTTGAAATATATTGAAAAAGTACCTCCATTTTTTTTATATAAGAAACAACTTATTTTTTAAATTCATTAAATAATTAATATATCTATTTTATTAACCGGTCAAATATATTAATTATTCAATGGGTTAAATATACAAAACCCTCCTGCAATGTTAGCGAATTCTCATTTTAGCCCCTGTAAAATTTTTTTTTTTAAACACCCCCTCGTAATATCCAGATTCCCTCACTTAGCCCCCTAGCTGCCACATGGCAGCAAAGATTCCTTTTTCTTTGCTTGCGTGGCAGCCAGGTGGCATTTTTAATATTATTTTATTTTTTATTTTTATTTTTATTTATTTTTATTTATTTTTATATTTTTTTATATTTTTTTTATATTTTTTTTATATTTTTTATTTTTTTTATTTTTTTTTTATTTTTTTTTTATTTTTTTTTATTTTTTTTTTATTTTTTATTTTTTAAATTTTAAAAAAAAAATTTTTTAAGAGGGGGTGTTTAAAAAAAAAAATTTTACAGGGACTAAAATGAGAATTCGCTAACATTGCAGGGGGGTTTTGTATATTTAACCCTAATTTTTATAATTTTTTTCTTTTTTTTTATTTCTTTTTCGCCTTGTAACCGATGTAAAAACATACAATTTAAGAAAGATAGCATACATTTTACATCGGGCCAGAAAGGAAACCGATGTAAAAAAAAACATTTTACATCGGGCCAGAAAGGCAACCGATGTAAAAACATACATTTTACATCGGGTCAGAAAGACAACCGATGTAAAAACATACATTTTACATCGGACTTAATAGTCAACCGATGTAGTAGATGTATTTCACATCAGACTTAATAGTCAACCGATGTAGTAGATGTATTTTTCACATCGGACTATGGCCCGATGTAAAATGTCTTTGATTTACTACATCGCTTGGCTTTACATCGGACCCATAACCGATGTAAAATGTGTTTTTCGCCCGATGTAAAAAGTCTTTTCTGCACTAGTGTAATTTTTAAAATAAAAATTTGTTTAAAATAGAATTAAAAATAAAAATTAGGTCCAAAAACGAAAAAAAAAAAAAAATATATATATATATAAATAAAAACGAAAAAGAAATAAAAAAAAGAAAAAAAAATTATAAAAATTATAATAAAAACAAATAAAACAAAATAAAACAAAAAAGTAAAAAAAAATTAAAAAAAATTAAAAAAAATAAAAAAAATTATAAAAAAAAGTAAAAAAAAATTAAAAAAAAATTAAAAAAATTAAAAAAAATTAAAAAAAAATTAAAAAAAATTAAAAAAAATTAAAAAAAATTAAAAAAAATAAATAATAAAATAATATTAAAAATGCCACGTGGCTGCCACGCAAGCAAAGAGAAATGAATCTTTGCTGCCATGTGGCAGCCAAGGGCCTAAGTGAGAGAATCTGGATATTACGAGGGGGTTTTTAAAAAAAAAATTTTACCAGGGGCTAAAATGAGAAATCGCTAACATTGCAGGGGGGTATTGTATATTTAACCCTTATTCAATTAATTTAAAAATTAAGTTGTCTTTTATATAAATGAATAAAAATAGTAGTACTTTTTATTGATGATATATGAGTTTCTGTGCTTGGGAATCTTGCTTTTGCTTAGCCATATCCGCCATCGATCATTGCAATTTAATTTAGTTTTTGCCTTAATTGCAATTTATTTTGAATTCAAAATAAATTCATTCATGAGAAACTGTTCACGGGATGTTTTTTTTTTTATAAATAAACCATGATATAAATAGAGCACGAAAAGTACTCAGACAACGATACAACAAAAGTCATTACAAGCATACGAGAGGTGCCGAATACCATTCCTGAAAGGAACAAGCCGACGGAGCCTTAACCGCGTATTTTATCCAACACCATGATGACCATTTAATGCTAAAAATGACATCCTCTAAGTTGAAAGGAGTATTCCTAAAAATAAAATCGTTCCTACTCTTCCATAAAGCCCATATCACAAAGGCCTACACCACGCTGCCAACAACGACTCCCGAAGACGATTTCATCTGCTTGGAGAAACTCAAAAAGAAATCCTCTATATTTCTCGTTCTCACTATTCCTATCCTAAACATTTCTCTATGCTACTCCAAACCTGGCCTGCAAAGCGGCACTCCATGAAGATGTGGCGAGATGTTTCAGTGACAACTCCGCAACAAGAGCACAGCAGATCAAAATCATCAGCTACAATCCCCCTCCTGAGCAAATTGTCCTTAGTTCCAAGATTGTCCCATAAAAGTCTCCAATTGAGCACCTTGATCTTGGATGGCAGAGGGGCTGCCCACATCTCCTTCATCGCAGGAACAGCCAGACCGTCCCAATCGGAGCAACATCCGTTATGCAGCAGAACAGAATACGCGGATGCAACTGTAAAAACTCTGTCGTCACTAGGAGTCCACAAGTAAGAATCTCTCTTAACAGCGTCCAGACACAAACTATTCAACAAGGAGGATAGCTCCAAAGGGATACCCTCCATTAACAAGTCCGGATCGCTACTCAGACTGCTCGAATCCTGCGAACCTGAATGATGCTGACACATTCTCACCATGTCAGCCACTGTACAGTAATGACAGGCTGTAGCAGACCAGTAAAAGACCTCAAAAATCTCCTTCAACGGCCTATCACCAATACTCTGAACATGCCAAAATGGGACAGTTTGACCATTCCCCACGACACCTTTAATTGAATCGACAAACAGGTCGGTTAGGAGTTGCTTGTCATAGTTGTTTAACACTACATCCTTCCACCATATAGAATCCCTCTTAGAACCTCCTTTTCCATCGTTACACAATACAGCCATACCAAGATTCAAAAACTTATGAGCATACCTAACCTCCAGAATTCCATTCCACAGGGCTTTATCTTCCGAAATCATCCGCCATTTCCATTTCAAAAGTAGAGCTCTATTGAAACACTCTAAATTTTTAATGCCTAAGCCTCCTAACTCTTTTGGGAGGCAAACCTTACTCCAACTCATCCACCTTATACTTCTACGGTTCGACATACCGCTCCACAGAAAGTTCTCTTGAATTCTAGAGATGGTCCTCAGAATTTGGGCAGGGGCTTTAAAGAACGATAAGGTATAAATCGGTAAAGAGTTCAGCACAGATTTGAGGAGCTTTACTCTACCACCGATGCTTAGGCTATTACTCTTCCAGGCCGCTAGTTTTCTCCTGAACATATCAACCACATGACGCCACATACGAATTCTTCGAGGATTATCCCCCATGAAGATTCCCAAAAATTTAAAGGGGAAGATACCTACTTCATAGTTCAGAAAAACTACTGCAGAATCAATGAAGGCGGGACTGCAATTGATGCCATAAAGAGAACTTTTGTAGAAATTAACTTTAAGGCCCGATACCAATTCGAAACCTCTTAGGACTGCTTTCAAACACCACAAATTCTCCGAATCACCATCACCTATTATTACCGTATCATCTGCAAATTGAATGATACAATGAGACACTTCACTTGAGACCTTGTACTCATTAAACAAGTTTTGGCCGACATCATTCTTCATAAGCAAATTTAACCCTTCCATTGCTAGAATGAATAAGAAAGGAGATAGAGGGTCTCTTTGTCTTAACCCTTTACTGACCTTAAAGTCCTGCGTCGCACTTCCGTTTACGAGAACCGACATTGTACTGTTGAAAACCCGTGCCTCCATCCACCTTTTCCAGATAGGGCCAAAGTTCATAGAATCCATAATGAATCTAAGGTAGTCCAAGCTTACACTATCGTAGGCCCTCTCGAAGTCAACTACCAGAATGAACCGGTGTCCGTTTGAAGCTCTGGGTTCGATCATGCCAATCATGTCGATTCCTCGTATGGAAAAAGGCCATGGGGAAGAGAGAACTTTGAGATGTGTTGGTGGTACATGGATTTTGTCCGAATATATCTAACACTTGTGACATCTTCTCATGTACTTGTAGCAATTGGATTCCATGGTCAACCAGTAGCATCTTGCTCTCAGAATTTTCCTCGCCATTGTGTGTCCGTTGGCATGAGTGCCAAAGGATCCTTCATGAATTTCTTTCATCAGCATATTTGCTTCTGGTCTGTCTACGAATCGGAGCAAGACCATGTCGAAGTTTCTCTTATAGAGTGTATCACCGCTCAGGAAGAAGCTGCCTGCTAGCCTTATGAGGTTCTTTCGGTCCTTTCTTAATGCCCCCGGAGGGTACTCTTGTTTTTGAAGGAAGCATTTGATATCGTGATACCAAGGTTTGTCGTCTATGACTGCTTCAATCGTGAAGATGTAAGCGGGCCGTTCAAGGTGCATTATGTCTATTTTAGGTATATCATTCCATTGACCTACACTAATCATGGAAGAGAGAATGGCTAATGCATTAGCCATGTGATTCTCTTCACGAGGGATATGATGAAACTCGATTCTGTTGAAGAATGGTAACAACCTTCTCGCGTAGTCTTTGTAAGGAATCAATCCTGATTGGTATGTGTTCCAATATCCTTTGATATGGTTGATAACCAGGGCTGAATGGCCATATACATCCAAGTTTTTTATCCTTAAGTCGATCACTTCTTCGAGACCCATGATACAAGCTTCGTATTCGGCCTCGTTGTTTGTACACTTGAATGTCAGTCGGGCAGTGAAAGGAATGTGGGTACCCTGAGTTGTTATGATGATTGCCCCTATTTTGTTTCCATAATGATTAACAGCTCCGTCAAAGATTAGTCCCCACTGGGAACCTGGTTCTGGCCCTTCACTAGGTAGCGGTTCATCACAATCTCTCATTTTCAAGTACATGAAATTTTCGTCTGGGAAGTCAAACTCGACTGATTCTTGATCTTCAATCGGTTGATGAGCCAAATGATCGGCTAAAACACTTCCCTTAACGGCTTTCTGAGCGTGGTACTCGATGTCGTATTCTGATAACAACATCTGCCAACGGGCAATCCTTCCCGTGAGAGCAGGTTTTTCAAAGACGTACTTGATCGGATCCATTTCTGTGATTAACCAAGTGTAGCGAGCGATTTTGGACGCGGTTCTTAAGCGCTGGTCGCTCTCTGCGGTTTGAGCTTAAAACTACAGGTCGATTCATTTTTTATCCTATTGTGAGCTGAATAAGGAAGGGAAATAGATGTCTCCAATTAACCCTGCTTGCATACTGAGTTTAAACAGCGGTCTGTTAGGTTACGGATGCTATCAATGTGGGGGGGCCTTTGTACTGGTTATTTGTATTTTCGCCAATACTGTTCTCTTTCTTTTTACCTGGGCAGAAGGTTTCTGGCGGGGAATAAGGATTAGGATGTTAGGACTGGTGCTTTTAAATTACTGCTTTTGATTGACGAAGATATGGGATTTGGGTTTTTTGTTGATTGCGCTCGCTAAGATCTTTTCTTTCGATCTTATGCCTACGTATTCCCGTTTACCGAAACAGGGAAATCAGAGCGTTCGTAGTTCCTCCTATTCTATGGGAGGAAATGGGTGTTTTGGTGTCTTGTTCAAAGCCCAAGACATGAAGCGAAAGGTGATTTGTATCTTGTTCAAAGCCCAAGATGTGAAGCTAAAAGGTCTATTTGTGTCTTGTTCAAAGCCCAAGACGTGAAGCTAAAAGACCTCGGCTTTAGAGAGAATTTGTCATCTCTAAAGAGGGGAGAAGGAAAATTACTTTAACTGGGATACGTGGATCCGAGCAATGCCATAATTTCCGAAGAAAGGGTTTTAACCTGAAGGAGAAGACTTTAACTCAGTGTAGAGCAATGCCATCTTTCCTTAGGAATTTCTCATGCTAAAAGAGGGACAATGGCATGGATGTAGATGATCCAGAGGCTTGTCGCTTACAGCGATTAGATGAAGGGAAAGGAGTTGTTGATGTTTGTATACTGTGAACAAGGTACAACTTTGATGCTAAAAGGTCGATTGGATCAACCAGTGGTTTTCTTATACAAAGCCTAAGAGGAGGCTAATTTCCGCTAGGAAAATCATTATACAAAGCCTAAGAGGAGGCTATTTTGTGTCTCGTACAAAGCCCGAGAGAGAGGTTAAAAGTTTTTGACCCAGTGGGGCATATCGTTATACAAAGCCTAAGAGGAGGCTAACAAAGAGTTGACTCAGTTGGAGAATCTTTTATACTCAGTAAGAGAGTGTTTTTGTATCTCGTACAAAGCCCGAGAGAGAGGCGAAAAGGTTGTTTTGACTCCACTGGGGAGAATTTTTGTATCTCGTACGAAGCCCGAGATGGAGGCTATTGTAACTGTTTCAGTTGAGTGACAGATCCAATATACTGATTTAAAAGAGAAAATCAGTTCTTATATGAGTAACACTGTACACAGGGATTTAATTTGAGGATCAGGGATATTTCCTTCTCTTTGAGGAAACGGGAAGTCCAAAGGGTATCGAGACTATCCGAGTCTGCGGGTTTCCTTCCTATTTAACGAAGGGTGCTTGAGAATGTCTTTGAGACTCAAGGAAGTTAGACTGTCTGTGTCTAGAGATTTATCTTTTGTACTATGCTTCGAGAAACAGTAGTAGACTCTATGAGAGGACTGTTCTATGAGGATGACTAGGTTCTGTTCCTATACCTCTAGGAGGTCGTCGGGACAATTTGTACGAAGCCCAAGAGGAGGCTGGAAACTTTTAAGAAGCCGACGGGTCCTTGTACGAAACCCAAGAGGAGGCTATCATTCCCGAAGGAAGAGATCTTTATACGAAGCCTAAGAGGAGGCTGTGAATACTTCTAAGAAGCTGTAGGGTCCTTGAATAATGCCCAAGAGGAGGCCGATGCTTTTAAGAAGCCCGTGGGTCTATCATCTCCTTTCCATTAGGAGAGATAACTCTTTTAAAGATGAAAACCACTGGTAAACGTGCGAGGTTTACTATCCAGCGACTTTTAGCTTTTAAAGAGGGTTCCTTAGTTAAGGTCCAAGATTATGACCGTAGTGGGTACCCAAACCCCGAGACATTCAAGGCAAGCTATCCATAAGGAATAGATCAAGTCAGGAAAGTTCGAGAATTGGGAAGAAACTCAAAGATGCCATTCACGGAGAATACATTCATCTTGGGGAGTAGAGCTTCTTGACGATTCCTAAGGAGGACAGCCGAAGAGAAGATTGTATCTGGTGCTCCTATTGGGGATCTAGGCGTCTATTTCTACGAATAAGTGAAACGGCGTCACCTAGTTCTAGACGTAGTTGCCGGGGAAACTCGAAATATCTATACTATTATTACACAGTAGATATGAGTTTATGAAAGGAGACTTACAGTGAGCAGCCCCACAATACAGTTTATAATATGAAAGCAGTAAATGAAAGCGATAACCACTTACTCGGTTGTAGTGCTTCCATGCTGTTTGGTTAGTTGTTCAACAAAGAAAGATTAAAAACAACAGTCTATTCAAAATCAAAGGAGAAAGTGCTTTGAAAAAGAAAGATTTGGGGCTTACAGCTCAAGGAGAGGCCCAGGGTTTTATCAGTGAGCGCACTGTTTGAATTTGTACAGCGGGACTTATACAAGTGACTGGGGCCCAAAAAGGTTTTCTGTACAAAGGGATGGGTCTTACACTCTCTCAAGAGGCCCAAAAAGGTTTAAAGAAAAAGAGTGTGGCTTATAACACGAGGGTAGGCCCAAATGATTTTTCGTTTAAAATGGCGATCGCGCCGAGGTTTTCTTTTAACGCAGAGGGACTTATACAATAAGTGAGGCCCAAAATGTTTTGGTTAAAAGGGGGATTGGGTCTTACACTCTAATAGAGACCCAAAGTGTTTTGAATGGGTCTTATAGCTCAAGGAGAGGCCCAAATGAGTTTTATTTTTAAACGGGCGACGATCGCACCGTTTACTTGTACAGAGGGACTTATACAATGAGTGAGGCCCAAAAAGTTTTTGTACAAGGGGGGATGGGTCTTACACTCTCTCAAGAGGCCCAAAAAGTTTTGAAGAAAAAATAAATGGGTCTTACTACTCGAGGGTAGGCCCAGATGATTTTTGAAAAGGCGACGATCGCGCCGTTTGTTTTTTGACGGTATCGGGACTTATACAATAAGTGGGGCCCAAAGATGATTTGGTCAAAAAAAAGGATTGGGTCTTACACTCTAATAGAGGCCCAAAGTGTTTTGAAAATGATTTATGTGGGTTGAATTAATCCAAAACCCTAATTTGTTTTCAAAATGTATTTAATTGAATAAAAATTCAATTAAAATGATCAAAAATTGTTTAACACATGGAAAACAAATTGTGATCTTGGATTAATGCTTCAAAAATTAAGTATTGACCTACAAAATAATTAGAAAGCATTAACAGTTGCAAAATCAATGTAGAAAAAATATTTAAAATGCCAAAAACAATCAAAATATTAATTCTTTACAAAAATATCAATTATATGAAATAAATAATATTTTTGGGATTTTTTGATAAAATAAAATATTTTAACATTTTTGTGAATTATTAAAAAAAGAATCAACTCAAAATCATTAAAACTCAGAGAGAAATTAATTTTTGAATCAATTAATCAAAATCACACAATTCAAATATTTGAATTTGAAAAAAAGGCGCCAAGAACAAGCTGAAGAACACGCGCGTGTTCTTGGTTTCTCAGATTTGCGTTTTCTATCCAATCTCCATGAATACGTAATCATATCATGCAATCCACATATCATTATGCTCGTCTCAACCTCACGATCATGTCTATGTACTTTAATTTCATTTAAATTAAACATACAACAAAAAATCACGAAGAAACCTCAAGAACCCTAATTTCTGCATGAAGGCTAGGATTTTTGATACACGATTCAAACAATGCAATTAATTGAGGGAAAACATTCCATGCATGATTATGAACATATGGCAAAATTATTGTGCGAGGAAATATGCATAGATTGAGAGATGACCAAGTATGTGCTTACCTCCAAGCCGTGACAGCAAGTTCAGAGTGATTTTTGATTTGGAGGTGTTACAGATGAGTGGTGATGATCTGAACAGCTTCCCTACACCCTATGGATTGTGTTTGGACGGTTGGACTTGATTGAAATTGGCTGGATCATTTTGTGGTACCTCAGCTGCACCTTGTTTGAAAATTTGAGCAACCAGCTGGTGATTTCATGAAATTGATGTTTCAGAAGTTATGTGAGTGTTTGATCAGCTCATATGTGATGTATGTGAGGTGTGTGAGTGATTGGTTTGTGCAGAATTGCTCTCAAACTCAAAACCCGATAGCTACCTTGCTAAGAAAGGCATTTTTGCCAAGAGAAAGAGATTTTGAGGAAAGCATCTGTTAGATGGCTTTGGTGTACTTAAACTGACCACAATTGAGCTCTATTTATAGTAGAGCAAGTTTGTTTTGCAAGGAATAGTGCATGGCAGCTGGTGAGTAGGTTTGGCCAATGTTGGCAAATGAAAATCTAAGTCTCCTCTAGCCATTGACTAGAGGTTAGGGCACAGAGCTTTGGTCCCCTTGGTCTTGGATAAGTCTTGACTGATTTCAGATGAGAATGGCTCAGTCCATGCCACCTTGATGGTTCCATTGAATGCCTCATTCCAAATTTGAAGTCTTGTCCCTATTTTGGCAACTCTAGGTTCAACATGTTATTTCTTGTTCCATGGACTTTGGAGGCTTGGCTCAGTGATTCTCCCCTTTAGATTCAATCCTCTGAGGTGTCC
Organism: Lathyrus tuberosus; assembly: GCA_022829125.1. Classification (NCBI taxonomy): domain Eukaryota; kingdom Viridiplantae; phylum Streptophyta; class Magnoliopsida; order Fabales; family Fabaceae; genus Lathyrus; species Lathyrus tuberosus. Next base: position 362,755 of record JALAZF010000497.1, read on the forward strand.
AAGTGGATTGGAGCAATTGAATTTGGGTGATTTTGGAAAATCGACCAAAGTTGCAAATTCTGCCTTGCCTTGACAGATTTCAGCAAGGCAACTTGGCAATGTTGTATCTCATGGTGTAGGTTGAATTTGGCAATGTTCTTGGCCATTTTGGAAAGCTCTTACATGATACAACAACTGTTTGAACAAGTTTGGTTTTGATCTCTTTTGATTCCAAGTGAAAAATCCCCCTACATTTGGCAAAAAGTGAAGGCAAATTCTGACTTAGTGAAAATTTCACTAAGTGTTGGAAAAAGTGACATTTTCACTTTTCAGCCACTTTGATCACTCCATAACTCAAAATCCTTAATGAATTGGAATGACTTGTAGTTGAAGTTTTTGTAGGTGATAATGAGGGCTACAAATCCATCTTTGGATGAGAAAAAATGGCCTTGTGGTTTAGGAGTTATGGTCCTCCAAAGTTGGTACCTTTGCCACTTTATTTTTAACTTAGAAAAATTTCTAAGTTTTATGGTTACCCCTTTTACAAGTTATCTCACTTTTCTTGATTTTTCTTGATGAATGATGATTCAAATCATACATTAACATCATTTTAGGGTTAAAAATCCATTTTGGTGAAAAATCTCAAAAAGTCAAAGTTGACTTTTGTGCACAGTTGACTTTTTATTAGATGAATTCCAAACTGTGCAATTCTTCAGGAAATCATGTCCTTGACCTAAATCAAACTTGATGGACATGTTCCATGGGTGTCATAGGGTATATTCAATCATGTATTAGGGTTTGGGAGCATGTCTTGGTCAAAAGTCAAAGTTACAGTTGACTTTTCCCTTAAAACCCTAATTGTGGTGCAGATGAAAATGAGACTTGTTGCTCAAGCTTCTTGGATCAATCCATTGTTCCAAATGGATCAATATGGTGTATTAGAGACCCTCAAATAATCTCTTGAGGTCTTGGCTCATGGTTTGTCCCAAAAGTCAACTTAGGGGTGAATTAGGTCAAGAAACCCTAATTCCTGATTTTTGATGAATGCATCCCCTGAGGCAAAATTGACTTGATGCATGGGTTCATGAGGTTCCATGAAGCATATTAGGTCATGTTTTGGATCATTGCCTTGTGCCCAGATGAAAATTTCCATCTGGAGACTCTGGTCGACCAAAACCCTAATTTGGTGACACTGTCGATCTTGAGACTTGATCCACCTAGAAGGGAGCAGCCTTGTGCTTAATCCTTGAAGTGGGAGTCCTTTTTGATCCATTGTGGATGTTTGAGAGATTAGACAAGTTGAAGATCATGTCATTTCTTGATTGATCCTTTGTCTAAGCACTAAGAGAGGGCTTGAAACCCTAATTTTGATTGTATTGGATGCTCACCCATCTTTGGGGAGACTGATGAAGCATGATGGTTCATCCATATTGTGATGATGATTTTCACAATGATGGGAAATCTAAGTGGTCAAAATTTGGGGTATTACAGATGCCCCTATTTAATCTTCTTGGACTCGAAGGTATGAATGACGAAGGGATTCGGGCATTCGGGGTGCAAGAGGATTAAATATCGGAATATCCGAAATTTTGATGGTGGTTATGAATGGTAGCTTACGCATTCATCTTCTTTAGCTAAGCGATGATGCTTAGAAAAGGTAAACTTCCCCTCGATCCTGGTTTCCTACCAAGAACTGGTCTCAGTCTCTTTTGAAATAAACTTCCCCTCGATCCTGGTTTCCTACCAAGGAACTGGTCTTAGTTTCTGATTTAAACTTCCCATCGATCCTAGTTTCCTACCAAGGAACTGGTCTTAGTTTCTGATTTAAACTTCCCATCGATCCTGGTTTCCTACCAAGAACTGGTCTTAGTTTCTTTTGTCAATAAACTTTATTGACAAGGGACGCTATTCATAGCGGCTTTCCTCAAACTTCTCGCCGAATTTTCCTGGGGAGATGCCATTTGAGTGGAAAAAGTTTTGATGTCAGACTTGCTGGGGAACCCAGTCGTCTGAGTTGTAGAGTCGTACAAACTTCTCTGTTGGAGACGCCATTTGTTTCTACTGGGGAAAGCGAGTCTCTTGAGAGACTGTTTTCGTTTGGGGTTACATCATACTTTTCTCGGGATCTTCCCGGAGAAACGCCATATGATGGGGTCCAATTTTGTGGGGCCGATGACCTTTTCATCAGCGGTCCTTTCGGAGCAAAACTGGCATGCTGCCGAATCTCTGATCACGGGGCTTTCTCTGTGGATTTTCCTTAATCTAGGAAAGCAAGGATATCATCTTCAATGGCGAAGAGTGATGTTTATTGAGAGTTTTCTCTGGCTTTTCAGAGGTTCAAGTTATCAAAGTGGCCAAGTGCCGACTCTGATCTAAAGATACACTGGTGGCGAGATTGTGCAGACGCAACACTTCCTGACGAGGAAAGAACTGACAAACTCGATTGAGAAAATTGTTTATCACTAGGGGACAAGACCGACTCAAGTGATAGTGATGTAATACGAAATGCAAACGCAAATAAAATGCATGAAGTATGTATGTATATGCTGACAAAACAGACGCGACATACAGACTAATGGATGAACACAATTGGATACTCGGCCATCACGGGGCGAAGAAGTACCGTTGATTCAAAATAGCAATTCCACCTTGCTTAGGAGAGATAGTCCCGTTGGGAGCTATGTTGATCGGGCTTAGGAGATGAGAACTCGGCCGAGGCTGTCAGACGAAACAAGGTCTCTGACACAGTTGATCCCTTCATTCAGGCATACTGGCTTAGAAGGAGTACTTTGATTCTGTACTTTGAAGTTCGCTTACTTCGGGAGAAGCAATCGATGTTCTTCTGATGTTCAACAATCAAAAGAAATTGCCATCTTTATTTTAAAAGCAGAAAAAGTTTTAACAAGTAAATTCATTTTTGTTTTATTTCAAGAATCGTTGATTAAGTTTAAACAACGTCGTTCTGTAAAGCTAAAACAAGCAAGAATTACAAACAAAAGCACAAGGGCTCAAATTTTATTGATAAGATGGAGATCAGCCAAACGCGTGATTCCAAAGAGTATATACAAAGTTAGAAAACAGTAATTTACAGGGAAAAGGGCTATGTTGAAACATAACGACCACTATCCTTCTACCAACTTTGAATTCGGGGCATCTTGAGCTTCTGTCGAAGATGACCTTTGACTGGAGATTTCCTCCGATAGATGATGTAACTACTGCTGAGGGACTTACCTCTGTTGAACATAGTTACTTGCCATTATCCCTAACTTTTGCCTGGATTGTACTATGAGATTTCCAATCCATCGGGATGATTCTTTTTTTTTTCATGTCTCTAACTTTTGCCTGGACCGCCCTTTCGGGTTTTCAATCCACCGAGACGTTTTTTTTTTAGTTTAGGCGAAGTATTTCTTGACTACATCAACATTCGTGGGGTAGGCAAATTCCTCTCCGTCCATGGTTGCAAGTCTCAAGGCGCCGCCTGAGAAAGCTTTCGTGACCACATAGGGGCCATCATAATTTGGGGTCCATTTGCCCCGAGAGTCAGTGAGAAATGATTGTATCTTCTTGAGCACGAGGTCTCCTTTTTTGAAGACACGAGGCCGAACCTTTTTGTCGAACGCCCTCTTCATTCTTTGTTGATACAACTGACCGTGGCATAGTGCCGTGATTCGCTTCTCTTCGATCAGGTTCAGTTCGTCGTGTCGACTTTGACACCATTCAGCTTCAGTGAGCTTAGCTTCCATCAATACCCTGATTGACGGGATCTCTACTTCTATGGGAAACACTGCCTCCATGCCATATACTAGAGAGAAAGGGGTAGCCCCTGTTGAAGTGCGGACAGATGTGCGATAACCATGAAGAGCAAAGGGTAGCATCTCGTGCCAATCTTTATAGGTTACAACCATTTTTTGAACGATCTTCTTGATGTTCTTGTTAGCCGCTTCTACCGCTCCGTTCATCTTGGGTCGGTAGGGAGATGAGTTATGGTGTTCGATCTTGAACTCTGCACACAACTCTTTCATCATCTTATTGTTCAAGTTAGATCCATTATCAGTAATGATCTCGCTTGGAACACCATAACGGCAGATGATATTATTTTTGATAAATCGGACCACCACTGGTCGGGTTACATTGGCGAATGACGCTGCTTCGACCCACTTGGTGAAATAATCAATGGCTGGCAGGATGAACCGATGTCCGTTTGAAGCCTTGGGCTCAACCATGCCAATTATGTCGATTCCCCATATGGAAAAAGGCCACGGGGAAGAAAGAACTTTGAGATGTGATGGCGGTACATGAATTTTGTCAGAGTATATCTGACACTTGTGACACCTCCTCATGTACTTGTAGCAGTCGGATTCCATGGTCAACCAATAATACTCGACCCTGAGAATTTTTCTCGCCATTGTGTGTCCGTTGGCATGAGTGCCAAAGGATCCTTCATGAATTTCTTTCATGAGCACGTCTGCTTCTGGTCTGTCGACACATCGGAGCAAGACCATGTCAAAATTTCTCTTATAAAGAGTGTCACCGCTCAGGAAGAAGTTTCCAGCCAATCTTCTGAGGGTTTTCCTGTCTTTTCTGAGTGCCCCAGATGGGTACTCTTGTTTCTGAAGGAAGCATTTGATATCGTGATACCAAGGTCTGTCGTCTATGACTGCTTCAATTGTGAAGATGTAAGTGGGCCGTTCAAGGCGCATGATGTCGATCTTAGGTATGTCATTCCATCGACCTACACTAATCATGGAAGAGAGAGTGGCTAATACGTCAGCCATGTGATTCTCATCACGAGGGATGTGATGAAAGTCGACTCTGTTGAAGAAGGGTAACAACCTTCTTGCATAGTCTTTGTAAGGAATCAATTCTGATTGGTATGTGTTCCAATCTCCTTTTATCTGGTTAATAACCAGGGCTGAATCGCCGTATACGTCCAAGTTTTTGATCCTTAAATCAATTGCTTCTTCGAGACCCATGATACATGCTTCGTATTCGGCCTCGTTGTTCGTACATTTGAACGTAAGTCTGGCAGTGAAAGGAATGTGGGAACCCTGAGGGGTAACAATGATTGCCCCAATTCCGTTTCCATAATGATTGACTGCTCCGTCAAAGACAAGTCCCCACTGGGAACCTGGTTCTGGCCCTTCACTGGGTAATGGTTCATCGCAATCTTTCATCTTTAGATACATGACATCTTCGTCTGGGAAGTCAAACCCGATTGATTCTTGATCGTCAATCGGTTGATGAGCCAAATGATCGGCTAAAATACTTCCTTTAACGGCTTTCTGAGCATGGTACTCTATGTCATATTCTGATAGTAACATCTGCCAACGGGCAATCCTTCCCGTGAGAGCAGGTTTTTCGAAGACGTACTTGATTGGATCCATCTCGGAGACCAACCAAGTAGTATGACGAATCATGTACTGGCGAAGACGTTTGGCTGCCCAAGCCATAGCGCAACAAGTTTTCTCAAGCATTGTGTACCGAGTTTCACATTCGGTAAACTTCTTGCTCAGATAGTAAATGGCAGACTCTTTCCTTTTGGTTTCGTCTTGTTGGCCAAGTACACATCCCATTGAGTCCTCTAGGACTGTGAGGTAAATGATTAGTGGTCTTCCTTCCACTGGAGGTGATAGAATCAGAGGATTCAACAGATATTCCTTGATACTGTCGAAGGCAGTTTGGCAGTCTTCTGACCAAACGAAATCCTGGTTCTTTTTGAGTAATTTGAAAATCGGCGCACAAGTGGCGGTCATAAGGAATATGAATCTAGAGATGTAGTTCAAACGTCCCAGGAATCCTCTGACTTGTTTTTCAGTTTTCGGAGAAGGCATTTCTTGAATGGCCTTGACCTTGTCAGGATTAACCTCAATCCCTTTCTGGCTGACGATGAACCCTAGTAGTTTCCCTGAACGGACACCGAAGGTGCACTTGTTGGGATTCAAGCGGAGCTTGAATTTTCTTAGACGTTCGAACAATTTTGACAGATGTTCAACGTGCTCATCCTCTGTTCTTGATTTTGCAATCAAATCATCGACATATACCTCGATTTCTTTGTGTATCATGTCATGAAACAGAGTAGTCATGGCCCTTTGATAGGTTGCCCCGACATTCTTTAAACCGAACGGCATTACCTTGTAGCAAAAGGTACCCCATGGGGTAATGAATGAAGTTTTCTCCATGTCTTTCGGCGCCATTTTGATCTGGTTATAGCCCGAGAATCCATCCATGAAGGAAAAAACTTTGAACCTTGCTGTGCTGTCAACCAGCATGTCAATGTGTGGTAAAGGAAAGTCGTCCTTTGGACTTGCCTTGTTCAAATCTCTGTAATCAACACACATTCTGACCCTTCCATTCTTTTTGGGAACGGGTACGATGTTGGCTAGCCATTGAGGATATTCAGATGTAGCGAGGAAACCCGCGTCGATCTGTTTCTGTACCTCCTCCTTGATTTTGATGGCCATGTCCGGGTGAGTGCGTCTCAACCTTTGGTTTACTGGCGGACATTCCGATCTCAACGGTAAGTAATGTTCCACGATGCTGGTATCCAACCCTGGCATGTCCTGATAGGACCAAGCGAACACATCGGGGAATTCTTTGAGAAGCTTTATCAAACCCTCTCTGGCAGTTGGACTGAGCAATGCTCCGATCCTGATTTCTTTTTTCTCTTTTTCTGAACCTAAGTTTACCGTTTCCAACGGTTCTTTGTGAGGTTCAATGGACCTTTCCTCTTGTCTGAGTAGTCGGGAGATCTCTTCTGGAACTTCGTCGTCATTTTCTTCTTCAGCCTCGAATACCGGGAACTCAAAGTTGGGAGAAGGCATCGGATCGTATGTTTCAACGGGGTATAAAACAAGCAATCTGCATGACGTGATGATTCGTGTTTAGAAGAGATAGAGAAAATGCAAGTGTGTGTAATGTTTTGATTTTACTGCTTGTTTTTATTATTGAATGTTTTTTTAGGATTACCATTTTCTGAAAAAGTAAAAAGAGAAAACAGCAATTAATGCGGAAATTACAGAACGACGTTATTTTATTAATGAACAAGTCGAATCTTGAAACTACAGCCCTATAAAACAAAACTTTGTCGCTTTGGGCAAAGCGAAGAGGGAAATTTACAGAAAGCGAGCCCTATCAAAACATCTGTTTCACCTGGGCAGGGTGAAAGGTTAAAGATGGCAATTACTTTGACTGATGAACGACCTTCGGAACCTCGACAGCAACCCATTGGCGGCGAACTCCTCGGTGAATCACAAAGTCAGGCACCTTCCTTGATTTGTCTTCAGAAATGACGCTGATTTCTGGTGGAGCAGGATCGTTGGAATCTGTCTCCCAAGCAGAATTGTCGTAGGAGGATTCCCGTGTTGCATTTTGCATAGCATTTGTGCTCTCAGCTGTATCTCCCCATCCAGTTGGCTGGATGTCTTCGAGCCTGATACGAGAGCTTTCGGGAGCAGTGTACTTGACCATAAAGTCGTATTTTCCACTTGGTTGTCCCAAAGTGTCCCAAACTTCTTTGGAACTGGAGAAGTCATCCCTCTCTATGACGTTGACCTCAGGAAAAGCATAGTTGATGAATTCTAGTCCTGCAAACGTTGTGAATTCATCTTCATGTTGAGTAGTTTCCGAATGACCTGAATGTTGATCCCATGACATGGCGGGGACACAGGTATTCTGTTCAATGATGCTCAGCTGAGTTTCATTACTCGGCTGACTTTCTTGCCCCAAGTTTCCTGGGTAAGGCTGCCACATTGGCAGGCCATCCATCGGGCCATAGTAATTGCGGTCAAAGTTGTCTTTCATCAGAGTGTCCTCCTCTAATGAATTTGGCCGAGCACGGCATCCTTCCGGATCACAATCTCCGTAGATCATTTCGACATCTGATCTTGGTATAAATCTCGGACTTTCTGTAGGAAAGAAAAAAGGCATAGGCACCTCTTCCTGAGACATATAGCCGTCCTTGTTAAGGTAGGACTTCCATTCTTCATCTGTGTCAGAGGGATCTTCCTCATTTATAGCATGAACTGTCTGAGACACTGGGTGAAGAAAACCTCCACTGTGGAAGAAGTTTTGAAGGGGATGAAGACTTTCATCGTTGGCGGCTGTCTGGGTACAGGTTGCAGAAAAACCAAGACCCTTCTTTGTTTTATTGTCAATAGGAATGACAAGCCGTCCCCATCCTGTCGTATCGGTATTCTCGACCGCTTTGATAACATCTTTGTATGAAGAAATTGAAGTTCCTTCTTTGTACTGATCGTTCTTGTTCACCGATAGTGCTTGGAACTGAGTTCCAATAACCTCCTCGGGTTCCACACAAGTAGATGATGATAGGTTACTCACAAGCAAGGCTTGTTCCCCATAAACCGTGACAAGTTGATCGTTCTTGACGAACTTTAGCTTTTGGTGGAGGGTCGAAGTGACCGCTCCAGCCTGATGTATCCAAGGTCTTCCTAATAAACAACTGTATGTTGCCCGGATGTCCATGACCTGGAAAATGATTTGGAAAGTGTGAGGACCAACAGTTATGGGAAGATCCACTTTGCCGATAACTGTTTTTCTGGATCCGTCGAATGCTTTGACGACGACCTCGCTGACTCTCATTGGAGGGCCCTTGAATGATAATTGCGTCAAAGTGGACTTCGGCATAACATTCAGGGCTGACCCTGTGTCTACCAGTACGCTGGCTAAAGCATCGTCCTGGCAGTTAACTGTAATGTTGAGTGCCATGTTATGGCGGCGACCCTCTTCGGGTAATTCCTCATCACTAAATCCCAAATTGTTGCAGGAAGTGATGTTAGAGACAATACTATCGAACTGTCTGATTGTTACATCCTGTTCCACAAAGGCTTGCTCCAAGACTTTCTGTAGAGCCTCCCTGTGGGCCTCTAAACTGAGTAATAGTGATAATACTGAGATCTTTGAAGGAGTCTGTAACAATTGATCAACGATGTTATATTCACTCCTTTGGATGAGCTTTAGCATCTCATCTTTGTCTTTTGAAAAGTCGGGATTACTAGATTGACCGACTGGCGGATCAGGAATTTCTGCCTGAAGTTCCTTTTCTTTGTTGGATTCTCCAACCCCTCGGTTGAAGATTCGACCGCTCCGTGTTACACGACTGATGTCTGCAATATTCACGACGGAGGGTAATGGAATTTCCTTTCCATTCTCAATTGTTGTTGCACCGTATTTATAAGGGATCGCCTTAGCTGATTCATACGGTAATGGTCCCGGTAGATAGATGACTATGGGAACCTTCTGATTTTTCTGACCATCATAAGTAATCTCGATCCGTTCCTGGTTGGGAACTTTAGATTTGTCAAGTAGAGGAATGATGGCAAAAACATCCATGATCTGGTGATGACCCGAGATTGTGACAACATTCTCAACTTGATCGGCAAGGTAGTTCGGCGTCCAGTTGATGGGTCCTGAACCTGGATATGGATGAATTTCTCCATGATCGATCTGACCCTGAAGAGCTGCTCTCACAAGGTAACACCCTTGGTTACTTTCGGAACAGACGCTACAACTGTCATAGTTGTGTGGTGGCACCTGGCCACGCCCACTTTGAATACAATGTAACCTCACTAGGTTACCTTCCATTGATCGGACATCCTGACTTTGACGATGAGTAGGATTCCTGTTATTGATACTAATCTGCTGAGTATCTTCGTCCATATAGATTGGCATCCACCAGTGATTTAACAAGTGCTGAAGTTCCGAGTCGGACCTGCTCAGCATGTAACTCTACCAGATTGGTATTCATCACGCGGATGTCGAAGATCTGAACCATGTTGATTTGATAGGAGTTCCTATCATGGTAGTCTTGGATCCATCCAAGATCCATATGACGCTGGAGGGCCTCTTGTATGAAAGAGCATACCTGTTTGTTTACCGAGCAAATCAGACAGGAACTGTAATCGTGCCGTGACAGATTATGATACTGACTTTGCCTTGAGTGCATCGCCACCAAGTTGACATTCATCACACGGATGTCGTGGTTTTGAATGACGTTAGAATTCGTAGAGACCATGTTAACTCCACGAACTCGATGCTCCTGGATCCATCCAAGATCCATTTGTTCCTGTAGAGCTGCTTGCACTACAGAACATCCTTGGTTGTCTTTAGAGCAGGTATCACACTGGTGATAATTATGAGGTGGCACATGGCCATATCCACTTTGTCTACAATGCATCCTGACCAGATTGGTCCCCAATAAGAGTACATCGTGAATTTGATAGACATTGTTAGTCTCTTTCTCAATCAGATTGACTGCAGCCTTCTCATGTTGAGGCAGCGGGTTCGTAAGAACATTAGGATTCGTATCTTTGAAAGATAAGAGCCCGCTCTTAACAAGCTTTTGCACGTCGAATTTGAAATTGAGACAAGTCTCAATGTTATGCCCTGAACCTCCTTGATGATAAGGGCATGTTTGATCCACCTTAAACCAGAAAGGCGGATTTTCCGGAACTGAAAGGGGAGACTTAGTCTGGATGTGCCCCTTGGCTAGCAGTAACGGAAACAGTTCTGCGTACGTTACAGGTATAGGATCAAATCCTGGTGGCCGTGTTGTACGGTTGTTGTTATATGGGGGACGAGCCTGCTGAAGAGGCTGTTGTGTCCTTTGTTGGTCAGGTTGGCTCTGCGCAATCTGAGGTTGATACATAGGAACAGGCGCGGGGCAGATAGCAGGAGTAACAGCTGCTACTGGCTGATAACGTCGCCTTTGCTTTCCGAGAGAGATATTCCCAATATCTTGCTCTTTTTTCTTAGGGAGAGCACTACCGTATTTTTTAGTACCGCTCGTTGATCTAGTGTCTTTTACCAAACGTCCTTCTCGGACGGCTTCCTCAAGACGTACACCCATGCCGACCATTTCGGTGAAATCACTGGGCGCACTGGCAATCATTCGGTCATAGTAAAATGAGCTTAAGGTCTTTAAGAAGATTTTTGTCATCTCTTTTTCCTCAAGAGGTGGACAAATTTGAGCGGCAATTTCACGCCACCTTTGAGCATACTCCTTAAAGGTTTCCTTGTCCTTTTGCGACATTGATCTGAGTTGATCTCTGTCGGGTGCCATGTCCAAATTGTACTTGTATTGTTGGCGAAGGCAGTACCAAGATCTCTGAATGTACTGATCGTAGTACAGTTTAAACCCATGTACCATTTGAGTGCGGTACCGGTTAAACTATCCTGGAAGTAGTGAATCAGCAGGTCCTGATTCTCCGTCTGGGCTGACATCCGCCGAGCGTACATCACCAGATGGCTCTGAGGGCAAGACTTACCCTTGTATTTTTCAAAGTCGGGCACTTGGAACTTGTGCGGGACTTTCACATTTGGGACCAAGCAGAGGTCTGCGGCGTCCTTTCCAAATAGATCCTGACTGCGAATGGCTTACAGCTCTTTCTGCATTTCCAAGAACTGCTCATGGAATTCATCCATTCTGTCAAACATAGTTTCCTTCTTACTAGAAGGTGTCCGTGGAATCTGTCCTTCCAGGACAGTGTGCACCACAGGGGGTGGTACCGTGACTACGGCAGTAAGTCTTGGCGCCTCCCGAAGTTTTTAACCTTCAGGAGTCTTGAGTATGCCCCTGGCATGTTCGCTTTCCCGAAGTTTGTAACCTTCAGGCCCAGCGGCTTCTGTTGCGATTCCCTGATCTTCAGTGATCGGCGGAACATATCCTTCCGGGATATAGTTAACAGGCATGCCCCAAGGACGATCTTTCGGCATTTGATACCTAGGATCATACTTTTCTATGATGGGCGTTTGGGGTGATCTCTGAGATCACAGTTCTTTGTAGCTGAGCTTCTGCCATGGCTTGCATGTCGTTACGAAGCTTTCTCATATCCTCTCTCAGAGTGTCGATCTCTTCTTTCAACTCTCTGTTTTCTTCCTCAAGATCATCCATCTTTTTGTGACGATTGGCCCGAGCATTATACGAATGAGACAGTTTGACTCTAGAATCGAGACACAAACGTGAGATTCGTAGGTAAGGAGAATACGCGATGTGAGAATGATGAATGCAATGATTATATTAATTGTTTTTAGGTTTAATTAAAATAAACTTCGACAATTAGATTGCAAATATCAAACAGTGGGGAAGCCCCTTTTTATTGAATTCCAAAGGATTACAGAAATGGAAATACAGTAGATTACAAAGTGCAGAAACAGAAACCTAAACTAATGGGTCCCGAGTCCTCTTCTTTGACCGGGGCGCTTGGGCCGTTGTCGGGTTGTCATTCCTTTGCCAGGTGAAAGGAGCGAGCAAATTCCTTTGGTCATCTTGATTCTCTACAGCATGCTGCTCCAAAATTTCAATCAGAGCATCTTTCTCTTTCAATAATTGCTGTATTTGGATACACTCTACGTCGAGGGTGCGGTACTTGTTCTTCCAAGATCTTCTTTCCTTTTGAACTTTGTTGAGAGTAACCTGAAGCTTTTCAGTTTTCGTCATGAAGTACATGACAATTTCCCTCGGCGGAAGAATTCCGTAACGAGGATAAGGCATCTTTAGCTTGAGAGCTCTAGCTTGTACCCAATGGAGATAAGGCTCCACCGAGACACAATCCGATTTTCCCAGAGACTCTCGTCCTTTCTTATGAACCTGTTTCCAAGCTAGCACTATTTCCATCTTTAGTGCTCTGTCATTTTCTCCTTCTTTGAAGAAAAGACCTTCCAGATGAACACCCAGTGGGATGTGTCTCATCGGGTATCCAAATTGACGAAGAACTAATATCGGATGATAGTTGATTCCTCCTTTAGTTCCTATGAGGGGTACGCTGGGGAAGTTTCCACAACGGTCAATGATTCTGATTCCCTCACAAATCCTATTACACCAATCTATATCAGAGTTGGTGAGAGACATGATCTTCTGTGACCAACGTAAGACACTCTTGCAATCCCAAAAAGTGACAGACTTGGGCAAGTGAGAGATAAACCATTTGTAAAGCAAAGGTACACAACATGTGATCTCTCCTCCGCTGTACAAATTTCCCAAGTATACAGAATGATACGCATCTGCGAGCAAAGTCGGCACAGGGTTTCCAATGAGAAAAACCTTAATAGCGTTGATATCGACGAAGTTATTGATGTTGGGAAACAAAAATAATCCGTAGGTGAGCAAGACAAAGATGCTTTCAAAAGCAGTCCCGTTCCCTATACTAGCGAAGTACAGAGCTTTCTATGTCAAGAACTGGGCTGGCAAACCTTGGATGCCACCCTTAGTGGTCATGTGAGTCCGGACCTCAGACTCGTCCAAATGAATTGCTATTGCAATAGTCTGATTCTTTGGAATTTCTTCCAGTCCAGAAAATGGAGCTCGATCAGTGATATGTAAATCAGTCAGATGAGAATACTCCTCCAGCGTTGGTGATAGCTGGTAATCCGGGAATGTGAAACAATGATAAACCGGATCGTAGAATTGAATGAGCGCGTCCATGATCCCCTTAATCACATGGACTCTTAAAAGTGGTAGCAAACCACTGTGCTTGGCTCTGAAAGCCTCTGGGATAACGATCATCCTCGCTAACTTTCTCAAATCCCCTAGTTTTGGAACCTTGAAGGTATACTGGTGAGTTCTCCTTCTACCGAAATCCATTAATGCAATCTTTTTCTCTGATATTTGCAATCACAGTCTTAGTTTAATTTGAAAAACAGAGAGACTAGAAGAGAAATTTTTTGAATGTTTTAATGTTTTATTAAATGAATGCATGAATGCAGCACACAAAAACATAGAAAAAACATGGGGTCAAAGTGTCGTTGTCATGAAGTCAAGGCTCTACCCATCCCCAAAGGTTTATACTAGGGTGATTTTTGTACCTGTACTCATTATCATCAGCTCCTCCCAGGAAAGCAAAACAACAAGCGGATCGCCAGCGAGTTGTAAAGCAATCTTAGAGTAAGTGCCATTCACCGAGAATAGATCACCAGCCTCAAATGAGGGTAGTATCGCGTAACAACTATTTCCGATAGTTTCCGCACTACGAAAGGGTTTGGCTCCTCAGCTTCTCAGACTTAACAACCGGCCCATTGGCTATAAGAGTGAATGGGTTGCGTTGGTCAGCCTCCACTGAGGTTGATGGTCGACCCCGTTGCCATCACTTATCTTAAGTGTATACTCATTCTCACCACATGCGGCATCACACGCATTCCCAGTAGCAGAAAAATAAACACGTATAGCATTTAGGAAAAGCAGTATATATATTTGTCCTAATCATCCTAGACTTATAAAGCTATGAATCTTAAGTTCCTGACAGAAATGGGTTCCCCGGCGGAAGCCCCAATCTGTGGTTCTCAGCCCAAGAGATGGACCAGCATAGGTCAATCTTTCTCCTCAGCCGAGTTGCCATTTTCCGTGGAAAATGAGGATGATGCCCTAAAGCAAAATGAGATTGGCCCCACGGTGGGCGCCACTTTTCTGTTGGCGGCCACCGCCATGAAAATGACTTACCCAAGGTTTAAATTGTAAGAAAGAAAGAATCGGCCCCACGGTGGGCGCCACTTTTCTGTTGGCGGCCACCGCCATGAAAATGACTTACCCGAGGTTTAAATTGTAAGAAAGAAAGAATCGGCCCCACGGTGGGCACCACTTTTTCTGTAGCGAGCGATTTTGGACGCGGTTCTTAAGCGCTGGTCGCTCTCTGCGGTTTGAGTTTAAAACTACAGGTCGATTCATTTTTTATCCTATTGTGAGCTGAATAAGGAAGGGAAATAGATGTCTCCAATTAACCCTGCTTGCATACTGAGTTTAAACAGCGGTCTGTTAGGTTACGGATGTTATCAATGTGGGGGGGCCTTTGTACTGGTTATTTGTATTTTCGCCAATACTGTTCTCTTTCTTTTTACCTGGGCAGAAGGTTTCTGGCGGGGAATAAGGATTAGGATGTTAGGACTGGTGCTTTTGAATTATTGCTTTTGATTGACGAAGATATGGGATTTGGGTTTTTTGTTGATTGCGCTCGCTAAGATCTTTTCTTTCGATCTTATGCCTACGTATTCCCGTTTACCGAAACAGGGAAATCAGAGCGTTCGTAGTTCCTCCTATTCTATGGGAGGAAATGGGTGTTTTGGTGTCTTGTTCAAAGCCCAAGACATGAAGCGAAAGGTGATTTGTATCTTGTTCAAAGCCCAAGATGTGAAGCTAAAAGGTCTATTTATGTCTTGTTCAAAGCCCAAGACGTGAAGCTAAAAGACCTCGGCTTTAGAGAGAATTTGTCATCTCTAAAGAGGGGAGAAGGAAAATTACATTAACTGGGATACGTGGATCCGAGCAATGCCATAATTTCCGAAGAAAGGGTTTTAACCTGAAGGAGAAGACTTTAACTCAGTGTAGAGCAATGCCATCTTTCCTTAGGAATTTCTCATGCTAAAAGAGGGACAGTGGCATGGATGTAGATGATCCAGAGGCTTGTCGCTTACAGCGATTAGATGAAGGGAAAGGAGTTGTTGATGTTTGTATACTGTGAACAAGGTACAACTTTGATGCTAAAAGGTCGATTGGATCAACCAGTGGTTTTCTTATACAAAGCCTAAGAGGAGGCTAATTTCCGCTAGGAAAATCATTATACAAAGCCTAAGAGGAGGCTATTTTGTGTCTCGTACAAAGCCCGAGAGAGAGGCTAAAAGTTTTTGACCCAGTGGGGCATATCGTTATACAAAGCCTAAGAGGAGGCTAGCAAAGAGTTGACTCAGTTGGAGAATCTTTTATACTCAGTAAGAGAGTGTTTTTGTATCTCGTACAAAACCCGAGAGAGAGGCGAAAAGGTTGTTTTGACTCCACTGGGGAGAATTTTTGTATCTCGTACGAAGCCCGAGATGGAGGCTATTGTAACTGTTTCAGTTGAGTGACAGATCCAATATACTGATTTAAAAGAGAAAATCAGTTCTTATATGAGTAACACTGTACACAGGGATTTAATTTGAGGACCAGGGATATTTCCTTCTCTTTGAGGAAACGGGAAGTCCAAAGGGTATCGAGACTATCCGAGTCTGCGGGTTTCCTTCCTATTTAACGAAGGGTGCTTGAGAATGTCTTTGAGACTCAAGGAAGTTAGATTGTCCGTGTCTAGAGTTTTATCTTTTGTACTATGCTTCGAGAAACAGTAGTAGACTCTATGAGAGGACTGTTCTATGAGGATGACTAGGTTCTGTTCCTATACCTCTAGGAGGTCGTCGGGACAATTTGTACGAAGCCCAAGAAGAGGCTGGAAACTTTTAAGAAGCCGACAGGTCCTTGTACGAAGCCCAAGAGGAGGCTATCATTCTCGAAGGAAGAAATCTTTATACGAAGCCTAAGAGGAGGCTGTGAATACTTCTAAGAAGTCGTAGGGTCCTTGAATAATGCCCAAGAGGAGGCCGATGCTTTTAAGAAGCCCGTGGGTCTATCATCTCCTTTCCATTAGGAGAGATAACTCTTTTAAAGATGAAAACCACTGGTAAACGTGCGAGGTTTACTATCCAACGACTTTTAGCTTTTAAAGAGGGTTCCTTAGTTAAGGTCCAAGATTATGACCGTAGTGGGTACCCAAACCCCGAGACATTCAAGGCAAGCTATCCACAAGGAATAGATCAAGTCAGGAAAGTTCGAGAATTGGGAAGAAACTCAAAGATGCCATTCACGGAGAATACATTTATCTTGGGGAGTAGAGCTTCTTGACGATTCCTAAGGAGGACAGCCGAAGAGAAGACTGTATCTGGTGCTACTATTAGGGATCTAGGCGTCTATTTCTACGAATAAGTGAAACGGCGTCACCTAGTTCTAGACGTAGTTGCCGGGGAAACTCGAAATATCTATACTATTATTACACAGTAGATATGAGTTAATGAAAGGAGACTTACAGTGAGCAGCCCCACAATACAGTTTATAATATGAAAGCAGTAAATGAAAGCGATAACCACTTACTCGGTTGTAGTGCTTCCATGCTGTTTGGTTAGTTGTTCAACAAAGAAAGATTAAAAACAACAGTATATTCAAAATCAAAGGAGAAAGTGCTTTGAAAAAGAAAGATCTGGGGCTTACAGCTCAAGGAGAGGCCCAGGGTTTTATCAGTGAGCGCACTGTTTGAATTTGTACAGCGGGACTTATACAAGTGACTAGGGCCCAAAAAGGTTTTCTGTACAAAGGGATGGGTCTTAAACTCTCTCAAGAGGCCCAAAAAGGTTTAAAGAAAAAGAGTGGGGCTTATAACACGAGGGTAGGCCCAAATGATTTTTCGTTTAAAATGGCGATCGCGCCGAGGTTTTCTTTTAACGCAGAGGGACTTATACAATAAGTGAGGCCCAAAATGTTTTGGTTAAAAGGGGGATTGGGTCTTACACTCTAATAGAGGCCCAAAGTGTTTTGAATGGGTCTTATAGCTCAAGGAGAGGCCCAGATGAGTTTTATTTTTAAACGGGCGACGATCGTGCCGTTTACTTGTACAGAGGGACTTATACAATGAGTGAGGCCCAAAAAGTTTTTGTACAAGGGGGGATGGGTCTTACACTCTCTCAAGAGGCCCAAAAAGTTTTGAAGAAAAAATAAATGGGTCTTACTACTCGAGGGTAGGCCCAGATGATTTTTGAAAAGGCGACGATCGCGCCGTTTATTTTTTGACGGTATCGGGACTTATACAATAAGTGAGGCCCAAAGATGATTTGGTAAAAAAAAAAGGATTGGGTCTTACACTCTAATAGAGGCCCAAAGTGTTTTGAAAATGATTTATGAGGGTTGAATTAATCCAAAACCCTAATTTGTTTTCAAAATGTATTTAATTAAATAAAAATTCAATTAAAATGATCTAAAATTGTTTAACACATGGAAAACAAATTGTGATCTTGGATTAATGCTTCAAAAATTAAGTATTGACCTACAAAATAATTAGAAAGCATTAAAAGTTGCAAAATCAATGTAGAAAAATTATTTAAAATGCCAAAAACAATCAAAATATTAATTCTTTACAAAAATATCAATGATATGAAATAAATAATATTTTTGGGATTTTTTGATAAAATAAAATATTTTAACATTTTTGTGAATTATTAAAAAAAGAATCAACTCAAAATCATTAAAACTCAGAGAGAAATTAATTTTTGAATCAATTAAACAAAATCACAAAATTCAAATATTTGAATTTGAAAAAAAGGCGCCAAGAACAAGCTGAAGAACACGCGCGTGTTCTTGGTTTCTCAGATTTGCGTTTTCTATCCAATCTCCATGAATATGTAATCATATCATGCAATCCACATATCATTATGCTCGTCTCAACCTCACGATCATGTCTATGTACTTTAATTTCATTTAAATTAAACAGACAACAAGAAATCACGAAGAAACCTCAAGAACTCTAATTTCTGCATGAAGGCTAGGATTTTTGATACACGATTCAAACAATGCAATTAATTGAGGGAAAACATTCCATGCATGATTATGAACATATGGCCAAATTATTGTGCGAGGAAATATGCATAGATTGAGAGATGACCAAGTATGTGCTTACCTCCAAGCCGTGACAGCAAGTTCAGAGTGATTTTTGATTTGGAGGTGTTACAGATGAGTGGTGATGATCTGAACAGCTTCCCTACACCCTATGGATTGTGTTTGGACGGTTGGACTTGATTGAAATTGGCTGGATCATTTTGTGGTACCTCAGCTGCACCTTGTTTGAAAATTTGAGCAACCAGCTGGTGATTTCATGAAATTGATGTTTCAGAAGTTATGTGAGTGTTTGATCAGCTCATATGTGATGTATGTGAGGTGTGTGAGTGATTGGTTTGTGCAGAATTGCTCTCAAACTCAAAACCCGATAGCTACCTTGCTAAGAAAGGCATTTTTGCCAAGAGAAAGAGATTTTGAGGAAAGCATCTGTTAGATGGATTTGGTGTACTTAAACTGACCACAATTGAGCTCTATTTATAGTAGATCAAGTTTATTTTGCAAGGAATAGTGCATGGCAGCTGGTAAGTAGGTTTGGCCAATGTTGGCAAATGAAAATCCAAGTCTCCTCTAGCCATTGACTAGAGGTTAGGGCACAGAGCTTTGGTCCCCTTGGTCTTGGATAAGTCTTGACTGATTTCAGATGAGAATGGCTTAGTCCATGCCACCTTGATGGTTCCATTGAATGCCTCATTCCAAATTTGAAGTCTTGTCCCTATTTTGGCAACTCTAGGTTCAACATGCTATTTCTTGTTCCATGGACTTTGGAGGCTTGGCTCAGTGATTGTCCCCTTTAGATTCAATCCTCTGAGGTGTCCAAGTGGATTGGAGCAATTGAATTTGGCTGATTTTGGCAAATCGACCAAAGTTGCAAATTCTGCCTTGCCTTGACAGATTTCAGCAAGGCAACTTGGCAATGTTGTATCTCATGGTGTAGGTTGAATTTGGCAATGTTCTTGGCCATTTTGGAAAGCTCTTACATGATACAACAACTGTTTGAACAAGTTTGGTTTTGATCTCTTTTGATTCCAAGTGAAAAATCCCCTTACATTTGGCAAAAAGTGAAGGCAAATTCTGACTTAGTGAAAATTTCACTAAGTGTTGGAAAAAGTGACATTTTCACTTTTCAGCCACTTTGATCACTCCATAACTCAAAATCCTTAATGAATTGGATTGACTTGTAGTTGAAGTTTTTGTAGGTGATAATGAGGGCTACAAATCCATCTTTGGATGAGAAAAAATGGCCTTGTGGTTTAGGAGTTATGGTCCTGCAAAGTTGGTACCTTTGCCACTTTATTTTTAACTTAGAAAAAATTCTAAGTTTTATGGTTACCCCTTTTACAAGTTATCTCACTTTTCTTGATTTTTCTTGATGAATGATGATTCAAATCATACATTAACATCATTTTAGGGTTAAAAATCCATTTTGGTGAAAAATCTCAAAAAGTCAAAGTTGACTTTTGTGCACAGTTGACTTTTTATCAGATGAATTCCAAACTGTGCAATTCTTCAGGAAATCATGTCCTTGACCTAAATCAAACTTGATGGACATGTTCCATGGGTGTCATAGGGTATATTCAATCATGTATTAGGGTTTGGGAGCATGTCTTGGTCAAAAGTCAAAGTTACAGTTGACTTTTCCCTTAAAACCCTAATTGTGGTGCAGATGAAAATGAGACTTGTTGCTCAAGCTTCTTGGATCAATACATTGTTCCAAATGGATCAATATGGTGTATTAGAGACCCTCAAATCATCTCTTGAGGTCTTGGCTCATGGTTTGTCCCAAAAGTCAACTTAGGGGTGAATTAGGTCAAGAAACCCTAATTCCTGATTTTTGATGAATGCATCCTCTGAGGCAAAATTGACTTGATGCATGGGTTCATGAGGTTCCATGAAGCATATTAGGTCATGTTTTGGATCATTGCCTTGTGCCCAGATGAAAATTTCCATCTGGAGACTCTGGTCGACCAAAACCCTAATTTGGTGACACTGTCGATCTTGAGACTTGATCCACCTAGAAGGGAGCAGCCTTGTGCTTAATCCTTGAAGTGGGAGTCCTTTTTGATCCATTGTGGATGTTTGAGAGATTAGACAAGTTGAAGATCATGTCATTTCTTGATTGATCCTTTGTCTAAGCACTCAGAGAGGGCTTGAAACCCTAATTTTGATTGTATTGGATGCTCACCCATCTTTAGGGAGACTGATGAAGCATGATGGTTCATCCATATTGTGATGATGATTTTCACAATGATGGGAAATCTAAGTGGTCAAAATTTAGGGTATTACACCAAGTAGTGTGACTAATCATATACTGGCGAAGACGTTTGGCTACCCAAGCTAGAGCACAACAAGTTCTCTCGAGCATAGTATACTGAGTTTCACAATCCGTAAACTTCTTGCTCAAATAGTAAATGGCAGACTCTTTCCTTTTGGTTTCGTCTTGTTGGCCAAGTACACAACCCATGGAGTCTTCCAAGACTGTTAGGTAGATGATCAATGGTCTTCCTTCTACTGGAGGTGATAGAATCGATGGGTTCAACAGGTATTCCTTGATACTGTCGAAGGCGGTTTGGCAATCTTCTGTCCAAATGCAGTCCTGATTCTTTTTGAGTAATTTGAAAATTGGCGCACATGTTGCTGTCATGAGGAATATAAATTTGGAAATGTAATTCAAACGTCCCAGGAATCCCCTGACTTGTTTTTCAGTCCGCGGAGAAGGAATTTTTTGAATGGCCTTGACCTTGTCAGGATCAACCTCAATTCCTTTTTGGCTGACAATGAACCCTCAGAGTTTCCTTGAACGGACACCGAATATGCACTTATTGGGATTCAAGCGGAGTTTATACTTTCTCAACCGCTCGAATAGCTTTGACAGGTGGGTCACATGCTCCTCCTCTATTCTAGATTTGGCAATCATATCATAGACATATACCTCGATTTCTTTGTGTATCATGTCATGAAACAGAGTAGTCATGGCCCTTTAATAGGTTGCCCCGACGTTATTCAACCCGAACGACATTTCCTTGTAACAAAAAGTACCCCATGGGGTGATGAAGGAAGTTTTCTCCATGTCTTTCGGCGCCATTTTGATTTAATTATAGCCCGAGAATCCATCCATGAAGGAGAAGACTTTAAACATTGATGTACTGTATACCAGCATGTCAATGTGTGGTAGGGGAAAGTCATTCTTTGGACTGGCTTTGTTCAGATCCCTGTAGTCTACACACATTCTGACCTTTCCCTCCTTTTTCGAAACTGGTACTATGTTGGCTAGCCATTGAGGATATTCTGATGTGGCGAGAAAACCCGCGTCAATCTGTTTCTGTACTTCCTCTTTGATTTTGATGGTCATGTCTGGGTGAGTTCGTCTTAGCCTCTGTTTTACTGGCGGACACTCTGATCTTAATGGTAGATGATGTTCCACGATGCTGGTATCCAACACTGGCATGTCCTGATAGGACCAACCGAATACATCGGGAAACTCTCTGAGAAGCTTTATCAAACCTTCTTTGACAGTCGGACTAAGCTGCGCCCTAATCCTGATTTCTTTTCTCTCTTCTTCTGAACCCAAGTTGACCGTTTCCAATGGCTCCTTGTGAGGTTTAATGGACATTTCTCTTGTCTGAGTAATCGGGAGATCTCCTCTGGAATTTCTTCGTCATCTTCTTCTTCAGCCTCAAATACCGGGAACTCAAAGTTGGGAGAAGGCATTGGATCGTATGTTTCAATGGGGTTTAAAACAAGCAATCTGCATGTCATGATGATTAGTTTTTTGAAGAGATAGAGAGAATGCAAAAGTGTGTGCAATGTATTTTTTTTACTGCTTGTTTTTATTTTTTGAATTGTTTTTTAGGATTACCATTTTCTGAAAAAGCGAAAAAGAGAAAACAGCAATTAATGCGGGAATTACAGAATGACGTTATTTTATTTATGATTCGGTCGATTCTTGAAACTACAACCCTATAAAACAAAACTTTGTCGCTTTGGGCGAAGCGAAGAGGGACATTTACAGAAAGTGAGCCCTATCAAAAGATCTGTTTCACATGGGCAGGGTGAAAGGTTAAAACAAAGATGACCATTACTTTGACTTATGAACGATCTTCGGAACATCGACTGCAACCCATTGGTAGACTCCTCGGTGAATCACAAAGTCCGGTACCTTCCTTGATTTGTCTTCAGAAATAAGGCTGATTTTTGGTGGAGCAGGATCATTGGAATCTGTCTCCCAGGCAGAGTTGTCATAGGAGGATTCCTCAGTTGTATTTTGTATGGTATTTGTGCTCTCAGGTAAATCTCCCCATCCAGTTGGCTAGATGTCTTCGAGCCTGATACGAGAACTTTCAGGAGCGGTGTACTTGACCATGAAGTCGTACTTTCCACTTGGTTGTCCTAAGGTGTCCCACACTTCTTTAGAACTGGAGGAGTCATCCCTTTCGATGACGTTGACCTCAGAAAAAGCGTAGTTGATGAATTCTAGTCTTGCAAGTTTTGCAAATTCATCGTCGTGCTGGGTATTTTTAGAATGCCCCGAGTAATGATCCCATGACATGGTGGGGACGCAGGTATTCTTTTCAATGATGCTCAGCTAATATGCATCGTTCGGCTGACTCTCTTGCCCCGAGTCTCCTGGGTACGGCTACCAGATAGGAAGACCATCCATCGGGCCATAATAGTCGTGGTCAAAGTAGTCTTTCATCAGAGTGTCTTCCTCTAATGAGTTTGGTTGAGCACGACATCCTTCCGGATCACAATCTCCGTATATCATTTCGACATCTGACCTTGGTATAAATCTCGGACTTTGTTCGGGATAGCAAAATGGCGTAGGCACCTCTTCCTGAGACATATAACCGTCCTCGTTAAGATAGGACTTCCATTCCTCATCTGTGTCAGATGAATCTCCCTCGTTGATGGTATGTACTTCTTGAGACACTGGGTGAAGGAAACCTCCACTGTGGAAGAAATTCTGAATGGGATGAACACTTTCATCTTTAGTAGTCTGGGTACAGGTATAGGAAAATCCAAGACCTTTCTTTGTCTTGTTATCACTAGGAATGATAAGTTGTCCCCATCCTTTTGCGTTGTTACTCTCGATTATTTTGAGAGCATCTTTGTACGAGGAAATCGATGTTCCTTTTTTTGATTGATTCTCACTGCTTACCGAAAGTGCCTGGAACTGAGTTACAACAACCTCCTCGGGTTCTACACAAGTGGACAATGATAGGTTACTCACGATCAAGGCTTGTTCTCCACAAACCGTGACGAGTTGGCCATTCTTGACAAACTTCAGCTTTTGGTGAAGTGTCGAAGTGACTGCCCCAGCCTGGTGTATCCAAGGTCTTCCCAACAAACAGTTGTATGTTGCCTGGATGTCCATGACCTGGAAAGTGACTAGGAAAGTGTGAGGACCAATAGTTATGGGAAGGTCGACTTCTCCGATAACTGTTTTTCTGGACTTGTCAAAGGCTTTGATGACGACCTCACTGCCTCTCATCGGAGATCCTTTGAATGATAGTCGCATTAGAGTGGACTTTGGCATAACGTTGAGAGCCGATCCAGTGTCTACAAGTATGTTGGCTAAAGCATCGTCCTGGAAGTTGACTGTGATATTGAGCGCCATGTTGTGGATTTTGCCTTCTTCTGCAATTCCTCATCGCTAAACCCCAAGTTGTTGCAGGAAGTGATGTTAGAGACGATACTGGCAAGTTGCCTTATGACGCATCCTGTTCCACAAAGGCCTGCTCTAAGACTTTCTGTAGAGCCTCCCTATGGGCTTCAGAACTGAGCAAAAGTGATAACACTGAGATTTTTGAAGGAGTTTGTAACAGTTGATCAACAATGTTGTATTCACTCCTTTGGATGAGCTTCAGCATCTCATCATCGTTCTTTGAAAGTTCGGGATCACTGGATTGACTGACTGGTGGATTAGGAACTTCTGTTTAAGGTTCTTTTTCTTTGCTGGGTTCTCCAACTCTTCGGTTAAAGATTCGACCGCTCCGTGTTACTCGACTAATGTCTGCAATATTCACGACTGAGGGTAATGGAATTTCCTTTCCATTCTCAATTGTGGTTGCACCGTATTTGTAAGGGATAACCTTAGTTGATTCATACGGTAGTGGTCCCGGTAGATAGATAACTACAGGAGCCTTCTGATTTTTCTGACTGTCGTAGGTAACTTCAATTAGTTCCTGGTTAAGAACCTTCGATTCGTCAAGTAGAGGGATGATGATACAAACATCTTTGGTCCTTTCGTGATCAGAGATCACGACAACATCCTTAATCTGATCAGCAAAATAGTCTGGCGTCCAGTTGATTGATCTAGAACTTGGACAAGGTTGAATCTCTTTGGGAGCCAACTGACTTTGAAGGGCTGCTCGCTCGAGGTAACATCCTTGATTATTTTCCGAGCAGACTCTACAGCGCTCGTAGTTGTGTTGTGGCACCTGGCCACATCTGCTTTAAATGCAGTGTAACCTTACCAGGTCTATTTCCATAGATCGGACATCCTGACTTTGATGCCTAGTAGGGTTCCCGTTTGTCACACTGATTTATTGCGTGTCTTCATCCATATATTTCAGAAGCTACCAATGGTTTAACAAGTGTTGTAAAGTTCTTTACACGAGAGCGCACCCTTGGTTACTCTCACGACACACTTTATAGTTCTGATAATTATGTGAAGTCAGGAAACCGAGCTGGACTTGTGTAGCGTGTAACTCCGCTAAGCTGGTATTCATCAAGCGAATATAAAAGATTTGAATCATATTTACTTAATACTGATTTCTATCGCGGTAATCCAGAATCCATCCAAGATCCATCTGACGCTGGAGGGCCTCTTGTACAAAAGAGCATCCCTGTTTATTTACCGAGCAAATCAGACAGAAATTGTAATCATGTCGTGGTAGATTATGATGTTGCCTTTGTCTTGAGTGCATTGCCAACAAGTTGACATTCATCGCACGGATGTCGTGGTTTTGAATGATTTTGGAGTTTGTATAAGTCATGTTAACTCCACGAACTCGATGCTCTTAGATCCACCTGAGATCCAACTGCTCCTGTAGAGCTGATTGCACCACAGAACATCCTTGATTGTTTTTAGAGCAGATATCACACTGGTGATAGTTATGAGGTGGCACATGGTCGTATCCACTCTGTCTACAATGCATCTTGACCAAGTTGGCCCTCAATAAGAGTACATCATGAATTTGATAGTTGTTGTTAGACTCACCCTCTATCAAATTTACCGCAGCTTTCTCGTGTTGAGGCAGCGGGTTCGTGAGAACATTCAAATTCATATCTTTGAAAGATAAGACCCCGCTCCTAATAAGCTTTTACACATCGAATTTGAAACTGATACAGTTTTCTATGTTATGCCCTGGTCCTCCTTGATGATAAGGGCAAGTCTGATCCGCTTTGAACCAAAAAGGGGGATTCTTGGGTACTGTAAGAGGAGACCTGGTTTGGACATTCCCCTTAACCAGTAAGAGTGGAAATAGTTCTGCGTACAACATTGGTATAGGATCAAACCCTGGAGGTCGAGTTGTACTGTTGTTGTTATATGGAGGACGAGCTTGCTGAAGAGGTTGTTGTGTCCTTTGCTGAAATTGTTGTTGATTTGGTTGGCTCTGAGCAACCTGAGGTTGATACGTTGGAACAGGTGCAGAATTGATAACAGGGGTTACAGCTGCTACTGGTTGGTATCGTTGCCTTTTCTTTTCGAGAGAGATATTCCCAATATCCTACTTTTTATTCTTAGGGAGAGCACTACCGTATCGTTTTGTACTACTTGATGATCCAGTGTCTATAACTAAACGTCCTTCTCGGACTGCTTCCTCAAGACGAACTCCCTGTCATACCCCAAATTTTGACCACTATGATTTCCCATCATTGTGCAAATCATCATCACAATATTGATGAACCATTAGTATCCCCAAATATGGGTGAGCATCCACTACAATCAGACTTAGAATTTCAAGCCCTCTCAGAGCTCTTAGACAAAGAATCAATCAAGAAATGACATGATATTCAACTTGTATAGCCTCTCAAACATCCACAAAGGATCAAGAGGACTCTCACTTCAAGGATTAAGCACAAGGCTTCTCCCTTTTAGATGGATCAAGCCTTAAGATCGCCAGTGTCACCAAATTAGCGTTTGGTCGACCAGGGCCTCCAGATGGAAATTTTCCTCTGTGCATGAGCCAATTCTTCAAATCATAACCTATGATGCTCCAAGGGATCTCATGAACCCAATCATCAAGTCAATTTAGCCTCAGGGGATGCATTCATCAAAAAATCAGGAATTAGGGTTTCTTGACCTAATTCACCCCTAAGTTGAGTTTTGGGACAAAACATGAGCCAAGACCTCAAGAGGGGATTTGAGGGTCTCAAATACATCACATTGATCCATTTTCAACAATGGATTGATCCAAGAAGCTTCAGCAACAAGTTTCAATTTCATCAGAACCACAGTTAGGGTTTCGCGGAAAAAGTCAACTGTATCTTTGACTTTTAACCAGGACATGCTCCCAAACCCTAAGACATGATTCAATATACCCTATAACACCTATGAAATCAATCCGTCAAGTTTGATTTAGGTCAAGGACTTGATTTCATAGAGGATCGCACAGTTTGGAATTCATCTGACAAAAAGTCAACTGTGCACAAAAGTCAAACTTTGACTTTTTAAGATTTTTCACAATTAAGGTTATTTGACCCCAAAATGATGTTAATGTATGATTGGAATCATCATTCATCAAGAAAAATCGAGAAAAATGGGATAACTTGTAAAAGGGGTAACCATAAAAAACTTAGAAAATTTTCTAAGTTATGGAACAAAGTGGCTAGGATACCAACTTTGGAGGATCATAACTCCTAAACCACAAGGCCATTTTTTCCCATCCAAAGCTGGATTTGTAGCTCTCATGGCCCTCTACAAAAGCTTCAACTACCACTCATTCCAATTCCCCATGGATTTCAAGTTATGGAATGATCAAAATCTAGAAAAGTGAAAATGTCACTTTTTTCCAACACTTAGTGAAATTTTCACTAAGTCAGAATCTGCCTTCACTTTTTTCCAAATGTAGGAGCATTTTTCACTTGGATCCAAAAAGTATCAAAACCAATTATGATCAAACAATTATTGTATCATATGAGGGCTTTCCAAAATGGCCAAGAACTCCATCAAATTCCACTTGAGCCATGAGATATGACAATGGCAATATGCCTTGCTAAAAACTGCCAAGGCTAGGCAGAATTTTGCACTTTTGCTTGATTTGGCAAAATCAGATAATTCCAAGCCTTGTCATCACTTTGGACACATCTGAGGATCAAATCTAATGGGAACAAACACTGATCCAAGCCTCCAAAGTCTTTGGAACAAGAAGTAGAATGCCAAACCTATAAATCCCTAAAAGAGGGCCAAGACTCCAATTTTGGATTGGAGCATTTAATGGATGCACCAAGGTTGCATGGACTGACACATTTGCAACTGAATTCAGTCAAGAATGATCCAACAATTAGGGAACCACAACTTTGTACTCTAACCTCTAGTCAATGGCTAGAGGAGACTTGGATTCTCATTGGCCAACATTTGCCAAACCTCTGCTGCAGTTGCCATTCACTATTGCTTGCAAAACAAACTTGCTCTACTATAAATAGAGCTCATTTGTGCTCAGTTTGAGTACACCAAAGCCATCAAATAGATGCTTTCCTCAAAATCTCCTTCTTCACTCCAATTTTGCCTTCTAAGGCAAGTCACTATCGGGTTTTGAGTTTGAGAGCTATTCCAACCAAACCAATTCCACACACACCTCATAAACATCATATAGAAGTGATCCAAACTCACACAAGTGACCTGTAATCCTTAAATCTCAAAGTCACCTCACAAAACCTCAAAATAGGCATTTTTTGCATTTTTTAAGCCATGTCTTGATACAGTCACTTTTCAAACCAGATAAAACCTCAAACACACTCCAAATATCATCCTTGAACTGTCCCAAATGGCTCCCAACATCTGGAACACCATTTAAGAGAGTTGTTATTTTGGCCATTTTAACCCCTTTTGCAAGAAAGGGCCAGTTTTTGTTTTTGCAGGTTCCAGTTGATTCTGTAACGCCCCGGTTTTTGTTAGATTTATTTAATCGAGTCGATTTAATTATTTTTGGTCTTTATATTATTTTATTCTTAGTTATTATGTTTTATCGCGTTTTGGGAACGTTTGCGAGAAAATTGAGTGTAGGGGTATTTTGGTCTTTTTTGCTTGGTTAGATATTGTTTTTCATTTAAAATAGAAACATAGAGAGAAAAATAGAAATAAAAGAAGAGAAGAGAAAAGGAGAGTGAGAAGAAGAAAAAGAGGAAAACTTGGAGTGTAAGAAACCGATTCAACCGACACTTCGAAGCGCGATTAATCGGGTAAGGGTGCGAAACTCAGTTATTCTATGCTTGTGTATGAATATGTATGTGTGTGCTTGAATGTTCTCTTGCCTTTCCTAGTTTTTCCATTTTAGGTTGAAATGAGAAAAATGAATCGAAATCGATGTTTCCACGGTCGGAAATCGATATAAACTGTGTTGAATGATCATATTATATGAATGACCATTGTTGATATTTGTTTTGGTTGGTTGGAAATGTCTTGGGTCGAGAAAGATGAATTTTTGGGGTTTAGAACTATGTAAAATGCAGCAGAATTTTTCTGTTTCTGGTGTAGACCGTCGGGCGATGCTTTGAGCGCCGGGCGACGCATGGGTTGCGCCGCTGCTTCGTCGGGCGATGCCCAAGAGGCGCAGCTTGTTACGCTGCTGACTCTTTTAATTTTTGGTTGGGGTTTTACGCCGCTGCTTCGCCGAGCGATGCAGAGGCGAAGGGAGCACCGCCGGGCGCTCCTGGGGAATTTTCAATACTTTTGTTTTCTTTGAAAATGCATAACTTTTGATCCGTACTTCGGATTGGGACGTTCCTAGTATCACTGGGAAGCTAATGAGATGTTCTTTCTTATAAAAATGGTTTGGAGAGTGGTGGTCGATTTAATTGTGTCGGGAAATTGAAAACGTGTTGTTTTGTTGACTTTTACCGTCGTAATTGTGTGCGATTGATGTGTTATCATGTGGTACACTTTTGATATATAACGTATAGCTTGTGTGCTGTTATATGATGTGAATGTATGTGATGAAATGTTGTGATGATGGTTTGTAGCCTTATGGAAAATAAATGCATTGTGTTATGTTTGATTGTATATGCATGATTATGGATGTTGAAATGGTTTGCATGGTTGTATATTTGTATGCATTTTATTGTCATGAGTCATTGTATGCCAAGCATCATGATATGCATTCTTGTGATGTCGTGTGCCCTAGTGGGTGTGAGCGATGAAATGATTCCCGAGGGAATCTGCTATAATGGTCGGGAGCCTTATACAAAGACGACCGAAAGCGACGTTATAGACGATCATGAGCCTTATACAAAGAGGACCGAAAGCGATCGGATCGTGAGCCTTATACAAAGAAGACCGAAAGCGATCCATATACGTCGTGAGCCTTATACCAAGAGGACCGAAAGCGACGGGGAACATCGTTTATCCGACGGGGAATTACACTAAGTAACAAGCGATGATTCCAATAATTCCTGAGTGAATTAATGATGAGAATGATGGATGGAACGGTACCGCATTGCATTTGCATAGAGTCGTTGTGTCGGTCTCTTTGCATTTGCATAAGTCATGAATGGATTAATTTTGTGTGGGATTTGTGAATGGAATTGATGAGTTGATATATATATATATATATATATATATATATATATGTTGGCGATAAATGTATTGAGCATGATTGACATGCCTTTGTGATGGATGCATGAGATATGAATTGTGTTGTTTTGTATTTGAATTATGGTGTAAGTTGTGGTGAGATTGTTTTACATGGTGTATTTTGTGTTATTACATAATTGTATGCAACTATATTATAATTGTGTTTCTCAACCTTCTGCTGTTTTGAATGCTCTATGAGGCATTGCAGATTAGATGCTGGAGGTCTTTTTGTGAAGCTTATGTCTTCATTCTTTTGTCGGTCAGCTTTGATATACAGCACCGGGTAGTCGGGGAGATCGTTATGTGACTTTATGTATATATCTTTTTGGATTTTACATATATGACTCTGTGTATGACAGACAAACTTCTATGTGTATATATAAGAGATTTCAGTTGCAAATTTTTCGCTTTTATTCTGTATCTGAATTGTGGGTGTTAGGAACTGAGTTCCTCTGTTTATGTTGCTACCTGATTGTTGCATATCTTTATGAGCAGGTTATTATATTTCATCATCGTGATGTGACGCTCCATCTATGCCATGAATGTTTTAATTCTACTCTGATTATTTGTTATCGCTTTAATTACTTGGGTTATAGATTAGGGGTGTTACATTAAGTGGTATCAGAGCCAGTTTGTGTCAGTCCGTGCCAGTCCGTGTTGGTCGTTTTGACCAAGTTATTTGTTGTGCGTCAGTTGTGTTCTGGCGAGCTGATTGTTTAACCATAGTTACTGTTATTGGATATGAACAGAATATGGCTGGAAGGAATGACGCTGCTCTTGCTGCTGCCATGCAAGCTATGGCTCAGGCCGTGCGGGGTGCACCTAATACTGGTGGGAATGATGAGTTCAGGAAGAACAAACCGCCTATCTTCAAAGGAAGACATGATCCTGATGGTGCTCAGATTTGGCTTAAGGCGATTGAAAGAATCTTTCGAGTGATGGACTGTGCTGAGGAACATAAGGTGAGATTGGGTACTCATATGTTGCAGGAGGAGGCTGATGATTGGTGGGTTAGTGCGCGTCATGTGTAGGAAGCTACAGGTGAAGAGGTCACTTGGGATTTGTTTAGCAGGGAGTTTTTGAGGAAGTATTTTCCTGAAGATGTTAGAGGAAAGAAAGAGATAGAGTATTTGGAGTTGAAACAGGGTTCAATGTCTGTTATTAATTACACTGCTAAGTTTGTGGAGCTTGTTTAGTTTTATCCACATTATGCTGAAGCAACTACGGAGTTTTCCAAATGTGTGAAGTTGGAAAACGGGTTGCGTCCTGAGATCAAGCAGGCAATTGGTTATCAAAGAATTAGGAGGTTTTTCAGATTTGGTGGATTATTGTAGAATTTATGAGGAGGATAGCAAAGCTCGTTCTACTCATTATAAGAGTGTGAACGAAAGGAAAGGAAAGCAACCGAAAATGCAATTAGAAAACACCACCACCATCGGGTTTTAAAATAGGGACATGATCTGAAAAAAAAACCACCACCATTGGATTCCTTGTGAAATTCTAGGCAGGATAGACCTAAATTTTGTCTCAATCCATGGAGAAATGAGAAAGTTATGGCCTTCACGTTTCTGAGCCAAAACTTGCCTTGCCTTGCTTTGGCCAGGCCTAGGACACAAGGCAAACCTTGTGTATTTGTTGGATTGTTTCAATCAACGGATGTATCACCACCCCAGTGGTAAGGCGCGCGCCCTATAACCTTGAGGTCTTGGGTTCAAACCCCACCCAGGCCATTTTGTGTTTTCTCACATTTTGCTATTTTTTCCAATATTTTCATGTTTTGTTAATTAATTGGAAAATTAATAACTCCTTCAATTTTAATTATTTTTTATTGGTTCTTTTTGCAAAAAATCACAAAAATGTTAAAATACTTTATTACCCAAAAAAATTAGATTTATATTATTTATTTGATATAATTAGTATTTTTGTGAATAAATGTCTTTTATTTGTTTTTAAACCTTTTAAAAATAAATATCCATTTAGGAAAATCAAAACCAAGTAGGTTTTAATTCATCTAGTGATGAAAGCCTAATTTTTTAAACCTAAAACCAAAATCACAAGTTGTTTATTCAAACCTATTTGGAATTTTTATCATTTAAATTAATTTTCTTTGAATAATTATATTAAAAAATGATGAAATTAGGATTTTATTGATTTTCACCCTAACAAACTTTTTTTCAAAATTTTTGGGCCTCTAATAGAGTGTAAGACCCAATCCTTTGTAAATACAAACCTATTTTCGGCCTCAAATGCTGTATAAGTCCCGTTGTATTTCAAAAGTTCGGCGCGATCATCGCCTATTTAAAACAAACCATCTGGGCCTCTCCTCGAGCTATAAGACCCATTCAAAACCATTTTGGACCTTTAATAGAGTGTAAGACGCAATCCCCGTTTGAAACCAAAAACTTTTGGGCCTTAGTCATTGTATAAGACCCACAGCGTTTTCAAAACCTCGGCGCGATCGTCACTTTTTTCAAAATAAACCCTGGGCTTCTCCTTGAGCTATAAGACCCATCTTTGTTCACCTTCAATCATTTTGGGCCTCTTGAGAGAGTGTAAGACCCATCCCCTTGCACAGAAAATATTTCTTGGGCCTCAGTCACTTGTACAAGTCCCTGTACAAAACAACAGTGCGATCACTGAAGAAACCTTGGGCCTCTCCTTGAGCTGTAAGCCCCAATAATCTTTCTCAAAGCACTTTCTCCTTTGATGTTGAATATAATATTGTTATCAAAGCTTTCTATGTTGAACAACTAACAAAACAACATGGAAGCTCTACAACCGAGTAAGTGTTTACCCGCTTTCTTTATCCACTTTCATCCATATATATAACTGTATTGTGGGGCTGCTCACTGTAAGTCTTCTTTCACAAACTTTTATATACTTGTCAAATATTAACTGTGTAATACTAGTATAGTTATTTAGGGTTTTCCCCGGCAACTACGTCTAGAACTAGGTAAAGCCCTGTTGGTCACTCTTAAATACAAACAAAACTAGATCTCCATAGGATTACCAGACACAGTCTTCCCTCCTCTTGGGGTTAAACAATATGGAGATGTGAAAGGCAGCATTCTCGGTGAACCCTTTCTCAGACTGTCACCCTTAGAAATCGTCAAAGAAACTTTACTCCCCAGAGATGATCTTTTCTCCGTGAATGGCATCTCTTGAGTTTCTTCCAAATTCTCGAACTTTCCTGGCTTGATCTATTCTCAGTGAATGGCATGTCTTGAACTTCTCGGGATTTGGGGACCCACAGGCTTCTTAAAAGCATCCCCGCCTCCTCTTGGGCGTTGTACAAGGACCCGTCGTCTTCTTAGAAGTTTTCACAGCCTCGTCTTAGGCTTCGTATAATGATTCTTTCTCCGGGAAGATAGCCTCCTCTTGGGCTTCGTACAAATTGTCCCTTCGGCTTCTTAAAAGTTTTTCTCACCTCCTCTATGGCTTCGTACAAATTGTCCCTACGATCTCTTAAAGGTATAGGAACAGAAATTAGTCATCTTAATAGAACAGTCTTTCAAAGAGTCTAGATCTTCCTACGGCGAACATACTGTCTCTTGATCTCTCTTAAGCATAGTACAAAAGATAAAACTCTAGACTTGGACAGTCTAATCTCCTTGAGTCTCGAAGACATTCTGAAGTTCCTTTCAAAAATAGGAAAAAACACCCGTAGACTTGGGCAGTCTCAATACCCTTCGAAATCCCCGTTTCCTTAAAAAACAGGAAATAATCCTGGTCCTCAGATCAAATCCATGAGTACAACATTACCCATATAAGAAATGATTTTCTCTTTTAACCAACATACTGGACCTGTCACTCAACTGAAACAGTAGCCCTAGCCTCCTTTTGGGCTTTTTACAATGATTCTCCCCAGTAGAGTTAACCTTTGCAGCCTCTATCTCGGGCATCGTACGAGATACAAAATCACTCTCTTGTTGAGTATAAAAGACTCTCTTGTTGAGTCAAACATTTTTAGCCTTCATCTCGGGCTTTGTACGAGATACAAAACACTCACTTGTTGAGTATAAAAGACTCTCTTGTTGAGTCAATCACCTTCAGCCTTCATCTCGGGCTTTGTACGAGATACAAAATACTCTCTTATTGAGTATAAAAGACTCTCTTGTTGACTCAAACCTTTGCAGCCTTCATCTCGGGCTTTGTACTAGATACAAAACACTCTCTTGTTGAGTATAAAAAGACTCTCTTGTTGAGTCGATCACCTTTGGCCTCTATCTCGGGCTTCGTACGAGATACAAATCACTCTCTTGGTGAGTATAAAAGACTCTCTTGTTGAGTCAAACCCTTTTAGCCTCCATCTTGGGCTTCGTACAAGACACGTATAAAAACACTCTCTTGTTGAGTCAACCCTTTTAGCCTCTATCTCGGGCTTCGTACGAGACACAACATTACCCTCTTGTTGGGTCAATACCCTCCTCTTAGGCTTTGTATAAGGAAACCCCGTTGAGTCAATCAACCTTTTAGCATCAAAATTTGTGCCTTGATCACAAGATACAAACATCAACAACTTCTTTTCCCTCGTCTAATTGCTGTAAGAGACAAGCCTCTGGATTATTTACATCCACGCCATTGTCCCTCTTTTAGCATGAGAAATTCCTAAGGAAAGATGGCATTGCTCTAAACTGAGTTAAAGTCTTCTCCTTCAGGTTGAAAATCCCCTATAAAGGAAATTATGGCATTGCTGGATTCGCATATCCTAGTTAAAGTAATTCTCCTTTATAATCAATCACCCAACAGTTGTGCCAAACAGACTAAATATTCCCCTTTAGAGATGACAAATTCTCTCTAAAGTCAACACCCTTTTAGCTTCACATCTTGGGCTTCGAACAAGATACAAATAGACCCTTCAGCTTCACATCTTGGGCTTTGAACAAGATATAAACCACCTTTAGCTTCATGTCTTGGGCTTTAAACAAGACACCAAAACACCATTTCCTCCCTTAGAATAGGAGGACTACGATAGCTCTGATTTCCCTATCCCGGGAATACGTAGGCATAAGATTGAAAAAGAATCTTAGCGAGCACACTAATCAAAAAACCCCAAAGTCCCCTACCTCCAGCCAATCTAGCGCAGTATCCCAACAAATTCCCCATGAACAGTCCCGGTATTTTGTTCTGAACAAAATAAGCAGAGAGAGGCCCACGAACTAAAACTGCATCTGTGAACCAACAGTTTTGACTGTTTAACCTTAGTTTGCAAGCAGGGTTAGTTGGAGACATCTATTTCCCTTCCTTCATCAGCTTCAATAGGATAAAAAATGAATCGACCTGTAGTACCCCAGAGCGATAGTGCTTAAGAACCACGTCCAAAATCCCTCGCTACAGAAAAAATGGCGCCCACCGTGGGGCCTTCTCATCTTTCTTTCTTACAATTTAAGGTGAAAACCTTGGACAAGTAATTTTCATGGCGGTGGCCGCCACAGAAAAATGGCGCCCACTGTGGGGCCAAACAAAGGAATCTTGTCTCTCTTATCTCTCTGGTTGAAACATTCTCTTAGAATAAGTCCTTGGGTTCACAAGGTATCACCGAATAACGGTTCCATCGGGGAATGTCATTATTCCTAGGATCGGCCCTCACTAGGATCTTAGGTCAAAACCTTTAAGTTGGGAAGGTACCATAGAATGGCGACTCTGCCGGGGAGCCATTTTCTGTTAGGATCATAGGATTCATAGCTCTTAAAAAGTCTAGGACATTAGGACAAATATATATACTTCTTTTCCTAATTGATATCTGTGTTTATTTTTCTGCTAATGGGAATACGTGTGATGCCGCATGTGGAAAGATTGAGTATACACCTAGGAAAAACCTCTTTCAGTAGTACGAAAGCTATCGGAAATAGTTGTCACGCGATACTACCTTGTTCTAAGATTCTTCGAAATACATCACCTAGCACGGTTCCCGGCCCGCGGATGTTATCTCGACAAGAATCAATGATTTTGAGAGACAGGTACAAAAATCACTAGTATAAACCTTTGGGATGGGTAGAGCCTTGACTTCATGACACCAACCCTTTGACCCCATGTTTTTTTCTATGTTTTTGTGTGCTGCATTCATGCATTCATTTTAAAAACATTAAGCAAAGAAAAGTTTTCTCTTCTAGTCTCTCTTTTTCAAATTAAACTAAAGCAATGATTGCAAATGTCAGAGAGAAAAGGATTACGCACATGGATTTCGGTAGATGGAAAACTCACAAGTATACCTTCAAGGTTTTAAAACTAGAGGATTTGAGAGGATTAGCAAGGATGATCACTTACCCTGACGCTTTCAGAGCCAAGTACGGAGGTCTGCTACCTCTGTTAAGGGTCCATGTAATTGAAGGAATCCTGGAGGCACTCATTCAGTTTTACGATCCGGTCTATCACTGTTTCACATTCCCGGATTACCAGCTCGCACCAACGCTGGAGGAGTATTCTCATCTGATTGATCTACCCATTACTGATCAAGCTCCCTTTTCTGGACTGGAAGAAATTCCAAAGGATCAAATCATTGCAAGAGCAATCTATTGGGATGAGTCAGAAGTCAAGACTCACATGACAACCAAGGGAGGAATCCCAGGTTTACCAGCCAAGTTTCGGGTAAAGAAAGCTCTATACTTTGCTAGTATAGGGAACGTGGCCGCTTTCGAGAGCATCTTTTTTTTACTCACCTACGGGTTATTTCTGTTTCCCAACATTGATAACTTTGTCGATATCAACGCCATTAAGGTTTTACTCATTAGAAACGCCATACCAACCTTGCTCACAGATGCGTATCATTCTGTACACTTAAGGAATTTATACAGCGGAGGAATGATCACGTGTTGTGTACCCCTGCTATATAAATGGTTTATCTCCCATTTGCCTAAGTGTGCTGCTTTTTGGGATCATAAGAGTGCCTTACGTTGGTCGCAGAACATCATGTCTCTTACCAACTCTGACATAGATTGGTACAATAGGATTTATGACGGGATCAAGATCATTGACCATTGTGGAAACTTCCCCAACGTACCCTCATAGGAATTAAAGGAGGAATCAATTATCATCCAGTCTTAGTTCGTCGTCAATTTGGATACCCGATGAGGCATGTCCCGCGTAATGCTAATCTGGAAGGTCTTTTCTTCAAGGAAGGAGAAAATGACAGGGCACTAAAGATGGAAATAGTGCACGCTTGGAAACATGTTCATAAGAAAGGACGGGAGTCTCTAGGAAAACCAGACTGTGTCTCGGTGGAGCCTTATCTCCACTGGGTACAAACTAGAGCTCTCAAGCTAAAGATGTCTTATCCTCGTCACGGAGTTCTTCCGCCAAGGGAATCT
This sequence comes from Lathyrus tuberosus, assembly GCA_022829125.1. Classification (NCBI taxonomy): domain Eukaryota; kingdom Viridiplantae; phylum Streptophyta; class Magnoliopsida; order Fabales; family Fabaceae; genus Lathyrus; species Lathyrus tuberosus. Next base: position 400,250 of record JALAZF010000497.1, read on the forward strand.
GTCATGTACTTCATGACTGAAACGGAAAAACTTCAGGTTACTCTCAACAAAGTTCAATAGGAGAGGAGGTCTTGGAAGAACAAGTACCGCATTCTCAATGTGGAGTGTACCAAAATACAGCAACTGCTGAAAGATAAGGATGCTCTAATTGAGATTTTGGAGCGACATGCTGTAGAAAATCAGGATGACCAAAGGAATTTGCTCGCTCCTTTCACTTGGAAAAGGAATGACAACCCGACAACGGCCCAATTGCCCCGGTCCAAGAAAAGGAAAGTACCAGAATCAGCACCCGAGTTCTCCTTAGAGAGGACTCGGAACCCATTAGTTTAGGTTTCTGTTTCCGTACCTTGTAATTTATTGTATTTCCATTTCCGTAATCCTTTGTATTCAATAAAATGGGGGTGTCCCCACTGTTTGATATTTGCAATCTAATTGTCAAAGTTTATTTTGATTAAAAAAAAACAATTAATATAATCATTGCATTCATCATTCTCACGTCACTTATTCTTCTTACCTACGAATCTCACGATTGTGTCTCGGTTCTAGAGTCAAACTGTCTCATTCGTACAATAGTCGGGCCAATAGTCAGAAAAAGATGGATGATCTCAAGGAAGAGAACAGAGAGTTGAAAGAAGAGATCGACGCTCTGAGAGAGGATATGAGAAAGCTTCGTAACAACATGCAAGCCATGGAAGAAGCTCAGCTACAAAGAACTGTGATCTCAGAGATCACCTCAACGCTCATAGTAGAGAAGTATGATCCTAGGTATCGAATGCTGAAAGATCGTCCCTGGGGCATGCCTGTTAACTATATCCCAGAAGGATATGTTCCGCCGATCACTGAAGATCAGGGAATCATAGGAGAAGCCATTGGGCCTGAAGGTTACAAACTTCGGGAAAGCGAGGATGCCAGAGGCATAATGAGGACTCCTGAAGGTTACAAACTTCGGGAAACGCCAAGATTCACCGCCGTAGTAACGGTACCACCCCCTGTGGTGCACACTGTCCCAGAAGGACAGATTCCACAGATACCTTCTGGTAGAAAGGAAAGTATGTTCGATAGAATGGATGAATTCCATGAGCAACTCCTGGAAATGCAGAAGGAACTGCAAGCTATTCGCGGTCAGGATTTATTTGGAAAGGACGCCGCAGACCTTTGTTTGGTCCCCAATGTGAAAGTCCCGCACAAATTCCAAGTACCCAATTTTGAAAAGTACAAGGGTAACTCTTGCCCTCAAAGCCATTTGGTGATGTACGCTCGGCGAATGTCAGCTCAGACAGAGAACCAGGATCTACTAATTCACTACTTTCAGGATAGTTTAACTGGTGCCGCATTAAAATAGTACATGGGTTTAAACCGCGCTACGATTAGCACTTTCAGAGATCTTGGAACTGCGTTCGTCTAAGAATATAAATACAATTTGGACATGGCACCAGATAAAGATCAACTCAGATCAATGTCGCAAAAGGACAAGGAAACCTTTGAGGAATACGCTCAAAGATGGCATGAAATTGCCGCTCAAATTTGTCCACCTCTTGAGGAAAAAGAGATGACAAAGATTTTCTTAAAGGCCTTGAGCTCATTTTACTACGACAGAATGGTTGCCAGTACGCCCAGCGACTTCACCGAAATGATCGGTATGGGAGTGCGTCTCGAGGAAGCCTTCGAGAAGGACGTCTAGTCAAAGACACTGGGTCGACAAGTGGTACTAAAAAATACGGTAGTGCTCTCCCTAAGAAAAAGGAGCAAGATATTGGGAATATCTCTCTCGGAAAGCAAAGGCAACGGTACCAACCAGTAGCAGTTGTAACTCCTGCTATCAGCCCTGCGCCTGTTTCTACGTATCAACCTCAGGTTGTTCAAAGCCAACCACATTCGCAACAATTTCAGCAAAGGACACAACAACCTCTTCAGCAGGCTCGTCCTCAATACAACAAAAAACGTACAACGCGGCCACCAGGATTTGATCCTATACCCGTATCGTACGCAGAACTATTTCTGTTACTACTGGCCAAGGGGCATGTCCAGACTAAGTCTCCTCTTACAGTACCAGAAAATCCGCCTTTTTGGTTTAAGGTGGATCAGACTTGCCCTTACCATCAAGGAGGACCAGGGAATAACATAGAAAACTGTCTTAGTTTCAAATCCGATGTTCAAAAGCTTGTTAGGAGCGGGGCCTTGTCTTTCAAAGATACGAATTCGAATGTTCTCACGAACCCGCTGCCTCAACACGAGAAGGCTACAGTCAATTTGATAGAGGGAGAGTCTAACAACATCTATCAAATTCATGATGTACTCTTGTTAAGGGCCAACTTGGTCAAGATGCATTGTAGACAGAGTGGATATGGCCATGTGCCACCTCATAATTATCACCAGTGTGATATCTGCTCTAAAAGCAATCGAGGATGTTCTGTGGTGCAATCAGCTCTACAGGAACAGATGGATCTCGGATGGATCCAAGAGCACCGAGTTCGTGGAGTTAACATGGTTTATACGAATTCCAACGTCATTCAGAACAACGACATCCGTACAATGAATGTCAACTTGGTGGCGATGCACTCAAGGCAAAGCTAGTATCATAATCTGCCGCGTCACGATTATAATTCCTGCCTGACTTGCTCGATAAACAAACAGGGATGCTCTTTTATACAAGAGGCTCTCCAGCGTTAGATGGATCTTGGATGGATTCAAGACTACCATGATAGGAATCATTATCAACTCAACATGATTCAAATCTTTGATATTCGCTTGATGAATACCAGCCTGGTGGAGTTACATGCTAAACAGTTCCGGCTCGGGTTCCTGGTATCACATGATTATCAGAGCTCTAAAGCGGGTTATGAAGACGATCAGGGATGTGCCCTTGTCCAGGAAACACTTCAGCACTTGTTGAACCACTGGTGGCTTCCAATCTATATGGATAAAGACACCCAACAAATTAGTATCACTAACAGGAATCCTACTAGATATCAAAGTCAGGATGTTCGGTCGATGGAAACAGACCTAATAAGGTTACACTGTATTCAAAGCGGACGTGGCCAGGTGCCACTACACAATTATGAGCGGTGTGGAGTTTGCTCGGTGGATAATCAAGGATGCTACTTCGTGTGAGCAGCCCTTCAAAGTCAGTGGGACCGCAAAGAGATTCAACCATGGTAAAGTTCTGGACCAGTCAACTATTTCGCTGATCAAATCGAGGACATCGTCGTAATCTCTGATCATCAGAGGACTAAGGATGTTTGTACCATTATCCCTCTACTTGAAGAATAGAGAGTTCCCAAACGGGAACGGATCGAAATTACTTACGATGGTCAGAAAAATCAAAAGGCTCCCATAGTCATCTATCTACCGGGACCGCTACCGTATGAATCAACTAAGGCTATCCCTTACAAATACGGTGCAACAACAATTGAGAATGGAAAGGAAATTCTGTTACCCTCCGTCGTGAATATTGCAGACATCAGTCGAGTAACACGGAGTGGTAGAATCATCAACAGAGGAGTTGGAGAACCCAACAAAGAAAAGGAACCTCAGACAGAAGTTCCCAATCCACCAGTCAGTCAATCCAGTAATCCCGACCTTTCAAAAAACAATGATGAGATGTTAAATCTCATCCAAAGGAGTGAATACAAAATTGTTGATCAGCTGTTACAAACTCCTTCAAAGATCTCAGTATTATCACTGTTACTTAGTTCAGAAGCGCACAGGGAGGCTCTACAAAAAGTCTTGGAGCAAGCCTTTGTGGAACAGGATGTAACAATTAGATAGTTTGATAGCATTGTCTCTAACATTACTTCCTGCAATAACTTGGGATTCAGTGATGAGGAATTACCTGAAGAAGGTCGCCGTCATAACATGGCACTCAACATTACAGTCAACTGCCACGACGATGCTTTAGCTAGCGTACTGGTAGACATAGGGTCAGCCCTGAATGTTATGCCGAAGTCCACTTTGATGAAATTATCATTCAAAGGACCTCGTATGAGAACCAGCGAGGTCGTCGTCAAAGCATTTGACGGATCTAGAAAAACGGTTATCGGCAAAGTCGACCTTCCCATAACTATCGGTCCTCACACTTTCCAAGTCACTTTCCAGGTCATGGGCATCTGGGCAACATAAAGTTGTTTATTAGGAAGACCTTGGATACATCAGGCTGGGGCGGTCACTTTAACCCTCCACCAAAAGCTAAAGTTCGTCCAGAACGGCCAACTCGTCATAGTCTATTGAGAATAGGCCTTGCTCATAAGCAACTTATCGTCATCCACTTATGTAGAACCGGAGGGGGAACTTCGCTACACAAGGACAATCAACCCGAAGGGGGAACTTCAATTTCCTCGTACAAAGATGCTATCAAAGCGGTTGGGAGTACCAATACAACAGGATGGGGGCAGCTTGTCATTCCTCCCGACAATAAGAAAAAGAAAGATCTTGGCTTTTCCTCAACCTGTACTCAGACGGCTGCGAACAATAAAAGTTTTCATCCCATTCAGAACTTCTTCCATAGTGGAGGTTTCCTTCACTCAGTGCCTCAAGCAGTCCATACTATCAACGAGGGAGATCCCTCCGATACGGATGAGGAATAGAAGTCCTATCTCAACGAGGACGGTTATATGTCTCAGGAAGAGGTGCCTACGCTCTTTTGCTATCCCGCACAGAGTCCAAGACTTATACCGAGGTCAGATGTCAAAATGATGTATGAAGATTGTGATCTGGAAGGATGTCGCGCTCCCCCAAATTCATTAGAGGAAGACACTTTGATGAAATACAACTCTGACCACGACTATTATGGTCCAATGGATGGCTTGCCTATCTGGCATTCGTATCCCGGAGACTTGGGGCAAGAAAATCAACCGAACAATGAAAATCAGCTGAGCATCATTGAAAAGAATACCTGCGTCCCCACCATGTCATGGGATCAACACCCAGGTTATCCTGAAAATACCCAGCACGACGATGAATTCGCAACGTTTGCAGGACTGGAATTCATTAACTATGCTTTTCCCGAGGTCAACGTCATCGAGAAGGATGCCTCCTCCAGTTCCAAAGAAGTGTGGGACACCTTGGGACAACTGAGTGGAAAATACGACTTCAAGGTCAAATACACTGCTCCTGAAAGCTCTCGTATCAGGCTCGAAGACATCCAGCCAACTGGATGGGAAGATACAGCTGAGAGTACAAATACTACGCAAAATACAACTGAGGAATCCTCCTACGATAACTCTGCCTGGGAGAAAGATTCCAATGATCCTGCTCCACTAGAAATCAGCGTCATTTCTGAAGATAAATTAAGGAAGGTACCAAACTTTGTGATTCACCGAGGAGTTCGCCGCCAATGGATTGCTGTCGATGTTTCAAAGAATGTTCATAAGTCTAAGTAATTGCCATCTTTACTTTAACCTTTCACCTTGCCCAGGTGAAACAGATGTTTTGATAGGGCTCACTTTCTGTAAATTTCCCTCTTCGCTTCGCCCAAAGCGACAGAGTTTTGTTTTATAGGGCTGTATTTTCAAGAATCGACTTGTTCATAAATAAGATAACGTCGTTCTGTAATTTCTGCAGTTATTGATGTTTTCTCTTTCTGCTTTTTCTAGAAAATGGTAATCCTAAAAAACAAAAAATAAATAAATAAAAATGAGCATTATTAAAAAAAATATATAAAACACTGCACACACTCGTGCATTCTCAATCTCTTCTAAACACAAATCATCACGTCATGCAGATTGCTTGTTTTAAACCCCGTTGAAACATACGATCCAATGCCTTCTCCCAAATTTGAGTTCCCGGTATTTGAGGCTGAAGAAGAAAATGACGACGAAATTCCATAGGAGATCTCCCGACTACTCAGACAAGAGGAAATGTCCATTGAGCCTCACAAAGAGTTGCTGGAAACAATCAACTTAGGATCGGAAGAAGAGAGAAAATAATTCAAGATTGGGGCACTGCTCAATCCAACTGTCAAAGAAAGTTTGAGGAAACTTCTCAAAGAGTTTCCCGATGTATTCGCTTGGTCCTATCAGGATGTGCCAGGGTTGGATACCAGCATCGTGGAACATCATCTACCGTTGAGATCAGAATGTCCGTCGGTAAAATAAAGGTTGAGACAGATTCATCCAGACATGGTTGTCAAAATCAAAGAGGAGGTACAGAAACAGATTGACGCAGCTTTCCTCGCTACGTCAGAATATCCTCAATGGTTAGCCAACATAGTACCAGTTTCGAAAAAGGATGGAAAAGTCAGAATGTGTGTCGATTACAGAGATCTAAACAAGGCAAGTCCAAAGGACGACTTTCCCTTGCCACACATAGACATGCTCGTAGACAGTACAGCAAAGTTCCAAGTCTTCTCCTTCATGGATGGATTCTCGGGCTATAATCAGGTCAAAATGGCACCGGAAGACATGGATAAGACCTCCTTCATTAACCCTTGGGGTACTTTTTGTTACAAGGTAATGCCATTCGGTTTGAAGAATGTCGGGGCAACCTATCAAAGGGCCATGACTACTCTGTTTCATGACATGATACACAAAGAAATCGAAGTATATGACGATGACATGATTGCCAAATCTAAAACAGAAGAGGAGCATGTGACCCACCTGTCAAAACTATTCGAGCAGTTGAGAAAGTACAAACTCCGCTTAATACCAATAAGTGCACATTCGGTGTCCGCTCAGGGAAACTCTTACGGTTCATCTTCAGCCAGAAATGAATTGAGGTTGATCCTTAACAGGTCAAGGCCATGCAAGAAATGCCTTCTCCAAAAACTAAAAAACAAGTCAGAGGATTCCTGGGACGTTTGAACTACATTTCTAGATTTATATTCCTCATGACCGCGACATGCGCGCCTATCTTCAAACTGCTCAAGAAGATACAATCATTTCTCACTGATTCTCGAGGCAAGTGGACTCCAAATTATGACGGCCCCTATGTGGTCAAGAAAGCTTTCTCAAGCGGTGCCTTGAGACTTGCAACCATGGACGGAGAGGAATTTTCCTACCCCACAAATGTTGACGTAGTCAACAAATACTTCGCCTAAATAAAAAATAATAATAAAAAAAAGACGTCTCGGTGGATTGAAAACCCGAAAGGGCGGTCCAGGCAAAAATTAGAGACATGATAAAAAATCATCCTAGTGGATTGGAAACCTCAAAGTACAATCCAGGCAAAAATTAGGGATAATGGCAAGTAACTACGTTCGACAAAGGGACAAGTCCCTCGGCAGCAGTTACATCATCCGTCAGGAAAACTCCAGTCAAGGTCATCTTCGACAGAAGCTCAGGATGCCCCAAAGTCAAAGTTGGTAGAAGGATAGTGGTCGTTATGTTTCAATGTAGCCCTTTTTCCCTTAAATTACCATTTTCTAAACTTTGTAAATACTCTGTGGAATCACGCGTTTGGCTGATTTCCATCCTATCAATAAAATTTGAGCCCTTGTGCTTTTGTTTGAAATTCTTATTTGTTTTAGCTTTACAGGACGAAATTTTAACATGATTAACGATTCTTGAAACGAAACAAAAATGAATTTACTTAAAACTTTTTCTGCTTTTTAAAATAATGATGGAAATTTCTTTTGACTGTTGAACATCGAAAGAACATCTATCGCTTCTCCAAAAGTAAGCGACCTTCAAAGTGCAGAATCAAAGTACTCATTCTAAACCAGTGCACCTGAATGAAGGACCAGTTGTGTTAGAGACCATTGTTTCATCTGACACCACCGGCAGAGTTCTTATCTCCTAAGCCCGACCAACGTAGCTCCCCACGAGGACTACTTCTCCTAAGCAAGGCAGAATTGCTATCTTGAACCAGCGATACCTCTTTGTCCCCAGCAGTGGCCGAGTATCCAGTCGTGTTCATCTATTATTTTGTATGTCGTGTCAGTTTTGTCAGTATATACACACATACATCATGCATTACTACTTTGTGTTCATATTCATGTTGCATCACTATCACTCTGGTCGGTCTTATCCCCTAGTGATAACAGTCCTCTCAATCGAGTTGTCAGTTCTTTCCTCGTCAGAAAATGCCGCATCTGAACAATCTCTCTCCTCCAGTTTATTTCTGGGATGAAGTCGGCCTTTGACCACTTTGATAACTTGAACCTCTGAAAAACCAGAGAACCCTCAGCCAGCATCACTCTTCGCCATGGAAGATGATATCTTCGCTTTCCTGGATTAAGGAAAATCCCTAGAGAAAGCCTCTCAACTAAAGACTTTCAGCAACACATTGGTCCTTCTCTCTAGAATGTCAATGTCAACAAAGTCATCGGCACCTCAAAATTGTGGTACATCGTATGGCATTTCTCTGAGAAGATCTCGAGAAAAGTATGATGTAATATCCCCAAACAAAAGCAATCTCTCAAGAAGACTCATTTTCCCCAGTAGATTCGATAAATGGCGTCTCAAACAGAGAAGTTTGTGCCTCTCTATAATCAAAACTTTTTCCATCAAATGGCATCTCCCCAGGAAAATTCGGCGAGAAGTTTGAGGAGAACCGCTACAAATAGCGTCCCTTGTCAAGAAAGTTTATTGACAAAAGAAACTGAGACCAGATCCTTGGTAGGAAACCAGGATCGAGGGGAGGTTTATATCGGAAACTAAGACCAGTTCCTTGGTATGAAACCAGGATGGAGGGGAAGTTTATTTCAGAAATTGAGACCAGTTCCTTGGTGGGAAACCAGGATCGAGGGGAAGTTTAAATCAGAAACTGAGACCAGTTCCTTGGTAGGAAACCAGGATCGAGGGGAAGTTTATATTTTCTAAGCCTAATTGCTTAGAAAAAGATGAAGTATGCGCGAACTGCCATTCATAACCACTATCAAAATTTTGGGTATTCCGATATTTAATCCTCTTGCACCCCGAATGCCCCAATACCTTCGCCATTCACACCTTCAGGTCCAATAAGATTAAATAGGGGCATCTGTTATACCCCAAATTTTGACCACTAAGATTTCCCATCATTGTGAAAATCATCATCACAATATGGATGAACCATTAGTCTCCCCATAGACGGGTGAGCATCCACTACAATCAGACTTAGGGTTTCAAGCCCTCTCAGAGCTCTTAGACAAAGGATCAATCAAGAAATGACATGATCTTCAACTAGTCTAGCCTCTCAAACATCCACAAAGGATCAAGAGGACTCCCACTTCAAGGATTAAGCACAAGGCTTCTTCCTTTTAGGTGGATCAAGCCTTAAGATCGCGAGTGTCACCAAATTAGAGTTTGGTCGACCAGGGCCTCCAGATGGAAATTTTCCTCTGGGCATGAGCCAATGCTTCAAAGCATAACCTATGATTCTCCAAGGGATCTCATGAACCCAATCATCAAGTCAATTTAGCCTCAGGGGATACATTCATCAAAAAATCAGGAATTAGGGTTTCTTGACCTAATTCACCCCTAAGTTGACTTTTTGGACAAAACATGAGCCAAGACCTCAAGAGGGGATTTGAGGGTCTCAAATACATCACATTGATCCATTTGCAACAATGGATTGATCCAAGAAGCTTGAGCAACAAGTTTCAATTTCATCAGAACCACAGTTAGGGTTTCGCGGAAAAAGTCAACTGTATCTTTGACTTTTGACCAGGACATGCTCCCAAACCCTAAGACATGATTCAATATACCCTATAACACCTATGAAATCAATCTGTCAAGTTTGATTTAGGTCAAGGACTTGATTTCATAGAGGATCGGACAGTTTGGAATTCATCTGACAAAAAGTCAACTGTGCACAAAAGTCAAACTTTGACTTTTTGAGATTTTTCACAATTATGGTTCTATGACCCCAAAATGATGTTAATGTATGATTGGAATCATCATTCATCAAGAAAAGTCAAGAAAAGTGGGATAACTCTATCTCGGGCTTCGTACGAGACACAAAAGCACCCTCTAGTTGGGTCAATAGCCTCCTCTTAGGCTTTGTATAAGGAAACCCCGGTTAAGTCAATCAACCTTTTAGCATCAAAATTTGTGCCTTTCTCACAGGATACAAACATCAACAATTCCTTTTCCCTCGTCTAATTTCTGTAAGCGGCAAGCCTCTGGATTATTTACATCCACGCCACTGTCCCTCTTTTAGCATGAGAAATTCCTAAGGAAAGATGGCATTGCTCTAAACTGAGTTAAAGACTTCTCCTTTAGGTTGGAAATCCCCTATAAAGGAAATTATGGCATTGCTGGATTCGCATATCCCAGTTAAAGTAATTCTCCTTTATAATTAGTCACCCAACAGTTGTGCCAAATAGACTAAATATTCCCCTTTAGAGATGACAAATTCTCTCTAAAGTCAACACCCTTTTAGCTTAACATCTTAGGCTTCAAACAAGATACAAATAGACCCTTCAGCTTCACATCTTGTGCTTTGAACAAGATATAAACCACGTTTAGCTTCATGTCTTGGGCTTTGAACAAGACACCAAAACATCATTTCCTCCCATAGAATAGGAGGAACTACGATAGCTCTGATTTCCATATCTCGGGAATACGTAGGCATAAGATTGAAAAAGAATCTTAGCGAGCACACTAATAAAAAAACCCCAAAGTCCCCTACCTCCAGCCAATCTAGCGCAGTTTCCCAACAAATTCCCCATGAACAGTCTCGGTATTTTATTCTGAACAAAATAAGCAGAGAGAGGCCCACGAACTAAAATCGCATCTGTAAACCAACAGTTTTGACTGTTTAACCTCAGTTTGCAAGCAGGGTTAGTTGGAGGCATCTATTTCCCTTCCTTCATCAGCTTCAATAGGATAAAAAATGAATCGACCTGTAGTACCCCAGAGCGACAGTGCTTAAGAACCATGTCCAAAATCGCTCGCTTCACTTCCATGCCCACCATCTCGGTGAAGTCACTGGGCGCACTGGCGACCATTCTGTCGTAGTAAAATGAGCTCATGGTTTTCAAGAAGATCTTTGTCATCTCTTTTTCCTCAAGAGGCGGACAAATCTGGGTGGCGATTTCACGCCATCTCTGAGCATATTCCTTAAAGGTTTCCCTGTCCTTTTGTGACATCGATTTGAGTTGGTCTCTGTCCAGTGCCATGTCCAGGTTATACTTGTATTGTTGAACAAAGGCAGCGCCAAGATCTCTGAAAGTGCCGATATTTGTGCGCTTTAAACCCATGTACCATTTAAGTGCGGCACCAGTTAAACTATCCTGAAAATAGTGAATTAGGAGCTCCTGGTTCTTTGTCTGAGTTGACATTCGCCGAGCGTACATCACTAAATGGCTTTGAGGGCAATAGTTACCCTTGTACTTTTCAAATTCGGGCACTTTGAACTTGTGCAGAACTTTTACATTGGGGACCAAACAAAGATCTGTGGCGTCCTTTCCAAATAAATCCTGACCGCGGAGGGCTTGCAGCTCTTTCTGCATCTCCAGAAACTGTTCCTGGAACTCATTCATTATGTCAAGCATACTTTCGTTTCCACCAGAAGGTATCTGTGGAATTTTTCCTTCTGAGACAGTGTGTACCACGGGTGGTGGTATAGTCATCATGGAAGTGACTCTAGGTCCCTCCCTCTCCCGAAGTTTGTAACCTTCAGGAGTTGCTGTCATGCCCGGGCATCTTCGCTTTCCCGAAGTTGGTAACCTTCAGGCCCAGCGGTTCCTGCTACAGTTTCAGGATCTTCAGTGATCGGTGGAATATATCCTTCCGGGATATAGTTAATAGGCATGCCCCATGGACGATCTTTCGGTATTTTATACCTAGGATCATACTGCTCTGCTATGCGCGTTGATGTGATCTCTGATATCACAGTCCTTTGTTGTTGCATCTGAGCTTCTGCTAGAGCTTGCATGTCGTTATGAAGCTTTCTCAAATCCTCTTTTAGAGTGTCGACCTCTTCCCTCAACTCTCTGTTCTCTTCCTCGAGATCATCCATCTTTTTCTGTCGATTGGCCCGAGTATTGTACGAATGAGACAGTTTGACTCTAGAATCGAGATGCAAACTTGAGATTCGTAGGTAAGAAGATTGCGTTACGTGAGAATGATGAATGATATGCAATGATTATATTAATTGTATATATTTTTTTGTTTATTCAAAGTAAACATCAACAATTGGATTGCAAATATCAAACAGTGGGGAAACCCCGTTTTATTGAACTCAAAGATTGCGGAATGGAAATACAGTAATTTACATAGTGCTACAAAAGGAAATCTAAACTTATGGTTCCTGAGTCCTCTCTGAAGCTCAGGTGCTGGTTCTGGTACTTTCCTTTTCTTTAACCGGGGCTCTTGAGCCGTTGTCGGGTTTTCATTCCTTTGCCAAGTGAAAGGAGTGAGCAAATTCCTTTGGCTATCCTAATTTTCTACAGCATGTTGCTCTAAAATCTCGATCAGAGTATCTTTATCTTTCAATAGTTGCTGTATTTTCTTACACTCCACATTGAGAATACGGTACTTGTTCTTCCAATACTTCTTCTCCTGTTGAAATTTGTTGAGAGCAACCTGAAGTTTTTCCGTATCAGACTTAAAATAAAGGACAGGGTCCCTTAACGGAAGAACCTCTAGACGAGGGTAAGGCATCCTCAGCTTGAGAGCTCCAGTTTGTACCCAATGGAGATAAGGCTCCACCGAGACACGGTCTGGTTTTCCTAGAGACTCTCTTCCTTTCCTATGAACGTGTTTCCAGGCATGCACTATTTCTGTCTTTAGTGCCCTGTCATTTTCTCCTTCCTTGAAGAAAATACCTTCCAGATGAGCATTACGCGGGACATGCCTCATCGAGTATCCAAAATGACGACGAACTAACACTGGATGATAGTTGATTCCTCCTTTAGTTCCTATGAGGGGTACATTAGGGAAATTTCCACAACGGTCAATGATTTTAATCCCGTCATAGATTCGATTGTACCAGTCTATGTCAGAGTTGGTAAGAGACATGATTCTCTGCGACCAACATAAAGTATTCTTAGGATCCCAAAATGCAGCAGACTTAGGTAAGTGGGAAATGAACCATTTGTACAGCAGGGGTACACAGCATGTGATCATTCCTCCGCTGTACAAATTCCTTAAGTGTACCGAATGATAAGCATCGGCGAGCAAGGTCGGTACAAGGTTTCCAATCAGAAAAATCTTAATGGCGTTGATATCAACGAAGTTATCAATGTTGGGAAACAAAAATAACCCGTATGTAAGAAAAAAAGATGCTTTCAAAAGTGGTCACGTTCCCTATACTAGCAAAGTACAGAGCTTTCTTGATTAAGAACTGGGTTGGCAAACCCTGGATACCACCCTTAATGATCACGTGAGTCTTGACTTCTGACTCATCCAAATAGATTGCTTTTGTAATGGTTTGATCCTTTGGAATTTCTTCTAGTCCAGAAAAGGGAGCTTAGTCAGTTATATGTAAATCAGTCAGGTGAGAGTACTCCTCTAGTGTTGGTGCTAGTTGATAATCCGGGAATGTGAAACAGTGATAAACCAGATCGTAGAACTGGATTAGTGTGGATAGGATTCCTTCAATTACATGGACCCTTAACAGAGATAACAGTCCTCCATACTTAGCACTGAAAGCCTCAGGGTTGGTTATCATCCTTGTCAATCCTCTAATTTTGGAACCTTGAAGGTATACTTGTGAGTTTTCCTTCTACCGAAATCCATTAGCAATCTCTTTATCTAACATTTGCAATCATTGTCTTAGTTTAATTTGAAAAAGAGAGACTAGAAGAGAAATTTTTCTTTGTTTTTATTTTTTTTAAATGAATGTATGAATGCAGCACACAAAAACATAGAAAAAACATGGGGTCAAAGGGTCGGTGTCATGAAGTCAAGGCTCTACCCATCCTCAAAGGTTTATACTGGTGATTTTTTGTACTTGTCCTCAAAATCACTGGCCCCTCTTGGGATAACAAGAGCAAGCGGATTGCTAGTGAGCTGTAGTATCATAGAGTAGTCTCAAACGAGGGTAGTATCGCATGTCAACTATTTTCAATAGCTTCCACACTACAAAATGGTTTCAGTCTACTGAAATCCTCAGCTTCTCAGATAACCCAATGGAACAATCTGCTTTCAATAACCAAAGTCTTATAGGCATTGAATCCGCAAAGGGCATCTCCACTGATTTGATGGTCGACCGGGACCTCTTATCTAGGATTCACTCCCGTAAGATTACCCGTATAATGCCATCACTTATCTTAGGTGTATACTCAATCTTTCCAGATGCGGCATCACACACATTCCCATTAGCAAATAATTAAACACAAATATCAATTAGGAAAAGCAGTATATATATTTGTCCTAACATCCTAGACCTCAAGTCTTATGATCCTAAACAGACAATGACTTTCCATCAGAGTCACCATTTTCCTGTAGAAAATGGGGACGATGCCCCAAAGACTCTACTAAAAATTTCCCAACAGAGTCGCCATTTTCTTGTAGTGAGCGATTTTTGTCGGTGACGCAACCACCTTATCGCTGAAGTTTGGGTTTTCTCCTTGTGGAGAAAGGGTGCTACTTTCTGATTTCTTATTTATCCCGTGAAGCTGGAAGGGAAAGGGAAGGTATCAAAAACTAACCTTGCACGCGAATGTTTAACCCAACAAACGCTTTAAAAGAGATTGAGGGGTCCGGGGTCAGGTTATACAATGGGTAGTTTTCAATTACCCATCCTATATGTGGTTATCCACAGGATATTAGCAAATAGATCTTGCTTTGTAATTGATAGTGTTTATCTGCTGATGGGTTGGGAAAGTTTCTTGGGAAAGTATGACTGGGAGAGTTAATTTTGTTTATGTTTTGGGTAAGGTACTAGACCTAAGCTATTGGTTAGTATGCTCGCTAAGATTTTTGCAATCTTATGCCTACGTATTCCCGTTTAACGAAACAGGGAAATCAGAGCGATCATAGTTCCTCCTATTCTGTGGGAGGAAAGAGATGTTTTGGTGTGTTGTTCAAAGCCCAATACATGAAGCTAAAGGTGATTTGTATCTTGTTCAAAGCCCAAGATGTGAAGCTAAAGGGTTTTGGCTGAGAGAGAATTTGCCGTCTCTAAAGAGGAATTGTTGATATTTGTATGCTATGAGCAAAGCATAAATTTGATGCTAAGAGTTTGATTGACTCAACCGGGGGTTTCTTTATACAAAGCCTAAGAGGAGGCGGGAAGTTTGACTTTTTCGGAGGAAATGTTCTTTCTATCTTGTACAAAGCCCAATATTGAGGCTAAAAGAGATTTTGACTCCGTTGGGGAGAATGTTTCTTGTATAAAGCCCAAGATGGAGGCTGAAATGGTTTGACTCAACAAGAGAGTACTTTTATTTGTCATGTATAAATCCCAAAGCAGAGGCTAAAAAGGTCGACTCAACAAGAGAGTCTTGAACAGGTGATTGACTTAACAAGAGAGTCTTTTATACTCAACAAGAGAGTGTTTTTCTATCTCGTATGAAGTCCGAGATTGAGGCTAAAAAGAGATTGACTCAACAAGAGAGTCTGTTATACTTAACAAGAGAGTGATTTGTTGTCTCGTACGAAGCCAGAGATTGAGGCTAAAAGGAGATTGACTCAACAAGAGAGTCTTTTATACTCAACAAGAGAGTGTTTTATATGTCTTGTACGAAACCCAGGACGGAGGCCAAAAGTGGTTGACTCAACAAGAGAGTCTGAAAAGGTTATCTCTGCTGGGGAGAATCATTTGTATAAAGCCCAAGAGGAGGCTGACTTACTGCTGAGAATTATTGAGATCCTGAAGCGTGTCCAAGTGTGGGGAACTCTCATGAGAGATACTAGGTTTCTGCTGGAGATTGATCCAGGGTGATCGATGTTTTTTCCTATGTTTGACAGGAACTTGAGAATTTCTTTGAGACTTAAGAGGTTTAGACTGTCCAAGTCTAGAGTTTTATCTTTTGTACAATGCCCAAGAGGAGGGACAGGTACTAAGGGATGAGTATCAACCCTAAAATGGTCGGAGTTTGGACACTGGAAATACTGCTTTAGCAAAAGATGACTAAGTTCTGTCTTATACCTTTAAGGGGTCGTCAGGGTCCTTGTATTAAGCTCAAGAGAAGGCATGAGAACTTTTAAGAAGCCGAAGGTTCCTTGTACAATGCCCAAGAGGGGGCGGGGATGCTTTTAGAAAGCCTGTGGGTCCCCAAACCAAGAGAAGTTCAAGAAATGCAATTCACGGAGAAGAGATCATTCCATGAAAGTTCTAGAATTTGGAAGAAACTCAAGAGATGCCATTCATGGAGAAAAGATCATCTCTGGGGAGTTAGAGTTTCTCTGACAATTTCTAGGGGTGACATTCTGAGAAAAGGTTCACCGAGAATACTGCCTTTCTCTTTGCTCCATATTGTTTAACCCCAAGAGGAGGGAAGACTGTATCTGGAATCCTACGGGGGATCTAGTTTTGTTTGTATTCAAGAGTGACCAACAAGGCTTTACCTAGTGCTAGACGTAGTTGCCGGAGAAAACTCTAAATAACTATACTAGTATTACACAGTGGATATGTGACAAGTATATAAAAGGATGTGAAAGAATACTTACAGTGAAACAACCCCATAATACAGTTATATATATGAAAGCGGTAAATGAAAGCGGATAAACACTTACCCGTTGTAGAGCTTCCATGTTGTTTAGTTAGTTGTTCTACAAAGAAATTAAAGAAAGTTTTGATGACAACATATATTTTAATTCAAAATCAAAGGAGAAAGTGCTTTGAAAATATTGTAGGGGCTTACAGCTTAAGGAGAGGCCCAAGTTTTAATGATGATTGCACCGTTGTTTTGTAAACTGTACAGAGGGACTTATACAATAAGTGAGACCCAAAAGGTTTTTATGAACAAGGGGATGGGGCTTATAGCTCAAGGAGAGGCCCAAAGATTTATTTTTGTACAAGTGATGGGCCTTACAGCTCAAGGAGAGGCTCATGGTTTTTGTTCAAAAAGGGCGACTATCGTTCCGAACTTTTTTGACGGTATCGGGACTTATACAATACATTGTGGCCCAAAATGGTTTTAATTTATGAAAGGATGGGACTTACACTCTCTCAAGAAGCCCAAAGAGTTATTTAAAGAAAAGAAATGGGACTTACAACACGAGGGTAGGCCCAGATGGTTCTCATTTTGAAATGGCGATTGCACCGAGATTTTTGAAATCGCAGTGGGTCTTATACAATAACTGAGGCCCAGATTTTTTTGGCTTCAAAAAGGATTGGGTCTTACACTCTATTAGAGGCCCAAAGAGATTGAAAAATGATTTGTTTAGGGTGATTAAGATCAAAACCCTAAATTAATTTCAAAATGTATTTTAATTAAATAAAAATTTAATTAAAATGATCAAAATTATCAAACATGTGTGAAAAACAAGTTGTGATCTTGGATTAATGTTTGAAAAATCATGTTTTTATCCACAAAATGATTGGAAACCAATTAATTTTGGAAAATCAAGAGAGAAAAAATATTTTAAATGTTAAAAAACAAGTAAAAATTAATTCTTTGCAAAAATATGAAGTATGTGAAATAAATAATATTTTTGGGAATTTTTGGCAAAATAAAATATTTTAACATTTTTCTGAATTATTAAAAGAATAATCAACTCAAAATCATTAAAACTCAGAGAGAAATTAATTTTTGAATCAATGAATTAAAATCAAAATTCAAAAATTCAATTATTCAAAAAATGGCGCCAAGAACACACCAAGAACGCGCGCCACCCCTCTGTTTCTACAGATTTGCATTTTCTCACCAATCTCACTGAATACTTGATGAAATCACACAATCCACATATCAATCTACTCATTTTCACCTCACGATCATGTCTATGGTCTTTAATTTCATTTATTTTAAGCATGGAATAAGAAATCAAGACAAAACCTCAAGATCCCTAAATTCTGCATGAAGGCTGAGAATTTTGATACACGATTCAAACAAAGCAATTATTTGACGGGAAATATTCTATGCATGATTATGAACATTTGGCAAAAGTATTGTGCGAGGAAAAATGCATAGATTAAGAGATGACCAAGTTTAGGCTTACTTGAAGTCGTGGCAGCAAGAGCAAAGTGATTTTTTAGTTGGAGGTGTTACAGATGAGTTGTGATGATCTGAACAGCTTCCCTACACCATATGGAGTGTGTTTGAATGCCTGGACTTGATTGGAAATGGCTGGATTACTTCATGGCATCTCAACTGTAACTTGGTTAAAACCTTGAGCAATTGGCTGGTGATTCTAAGAAATCAGTGTTCCAGTTGTGGTTTAAGTGTTTGGATCACTTCTATATGATGTTTATGAGGGGTGTGTGTGTGTGTGATTGGTTTGGTTGGAATGGCTCTCAAACTCAAAACCCGATAGTGACTTGCTTTGGAAGGAAATTTTGCAGTGAAAGAAGATATTTTGAGGAAAGAATCAGTTTGATGGCTTTGGTGTACTTAAACTGAGCACAAATCAGCTCTATTTATAGTAGAGGAAGTTTGTTTTGGCTGCAATAGTGAAAGGCAACTGCTGCAGAGGTTTGGCAAATGTTGATCAATAGGAATCCAAGTTTCCTCTAGCCATTGACTAGAGGTTAGAGCACAGGCCTTTGGTTCCCTAGTTCAGAGATCATCCTTAATTCATTCAGTTAGAAATGGCTCAGCTCATGCCACCTTGGTTCATCCATAGAATTCTCTAAAACAAAATTGGAGTCTTGTCCCCTCTTTAGGGTTTTTTAGGTTTGGCATCCTATTTTTAGTTCCAAAGACTTGGGAGGCTTATGGATCAGTGTTTGTCCCTCCTTGGTCTCTCCCTGAGGTTTTCAGATGGATAAACTTGTTTATCATTTGTAAAAATTGCTCAAATCGAGCAAAATGCACAAATATGCCTAGTTATGACAGTTGAAGCAAGACATATTGCCACTGTCATAACTCTTAGCTCAAATGGAATTTAATGGGGTTCTTGGCCATTTTGGAAAGCTCTCATATGATACAATATATGTACGATCATAATTTGTGTTGACACTTTTTGGACCAAGTGAAAAATGCCCTTACATTTTGGAAAAAGTGAAACAGATTCTGACTTAGTGAAAATTTCACTAAGTGTTGGAAAAAGTGACATTTCATGTTTTCTGCCATTTAGATCCAACCATAACTCAAAATCCATGATGAATTGGAATGAGGTATAGTTGAAACTTTTAAACTATGCCATGAGAGCTACAAATCCATCATTGGATCAGCCCAAATGGTTGCTTGGATCTCAAGTTATGATCCTCGGAAGTTGGTACCCTAGCCACTTTGTTCCATAACTTAGAAAATTTATGGTCACCCCTTTTACAAGTTATCCCACTTTTCTTGATTTTTATTGATGAATGATGATTCCAATCACACATTAACATCATTTTAGGGTTAGGGAACCATAATTGATCAAAAAATAAAAAAGTCAAACCTTGACTTTTGGGCACAGTTGACTTTTTATCAAATGAATTCCAAACTATGCGATCCTCTATGAAATCAAGTCCTTGACCTAAATCAAACTTGATGGATTGATTTCATAGGTGTTATAGGGTGTATTGAATCATGTCCCAAGGTTTGGGAGCATGTCCTGGTCAAAAGTCAAAGGTACAATTGACTTTTCTTGTGAAACCCTAATTGTGGTCCTGATGAACTTGAAACTTGTGGATCAAGCTTCTTGGATCAATCCATTGTTGCAAATGGATCAATGTAGTGTATTAGGGACCCTTAAATCATGTCTTGAGGTTTTGGCTCATGTTTTGTCCCAAAGGTCAACTTAGGGGTGAATTAGGTCAAGAAACCCTAATTCCTGATTTTTATTGTATGCATCCCCTGAGGCAAAATTAACTTGTTGATTGGGTTCATGATGTCCCTTGGAGCATCTTAGGTTGTGCTTTGAAGCATTGGCTCATGCCTAGAGGAAAAATTCCATCTGGAGGCCTTGGTCGACCAAAACCCTAATTTGGTGACCCGGGCGATCTTAAGGCTTGATTCACCTGGAATGCTGCAACATTGTGCTTGATTCTTGTAGTGGGAGTCCTCTTGATCCTTTGTGGATGTTTGAGAGGTTTAGACAAGTTGAGGATCATGTCATTTCTTGATTGATCCTTTTCCTAAAAGCTCAGAGAGAGCTTGAAACCTTAAGTCTAATTGCAGTGAGTGCTCAACAACCCTTGAGGAGATTGATGAGGCACAAAGGTACATCCATATTATGCTGATGATTTGCATAATGATGGGAAATCTTATTTGTCAAAATTTGGGGTATGACAGACACCCATAAATATCTTCAGCTAAGCCAGTCAAATATCTTTTAACCTTAATCTTCGGCTTTGTACAAGACATATAAATTTTCCCTAAGTAGAGTCAATCTCTCTTTCAGCCTCAATCTTGGCCTTTGTACAAGACAAATCATACTCTCCAGCAGAGTCAATCTTCTTTCAGCTTCAATCTTGGGCTTTGTACAAGACAAATCATACTCTCACCAGTAGATTCAGTTTCCCCTTTTAGCCTAAATCTTGGGCTTTGTACAAGACACACACAAATATTCCCCAGTGGAATCAAAAATCCTTTTAGCCTTAATCTTGGGCTTTGTACAAGACAAACAAAATATTTCTCCAGAAAAGTAACCTTTTAGCCTCCTCTTAGGCTTTGTAAAATGATATCCCCAAAAGAGTCAATTCTCTTTTAGCCTCAATCTTGGTCTTTATACAAGACAGATAAACACTCTCTTGAGGAGTCAGTCTTTTTTAGCCTCCTCTTAGGCTTTGTATAAGGACTTCCCCAATGGAATCAATCAATCTCTTAGCTTCAAACTTAGGCTTTGATCAAGACACATACAAAAACCAAAATCTCCTCAGAGTGTCAAACCCTAAATTTTGAACACTATGATTTCCCATCATTGTGCAAATCACCATCACAATATGGATGGGCCATTATACCTCATTAGTCTCCCCAAAGATGGGTGAGCATCCACTACAATCGGACTTAGGGTTTCAAGCCCTCACAGAGCTCTTAGACAAAGGATCAATAAAGGAATGACCTAATCTTCAACTTGTCTAAACCTATCAAACATCCACAATGGATCTAGAGGACTCCCACATCAAGAATCAAGCACAGGGTTGCAGCTTTCTGAGTGGATCAAGCCTCGAGATCGCCAATGTCACCAAATTAGGGTTTTGGTCGACCAGGGCCTCCAGATGGAAATTTTCATCTGGGTATGAGCCAATGCTTCAAAGAATAACCTATGATGCTCCAAGGGACATCATGAACCCAATCACCAATTCAATTTAGCCCCAGGGGATGCATTCATCAAAAATCAGGAAATAGGGTTTCTGGACCTAATTCACCCCTAAGTTGACTTTTTAGACAAATCATGAGCCAAGACCTCAAGAGAGGATTTGAGTATATCTAATAAACTACCTTGATACATTTGCAACAATGGATTGAGCCAAGAAGCTTGAGCAACAAGTTTCAATTTCATCTGAACCACAGTTAGGGTTTCGCGAGAAAAGTCAACTGTATCTTTGACTTTTGACCAGGACATACTCCCAAACCCTAGGCCATGATTCAATACACCCTATAACACCTATGAAATCAATCCATCAAGTTTGATTTAGGTCAAGGACTTGATTTCATAGAGGATCGCACAGTTTTGAATTCATCTGACAAAAAGTCAACAGTGCCCAAAAGTCAAAGTTTGACTTTTTGATTTTTTGGTCAATTATGGTGTTTTAACCCTAAAATGATGTTAATGTGTGATTGGAATCATCATTCATCAAGAAAAATCAAGAAAAGTGGGATAACTTGAAAAAGGGGGTAACTATAAAAACTTAGAAATTTTTCTAAGTTATGGAACAAAGTGGCTTGGGTACCAACTTTGGAGGATCATAACTCCTAAACCACAAGGCCATTTTTCCCCATCCAAAGCTGGATTTGTAGCTCTCATGGCACTCTACAAAAGCTTCAAACATGACTCATTCCAATTCCTCATGGATTTTAAGTTATGGAATGATCAAAATCACAAAAAGTGAAAATGTCACTTTTTTCCAACACTTAGTGAAATTTTCACTAAGTCAGAATCTGCCTTACTTTTTTCCAAATGTAGAGGCATTTTTCACTTGGATCCAAAAAATATCAAAACCAATTATTATCAAACAGTTGTTGTATCATATTAGGGCTTTCCAAAATAGCCAAGAACTTCACCAAAGTCCACTTGAGCCATGAGATATGACAATGCCAATATGCCTTGCTGAAAACTGTCATTGCAAGGTAGATTTTGGAGTTTTGCTCGATTTACTCAAATTTTGCAAAGGGCAAGCAACTCTATCCATCTGAACACCTCAAAGGGGGACTAAGGAGGAACCAACTCTGATCCCAAGCCTCCCAAGTCTTTGGAACCAAAAATAGCATGCCAAACCTAGAAATGCCTAAAAGAGGGACAATACTCCCATTTTGGATTGGAGCATTCAATGCATACACCAAGGTGGCATGGACTGAGCCATTTCCAAATGAATTCAGGCAAGACTTATCCAAGACCAATGGGACCAGCAGCCTGTGCCCTAACCTCTAGTCAATGGCTATAGGAGACTTGGATTCTCACTTCTCAACATTGGCCAAACCTCTGCTGTAGTTGCCAATCACTATTGCAGCCAAAACAAACTTGCTCTACTATAAATAGAGCTCAATTGTATTCAGTTTGAGTACACCAAAGCACTACAACACTTGCTTTCCTCAAAATCTCTTTCTCTAGGCAAAAATACCTTCTTTAGCAAGGTAACTCTGAGTTTTTGAGTTAGAGAGCAATTCCACCACAACTTATGATCCAAACACATCCAATATATCATATCTAAGCTGTCCAAACTCTCACAAGTGACCTGTAACACCAAAATCACAAAGTCACATCTCAAAACCTCAAAATAGGACTTTTGTGCATTTTTCAAGCCATGTCTTGATTCAGTCACTTTCCAAACCAGATAAAACCTCAAACACACTCCAAATATCATCCTTGAATTATCCCAAATGGTTCCCCCATCTGGAACACCATTTGAGAGAGTTGCTATTTTGGCCACTTTTGCCCCTTTTGCAAGAAAAAGCTCAAACTTGTTCCTGAGGTTTCCAGCTGATTCCAACCATCCTAAAAGCGTCTAAGAGATCATTTGAGGTTGTTCAAACCATCAAATCATTTCTGGAACAAGTGGCTTGGCAGATTGCACAAAAGCTCCAAAAAGAGGTAAGCATCAAAACTTGGATTCTTTGAACCATGCTTTCTTTTGATGTCCACTAATCATGCATCTCTTATACATGTTATATGTGTTGTGTTTGCACCAATTTATCATGTAATTCATGCTTGTACCAAGGGATGGCATAGAAAATGCAAATCATGGCCTATTTCAAAACCACTATCGGGTTTTTCAATAGGAGCATGATCTAAAAAAAATACCACCACCATTGGATTCCTTGTGAAATTCTAGGCAGGATAGCCCTAAATTTTGTCCCAATCCATGGAGAAATGGGAAAGTTATGGCCTTCACGTTTTCAACCAAAATCTTGCCTTGCCTTGCCTTGGGCCAGGCCAAAAACAAGGCAAGCCTTGTATATTTATGGTTGTGTTTCAATCAACGGATGTATCACCACCCCAGTGGTAAGACGCGCGCCCTATACACAAGAGGTCTGGGGTTCGAATCCCCCTCGCCCCAGATCCTCTTTTTATCATTTTTTTTCATATTTTTATTATTTTTCTTATTATTTTTAATGTTTTGGAAAATTAATAACTCTCCCAATTTTAATTATTTTTTATTGGTTCTTTTTGCAAAAAATCATACAAATGTTGAAATATTTTATTACACAAAAAAATTAAATTTATATTAGTTATTTAATATAATTAGTATTTTTGTGAATAAATTCATTTTATTTGTTTTTTTAAACATTTAAAAGTGAATATTTACTTTGAAAATCAAAACCAAATGAGTTTTAATTTATCTTGTGATTAAAGCCTCATTTTTCAAACCCTCAACAAAAAATCACAAGTGGTTTATTCAAACTTATTTGGTATTTCTTTCATTTTAATTTGATTTTCTTTAAATATTTTCTTTTTAAAAAAAACAAATTTAGGGTTTCCTTGATTTTCACTCAAACAAAACTTTTAAACACTTTGGGCCTCTATTAGAGTGTAAGACCCAACCCCTTTGTAAATACACCACCTTTTGAGCCTCAGTCATTGTATAAGTCCCCCTGTATTTTTAAAAAGTTCGGTGCGATCATCGCCCTTTTA
Organism: Lathyrus tuberosus; assembly: GCA_022829125.1. Classification (NCBI taxonomy): domain Eukaryota; kingdom Viridiplantae; phylum Streptophyta; class Magnoliopsida; order Fabales; family Fabaceae; genus Lathyrus; species Lathyrus tuberosus. Next base: position 424,435 of record JALAZF010000497.1, read on the forward strand.
AAACAAATCATATGGGTCTCTCCTCGAGCTATAAGACCCATTCAAACACTTTGGGCCTCTAATAGAATGTAAGACCCAATCCCCTTTTAACCAAAACAATTTTGGGCCTCAGATATTGTATAAGTCCCTCTGCGTTAAAAGAAAATCTTGGCGCGATCGCCAGTTCAAAAATTAAACTTTTGGGCCTCTACTTGAGCTGTAAGCCCCACCACTTATACAAAAATAACCCTTTGGGCCTCTTGAGAGAGTGTAAGATCCATCCCTTTGTACAGAAAACCTTTTTGGGCCTCAGTCACTTGTATAAGTCCCTGTACAATGTACAAAACAACAGTACAATCACTGATAAAACCTTGGGCCTCTACTTGAGCTGTAAGCCCCAACAATCTTTTCAAAGCACTTTCTCCTTTGATTTTGAATACAATACTGTTATCAAAGCTTTCTTTGTTGAACAAACTAACCAAACAACATGGAAACTCTACAACCGAGTAAGTGTTTACCCGCTTTCATATATATAATTGTATGGTGGGGCTGCTCACTGTTAGTCTTCTTTCACAAACTTTTATATACTCGTCAAATATCCACTGTGTAATACTAGTATAGTTATTTAGAGTTTTCCTCGACAACTACATCTAGCACTAGGTAAAGCCCTATTGGTCACTCTTAAATACAAACAAAACTAGATCCCCATAGGATTATCAGACACAGTTTTCCCTCCTCTTGGGGTTAAACAATATGGAGACGTGAAAGGAAGCATTCTCGGTGAACCCTTTCTCAGACTGTCACCCTTAGAAATCGTCAAAGAAACTCTACTCCCCAGAGATAATCTTTTCTCCATGAATGGCATCTCTTGAGTTTCTTCCAAATTCTCGGACTTTCCTGGCTTGATATATTCTCGGTGAATGGCATGTATTGAACTTCTCGGGGTTTGGGGACCCACTGGCTTATTAAAAGCATCCCCGCCTCCTCTTGGGCGTTGTACAAGGACCCTTCGACTTCTTAAAAGCTCTCATGCCTTCTCCTGGGCTTAGTACAAGGACCCAGAGACCTCTACAGGTATAGGAATAAAACCTAGTCATCAATTTGCTAGAGCTGTCTTTCTGAGTCAAGTGTCAGACCTGTTAATGGGTTGACCTTCATCCCTTAACATACCAGCCTTCTCTTGGGCATCATAAAAAGATCATTCACTACCTGAGAATCGATTTCTCAAAACACCCGTAGACTTGGACATTCTCAATACCCTTTGGATTTTCCATTTCCTTAAAGAACAGGAAATCTCCCTGATCCTCTGATAAATCTCAAAGTACAACATTACCCATATAAAAACTGATATTCTCTTTTAACCAACATACTGGACCTGTCACTCAACTAAAATAGTCACCAGCACCCTAGCCTCCTCTTGGGCTTTATACAATGATTCTCCCCAGCGGAGCTAACCTTTTCAGCCTCCATCCCGGGCTTCGTACGAGATACAAAAACACTCTCTTGTTGGGTATAAAAGACTCTCTTGTTGAGTCAAACATTTTCAGCCTCCATCTCAGGATTCGTACGAGATACAAAAACACTCTCTTGTTGAGTAGAAAACACTCTCTTGTTGAGTCAAACATTTTCAGCCTCTATCTCGGGCTTCGTACGACGTACTAAGACTCTCTTGTTGAGTCAAGCGCCTTTAGCCTCCATCTTAGGCTTCGTACAAGACACATACAAAAGCGCTCTCTTGTTGAGTCAACCCTCTTAGACTCTTTCTCGGGCTTCGTACGAGACACATAAAAACACCCTCTTGTTGGGTCAATAGCCTCCTCTTAGGCTTTGTATAAGAAAACCCCGGTTGAGTCAATCAACCTTTTAGCATCAAGATATGTGCCTCGTTCACAGTATACAAACATCAACAACTCCTTTCCCCCCATCTAATTACTGTAAGCGGCAAGCCTCTAGATTATTTACATCCACACCACTGTCCCTCTTTTAGCATGAGAAATTCCTAAGGAAAGATGGCATTGCTCTAAACTGAGTTAAAGTATTCTCCTTCAAGTTAAAAATCCCCTATAAAGGAAATTATGGCATTGCTGGATTCACATATCCAAGTTAAAGTAATTCTCCTTTATAATCAGTCACCCAACAGTTGTGACAAACAGACCCCCTTTAGAGATGACAAATTCTCTCTAAAGTCAAAACCCTTTAGCTTCACATCGTGGGCTTCGAACAAGATACAAATAGACCCTTCAGCTTCACATCTTGGGCTTTGAACAAGATACAAACCACCATTAGCTTCACGTCTTGGGCTTTGAACAAGACACCAAAATGACCTTTTTCCTCCCATAGAATAGGAGGAACTACGATCGCTCTGATTTCCCTGTTTCATTAAACGAGAATACGTAGGGATAAGATTGCAAAAGAATCTTAGCGAGCACACAAATCAAAAACCCAAAATCCCGTACCTTCACACATCAATCGAAAAGCATCAGTCCTAACATCCTACCAATAGCATAGTCCCGACATTTCATTCTTAACAAAATAGGCAGAGAGAGGCCCACAATCTAAACCGCATCTGTAAACCAACAGTCATCTGTTTAAACTCAGTATGCAAGCAGGGTTAATTAGATACATCTATTTCCCTTCCTTCATCAGCTTCAATAGGATAAAAAATGAATCGACCTGTAGTACCCCAGAGCGACAATGCTTAAGAACCACGTCCAAAATCGTTCGCTACAGAAAAATGGCGCCCACCGTGGGGCCCATCTTTCTTTCTTACAATTTAGGGTGAAAACCTTGGACAAGTCATTTTCATGGTGGTGGCCGCCACAGAAAAATGGCGCCCACCGTGGGGCTCTTTTTCTCTTAGCTCTCTGGTTGAAACCTGAGTGCTCAAACTGTCACAAAAATGGCGACTCTGCTGGGGAGTCATTGTCTGTCTAGGATCATAAGACTAGAGGTCTAGGATGATTAAGATAAATATATATACTGCTTTTCCTAATTGATATTTGTGTTTATTTTTCTGCTAATGGGAATGCGTGTGATGTCGCATGTGGAAAGATTGAGTATACACCTAATATAGGTGATGGCAATGCGGGTAATCTTATTGGGAGTGAATCCTAGTTAAGAGCCCCCGATCGACCATCAAACTCAGCGGAGACTCCCTTTGCAGATACATTTCTTATACTACTTCGGTTGTTGAAAGTAGTGTGGTCGACTGGGTTATCTGAGAAGCTGAGGTTTTTAGCAAACTTAATCCATTTTGTAGTGTGGAAGCTATCGGAAATAATTATCACGCGATGCTACCCTCATTTGAGATTGCTCTAAGATACATCACCTAGCACGGTTCCCGGCCCGTTGATGTTATCTCTAAGGGAATCAATGATTTTGAGAGACAGGTACAAAAAATCACCAGTATAAACCTTGGGGGGGTAGAGCCTTGACTTCATGACACCGACCCTTTGACCCCATGTTTTTTCTATGTTTTTGTGTGCTGCATTCATACATTCATTTAAAAAAACATTAAGACAAAGAAAATCTTCTCTTCTAGCCTCTCTTTTTCAAATTAAACTAAGACAATGATTGCAAATATCAGAGAAAGGAGATTGCGCTAATGGATTTTGGTAGAAGGAAAACTCATAAGTACAACTTCAAGGTTCCCAAGTTAGAGAATTTGAGAGGTTTGGCGAGAATGATCACCAACCATGAGGCTTTCAGAGCCAAGTATGGAGGATTGCTGTCCTTGTTAAGGGTCCATATAATTGAAGGAATCCTGTCCACGCTAATCCAGTTCTACGATCCAGTTTATCACTGTTTCACATTCCTGGATTATCAACTTGCACCAATGCTGGAGGAGTACTCTCACCTGACTGATTTACATATTACTGATCAAGCTCCCTTTTCTGGACTGTAAGAAATTCCAAAGGACCAAACCATTGCAAGAGCTATTTATTTGAATGAGTCAGAAGTCAGGACTCACATGACCACTAAGGGTGGCATCCAGGGTTTGCCAGCCCAGTTCTAGACAAAGAAAGCTCTATACTTTGCCAGTATAGGGAACATGGCCGCTTTCGAGAGCATCTTTGTTTTGCTCACCTATGGGTTATTTTTGTTTCCCAACATCGATAACTTTGTAGATATCAACGCCATTAAGATTTTCCTGATCGGAGACCCGGTACCGATCTTACTCGCAGATGCGTATCATTCGGTACACTTAAGTAATTTATACAACGGAGGAATGATCACATGCTGTGTACCCCTGCTATACAAATGGTTCACATCCCATTTGCCCAAGTCTGCTACATTTTGGGATCAAAAGAATACTTTACGTTGGTCGCAGAGAATCATGTCTCTTACCAACTCTGACATCGATTGGTACAATCGAATCTATGACGGGATCAGGATCATTGACCGTTGTGGAAATTTCCCAAATGTACCCTTTATAGGAACTAAGGGAGGAATCAACTATCATCCGATATTGGTTCGTCGACAATTTGGATACCCGATGAGGCACGTCCCACTGAATGCTCATCTGGAAGGTCTTTTCTTCATGGAAGGAGAAAATGACAGGGCACTAATGACGGAAATAGTGCACGCATGGAAACACGTTCATAGGAAAGGACGAGAGTCTCTAGGAAAACTAGATTGTGTCTTGATGGAGCCTTATCTCCACTGGGTACAAACTAGAGCTCTCAAGTTGAGGATGCCTTACCCTCGTCAGGAAGTTCTTCCATTAAGGGACTCTGCCCTTTATTTCATGTCTGAGACGGAAAAACTTCAGGTTACTCTCAGCAAAGTTCAGCAGGAGAGGAGGTCTTGGAGGAACAAGTACCGTATTCTCAATGTGGAGTTCAAGAAAATACAACAGCTATTAAGAGAATAAGATCTATTGAGATTCTAGAGCAACATGCTGTAGAGAATCAGGATGACCAAAGGAATTTGCTCGCTCCTTTCACTTGGCAGAGGAATGGCAACCTGACAACAGCCCAAGAGCCCCGATCAAAGAAAAGGAAAGCACCCGAACCAACACTTGAGCTCTCTTCAGAGAGGACTCAGGATCCATTAGTTTAGATTTCTTTTTCTAGCACTTTGTAATCTACTGTATTTCCATTTCCGCAATCCTTTGAATTCAATAAAATGGGGTTTCCCCACAGTTTGATATTTGCAATCTAATTGTCGAAGTTTACTTTGAATAAACAAAAATAATTAATAATCATTTCATTCATCATTCTCATAAACACATTCTTCTTACCTACGAATCTCACGTTTGCGTCTCGATTCTAGAGTCAAACTGTCTCATTCGTACAATACTCGGGCCAATCACCAGAAAAAGATGGATGATCTCGAGGGAGAGAACAGAGAGTTGAGAGAAGAGATCGACACTCTGAAAGAGGATCTGAGAAAGCTTCATAACGACATGCAAGCTCTAGCAGAAGCTCAGATGCAACAACAAAGGACTGTGATCTCGAAGATCACATCTACGCCCATAGTGGAGAAGTATGATCCTAGGTACAAGATGCCGAAAGATCGCCCCTGGGGCATGCCACTCAACTATATCCCGGAAGGATATGTTCTTCCGATCGCTGAGGATCAGGGAACCACAACAGGAGCCGCTGGGCCTGAAGGTTACAAACTTTGGGAAAGCGAAGATGCCAGGGGCATGGCAGCAACTCCTGAAGGTTACAAACTTCGGGAGGCACCGAGAGTCTCAGCCATAATGACTGTACCACCACCCGTGGTACACACTGTCCCGGAAGTACAGATTCCCCAGATACCTTCTGGTGGAAACGAAAGCATGTTCGACAGAATGAATGAGTTCCAGGAACAGTTCCTGGAAATGTAGAAAGAACTGCAGGCCCTTCGCGGTCAGGATTTATTTGGAAAGGACGCTGCAGACCTCTGCTTGGTCCCTAATGTGAAGGTTCCGCACAAGTTCCAAGTACCCGACTTTGAAAAATACAAGGGTAACTCTTGCCCTCAGAGTCATTTAGTGATGTATGCTCGGCGAAGGTCAGCTCAGACAAAGAACTAGGAACTACTAATTCATTACTTTCAGGATAGTTTAACCGGTGCCACATTAAAATGGTACATGGGTTTTAACCGCGCTACGATCGGCACATTCAGAGATCTTGGCGCTGCTTTCGTTCAGCAGTACAAATTCAATTTGGACATGGTACCAGACAGATATCAACTCAGATCGATGTCACAAAAGGACAAGGAAACCTTTAAAGAATACGCTCAGAGATGGCGTGAAATTGCCGCTCAGATTTGTCCACCTCTTGAGGAAAAAGAGATGACAAAGATCTTCTTAAAAACCTTAAGCTCATTTTACTACGACAGAATGATCGCCAGTGCACCCAGTGACTTCACCGAGATGGTAGGCATGGGAGTTCGTCTTGAGGAAGCCGTCCGAGAAGGACGTTTAGTAAAAGATCCTGGATCATCAAGTAGTACAAAATGACACGGTAGTGCTCTCCCTAAGAAAAAAGAGCAAGATATCAGGAATATCTCTCTCAAAAAGCAAAGACGACGATATCAACCAGTAGCGGCGGTAACTCCTGCTATTAATCCTGCGCCTGTTCCTACGCATCAACCTTAGGTTGCATATAGCCAACCTAATCAACATCAATTTCAGCAAAGGACACAACAGTCTCTTCAGCAGACTCGTCCTCCATACAACAACAACCGTACAATGTGACCACCAGGGTTTGACCCTATACCTATGTTGTACGCCGAACTGTTTACATTACTACTGGTCAAGGGGCACGTCCAGACTAAGTCTCCTCTTACAATTCTGGAAAATCCGCCTTATTGGTTCAAAACGGATCATACTTGTCCTTACCATCAAGGAGGACCAGGGCATAACATAGAAAACTGTCTCAGTTTCAAATCCGATGTACAAAAGCTTATTAGGAGCGGGGTCTTATCTTTCAAAGATACGAATCCGAATGTTCTCACAAACCCACTGCCTCAACATGGGAAAGTTGCAGTCAATTTGATAGAGGGGGAGTCTAACAACACCTATCAAATTCATGATGTACTCTTATTAAGAACCAACTTGGTCAAGATGCATTGTAGACAGAGCGGATATGGCCATGTGCCACCTTATAATTATCACCTGTGTCATATCTGCTCTAAAAAAAATCAGGGATGTTCTGTGGTGCAATCAGCACTACAGGAACAATTGGATCTCGGATGGATCCAAGAGCATCGAGTTCGTGGAGTCAGCATGACCTATACGAATTCCAACATCATTCAGAACAACGACATCCGTACAATAAATGTCAACTTGGTGGCGATGCACTCAAGGCAAAGCCAGTATCATAATCTTCCGCAGTACGATTATAATTCTTGTCTGACTTGCTCGGTAAACATATAGGGATGCTCTTTTGTACAAGAGGCCCTCTAGTGTCAGATGGATCTTGGATGGATCCAGGACTACCATGATAGAAATCCTTATCATATCAACATGGTTCAAATCTTTGATATTCGTCTAATGAATACCAACTTGGTGGAGTTACATGCCAGGCAGGTCCACCTTGGTTTACTCACTTCGCACAATTATCAGAACGGTAAAGGATGTTGTGAGAGTAACCAAGGGTGCGCTCTCGTTCAAAGAACTTTACAACACTTGTTAAACCACTGGTGGCTTCCAATCTATATGAATAAAGACACGCAACAAATCAGTGTGGTTGATGGGAACCCTACTCAGCATTGAAGTCAGGATGTCCGATCTACGGAAATAGATCTAGTGAAGTTGCACTGCATTCAAAGTGGGCGTGGCCAGGTGCCACCACACAACTATGAACGTTGTAGAGTCTGTTCGGAAGATAACCAAGGATGTTACCTCGTGCGAGCAGCTCTCCAAGGTCTGTTAGATCGCAAGGAGATTCACCCATACCTAGCTTCGGGGTCCGTCGACTGGACGCCGGACTACTTCGCTGATCAAATCAAAGACGTGGTTGTAATCTCTGACCCTGAGAGGAACAAGGATGTTTGTACCATCATGCCTCTACTAGATGAATCAAAGGTTCTTAGCAAGGAACTGATTGAAGTTACTTACGACAGTCAGAAAAATCAAAAGGCTCTTGTAGTTATCTATCTGTCGGGACCATTACCATATGAATCAGCTAAGGCGATCCCTTACAAATACGGTGCAACAACAATTGAGAATGGAAAGGAAATTCCATTGCCCTCCATCGTGAATATTGTAGACATCATTCGAGTAACACGGAGTGGTCGAATCTTCAACCGAAGAGTTGAAGAACCTAACGGAGAAAAGTAACTTCCGACTGAAGCTCCTAATCCACCAGTCGGGCCATCCAGTAAGCCCGACCTTTCAAAAAAAATGATGAGATGCTGAAGCTCATCCAAAGGAGTGAATACAACATTGTTGATCAACTGTTACAAACTCCTTCAAAGATCTCAGTGCTATCACTTTTACTCAGTTTTGAAGCCCACAAAGAGGCTCTACAGAAAGTCTTAGAATAGGCCTTTGTAGAACAGGATGTGTCAATACGACAGTTTGATAGCATCATCTCTAACATCACTTCCTGCAACAACTTAGGATTCAGTGATGAGGATTTACCAAAGGGGGGCAAAAGCCACAACATGGCACTCAATATCACAGTTAACTGCCAGGACGATGCTTTAGCCAGCGTACTGGTAGACATAGAATCGACCATCAACGTTATGCCAAAGTCCAATTTAATGCGAAGGGTCCCCGATGAGGGGCAGTGAGGTCATCGTCAAAGAGTTTGACGAGTCTTGGAAAGCAGTTATCGGCGAAGTCGGCCTTCCCATAACTATCGGTCCTCACACTTTCCTAATTACTTTCTAGGTCATGGACATCCGGGCAACATACAGTTGTTTATTAGGAAGACCTTGGATACACAAGGCTGGGGCAGTCACTTCGACGCTGTACCAAAAGCTGAAGTTTGTCAAAAACGATCAACTCGTCACGGTTTGTGGAGAACAAGCCTTGCTCGTGAGCAACTTGTCATTATCTACTTGTGTAGAACCCGAGGAGGTTATTGGAACTCAGTTCCAAGCATTGTCGGTGAGCAATGAGAATTAATCAGAGAAAGGAACCTCGATTTCCTCATACAGAGTTGCTCTCGAAGTGATCGAGAATAACAATGCAAAAGGATGGGGACAACTTGTCATTCCTAATGATAATAAAACAAAGAAGGGTCTTGGTTTTTCTGCAACCTGCACCCAGACGGCTGCTAATGATGAAAGTCTTCATCCCATTCAGGACTTCTTCCATAGTGGAGGTTTCCTTCACCTAGTACCTCAAATAGTCCATACCATCAACGAGGGAGATTCCTCTGATACAGATGAGGAATGGAAGTCCTATCTCAACAAGGACAGTTATATGTCTCAAGAAGAGGTGCCTACGCCCTTTTGCTATCCCGCACAGAGTCCGAGATTTATACCGAGGTCAGATGTTGAAATGATATACGGAGATTGTGATCATGAAGGATGTCGTGCTCCACCAAACTCATTAGAGGAGGACACTCTAATGAAGTACAACTTTGACCACGACTATTATGGCCCAATGGATGGCCTGCCTATCTGGCAGCCGTACCCAGAAGACTTTGGGCAAGAAAATCAGCCGAACAATGAAAATCAGCTGAGCGTCATTGAAAATGAATACCTGTGTCCCCACCATGTCATGAGATCAACACTCAGATCATTCAGAAAGTATCCAGTACGACGATGAATTTGAACAGCTTTCCGGACTAGAATTCATCAACTACGCTTTTCCTGAGGTCAACGTCATCGAGAGAGATGACCCCTCAAGTTCCAAAGAAGTGTGGGATACCTTGGGACAACCAAGTGGAAAATTTGACTTCATGGTCAAGTACACCGCTCCTGAAAGCCCTCGTATCAGGCTCAAAGAAATCCAGCCAACTGGATGGGGAGATTTGCCTGAGAGCACAAATACTATGCAAAATACAACAGAGGAATCCTCCTACGACAACTCTGCCTAGGAGACAGATTCCAATGATCCTGCTCCACCAGAAATCAGTATTATTTCTGAAGACAAATCAAGGAAGGTACCAGACTTTGTGATTCACCGAGGAGTTCGCCGCCAATGGGTTGTTGTCGATGTTCCGAAGATTGTTCATAAGTCAAAGTAATTGCCGTCTTTTAACCTTTCACCCCGCCCAGGTGAAACAGATGTTTTGATAGGGCTCACTTTCTGCAAATTTTCCTCTTCGCTTCGTCCAAAGCGACTTGTTCATAAATAAAATAACGTCGTTCTGTAATTTCCGCATTAATTGCTGTTTTCTCTTTTCGCTTTTCTCAGAAAATGGTAATCCTAAAAAACTCAAATAATAAAAACAAGCAGTTTTCCGAAAATACACTGCACACACTTGCATTCTCTCTACCTCTTCTAAACACGAATCATCACGTCATGCAGATTGCTTGTTTTAAACCCCATTGAAACATACGATCCGATGCCTTCTCCTAACTTTGCATTCCCGGTATTTGGGGCTGAAGAAGAAGTTGACGACGAAATTCCAGAAGAGATCTCCCGACTACTCAAACAGGAGGAAAGGTCCATTGAACCTCACAAAGAGTCGTTGGAAACGATCAACGCGGGTCCAGAAAAAGAGAGAAAAGAAATCAGGATTGGGGCACTGCTCATTCCAACTGCCAAAGAGAGTTTGATAAAGCTTCTCAGAGAATTTCTCGATGTGTTTGCTTGGTCCTACCAGGACATGCCAAGGTTGAATACCAGCATCGTGGAACATCATTTACCGTTACGATCAGAATGTCCGCCAGTAAAACAGAGGTTTAGACGGACTCACCCAGACATGGCCATCAAAATCAAATAGGAGGTACAGAAACAGATTGACGTGGGTTTCCTCGCCACATCGGAGTATCCTCAATGGTTAGCCAACATAGTACCCGTTTCGAAAAAGGACGGAAAAGTCAGAATGTGTGTCAATTACAGAGATCTAAATAATGCTAGTCCGAAGGACGACTTTCCTTTACCACACATTGACATACTGGTAGACAGTACAGCAAAGTTCAAATTTTTTTCCTTCATGAATGGATTCTCGGGCTATAATCAAATCAAAATGGGGCCGAAAGATATGGAGAAAACTTCATTCATTACCCCATGGGGTACCTTTTGTTACAAGGTAATTCTGTTCGGTTTGAAGAACGTCATGGCAACCTATCAAAGGGCCATGACTACTCTGTTTCATGACATGATCCACAAGGAAATTGAGGTATATGTCGATGACATGATTGCCAAATCTAAGACAGAAGAGGAGCATGTGACCCAACTGTCAAAACTATTCGAGTGGTTGAGAAAGTAGAAACTCCACTTGAATCCCAACAAGTGCACCTTCGGTGTCCGTTCAGGGAAACTTTTAGGGTTCATCGTCAGCCAAAAAGGAATTGAGGTTGATCCTGACAAGGTCAAGGCCATTCAAGAAATGCCTTCTTCGAAAACTGAGAAACAAGTCAGAGGATTCCTGGGATGTTTGAACTACATCTCCAGATTCATATTCCTCATGACTGCGACATATGCGCCGATTTTCAAATTACTCAAAAAGAACCAGGACTGCGTTTGGACTGAAGATTGCCAAACCGCCTTTGACAGTATTAAGGAATATCTGTTGAACCCACCAATTCTATCACCTCCTGTGGAAGGAAGACCACTGATCATCTACCTCACAATCCTAGAGGACTCCATGGGGTGTGTACTTGGCCAACAAGACGAAACCAAATGGAATGAGTCTGCCATCTACTATTTGAGCGAGAAATTCAATGGCTGCGAGACTCGGTACACTATGCTTGAGAAAACTTGCTGCGCTTTGGTTAGGGCAGCCAAACTTCTTCCCCAGTACATGATTCGTCACACTACTTGTTGATCTCATAAATGGATCCAATCAAGTATGTCTTTGAAAAACTTGCTCTCACGGGAAGAATCGCCCGTTGGCAGATGTTGTTATCAGAACACGACATCGAGCACCACACTCAGAAAGCCGTTAAAGGGAGTATTTTAGCCGATCATTTGGCTTATCAACCGATTGACGATTAGGAATCAGTCGGATTTGACTTCCCAGAAAAAGATGTCATGTATTTAAAAATTAAGGATTGCGATGAACCATTACCCAGTGAAGGGCCAGAACCAGGTTCCCAATGGGGACTAATTTTTGACGGAGCAGTTAATCATTACGGAAATGGAATTGGGGCGATCATCATAACACCTCAGGGTACCCACATTCCTTTCACTGCCAGACTTACATTCAAGTGTACAAACAACGAGGCCAAATACGAAGCTTGTGTTATAGGTCTCGAGGAAGCGATTGATTTGAGGATCAAGAACTTGGATGTATATGGCAACTCAACTTTGGCCGTCAATTAGATCAAATGAGATTATAACACATACCAATCCAGATTGATTCCTTACAAAGACTATGCGAGAAGGTTGTTACCGTTCTTCAACATAATCGAGTTTCATCACATCCCTCGTGAAGAGAATCACATGGATGATGCCTTAGCCACCCTCTCTTCCATGATTAGTGTAGTTCAATGGACCGACTTGCCTAAGATCGACATAATGCACCTTGAAAGGCCCGCTTACATCATCACGATTGAAGCAGTCATAGACGATAAACCTTGGTATCACGATATCAAATGCTTCCTTCAGAAACAAGAGTACCCACCTGGGGCACTAAGAAAAGACAGAAAAACCCTCAAAAGACTAGCAGGCAGTTTCTTCCTGAGCGGTGATACACTCTATAAGAGGAACTTTGACATGGTCTTGCTCCGATGTGTAGACAGAACAGAAGCAGACATGCTGATAAAAGAAATTCATGAAGGATCCTTTGGCACTCATGCCAACGGACACGCAATGGCGAGAAAAATTATGAGGGCAGGTTACTATTGGTTGACCATGGAATCCGACTGCTACAAGTACATGAGGAGGTGTCATAAGTGTCAGATATACTCCGACAAAATCCATGTACCGCCAACACATCTCAAAGTTCTTTCTTCCCCATGGCATTTTTCCATATGGGGAATCGACATGATCGGCATGATTGAACCTAAAGCTTCAAACGGACATCGGTTCATTCTAGTAGCCATTGACTACTTCACCAAGTGGGTCAAAGCAGCGTCATACACCAATGTGACCCGACAAGTGGTGGTACGATTTATCAAAAACAATATCATCTGCCGTTATGGTGTTCCGAGCCAGATCATTACTGATAATGGATCTAACTTGAACAACAAGATGATGAAAGAGTTGTGCGCTGAGTTCAAGATCGAACACCATAACTCATCTCCCTACCGACCCAAGATGAATGGAGCGGTAGAAGCGGCTAACAAGAACATCAAGAATATTGTTCAAAATATGGTCGTAACCTACATAGATTGGCATGAGATGCTGCCCTATGCTCTTCACGGTTATCGCATATCTATCCACACTTCAACAGGGGCAACCCCTTTCTCTCTAGTGTATGGCATGGAGGTAGTGCTCCCCATCGAAGTAGAGATCCCGTCAATCACGGTATTGATGGAAGCTAAGCTAACAGAAGCTGAATGGTGTCAAAGACGACACGAAGAACTGAATCTGATCGAAGAAAAGAGAATCACGGCTCTATGCCACGGTCAGTTGTATCAGCAAAGAATGAAGAAGGCATTCGACAAAAAGGTTTGACCTCGCGTCTTCAGGAAAGGAGACCTCCTGCTCAAAAAGGTATAATCCTTTCTCACTAACTATTGGGGCAAATGGACTCCGAATTATGACGGCCCCTATGTGGTCAAGAATGCTTTCTTAGGCGGTGCCTTGAGACTTGCAACCATGGACGGAGAGGAATTTGCCTACCCCATAAACGTTGATGTAGTCAAGAAATACTTTGCCTAAACTAAAAAAAAAAACGTCTCGGTGGATTGAAAACTCGAAAGGGCGGTCTAGGCAAAAATTAGAGACATAATCAAAAAATCATCCCGATGGATTGGAAATCTCAAAGTACAATCCAGGAAAAAGTTAGGGATAATGGCAAGTAACTACGTCCAACAGGGGCAAATCCACTAGTAGCAGTCGTGCCATCCATCAAAAAACTCCAGTCAAGGTCATCTTCGACAAAAGCTCAGGATGCCCAGAATTCAAAGTTGGTAGAAGGATAGTGGTCGTTATATTTCAATGTAGCCCTTTTCCCTTAAATTACCATTTTCTAACTTTGTAAATACTCTATGGAATCACACGTTTGGCTGATTTCCATCCTATCAATAAAATTTGAGCCCTTGTGCTTTTTTTTGCAGTTCATATTTGTTTTAGCTTTACAGAACGATATTTTAACATGATTAGCGATTCTTGAAATAAAACAAAAATGAATTTACTTGTTAAAACTTTTTTGGCTTTTAAAATAAAGATGGCAATTTCTTTTGACTGTTGAACATCGAAAGAACATCAACCGCTTCTCCAGAAGTAAGCGAGCTTCAAAGTGCAGAATCATAGTACTCCTTCTAAACCAGTACGCCTGAACGAAGGATCAACTGTGTCAGATGCGAATGTTTCGTCCGACACCACCGGCAGAGTTCTTATCTCCTAAGCCCGACCAACGACTGTCCCCACAGGGACTATCTCTCCTAAGCAAGGCAGAATTGATATCATGAACCATTGATACTTTTCATCCCCCACAGTGGCCGAGTATCCCATTGTGTTCATCCGTCAGTTTGTATGTTGCGTCAGTTTTATCAGCATAAACATACATACATCATGCATTATTGATTTACATTCGCATTCATATTGCATCACTATCACTCTAGTCGGTCTTATCCCCTAGTGATAAAAGTCCCCTCAATCGAGTTGTCAGTTCTTTCCTCGTCAGGAAATGTTGCGTCTGCACACTCTCTCTCCTCCAGTTTCATTCTAGAATGAAGTCGGCCCTTGACCACTTTGATAACTTGAACCTCTGAAAGACCAGAGAAAAAGTTCGATAAAAGTCACTATTTGCCATCGAAGATGATATCATCGCTTTCCCGAATTAAGGAAAATCCCCAGAGAAAGCCTCACGACTATAGACTTTCAGCAACACATTGATTTTGCTCTCCGGAGAGTCGATGTTAATGAAGTCATCAGTACCTCAAAATTGGATCACATCATATGGCATTTCTCCGAGAAGATCTCTGAGAAAAGTATGATGTAATATCTCTAAGCGAAGGCAGTCTCTCAAGAGACTCGTTCTCCCCCAGTAGAGTTAACGAATGGCATCTCCAACAGAGAAGTTTGTACCCCTCTACAACTCAGACAGATGGGCTCCCCAGCGAGTCTGAAATCAAAGTTTTTTCTATCAAATGGCATCTCCCCAGAAAAATTCAGCGAGAAGTTTGAGGAAAACCGCTACACATAGTGTCCCTTGTCAATAAAGAAACTTAGACCATTTCCTTGGTAGGAAACCAAGATTGAGGGGAAGTTTATTTCAAAAGAAACTAAGACCAGTTCCTTGGTAGGAAACCAGGATCGAGGGGAAGTTTATTTCAGAAACTAAGACCAGTTCCTTGGTAGGAAACCATGATCGAGGGGAAGTTTATTTCAGAAACTGAGACCAGTTCCTTGGTAGGAAACCAGGATCAAGGGGAAGTTTATTTCAAAAGAAAACTGAGACCAGTTCCTTGGCTGAAGACCAGGATCGAGGGGAAGTTTTTACCTTTTCTAAGCATCATTCCTTAGCAAAAGAAAAAGGATACGTGAACTACTATTCTTAACCACCATCAAAATTTCGGGTATTCCGATATTTAATCTTCTTGCACCGTGAATTCCCGAATACCTTCTCCATTCACACCTTCGGGTCCAAGAAGATTAAATAGGGGCATCTGTCATACCCCAAATTTTGATCACTAAGATTTCCCATCATTGTGCAAATCATCATCACAATATGGATAGGCCATCATACCTCATTAGTCTCCCCAAAGATGGGTGAGCATCCACTACAATCGGACTTAGGGTTTCAAGCCCTCTCAGAGCTATTAGACAAAGGATTAATCAAAGAATGCCATGATCTTCAACTTGTCTAAACCTCTCAAACATCCACAATGGATCCAGAGGACTCCCACATCAAGAATCAAGCACAGGGTTGCAGCATTCTGAGTGGATCAAGCCTCGAGATCGCCAGTGTCACCAAATTAGGGTTTTGGTCGACCTGGGCCTCCAGATGGAAATTTTCATCTGGGCATGAGCCAATACTTCAAAGCAAATAACCTATGATTCTCCAAGGGACATCATTAACCCGATCATCAAGTCAATTTAGCTCCAGGGGATGCATTCATCAAAAATCAAGAATTAGGGTTTCTGGACCTAATTCACCCCTAAGTTGACTTTTGAGACAAATCATGAGCCAAGACCTCAAGAGAGGATTTGAGGATCTCTAATAAACTACATTGATCCATTTGCAACAATGGATTGAGCCATGAAGCTTGAGCAACAAGTTTCAATTTCATCTGAACCACAATTAGGGTTTCGCGAGAAAAGTCAACTGTATCTTTGACTTTTGACCAGGACATACTCCCAAACCCTAGGACATGATTCAATACACCCTATAACACCTATGAAATCAATCCATCAAGTTTGATTTAGGTCAAGGACTTGATTTCATAGAGGATCGCACAGTTTTGAATTCATCTGACAAAAAGTCAACTGTGCCCAAAAGTCAAAGTTTGACTTTTTGATTTTTTGATCAATTATGGTTTTTTAACCCTAAAATGATGTTAATGTGTGATTGGAATCATCATTCATCAAGAAAAATCAAGAAAAGTGGGATAACTTGAAAAAGGGGTAACCATCAAAACTTATAAATTTTTCTAAGTTATGGAACAAAATGGCTTGGGTACCAACTTTGGAGGATCATAACTCCTAAACCACGAGGCCATTTTTCCCCATCCAAAGCTGGATTTGTAGCTCTCATGGCACTCTACAAAAGCTTCAAACATGGCTCATTCCAATTCCTCATGGATTTTAAGTTATGGAATGATCAAAATCACAAAAAGTGAAAATGTCACTTTTTTTCCAACACTTAGTGAAATTTTCACTAAGTCAGAATCTGCCTTACTTTTTTCCAAATGTAGGGGGTATTTTTCACTTGGATCCAAAAAGTATCAAAACCTATTATGATCAAATAGTTGTTGTATCATATGAGGGCTTTCCAAAATGGCCAAGAACATTCACTACATCTCGGCATCATACAAAGATCATTCACTACCTGAGAATCAATTTCTCAAAACACCCGTAGACTTGGACAGTCTCAATACCCTTTGGATTTTCCATTTCCTTAAAGAACAGGAAATCTCCCTGATCCTCTGATCAATCTCAAAGTACAACATTACCCATATAAAAACTGATTTTCTCTTTTAACCAACATACTGGACCTGTCAGTCAACTCAAACAGTCACCAGCACCCTAGCCTCCTCTTGGGCTTTGTACAATGATTCTCCCCAGCGGAGCTAACCTTTTCAGCCTCCATCTCGGGCTTCGTACGAGATACAAAAACACTCTCTTATTAAGTATAAAAGACTCTCTTGTTGAGTCAAACATTTTCAGCCTCCATCTCGGGCTTCGTACGAGATACAAAAACACTCTCTTGTTGAGTATAAAAGACTCTCTTGTTGAGTCCAACAATTTTCAGCCTCCATCTCAGGCTTCGTACGAGGTACAAAGACTCTCTTGTTGAGTCAAGCGCCTTTAGCCTCCGTCTTGGGCTTCGTACAAGACACATACAAAAGCGCTCTCTTGCTGAGTCAACCCTTTTAGCCTCTCTCTCGGGCTTCGTACGAGACACACAAAAACACCCTCTTGTTGGGTCAATAGCCTCCTCTTAGGCTTTGTATAAGAAAACCCCGGTTGAGTCAATCAACCTTTTAGCATCAAGATTTATGCCTCGTTCACAATATACAAACATCAACAACTCCTTTTCCCCCATCTAATTGCTGTAAGCGGCAAGCCTCTGGATTATTTACATCCACGCCACTATCCCTCTTTTAGCATGAGAAATTCTTAAAGAAAGATGGCATTGCTCTAAACTGAGTTAAAGTATTCTCCTTCATGTTAAAAATCCCCCATAAAGGAAATTATGGCATTGCTGGATTCACATATCCCAGTTAAAGTAATTCTCCTTTATAATCAGTCACCTAACAGTTGTGACAAACAGACCCCCTTTAGAGATGACAAATTCTCTCTAAAGTCAAAACCCTTTAGCTTCACATCTTGGGCTTCGAACAAGATACAAATAGACCCTTCAGCTTCACATCTTGGGCTTTGAACAAGATACAAACCACCTTTAGCTTCACGTCTTCGGGTTTGAACAAGACACCAAAACGACCTTTTTCCTCCCATAGAATAGGAGGAACTACGATCGCTCTAATTTCCCTGTTTCGTTAAACGGGAATACGTAGGCATAAGATTGCAAAATAATATTAGCGAGCACACAAATCAAAAACCCAAAATCCAGTACCTTCACACATCAATCGAAAAGCATCAGTCCTAACATCCTACCAATAGCATAGTCCCGACATTTCATTCTTAACAAAATAGGCAGAGAGAGGCCCACAATCTAAACCGCATATGTAATCCAACAGTCATCTGTTTAAACACAGTATGCAAGCAGGGTTAATTAGAGACATCTAATTCCCTTCCTTCATTAACTTGAATAGGATAAAAAATGAATCGACCTGTAGTACCCCAGAGCGACAGTGCTTAAGAACCACGTCCAAGATCGCTCGCTACACAGAGGAAATCAAAATCTCTCTGTAGGAAGACATTTCTCAGTGTTATCACATATCAAAACAAACAAATCAAAACAAACCTTAATCCCAGATAACTGCTATAAGTGGCACACTTATTGATTCAGAAATCTAAGTTGTCGTCCATCTTTTATCCTGGTAAATCCTCTCTTTCATCTAATTGCCGTAAGTGGCAAGCCTCTGGATTATTTACATCCACGCCACTGCCCCTCTCTTAGCATGAAAGACTCCTAAGGAAAAATGGCATTGCTCAACACTGAGTTAAAGTTTTCTCCTTCAGGACAAATCCCCTATAAAGGAAATTATGGCATTGTTGGATTCACATACCCCAGTTAAAGTAATTCTCCTTTATAATCAGTCACCCAACAGTTGTGATAAACAGACGAGATGTCTCCCTTTAGAGATGACAAATTCTCTCTCAGTCAAACTTTTAACTTCAATCTTGGGCTTTGAACAAGACACAAATATCCTTTTAGCTTCAATCTTGGGCTTTAAACAAGACACCAAAACATCTTTTTAGGAGGAACTACGATTGCTCTGAATTCCCTGTTTTTCTCTAACGGGAATACGTAGGCATAAGATTGCGAAATCTTAGCGAGTACACCAATCCAAAAACTTTAGGTTCAGTACCTTCACACATTCATCAAAAACTTTAGGTCTAGTACCTTACCAAAAAGATCGGAAAAAACCCAAAATCAACAAAAACTCTCTCTCAAACACTCCCAAAGAAGAAACTTTCCTAACCCACAACAGATAAACACCAGTAAGTAGAAAGCAGTAAGGAAAATCACTAACAACCTGTGGATAACCACATATAGGATGGGTATTTGACAACTCCCCATTGTATAACTTGACCCCGAACTCCCCAATCTCTTTAAAGCATTTGTTCTGTTAAACATTTGTGTGCAAGGTTTGTTTTAGATAGCTTTCCTTTTCTTTCCAGCTTCATAGGATAAATAAGAAATCAGAAAGTAACACCCTAACTCCTACCATTACGGTGAGGAGAAACCCGTGGCGATAAGGTGGTCGCGTCACCGACAAAAATCGCACGCTACAGGAAAATGGCGACTCTGCTGGGGAGTTTATTTGTAGGTGTTTGTCTTACCTTAGTCATCATTCGTCACCATTTGCCAACACTTATACCTTGTGATATTGCACTACATTTCTCATTTAAGATTTTTGGCTCATCTCCCAAGGTTCTTTTTTTAGAGATTATACTTTTCACAAATTGTTGGTACATGGGCATTTTCTCAAGTTCTTCAAAATTTTGATGAACATTTTAAGAAATTTCTAAAAAAAATTTCTCGTTTTGATCCTTATTCTTCACATTTTGAGGAAAAAGTAGTCTAATTACTAGTTTGGTCTCATTCTTCTTTTTATATTCTGTAGATTTTAGGGAGATATAAGTGCTTCTGGTTCTTCCCTGTCCTCCTTCACTTCCAGATCCACCTTTAGAAATTTCTCATCACTTGTTTCCTTCTCTTATTTACCTTAAACAACCTTATGAATTCTTATTGTGAAAGCAGTAACATTGATATGATCTATGGGACTTATGACTGTGGTTCTCAAAATACTCCCTTGTGCTTGTTGTGAAACCTATAATTCTTATTTGTCACTTCATTGCATTGTGTTGCACCCCAAAATTTGCCCTCTCGTTTGTAACCCCAACTGGTTTTTGCTTTGCATTCATCTGCATTTCCATTAGGTCATAACTGTCATATAATGGCATTGGCTCTTGAGACACGGGATCAAGTTTTATTCCAAATTTTTAAGCAGCAAGCATCAGAAACTCTGGCATTTATTTTGCTCGGTGATCCAGTACCTGACTGTATTTTTCCAGCAAGGTATCTTGAGCGCGAAAGGAAATTCACAGATTATTTCAGGTATTATTCATGCACAATATCAAATGACAAGTTTCAGAGGCATAACAAAGCTCAGAACAAGTGGCAACAGGCGGTTCTCCAAGTTTCCCTACTTGTGGCGCCAAATTTGAAAATTTGAATGTGGTAATCGATTACCTATATATGGGTAATCGATTAACACAAGCGAAATTGGCCCAAACACTTCATTTTTTAACACTGCAGCATTTGGATTGCATTTTGGTCATGTGGTTTCCCATTTACACAAGTTGGAAGGATCTAGAATTAATTCCAATTTGGATTAATTTCATTTTTTATTCCATTTCCCTCCAAAATTCAAACATTTTCCATTCTTAATCTCATTCCTAATTTCCATTCCAAACACTAACCCACACTCCAAACCATATTTTGATTCCTAACCTAGGGATTATATAAACAAATTTGCTCCAAACCTCTCATAAGAACCCTCATTTTTCTAAATTTTCTACACATCTCATTCCAATTCTCTCTCAATTTTTCACTCTCCATTTCCGTCTTCAACCTTCGCCAAAGCTCTTCCATTATAATTCTCAAATTCTTTATTGGAATTTGTGAATTCTAGAGCTACACCTTCATCATTTCCTCTCATCAACACAAATTCTATAGTAGAAGCTGTTTTGGGTCTAGATTCAAGATTTGGAAGCACTTTATTGAAGCCACTTTGAAGAAAGTTCATCACATTGCATTGCTCTTGAAATTTCTTGAAAGGATCTTGGATTTTCTTTGCTTGATCTATCCAATTTCATTTACAACACTCACCAAAGCAATTCTCCGCTTTGTAGGTTGGTAAACTTCAGATCCAAACTGATTCTAGTTTATTTATAGCTATTGCAATGTAAATCTTTGAATTGTTGATGTGAATTGATCTATTGGTGGATTTGATTCTGGATCTTGTTGTTTGATTTGTGCAATTGGTGTTTGATTACTAATGTTTGATGTATTTTTTGTGTACAATTGCATACCTATTCATTTGGATGATTGGATAAGTGATTTGCTGCTGAAAGTGCTTTTGGAAAGTTGAATTTCTGCCACTGTCACAGTGGTAATCTATTACAATATATGGGTAATCGATTACCCTGTCCTTTTTTTCACGTTTTTTGAAGTTTTTAAGTGAGTAATCGATTACCCACATATAGGTAATCGATTACCACTTCGACAGAAGGTGATTTTTGTGCATTTTCAAGTGTGTTTTGGTTCCTTTCCACTTTTAAACCTCATGGCTTGATGTAATACATATTTGTGGATTGTTTTGAAGCTATTTCACCTCTTGCTATAGTATGGATGCATTTCTTCGACACGCGATACTTGGTTTCCGCGATTCATGTCCATAATTTATTTGTTTTGCATTCTTAGTGTGACGATCGTGTTGCATAATCATTTGTACAATTGTGACTGCTTGTTCTTGATGCATAGTATGCTTGATTCTTGGTACATGCTTGTGGTTGATTCTGATTCCGATTCCGTAAATGCGTGTTCGTTTGAGGTGTTAATTGTTGTTGAATAAGTATGTCGTTCTTGTCAATTGGTTAAGTATGCAATGTCATTGGAGTGTTTGTTCATGACTAGTTGCTTGTGTTTAATTGTGTATACGTGGGAAGCAATTGCTCTTGCTCCATGTTTGTTCGTGTTTTCCATTCATGTGTGTTTGTTCAAGCGTGATAGCATATTTTTGTGTATTTCTTGCGATGCATGATTATGCTTGAATGTGGGACATGTATATTGTGGGTTGATTGATCTTTAATGCATGCTCAACTTGATGTTGTGATGTTACATGTTCATCCATGCTTGATGCCTATCCACGAGCATTTGTTTTGAGGTATTGCATACTGCCTGTGCATTTACACCTTCCCTGTCCTGAGTTATGCATGTTGTTAAATATGCACATTCTCTCCTGTTGCATATCACATCTATTATGTGCTGAGAACACGAGCTCTTAAATGATGTCTTGCTTGTATGTTGGAATTCACTGCTGTTTTGAGCTAGAACGATGTTGTAGCTGCTGTTTTTGGTTTATTTTCTTGGTTTTGGTTTGCTATTTCATGTTCCCTTAGGATTCCCTAGTCCAATTTAATTTTTGATTAAGCTTGGAGTAGGATAAACATTAGGAGTTAATCCTTTGCATGATAACATTAGGTTAAACCTCTTTCAACCTCAACCTTATGACCATCTTTCGCATGCCAACTTTAGGATAGAAATTCCTTTCTCATCCTAACTTTAGGGCCATTATGCATGATAACATGTAGGACCGAGTTTCCTTTAGACCTTTCGTGGGTCTTCTTTCTCTTCTCAAAACAAAATAAAAACATTTAATAAATATGATGTACATTGTGCGCCACGAGCCTTAAGCGCATGGGAAAAGGTGAGCGGATGCATTTCTAACCTCATATTAGGGTACTTTGTTTGCGAGACATTTGGATCGTTAGCGCGAAGTATTAGATCCTATGTCATCGACTTTAGTGCGGTGTGCAACTCGAATAAAGTTAATCCACTTCTGTTAAAACTCACAAACCAAACGCAAATCATTTTGTTCTTCAGAACTCTCTATCAAACCTTTCTCTAAAAGGGCACGTTATTTCCGTTCTTCCGCAAATAGGCATCGACCCTAACTGCTGGAACGCGAACTTAACATCGCTCATAAAAAACACTTAACGATTGGTGTGTCGATCTACAACCGCTCTGATTTCCTTATTCTCGTTTGATTGAGGATACGTAGGCACAAGACGGAGAAGTCTTGGCGAGCAAACTTCCCCCCATACACCCGCAGTCCTCCGAACTACGTTGACTCTGACTTTCCCGTTGCACGAGGGAATACGCCGGCCTAGGACGGTGAAGTCCTATTGAGTCTTCTTTTGCGAGGGGGTGCTAATACCTTCCTCTAGCGTAATCGACTCCCGAACCCAGGACTTGGTTACGATGACCATTTCTTCTCCCTTTTGAGGTTTCTTTGACAGTTTCCTTTCCCCCGCCGGGATAAATAACGTTCGGTGGCGACTCTATTTTTCCGCCGGTTGTTTTTTGTGTTGCGACAGCTGGCGACTCTGCTAAGGACTATGGTTCCCTATGCGAGTCAATCCTAGCACTTGTCTATTTCAGTTTCATTGGGTGTTTATTTTTGTGCATTTATTTGGTTTATCTATTGTATATTATTGCATTTTATTGCATTTATCGCATTCGATTACTGTTATCATATTGTTCTACAACTGCTGTGCTGTTGGGTGGGATGGTTATACGAAAGATAAGCCCATTACCCAAGATTGAATGCAAACATAGGATTAGAGTGGGCTCTTGTTGACTTGAATGGTATTTGACACGTATTATTGGCTTGAGTTCGCATCCAGACAAGGTTTTCTTGAGGATACTCTAAACTGCATGTTTATGTAGTAACCAGGGTGGTCTGATAGGAGCTTATGACTATGGAGACCATTCATGGGAAGTCAATTGAGACCTCCGTGATTGATGATGATGCCAAACCAGAAATGGTGAACTTATCATCATTTCTCGACTTGAGTCTATGATACTGAGGACCTGTTAGGATATCGTGTCCAAGACTAGAACCCACATGTGAGAGGGGATGGATTTTGTAGGAAACCTTGACTTTTAACCCACCTGGTTTTCTGGTTTTCTTATCGGTGTGGACTTATGAACCTGGTATTCTGGTTATTCTGGTATTCTGGGTATTCTGGTATTCTCATCTAAGCAGACCTTTGAACTTACACTGTCATCAACACAGTAGTTGTTCAGAGTTTGTGGAAACTTTGATCCCATGTCTCTGCATCCATATCATCATCACATGTTTGCATTCGAGCATACATGTTCTTGTATTTCCAAGTATCTTAGCTTTGAGACTTGCTGTTGATCATTCCATCTATTTCTTGTGGTTCTTCTGTGAAAAACTTGAATCGAAGGAGAAAGATTCCTTGGAAATAATAGAACATGGAATTTGCATATGCTCATGCATCCATGCATTCATGTCAGGTATTCAAGGTTGGGAATTCTTATTCTGGCTTGGTCTTCTCTTCTGAACAGCAAACCTAACTTCTCACCACTACACAACTCGAAGCAACCAAGGTGAATCATGGATCATGTACAATCAGATTTGTCAGAAGTCCAGACTCGTATGGCTCAGTTCATGGAAGTAATGCAAGGTATGGCTCATGGTCAAGAGGAATTAAGGGCATTTATTGACAGGCATGCTGTTGTTATCCCAGAGGCTGGTAATGGGAATGTTATTGGTGGTAATGCTCTAGTCGGAGATGTGAATCCTCCACGTACTGATATTCCTCCACCCCTCCTATGAGTCAATCAGGGAGAAGGACTACCGGGGTTCCTGTTCCTCGTCAGGAGGTAGATAATCCGAATGAACATTTTTACGATGCTGAGATGAGTTTTCCTACCGAGGCAGAAAAGAAGTTCCGTATGCTCAAAGAGAGAATGAAGGCTTTTAAGAACCTAAATACTTTGGGTATGGACATGGCTGACTTGGGTTTGGCCCCAAGTGTGAAAATACATCCAAATTTCAAAGTGCATATTTTCGACAAGTACAATGGAACCACCTGTCCTAAGACTCGCATTAGGGCACATTTAAGAAAAATGTCTGCATATTCGGATGACGAGAAGCTGTTGATGTGTTTCTTTCAGGATAGCCTAGCTGAGACATCCTTAGTGTGGTATATGGGATTAGAGAGGACTCATATCCATAGTTGGAAGGATTTGGCAGAAGATTTCGTCAAGCATTATCAATACAACACTGACATGGCTTCTAACAGGACCCAGCTACAGAATCTTGCACAAGGAAAAAATGAAAGCTTCAAAGAATATGCCCTGAGATGGCATGAATTGGCTGCCCGCGTTCAACCTCCTATGCTGGAAAGGGAGCTTGTTGACATGTTCATGAGCACTTTGTATGGTCCCTACTAGGACAGGTTGGTAGGTAGTACTTCCATCAGTTTCTCAAATCTTGTCAGGGATGGAGAAAGAGTCGAAGCAGCATCAAAATGGGAAAGATTCAAGTTGCTTCTGGTTCCTCTAAAAATGCAAAGATACCTTATGCTGGGTTCCCCAAGACGAAGGAGGGAGAAACTAATGCTGTATATATTCCACCTGCTGCTCAACAGCCTCTTCTAATCCAGCAACCTTATGCTCCTTAGTAGCAAAATTATCAGTAACAGAGACAACAAAGATCAAGAAGGCCTGAAAGAAGGTTTGATCCAATTCTTATTCCTCACAATCAACTGCTTGCTTGTATTCTCGAAGGTTCTTTGGTTCAACTAAGGGAGGCCAAGCCTGTTCCAGAACCTATTCCTCTTGGTTATGACATAGATGCTAGATGTGAGTATCACTCGGAAACACCGGGCCATTCAATTAAAGATTGCAACGTGTTCAAGCACAAGGTGCAACATTTGGTCAACTCGAAAATCATTACTTTCACTGTAGATGATCTGCACATCAATTGAAGCCTCCTTTCTCAAGTGAGCACTCAGCCTGCGTGTACGTCGTCAGAAGCAATAAGTCCAGACAAAGTCAGGCCTCCTTAGGTATGGCAATCATCAGTTTCTTTACTGCATTTTCATTTGTACTTTCCCTTGTTTGTTGATGCTCTGTTTGCATGTAAAAACTTATTTGTTTTGAATGATGATCTTAAGGAAATGAATATGTTTTTTTTGAAGTATTCTATTCTAATTCATTCATATAAATATTTCTATGCACTGCAATACCAACATTCTTGCTTAAACTCCTGGAGGTAGGATGATGAAGTAAAAACACAAACTTTCTGGTGGTATGCTTTTGGAATAAAACCTTGTGGATGATGTACATGCATTGTTTTCAAATCCCCAAACACCGGAGATATACGGGAGACAGACCCTCGTTAACCCCATTGAGCCTAGAAGTAGGAGTTTCTTTTCGTATGAAAAACCCTCACATTTAACCCAGGGGAAGGGTAGTTGTCAGTTAATTTGACCGCGCATTCAAAATTTAAAAGGAATGTTCATCTCAGGATCCATTACCTTTTATTCCTCAATCGTCAGGAAGTCAGGGGACGTGAAACCAAAATGGTTATCCCTCCCCACAAGGAATGAGGCAGTCACAACCCTTTCGGAGAAATCAAGACAGCCAGGGTCACATGATTTGTTCAAAAAAAAAGGAAAAAAGAGAATAAAAATGAGAAAGAAAGCCCTCTAAGTTGAAAACTTGAAAACAAGTGACTTAGGCAAAAGTTAGGGAATCCTACTGGACATCAAAATCGAAAAATTCAAAAGAATCAGTCCAGGCAAAATCAAGGAAAATAAAGAACAAAAACAAAAAGAAAGGATTACAAAAGAAAGTTCCTCGATAAAGACCAAAATCGTGTGACCACAGACACAAAGACAAAGGACTGACTACCATTCCGAAAACCTTGTGGGTTTCTTAACCATCACTCCTCACAAAAATCATTCTAAGAGATGAATGTTTGTGCAGAATTAACTGAACGTGGGTCTGGAGAACATCAAGGAAAATGGGTGTGTACAAGTAAACTTTGAGCCTTAAATATTTTTTTTGAAACCGTGAACCAGGCCACGTTATAACCCTCAAAAGTCCTAATTGAAGCAAGGTTTATTCTGAAGGAGTACTTTAGCAAGATAGCGTTCCCGACTCCCATGAGTTGTGCTATTAAGCTCTCTGTTGGTATTCTGCGTGCATGATATCCTTCATTCAATAACATCAATGTCGTAACTAGTGATTCATTCACAGGGTTTTGCGACGTCTTTTTCAGTAAAAACTTCAAGATTAACATGTGTGTTGCATTAGAATTATCATTCTCAGAATGAAAATTTTTCGCTTGCATACATGTGTTAAAATATCAAGGAAGCTTACATAATGAACATCAGTCGAGAAGCCTGATTCTGCCAAAAATAAATGCCTGGAAATTCCGAAGGACAGTCATATCAAGGGGCATGTTGCCAAGAGACTCTGTGTAGCATGGGCTATCCCAGTAAGTCGTGATAAGATATAGCCAATCTAGGGCCGTCACATCAAGAATTATCTCTAAAGTTTAGCCAAATGCGAGCAATCATGTTGAGATTCGGCAAATCTCTCGAAGATTAATCAGTCTAGGGCAGATATTTCAAGGAAAACTCATTCATAGATTATGCAGTCTGGGGCAGTTACGTCGAGACCCGATAAATCTCTCCAAGATTTTGAAGACACTGGGGCATTTTGAATGCCATGTTTTCTATGAAATCCTATTGAAATGATTTCTCCCAATAGACCCTGTGGTCTGAGACAGCTTGAGAATTAACGGAACCATTGTTCGCTTATGGTAAGCAGTATGTAGTTGATGAGCAGAAGCGTTAAGCGCCAGGGTTGCTCCCAGTAGGGGGTTGTTCTTCATCAACAAGGTGCCATAAGGTAACTTTTTCCAACAAGGTGTTGGAAGTTTTATTCTCCCTAAGCGAAGAATCGTCCTCAAGTAGAGAAGGGTTTGGTATAAGGATTTCTTATCCCCAACAGTGTAGGAGGATTCCTAATTCCTAGTGGCGTGAGGCAATGGAATATTCCAAATCAATTCGAAGATGGTGAGAAGTCAGGGTTATCTTCCTCAGAGTTTAGATCTGATTATTCCCCACAAGTCAAAGTCCAACCTTCATTGGCAGTTCCCCAACAGAGTTTTGCGATTCAGTCTGCAGTTCCTTTACAGAGTTTGCAGTGCCAATGGTTATTGGCGATACAGTTGGTTATCTCCCCATAGGAGATTAGATATTGGTGATCCCTTTCTCTGTGAAGTTTCTTGTTTCATTTTGCGTATTCCTCAACAAAGTGTCTTCTCATTCTTGCACATAGTAATCATCATTACATTGCATCTACTAAAACGCGTAGCATTTCCATTTTATATGGAGCATTACACCATAGAAAAATTCAAACATGCATGTGAAGCATAAGCTAGATTTGGTACCTTGCACGAAAGCCTAAGTCAACCCTCCAGCAAAATAATGAAGGGAACATTACCTGCACAAATTCCCAGTGGATATTCCTCAACTAATTCTACAAACTCCAACCTCAGAGTTGACGCCTTTCTTCCCCAACCTCAGAGTTGATGCCATTCTTCCCCAACCTCAGAGTTGAGGTCTTTATTCCTCAACCTCAGAGTTGACGCCTTTCATCCCCAACCTCAGAGTTGACGCCTTTATTCCCCAACCTCAGAGTTGACGCCTTTATTCCCCAACCTCAGAGTTGACGCCTTTATTCCCCAACCTCAGAGTTGACGCCTTTCTTCCCTAACCTCAGAGTTGACGCCTTTCTTCCCCAACCTCAGAGTTGACGCCTTTATTCCCTAACCTCAGAGTTGAAGCCTTTCTTCCCCAACCTTTGATTTGACGCATTTATTCCCCAACCTCAGAGTTGAATCCTTTATTCCCTAACTTCAGAGTTGACGCCATTCTTCTCCGGCCTCAGAGTTGATTCCTTTCTTCCCCGACCTCAGAGTTGACGCCTTTCCTATGAGTGTAATGATCCAGGTCATTACAAGAACGAGTGTCCAAAGCTCAAGAAAGACAAGAAGCCTAAGAAGAACTTCTCCATAGCGAAGAAAGGACTGATGGCAACTTGGGACGACTCTGATTATGAAGAAGAAGACTCTGATGAAGACCAAGCAAATGTTGCGCTAGTAGCAACAACTGAAGATGAAGTTTCTAGAGATCTAGAAGACAACATATCATCAGAATCAGACTCAGACTCAAACTCAGAGGTATTATCTAAACTCTCTCGTTGTGAATTAGAGTCATGTCTTTCGGAAAGGCTATAAAAGTATCAAACTCTTCAGAGTAAATACAAAGATCTTAAAAGATCACATGTAATTGCTTATGAGGAAAAAGATAAGCTTGAGTAGAATAATTCTTCTCTAAATAAAAACATTTTTTCTTTAAAAAACAGTAATTATGCCCTGAAAAGCAAAGTTTCTGAATTAGAAGAAGAATTAATCTCCAATGTCTCTGACATAAGCTGTATCAACAAGTATGATAGAGCATTCCAGTATTTTCTAGCTAAAAGCATAGATATAAGCAGAATAGCTTCCATGATCTATGGAGTTAGCAGAAATGGTAAGAAAGGTTTGGCATGTACAAAATCATTTGAAATTGACGAAAGTCAAATAGTTAAACCAAAACCTCTCTATGACCATTTTGTGCCTTCTGGCACTGAGATTGTGTGCTCTGAGCTTGCACAAGAACCTCCACCGACACAGAAATCTATTTCTAAATTTAAATATCATGCACAAATTCCACTTGATTATCCTGTTGTACAAAAGCCCAATGTTGTGAAACACTCTGGGAAGGCTAACAAGAGAGGACCCAAAAAATGGGTACCTAAGGACAAGATAATATATGTTGCAAATATCCTTAGCATCTCAATTAAAACACCAGTCATGGTACCTGGACAGTGGTTTCTCGCGACACATGACGGAAAGAAGGAATATGTTCCAAAGTTTGGAACTTAAGCCTGGAGGCTTCGTCGGTTTCGGAGGAAACCAGAAAGGAAAAATCATTGGCTCGGGAACCGGTTGTAATGGTAACCTTCCTTCTATTACTGATGTTCTTTTAGTCGATGGTTTGATGCATAACTTGTTGTCAATTAGTCAACTTAATGACAATGGTTATGATATCATCTTTAATCAAAAGTCATGTAAGGCTGTAAGTCAGAAATATGGTTCAATCCTATTTGTCGGAAAGAGGAAAAACAACATTTATAAGATCAGACTTTCTGATCTTCATGAACAGAATGTCAAATGCTTAATGTCTGTTAATGAGGAGAAATGGGTATGGCATAGACGTTTAGGCCATATTAGTATGAGGAGGACTTTCTCAGCTAAATAAACTTAAACTTGTCAAAGGCTTGCCAAATCCAAAGTACTCTTTAAATGCTCTTTGTGAAGCATGTCAGAAAGGAAAGTTTTCCAAAACTTCCTTTAAAGCAAAGAATGTTGTGTCCACCTCTAGACCATTCGAACTTCTACACATTGATTTGTTTAGACCAGTGAAAACTGTCTCAATCAGTGGAAAGAAGTACGGATTAGTAATAGTTGATGATTATAGTCGTTGGACATGGGTAAAATTCTTGAAACACAAGGATGAGTCTCATTCTGTGTTCTCTACCTTTTGTTCTCAAGTGCAAATAGAGAAGGATTTCAAAATAGTCAAAGTCAGAAGTGATCATGGCGGAGAATTTGAGAACATATACTTTGAGAATCCTTTTGATTCCCATGGAATTTCCCATGATTTCTCCTGTCCCAGAACTCCACAACAAAATGGAGTAGTGGAAAGGAAGAATAGGACTTTGCAAGAAATGGCTCATACCATGATCCAAGAAACTGATATGGCTAAGCACTTCTGGGAAGAGGCATTAAATACAACATGTTACATTCAGAACAGGGTTTCAATATGACCTATTCTAGGTAAGACTCCTTATGACTTATGGAAGAATAGAAAACCCAGCATTTCATATTTTCATCCTTTTGGTTGTATTTGTTTTATGTTGAACACTAAAGAGAATATTGGCAAGTTTGACTCCAGAGCTCTAAAGTGTTTACTGTTAGGATACTTTGAACTCTCTAAAGGCTACAGAATCTATAACACAAAATCACGAATTATTGAGGAATCAATTCATGTCAGATTCAGTGATAAGCTTGACCCAGAAAATTCAAAGCTAGTTGAAAAGTTTGCAGATCTGAAGATCACCTTATCAGAATGTAAAGAAGAAGAAAAAGATTCAAGAGAAGCAGATAAAGATGCAGATTCTCCAGATTCGAATACAACCTTACCAGAAACGGAAAATAACCCATCTCATCAAAAGAAGAATAGTTTAAAGACTTCTCATTCTGAAGAATTGATTCTGGGAGATAAAGCTGATCCAGTAAGAACCCGTTCATCATTCTTACATTCTGAAAAAAACTCTTCTGGGCATGATGTCTCTGATAGAACCAAAATCAGTTGATGAAGTTCTTAAGGAAAATGAGTGGATTCTGGCCATGCAAGAAGAAATGAATCAATTCACATGAAATGATGTCTAGGATCTTGTTAAGAAACCCAAAGGTTTCCACGTCATTGGAGCTAAGTGGGTATTCAGAAATAAGTTAGATGAGAAAGGTGAGGTCGTAAGAAACAAAGCGTGACTGGTTGCACAAGGTTATAGTTAACAAGAAGGGATAGATTATACAGAAAACTTTGCACCATTTGCCAGGTTAGAATCTATTTGCATTTTAAACTCATTTATTGTGAATCATGACATTGCTTTATATCAGATGGATGTAAAGAGTGCATTTTTAAATGGGTATATTTCTGAAGAAGTGTATGCGCACCAACCTCTTGGTTTTGAGAGTTCTGGAAACCCAGATTTTGTTTTCAAACTTAAAAAATCATTATATGGTCTGAAACAGGCTCCCAGAGCTTGGTACGAAAGGCTAAGTAACTTTCTTTTGGAAAATAATTTTACCAGAGGAAAAGTGGATACAACACTCTTTTGTAAAACCTTAAAAAACGACATTCTGATTGTTCAAATATATGTTGATAATATTATATTTGGTTATGCTAATATTTCCTTGTGCAAGGAATTCTCAAAGTTAATGCAGGCTGAATTTGAAATGAGTCTGATGGGAGAACTGAGATTCTTTCTGGGAATTCAGATTGATCAACGTTCAAAAGGAACGTACATTCAATAGAGCAAGTATGCAAAAGAACTTCTGAAGAAATTCAATATGTCAGAAAGTAAACATGCTAAGACTCCTATGCATCCGACATGCACTCTGGAGAAAGAAGAAGTAAGTATAAAGGTTTGTCAGAAGCTCTATCGTGGTATGATAGGCTCTCTTCTATATTTGACAGCTTCTCGTTCAGATATTATGTTCAGTGTATGTCTTTGTGCTCGTTTCCCATCAGATCCAAGGGAAACTCACTTAACTGTTGTTAAGAGAATCCTAAAGTATCTAAAAGGAACAACTAACCATGGCTTGATGTATAAGAAATCATCAGAGTACAAGCTTTCTGGTTACTGTGATGCAGATTATGCTGGAGACAGATTGGAAAGGAAAAGCACTTCTGGAAACTGTCAGTTTGTGGGAAGTAACCTCGTCTCCTGGGCAAGCAAGAGACAATCAAAAATTGCTCTCTCAACTGCAGAAGCAGAATACATCTCAGCATCTCTGTGCAGTACTCAGATACTCTGGATGAAGAATCAACTTGAAGATTATCAGATACAAGAGTGTAACATTCCTATCTTCTGTGATAATACTTCTGCCATTTGTTTATCTAAGAATCCTATTCTACATTCCAGGGCAAAATATATTGAAATAAAACATCACTTTTTACATGACTATGTTCAGAAGGGTGCTTTTCAGTTAAAATTTATGGATACAGATCACCAGTGAGCTGATATTTTCACAAAACCCCTTGTTGAAGATAGATTCGTATTCATTATGGAAAACCTATTTATTAAACCTTGTACATAATGAGATGATGATATTTTAATGTGTCAAGCTACTAGAACTTCTGATATAAGATTCTAATGTTAAGCAAAGTGTGTTAATTATCTTTTATTGACCTTCTGATTCATGATACTTCTACAAGTTAGAAAATGTCTTGATAAAAAAATAGTCCAGTCAGATACCTCTTGGTATTCTTGACATTGAAATATCAAACGTGCTCTCTTGAAAACAAACGGCTATGATTATTTGTGAAACGTGTCAAAAATCAAATCATACCTACTGTTGAAGAGACACCTCGTGCTTTATGATTTCGTGA
Organism: Lathyrus tuberosus; assembly: GCA_022829125.1. Taxonomy (NCBI): domain Eukaryota; kingdom Viridiplantae; phylum Streptophyta; class Magnoliopsida; order Fabales; family Fabaceae; genus Lathyrus; species Lathyrus tuberosus. The sequence goes on from JALAZF010000497.1 coordinate 457,832, forward strand.
GACTATGTTTCAAGTAATTATTTCCTATTACTCCTACCTTGTCATAATCATTATTATTGTTATAAATACACACTCTCTCACTTCACACACTACGATACTCTCACTTCTCACATTTGTTTTATAGAAACCCTAAAACCCTTTTGTTCTCTGCAACTCCATCCTGTTCTTCAATGGCGGAATCATCTCAAACTATCTTCAAAGCTACTTGGATATCAGTGCACTATTCTGGAAGAATGTCCTATCTCTCTTGACATGCCGATAAATGCACTTCGAGTTCTTAGTGAATCCATGGTTAACTTCACAAATCTATTGGATAATGGATATGAACTTACTCAAACACTAGAACTCCAAAGATGGAACGGTTACTTTAATAGACTGCAAGGATCCTCCCTTCCAAACTTGGTTAAAGATTTTTGGATTCATGCAATCACTAGTAGAAATGTCATCGTTTCCACTGTGTTTGGAAGACGAATCATCATAACAGAAAAGACTATACGTGATTTAATATCTCATGATGGAAAGGGACTAAGAATCGTCAATGTTCAACAAGATAAGCAAAGGGAAGGCAAGGTCGCAACTGCTATTTTTAAAGAAGGAATTGTTTTGGATTCTAAAAAGGATCCCTCATCATCGTTCTTGAAAGATACATTAAGAGTTTGGTTCAAAATCATGTTGGGGACTATATATCATCGTCATCCTAATCATTCATCTGATTACATCAATCTGTCACAAAAGTATGGTCTATACTTTCTATTGAAAGGAAATAAAATTCATCTTCCTTGTATCTTGTTCAACTTTTTGATAGATTCCATAGTTAACTCAAGGACTGGATCCTCCAAGAAGGGAAATCATATCCCTTACGGCAGACTCCTCTCTGATATTTTCATTGAGTCAGGTTTAGTTGATGATCTATTGGTTGTTGGGTTCACTAAAGTACTTGACAAATCTTCTGGATAGACTTTTTGGGCTAAGAACTTAAAGAATATGAAGCTTCTCAAAAAGATCACCCATCAACCTGCTATTCCAAACCAGTTTGAACTTAACTTTGTTCGATTTCTAATCTCTGGATTTCCACTCTTTTCAAAGACCTACAATCCAGAAGAACTTTCAAACTATTTTGTTGGATGTGAAGATGAACCATTAGATGCATGGATTGACTTGGATAATATGCCGGATACTCTTCCTGAAATATTTTAGAGAAAGGGAAAAGGCAAGAAAAAGAAAAGTGATGATGAGGACGGACCATCAGCAAAGAACATGAAGATGGCATCTACATCCACTCCTCTCGAACAACAAAGTAAGTCTTTTGAATCTCCCTCTATAACTGCACCTGTTTCTATTGACAAAAATTTGTCTTCATCTCTTCCCATTTCATCACCACTATCTACAACTCAACCATTATTCTTCACTCCTCCACCAATATTTTCTATTGTTGTCACCACATCCCCAACACCCATTTCTGAATCACCTACTGAAGTAATTTCATCTTCTACACCACATTCACTTGAACTTACCTCAACTCAACCAACTCTTGTCACATCTGTTCAACCATCTCCAACCAATTCCTTACCTTTAACCACTCAAATCATTAAAGAAATTCTCACTGAATATCCTCAAACAACCATCTCACCATCACCAACTCCATTTACTGCCCCACAGCCAATTCCAGAATCCATAATAGATCATCCTGAACCTTCTCTAAATAGTGATACCACCATTCTTGATGACTCTGTTGAAGAAAATCAATCTTTTCCTAAGAATCAAACCTCTGACCTTCCTCCTAACCTAGATGAAGCAATATCTATTTTTAAGGACAATGTGGTTATGAGATTTAAGACACTCTCTGATGAATCAAATTCTAGTGAAGACCCTTCTAATTTGGGTGCTTCATGGGATCAATTCAATCAGTGGATATCTGAGGAATTTCAGAAGATTCAAAATCTTTCTGTTCAGACAAAGGATTATTTTGTTCAACTAGCTAAAAAGAGGTTTCAATAGAAGAATGAAGCTGAAGCTAAGCTAGCTGCAGAAAAGGAACTGGCGAAGAGGTTAGCCAAAGAAGCTCAAGACAGAGGGGCTGAAAGGTTAGCTAAGGAAGCTAAAGATCAAGCTGAAAGAGAAGCTGCTGAAAACTCCTCTTCTGATCTAGTGTTGAAAATTCTGGCTACCCTTCAGAAGCAACATGAGTTGTTTAGAGCAGGAATTGACAAGCAAGATGAAGACACTGTCAATATTCAGAATGCTCTTGCTCAGATTCTTCAGAGGCTCCCTCCTCCTTCTCAACCTTAGGCACTTATTTAGGTTACCCCGTAGTTTGTCTTTGACTGTTTGTTTATAATTTGATCTACTTTTGGATTCCCTTTTTGGGTTACCCTTTTTGATTATGACAAAAAGGGGGAGTATTAATATGGAAAGTTATTTTGATAAATATCTTGTCTCTAAACATAGCTCTAACATTCTAACACTTTAATTGCATATCTTTTTAGAATGTTTTTCAAGAAAAATATTTATATTGGCAAAATGACTCTGATATCAATCAGGCTCTGATTTACTTAATCAAACTCTGTTATCAGAATGCATCACCACTATAATCAAGCCTTGATATTATGGATCTGTCTAGATCTTTGCAATCAGGCTCTGTATCCCAAATCTTATAAGATTTTGTTAAGTCTTAGATTCAAGGGGAACTTGATAAAGGGAAGTTTAAATTGAACTGATCTAAGTCAATTCTTATTATCTGTGTACCAAATTGTGTTATAAAAATACATTGTTTTGTCATTATCAAAAAGGGGGAGATTGTTAGAACAAGATTTGGTTCTGCAAGATATCTCTTTGTTTTGATAATAACAATGTTGTATTTGTGTGAGAACAATTTTGGTACTCTAACATTTTCTTTCTTAAGTATTGACAAATAGGTTCTGACTCTGATAAAGATAGCCATGACTCTGATAGAGATCATGTGAAACGCCACTCTCAAATTATCAAAAATCAGTTCTGCGTCAAAGAAGCAAAATTGCTTCTAAGCTACTGTGCTTCAGAAAGACTCTAAGAAGACAAGATGTTGCTACTGCAATGTTCTCTTAGATTCTGGCTCTGGATATAACTCTGATAATTATCTTCTGAAGACTAAGTGCTAACGACTCTGAAGACAAGGTTATGATGAACAACGTTCTGAAGACTTAAGTTTCTGAAGACCAAGTTCTGAAGACTGTGAAGACAAGGTTCTACTAAACAATTTCTGAAGACTCTGAAGACTTATGTTTCTGATAATGAAGCGTTCTGAAGACGCAGTGCTGAAGACTCTGAAGATAAGGTTCTGATGAACAAGTTCTGAAGACTCTAAAGACCCAGTGATTTATTCTTCTGATCATGCTTCGACCATATCAATTTAGAAGCCTCTGATGAATAAAAGAAGATGAAACATTTGTGAGGGAAACTAGTACATAGTACAGATCAAACATGTTCTTTTCCACTACCATTCCACCACCCTGATTTGGTGGTACAAAGGACAATTTCAGTGTACGATATTCATCCCAGCATAATGACATTATTTCAAGTAGCCAGTATTTTACTGATAATCCTGATCTGCCCTTCAACGGATCTTTTTCTGGCTATATAATGACTTAATCATTCGAAGAATCGTGTGTGACACCAAGTATGAAAAAGATATACACAAAAACACTGATTCATACGAGAAAAAACTAAGAAAGAGAGAAATCCATGAGTGAACAATAAAGCACCACAATACAAAGAAAAAGATAGTTTTTACTGTATAAATTCTCTCTATGTTAGATTGAGCTAGAAATTGTGTTTATATAGCTTATGTAAGAAGCATTTCATTGTAAACATTATATTTGATCAAACTGTTGTTTGAATTCCTTAAGGGACCAGTTGGGTCAGAATCCTTAAGAAGAGACACTTAGTCTGTGTATGTTAGTCACCAGCAGTTGCTAGTGCAGTTGTAATAAGTTTGGTTATAGTGGATTAAGTCCTTGTGTATAAGGAGAAATTACCTTGGCGGGTGGACTGGATTAACTTGATAGTTTTCAAGTGAACCAGGATATATCGTGTGTCTTTCTCTATTGTTAGTCTATTTGTGATCGTTGTTTGAGTTTCACAAAAAGCTTTCATTTTGAAAACCCAATTCAAACCCCCATTTCTTGTGTTTTTCTCACACCTTCAAACTGTCATATCATGGCATTGGCTCTTGAAACATGGGATCAAGTTTTGATCCATGTTTTTAAGCAGCGAGCATCAGAAGCTATGGCATTTATTATTCCGTATTTTTCCAGCAAGGTATCTTTAGTGCGAAAGGAAATTCACAGATTATTTCAGGTATTATTCAGACACAATATCAAATGACAAGTTTCAGAGGCATACAAAGCTCAAAACAAGTGGCAACATGCAGTTCTCCAAGTTTCCCTCCTTGTGGCACCATATTTGAAAATTTGAATGTAGTAATCGATTACCTATATATGCGTAATCGATTAACACAAGCGAAATTGGCCCAAACACTTCATTTTTCCGCACTGCATCATTTGGATTGCATTTTGGTCATGTGGTTTCCCATTTACACTAGTTGGAAGGATCTAGAATTAATTCCAATTTGGATTAATTTCATTTTTATTCCATTTCCCTCCAAAATTAAAACATTTTCCATTCCTAATCCCACTCCTAATTTCCATTCCAAACACTAACCCACACTCCATACCATATTTTGATTCCTAACCTAGGGATTATTTAAACAAATTTGCTCCAAACCTCACACATGAACACTCATTTTTCTGAATTTTCTACACATCTCATTCCAATTCTCTCTCAATTTTTCACTCTCCATTTCCATCTTCAATCTTTACCAAAGCTCTTCCATTAGAATTCTCAATTTCTTCATTGGAATTTGTGAATTTTAGAGCTAAACCTTCATCATTTCCTCTCAAGGTTTGGAAGCACTTTCTTGAAGTCACTTTGAAGCAAGTTCATCACATTGCATTGATCTTGAAATTTCTTGCAAGGATCTTGGATTTGCTTTGCTTGATCTATCCAATTTCGTATGCAACACTCACCAAAGCAATTCTCCGCTTTGTAGGTGGGTAAACTTCAGATCCAAACTGATTCTAGCTTATTTACAGCTTTTGCAATGTAGATCTTTGAATTATTGATGTGAATTGATCTATTGGTGGATTTGATTGTGGATCTTGTTGTTTGTTTGATGCAATTGGTGTTTAATTACTGATAGTTGATGTATTTTTCGTGTACAATTGCATACCTATTCATTTGGAAGATTGGATAAGTGATTTGCTGCTGAAAGTGCTTTTGGAAAGTTGAATTTCTGCCACTGTCATAGTGGTAATCGATTAACATATATGGGTAATCGATTACCCTATCCTTTTTTCACGTTTTTTGAAGTTTTCAAGTGGGTAATCGATTACCCACATATAAGTAATCGATTACCACTGTGACAGAAGGAGATTTTTGTGCATTTTCAAGTGTGTTTTGGTTCCTTTCCTCTTTTAAACCTCATGGGTTGATGTAATACATATTTGTGGATTGTTTTGAAGCTATTTCATCTCTTGCTACAGTATGGATGTGTTTCTTCGACACGTGATACTTGGTTTACGCGAGACATGTCCATGATTTATTTGTTTTGCATTCCTGATGTGATGATCGTGTTGCATAATCATTTGTACAATTGTAACTGCTTGTTCTTGATGCATAGTATGCTTGATTCTTGGTACATGCTTGTGGTTGATTCTGATTCCGTAAATGCGCGTTCCTTTGAGGTGTTTAATTGTTGTTGAATATGCATGTCATTCTTGTCAATTGCTTTTGTATGCAATGTCCTTGAAGTGTTTGTTCATGACTAGTTGCTTGTTTTTAATTGTGTATGTGTGGGAAGCAATTGCTCTTGCTCGATGTATGTTCCTGTTTGCCAATCATGTGCGTTTGTTCAAGCGTGATATCATGTTTTTGTGTATTTCTTGCGATGCATGATTATGCTTGGATGTGGGACATGTCTATTATGGATTGATTGATCTTTAATGCATGCTCAACTTGATGTTGTGATGTTACATGTTCATCCATGCTTGATGCATATCCACGAGCATTTGTTTTGATGTATTACATGCTGCATGTGCATTTACACCTGCCCTGTCCTGAGTTATGCATGCTGTTAAATATGCACATTCTCTCCTGCTGCATTTCACATCTATTATGTGTTGAGAACATGAGCTCTTAAATGCTGTCTTGCTTGTGTGCTGGAATTCACTGTTTTTCTGAGCTGGAGCGATGTTTGGTTTCCTTTTGCATGTTCCCTTAGGATTCCCTAGTCCAACTTAATTTTCGATTAAGCTTGGAGTAGGATAGACATTATGAGCTAATCCTTTGCATGATAACATTTGGTTAGACCCCTTTAGACCTCAACGTAAGGACCATCTTTCGCAGGCCAACATTAGGATATAAATTCCTTTCGCATCCTAACCTTAGCGCTATTTCGTGCATCTTCTTTCTCTTCTAAAAAAAAAATCAAAACACTTAATAAATATGATATGCATTGTACGCCACGAGCCTTAAGCACATGGTAAAAGGTAAGCGGATGCATTTCTAACATCATCTTAGGGTACTTTGTGCGCGAGACATTTGGATCGTTTGTGTGAAGTATTCGATTCTATGTCATAGACTTTAGTGCGGTGTGCATCTCGAAAAAAAGTCAATCCACTTCTATTAAAACTCACGAACCAAATGCAAATCATTTTGTTCTTTGGAACTCTCTGTCAAACCTTTTTCAGAAAAGGCGTGTTATTTTCGTTCTACCGCAAACAAGCATCGACCCTAACGGCTGGAACGCAAACTTAACGTTGCTCATAAAAAATACTTAACGATTGGTGTGTCAAACTATGACCGCTCTGATTTCCTTATTCCCGTCTGATTGAGAATACGTAGGCACAAGACGGAGAAGTCTTGGCGAACAACCTTCCCCCATCCACCCGTAATCCTCCGAACTACGTTGACTTTGACTTTCCCATTGCACGAGGGAATACGTAAGCCTAGGATGACAAAGTCCTATTCAGGCTTCTTTTGTTTCTTCCTTTTCTCGTTTTCGTTAGCAGTAGGCTTTAGATTGACACACCCTTTGATTAGAAAAACAAGTGTGGATCGCGTTGAGTACAACGGACGCGAGGGGGTGCTAATACCTTCCTCTCGCGTAATCGACTCCTGAACCTAAGACTTGGTTGCGATGACCATGTCTTATCCCTTTTGAGGTTTCTTCGACCGTTTCCTTTCCCCCGTCGGGATAAATAACATTCGGTGGCAACTCTATTTTTCTGCCGGTTATTTTTGGCATTGCGACACATTGGTGTTTGTCTATGAATGTTAACTTGTTGATCTTTCTAAGAAACGTGTTGATAGTTTTTCCATCCTAGATTTTAGGTATTTGAATATGGATTATTATGCTTGAGATAGTTGAAATCCTCCACTTGGGGTATATGAACTTCACAATACAGAAAAATGAGGACCTCCGTAAATTTCACATCCCAAAAAATGGTGTCTGTATATTTGAGTTGCCTGCAAAGTTCCCAAATTCATCGCTTTAGTCTTCTTTCATTTGCAGTTATGACTTCAGTAATTTTATTCGTACCATTGGTTGTTGTAAATTTGGTCAAGCCTCGGATTGAGGTATCAATTAACTACTTAGTCTAATGTTTAGTCTAATCTAAATTATGAGTGGGCCACATAAGTAAAAGTTTTCATTTTTAAATCTTTTATAGGAATCCCTTAGAGATTTACCTGCCTTTTGTTTGAAGTTGATGATATCGTACGCTTCCTAAGGAATTTTTTTTTATGAAAATACACATTCAAAAATGTTGTCACCATCTTTTCCCATGTTGTGATACTATCAATTGCAAATGAATAAAACCACTCATCGATGTCTTCTGATAACGAGAAATCGAATCATATTTTTAGGCTCATTCCGCATATTATTCGTCTATTTTTATCGAGTCTTGTTTGCATTTTACTTTGTTTTGTTGTGTTTTGCAGTTGTTAGCTTCATCCGTTACGGAATCAGGAGCGAATCAGAAAAAGAGTGGAAGAATAGGAAAATGCAGCAAAAAAAAAAAGAATTTTTGCCCCTTTTGCTGATATGGCGTTCGCCATGGCTATATGGCATTCACCATCTATCAGCATGCCACGTAATTTAATGAATGAAGGCCACGGCGTTCGCCATGACCCAATGGCGTTCACCATGGCAGCGCAGTGGCAGTTTTCAATTTCAGCAACCTTTAAAGAGTAGTTTTTCCATCCTTTTTTTCTCTCCACTCACAGGCCACGACCAGAGCAGTTGGGATCATTATTTTCTCTATATATAGGACTCATTGGTCACTTTCCAGACATACAGAAATCACGCGGAAGCTCTACTAAAATTTCGTTTAGAATCTTAGGCATAAATTTATTTTTAAAGAGACAATTACTCACATCGAGGAATTGTCGCATTTTTCACTTTGTATTATTTATTTTATTGTTGTACCTTCGGAATTTCGAACGAAGCCCGTCAGCAAAATTCTAGTTCAAAGGTTGGAATTTATTTTACAGGTTTATTTTCTTATTTGTACTATTGCATTTGTTTTACTTTAATTTAGTTTAACATGTTAGTTTTAAATTTGATTATCATTATCATGTTTGATTTGAATACCAATATGTCTTGCTAAATCAATTGAATTCGGCGTATGAGGACCATCGTTACCGACGAGATTCCATAGAAAATTTAGGTGGAAAATTATTGATTGTATGTTTGTTTTGGTCTTTGTTTCTAAATTTTCATGTTTTATTATTTCGACACGAGAGTGAGGAATATACTAAGTTTGGACCGAAAGCGCGAGAGTGTGAGGGATGATCTGATAGTGGAAACTAGGTATCGATCCTAAAAACAGTGAGAGCGCTTTAAGCATCATTTAGAATTTCATTAACTTTCAAAATACGCTTTTTAATTGGAACGGGCGAGCGAGAGAAAAATCCGGTGGTTGAAAGTTGTGGTTCTTGTCGATAGCGCGAGAGTGTGAGATGGAGTCTTTATGTTTGTACTTTCTACGGAACTAAGTTCAGTCATAATTAGCACTCGGTTTCTACAAGTCCCTTAGATACGCGGAATACATTTTAATTGTTATTTTAAAAACCTTTAGAAATTAGTAATTCTTTCTTCCTGTCTTAAATCCGTTAATCTTTAGCCTTAGCTTTGCACTGCAACAATAGATTGCATTAGTTTTATTATCACTTCCCTGGGGGTTCAACAACCTTTTTAAAACTATGCGAACAGTTGTATACTTGTAGTCTTTATTCGACGGACACGTCACTGTGCTTGAAGCGCATCAAATTTTTGTCAACATTGTCGGGGAAGACTGATTTAGTCAATATTGTGATTCCATTGTTGCGCAGTATAGACTAAGGCACACATATTTTTCCTTTTTCTCTAATTTATCGATTGTATGCCAAACACTCGCTCTCGAGGTGACAAGCTTGAGCAACCGATTGACGACATCGAGCATTTTATTAACTTAAGACGCCGAATTAACGAATTCCGAATTAAGTATAATCTTCCCGAACCTGAAATCCCTTACCCAGAATTAAGAATTCATATGGCTGAGAACCCACCAAACCGTCCTCTTAAGTATTACGTTATTCCATCGCAAGATGAACCGCATAACAGCATTGATGCTCCTGCCATCAATCGAAACGATTTTGAGCTAAAACCTTCGCTGTTACAAGTCGTTCAACAGAACCAATTTTCTGGAAGTTCCACGAATGACCCGAACCTTCACTTATCTATGTTTGTGCAATATACTGATACCATAAAAGTAAATGGTGGTAGTAACGAAGCCATATGACTACGTCTTTTCGCTTTCTCGTTTAGAGATAAAGCTAGAGCTTGGCTCCAGTATCTACCATCCAACTCCATCACTACGTGGGACGAGTCGAAGAAAGTCTTCTTAGCCCGATATTTTCCGCCAAGCAAAAATGCTATGATAAGAGCCCAAATCAACAGATTTAGGCAGAAAGACAATGAATCTCTTTTCGATGCTTGGTAAAGATACAAGGACATGCTAAGACTTTGCCCGCACCATAGACTTGGACAATGGTTGATAATCAATACTTTCTATAATGGTCTTCTTTACAACACAAAGCTAAATCTGAACGCTGCAGCTGGCAGCGCTCTGATGGACAAACCATATGAAGATGCTTATCAACTCATTGAAAATATGGCTCAAAACCACTTCCAATGGGGAGGCAAGAGAACTCCGACAAAAAAGCTTGCTACGAAGAACGGAATGTACGAAGTTAACAGTTTGGATCGTGTCAGTGCTAAAGTGGATGCGCTTACTCAAAAGATCGAAAGTTTGACTATAGCTCTTGCAGCCTCCGTGGCCGTTGTGACACCATGTTCTGCAGGGCATAGTAATGCTGAATGTCATTTATTAGCTGGTATTCCTACCTACCAAGTGAATTACGCCGAAGGAAACCCCTACTCAAACATCTACAATCCTGGTCAGAGGAATCATCCTAATTTTTCCTACAAGAGCAACAACGCTCTGTTTGCTCCAACCCAAGCCCCTGCCGTTCCTCCAGGATATCAGAAGGGAGCACCTAATGCCCCTCAACCACCAATAAAGTTAAACGTTGAGCTGTTATTAGAAAACTTCATCGCAACCCAAACTCAACAAAACAAAGAGTTCGCCAACCAAAATGTGCACACGAGTGAATTGTTAAAGCAGATGGCAACTAAGCTTGACAACATGGCTGTAACGCCCCAGTTTTAGTTAGTTTTATTTAATCGAGTCGATTTTATTATTTTATTATTATATTATTTTATTTTTGACTTTTATTTGATAATATATTATTTTTCGTCGTGAATATGTTTTATCGCGTTTTGGGAACGTTTGCGAGATATTTGAGTGTAGGGGTATTTTGGTCATTTCACTTTATTTTTCTTAATTTAGTAAGAATAGAAATAGAAAGAGAGAAAATTAGAGAGAAAGAAAAAGAGAAGAAGGAAAAGGGAAAGAAAAGAAAAGAGAAAGGAGAAAAGAGAGAAAAACTTGGAAAAGAAGAAAATCGATCAATCGACTTTTCAAACACGATTAAATCGGGTAAGGGTGCGAAACTCGATTATGTTATACTTGTGTATGATTATGTATGTTTATATTTGGTTGTTTTTGGATTGAAATGTGATATTGAACAAAAACCCATAATATGTGAAAGTGTTAGAATCCGATTAAATTGTGTCGGAAATCATGTTTTTATGTCCCTTATTGTTGATACATGTTAGATATATGTTGTTGTGCTATCTATTGGCAATTTTTTGGTGTTTAGGTGAAAAATTTGGAGTGGGTTTGGTTGAATTTCGCAGAAAAATTCTACAGAAAAATTATGGGTTTCCACTGCCCATACGCGTATTGGTAAAGGCAATACGCATATGGCACTGAAGGGATGAGGGCAATACGCGTATGGAGTTTCATTTTTCTCGGCCATCTGCTGAAACGCGTAATAGTACGCGTAAGATTTTGGGCAATACGCGTATGGCTCAGGGCAATACGCGTATGGCCAGCAGGAGTGCAAAATGTTGTTTTTTCGCGATGTCTTTTCCGTTTACGTCCGTAACTTGTGTTCCGATTATCCGTTTTGAACATTCCTGGTATTGTTGGAAAGCTTATAAAATGTACTTTCTTATTAAAATAGTTTTGAGATTATTGGCCGATTTAATTATGTCGGGAATTTGGAATAGTGTCGTTTTGTCGACTTTTGTCGTTTTAATTGTGTGTAATTGAGGTGTATTATGCAATGTTCTGATTGATATGGACATCGTATGACTTGTGTGTTGTTGTGTGATAAAAATGTATGTGAGGAAATGTTGCGATGATGAATTTGGCCTAAGGGCAAGAAAATACAATGTGTTGTATTTGATGATATATGCATGATTATGGATGTGTATATGTGTGCATTGAATGTCATGAGTCATTGTATGCCATGCATCAAGATATGAATTCTTGTGATGTCGTGTGCCCTTGTGGGGTGTGAGCGACGAATCGATTCCAGAGGGAATCCTCTATAACATCGTGAGCCTTATACCGAGAGGACCTAAAGCGATGATTATAGACGATCGTGCGCCTTATACAAAGAGGACCTAAAGCGATTGGATTGTGAGCCTTATACAAAGAGGACCTAAAGCAATCCATAAACATCGTGAGCCTTATACCAAGAGGACCTAAAGCGATGGGGAACATCGTTTGCCCGACTGGGAGTTACACTAAGTAACAAGCGATGGTTCCAATAGTTCCTGAGTGAACTAGTGTTAGGATTGACGGATGGATGGTACCGCATTTGCATAGAGTCGTTGTGTCGGTCTCTTTGCATTTGCATAAATCATGAATGGATTGATTTTGTGTGGAATTACGAATGGAAGTGATGAGTTGATATGTATATATATATATATATATATATATGTTGTTGATAAATGCATTTATTTGATTATATATGCCTTGGTGATGGATATATGATGATATGCAATGTGTTGTTTTGTGTTTGAATTTTGGTATAAGTTGTGGTGAGGATATTACATGTGTATTTTGGTGTTATTATATAATTGTATGCAATTATATTATGATTGTGTTTCTCACCCTTCTGCTGTTTTGAATGCTCTATGAGGCATTGTAGATTAGATGCTGGAGGTCGTTTTGTGAAGCTTAGGTCATCATTCTTTTGTCGGTCGGCTCTGATATGTAGCACCGGGTATTCAGGGAGATCGTTGTGATTTATGTGTATATGTATATATGCCTTTTGGATTGTATATGTATGAATCTGTGTATGACAGACAAACTCTTTATGTGATATATATGAGATTCGGTTGCAGATTTCCCGCTTTTATTCTGTATCTGATTTGTGGGTAGTAGGAACTAATTTCCTCTGTTAATTGCTACCTGATTGTTGCATATCTTTATGAGCAGGTTTATTGTGTTTTGTCTCAATTGATGTGACGCCTTCGTCTATGCCATGAATGTTTAATTATACTCTAATGAAATAATTTTTATCGCTTTATTTGTTTGCGGGTAAAGATTGGGGGTGTTACATTAAGTGGTATCAGAGCCAGTCTGTGTCAGTTTGTGTCAGTCCGTGTTGGTCGTTGTGTTTGGGTGAGCTGTTTGTTTAACCATAGTTGCTGTTATTGGAAATGAACAGAATATGGCTGGTAGGAATGACGCCGCTTTAGCTGCTGCTATGCAAACTATGGCTCGGGCTGTGCAGGGTGCACCTAATGCTGGTGAGAATGATGAGTTCAGGAAGAATAAACCGCCTGTCTTCAAAGGGAGACATGATCCTTATGGTGCTCAGATTTGGCTTAAGGAGATTGAAAGAATCTTTCGAGTAATGAACTATGCTGAGGAAAATAAGGTGAGACTGGGTACTCACATGTTGCAGGAGGAAGCTGATGATTGGTGGGTTAGTACTCGTCATGTGTTGTAAGCTGCAGAGGAAGAAGTCACTTGGGCTGTGTTTAACATTGAGTTTCTGAGGAAGTATTTTCCTGAAGATGTAAGAGGAAAGAAGGAAATTAAGTTCTTGGAGTTGAAACAAGGTAATATGCCTGTTGTTAATTATACTGTTAAGTTTGTGGAGCTTGTGCAGTTTTATCCACATTATGCTGAAGCTACTGCAGAATTTTCTAAGTGTGTGAAGTTTGAGAGCGGGTTGCTTCCTGAGATTAAGCAGGAAATTGGTTATCAGAGAATTCGAAGGTTTTCAGACTTGGTGGATTGTTGTAGGATTTATGAGGAAGATAGCAAAGCTCGTTCTACTCACTATAAGAGTGTGAACGAAAGGAAAGGGAAGCAACCATTCCATGGTGGTCCTTATGTGACACCAGCTAATAAGGGTAAACAAAGAGGTAGTTTTGAGAAAAGGCCAAGTGGGGGAGGAATTTCTAATTCTCCGAGATGTTTGAGGTGTGGTGACTTCGGACATCGTCAGTTTGAGTGTAGGAAAGATATGAGGAAGTGTTCTAATTATAGAGGTATCTGACATGAAACAGTTGAGTGCAAGAGGAAGAATGTGGTGAAGTGTTTCAACTGTGGTGAACCTGGCCATATTAGTACGAAGTGTCCGAAACCAAAACAAGCTCCAACAGGTGGGAACGTTTTTGCTTTGGTAGGGACTCAGACTACAAGTGCAGAACGTCTGATCAGAGGTACTTGTTTTATTAATAGTACGCCTTTAGTTGCTATTATTGATACTGGAGCGACTCATTCATTTATTTCGTCTGAGTGCACAAAGCGTTTGAATATTGTGTTGTCCTTGATGGGTGGAGAGATGGTTATTGATACTCCAGCAATGGGGTCAGTAACTACTTCTTTGGTTTGTTTAAGTTGTCCTTTGACCATTTATGGTAAAGATTTTGAGATTGATTTGGTGTGTTTGCCGTTGGAGGGTTTAGATGTGGTTCTGGGTATGAATTGGTTGTAGTTCAATCGAGTGCATATTGATTGTTATCATAATCTGGTGAGATTTCCTTCTCTTAAAGAAGACGAAGAGTCAAGTTTCTTATCTACCAAAGAGTTGAAGAAACTTTTGGCGGAGGAAGCTCAGTTGTTTGGGTTGTTTGCATCGTTGACAGTGGATAGTCAAGTTGTACTTAATGTGTTTCCTGTTTTGTGTGAATTTCCTGAGGTGTTTCCTGAGGATATTTCTGATGTGCCGCCAGAGAGAGGTGGATTTTTCTATAGATCTAATTCCTAGTACTAGACCTGTATCTAGGGCACCTTATCGTATGTCGGCATCTGAGTTGGTTGAGTTAAAGAAGCAGTTGAATGAATAGTTAGAAAAGAAGTTTGTGAGGCCAAGTGTGTCGCATTGGGGTGCTCCAGTTTTATTGGTGAAAAAGAAGGATGGAAGTATGCGATTGTGTATTGATTATCGCCAGTTGAATAAGGTGACGATTAAGAATAAGTATCCTCTTCCGAGAATTGATGATTTGATGGACCAGTTGGTAGGTGCTTGTGTGTTTAGTAAGATTGATTTGAGATCAGGTTATCATCAGATTAGAGTGAAAGAGGAAGATATTCAGAAGACGGCTTTTAGGACACGATATGGTCATTACGAATATTCTGTGATGCCGTTCGAGGTTTCTAATGCGCCGGGTGTGTTTATGGAGTATATGAATCGTATTTTCCATGAGCATTTGGATCGATTTGTTGTTGTGTTTATTGATGATATTTTGATTTATTCTAAGTCCCGGGAGGAACATGCGGAACATTTGCGTGTTGTGTTGCAAATTTTGAAGGAAAGGAAACTTTTTGCCAAGTTGTCCAAGTGTGAGTTCTGGTTGTCAGAAGTGAGTTTTCTTAGGCAGATGATTTCAGGTAATGGTATTGTTGTGGATCCATCTAAAGTAGATGCAGTTCTTCAATGGGAGGCTCCTAGATCTGTTACTGAAATTAGAAGCTTTTTTGATTTAGCTGGATATTATCGGAGGTTCATTGAAGGGTTTTCTAAGTTAGCACTTCCTTTGACCCAGTTGACTTGTAAGGGTAAAGCGTTCATTTGGGATATTCAGTGTGAGGAAAGTTTTAGTGAGCTGAAGAGAAGATTGACTACAACTCCAATTTTGATCTTGCCGAATCCTAGTGAACCGTTTGTGGTGTATTGTGATGCGCCCTTGATTGGTTTAGGTGGAGTGTTGATGCAAGGAGGTAAGGTTGTGGCTTATGCTTCGAGGCAATTGAGGATTCATGAGAAGAATTACCCTACTCATGATTTGGAATTAGCGGCCGTGGTTTTTGTGTTGAAAATTTGGAGGCATTATCTCTATGGTTCAAGATTCGAAGTCTTTAGTGATCATATAAGTTTGAAATACTTGTTTGATCAGAAAGAGTTAAATATGAGGCAACGGAGATGGTTGGAATTTTTTAAGGACTATGACTTTAGCTTGAATTTACCATCCTGGTAAAGCTAATGTGGTAGCTGATGCGTTAAGCCGAAAATCATTGCCTATGTCTGCTTTGATGGTTAAAGAGTGGGAACTTTTGGAAGCATTTAGAGATTTGAGTTTGTTTTGTGAATTGACCTCTGGTAGCCTGAGGCTTGGTATGTTAAAGGTTACTAATGATTTTCTATTGACCGTTAGCGAGAAACAGAAGTTGGATGTGAAATTTGTGGATTTGATGACGGTTTGTGAGCAAAGAGGGAATGGTGACTTTAAAGTGGATGATAAGGGTGTTTTGAGGTTTCGTGGTAGAATTTGTATTCCTGATGATTCAGACTTGAAAAAGATGATTTTAGAGGAAGGACACCGGAGTAATTTGAGTATACATCCGGGAGCTAATAAGATGTATCAAGATTTGAAGAAGATCTTTTGGTGGTCTGGATTAAAGAGAGATGTGGCTCAGTTTGTTTATGCGTGTTTGACGTGTCAAAAGTCTAAGGTTGAACATCTGAGGTGGATTGTTGCAACCGTTGGATATTCCCGAGTGGAAATGGGATAGCATTTCTATGGATTTTGTGACAGGGTTTCCGAACACACAAAAGGGACATAATGCCATTTGGGTGATTGTGGATAGGCTGACTAAATCGGCGCATTTCATTCCGATTGACATCAGGTTTTCTTTGGAGAGGTTGGCTGAGATTTATATCAGTGTGATTGTGAAATTGCATGGTGTTCCATTGAGTATCGTTTCAGATCGAGATCCGAGGTTTACTTCCAGATTTTGGGAAATTTTGCAAAAGGCGTTAGGTTCCAAGTTGAGATTGATTTCTGCTTATCATCCGCAGACGGATGGTCAGACCGAGAGAACTATTCAGTCATTGGAAGACTTGCTGAGAGCTTGTGTTCTTGAGCAAAGTGGTGCTTGGGATAGTTATCTTGCGTTGGTGGAATTCACGTATAATAACAGTTTCCATTCGAGTATTGGAATGGCACCTTTTGAAGCGTTGTATGGAAGGAGATGTCGAACACCTTTGTGTTGGCATGAATCTGGTGAGAGTTCGGTGGTTGGACCGGAGTTAGTGCAACTGACTACGAAAAAGGTGAAACTTATTCGTGAGAAAATGAAGGCTTCTCAGAGTAGGAAAAAGAGTTATCATGATCGAAGGAAGAAAGACCTTGAGTTTCAGGAGGGCGATCATGTATTTTTGAGAGTTACACCGGTGACGGGTGTTGGTCGTGCATTGAAGTCGAAGAAGCTTACTTCTCAGTTTATTGGTCCTTACCAGATATCCGCGAGAGTGGGTGCTGTGGCTTATCGGGTGGCGTTGCCGCCGAGTCTTTCGAATTTGCACGATGTGTTTCATGTTTCACAGCTTCACAAGTATGTTCCGGATCCGTCGCATGTGATTCTGATGGATGAGGTTGAAGTAAGGGAGAACCTTATGGTGGAGGCATTACCAGTGAGGATTTTGGATCGCGAGTTGAAGCGGTTAAGGGGCACGGATATTGCGCTTGTGAAAGTGGCGTGGGGAGGCGCTGCTGAGGGCAATTTGACTTGGGAGTTGGAGAGTCGGATGCGGGAGTCGTATCCGGAGTTGTTCGTCTCAGGTAATATTTTCGAGGACGAAAATCTCTAAGTGGGGGAGAGTTGTAATGCCCCAGTTTTAGTTAGTTTTATTTAATCGAGTCGATTTGATTATTTTATTATTATATTATTTTATTTTTGAATTTTATTTGATAATATATTATTTTTTGTCGTGAATATGTTTTATCGCGTTTTGGGAATGTTTGCGAGATATTTGAGTGTAGGGGTATTTTGGTCATTTCACTTTATTTTTCTTTAGTAAGAATAGAAATAGAAAGAGAGAAAATTAGAGAGAAAGAAAAAGATAAGAAGGAAAAGGGAAAGAAAAGAGAAGACAAAGGAGAAAAGAGAGAAAAACTTGGAAAAGAAGAAAATCGATCAACCGACTTTTCAAACACGATTAAATCGGGTAAGGGTGCGAAACTCGATTATGTTATACTTGTGTATGATTATGTATGTTTGTATTTGGTTGTTTTTGGATTGAAATGTGATATTGAACAAAAACCCATAATATGTGAAAGTGTTAGAATCCGATTAAATTGTGTCGGAAATCATGTTTTAAGTCCCTTATTGTTGATACATGTTAGATATATGTTGTTGTGCTATCTATTGGCAATTTTTTGGTGTTTAGGTGAAAAATTTGGAGTGGGTTTGGTTGAATTTTGCAGAAAAATTTTGCACACAAATTCTGGGTTTCCACTGCCCATACGCATATTGGTTAAGGCAATACGCGTATGGCACTGAAGGGATGATGGCAATACGCGTATGGAGTTTCATTTTTCTCGGCCATCTGCTGAAACGCGTAATGGTACGCGTAAGATTTTGGGCAATATGCGTATGGCTCAGGGCAATACGCGTATGGCCAGCAGGAGTGCAAAATGTTGTTTTTTCGCGATGTCTTTTCCGTTTACGTCCGTAACTTGTGTTCTGATTATCCGTTTAGAACATTCTTGGTATCGTTGGAAAGGTACTAAAATGTACTTTCTTATTAAAATAGTTTTGAGATTGTTGATCGATTTAATTATGTCGGGAATTTGGAATAGTGTCGTTTTTTCGACTTTTGTTGTTTTAATTGTGTAATTGAGGTGTATTATGCAATGTGCTGATTGATATGGACATCGTATGACTTGTGTGTTGTTGTGTGATAAAAATGTATGTGAGGAAATGTTGCGATGATGAATTGTGGCCTAAGGGCAAGAAAATACAATGTGTTGTATTTGATGATATATGCATGATTATGGATGTGTATATATGTGCATTTGAATGTCATGAGTCATTGTATGCCAAGCATCATGATATGCATTCTTGTGATGTCGTGTGCCTTTGTGGGGTGTGAGCGACAAATCGATTCTAGAGGGAATCCGCTATAATATCGTGAGCCTTATACCGAGAGGACCTAAAGCGATGATTATAGACGATCGTGCACCTTATACAAAGAGGGCCTAAAGCGATCAGATTGTGAGCCTTATACAAAGAGGGCCTAAAGCAATCCATAAACGTTGTGAGCCTTATAACAAGAGGACCTAAAGCGACGGGGAACATCGTTTGCCCAACGGGGAGTTACACTAAGTAACAAGCGATGGTTCCAATAGTTCCTGAGTGAACTAGTGTTGAGATTGACGGATGAATGGTACCACATTTGCATAGAGTCGTTGTGTCGGTCTCTTTGCATTTGCATAAATCATGATGGATTGATTTTATGTGGAATTGCGAATGGAAGTGATGAGTTGATATATATATATATATATATATATATATATATATATATATATATATATGTTGTTGATAAATGCATTTATTTGATTATATATGCCTTGGTGATGGATATATGATAATATGCATTGTGTTATTTTATGTTTGAATTCTGGTATAAGTTGTGGTGAGGATATTAAATGTGTATTTTGGTGTTATTATATAATTGTATGCAATTATATTATGATTGTGTTTCTCACCCTTCTCCTGTTTTGAATGCTCTATGAGGCATTGCAGATTAGATGTTGGAGGTCTTTTTGTGAAGCTTAGGTCTTCATTCTTTTGTCTGTCGGCTCTGATATGTAGCACCGGGTAGCCGGGGAGATCGTTGTGATTTATGTGTATATGTATATATGCCTTTTGGATTGTATATGTATGAATCTGTGTATGATAGACAAACTCTTTATGTGATATATATATGAGATTCGGTTGCAGATTTTCCGCTTTTATTCTGTATCTGATTTGTGGGTAGTAGGAACTAAGTTCCTCTGTTAATTGCTACCTGATTGTTGTATATCTTTATGAGCAGGTTTATTGTGTTTTGTCTCAATTGATGTGACACCTTCGTCTATGCCATGAATGTTTAATTATACTCTGATGAAATAATTTTTATCGCTTTATTTGTTTGGGGGTATAGATTGGGGGTGTTACAATGGTTACCCATAAAAAAATGTTAGAAACTCAAATCTCTCAAGTAGCCCAACAATAAGCAACAGTAGCAGCCCCTGCAGGAACATTTCCTGGACAACCACAACCAAACCCGAAAAGACATGCTAATGCTATCACATTGCGAAGTGAAACAGAACTAGATGGACCAGTGGACCCAAGATTCCCAAATTCTGCCATGTATCAAAATCCTTGTGAAGGAGCTGAAAAGGTAATAGAACCAACTAATGAAAAAAAGGAAGACAAAAGCGAAGAGGCCGTAGAGAAAGAAACACCTTATGTGCCTCTGCAACGATTCAAACAACCTATACCTTATCCTCAAAGACTTACTAAGTCTAAAAATGAAGGACAATTTAAGAAGTTCATGGAGCTTCTGAAACAACTTAATATTACTATACCATTAACTGAAGCCGTAACGCAAATGCCTTCATATGCCAAATTCCTTAAAGATATCATGTCTAACAAGAAAAAGCTTGAGGATAATGAAATCGTTATGCTCAATGCCGAGTGTAGCGCCATCATTCAAAACAACATGCCTCATAAGCTGAAAGACCCAGGTAGTTTCTCCATACCCTGTGTAATCGGAAAGTACGTCATAGACAACACTCTATGCAATTTTGGAGCCAGTGTTAGTCTAATGCCCTTATCCACCAGTAAGAAGCTCAATTTAGGAGAGTTACGACCAACAAAAATGTCTCTAAAACTAAAGGATCGTTCTGTTAAATTTCCTATAGGTATGCTAGAGAACGTGTCCGTTCGTATATGACAATTCTATATTCCAACTGATTTTGTGGTAATGGATATAAAAGAGGATTCTAACATTCCTATTATTTTAGGAAGACCCATTTTAGATACAGCCGGTGCCATCATTGATGTTAAGAAGGGAAAGCTAACTTTTGAAGTTAGCACTAACACCCGATCCAATCCCATGCCTGAAGAAACCTTCTGTAGAACTTAAGACACTACCCAAAAACCTAAGGTATGAGTTCCTAGACACCAAACTGGAACAACCAGTGATAGTCAATGCTGACTTGGGGTATAACATTTCAGACCTAAAAGGAATAAGTCCCTCTATATACATGCATCGCATTATGCTAGAAGAATATTGTAAGACCTCTAGAGAGCATCAGAGAAGAATAAATCCTATCTTGAGCGATGTAGTTAAAAAGGAGTTACAAAATTTACTAGAAGCAGGAATCATATACCCGATATCTGATAGCACCTGGATCAGTCCTGTGCATGTCGTGCCGAAGAAAGGAGGTGTTACAGTTGTTAGTAACGAAAAAGGAGAATCCATTGCAAAACAAACTCAAACTAGATGGAGGATGTGCATAGACTATAAAAAACTAAATAAGGCCACTCGCAAAGATCATTTTCCTTTACCCTTTATAGATCAAATGCTCGAGCGACTGGCTAAACATTCTCACTTCTGCTATTTAGACGGATACTCAGGATTCTTCCAAATTCCTATGCATCCCGACGATCAAGAAAAGACTATTTTTACTTGTCCTTATGGTACATTTGCCTATAGACGAATGCCATTCAGACTATGTAAAGCACCCACAACCTTTCAGAGATGTATGATGTCAATCTTTGCCGATTTTAGAAACAACATAATGGAAGTATTTATAGACGACTTCTCTTTCTATGGGGAAAGTTTTGAAGGATATCTATCGAACCTAGAAATGGTACTCGAACGTTGCTTTAACGTTAATCTAGTGCTGAATTGGGAAAAATGCCATTTCATGGTCCGAAAAGGAATTGTGCTTGGACATGTAGTATCCAACCGAGGAACTAAAGTTGATAATGTAAAATTTGAAATTTTAGAAAATCTTCAACCTCCAAAAATCGTTAGAGAAATTCGAAGTTTTCCAGAACACGCTGGTTTCTACCGGCGATTCATTAAAGATTTCTCTAAAATAACCAAACCACCAACTATATTATTAATGAAAGACGCTGAACTTATATTTGATGAGGATTGCTTGAAAGAATTTGAACATCTGAAAAATGCTCTTATAATTGCACCTATTATGCAACCGCCCGATTGGAGTAAACCATTCGAAATAATGTGCGACGCTAGTGATTATGCTGTTGGCGCAGTCTTAGGACAAAGAAAGGATACAAAGCTTCATGCTATATACTATGGAGTAGAACCTTGGACAGTGCGCAGATGAACTACGCCACCACAGAAAAGGAACTCCTGGCTGTTGTGTTCGCTTTAGATAAATTCTGTTCTTACTTGGTGGGAGCGAAAATAATTGTCTATACCGATCACGCCACAATTAGGTACCTGTTGAATAAGAAGGATGCTAAACCAATACTTTTAAGATAGGTCATACTTTTTCAAGTGTTCGATCTAGAAATCAAAGATAAGAAAGGGACCAAAAATGTAGTAGCAGGTCATCTTTCTAGAATCGAGGATCAAGAACTTGAGCGAGTGCCCATCAATGATAGTTTTCCCTATGATCGACTTGTAGCCCAGTTAGAAAGTGAAAGCGAAATGGGTGAATGCACTTTAATTTATCATGATGCAGAAACAAATGAAGTTGTGGAATCAATCTGCACAAAGACCACATTGTCGTGGTATGCCGACTTTGTCAACTACCTAGCAGTTGGGGTACTTCCACCAAATTTATCCTACCAACAAAAGAAGAAATTCTTCCATGATCTTAAACACTATTATTGGGATGAGCCCCTTCTTTTCAAGCGAGGCGCCGACAAAATCTTTCGTCGGCGTGTCCTTAAATCTAATGTAAAAGATATCATATCTCACTGCCACTCTGCACCATATGGGGGGCATGCAAGCATTTTAAAGACTTGCGCAAAGATCTTATAGTCTGACTTATTCTGGCCTAACCTTTGGAAGGACGTTCACACCGTGGTTACAAATTGCGACCGGTGCCAGCGCACTTGTAACATCTCAAGACGCGATGAGACGCCACTAAGGGGTATTTTGGAAGTAGATGTTTTTTATGTTTAAGGTAAAGATTACATGGGCCCTTTTCTATCTTCTTTTGGCAACAAATACATATTCGTCGCAATAAATTATGTGTTGAAGTGGATCGAAGCAATAACTTATCCTACCAACGATGCACGAGTAGTCATAAGACTCTTCAAGAATGTGATTTTTCCTAGATTCGGTGTGCCAAGAGATGTCATTAGCGACGGTGAATCCCATTTCATCTCGAATATCTTTGGGAAGTTGTTGCTTAAGTATGGAGTGAGCATCAAGTAGCAACACCATATCACCCTCGAACGAGTGGACAAGTTGAGGTTTCTAATAGAGATATCAAACAGAGATTAGAAAAAAATAGTTGTGACCTCAAGGAAGGATTGGTCTGCGAAATTTCATGAAGTTTTATGGGCTTATAGGGCAGCTTATAAAACTCCGATATGAACCACCCCATTCAAACTAGTTTATGACAAGTCATGTCACCTGCCTGTCGGACTTGAGAATTTAACTTATTGGGCCATTAAAACTCTGAATATGAATTACACGGCTGCAGAAAAGAAGAGAGTTTTGGATATCCATGAACTAGAGGAACTTAGATTAGACGCATATTAAAATGCCCGAATTTACAAGGAAAGAACTAAACAGTGGCATAATAAACAAATAGCTAGGAGAGAGTTTAACAAGGGTGACATAGTTCTCCTTTTTAACTCTCGACTTAAGCTATTTCCTGGAAAACTCTGTTCCAAATGGTTTGGCCCCTTTGAGATTATAAGAGTTCTCCAAAGTGGAGCCGTAGAAATTAGAGGAAAATCTGATGAGACGTTTATTGTGAATGGGCAGAGACTTAAGCATTACCATAACATTGAAAACAAGGATTTCGGCATAAGCTATAAGTTAGAAGAGCTGCCCACTCTTTCGAAGGAATAGTTCTACTCAGACCTGATGTCGAGCTATAAAAATTAAACAAGCGTTGCGTGGGAGGCAACCGACGACCTTTAGACTTTACTTTTTATCTTTATTGTTTGCTACCATAATTATCTATTTTTGTGTTTTGTTGCCGTTATTGTTATTCCTATTACTATTATTACTATTATTATTGTTATTATTATGAGATTTACTATTATTATCATTACTATTTTGACACCTTCCACAGTACAGTTCCTTGATAGTATAATCTTTTTCTAATTTTAGGCTAGCTTAGCTTAGGATAGCTAATCATTGACTTAGAGTATGGAGCCTAATGCTGATATGGAGATTGTGTTTAGGAATGAAGCTTAGAGACACCGGTTTGTTGTCCTGGCTCAGAGGGAAATGGCACTACCAATTTACTCCGATGGACTTACTTTTACTACCCTATGACTTAGGGACAGTGTTATGTATATGCTCGACTAAATAGGTTAGGTGAATTTTGGTGTGAGGAGGAGATTTAGCCCTTATCGCATGCTTACACTCCAGTTCCTTATCTCACTTTATTATGACCCTAACCGAGGTCTTGATTTTGGCCGAGGTTTATCCATTTTCAGGTTGTTCGAGAAAAATTCTGCTTTACCCATCATGAGATGGCTGACCTATTAGGATTCTCGAATGCACCTGATGTCCATACCCTGATACCTGATGACGCCTTCACCGACCTCGACCTTAATTATTTATGGGGAACCATAATCAGTAATTAACACCATGAACCTCACACCATGTTCTCAGAAAATATCCACAATCCAGCCTTAATGTATTTCCATAAGATTCAGGCACACACTTTGTTTTGTAAGGAGGAAAATGTCACTTTTGTTTTGAAGGACGAGCTATTTATTATGTACTATGCTTCACAGGGATGGCCTGTGAATGCCTTCACTTTTATGCTAGCAAATCTGAATTGTATTGCACATGAGACCCATGATACTATTCTCGTTGGAGGATTAATCACCATGATTGCAGATGCCATAGGCTTACGATACCATCTTAACCGTATCCATGCTTTTGGAGGCATTCGTCCCATGCATTTGAATTTTTGCTTCAACTGTGGTATTTTAGCTAATTTAGGACCAGCCGAATTTGAGTTCTTAATTGATAACAAAGTGGTCCACAACATCACCTTACCTAACCATGAAAGGACCTATGTGCACAATAGGAATAACAGGCTGCATGACTTAGAGGAGCAAAGTGAGTCACCAACCCCACCTTATAGTTCTCAACCGTATGAAGTCCAGGATGACATTCCCACTGATGCCACTTCTCATGTCTCTGGAGCTCGTGTAGACTATGCTACTGCTATTGGTGCTTTGCAGTCTGAAGTAGAGACTCTTAGGAATGAGATCACTTACATCCGAGGAGATCTCATTGGTTTTATGGATGTCGCCAATGAGCAGTTCGATCATTTGTTTTAGCAAGTTCACTCATTTAGTCGGCACTTTAATAGATGATTGACAACTTATACCGATGGTGTTTCGTTGTTTTTATGTTTTGGATTGTTTTAGTTATTATTGTATTTCTTTCCATTGTCGTTCTTAATTTACAGTATCGTCGATTTATTGGGGAAGACATGTTGTTTTTGTTATTAATTAATGTGATTCCCTTTTATGTCATTTATTTATGTTCTTAGTATTATATACTTTTTAATGTTTATGCATCTTTTAATCTCAAAATTTAAATTCTACACACATAGCTCATTAAAATAGTATTTGTTTAATAAAATAAAAATAATAAATCCTGGTTTCTGAACCTTGAAATGAAATTTACGCATTTTAGCTAAATGGTGTTCGCGATCAATTCCTATATTCAAAATTTCAACGTTTTAAACACATGGCGTTCGCCATGGCAGCGGAACGAGCAGAAATTCTGCGCGTTTTCTGTTGCATTTTTTGCGCAATTTTCCAACCAAAACCTTTTCAAATTATCAAACTTCTCAACAACCACCCATAATAACTCCCATTAACCTCTATCCTAACCCCAACCATTCATGTCCTTTTTCTTTCTCTATAAATACCACAAACACTCATTCTTACTCCATCATCACCACCACTCTTAAAGTCTTCTCTCACTCACTATTTTTAATCTTCCAAATTCTCTTATTCTTTTCCAAATTTCCAGAATGCCTCCAAGAGTATCTCAAGAAATCGATTACATGGGAATCTAGTTCGCAGAAGGAATCGTTAGTGAACATCAACGAACCATCTTACACAAGCTTTGTAAGAGACTCATTGTAGCAACATGATACACTCACATTGATATTGTTCGTGATTCGGGGCTGTTTGATAGCATCAACTGGATGCTGACTAATCTAGGTATATCTTACTTTTGCTCTCTCACTCACCCCACATACACTAGATTAACTTACAAATTTTTAAGCACTTTTCAGTATTCCTATGATCTGTCACGCACTTCTAGCACTCTCAATTTTAGAATATTCAATAGGGACTATACAATGACACAAGAGAGAGTAGGCGCTATTTTTCAGTTTCCAAGCGGAGAGACTTACAATTGCCAAGCACCACTCGAATGTGAGTGGTAAGCCAGTGCTTTAAGCTTTAGGCTTTTGGCTCCAGATTACTGGTAAGACCTTTACCTCTTGGGAAGGTCTAAAAGCCACCGCAATCCACAACCCCGCCATAGGATACCTTTACCGCATCTTAGCAAACACAATTTTCGGCAGAGAGAACACAAGAAATGTCAATTCCAAATACCTATTTTTCATCCACTGTGCTTTATCCGAAACTAAGGTAGACCCTACCCCTTTCTTATTTTCTCATGTTGCATCTGCCGCCGGTAGGTCCGGTGGCCATATCTGTGTCGGAGGAGTGATTACCTCTATAGCATATGCTTTACGCCTGACTTCTGAGTTGGTTGCCCTTGAGAAGTTAGCCATTCCTTTTGCTGACTTAGGGTATTGCCGCAACATGCACCTCATTAAGAATCTACAGAGCGGCAAATATAGGCTGATGATTAGTAACAGAGAGGTGAGGAGCATTGCTTTGCCTTGTGCGACACAAATTAATGCGCGCATTAGCACTAGCTGGTTATTTGACACTGAGGCACCAGACCTTGAGGAGGAAACCGTTAACAGGGCCTATGCTAAGACTATGGGGTTTGCTCAACTGATTCGCACCCATGCCAATGCTGCTGATATCCCAGGGCCTAGTACCCGTGCACACACTGCACCTAATTTTTCTGATCAGTTTTAAGGTACACACCAACCCCGTGAGGAGTATGATTACGTTGCCATCCGGAGCACTCTAGATGACATTTTGTCCGAGCTACCATATCAGAATGACAGAGAGGCGTAGTGTGATCTAAACTTCAGAGTATGCAGCGAAAGTAGGAGGACCTCAGAGTTGCCTTGGACCGTGCCAACCAGCAGCATATTGACTTTGCCGACCGGATAAAGCATGACATGGGAGATATTACTGAGCAGATGGAGAGTATGAGGATGGAGGTGACATCTTTGAGAGAGTATGTGCATCATGTTCCTAACCCTGCCCTTGACAGAGGATATAGACGCCCTCGTGGCCGAGGCCGTCACCATTGATTCCACTAGGTTTCTCCACTCCTTCTTTCACCTTGTACTGAAACATTAGGGACAATGTTTAGTTCAAGTGTGGGGAAGGAGCTTTATTGCTTTGTTTTTACTTTTTCGTTATTTTATGTTGCTTTTATTTTTTTTTAGTTAGTTTATTTCTGTTTTAGTTTTGTCGAGTCTTTTATGTGCCGATTGAGTCCTATTGTATGGTAATTTTTTTCTTTTGTGAGATAATTCCCCTAAGATTGATAAAAATTGACCCCCAACGCAAATTTTTCTTTCGTTTTAATAGCATGACACTTTTCACTTATAGGTTATGTTAATTAGACTTGGGAAAGTCTTGATATCGTCGGTACCGTCCTAGCACCCTAGACTTCCTAAGTATGCGACATAGATCTAAATAATCATTATGCCGAGAATGAAAAATAGGGAAAAAGAAATAGGGTTATAGGTCGAGTTATAATGGTATAATTTAGATTGGTATCACATAGGGGGAGTTATTGTCCGCAAATGCGGATATGTGACATTATGGTACCCTTGTTATCAAAGTCTAGTACCTATCCTTTAGGCATTAACCTAATAGTTGGGTATCGTCTTAGAGTCATGTCGTGCTTTTGTTTCGGATATTGCATTTACTGTTTTCATATGTGTTAGGAGTTTGCTTGAGGACAAGCAAAAGTCTTAGTGTGGGGGAGTTTGATAACGAGAAATCGTATCATATTTTTAGGCTCGTTGCGCATATTATTCGTGCATTTTTATCGAGTCTTGTTTGCATTTTACTTTGTTTTGTTGTGTTTTGCAGTTGATAGCTTCATCTGTTGCAGAACCGGGATCGAATTGGAAAAAGAGTAGAAGAGTAGGAAAATGCAGCAAAAAAGAAGAATTTCTGCCCCTTTTGCTAATATGGCGTTCGCTATGGCTATATGGCGTTCGCCATCTATCAACATGCTACGTAATTTAATGAATGAAGGTCACGACGTTCGCCATGGCAGCGCAGTGACAATTTTCAATTTCAGCAACCGTTAAAGAACAGTTTTTCCATCCTTTATTCTCTCCACTCACAGGCCACGACCAGAGCAGTTGGGATCATTATTTTTTCTATAAATAGGACTCATTGGTCACTTTCCAGACACACAGAAATCGCGCGGAAGCTCTGCTAAAATTCCGTTTAGAATCTTAGACATAAATTTAGTTTTAAAGCGACAATTACTCACATCGGGGAATTGTCGCATTTTTTTTACTTTGTATTGTTTCTTTTACTATTGTACTTTTAGAATTCCGAACGAAGCCCACCGGAAAAAATCTAGTTCAAAGTTTGGAATTTATTTTACAGATTTATTTTCTTATTTTTACTATTGTATTTATTTTACTTTAATTTAGTTTAATATTTGATTACAGATCATATTTGATTTGAATTCAATATTGGTCATTTTGTTATATGCATTTTTATTGCATTGGTCATTTTGTATTGGTCATTCTGTTAAGGTTTGGAATTATTAATTATATGCATTTTTATATTTTATTTTCTGCCAAATATCACAATATATCTGAAATAAACTCCATGCCATTGTGAATTTTAACTTCTTCCCTTTTTAATTTCCTCTATTCTCACTTGTCCCTTGTGAAACATTCAAATCTCCATCATTATTGTTAACCTTCAATTCTTAAAAAAAATTAACTATTTCATTTTGGTCAACAATGATATGGACATTTTTTAATTAAATTGATATATTAATGCTTCTAGCATGGATTTCAAAAAATAGTTCAAAAGTGGGCCTTTACATTTCTTTAATAAAATATTACGTTCTTTACCCTTTTCTATTTACAAATTCCACGATAATACTAAAATTGGTAAGAATAATTTCTTTCAGCTTCATATTAAAAGCACTCATATTAGCATACTTTAGGTGCTTGCATTTTTAAATCACTAAGTGATTCCATGAAAATAAATAAATAAATAAATAAATAAAGACCATTTTTTAATACACCACCCAAGGTTCTTATACATCACGTGAAATTTTGGTTTTGCCCCCTAGTTCCGGATGTGCACATCCGAACGCACTGTTTTTTTTAAAAACGTTTACTTGTTTCGGATGTGCAAATCCGGAATGACAATTTACACGTATTTCGGATGTGCACATCCGGAAAAATGGTATATTTATTTTAAAAAATAATAATATGTATTTTAACAGAGTAACGATCATCCAGCAGTCGTGAAAAACATGACCTCTGTAACTATAAGTTATATATTCAAAAAAGGCACTGTGAATATCTGAACTCCCAAATCTATCCTGGAAGATTGTAGGACAAATCAATATCAACAGTAAAACATTACTTCTTTGACGTTATCCAAGATATGCACACTTGTTGATGTCTATTGATGTATATGTATATATTATAACTTGTATATTAATGATACAGTTTCTCCTGCTTATTATGCACACATGCTAGCTTTCCGCCCTCGATACTACATAAGTGAAGTCGAAAATTATGATTCTGGTTCTGCAAGTGGTAATAGGAGTACCACCAACTTTGTGTCGACTCTGCTGCCATTTATTTTGGATAACGTCAAAGAAGTAATGTTTTACTTTTGATCTTGATTTGTCCTACAATCTTTATATAATCCTTTTAGGCTTAAACCCAGTTGATTTATAGAAAGCCACACGCCACTCCCTGAAAACCAAAATGGTAAATAATAATGAGTTATTTATGCATTCAAACACTTTTCTTGTATCGTGTAAGATAGTAAGTACTCTCATTCTTAACCTTTCACCTTTCACTCTATAATGCATGTTTACTTTATGCTAAAGTTGTTCATTTTCACATGGAGCTTATTCAAGTACATTTAACCTTTCATGATGCATTCATGATGTTAAATGATAGTTGTTTATATTCATGACCGTAAATCTGCTGTTAACTTTATCAGAATGCCGGAGACAACCATTATATTTACGGAGAGACTCCAACCCTAGAGTTTGTTATAACTTCTGATGACATTACTGCTACTGGTGCACCAGCCACATTACTTATTTTCAATAACGAAAAGGGTTTATCTCCGAAAAATATTGAGTCCATCTGTAGTGTTGGAGGATCAACAAAGAAAGATAACAGGAGCAGTAGTTACACTGGAGAGAAATGTACATTCTCAGATTTGATATGTTTTTAATCTCATTCTCATTAGAATGTATATTAACTTACGATACGAAGAACAAAGTTTTCTATTGCAGAGATACGAAGAATAAAGTTTTCTATTGGAAATATACGATGAACAAAGTTTTCTATTGTAGATATACGAAGAACAAAGTTTTCTCTTGAAGAGATACGAAGAACAAAGTTTTCTATTTTTCGGATGTATATTAACTTGTGACGATATATTAATGTATGCGACCAACCGACAAAACCGATTTAAAAAAAAAAATAAAGTTATGTTATTTTTCGGATCTGTAGACCCGGAATTTTAAAAAATAAAACTATACTATGTTTCCGGATGTGCACATCCGGAACACATCAGCATTTTTTTAAAAAATGGTGCGTCCGGATGTGCACATCCAAAACTGGGTGGTAAAAACGAAATTTCACGTGTTGTATAAGAAACTAGAATAATGCATTAAGAAATGGTCTAAATAAACAAGTAGTGCCTTTTTAGGTCAGCATTTCCATCAACAAACCAAGTGTCCAAGAAGATTATTAGAAGACGAACTAAAAAGGTAAAGAGAGAAAAGAAGTTGAAAGAAGAAAAGAAAGAAGGCAGATCCCCAAATAACGTAAAGCAACAAAATCCTATCTATCTTTTAAAACTGTAACACCTTTGCATGATATTCTATTCTACAATCTGTCGTCCTCTTAAGAAACAAATGACATGCTTTTGTTGGAGTATGTGGGGTTTCATGTAATTTGTTGGGTTCACATGTTTGGCCAACAATTTGGAGGCTATGCCTATTCTTATTTCCACCACACAAACAACTCATAAAATATATGACCCACTTCATCAAAATGGTAGAAGATCATTTAGTGTCCCTATCAATAATTACATTATTATATATCATAATCACATATCATAGACTTTAATTTATATACACACTTACAAAACTATATGTATTTACTAATAGTTTTTTTTAAACAATTTTATATAATATTTTTTAGTGGTCGTTTGACAATTTAGTGACTTTTCTCATGTTTTAGAGTTTTCACACATTGTCTTGTGTTGTTATTGCGTGCCATTATTTTAGTTATCACAATTTTTTCCAACAACTAATATCAGAATTTTTGGTTCGATATGAGGATATGAGTTCTTAGTATACTCAATGACTCTAGTATTGTTGAGTTACAGTCATGAGTTCTATTGTGCAGTTTGATCTAGAGAAAATTGATGGAAGAATTATTTTTTATTTATGGAAAATTCGAGTCAAAGATGTGTTGATACGATTAGGATTACACAAGGTGTTGGTTAGTACATGAACATTGATTGACATTGATGCAAGGTGTACTTTGACATTATGTCGGTGATTGAAGAGTTTCCTACTAACTTGGAAGTTGCACCATAAATTTTTCAGGTTGAATTCCGATATGTGAAAATCCTTGGAATGATTTATCTTCAAAAGAAGTTTACTCTTTTAGTAGAGTATGATAATTCTTTTAAACTATGATTACTGGTAATGAGAAAAGAAAATTTTTAGAGTAGTTTACCTTCAAATGACGTATATTCTTCTTCATGTGGATTATGATAACTTTTTGAACTGTGATTGTCCGTGAAAACACACTACTACGGAAAACATATACAACAACGGTTGGAAAAGATATATTGTCACACATGACCGACTGTTGTTACATAGTGTGTGGTTGTATATGTGTTACTTACAATCACGGTCCTATGACCGTTGTAGAAAATCTGAAAGCGCGCGACATATGACCACAGTTGCTTTATCTAAGCGTTGTAATATAATAAAGGTCCCAGGTTCGATTCTCAGCAGTGCATTTTTTAAATATATATTATCCTGGTCATCGTTCACTCTACAACCACAGTCATATATAACAATCGTCGTTAACTTATATGGTTTTTAAAAAATTATATTTCTGCATGTTAAAAATTTTTCATTTTTTAACCTGTATTTTGTGACAGAACAAAAAAATTTTGCAACCTGTATTTTTTAACCTATATCAGAACAAAAACAACAATTGAACTCAAACTCAAATACTTATTTATTTTATCAATTCAAAAAATATTATTTACAACACTCAAACTCAAATGTACATCAAACATATATATATATATATATATATATATATATATATATATATATATATATATATATATTACAAATTAAGCTCATGTTTGATGACCCTTAAGCGCGTTGAAGATATACGGCCAACGTTTACGAATATCTACAAAGTCTTTGCATGGGAATTGTGTATCGTCGTTAAACGCCTACATAAAAAAGTGAAAAAAATGTGAATATCACACATATATGATAATCATAGCCAACTTAAAAAATAATATGGATCGTTGTTAAACGTCTACATAAAAAAGTGCAAAAATATGAATATCACACATATATGATAATCATAGCCAACTTAAACAATAATATGTTGTTGTAAACAATTCATTACATATATAATATATACTTGATCCCGTTTATCAACAATGTCGGCGAAGACAATGTTTAATATGTGTTTCATTACAAAATATCCACACTCGTATCCCTTTGGTTGTTTACTCGTCTACAAAAATAAACATTAATTTCATGAATGTTATAACCACTACACATGCATGTCACAATATATATAAATGAATGTCACAAGTAATATGACCACTTACATGAGGCAAGAAAAATGTTGGCTTTTTTCTACTATTGTTCAACATATTGTGTCGATGCACAACACTGTACATTGAAAATTATTTAAACAAATTACGCGTTAAACCTATTACAAAGTCAAAGAAAATAATACTAAAAAGTTTCATATAAACATAAACTTACCCATTAATAATTTGCTTCATTTTAGGTTCGAGTGGATTATGTAAGGAACACAATGTCGTTTTCGTATTCGTCCTAAGCAATATGATGATCAATTGCCAATGATCACTGAATACACATGAGCGTATATATAATTAGTATTTTCCAAAAGAAAACTAACTATAATAGATAAACCACATTTTGAAAATTACTTATGATTTGAGAAATGGTGCTAAGTAAATTTATTTTCCCCCTTGACTTAACCGTTCTGAAATGTAAGAGTAAATCCCTTTTGGATCATTATTTGTCTATCGAATACTAAATGGATCCAAGATGCCATAAATATTCAATTTATTTAACTCTGTACAAACACGGTGAATGTACCTAAATGGTTAAACAAAATTCATAAAATAAGTGAGGAAATACAAAAATGATAATGTACTATATATAATGACATGCATATTCAATTATATACTTACGTGCACCAAACTTGCAATATCTCTACGTCCAACCATTTATATCCTGATAGAAAATCTCGTATTTCACTAGGAGGAGAATAGAAGATTTCTATCGTTGGATAATGCTCAAGCTGAAGAGGAATCAAGTCATGGCTTTCCGCAACCAACAAGTATAATGTGGTGATTTCATTTGCAGAAGGATCCAATATCTCATTGAACTCTTGAGCGGAGGAGGCCTAACAATTACTTCCTTTGGTGCTAGCACCACGTACAACATTTGTTTGGGGAACTTGATCATCGACATTATCATAATTGTCATCCGTACGTTGTTGGAAGGATCCATTTATTCTCTGCAATATAATATTCGTTTTGAACACAATACATAATAAACATGTTTCTATCTTTTCTAACTTTTCAGATAAAACACAATATATCATACATTTAAGATAAAACACTAGCATTAAAGATAAAACATATACCGTATATAACTCTTCTAACTTTTCTATGCCTTCCTTCCGACTTTTCCGCTGAGCTTCTAACATCTTTTTCTGTTCTTCTAACTCCTTCTCAACAGCCGCAAGCTTTTCTCTTTGTCCTTGTAATTCGGTGTTTTCAGCGTTTTTTTGCTGGACCAAAGTATAATCTCAGGCCGACGCATTCTCAAACACCACGAACGAGCCCACCATGCTCATCTGTTCTGATAGCTTCTATTAGTATATCATGTCGTGGTTCTGGAACAAATGAGCCACCACGGGACTCCTCAACCAACAGATCCAACACAACATATAGGCATCATAATATTAATATTGTAATTACCAAAACATTTAAATAACACATAACATATACACAACAAAACATACATATAATTTTCTTAGCAACTGCTCCTGACGCGTCTGAGGTGTACTCTCCATTTGGTCTTAGTCGAGCCCTCTTCCACTTCTCATGCCTTGACAGTGGAGATGGGTTGCGATCACGACTAATGGAGTCCTCATCTCCCATTTGTTGTTTTTTTTTCATCCATCATTTTTTCTCCAGTTTCCAGTAACCCCCACGAGACAATTTATGGGGGTAAATGTTTTTCGCTTTATTTTGTATTCCTACTTGACTTTTAGTCTGTTATAAACATAGTGAAAATATGATTAGTATCTATAAATCATTAGCATAAAATTATCAAGATAAATAAGACTAGTAATAACCAGTAATTTCTCAGAACGGCGACCCTTTGCAAAAATTTTCCAAACCTTCTTCGAGAGAAAAATATATATCACCCATGGACGCTCAAGACCAATCTTAGGCTTTCTAATGTAGTCACGCGTGAGCCGTGACTTAAAGCTCCTCCAACACGTACAAACATGACTTAACCACTTTTTTTAAGTGTTTATCACCATTCGTAATCTCAAAAGTCAATTAAATTTAAATCAATAAGAATGTATTAGAAATTATAGAAAGTCATATCGAAATGATGAAAATTAATATTAATACCTTAATGTTTGTCCATATGCTAACTTTGATAGCCTCAGGCGCTTGTTCCCAATCATCTATCAATATACTAACTTTGCTACGTCCAAGGAACGCAATATAACTTTTAAAAATTGAAGAGTATTCACCATCAACTACTCTATAATACGAATCAAATGTGATAGGCAATTTATTACCAGATTTGTGAACTTTTGTTACTTTGGTAAGCATTATGGCACCTCTTTGTGATCTTTTCTTTTTGTTTTGAGTATCACTTGTCATAGTTTCCTCACCACTCACTACTACGAAAACCACTTTAACAACAGTTGAAAAATAAACATAATAACACAGATCAAGGCGTTGTTATGTAAAATGTTGTGGTAAATGTGCTACTTATAATCACGGCCCTGGGACCGTTGTTGTATTCTGGAAAGCCCGCAGTATATCACAACGGTTATGCTTAACAACCGTTGTGATACCTAAGGTACTGAGTTCGAAACCCAGCAACAACAAATAAATTACCTTAGATCACGGTTAATGTAGACAACCGTCGTGGAAAGTACCCATAGTTTATTATATACCAATGTATATTGCTTGGTTTACCATACGCCTATTTAAAGAAATACAACTATTCAAATAGGCAAAAAAATATATAATCAGAAAATTAAACTATTCTTGAAAGCCAACTTAAACACACCAATTTTTTTCGAATTGAATCTGTCTCGTTCTGCACATTTTATGTTCTTTAACACATATACGGTTCAATGTGTTAGAACAAGATTTGGTTCTACAACATATCTCTGAGTTTTGATAATAACAAAGTAGTATTTATGTGAAGAACAATTTTGGTCCTCTAACGTTTGTTTTCTAAAGAATTGACAAACAAGATCTGACTCTAATAAAGAAGCTCTGACTCTGATAGAGATCATGTGGAACGTCACTCTCATTTGACCAAAAGTCTCTTTTGCGTCAAAGAAGCAAGTTTGCTTCTGATCTTCTCAATTTTTGAAAGATTCAAAGAAGACAATATGTTGTTGCTGCAATGTTCTCTTGGATTCTGGTTCTGAATATGACTCTCAAAATTAGTTTCTGAAGACTAAGTGCTGAAGACTCTGAAGACAAGGTTCTGCTGAACAACGTTCTGAAGACTCTGAAGACTTAAGTTTCTGAAGACTAAGTGCTGAAGACTCTGAAGACAATGTTCTGCTGAACAACGTTCTAAAGACTCTGAAGACTTAAGTTTCTAATAACCAAGGGTTTTGAAGACCGAGTGCTAAAGACTCTGAAGACAAGGTTCTGGTGAACAAGTTCTGAAGACTCTGATGACTCAAGACTCTGAAGACCCAATGATTAACTTTTTTATTTATGCTTCAACCATATCTATTCAGAAGCCTCTGATGAACAGAAGAAAATGAAACGTTTGCGAGGGAAAATAGTACACAGTACATGTCAAACACGTTCTTTTCCACTACCATTACACTACCCTGATTGGGTGGTACAAAGGACAACTTTTGTGTATGATTTTCATCCCAGTATAACGAAATTATTTCAAGTCACTAGTACTCTTAATGATATTCTTGATCTGCCCTCCAACGGATCTTTTTCTGGCTATATCAAGACTTGATCATTTGAAGAAAGTAGAAGAGAGACACATGCGTGAACAGTAAAGCACCACAATACAAAGCAAAATACATTGTTCATACTGTATATATTTTATTTGAGCTATTCATAGTGTTTATATCATCTTGTTTAGAAGCAATTCATTGTAAACATTAATTTTGTTCAAACAATTATTTGTATTCCTTAAGGGACCAGTTGGGTCAAATCCTTAAGAAGAGATGACTAGTCTTTGATTGTTAGTCACCAGCACTTGCTAGTGCAGTGTAATCAGTTGATTATAGTGGATTAAGTCCTTGTGTATAAGGAGAAATCACCTTGGCGGGTGGACTGGATTAACTTGATAGTTTTCAAGTGAACCAGGATATATCGTGTGTTTCTCTATTGCTAGTTTATTTGTGATCTTTGTTTGAGTTTCACAAAAAGCTTTCATTTTGAAAACCCAATTCAAACCCCCATTTCTTGTGTTTTCTCACACCTTCAATTGGCATCAGAGCTCCGCATCTGATTGTGATAAAAATATTTATCAACACTTCACCGTGTTCAGTACCGATCCAATATTTGTGTGAGGTATCATGGTTGCATCCAATACTAATCCTATTCTAGAAGAGAAAGATCATTACAGTACCGAACCACTAGTCTTTGATGGTGAAAAGTTTGACTACTGGAAAGATAGAATTGAAAGTTTCTTTCTTGGTTATGATGTAGATCTTTGGGATCTTGTAGTCAATGGCTACACTCACCCAGCTAATGTTACAGGAGTTAAAGTGTCTAGAAGTGCTATGACCAACCAACAAAAGAAAGATTACAAGAATCATCACAAGGCAAGATCCATATTGCTAAATGCTATCGCTTATACTGAGTATGAGAAGATAACAAATAGAGAAACTGCCAAACCCATTTTTGATTCTCTAAGAATGACTCATGAAGGAAATGCTCAAGTTAAGGAGACGAAGGCGCTTGCTATAATCTATAAATTTGAGGCATTCAGAATGGAGGATGATGAAACAGTTGAGACTATGTTTTCAAGGTTTCAAATGCTAGTCGCGGGATTTAAAGTTATGGACAAAGGATACTCAATTGCTGATCATATTAAAAAGATCATCAGAAGTCTTCCCAAGAAATGGAGACCTATGGTAATAACTCTTAAGATATCCAAGGATCTGAACAGTATAAGTTTTGAAGAACTTGTTAGTTCTTTAAGAAGTCATGAGATAGAGCTGGAAGAAGATGAACCTTAGAAGAAAAGTAAATCTGTTGCTCTTAAGTCTAAACCTGAAAAGGAAAAGGCTTATCAAGATGAGGAAGAATCAGAAGATGAGTTGTCACTTATCTCCAGAAGGATCAACAAACTCTGGAAACATAGGCAAGGAAACTTCATAGGATCAAGAAGAAACAAAGGCCGTTCTGAGTCATCATCTGGACAAAAGAAGCAGAGTTCTGGAAAAGAAGTTATCTGTTATGAGTGTAATGAGCCAGGTCATTACAAGAACGAGTGTCTAAAGCTTAAGAAGGACAAGAAGCCTAAGAAGAACTTATCCAAAGCGAAGAAGGGACTCATGGCAACTTGGGATAACTCTGATTCTGAAGAAGAAGATTCTGATGAAGAACAAGCAAATGTTGCATTAGTGGCAACAACAATTGACGCCGAAGTCTCTAGAGAACCAGAAGACAAAATGCCATCAGAACCAAAATCAAACTCAGACTCAGACTCAGAGGTATTATCTAAACTCTCTCGTTGTGAATTAGAGTCGTGTCTTTCAGAAATGCTGGAAAACTATCAAACTTGTAAAAGTAAATACAAGGATCTTAAAAAATCTCATGTAATTGCTTCTGAAGAAAGAGAAAAGCTTAAGCAGAATAATTCTTCTCTAAATGAGAACATTTTTTCTTTAAAAAATAGTAATTGTGCTTTAAAAATCAAATTTTCTAAATTAAAAGAAGAATTAATCTCCAATGTCTCTGACACAACCATTGTCAACAAGTATGATAGAGCATTCCAGTACTTTCTGGATAAAAGCATAGATAGAAGCAGAATAGCTTCCATGATCTATGGAGTTAGCAGAAATGGAAAGAAAGGTTTAGGGTGTACAGAAACATTTGAAATTGACGAAAGTAAGCCTGTAAAACCAAAACCTCTCTATGAACATTTTGTGCCTTTTGGAACTGAGCTTGTTTGTTATGAGCTTGCACAGAAACCCCCACCGACACCGAAATCTATTTCTAAAGCTAAATATCATACACAAATTCCACTTGATTATCCTGTTGCACAAAAGCCCAAAGTTGTCAAATACTCTAGGAAAACTAACAAAAGAGGACCCAGAAAGTGGGTACCTAAGGACAAGATAATCTATGTTGCAGATATCCTTAGTAGCTCAGTTGAAACACCAATCATGGTACCTGGACAATGGTTGCTCGTGACACATGACGGGAAGAAGGCATATGTTCCAAAGTCTGGAACTTAAGCCTGGAGGCTTCATTGGTTTCGGAGTAAACCAAAAAGGAAAAATCATTGGCTCTGGAACTGTTGGTAATGGTAACCTTCCTTCTATTACTGATGTTCTTCTGGTCGATGGTTTGATGCATAACTTATTGTCAATTAGTCAACTTAGTGACAATGGTTATGATATCATCTTTAATCAAAAGTCCTGTAAGGTTGTCAGTCAGAAAGATGGCTCAATCCTTTTTATCGGAAAGGGGAAAAACAACATTTATAAGATTAAACTTTCAGATCTTTGTGAACAGAATGTCAAATGCTTAATGTCTGTTAATGAGAAGCAATGGGTATGACATAAACTTTTAGGCCATATTAGCGTTAGGAGGATTTTTTAGCTAAATAAGCTTGAACTTGTCAGAGGCTTACCTAATCCGAAGTATTCTTAAGATGCTCTCTGTGAAGCATGTAAGAAAGGAAAGTTCTCTAAAACTTCCTTCAAAGCAAAAAATGGTGTGTTCACCTCTAGACCATTAGAACTTCTGCACATTGATTTGTTTGGACCAGTGAAAACTACTTCAATCGGAGGAAAGAAGTATGGATTAGTTATCATTGATGACTATAGTCGTTGGACATGGGTAAAATTCTTGAAACACGCGGATGAGTTACATTCTGTGTTCTCTACCTTTTGCTCTCAAGGGCAAACAGGGAAGGATTGCAAAATAGTCAGAGTCAGAAGTGATCATGGCAGAGAATTTCAGAACATATACTTTGAGAATCTTTTTTATTCCCATGGCATTTCCCATGATTTCTCCTGTCCTAGAACTCCACAACAAAATGGAGTAGTGGAAAGGAAGAATAGGACTTTGCAAGAAATGGCTCGTACCATGATCCAAGAAACTGACATGGCTAAACGCTTCTGGGCAGAGGCAGCAAATACAACATGTTATATTTAGAACAAGATTTCTATCGGACCTATTCTGGGTAAAACTCCTTATGAATTGTGGAAGAATAGAAAACCCAACATCTCGTATTTTCATCCTTTTGGTTGTATTTGTTTTATGTTGAACACTAAAGAGAATCTTGGCAAGTTTGACTCCAAAGCTAAAAAATGTTTACTGTTAGGATACTCTGAACGCTCTAAAGGCTACAAAATCTATAACACAGAAACACAGATTGTTGAGGAATCAATTCATGTTAGATTTGATGATAAGTTTGACCCTGAAAAGTCAAAGCTAGTTGAAAAGTTTGCAGATCTGAAGATTACTTTATCAATATCCAAGGAGGAAGATTTAAAAGAAAGAGACAAAGATGCAAATTCTCCAGAATCAAATACAACCTTACCAGAAACAACAAATAGTCCATCTCATCAAAAGAAGAGTCGACCAAAGACTTATCATTCTGAAGAATTGATTCTAGGAGACAAAGCTGATCCAGTCAGAAATCATTTATCATTCAAACCTTCTGAAGAAACTCTTCTGGGTTTGGTGTCTCTGATAGAGCCAACATTAGTTGATGAAGCTCTTAGGGAAAATGAGTGGATTTTGGCCATGCAAGAAGAGTTGAATCAATTCACCAGAAATGATGTCTGGGATCTTATTCAGAAACCCTGGTGTCCATGTCATTGGAACAAAGTGGGTATTCAGAAACAAGTTAGATGAGAAAGGTGAGGTCGTAAGAAACAAAGCACGACTGGTAGCACAAGGTTATAGTCAACAAGAAGGGTTAGACTATACAGAAACCTTTGCACCAGAGTCCAGGTTAGAATATATTCGTCTTTTAATTTCCTTTGATGTGAATTATGACATTACTTCATATCAGATGGATGTAAAAAGTGCATTTTTAAACGGGTATATTTCTGAAGAAGTGTACGTGCACCAACCTCCTGGTTTTGAAAATTCTGAAAACCTAGATTTTGTTTTCAAACTTAAAAAATCGTTATATGGTCTGAAATGGACTCCCAGAGCTTGGTACGAAAGGCTAAGTAACTTTCTTTTGGAAAATGACTTTACTAGAGGAAAAGTAGATACAACACTCTTTTGTAAAACCTTTAAAAATGACATTCTAGTTGTTCAAATCTACGTTGACGATATTATATTTGGTTCTACTAATACTTTAGGTGCAAGGAATTTTCTAAGTTAATGCAGGCTGAATTTGAAATGAGTCTGATGGGAGAACTTAGATTCTTTCTGGGAATTCAGATTGATCAACGTCCAGAAGGAACGTACATTCATCAAAGCAAGTATACAAGAGAACTTCTGAAGAAGTTCAATATGTCAGAAAGTAAACTTGCTAAGACTCATATGCATCCGACATGCATTATGGAGAAAGAAGAAGTAAGTAAAAAGGTTTGTCAGAAGCACTATGGTATGCTATGCTCTCTTCTGTATTTGACTGCCTCTCGTCCAGATATTCTGTTTAGTGTATGTCTTTGTGCTCGTTTCCAATCAGATCCTAGGGAAACTCACTTAACTGCTGTTAAAAGAATCCTAAGGTATCTAAAAGGAACAACTAACCTTGGCTTGATGTATAAGAAAACATTAGAGTATAAGGTTTCTGGTTATTGTGATGCAGATTATGCTGAAAACAAATTGGAAAGGAAAAGTACTTCTGGAAACTGTCAGTTTCTGGGGAACAACCTCGTCTCTTGTGCAAGCAAAAGACAATCAATCATTGTACTTTCAATTGCAGAAGCAGAATATATCTCAGCATCATTGTTCAGTACTCAGATACTCTGGAAAAAGAATCAACTCGAAGATTATCAGATACACGAGAGTAACATTCTTATCTTCTGTGATAATACTTCTGCTATCTGTTTATCTAAGAATCCTATTTTGCATTCTAAGGCAAAACATATTGAAGTAAAACATCACTGTTTACGTGACTGAAATTCTGTCATAGCAGATAGCAGATGTCCTAACACATGTCAAGACATTGTTCTCTGCACAACTTTAAAACAGAAGCAAAACACAAATAGTTGATACTCTGAATATCAACACAAAGTCACAACAGATGTTACAACATCTGGTACGACATGTTTATCAAGAACACAACAAAACTTTAAATTGCAGAATGATAAACACCACAGAATATGTTAACCCAGTTCGGTGCAAATCATCTACATTTGGGGGCTACCAAGCCAGGAATTAATTCACTATTAGCAGTATTAATTTAGATCTAAAATCCCCCGCTTACAACACCTCACTTAATCCCTACCCAGTACAATTCTATCTAGAAATCACCATCTAGATAAGAGAAACCCATCTCAATTCCTAAATCACCTCAGTGATATCTAACAATTACAATCTCTAGCAACTGCATCAATCTGTTCAATTGAAAGACATTCCTTCCAATAACAATACTCAGCCAAGACTCTTGACTAACAATAATACTCGGTTTTGCTTAAAATCTTTAACCAAGAACAATACTCAACTCTTGCTTTAAAGCTTCGAGTGAGAAAAATATACAACCTAAATATGTCTACCACGATGCATTAAAAGATACAAAGGGTGACTTACAAAGTCACACACAAGAGACACTAAAAACCCTAAACCCTTATGTTGCACCCACAGTTTTCTTGTTATGAATGCTTTCTTTTTCTTTAGGTCTAGCAAGTCCTTATTTATAGACTCTTGCAGTATGAGCTTGGACTCTTCAATTAGGTCCAATCTTCACGTTGTAAATCTTCTGCAGAATATTCTCCACAAAAATAGGAACAAATCTTTTATAGTTTCCTAAAAAGTCTCAAAGATCCTTTTTATGAAATCCAATTAAATATGCACTTTGTTCATAATAAATCTCCTTGACCTGCGTTTAATGATGA
Organism: Lathyrus tuberosus; assembly: GCA_022829125.1. Lineage (NCBI taxonomy): Eukaryota > Viridiplantae > Streptophyta > Magnoliopsida > Fabales > Fabaceae > Lathyrus > Lathyrus tuberosus. Next base: position 501,003 of record JALAZF010000497.1, read on the forward strand.
GGTATATCTTAAAAGATCTCATCAAATCAAACCAAATCTATCAAGAGATATAAAACAGCAGCGCCTGCTGTACCAGACAAAGATGTCATGATATCTGTCTTCAACATATGTCTGAAACACATGAAAGTAGTACTGTCATGATAGTAGATGAAGATGTTACAACATCTTACCGTAAACTTGTTTTAGCAAAAATGCATCCAATCAAAGACCTAACAATATCCCCCTTTGGCAAATTCTGGCTAAAACAACCTTTGAATAACACATCAAGCTCCCCCTCAAGAAAACAACCAAGGAACATTACTACTACTTACTTCTCCCCCAATTTAGCCATAGTATGACAAACCCAACAACTATGCATTAAGGGAAATCAACCAAAAACAAGCAAGGCAGTAGCAAAACACATCCAACTCAGAAGCTTGTACAATCTGACAGGTTACAGTACTCCCCCGGTCTTTCACAAATGATGCTCTTTCAACAAGAAACACCCTAAAATCACCATATGATATCCCATGACAGCTTCATATTCATATAGTGAGAATACAAGGAACGTATCCTTGTACCACAACCAACAAACTCTTGGATTGAGACCAAAACACCATTGCACCCTCTCGTCTAGAAACCATCTAAACACCACACGAATTCCTCCTGAATTCTCATGTATAGATCTCCTTGTTCCATGAGATACAATCCAATTGAATCTGGAATGCTTCACATTCCTCAAAGAGATATACAGAGCCCCTTAGTTTGCTAGCTCGTCCATATGTTCTTTACACTTGAAGACATCAAACACATGCTCCAGAAATCCTCAGCTTACTTGCTCTACAAGCACCCAAATGATCCACTTCTAACATATCCCATTCACATCAGACTTCCAAGACAGTCCTTTACTCATCATTCTCCCGTACGACAAGATAAATGCCTCTTAGACAAGATGTGAGTGTCAAGTTCCACACTCAGAACTTAGCATCCTACTCTAAGGATAACCAACCCAGAAGATGTTCTAACATTAGTTAGGACATCCTTCACATATCATAGACACCAACCATCATGGTTCTTGATATGCTCCACCACTGGACTTACTCTCTGCATTAGAATCCAACTGAAGATCTTCAAACAAAACTGTGCCACCAACTTGATCAACAAGAACTCCAGATAACTAGAGAGAGAAATAAACTCTCATCCACCAAATGAAGGTAATCTTCCATCATCAGCTTAGAACTTCTACCACAAGCTCCAAGATAGAACTGAACTAGAACCTCCCTACGTCTTCAAACAACCACCCTTCTGCCCAAGAGTAATTATTTCCAAGCACCCTGCTTGAATGCACACTAAAGATAAACCAAATGCCACTGTTTGGTTCACCTTAACCTTTCTTCAGAGTTTCAGATAATCTTCTAATCCATCAATAAAACCTAATCTTCAAGTTACATGAACTACTTGTTCCATAACAAGCCATCTTGGATCCACCAAGCCTTAGACACGTAACATCTTCTCCTTCCACAGCTCCCGCAAACTTCATGAGATAGACCTTTTTGAAGTGTTAATTCCATTTCTTTCTGAGAAGATCAACTTATCTTACTATGATGTGCCACTACATCAACTAAGACTCTGAAGTTTCTCCTTGATGTCCTGACATCTGATCAGACATCCAACTGAGGAATTCAACCCTTCCTTCTGCCACTTAGAAGAACCTCCTCCCTATTATAGAACAAGAGTTCCATGTTCTCATAGACTTTATTCAACAACCACGCTTGAGTAGACAACCTCCATCATGCTTAATCATATCACATGTATTCCATTTAAGCTCACACCTTGATGAATATCTTCTTTGCAACTCCAAAGAACTCAACGTGCCAAGTCTGATTCTTCAGAAGAGAAGTAGTCACAGACTACACCATAGCTATACCAAGGAATGCCACTTTCCTTAAGTAGAGCAGATTGTAGAAAGTCAGAGATAACTGTAACTTAACCTTGACCTCTAAGATGAGCAACATCACATGCTCATATGTACCTAGATCAGAAATAAACTGAACCAAGTTGTGCCATCACCAACACCATATTCTGGACAAGTCTCTTGCTAGGACACTTTCCAGATAAGCATCTAATGCTTCTAGTAACAATTGGAACACACTGCTGCACTCCAATACTCATAGATCATAAATAAATTGATCCGAGAACTAATCATCCAGATTATGATGTCTTCTTCTTCATCTTCCACATCACCATTGTCTAGACCAGTTTCTTGCCAGGAAACTCTCCAGAGATCAGATGCTTCTGCCACACCAAACTGAAGTAGAATTTTAGGTCAACACCCAAAAGAAATAAATCCAAAAGCGTATGCAGTACCCCTCCCATGATTCTGCACAAACCCAGATGAAGAGATGTTTCAACATCTTGTTGAACATCAGTAATCTTGAACTTCATGTACCAGGATAATCAATAAAATACTAGTGAATATCACAAATAGCAATTGATCTTGAATCCTTGTTCAATAACCCTGCTTCACTGTTGAAGCCATACTCCAACAGATCTCTTCATGAACACTTATCAAGTATTTAATCTTTCCAAGTATCTTATTTGACAAACAAAGTGTTGAGATTCCAAGGCTGTCACCCTTGACTCAAGTAACTAAGATTCTCTCTGAACGAACCTTATTTACCTCAACAGTTCTGCAATCTCCATTCAGATTGGATCCATCCTTAGGATTAAGAGAGATGAACCCTTCCTTACACTTTTGGACGGTGAAAATAAATCACCTCCACTTTCTTTAGGTTTATGTTTCACAGAAACACCCTCTAGTCAGAAGAATAACTAGAAGACTCCAAATGCACGACTGAGATTCCTTTACGAGTGGACTTGAGAGAATTCTCAAGTATCTTTGAAAACTTAGTTGATCAATAATTTATCAAATTCCTAGAGCAAGAACTTAATAAACCTAATCTCAACTCAAATTCTCTTCAACTAACTTCAAACTGCACAATGGAACCAAGCTTCCAAGTACCAAGTCACCATAACAGACATCTACCAGCAACTCTCTCTATTCCATCGCTCCCGACTTTGGAATAAAAAGATATAGATATCTTCAATTATAGAGGCCGACGATTTAGATCTTCCACCGTCTGTCTTCAGTAACTGTCATACCCCAAATTTTGACCACTAATATTTTCCATCATTGTGCAAACCATCATCTCAATATGGATGTACCTTTGTGCCTCATCAATCTCCTCAAGGAATTGTTGAGCATTCACTACAATCAGAGATTGGGGTTTTAACCTCTCTCAGGGTACTTAGACAAATGATCAATCAAGAAATGACATGATCTCCAACTTGTCTAACATCTCAAACATCCATAAAGGATCAAAAGTACTCCCACATCAAGAATTAAGCACAAGGTTGCAACATTCCAAGTGGATCGAGCCTCAGGATCGCCAGTGTCACCAAAACTAGGGTTTTGGTTGACCAGGGCCTCCAGGTGGAATTTTCATCTGGGCATGAGCCAATGCTTCAAAAAACAACTCAAGATACTCCAAGGGACATCATGAACCCAATCATTAAGTCAATTTAACCTCAAGGGAAGCCAAGACCTCAAGAGATGATTTGAGGGTCTCCAATACACTACATTTATCCATTTGAAACAATGGATTGGTCTAAGAAGCTTGATTCACAAGCTTCAATTTCATCAGGATCACAATTAGGGTTTCGAGGGAAAAGTCAACTGTACCTTTAACTTTTGACCAGGACATGCTCCCAAACCTTGGGACATGATTCATTACACCCTATAACACATTTGGAACATAGCCATTAGGTTTGATTTAGGTCAAGGACTTGATTTCACCAAGGATCGCACAGTTTGGAATCCATCTGATAAAAAGTCAACTGTGCATAAAAGTCAACTTTAACTTTTTGAGATTTTTCACAATTATGGTTCCTTGACCCTAAAATGATGTTAATGTGTGATTAGAATCGTCATTCATCAAGAAAGATCAAAGAAAGTGGGATAACTTGTTAAAGGGGTAACCATAAAAAACTTAGAATTTTTCAAAGTTATAAAACAAAGTGGCTAGGGTACCAACTTCCAAGGATCATAACTTGAGATCCAAGCAACCATTTTGGCTGGTCCAAAGATGGATTTGCAGATCTCATGGCCTATTTTAAAAGTGTCAACTACACCTCATTCCATTTCTTCATGGATTTTAAGTTATGGAGTGATCAAAGTGGCTGAAAACATGAAATGTCACTTTTTCCAACACTTAGTGAAATTTTCACTAAGTCAGAATCTGTCTTGCTATTTTTCAAAATGTAGGGGGATTTTTCACTTAGATCCAAATAGTTTCAAGACAAACTATGATCACACATGTGTTGTGTCACATAAGGGCTTTCCAAAATGTCCAAGAGCTTCATCAAACTCCATCTGAGCTAGGAGTTATGGCAGCTGCAACATGCCTTGCTGCAAACTATCTTGGCAGGGCAGATTTGTGCATAAAGCCTCGATTTGCTCAAATTGTGCAATTCCAAGCATGCTTATCCATCTGAACACCTCAAGGGGGAATAACCAAGGGACAAACACTGATTCATCAGCCTCCCAAGTCCAAGATTCCCAAAGTAGCATGCCAAACCCTAAAAAGCCTAAAAGAGGACAAGACTCCAATTTTGTTTCCAAGCATTCAATGGATGCACCAAGGTGGCATGAACTGCGCCATTTCCAACTGAATTCAATCCAAGTTTATCTCTGAACCAAAGACCATAGGCTTGTGCTCTAACCTCTAGTCAATGTCTAGAGGAGACTAAAGATTCCAAAGTGATGCAATTGGACAATGAGCTGCTGCAGTTGCCATTCACTATTGCTTGCAAAACAAGATTGATCTGCTATAAATAGAGCTCATTTGTGCTCACTTTGAGTACACCAAAGCACTACAACACTTGCTTTCCTCAAAATCTTTTTCTCTAGGCCAAAATGCCTTCTTTTGCAAGGTAACTCTGAGTTTTTGAGTTAGAGAGCATTTCCATCACAGCTCATGATCCAAACATATCCAATATGTCATATCTAAGCTGTCCAACCTCTCATAAGTTACCTGTAACACCAAAATCACAAAGTCCCATCTCAAAACCTCAAAATTGGACTTTTTTGCATTTTTCAAGCCATGTCTTGATTCAGTCACTTTCAAAACTAGATAAATCCTTAAACACACTCCAAATATCATCCTTGAACTGTCCCAAATGGTTCCCCACATCTAGAACAACTTTTGAGAGAGTTGCTATATTGGCCACTTTTGCCCCTTTTGAAAGAAAGAGCTCAAACTTGTTCCTGAGGATTCCAGTTGATTCCAACCATTCTAAAAGCTTCTAAGGGATCATTTGAGGGTGTCCAATGCATCAAATTGTTTCTGGAACAAAGCACTTGACAAATTGCCCAAAAAGCTCCTAAAGAGGTAAGCATCACAACTTGAACTCTTTGAAATATGCATTGCTTTGAGTTCCACTGATCATGCACACCTCATACATGTTATATATGTTGTGTTTGAACTAGTTCATCATGTAATTCATGCCTGTAACAAGAGATAGCATAGAAAATGCAAATCACGGCCTATTTCAAAACCATTATCGGGTTTGTCAATAGGAGCCTCATCTGAAAAAACCACCACCACCATTGGATTCCTTGTGAAATTCTAGGCAGGATAGACCTAAATTTTGTCCCAATCCATAGAGAAATGAGAAAGTTATAAGCTTCACGTTTTTGGCCAAAATCTTGCCTTGCCTTGCCTTGGCCAGGCCAAAAACATGGCATGCCTCATATATCCATGGGGTGGTTTTGATACACGGATGCATCGCCACCCCAGTGGTAGGAGGCGCGCACTACACACAAGAGGTCTGGGGTTCAAATCTCCCTCTCCCCAGATCCTCTTTTTTTTACCATTTTTCCACTTTTTATCATTTTTCATATTATTTTTAAATGATTTGAAAAATTAATAACTCTCTCAATTTTAATCATTTTTGGTTGATTCTTTATCTGAAAAATCACAAAAATAGTAAAATATTCTATTCTACAAAAAAATCAAATTTATAACAGTTATTTAATATAATTGGTATTTTTGAAAATAAATTCATTTTAATTGTTTTTTTAAACATTTTAAAAATGAATATTCATCTTGAAGATCAAAACCAAATGAGTTTTAAATCATCTTGTGATTAAAACCTCATTTTTCAAACCTTAACCAATAATCACAAGTGGTTTATTTAAACCTATTTGGTATTTTTATCATTTTTTATTAATTTTCTTTGAAAAATTACTTTTAAAAAGTGAAAATTAGGGTTTCTTTTAATTTTAATCATACTCAAATATTTCAAAACAATTTTGGGCCTCTTGGTAGAGTGTAAGTCCCATCCCTTTGTAAATAAATAATTTTAGGCCTCAGCGTATTGTATAAGTCCCGATACCGTCAGTAATTTCGGCGCGATCGTCATTTTCAGACTATTGTCAACTGGGCTTCTCCTTGAGCTATAAGACCCATCTTTATTCATTTTCAAACTCTTTGGGCCACTAATAGAGTGTAAGACCCAACCCCTTTTGAAAACCAAAATCATTTATGGGCCTCAGTCATTGTATAAGTCCCACTGTATTTTCACAAACCTCGGTGCGATCGCCATTTTCAAACAAACAACTGGGCCTACCCTCGTGTTGTAAGTCCCATTTCTTTTCTTTAAAACACTTTTGGGCCTATTGAGAGAGTGTAAGACCCATCCCTTTGTAAAGAAAACTTTTTGGGCCTCAGTCGTTGTATAAGTCCCGATACGATATTCAAAACAACAGTGCCATCACTGTTAAAATTTGGGCCTCTCCTTGAGTTGTAAGCCCCAATCTCTGTTCAAAATACTTTTTCCTTTGATTTTGAATCCAAATATATAGTTGTTATCAAAACTTTCTTTAATTTCTTTGTTGAACAACTAACAAAACATCATGGAAGCTCTACAACGGGTAAGTGTTTATCCGCTTTCATATAAATAACTGCATTGTGGGGCTGCTTCACTGTAAGTCTTCTTTCATACCTCCTATATACTCGTCATATATCAACTGTGTATATACTAGTACAGTTATTTAGAGTTTTCCCCGACAACTACGTCTAGAACTAGGTAAAGCCCGTTGGTCACTCTTGAATACAAACAAAACTAGATCCCCATAGGATTCCAGATACAGTCTTACCTTCTCTTGGGGTTAAAAAATATGGAACAAAGAGAAAGGCAGTATTCTCGGTGAACTTTTTCTCAGACTGTCACCCTTAGAAATTGTAAAAGAAACTCTACTCCCCAGAGATGATCTTTTCTCCGTGAATGGCATCTCTTGAGTTTCTTCCAAATTCTCGAACTTTCCTGGAATGATCTCTTATCTGTGAATTGCATTTCTTGAACTTCTCTTGATTTGGGGACCCACCAGCTTCCTAAAAGCACCCCCGCCTCCTCTTGGGCATTGTACAAGGACCCTTTGGCTTCTTAGAAGTTCTCATGCCTTCTCTTGGGCTTAATACAAGGACCCTGATGACCTCTTAAAGGTATAAGACAGAACTTAGTCATCCTTTGATAGATCAATCTTTCCAGTGTCAAAAACTCCGACCATTTTAGGGTTGATTCTCATCCCTTAACGCCCGTGCCTCCTGTTGGGCATCGTACAAAAGATAAAACTCGCTTATACTAATAGACTTGGACAGTCTAAATCCTTTTGAGTCTTAAAGACAATCTCAAGTTCCTTCTAAATATAGGAAGAAACCCCGATCACTCTGGATCAATCTCCAAAAAACCCCAGTCTCCCTCATGAGAAATCTCCACGTGGACCTGTCTAGGGATCTCAATAACCCTCAGCAGTAAGAAAACCTCCTCTTAGGCTGTGTGTAATGATCCTTCCTCAATATATTCAGCCTCCTCTTGGGCTTTGTACAATGATTCTCCCCAGTGGAGCTAACCTTTTCAGACTCTCTTGTTGAGTCACTCACTTTTCATGGCTCTCTTGTTGAGTCAATCTCCTTTTAGCTTCAATCTCGGGCTTCGTACGAGACAACAAATCACTCTCTTGTTGAGTATAAAAGACTCTCTTGTTGAGTCAATCACCTTTTCAGACTCTCTCATTGAGTCTACCTTTTTAGCCTTCGTCTTGGACTTCGTACAAGACAGATAAAAATACTCTCTTGTTGAGTCAGTCTTTATCCGAAACGTGGTATAAAGATTCCCCCTAGTAGGAACTAGTCTCCTCTCAAGTTCTCCAGCTTGTTCAGCCACAATCCTGGGCTTTGTACAGGACAGATAAAAAACACTCTCTTGTTGAGTCAAACCCCTTTAGCCTCAATCTTGGGCTTTGTACAAGATAGATAAAACACTCTCTTGTTGAGTTGGTCACTTCTAGCCTCCTCTTAGGCTTTGTATAAAGAAATCCCCTAGCCGAGTCAATTAACCTTTTAGCATCAACCTTGTGCTTTGATCAAGGCACACAAAAATCAACAATCTCTCTTTAGAGATGACAAATTCCCTCTCAATACCCTTTTAGCTTCAATCTTGGGCTTTGAACAAGACACAAATACCGTTTTAGCTTCAATCTTAGGCTTTGAACAAGACACCAAAACGTCATTTTCCTCCCTTAGAATAGGAGGAACTACGATTACTCTGATTTTCCTGTTTCGTTTAAACGGGAATACGTAGACATAAGATTGCGAGGTCTTAGCGAGCATACTAATAAAAAACTTTAGGTCTAGTACCGTCATACATCAATAAAAAAACATCAGATCTAGTACCTTACCAAAATCCTCATGAACAGTCAAGACACTGTATTCTTAAGCAAAATAGCCTCAGAGAGACCCACTATTATGATAGCATCTATAAACTAACAGTCATTTGTTTAAACTTGGTATGCAAGCAGGGTTAATTGGAGACATCTATTTCCCTTCCTTAATCAGCTTCACAGGATAAAAAATGAATCGAATTGTTGTACCAAAGCGATAGTGATTCGAAACCACAAAAACCGCGCTACAGAAGAATGGCGACTACAATGGGAGGCATTCTTTCTTGCATCCCCGAGGGAGAAAACCCTTAAGCTCATAAAAGTGTCACAGAAATGGCGACTCTGCTGGGGAGTCATTGTCTATATAGGATCATAGGACTAGAGGTCTAGGATGTTAGGACAAATATATATATACTGCTTTTCCTAATTGATATCCGTGTTTATTTTTCTGCTAATGGGAATGCCTGTGATGCAACATGTGGAAAGATTGAGTATACACCTAAGATAAGTGATGGCACTAGACGAGTAATCTTACAGGGAGTGACTCCCAAATAAGAGACCTCGGTCAACCATCGAATCAGTGGAGACACCCTTTGCAGATTCAATGCCTATACAACTTTGGTTGTTGGAAGCAGATTGTTCGATTGTGGTTGTCAGAGAAGATGAGGATTTTAGTAGACTAAGACCGTTTAGTAGTTCGGAAGCTATCGAAAATAGTTGTCATGCGATACTAACCTCATTTGAGATTTCTCTCTAAGATACTGCAGCTCGCTCGGGTGATTCCAGCCTGCTGTTGTTATCCCAAGAGGAATCAATGATTTTGAGATACAGGTACAAAAATCACCAGTATAAACCTTTGGGGATGGGTAGAACCTTGACTTCATAACGCCGAACCTTTGACCCCATGTTTTTTCTATGTTTTTGTGTGCTGCATTCATGCATTCATTCATTAAAAAACATTAAACAAAGAAAATTTTCTCTTCTAGTCTCTCTTTTTTCAAATTAAACTATGGCAATGATTGCAAATATCAGAGAAAAAGATTGCGCTAATGGATTTCGGTAGAAGGAGGACTCACAAGTATACCTTCAAGGTTCCAAAACTAGAGGATTTGAGAGGGTTGGCAAGGATGATCACCAACCCTGATGCTTTCAGAGCTAAGTATGGAGGACTACTATCTCTGTTAAGGGTCCATGTAATCGAAGGAATCTTGGCTACGCTTATTCAGTTCAACGATCCCGTCTATCACTGTTTCACATTCCTGGATTACCAGCTAGCACCAACACTTGAGGAGTACTCTCACCTGATTGATTTACCCATTACTGACCAAGCTCCCTTTTCTAGACTGGAAGAAATTCCAAAGGATCAAACCATTGCAAGAGCAATTTATTTGGACGAGTCAGAAGTCAAGACTCACATGACCACTAAGGGTGGAATCCAAGGTTTTCCAGCCCAGTTTTTGATAAAGAAATCCCTGTACTTTGCTAGTATAGGGAACGTAGCCGCTTTCGAAAGCATCTTTGCTTTGCCCGCCTACGGGTTATTTTTGTTTCCCAACATCGATAACTTCGTTGGTATCAATGGCATTAAGATTTTTCTGATTGGAAACCCTGTACCGACCTTGCTTGAGGATACTTATCATTCTGTACATTTAAGGAATTTGTACAGCGGAGGAATGATCACATGCTGTGTGCCCCTGCTGTACAAATGGTTCACTTCCCACTTGACCAAGTCTGCTGCGTTTTGGGATCCTAAGAATACTTTACGTTGGCCGCAGAGAATCATGTGTCTTACCAACTCTGACATCGACTGGTACAATCGAATCTATGACGGAATCAGAATCATTGACCGTTGTGGAAACTTCCCTAATGTACCCCTCAAAGGAATTAAAGGAGGAATCAACTATCATCTAATTTTAGTTCGTCGTCAATTTGGATACCCGATGAGGCATGTTCCGCGTAATGCTCATCTGGAAGGTGTAATACCCCAAAATTTGCTCTCCCCTTTTGGCATCATAGCATGGCATTATCATTTATCATATCATATCCACCTCATTAACATTGCATTGCATTTAACATAGAAAAATGAAGCATGGCATCCTTCTTACCATCAGGGCATGTGATCAGGTGGAAGGTGGGCAATCAAGAGATCATTCAAAGCACAAAAGGTCAATCAAGTGCCCTCAAGGCAAGCCAAGAGGTCTTTCATGTCTCATCCCATCTCAATTGATCTTCCACAACCTCAAGAAGGTGAGATACAATGGGAGATTGAAGCATTACATCTTTCACTATGCAAGAGGTTCAAAAAATGAAGGAAAACCCTCAAAAGAGATAGCTCATTGATCCAAAATCATCCTCAAAAGGTATATATCATCATCCTTTAAGAAGGTACACAACATGCTCTGAGGAATTTGAAATTGAAGACTGCACTTTTTCCTCCTAACCAGAAGGGGCTGAAATTAGGGTTTCCAATTAAATCAGGGTATCTCTGATTTTTTGGACAAAACTTGATGTCATGGTATTCCATATGTCCCTAAGTGTATGTATGTGGAAAATTACATCTCAATTGGTTCTAGAAGTGGTTCAATTGGAAGAAAGATCAAGAATCAGAGAAATTGGGACAAAGTCAAATAATCAGAGGAAAAAGTCAACTCTTGACTTTTTGAGCCCAAAATCATGAAATTCATGTTACATATGTCCAAGGTACAAAATTTGGTCAAGAAACTCCAAAGGAATCATGAAAAAATCAAGAGGTGGAAAGTTGCCATTTTTGGAAGAGGAAGGGTTACTAAAAATAGCAAGTTTTGGCCATTTTGCATCAGAGTTTGAACCAAGGCCATTTAAAATTGAAGCACCAAATGAAAATTCCACTCGGCCACAACAAAAGATCTTGTTTTAAGCTTCAAATCCATGTGTGGAACATCTCCATTGGATAAAAATTGAGTGAGATATGATTGATCAAAGTTTGAGCAAAGTAGGTTCAAAACTAGGTCATGACCAAGATTTTCAGGGCACGCGCGCAGTCATTTTAACAAACAGTTGGTGGGCCAAATGTCCACTCATTTTTCTCATGGTTAAAGGCCTCAAATGAAAAACTTTTCAACATCAAAGTTGTTCCTTGTAGTGTCATCTTCAATACTCATGTTGGGCAAAATGCCATTTGATCAAGTTATAGAGGCGATATATGGGTCCAAAGTCATGGTGATTATGCTGAAAATCCCATGCCAACATGCCTTGCCAGCCAACCTCACTGCCTCACCCTTATACCAGTCCCAAACCTTAATGTTCTAAGTCATTTTTCAACCTCTTCCATGTCTTATTTCAATTCATTTTTCACACCAAATATGTAGCATGATATTCCCTCTTTCATTTGATCCCAAAACCTTCTCAAACCATTCACAATGCAGAGGGAAAATCATCTTTAAACTACCATGTTCCAACTGATTCCAAGCTGCTAAAAAATCAGAAATGAATGTTGTTGATTGTCACATTCCCACGCATGCTTGATCACACTCTCCATCCATTACCCTTTTAAACCAAACACTTTTTACATTCACCATGTCACGTGCTTCATTATGCATGAGAAGGGAAAGAATGAAACTTGCTGAATAAGTTTATGCTACATAGCCGTGCCATTGGAATTTCATTTTCATCTCCACCATAGTTCTTCATAAACCAGCTGCACCATATCATTGCTCTCCCTAACTAACTTGACTCAGTTAGTTAGGGATGACTCACTCAAACCATTGTGACTCAATTAACCTCACTCAGTTTAACCTTGGTTAACTCACACTATAAAGCAAAATCTCACCTCACAACTTCATTTTTGGGATTCCCACTCTCAAGAACACTCATTTTCTCACATTCACTTCAGAATTCTCCTCTCACTCTCTCTGATTTTTCTCATCATCTTTTCCACGATTTCAACTCCATTGTGCTTCCATTAATCATTGCTTGGTGTGGTTGAATCAAGAGCAACAAGAACAACTCCATTTCTGCAAGTTCAGCATCATTGCAAGCTTCAACATCCTTCATCTATTTACGAATCCATAGCATTTATTCTGCTAAGTTTGAAGATCTAGAAGCTCAGCATATCAAGCTTTCCTCTGGTTTTTCTCAACATCTCCAATTGCTCCACATTTTCAGGTTTCATCATTCAACTTTGCTTCAGTTGATTTTCATTAATTTTAGCTTGTTTTTGTTAATTTAAGCTCAATAGAAGCTCTGCTTACTCCGGCTAGTTGATAGGCCTTGTAGAGGCTTAGATCCAAAAGTTAGGGCTTGGTTTGATCCTCTCTGTTCTTTGTGTGCATGCTTGTTGTGTGAAAAATAATTGCGTATCATTGATCTCCATTATCTCAGCTCCATTTTGGTATGCGTACTGTGTGTTTTGGTGAACATGTGAGTTGCAGACGGTGGTAAGTGACCGGAGAAGGTGACCGGAGGTCCCTCTCCGGCCGATGGCTTCATGTTAGGGTTTTATGACCAGTTTGAATGTGATCCGTTGGATGAGTGTGATCTAATGGCTACCATGCTGCCAACACATAAAAATTCATGTGCATGTCACGTGATTCTTCTGATTTCATTTTTAAACATTGTGTGGCATGGTACATGGTAGCTATGGTGAACATTCATGCACATGCGTGAGATTAGGTTACTTTGACCAGGGGTTGACTTGGACTTAATCCTATGGTGTCTATTGCTTTGACTCTTGTTGACTGATTGTGCATGTTAATTATCATGTTTTGCGCATAATTGAACTTAACCAGATTGATATTTACACCCCTCTGTTTGGAAGCCCAATGAATTTGCACTGTCCAATTGCTATGTTCATACCCCCCTGCATTTTGCATTTATTTTTCATTTTTTATTTCTTTCTACATGTTTGCTTTTTAATTTTCAAAAATACCAAAACATATCATAAAATTCCACAAAAATTCATGAGCATCAATAAAACATTTAGAAATTTTTTCATGATTTTATTTCTTGATTTTATGACATTTTTACCCCTGGTCCATAATTTTCTTTGAATTTCCATTTAGATGCATTCTAAGCATGATACATGAATTTGTTTAATTTTGTTCTTGCTCATTACCAACTGTTTTGACATGATTCTTTTTGCATTGATTCACTAATACATTGAAGCATGTTAGATGATTTTTGTTTGATTTTTTAGGTCACTTTATCACATGTCTTGATGCCTATATTTGCACCACTTTGCATGATGTTTCAATTTGACCTAATTGCTTTGTTTGAAGTCATTTTGCTCTGAATTTTTACATGCTATCTTGATGTATGATGCATTTCTGACCTAGGAATTCCAATAATATGCTGGCATAATTTTCATGAATCCATTTGGTCTTTGTTTGATGCATTACATTGGAAGCATAATCCATGGCATGTCATGACTACTTTAGTGCATGTTTACATGAATTCTTTTGTGCATATTTGTATGAGCATTTGCATATGTTATGAGCCATTCATATGATATTATAGGTCTTTGATACACATTATAGGTCATCTTTACATGTTCATTTCAATTTGAACTTTGTGCATCATTAACATGTATTGTTTGCACTTTCTTTTTGAACTTTCATTTCAATTCTTCTTATATTACTTCTTGAATGTCTTGAAGTTGATTCATAAATACTTTTGAGATGTTTATAAACCATTTTCCATTTAGTTTCAATTCTGGTTGTTGATTTACATGTGCCATTTATGCATGTCCTCTTCATTTCTTTCCATCTTTCATCTATCCCTTCTTCTTGTGACATGTTTAAATGCTAATGGATGATGATTATTGCTTATTCACTTGCACTTGTATGATGATATTCACTTGTTGTCCATATGATGCTCATTCTGGTTGTGGTTCTAGGATTTGTTTTCTCATTTAATTCTTTTGAGTTTCATGATGCATTACATATTCTTTTACTTCTTATACTTCTTATACATGTTTACTAACCATGTAGGGGCTTTGGTAAGTTTCAATTGAGTGTGGATAAGGAATCCACATTCAACTTCTATCCTTTCCTTTTTACAATTCCATTTTGTGTTTTGTTAAGCACTTAGGTGCTTTCTGTTAATAACTCATCACTTTCCCCTTGTGAATTACAATTCATCTTCTACTTTAGAAGTGAATTGTTTAATTCATTCTTTCTTTAGACTTTAGGTTGAAACCTCACAAACTTTAGGATCACTCCCTTAACTAATCAATTAGGATTGAGTCTTATTCCATATAGATTCTTACCTTTACCCTCTCTTGAGTCTTTCATCTTCTCATCTCAAAGAAAATTCAAAACATATAATAAAGGTAGGCATTTATTGCATTTAGGCCTTTCATATAAAGAAAAGATTATAAGGGGTCTTCTCTTGTAATCTTAGAATGTGTAGCATATAGCCCATCTTGGGTCAATGTGTTAAACATTTGATCTTGTATGAGGGACTTAAATGCAATACTTGTTGAAGGTGCAAATAATAAAAAACACTTCTTCATTTCTTAATTAACAAAAACACTTAATAAACACAAGTATGCTAGTGTGTTTGAACCTTGACAATTGGAGCTAAGTGTGGAGGTCTTCTTCACTCTTAGTGTGCTTTCTTACCCATTCCATCTTGGAATGTGAGAATGTACACATTCCAATGACTAAGATTCAGGTACACTGTCATATGCAAATAAATGGGAAAAACTTCTAAAAGGCAAAAACAAACAATAACGTCTTTCCTTCGGGAATTCTTTTCTCATCTCATTCATTCTCAACGCACGAACGCGCTTCTACTCGTTCTCTTGCAAGACGGTAACGCACTCGGACCAGCGAGCCTGCAACACCTGAGCTAGAACGTAAGCCGTTCTCTAAAAAACACAAACAATTCATCCCTAGTGAGGGGAACTACGTCGCTCTGATTCTCATGCTCCCGATGAGATACGTAGGCAGTGGGGTAGGGCCCATGCGAGCACTTCTTTTATTTTCCCTACATTTGTTTCCCGTTCCTTTTCTTTTCTTTCTCCTTTCTTTCTTTCAGTTCTTTTTCCAGTATCCTTTCTTTACACCCTTTGATTGAAGCAGCAAGCGTGGATCCCATCGGGTACGATGGACGCGTGGGGGTGCTAATACCTTCCCCGCGCGTAACCGACTCCCGAACCCAGTTCTCTTGGTCGTAAGACCATGCTTTTCCTTTCTCTCAGGTTTACGCGGTGTTTCCTTTCCCTCTCTTGGGATAAATACACATTGCTGGCGACTCTGTTCGGTGCCACTTTCGCGTTTGTACTAGGATGAAAATCCCGGGAGCGACAGCTGGAGACTCTGCTGGGGACTATGAGGTTGACCTATTGCTGGTCCATCCTAAGCAAGTCAATCCTAGCGCTTGTCTGTTTTTCTTTCATTGGGTGTTTACTGTTGTGTTGTATTTACTGTTTTATTGTATGGTTATTTACTGCTTTACTGTACATTACTGTATTTACCGTATTTTAGCATTTTCATTTCATATGATATATTATGCTATACTGGACTGTGTTGTTTTCTGTTTGGCGGGCGGGATTTCTGAGAGATAAGCCCATTACACAGGCTTGAGTATACACTTAGAAGTAGAGTGGAGAGTAGTGGGACCTACGTGCCGTTTGGAGTGCGTTGGGTGTTCACGAAATTCACAGCTAGACGAGGCTATCTTGGGACACGTCGTGGCATGCGCATCTTGCGTATTCCAGGATGTAGATCTAGAGAGCTGTCGACTCTAGTGACCGATCATGAGGACCTTAGTGGAAATATCCCTCTTTAGTGGTGACAATGGCAGACCACATTCTGTGGCAAACCCATTCGCACCCGAGGGCCCACTTTGGAACTTGCATAGGATGACTTTTATTTTCTAAGGGGAGTCAGTGGACGACCTCTTTGATTGGCATAGCATTGTATCCTACGGGCTGAATGTGCTATTGCTTCTCAAACCTCTGAAGCTGACAAGCCTTATTTTCTAAGAACCACATGTGAGTATGGGCGGGATGTTTACAGGTTTGCAGGAAACCCAGCCTCCTACCTACCTTACTCGTGATTCTATGATGATTTCAGACATTGTATCCTATGACAGTGATTTAAGTGTTCATCTCAGATATTGCCAGATTCAGTACAGAGACACAGTGCACACAGTTCAATACAGACACCGACACTTGATTACCTGATCACATGCCCTTTTGCATTGCATTATCATATCATAACAGTTATGTTTGTCATTTTCAGGTGCATAATACATTTCTGATTCCAATCCATGGGTTCAACAGAGATCGTCGCCGAGAGAAAGAACAATGTGTCTTACAAGTTTCCAGATCCTGTCTTGGATTCATTGCTCAAAGTTATAGATATGGCTGGTCCGGGTATTCTTGATAGGTTTCAGAAGAGCTACGGGAATTTGGTTGGTATGGTCCGTACAATCACCAAGTATGAACATGATGCTTTGCACACTCTGCTGCAGTTCTACGAGCCTTCGTTGAGGTGCTTTCTTTTTTCAGATTACATTTTGATGCCAACACTGGAAGAATTCTCATTTATTTTGGGAATTCCGATCACGTCGGCAATACCATTCTTCTCTGGTAGTTCTCCCAGCGTAAAAGAAATTGCTGCTGCGTTACAAATGGATCAGGCAGTGATAAAGAGTGGTGTGAGCAGTAAAAATGGAGTTAGCGGATTTCATTTAGAATTTCTGTCTGGACAGGCCCAGGAGGCTGCAAGTGCTAAAAATTGGACGGTTTACAATTCCATTCTGGCTCTCTGCATATATGGCCTAGTTTTCTTTCCCAATCAGCAAGACTTTGTGGATATGCAAGCGACAAGAGTTTTCGTTCTTAAAAATCCAGTCCCTACTTTGTTAGGAGATTTTTATCATTCCGTGCACTATAAGAATGAGAAAAGGAGGGGAGGATCTGTTAGTTGTTGTACTCCACTGCTGAGCCATTGGTTTTTCAAACATTTGCCTCAGACAGGTGCCTTTGTGGAAACCAAAGATGTGGCGAAATGGTCTAAACGATTGATGAGTTTAACTGCTGATAACATTGTATGGTTTGACCACCGGTTATTGAGAATAGAGCTTGTCACAAAATGCGGAAATTTTCCAAATGTGCCTTTGATTGGCAGAAAAGGAGGGATCAATTATAATCCAGTTTTGGCCATCCGACAGTTTGGGTATGCTTCCAGGGATCCTCCTACAGAGCAAGATGTGGAAGAATCTTTATTCTTTACAGGAACTAAAGATGCGAAGGTGGTAGAAGTAGTGAATGCTTGGAAAGATAAGCACAAAATTGGAAAAGCAGTTTTTGGAAAAGGAGATTGTAGATCTTATCCTGAATATGATAGGTGGATTGAGACGAAAGTAAAGGAATTGCTTTTACCCTTTTCAAGGGGACCTCTTTTATGTTCAGTACAGCCAGAACAACCCACTATGGTGGCTATTGAAGAATGTGAGAAGTGGAAGAAAATGGTCAGAGAGTTGCAGATAGAGAATTCTGGAATGAGCAGATGCCTTCAGAAAGCTCTAGCTGACAACAAAGAGTTGGAAAAGAGAGCATTGAAAGCGGAAAAAACCTTGGCTGACAAAGAGGAAGATTTTGATGACCGAGCTCGGTACTTTCGGAAACTTACTTTGGGAGCAGATGACACTAGTCAGGCTCACAAGATTACAAAACAGGCTTTAGCCCGAAGCAAGGATTCATTAGCTCAACTTCGTCAAGCTTGGGATGAAGTCAGAATTGAAAATGCCGAGTTAAAGGATCAGTCGAAGACTAAAGACGAGGAGCTTAAAAAGGCACATGAGCAGAGGAGAAAGTATCGGGAAGGTCTCGATAAAAGTCAAGAGCAGTTAGAAGAAGTTAGAAGCCAGTTGAAGAATACCAAGAAAGAGCTTGAAGAAGCCACGATAGAAAGAGAGATACTCAAGACGCAAGCTGGCATAAAGAGACACAAAGGAGTGCATGATGACGAAGCTCTTATGCTGCATATGGGTTCTTTAACTGAAGCTCTTGAAAAAAGGGATGTCTTGATCAAAGAAATGATTGAAAAGCCGAATCACCAGCGTACCCGTATACTTTTTGAGGAAATCAAGTATTCAAGTGATAGGCTGAAGGATGTGGAATTGTCAGATTGATGTTCTTTTCCCTGTATTTTGTTGTTAATGGCTACCATCAGGCTTGTTGATGGATCCATTTTTTTCCTTATATTGCATTTGCGGTTGAACCTTTCTTAAATGTACTTGAATATTTCGTTGAATGAGTATGAGCAGTTTTATTCAGAATTATTCCTTATCAGATAGCTGCACACAAGCACATGACCACGACACGTCTCTTTATATCACGATTTCTGGTCTTCAGATTTCTGTGGATTGGATTGGAATCAGGGTATAAAAGCACCTAGGAAATGACAAACATAACATTGCATGGCATTGCATATCATTTTGCATTTTTGTTACTTGCTTTTCAGGTACTCGTTGCAGGGTCTCTAACCTTTATTTGGTTTCAGGCAGTATAGCGGAGAATCATATTCACCGATATTCGACGCGAAGAAATCAAGTAAGAATCATGGATCAAGTGCAAAGTGATTTGGCCGAAATGAGGGCGCGTATGGACCAGTTCATGACCCTCATGACTGGCATGGCGCAAAATCAGGAGAGGTTGAGGCTTCTGGTCGAGCGTCCAGACAATGGGCCCGAAGGTGACCAACATGACAATTCACAGGGACACGGCATCCCTCCTCCTGGTGGCAACCCTCCTCCTGGTGGTAACAATCGGGGTAATGGAAATGGTAGGCATGCTGGTGTTACTCTTGAAGATACTCTGGAAGACCAATTTACTCTACTAGATGCTGATGTGGGTAATCAAGGTGATCGAAGGTATGAGGAATTAGCAGAAAAGATCAGGGCCATAGAATGCAAGAACTCTATGGGTATTGATGTTACCAGCCTGGGGCTGGTCTCAGGAGTCAGAATTCCCCCTAAATTCAAACCTCCTACTTTTGATAAGTATCACGGCAATGCGTGTCCCCAAACGCATCTTCAAGCTTACTTTGGGAAGATTTCAGCCCATACGGATGACGAGAAGCTATGGATGCACTATTTTCAGGACAGTCTGGCTGGGGCGTCCTTGACCTGGTATATGAAGTTGAATAGAGCTGCTGTGAAGAGTTGGAAAGATCTGGCAGAAGCGTTCCTGAAGCAATACCAGTATAATATTGACATGGCGCCCAACCGTACCCAATTGCAGGGATTGTCCCAGAATGCCAAGGAGAGTTTCAAAGAATATGCACAGAGGTGGAGGGAAATGGCTGCCCAGGTCCAACCTCCCTTGTCAGACAGAGAAATGGCAGATATGTTCATGGGCACCTTGCAAGGGGCCTATCTGGATAGATTAGCTGCTTGTCCGTCAACTGGATTTGCTGATATTGTGATTGCGGGAGAAAGAATAGAAAGTCTGTTAAAGCTTGGAAAGATCCAGGATGTGAGTGGGGCTGGCTCTTCGGGGACGAAGAAACCGTTTGCTAGTAACCAGAAAAGAAGAGAAGGTGATACGAATGCTGTGTTTAGAGGACGAGGCAGAGGGCGTTCTCGAGCTTATTATCAGGTAGATGCTGTAACAATCCCCACACCGTCTGTTCAGAAACAACAACCCCAACAACAAGTTCAACAGCAACAACCTTTTTTCCAGCAAAGGTCTAGACAGAGGGATCGTAAGATGGATCCTCTCCCTATGACTTATGCCGCGCTGTTGCCCCGGCTACTCGAGTTAAAGTTGGTAGAACTCCGCACTATGAAAGCTCCGGTTGCTGGAAACCTGCCACCTAACTTCGATGCTAATGCTCGTTGTGAGTTCCACTCAGGTGCTCAGGGGCACTCCATTGAAAAATGCTGGGCTTTCCATCATAAAGTACAAGATTTGATTGATGCTAAAGCCATCAATTTCTCTCCCGCTCCTAATATTACTCAGCATCCCATGCCTGATCATAGTGCAGCAAATGTGTACGCTATTGAAGATGGGAGGAGATTGAATTTGGTGTTAGACGTTCATCAAGTGAAAACTTCTTTGTTGGTTGTAAAAGATCGTTTATTGAAGGGACAGGTGTTCCCGGGCTGTAATCAAGATTGCTCTGAGTGTATGAATCAGGAGAACGGCTGTGATAAGTTGAAGATGGGTTTACAGAATCTGATCGATGAAGGATGTCTACAGTTCGACAGAGTCGTGAAACACACTGATGAGATATCAACCGTGACCATCTATTACACTCCCGCTGAGATTCAAATGCCGGTCAATGTAGTTCCCGTGGCGAGTGTTGCGCCAGAAGGGCCCAGTCCTGTCACTATCACGGTGCCAGGGCAATTCCGTTCACATCTACGAAAGCTATCCCATGGCACTATGGGGCAAATGTATATTACGAAGGTAAAAAACAAGAAGTTGAGTCATCAGTCAGCCCAAATATTGATAACGTAGGGGGTGTAGGGGGCTTTACAAGGAGTGGAAGGTTGTTCGCTCCCCAAACCTTGAGAAGTGATAAGGAGGTAGAAGCTGCAGCAAAGGCTAAGGGTAAACAGGTGGTTGAAAGTGCGCCTACACCTGAAGCAGAGACAAAGATTACTTTTGATAAGGAAATGGAAGAATTTATGAAGATAATCAAGAAAAGCGATTATAAGATTGTGGACCAACTGAATCAGACCCCTTCAAAGATTTCAATCTTGTCACTATTGATGTGCTCTGATGCGCACCGACAGGCGTTGTTGAAAGTGTTGAAGAGTGCGTACGTGCCACAAGAAATTACTGTTAATCAGCTCGAGGGCGTAATCTCCAATGTTAATGTTAGCCATGGCTTGGGCTTTACAAGTAGAGATTTGACTGTTGAAGGAAGAAACCATAATAAGGCTTTGCATATCACGATGGAGTGTAAGGGCGCAGTGTTATCTCATGTACTGGTAGACACTGGTTCATCACTCAATGTCTTGCCCAAGAAGGCATTAATGAAGCTGGAAGTTGACGGTTTGATCTTAAGGCCTAGTGAATTGGTGGTCAGAGCATTCGATGGAACTAGACGATCTGTGTTTGGTGAGGTGGAATTGCCCGTACAAATTGGACCACAGGTATTCAAATCCACGTTCCATGTAATGGACATACAACCTGCATATAGCTGCCTATTGGGACGCCCTTGGATTCACGGAGCCGGGGCTGTTACTTCTACTCTACATCAAAAGCTGAAGTATGAGTTTGAAGGGCAGGTTGTGACAGTGTGTGGGGAAGAAGACATCTTTGTGAGTCACTTGTCCACGTTCAAGTACATTGAAATGGATGGGGAAATTCATGAGATGCTGTGCCAATCATTTGAAGCAGTCAATATTGACGATGCACCTGAGTCTTCTTCTGTACCAGTTGGGGATGGTACCTCCATTTCATCTTACAAACAAGCTGTCGAAGTCGTCAGGGCAGGCAACGCCCAAGGTTGGGGCAGGTTGATAGAGACCCCAATGAAGGAAGACAAATTTAGTATTGGTTATCATCCCTCTACAACTTCAGATGCGGGGAGCAGGGGACCCATTACTTTCAATAGTGGGGGAATTATCTACACGGACCAATCTTGTGCAGCCACAGAGGATAGTGTTGACAGTGATTGTGACCTGGACAACTGGGTACGCCCTCATGCTCCGGGACAACAAGTTCAGAACTGGTTCGTTGAAGAAGTCATCCGGGTTACTCTTCAGACAGAGTAATTTTTCTTTGTTTTTTCTAACCATAATGCATATCAAAATCTTGCGCTCTGCCCAAGGCGTATAGATTCATTTGTAGGGCCACCATGGTTGCATTTGCAATGTTTAATCATTAATAAAGGACGTTTTGCAATCAAATTTTGTTCTCTGTCTTTCAGTTTTTATTTTTGCACAAAAAAAAAATAAAATGGCAATGTTTCATTTTCTTTTGTTTTGCTTAAAAATAAATTCTAAAATAAGGCATGAACCCGTTCATGCAGACTTGATCCTCCGGATACCACTGATAACGATTTTGATATGGCTATGTATGACTTTGACAATCCGATTTATCAAGCCGAAGAAGGGGATGAGAAAGATTGTGAACTCCCTGAAGAACTGGCCAGATTGTTGAAACAGGAGGAAAGGGTCATCCAGCCTCATCAGGAGACTGTAGACATCATCAATATTGGTACCAAGGACGCAAAAAAAGAGATCAGGATTGGTGCCAGCTTGCAAGCAGATGTGAAGCAAACTTTGACAGAAATGTTGCGCGAGTATGTTGACGTCTTCGCCTGGTCGTATCAAGACATGCCGGGGTTGGATACGGATATTGTCGTGCACAGGCTACCATTGAGAGAAGAATGTCCGCCAGTCAAGCAGAAACTTCGCCGGACTCACCCCGACATGGCTTTAAAAATTAAGGAGGAAGTCCAGAAGCAGTGGGACGCTGGTTTTCTTGCTGTGACAAAGTATCCTCCATGGGTAGCCAACATTGTGCCAGTACCGAAGAAAGATGGAAAAGTGAGAATGTGTGTGGATTATCGAGATCTTAATAAAGCTAGCCCGAAAGATGATTTTCCACTACCTCATATTGATGTGCTGGTCGATAATACAGCTCATTTTTCAGTGTTCTCATTTATGGACGGTTTCTCCGGGTACAACCAGATCAAGATGGCACCTGAAGATATGGAAAAGACCACGTTCATTACTCCGTGGGGTACTTATTGTTATAAAGTAATGCCTTTTGGTTTGAAAAATGCAGGGGCAACGTACCAGCGGGCGATGGTGACATTGTTTCATGACTTGATTCATAAGGAGATCGAATGTTATGTAGATGATAAGATTGCCAAGTCGAGAACCGAAGAGGAACATCTGATTAACCTGAAAAAGCTGTTTGAAAGGTTGAGAAAGTTCCGTCTGAGATTAAATCCAAACAAGTGCACGTTTGGGGTACGTTCTGGAAAGTTACTGGGTTTCATTGTGAGCGAAAGAGGAATCGAGGTTGATCCTGCCAAGGTGAAAGCAATACAAGAAATGCCTGAACCGAGAACAGAAAAAGAGGTTCGTGGTTTCTTGGGTAGATTGAACTACATTGCGAGGTTCATATCTCACCTAACAGCCACGTGTGAACCAATATTTAAATTGTTGAGGAAGGATCAAACGGTCAGGTGGAATGACGATTGCCAATTAGCATTCGATAAGATAAAAGAATACTTGCAGGAACCTCCGATTCTAATGCCTCCAGTTGAAGGGAGACCGCTGATAATGTATCTGACAGTGCTTGAAGGTTCCATGGGTTGTGTTCTCGGTCAACATGACGAGACAGGTAGGAAGGAGCATGCTATTTACTACCTGAGCAAAAAGTTCAATGATTGTGAGTCCCGATACTCAATGCTTGAAAAGACATGCTGTGCGCTTGCATGGGCCGCTAAGCGATTGAGGCAATATATGGTTAGGCACACAACCTTGTTGATTTCAAAAATGGATCCTATCAAGTACATTTTCGAGAAGCCAGCATTGACAGGCAGAGTTGCACGGTGGCAAATGGTCTTGACAGAGTATGACATTCAGTACACTTCACAAAAGGCCATCAAAGGAAGTATCTTGTCCGACTATCTCGCGCAATAGCCGATTGATGATTACCAACCCATGAAGTTTGACTTCCCTGATGAGGACATCATGTTTCTCAAAGCTAAAGACTGCGAGGAACCACTTCCGGAGGAGGGGCCAGACCCTGAATCCAAATGGAGTCTGATGTTTGATGGGGCTGTCAATATGAATGGGTGCGGAGTTGGAGCAGTTCTTATCACGCCGGAAGGTGTTCATATGCCGTTCACTGCCCGAATAACTTTCGGATGCACCAACAATGAAGCAGAGTACGAAGCTTGTATAATGGGGATCGAAGAGGCGATTAATCTACGGATTAAGACCCTTGATATATTTGGTGATTCAGCTTTGGTAATCAATCAAGTGAAGGGGAGTTGGTACACGCACCAAGCAAATCTAGTGCCATATAGAGATTATACAAGGAGGTTGCTGACGTTTTTCACAACAGTGAAACTGTACCACATTCCTCGAGATGAGAATAGGTTCGCTGATGCCTTGGCCACTTTGTCTTCCATGATCAAAGTGCAAGGATGGAACCATGTACCTAAGATTGAGGTATCCCGCCTTGACAGACCAGCATTTGTGTTTGCGGTAGATGCAACGTCTGATGACAAGCCATGGTTTCATGACATTAAGTGTTTCTTGAAAAGTCAAGAGTACCCGTCCGGGGCATCGTCCAAAGACAGGAAGACGTTGAGAAGGTTAGCTGGTAGTTTCTTCTTGAATAAAGATGGCGTGCTGTATAAAAGAAATTTTGACACGGTCCTGCTTAGATGTGTGGATGGACGTGAAGCAGACTTGTTGATGATTGAAGTGCACGAAGGCTCTTTCGGTACCCATGCCGGAGGGCAGGCAATGGCTAAAAAGTTGTTAAGGTCGGGATATTATTGGTTGACTATGGAGTCAGATTGTTGCAAATATGCCCGCAAATGCCATAAATGCCAGATCTATGCAGACAAGGTGCATGTGCCTCCAAATCCGTTGAGTATCATGTCGTCGCCTTGGCCGTTTGCCATGTGGGGCATTGATATGATCGGAAAGATTGAGCCTACAGCTTCCAATGGTCATCGTTTCATCTTGGTGGCAATTGATTACTTCACCAAATGGGTTGAAGCCGCATCCTATGCCAATGTTACAAAACAAGTGGTCGCTCGTTTCTTAAAACGGGATATCATTTGTCGATATGGAGTTCCCGAAAGAATCATTACTGATAATGGTTCTAATTTGAACAATAAGACGATGGCTGAGTTATGCCGGGACTTCAAAATCGAACATCACAATTCTTCTCCGTACCGCCCAAAGATGAATGGCGCGGTCGAAGCGGCCAACAAAAATATCAAGAAGATCGTGCAGAAGATGGTTGTCACGTACAAAGATTGGCATGAGATGTTACCATTTGCTTTGCATGGGTATCGAACGTCGGTACGCACGTCCACTAGGGCAACCCCATTCTCACTTGTATATGGTATGGAGGCAGTGCTACCGGTTGAAGTAGAGATTCCGTCCCTTAGAGTTATGATGGATGTTAAGCTAGATGAAGCTGAATGGGTACGAGCCAGATTTGATCAGCTGAGCCTTATTGAGGAAAAGCGATTGGCGGCTGTATGTCATGGACAACTATATCAGCGCAGAATGAAACGGGCATTTGACCAGAAGGTGCGTCCTCGGGTTTATAAAATCGGAGATGTGGTACTCAAAAGGATCCTTCCTCCCAATACAGATCACAGGGGCAAATGGACTCCTAATTATGAAGGTCCATTTGTGGTTAAAAAGGTCTTTTCGGGCGGAGCTTTATTGCTTACAACCATGGATGGCGAAGACTTTTCATCCCCTGTCAACTCGGACGTAGTCAAAAAATACTTCGCATGAATAGACCCGCTGGATAATAAAAATAAAAAAATCCAGGCAAAAAAGGGCATCCCGGCGAACCAAAAACAGAATAAGGTTCGGGCAAAAATTAGGGATATAATTGAAAAAAGATTTGTACACCCGGTAAGTTGAAAACCTGAAAGGGCAACTTAGGCAAAAAAGGGTATCCTGGTGGATCGAAAACCTGAAAGGGCGGTCCACACAAAAGAAGGATTTAGGCGAATGACTATGGTCTGAGTTATCTATCCCCCATTACCGTTTGAACAACTGACGTTCTGAAGGATAGGAATCGGTCTGATCATTCCTCAGAAGGCAAAGTCGGGGAGTTTTGAAGACATACTGGTCATAACAGAATGGAAACTCAGTGGAATTCCGTTTTCACATTGCCATTAGGATAGTTTCTTTTCTCAATTTTCAGCGATCACCTCTTTCCAGGGATTGCTTACAGATGTAATTGCCTATTCTGGGCTCTCAGTCAATAAATTGAATTTCAATAAAAGTTTTCTATTTTTGTTTTATTGCTTTGTTTGCAAAAACGTCCTAATTTTTGATAAAACATTGCATTTGAAAACATGGCAGCCTTGCAATAACATGCGCAGAAAAAACATTTGAAATTACTTCGAATGTTGAATACTCCCGGATGGTGGATTCTAGCCATGCAATATTCGGGGCATGTGGGCATATTCTTTTGTTGCAGGTAGCAGGTGCAGATGATTTTAAGCACAAGACCAGCAATAAATCACCCCACGCAAAAGACTTGGGCAATTATGGGTAAGGAGATCGGCGTTCATCGTTCGATCGACGATTGTGCATAACGGGTCGATATCAGTGAATTAAGTTCAACTGGGTACCGTTGCATCTTATTAAGTCGATTCTCTTATTCAGTCCTTCCAACGGCTACAAGCTTTTCTATGTCGGTAACGGTCACAGGTTCCCCAAAAGAAGGGTCTCGTTGACACCGAAACTGATGGTCATTATCCCCAGCGAAGTCACAAGAGTTTGAAGAGGCTAGATCTTCTGTAAAATCCTCTTATGACATTCTCTTCGGGGACGAATTGTTGTTTTGTCCAAGCATGGGGCATGTTCGTTTCCCCAGCATGAAGTGTTGATCATCCCCAGTAGAGTTTGAGGATAGTTGGTCTTCTATAAAATCCTCTCAAAAGGCATTTCCCAGCACGAGACGTTTTAAAGCAGTTTCCGCCAGCAGAGTTTGTTATAAACTCGTCATCCCTAACGGAATTGTCTAAAGGGAAGCTCGCCTAACATGGGGCATTGTAGTACTTATCCTAAGCTCGACAGTCATATTCCTCAGCAGACTACTGTGGATTTGCTTTGGGTTTCCCCGGCAGATCTCTAAGGACTTTTTCCCAACAAGTTGCAGTGGAATGGTATAACCAGGTTTTGTATGTCCCCGGCAGAGTAACCCTGATTCCCCGGCAAGATCGTACCTCTGGTCATGGTATCCCCACAAAGGACAGCATCGAATCTTGCCAGCAACTCCCAGCTGAGTTGTTGTTCTTCCCGCAGAGGTTTATCAGATCGACAAAATCTATTCCTCAACGAGGATGGTACAACCTTTCCCCAGCCGGTTCAGAAGGTGGATAACCCCTACAAAGGGTCTCGGTTTGGACAGACCCCCAAGCAGAGTTTTTATGACTCTTCCTCCCTAGCAAGACGCCATACAAAGAAATTCTCATCCCCATCGGAATCGCTGTGACCAGAATTCATTCCCCTAACAGATGAAGTGATTCCTGGCAGATTTATTATTCTTCAAGTCCAATTTATTTTTGGCAAGCTTGACAATTCGAAGCAGACGGATTGTTCATTCATTCTCCAGTGGAGAGGTTATCCTTTCAGGAGTCTCCAAAGTCAAATCATTGGTCTTCGCTCCTCAGCAGAGTCAGCAGAGGTGTCTGACACAGATGCAGAGAATAATACAATTTTACAAATTCTAAAAGTCCAACAGTGGATTGGCAAAAGTCCATCTTCGGGTGGCAAAGCAGCTAAAAGTCCAACAGTGGATTGGCGAAAGGTCCATCTAAGGGTGGCATATTCTAAAAGTCCAACAGTGGATTGGCAAAAGTCCGTCTTCGGGTGGCAAAAGTCCAACAGTGGATTGGCAAAAGTCCATCTTCGGGTGGCACGAAGCTGCAAAGTCCACCAGTAGTGTGGCAAGCCAGTAGTCGTCTGGAATTGCATAAAAGACATTATTAAAGTCCACCAGTAGTGTGGCAAGCCAGTAGTCGTCTGGCGTCGTTGAAAAGACATTATTAAAGTCCACCAGTAGCGTGGCAAGCCAGTAGTCGTCTGGCGTCGTTCAAAAGACATTATTAAAGTCCACCAGTAGCGTGGCAGGCCAGTAGTCGTCTGGAGTTGCATAAAAGACATTATTAAAGTCCACCAGCAGTGTGGCAGGCCAGTAGTCGTCTAGAGTTGCATAAAAGACATTATTAAAGTCCACCAGTAGCGTGGCAAGCCAGTAGTCATCTGGCGTCGTTCAAAAGACGTTATCAAAGTCCACCAGTAGTGTGGCAGGCCAGTAGTCGTCTGGAATTGCATAAAAGACATTATTAAAGTCCACCAGCAGTGTGGCAAGCCAGTAGTCGTCTGGCGTCGTTCAAAAGACAGATCTCTCCGACGTTTCATCGAAGATTCAATCCAGCAGTCTCGTTGGGTTTATATCCCTTTTATTCTTCATCATCCAGAGCAAATTTTTGGTTATATTTGGTATTCAATCACTATATACCTTGAAAGTCCGAAAGCAATTGCTTTCAGGCATTCAGGTCTACAGCGCTTGAATAGGGGCAGCTGTAATACCCCAAAATTTGCTCTCCCCTTTTGGCATCATAGCATGGCATTATCATTTATCATATCATATCCACCTCATTAACATTGCATTGCATTTAACATAGAAAAATGAAGCATGGCATCCTTCTTACCATCAGGGCATGTGATCAGGTGGAAGGTGGGCAATCAAGAGATCATTCAAAGCACAAAAGGTCAATCAAGTGCCCTCAAGGCAAGCCAAGAGGTCTTTCATGTCTCATCCCATCTCAATTGATCTTCCACAACCTCAAGAAGGTGAGATACAATGGGAGATTGAAGCATTACATCTTTCACTATGCAAGAGGTTCAAAAAATGAAGGAAAACCCTCAAAAGAGATAGCTCATTGATCCAAAATCATCCTCAAAAGGTATATATCATCATCCTTTAAGAAGGTACACAACATGCTCTGAGGAATTTGAAATTGAAGACTGCACTTTTTCCTCCTAACCAGAAGGGGCTGAAATTAGGGTTTCCAATTAAATCAGGGTATCTCTGATTTTTTGGACAAAACTTGATGTCATGGTATTCCATATGTCCCTAAGTGTATGTATGTGGAAAATTACATCTCAATTGGTTCTAGAAGTGGTTCAATTGGAAGAAAGATCAAGAATCAGAGAAATTGGGACAAAGTCAAATAATCAGAGGAAAAAGTCAACTCTTGACTTTTTGAGCCCAAAATCATGAAATTCATGTTACATATGTCCAAGGTACAAAATTTGGTCAAGAAACTCCAAAGGAATCATGAAAAAATCAAGAGGTGGAAAGTTGCCATTTTTGGAAGAGGAAGGGTTACTAAAAATAGCAAGTTTTGGCCATTTTGCATCAGAGTTTGAACCAAGGCCATTTAAAATTGAAGCACCAAATGAAAATTCCACTCGGCCACAACAAAAGATCTTGTTTTAAGCTTCAAATCCATGTGTGGAACATCTCCATTGGATAAAAATTGAGTGAGATATGATTGATCAAAGTTTGAGCAAAGTAGGTTCAAAACTAGGTCATGACCAAGATTTTCAGGGCACGCGCGCAGTCATTTTAACAAACAGTTGGTGGGCCAAATGTCCACTCATTTTTCTCATGGTTAAAGGCCTCAAATGAAAAACTTTTCAACATCAAAGTTGTTCCTTGTAGTGTCATCTTCAATACTCATGTTGGGCAAAATGCCATTTGATCAAGTTATAGAGGCGATATATGGGTCCAAAGTCATGGTGATTATGCTGAAAATCCCATGCCAACATGCCTTGCCAGCCAACCTCACTGCCTCACCCTTATACCAGTCCCAAACCTTAATGTTCTAAGTCATTTTTCAACCTCTTCCATGTCTTATTTCAATTCATTTTTCACACCAAATATGTAGCATGATATTCCCTCTTTCATTTGATCCCAAAACCTTCTCAAACCATTCACAATGCAGAGGGAAAATCATCTTTAAACTACCATGTTCCAACTGATTCCAAGCTGCTAAAAAATCAGAAATGAATGTTGTTGATTGTCACATTCCCACGCATGCTTGATCACACTCTCCATCCATTACCCTTTTAAACCAAACACTTTTTACATTCACCATGTCACGTGCTTCATTATGCATGAGAAGGGAAAGAATGAAACTTGCTGAATAAGTTTATGCTACATAGCCGTGCCATTGGAATTTCATTTTCATCTCCACCATAGTTCTTCATAAACCAGCTGCACCATATCATTGCTCTCCCTAACTAACTTGACTCAGTTAGTTAGGGATGACTCACTCAAACCATTGTGACTCAATTAACCTCACTCAGTTTAACCTTGGTTAACTCACACTATAAAGCAAAATCTCACCTCACAACTTCATTTTTGGGATTCCCACTCTCAAGAACACTCATTTTCTCACATTCACTTCAGAATTCTCCTCTCACTCTCTCTGATTTTTCTCATCATCTTTTCCACGATTTCAACTCCATTGTGCTTCCATTAATCATTGCTTGGTGTGGTTGAATCAAGAGCAACAAGAACAACTCCATTTCTGCAAGTTCAGCATCATTGCAAGCTTCAACATCCTTCATCTATTTACGAATCCATAGCATTTATTCTGCTAAGTTTGAAGATCTAGAAGCTCAGCATATCAAGCTTTCCTCTGGTTTTTCTCAACATCTCCAATTGCTCCACATTTTCAGGTTTCATCATTCAACTTTGCTTCAGTTGATTTTCATTAATTTTAGCTTGTTTTTGTTAATTTAAGCTCAATAGAAGCTCTGCTTACTCCGGCTAGTTGATAGGCCTTGTAGAGGCTTAGATCCAAAAGTTAGGGCTTGGTTTGATCCTCTCTGTTCTTTGTGTGCATGCTTGTTGTGTGAAAAATAATTGCGTATCATTGATCTCCATTATCTCAGCTCCATTTTGGTATGCGTACTGTGTGTTTTGGTGAACATGTGAGTTGCAGACGGTGGTAAGTGACCGGAGAAGGTGACCGGAGGTCCCTCTCCGGCCGATGGCTTCATGTTAGGGTTTTATGACCAGTTTGAATGTGATCCGTTGGATGAGTGTGATCTAATGGCTACCATGCTGCCAACACATAAAAATTCATGTGCATGTCACGTGATTCTTCTGATTTCATTTTTAAACATTGTGTGGCATGGTACATGGTAGCTATGGTGAACATTCATGCACATGCGTGAGATTAGGTTACTTTGACCAGGGGTTGACTTGGACTTAATCCTATGGTGTCTATTGCTTTGACTCTTGTTGACTGATTGTGCATGTTAATTATCATGTTTTGCGCATAATTGAACTTAACCAGATTGATATTTACACCCCTCTGTTTGGAAGCCCAATGAATTTGCACTGTCCAATTGCTATGTTCATACCCCCCTGCATTTTGCATTTATTTTTCATTTTTTATTTCTTTCTACATGTTTGCTTTTTAATTTTCAAAAATACCAAAACATATCATAAAATTCCACAAAAATTCATGAGCATCAATAAAACATTTAGAAATTTTTTCATGATTTTATTTCTTGATTTTATGACATTTTTACCCCTGGTCCATAATTTTCTTTGAATTTCCATTTAGATGCATTCTAAGCATGATACATGAATTTGTTTAATTTTGTTCTTGCTCATTACCAACTGTTTTGACATGATTCTTTTTGCATTGATTCACTAATACATTGAAGCATGTTAGATGATTTTTGTTTGATTTTTTAGGTCACTTTATCACATGTCTTGATGCCTATATTTGCACCACTTTGCATGATGTTTCAATTTGACCTAATTGCTTTGTTTGAAGTCATTTTGCTCTGAATTTTTACATGCTATCTTGATGTATGATGCATTTCTGACCTAGGAATTCCAATAATATGCTGGCATAATTTTCATGAATCCATTTGGTCTTTGTTTGATGCATTACATTGGAAGCATAATCCATGGCATGTCATGACTACTTTAGTGCATGTTTACATGAATTCTTTTGTGCATATTTGTATGAGCATTTGCATATGTTATGAGCCATTCATATGATATTATAGGTCTTTGATACACATTATAGGTCATCTTTACATGTTCATTTCAATTTGAACTTTGTGCATCATTAACATGTATTGTTTGCACTTTCTTTTTGAACTTTCATTTCAATTCTTCTTATATTACTTCTTGAATGTCTTGAAGTTGATTCATAAATACTTTTGAGATGTTTATAAACCATTTTCCATTTAGTTTCAATTCTGGTTGTTGATTTACATGTGCCATTTATGCATGTCCTCTTCATTTCTTTCCATCTTTCATCTATCCCTTCTTCTTGTGACATGTTTAAATGCTAATGGATGATGATTATTGCTTATTCACTTGCACTTGTATGATGATATTCACTTGTTGTCCATATGATGCTTATTCTGGTTGTGGTTCTAGGATTTGTTTTCTCATTTAATTCTTTTGAGTTTCATGATGCATTACATATTCTTTTACTTCTTATACTTCTTATACATGTTTACTAACCATGTAGGGGCTTTGGTAAGTTTCAATTGAGTGTGGATAAGGAATCCACATTCAACTTCTATCCTTTCCTTTTTACAATTCCATTTTGTGTTTTGTTAAGCACTTAGGTGCTTTCTGTTAATAACTCATCACTTTCCCCTTGTGAATTACAATTCATCTTCTACTTTAGAAGTGAATTGTTTAATTCATTCTTTCTTTAGACTTTAGGTTGAAACCTCACAAACTTTAGGATCACTCCCTTAACTAATCAATTAGGATTGAGTCTTATTCCATATAGATTCTTACCTTTACCCTCTCTTGAGTCTTTCATCTTCTCATCTCAAAGAAAATTCAAAACATATAATAAAGGTAGGCATTTATTGCATTTAGGCCTTTCATATAAAGAAAAGATTATAAGGGGTCTTCTCTTGTAATCTTAGAATGTGTAGCATATAGCCCATCTTGGGTCAATGTGTTAAACATTTGATCTTGTATGAGGGACTTAAATGCAATACTTGTTGAAGGTGCAAATAATAAAAAACACTTCTTCATTTCTTAATTAACAAAAACACTTAATAAACACAAGTATGCTAGTGTGTTTGAACCTTGACAATTGGAGCTAAGTGTGGAGGTCTTCTTCACTCTTAGTGTGCTTTCTTACCCATTCCATCTTGGAATGTGAGAATGTACACATTCCAATGACTAAGATTCAGGTACACTGTCATATGCAAATAAATGGAAAAAACTTCTAAAAGGCAAAAACAAACAATAACGTCTTTCCTTCGGGAATTCTTTTCTCATCTCATTCATTCTCAACGCACGAACGCGCTTCTACTCGTTCTCTTGCAAGACGGTAACGCACTCGGACCAGCGAGCCTGCAACACCTGAGCTAGAACGTAAGCCGTTCTCTAAAAAACACAAACAATTCATCCCTAGTGAGGGGAACTACGTCGCTCTGATTCTCATGCTCCCGATGAGATACGTAGGAAGTGGGGTAGGGCCCATGCGAGCACTTCTTTTATTTTCCCTACATTTGTTTCCCGTTCCTTTTCTTTTCTTTCTCCTTTCTTTCTTTCAGTTCTTTTTCCAGTATCCTTTCTTTACACCCTTTGATTGAAGCAGCAAGCGTGGATCCCATCGGGTACGATGGACGCGTGGGGGTGCTAATACCTTCCCCGCGCGTAACCGACTCCCGAACCCAGTTCTCTTGGTCGTAAGACCATGCTTTTCCTTTCTCTCAGGTTTACGCGGTGTTTCCTTTCCCTCTCTTGGGATAAATACACATTGCTGGCGACTCTGTTCGGTGCCACTTTCGCGTTTGTACTAGGATGAAAATCCCGGGAGCGACAGAAGGTCTTTTCTTCAAGGAAGGAGAAAATGACAGAGCACTGAAGACGGAAATAGTGCATGCTTGGAAACCTGTTCATAGGAAAGGAAGAGAGTCTCTAGGAAAGCCAGACTGTGTCTCAATGGAGCCTTATCTCCACTGCGTGCAAACTAGAGCCCTCAAGCTGAGGATGCCTTACCCTCGTCAAGGAGTTCTTCCGTTAAAGGAATCTGTCCTTTATTTTATGTCTGATACAGAAAAACTTTAGGTTACTCTCAACAAAGTTCAATAGAAGAAGAGGTATTGGAAGAACAAGTACCGCATTCTCAGTGTGGAGTGTAACAAAATACATCAACTATTAGAAGAAAAAGATGCTCTGATTGAGATTTTAGAGCAACATGCTGTAGAAAATGAAGAAGACCAAAGGAATTTGCTCGCTCCTTTCACTTGGAAAAGGAATGACAACTCGGCAACGGCTCGAGAGCCCCAGTTAAAGAAAAGGAAAATACCAGAACCAACACCTGAGCCCTCCTCAGTGAGGACTCAGGATCCATTAGTTTAGACATTTCCCTTTACAGCACTATGTAAATTACTGTATTTCCATTCCGCAATCTTTGAATTCAATAAAACTGGGTTTCCCCACTATTTGATATTTGCAATCCAATTGTTGAAGTTTCTTTTGATTAAACAAAAAACAGTTAATATAATCATTTCATATCATTCATCATTCTCACATAAACACATTCTTCTTCCCTACGAATCTCACGTTTTTGTCTCGGTTCTAGAGTCAACTGTCTCATTCATACAATACTCTGGCTAATCGCCAAAAGAAAATGGATAATCTCGAGGAAGAGAACAGAGAGTTGAGAGAAGAACTCGACGCTCTAAAAGAAGATCTCAGAAAGCTTCACATTGATATGCAAATTCTGGCAGAAGCTCAACTACAAAGGAATGTGATCTCAGAGATCACATCAATGCCCATAGTAGAGAAGTATGATCCCAGGTATAACATGCTGAAAGATTGTCCCTAGGGCATGTCTATTAACTATATCCCGGAAGGATATGTTCTGCCGATCACTGAAGATCAGGGAACTGCAGCAGGAACCGCCGGCCCTGAAGGTTACAAACTTCGAGAAAACAAAGATGCAAGAGGCATGACATCAACTCCCAAAGGTTACAAACTTCGGGAAGCACCAAGAGTCTCTGCCGTAATAATTGTACCACCACCAGTGGTGCACACTGTCTTGGAAGGACAGATTCCACAGATACCTTCTGGTAGAAACGAAAGTATGGATGAAAGAATGAAGGAGTTCCAGGAACAGTTCCTGGAATGCAGAAAGAACTGCAAGCCCTTCGCGGTCAGGATCTATTTAGAAAGGACGCCACAGACCTTTGTCTGGTCCCCAATGTGAAAGTTCTACACAAGATTAAAGTGCCTGAATTTGAAAAGTACAAGGGTAACTCTTGCCCTCAAAGTCATTTGGTGATGTACGCTCGGAGGATGTCAACTTAGACAGAGAACAACCAGCTACTGATCCATTACTTCCAATATAGTTTAACTAGTGTCGCACTAAAATGGTACATGGGATTAAACCGCACTAGGATCGCCACTTTCAGAGATCTTGGCGCTGCCTTCGTTCAACAATATAAGTATAACCTAGACATGGCACCGGACAGAGATCAACTTAGAGCCATGTCATAGAAGGACAAGGAAACCTTCAAGGAATATGCTCAGAGATGGCGTGAAATTGCCGCCCTGATTTGTCCACCTCTTGAGGAAAAAGAGATGACAAAAATCTTCTTGAAAACCTTGAGTTCATTTTACTATGACAGAATGGTCGCCAGTGCGCCTAGTGACTTCACCGAGATGGTAGGCATGGGGGTACGCCTTGAGGAAGCGGTCCGAGAAGGACGTCTGGTCAAAGATACCGGATCATCAAGAAGTACAAAACGATACGGTAGTGCTCTCCCTAAGAAAAAAGAACAGGATATTGGGAATATCTCTCTCGGAAAGCAAAGGCGACGGTACCAACCAGTAGCAGCTGTAACTCCTGCTATGAACCCTACGCCTGTTCCTACGTATCAACCTCAGGTTGCTCAAAGCCAACTAAATCAACAACAATTTCAGCAAAGGATGCAACAGCCTCTTCAGCAGGCTCGTCCTCTATACAACAACAACCGTACAACGCCACCACCAGGGTTCGACCCTATACCCATGTTGTACGTAGAACTATTTCCATTATTACTGGTCAAGGGGCATGTCCAAACTAGGACGCCTCTTACAGTACCGGAAAATCTGCCTTTTTGGTTCAAAGCGGATCAGACTTGCCCTTACCATCAAGGAGGACCAGGGCATAACATAGAGAACTGTCTCGGTTTCAAATTTGATGTGCAAATGCTTGTTAAGAGCGGGGTCTTATCCTTCAAGGATACGAATCCAAATGTTCTCACGAACCCGCTGCCTCAACATGAGAAAGCTGCAGTAAATTTAATAGAGGGAGAGTCTTACTACAACTATCAAATTCATGATGTACTCTTATTGAGGGCCAACCTAGTCAAGATGCATTGAAGACAGAGCGCATACAACCATGTGCCACCTCACAATTATCACCAATGTGATATCTGCCCCAAAAATAATCAAGGATGTGTAACACCTCAATTTGCCCTTTTGCTTTTAGCACTAACTGGTTTATGCTTCCTTTCATTTGCATTATCATTCCTGCATTCCTGCATTATCATTCTCTAGCAGCTCACGGCGTCATCAGTTCCAGTATGAATTCTAATAGTGTTCAGAGCCAAGTAGATAGCTTTCCAAGTCTTTTTGAGCATTTATTTTGCTCATTAAGCGACTGGATGATCAGAAACTCTGGTAGTCAATTTTTGATCAGTTATTCAGCACCAGAGAGTTATTACCGGCAGTTTAATCCGAGTGCGAAAAAAAAACATTTCGCAGCATATTTCAAGTGTATTCCAGTGGTAATATCAGATGGCAAGTTTCAGAGGTCTATCATGGTTCAGAACAGGTGGAAACAGACGAATATCCATGTTTCCCTCCTTTTGGCGCCAAAATTTTGAATTTTTGAATAGAGTAATCGATTACTCAAAGTGATTAACCGATTACTCTGGGCAAAATTGCAAAAACATGGCATTTTTCAGCATTGCAGAATTTTTGAGCATTTGTGATCATGTGCTTGGCTTGTGCATGTGTGGGAAGGATCTAGAACTGATCTATTTTCATCATTTTCCATCCAAAAATTCAAATTCTTTCCACTCCAATTCCACATTTTCTTTCCTAATTCACATTTCATCCCAATTTCCACTCACTTAACCTCACTCCCAACCCAAACTTAACTCCTAACCTAGGGTTTATTTAAACTAATTCATTCTAAACCTCAAGGAAAAGATCATTTTTTCCACACTCAATTTTCAGAATTCTCTCAATTCTCTCTCACTTTTTCACTCTCAACCTCCATTTTCAACCACACTCAAAGCTCCTTCATAGAGAATAACAAGTTCTTCATTGGAACTTGTTAATTCTTGAGCTAAAGCCTCTCATCATCACTACATTTCAGTTTTTCAACTTGGATTTTCGTTTGGATCTAGTTCTGATTTTTCAGAAGTGATTATTGAAAGTGATTTTGGAGTTTTGTTTCTTATTTGCTTGGATCTTCAACTTTTGATTGCAAGAAGCTTGTGGATCTTGGATTTCTCTACTTGAATTCATCCATTTCTGTTTACAACACTTACCAAAGCAAATCTCAGCTTTGTAGGTTGGTTAATTTCAGATCCATACTCATTTTAGCTTAATTGCAACTTATACAATGTAGATCCATGAATTTTGATGTGTTTTGATTCATTTGGTTGATCTTGATTGTGGACGTTGATGATTGTTGGGTCTAATTGATGTTTGATTGCTGTGATTGAACTTAATTTTCGTGCATTATTGTTTACATGATCATTTGGATGTTTGGATAAGTGATTTGCTACTGAAAAGTGCTTTTCAAAGTTGAATTTCTGCCTCTGTTTTAGTGGTAATCGATTACTCTAACAGGGTAATCCATTACTCTGCCTTATTTTCACGTTTTTAGCCAATTTTCAACTGAGTACTCGATTACCCTATGTGAGTAATCGATTACCACTGAAGCAAATTGTGTTTTTCTTGCATTTTCTTGCTTGTTTGGGATCTCTTGCATGTCTAAACTTCATGGATTGATACATTGATGATTCGTGGATTATTCTTTAGTTGTTTTGCCTCAAACCCTTGCATGAACATAATTCTTTGACATGCGATTCTTGGTTTCTCATTGTTGAATGTTCATGTTTGCGTTGTTGATTAATTGATGCGATAAACACGATGCACACGTACACTTGATTCATGTTACTTCCTGATTAATGCTCAAATTGCTGGATCTGTAATGCATGATCGTTTGTTTGCATCTATGTTTGCTTATGCATGTTGCTTTGATCAATGATTAGGAAGTGCAACCTTGTTGAATGCTGATCTTTGTGGATCGTTTGCATGTATTTAGTTTGTCCATGACTAGTTGTTTGATGCTTAATCGGATGCATGCTTGTCATGATTAGACATTATTGAGACCTTGCTATGAGCATTTGTTTGGATACAATGCATGCTGCCTTGTCTTTCCACTGCTGTCCTGATGCATGTGTGCTGTTATATGTACGGTTGTTTGGCTTTTTACACCCGTTCTTGTGCTGAATTGTGTGCTGTGGAAAGCTATCTTGCTGGTGTGCTACTTTTTACTGCTGTTTTGGTGCAGGGGCGTTGTGGTAGCTGCTGTTTTTATTTATTCGCCTCTTTTCCTCCTTCGTCTCCTTCACTCTTTCTTTTCCCTTGAATCTCAAGACTTGTTTAAGTCTGGGATTCACTTCCTTAGAGCTACCTAGTCCAACTTAATTTTCAATTAAGCTTGGAGTAAGATTAGAATTAGGCTTCCCTTTGCATGCTAACTTAGGTAGAAGTTCCCCTTTCAACCTCAACCTTAGGGCCACCTTGTCGCTCCCGAGGATTTGCATCCATGGTACAAACGCGAAAGTGGCGCAGAAAACAGAGTCGCCAGCAATGTGTATTTATCCCAAGAGAGGGAAAGGAAACACTGCGTAAACCTAAAAAGAGGAAAGAACATGGTCTCACGACCAAGAGAAACGGGTAAGGGAGTCGGTTACGCGAAGGGAATGTGTTAGCACCCCACACGTCCATCGTACTCGATGGGATCCACGCTTACTGTCTCGATCAAAGGGTGTCGTCGTCTGGAGCTCCGCTACTACGGGAAAGGAGAAGGAACTGGAACGGAAAAGAACAAAGAAACAGGGGAGAAAAGAAAAAGAAGTGACTCAATAGAACATCGCTCGTCCTATGCCTACGTACTCCCTCGTGCAATTTGAAAGTCAGAGTCAACGTAGTTCGGACACGAACTAAAGGGGGAGGTTGCTCACCAAGACATCGCCGTCTTGTGCCTACGTATCCTCAATCGGACGAGAAAGAGGAAATCAGAGCAGTCGTAGTTCTACCTAACGAGTTCGGTTAGTGTTTTTTATGAGCGACGTTAGATTCGCGTCCGACAGTTAGGGTCGATGCCTGTTTGCGACGAGACGGAAAATAACGTGCTCTTTTCTAAAAATGATTTGAAATTAACGATCTCGAAGGATAAAAAGGTTTGAGTTTGTTTTTGTGTTTTTTAGACAGAAGTGGATTGAAGTTAGTTCGTAACTTACATTGCACCAAAGTCTGCCATACGGGAACGAGTGAATCGCATGGTCGCCCGCAAATGGAACGTATGCTAAACACTCTAGAAGAGGACGGGAGACCCCTCGTTCTTCATTTCCTACACTTAAGGCTCGAGCGCAATATTCGTTATATTTATAAAGTGTTTTAGAAGTGTTATGAGATGAGAAGAGAAGACGCAAGGAAGAAGGGTGGCTCTAAGGGAATCACTATCCTAGTGTTGTCATGCAAAAGGGTGGTCCTATGGTTAATGAAATTTTGGAGAGAAACAACTACCTAAGACCTAATGCTAATCCTACTCCAAGCTTAATCAAAAATTAAGTTGGACTAGGTAGCTCTAAGGGGAAAAGAATCCAAGACTTAAACAAGTCTTGAGATCCAAGGGAAGAAAAGAGTGAAAGAGACGAAACAGGAAAGTAAGCAAATAAATAAAAACAGCAGCTACCACAACGTCCCTGCACCAAAACAGCGGTAAAAAGCAGCACACAAGCAAGGCAGCATACAACAGCATATAATTAAGCACAACAAAGGGTGTGAAAAGCCAAACAGCCATACATACAACAGCGCACGTACACATAGACAGTTGTAGAAGCAGGGCAGCATGCAATACATTTGTATACGAATCAAGCATGGCAAAGCAAACACACATCAAACATCATGCATTATGATTACAAACACATCATATATCATGGTAAACAATCTTGAAAACACCATGGAAGAAAGTACATCATGAAGACATTCATAACATTAAGCATGTGCACAAATCGGAACAAACATGCACCTCAAGGAATAGAAACAATTAGGCATGCCTAACACAATTCCAGCAACATAAGCATTTAATCACAATCAACATGTTCAAAGAAGTGTATGTATGGTGTTCATAGCATCAAGAAATCAACAACACAAGAATGCACATACAATAGTGAAAACCAAGAATCGCGTGTTGACAAAATCATATCCATACTCTAGTGTAAGGTGAAACAGCTCAAGAATAATCCCTAAATCAATGACATATTAATCCATGAAGTTTAGGCATGCATCGGATCTCAAACGACCAAGAAAATGCAGGAAAATATCACTCTACAGCAGTGGTAATCGATTACTCACTTTGAGTAATCGGTTACTCAGTTGAAATTTGACCAAAAATGTGAAAATTAGGCAGAGTAATCGGTTACTCTGTTAGGGTAATTGATTACCACTGAAACAGAGGCAGAAAATCAACTTTGAAAAGCACTTTTCAGCATCCAATCACTTATGCAAACATCTTAATGATCATGCACTCAATTAATCACGAAATTCATGTCAAATATCAGTAATCAAACACCAATTTCATCAATCAAACAACAAGATCACAAATCAAATCAAGCAAATGGATCAAATCACATTACAAACCAAGGATCTACATTGCATAAGTTGAAATTAAGCTAAATCAAACATAGATCTAAGGAAAACCAACCTACAAGGCTGAGATTTGACTTGGTGATTGTTGAGCACGAAAATTAGTGAATCCAAGCAACAAACCCAGAGATGTATATAATAATCTTCAAGATCCTAGCAAGAAACTTCAAGATCCAAGCAAGAACACTCCAAATAATCAAAAACTGCTCCCAAAAGTGATTCCAAGATCCAAACCAGTAGCTATATCAGAATTGAACCAAGAATAATGATGTGATGGAGGTTTAGCTCAAGAATTCACAAATTCAGATGAAGAATTTGTGAATCTATGGATATGGAGCTTTGGTGTGGGGTTGAAGAT
This sequence comes from Lathyrus tuberosus, assembly GCA_022829125.1. Taxonomy (NCBI): domain Eukaryota; kingdom Viridiplantae; phylum Streptophyta; class Magnoliopsida; order Fabales; family Fabaceae; genus Lathyrus; species Lathyrus tuberosus. Next base: position 542,814 of record JALAZF010000497.1, read on the forward strand.
GAAGATGAAAAGTGGAAAAAGTGAGAGAGAATTGAGAGAAATTCTGAAAAATTGGAGAGTGAAAATGATCTAGGTTTTTAGAGGTTTGGAATGAATTGGTTTAAATAACCCCTAGGTTAGGAGTTAAGTTTGGGTTGGGAGTGAGGTTAAGTGAGTGGAAATTGGTGTGAGATGTGAATTAGGAAATGAAATGAGGAATTAGAGTGGAAAAATGATGGAGAGAATTTGAATTTTAAGTGGAAAATGATGAAAATAGATCAATTCTAGATCCTTCCCACACATGCACAAGCCAAGCACATGACCACAAAATACTCCAAAATTCTGCAATGCTGAAAATGCCACATATTTGCAATTTCGCCCAGAGTAATCGGTTACTCAGTTTGAGTAATCGATTACTCAGTTCAAAAATTCAAAAATTGGCTCCAAAAGGAGGGAAACTTGGATATTCGCCCGGTTCCGCCTGTTCTGGACCATGATAGACCTCTGAAACTTGCCAACTGATATTACCACTGGAATGCACTTGAAATATGCTGCGAAATGCTTTTCGAACTCGGATTAAACTGTTGATACCAACTGCCTGGTGCTGAATCACTGATCAAAAATTGATTGTCGGGGTTTCTGATCATCCAATCACTTAATGAGCAAAATCTATGCTCAAAAAGACTTGGAAAGCTATCTGCTGGGCTCTGAACACTGTTAAAAATTGTACTGGGACTGATAACACAGTGAGCTGCTGAAAGAATACCTTGATCCCATGCTCAAAAGGGCAATGCAAATGCAGGAATGATAATGCAAATGAAAGAAAGCATAAACCAGTTAGGTCAGAAACAAAAGGGAAAATTTTGAGGTGTTACAGCTGCCCCTATTTAAACTTCTTGGATCTGAGGGTATGGAAGCAACGGATTTCAGACGATCGGGATACACGGAGATTGAATACCAAAATAACCTGAAAAATTTGCACCCTGCGGGGATGATGAAATAATGCGAATATGAGAATGGCCGAAGGCGAACTCGGAAAGGAAGACCGGCTGAAGGCGGACTAAACTGGGGATACAAGGATAAACGAGGATGGCTGAAGGCGAACTCGAAAAGGTGGACCGGCCAAAGGCGGACCATGCTGGGGAGATACAAAGGGTACGAGACCATGCCGAAGGTGGGCTCGACAGAGAAAGACCAAGCCGAAGGTGAGCTTTCAAAGAAAGACTACGAGGCCATGCCGAAGGTGGACTCGAAAAAGAAAGATACGAGACCATGCCGAGGGTGGGCTCGAAAAAGAAAGACCAAGACGAAGGTGGGCTTTGAAAGAAAGACTATGACGAAGGTAGACTTTCCAACAAAGGATACGAGGCTATGCCGAATGTGGGCTCGAAAAAGAAAGACCATGTCGAAGGTGGGCTCTCAAAGAAAGACCAAGCCGAAGGTAGACTTTCCAACAAAGGAATACGAGGCCATGCCGAAGGTGGGCTCGAAAAAGAAAGACCAAGCCGAAAGTGGGTTTTCAAAGAAAGACTAAGCCGAAGGTAGACTTTGAAACAAAGGATGTGAGACCATGCCAAAGGTGGACTCAAAAAAGAAAGACCAAGCCAAAGGTGGGCTCTCAAAGAAAGACTAAGCCGAAGGTAGACTTTCCAACAAAGGAATACGAGGCCATGTCGAAGGTGGGCTCGAAGAAGAAAGACCAAGCCGAATGTGGGTTTTCTAAGAAAGACTAAGCCGAAGGTAGACTTTCAAACAAAGGATGCAAGACCATGCCGAAGGTGGACTCGAAAAAGAAAGACCAAGCCGAAGGTGGGCTCTCAAAGAAAGACTAAGCCGAAGGTAGACTCTCCTGGGGATAACAAGATAACAGCGGGCGCGAGAACGGTTGAAGGCGAACTCGAGAAAAGAGAAAGACCAGGCCGAAGGTGGACTTTCAAAGAAAGGTTAAGCCGAGGGTAGACTTTCAAACAACAGTATGTAGAATCGACAGTTCCACAAAGATGACTCTGCCGGGGAAAAGAGAAATCTAAACAGACAACTCTGCGAGGGAGTATGGGAAATACCAACAAGAAGGACGAATCCACTGGTTGCGGTGTAATGCTAACCAACATCTTCTGAATTTTGGTACTTTCTGCTGGGGAAAGAAACTGGTAGGGGATATCAAACCTGGCCTATGCTTCGAATGCATATGTTTAAATTTTGCCATAATGCTCTATATAAATGGAATGCTACGCTTTTGGGAGGATGCCATGCAAAAATGCTTATGCAATGCAAAAGAGGCGTCTCAGCAAAATAAATGCTGAAGACAAAGGCAACCCCACCAGGGATGACAAACTAAATTGTCCTCTGAAATACGAGACCCTACTGAGGAAAACATCACTCTGCTTAGGAAGATCCTGATCACAAACTCAGTTGGATATGAAAAATCTGAGAGAAATTCCACTCTGTCGGGAATGGATAAAAATCAACAATTGAAGATGGAATCCGAAGAGAAACTCTCTTCGCTGGGGATTACCAATGGCTTCCACCTGGATCCAAAAGAATGCCAATAACCATTGGACTTAAAACTTGTTGGGGATTTCAACTGCTGTTGAACAAACCACTGTAAAGATCACCACCGAATTCTGCTCGGGGAGACAAGTCGATGGTTCCAAACCTGTTTGAGGATATCACCAAACTCAACCTGCTGTTGGAAGGTGATCTTTCCTTTTTACCCTGTCGGGGACAATTGGTACTTTTACCCTGCTGGGGAGTATCAATACTTTTACCATGCCGGGGAACGGTAGATGATGACATTAACTCTATTAGAAGATAACATCAAGCTTACTCATCTGAGGGGATTAACCCATACCGTTGCTGGTGAGGAAAACATTTATCGACTAGCTGAGAAGAATGAGTGCTCAGACTCTGTGGGGAAATAACATCTTTGTTCCAAGAAGATATTCCATCAGTCTCTTGCTGGGGATGCAACAACGTCAACTTCTGATTGTTTGCTGGGAAAGTGATAAATCAATCACAACTATAGTTGGGGAATTAATCCTCTGTACCCTACTGAGGAAAATAATTCTCGACACTCTGTTAGGGGAAAAATGACAACCTGTTGCTGTTGGATGAACTTTTCAATGTCGAGGAGACTAGCTCTACTGGGGGAAAAAATCAACGAAATCTGCCCAGGTATATCATTGAACTTGACCTGCTGTTGGAGGACAGATTCTGCCCTGCAGGGGATTAAAGCATGCCTCTGCTGACGAAACTACGCTTCCTGACCTCCTGAGGAAAGTGACTACCAGGATCTGTGGGGAACACAAAGTCTTTTAAAAGACATCCAACACACCTCCTGCTGGAGATACAACCACACTCACCTTGGAGCAATCCACTTTAAACTGCTTGCTGGGGGAATGGGTTCTGCTGATGATGATGAACTTTCAGTGTTGGGGGAGGCGACTCCACTAGGGAAGGAACAAACCTGTTGTCCTGCAAACACAATCAACAGGAGGTTTTATACGCAAAAAGATCACCTCTATTACCAATACAACGACCGTTAACTAAGTAATTTCCACTGTTTTCTGATACGCTTCGCAAAGCGTAACATTTTGCATGCAATGTTTTATCAAAATATCGGATGTTTTCACAAACAAAAAGGAAAAAGTAAAAACACAAATGGAAAGCTTTTTGGTGAAATGAAGATTTTATTGAATGAAATTGGCCCGTGAATAGGCATTTACATTTGTAAGCCATTCCTAGAAGAGGTAGTTGCAAAAAAGAAATAAAAGAAAATACACATGTCGGCAATGTGGGGAACAGATATCCACCATGATTCAATTCAGCTATGACCCAGTATGCCTCGCTTATCCGCAGATGCTCTAGCCTCCGAAGAGACTGAGTGGACTGATTCCTTTCCTTCGAAATTTCCATGTATCAAAGGTGTTCACAGATCTAACGCAGATCGTAGCCTCTTGCTTTAAATCCCTAACTTTTGCCTGGACCGCCCTTTTCGGGTTTTCAATCCACCGGGATACCCTTTTTTTTGCCGAAGTTTCCTTTTCATGTTTTCAATTTTGCGGGTTTATTCTTTTTTTTTATCCCTAATTTTTGCCCGAACCTTTTTCTTTTTATGGTTCGCCGGGATGCCCCTTTTTTGCCTGGACTTTCTTTTTGTGTCCAGCGGGTCTCTTTTATGCAAAGTATTTTTTTACTACGTCTGCGTTCACAGGGGACATAAAATCTTCACCAACCATAGTTGAGAGTAATAAGGCTCCACCAGAGAAAACCTGTCTTACTACATATGGCCCTTCGTAGTTTGGAGTCCATTCCCCCTGTGATCTGTTTGAGGAGGAAGGATCCTTTTCAAAACCAATTCATCAGCCAGAAAACACCGAGGACGCACTTTCTGATCAAAGGCTTTCTTCATCCTGCTCTGATACAACCGACCATGTGCAATGGCTGCCAATTTATTCTCTTCAATAAGGTTCAGCTGATCCAGTCTGGAACGCACCCACTCAACTTCATCAAGCTTTACGTCTGCTAGAATTCTTAAAGAAGGAATCTCAACTTCTAATGGTAGAACTGCTTCCATACCGTACACCAATGAGAAAGGAGTTGCCCCGGTTGATGTGCGTACCGAAGTACGATAACCATGTAAAGCATAAGGCAACATTTCATGCTAGTCTTTATAGGTCACTACCATTTTCTGCATAATCTTCTTGATGTTCTTATTTGCTGCTTCAACAACCCCATTCATCTTCGGACGGTAGGGAGAAGAGTTGTGATGTTCAATCTTAAAGCTCTTACATAGCTCCTTCATCATCTTGTTATTCAAATTTGAACCATTATTAGTAATGATTCTCTCCGGGACTCCATACCGGCAGATGATGTCCTTCTTGATAAATCTGGCTACCACTTGTCTGGTGACATTAGCAAATAAGGCTGCTTCCACCCACTTCGTGAAGTAATCGATGGCAACCAAAATGAAACGATGCCCATTGGAAGCAGCTGGTTCAATCTTTCCGATCATATCAATGGCCCACATAGCAAAAGGCCAAGGTGATGACAACACATTCAGAGGAGTAGGCGGCACATGCACCTTATCAGCATAAATCTGGCATTTATGACACTTCCGGGCGTATTTGAAACAATCAGATTCCATAGTCATCCAATAATACCCCGCTCTCAACAGCTTTCTAGCCATAGCATGCCCATTGGCATGGGTGCCGAAAGATCCTTCGTGGACTTCCTCCATCAACAGGTTGGCCTCGTGTTCATCAACACAACGTAGCAAGACCATGTCAAAGTTTCTCTTATATAACACGTCGTCCTTATTTAGAAAGAAATTTCCCGCCAGCCTCCTCAGAGTTTTCTTGTCTTTGGCGGATGCACCTTTTGGATACTCTTGACTCTTTAGAAAAACTTTAATATCATGATACCAAGGTTTGCCATCTAATACATCTTCAGTTGCAAACACAAATGCTGGTCTGTCTAGACGCATGATTCTGATCGCAGGAGTTTCATTCCAACGATTCACCTGATACATCGAAGACAACGTTGCCAACGCATCGGCCATCTGATTCTCCAACCTGGGTATATGATGGAAATCAACTCTGTCAAAGAAAGGTAACAACCTCCTGGCATAGTTGTTATAAGGCACCAAATTCGCTTGACGAGTTTCCCATTCACCTGTGATCTGATTAACTACCAACGTGGAATCACCATAAACATCGAGGTTCTTGATTCTCAAATCAATTGCTTCTTCCAGCCCCATGATGCATGCTTCATACTCCGCCTCATTGTTGGTGTATATGAATGCTAATCGGGCAGTGAAAGGTATATGAGAACCCTTTGGAATTGTAATGACTGCCCCAATTCCGTTACCGTATGAGATGACAGCCCCATCAATGACCAGCTTCCATTGGGATCCAATTTCTGGCCCTTCACCAGGTAAAGGCTCTTCACAATCCTTCATCTTCATATACATAATGTACTCATCAGGAAATTCAAACTTCATCGGTTGATAATCCTCAATTGGTTGTTCAGCGAGATATTCTGACAAAACACTTCCCTTAATGGCCTTTTCGGAAACATATTGAATGTCGTATTCTGTCAGAACCATCTGCCACCGGGCTATTCTTCCAGAAAGCGCCTGCTTCTCAAACACATATTTGATCGGATCCATCTTAGAAATCAAGAGGGTTGTGTGGTTTAACATATACTGCCTCAAACGCTTAGCTGCCCAAGCGAGTGCACAACATGTTTTCTCCAGCATTGAGTACCTCGACTCACAATCAGTAAACTTTTTGCTCAGGTAGTAGATGGCATGCTCTTTTCTACCTGACTCGTCGTGTTGACCGAGCACACACCCCATTGAGTTCTCAAGAACCGTAAGATACATAATCAATGGCCTTCCTGGCACTGGCGGCATAAGGACCGGAGGTTCCTGCAAATATTCTTTTATTCTTTCAAACGCCTTTTGACAATTCTCGTTCCACCTGACCTCTTGATCTTTTCTTAGCAACTTAAATATCAGTTCACACGTGGCTGTAAGATGAGAGATGAATTTAGCAATGTAGTTCAACCTCCCTAAGAAACCACGAACCTCCTTTTCTATTCTTGGTTCAGGCATTTCTTGAATGGCTTTTACTTTAGCAGGGTCCACCTCGATACCTTTTTCGCTGACAATAAAACCCAGTAACTTTCCAGATCTCACCCTGAAGGTGCACTTGTTCGGATTCAACCTCAGTCTGAACTTTCTCAACCTCTCAAACAGTTTCTGAAGATTCACTAGATGCTCTTCCTCCATTTGTGACTTCGCGATCATGTCATCAACATAGACCTCGATCTCTTTTTGAATCATATCATGAAAGAGAGTCACCATTGCCCGCTGATAGGTTGCCCCAACATTTTTCAATCCAAAGGGCATCACTTTGTATTAGAATGTCCCCCACGGTGTTATGAACTTCGTTTTCTCCATGTCCTCTGGGGCCATCTTGATTTGGTTATACCCAGAGAAGCCATCCATGAAGGAAAACACAGAATACTGAGCGGTGTTGTCCACTAACACATCAATGTGAGGAAGCGGGAAGTCGTCTTTTGGGCTTGATCTATTCAGATCTCTGTAATCAACGCACATCCTGACCTTTCCGTCCTTCTTAGGTACAGGCACAATATTAGAAACCCACGGAGGATAATTCGTTACAGCAAGAAACCCAACATCTAACTGTTTCTGAACCTCTTCTTTAATCTTGACGGCCATTTCCGATTTCGTCCTTCTCAGCTTCTACTTAACCGAAGCACATCCTTCTTTGAGCGGAAGCCGGTGTACCATGACGTCACTGTCGAGCCCAGGCATGTCTTGATAAGACCAGGCGAAGATATCCATATACTCTCGGAGCATTTCAATCAATCTTCCCTTGACATTGTCTTCCAAATCAGCCCCAATCCGTACCTCTTTCTTTGCGTCCTCGGCTCCCAAGTTATCAACCTCGATTTCCTCCTGATGAGGCTGAATGATCTTTTCCTCCTATTTTAAAAGCCTGGCTAATTCCTCTGGTAAGGAACAGTCTTCATCAGTCCCCTCTTCAGCCCGATATATGGGATTATCGAAGTCATATCGAGCCATAGCTGAATCATGATGGGTGGAATCTGAACAAGAAAACCTGCATGATCGATGGTATATGTTTATTATGGATGCATAAAAAAAACACATTGCCATTTTGATGTCATTTTAATGCAAAAACAAGAACAGAAAAACAAGGATCTAAACATTTGAATGCGAAAACGCCCTTTATTAATGATAAAGAAAAGCATACAAAAACACTCAAGCCCTACAAACAAGAATCACTATGTCTTGGACAGAACGTAGGATTAACAGAGATGAAAAACAGAAGCAATTACTCTGGTCCAGTCACTTGGATAACTCTCTCCGACGACCAGTTGCGAAGGCTTTGACCTGGGACACATGGGCGGATCCAACTATCCATATCCAACTGTCGAAGAAAACACCAACACTGGTGAAACGGACTGGGCCATAGAACTTAGGAGGCTCTTCAGGACGCCTGGGTGGCTTATAACCCAGTCCATGAGTATTCCACTTTTCCTGGATATCAATAATCTGACCCCATTTTCGCGAACCAACGGCTTCAACCACGGCCCAAGCATCTTTGAAAGAAGACATTGAAATCTCTGGCTGATATACCACTGTAGGCTGCACCACTTCAGATTGGCTACCTTCTTTGAGAGGTTTCTCAGTGATCTTCACTGCTTCGAAACCCTGACATAGAGTTTCGTGTATTTCACCATCTACCTCCACATACTTGAAAGTAGATAGCTGGCTTATCATCATATCCTCTTCTCCACAAACCGTCACCACATGCCCGTCTACCATATACTTTAACTTTTGATGCAATGTAGACGTCACAGCCCCAACACTGTGAATCCATGGACGACCCAGCAGACAGCTGTAGGCAGGCTGCATGTCCATGATATAGAAGGTAGCATCGAAAACTTCCGGCCCAACCTTAATTGGTAGGACAATCTCACCAAAAATAGACCTCTTCGAGCCGTTGAAAGCGTGCACCACCAAATCACTAGGTGTGCATATCAACCCTCGGGTGTCCAGCTTCATCAAGGCTTTCTTAGGCAGAACATTCAAAGAGGACCCAGTATCCACAAGCACATGAGACATCAACGATCCACGACATTCAACAGAAATATGAAAGGCATTGTTATGGTTTCTCCTAGCTGGAGTCAAGTCTAAATCAGTGAAACCCAAACCATTGCCTGCATTGACATGGGCCACTAGCCCTTCTAACTGATTAACAGAGATCTCTTGAGGTACGTAAGCAGCATTTAGTACCTTCAGCAATGCATTTCGGTGTGCCTCGGAATACAATAACAGGGACAAGTTGGAGATCTTAGACGGAGTTTGATGCAACTGATCAACCATCTTGTAGTCGCTCTTCCTGATTAATCTCATAAATTCCTCTACATTCTCGGAAAAAGAATTATTAACCGGTCCTGTCGTCGAGTTATTCACTACTGGTGCTTGCACAGAATTACCTACAACCTGTTTCCCTTTGTCTTGTTTAGAATTGCCGGCTTGATCATTAGAAGGGATAAAGACCCTACCACTTCTCGTGATAGCCCCTGCCTCAACACTACTTTCAACACAAGAGTTCAATACAGAAGTTCCCACCAGTTCTTGTTTCTATCCATTGACAAACACTTCGGCTCCGTAGTTCCAAGGAATGGCCTTGGTACTCTCATATGGCACGGGTCCGGGAGCTGTAATATTAACCGGTGTTGGTCCGACTGGCCCTGAAATAGTGATTATTTTGAATGGGATAGTAATGGTAGCAACCTTATTTTTTCTGCTAACAACTTCTTTCTATTGGTCACATCGGTCAAACAGCAATTGACCTTCATCTATCAACTTTTGAATTCCTGACTTCAACAAATCACACCTATTCACTTGCGACATACACTCTGAACAATTCTCATCAGATCCGGGGGACACCCCACCCCTCAATAACCTCTCCTTTACCACCATCAAAGGAGTCCTTAATTCATTAACATCTGTAACCAAGTTCAAAGATTCATTCTCCTCTAACATAGCGTTAACCCTTGGCCCACCATGGTTCGGTATTGGGTTCTGGATGACATTTGGCCCGTCATTTGAAAAGTTAATGGCCTTCGAATCCACCAAGTCTTGGACTGCGTGCTTAAAAGCTTTGCAGTCTTCAATATAGTGTCCGGGTGTCCCAGAATGAAAGTCACAGTGGGCAACTGCAACTGTAGCAAATGCTGAAACATCTGTGAATATGGTAGAGGTGGAGTATCAAAATGTCGGTTCTGCTTAGGCCTTGGATGATATTGACGAGGAGCCTGATTTTGCTACTGCTGAAGTGGAAGCGCTGCAGGAATTGTCACTGAAGCTACCTGCTGGTTATAATTCTGATGCTGCTTTCCTTTACCTCGGTGAGCTGTCACAGAATTTGTTTCCTCCTTTTTCTTATAATTAGCATAAGGTTTCTTCCCCTGACCAGAAGACGACCCATCACTACCTGCTACCTTCCCAGCTTTGATTCCACTCTCTAACATTTCCCCGACCATGCTCAAATCAGCAAACTTGCCGGAAGCACAAGGTAACAGTTTCTCATAATAACGTCCCGACAAAGTATCCATAAACAAATTCAGCATTTCTTTTTCCATCATGGGCGGCTGTACCCTTGCCGCTAGTTCACGCCATCTCTACGCATATTCTTTGAAGCTTTCGTTATTCTTCTGGGACATATTCTGTAGTTGGGTCCTGTTGGGAGTCATATTAGTGTTATATTGGTAATGCTTGATGAAGGCCTCGACCAACTCTCTCCAATTATGGACATGGCATCTCTCTAGTTGCATATACCATTCCAAGGATGCCCCAGACAGGCTGTCCTGGAAAAATTGCATCAACAACTTCTCATCTTTAGAATACGCGGCCATCTTCCTCGCGTACGCCCTGACATGCGTCTTGGGACAGGTGGTACCATTGTATTTCGCAAAAGTGGGCACCTGAAATTTGTGTGGAATTACAACTCCGGGAACCTACCCCAAATCCTCCAGATCCATTCCTATAGAATTCTGATTCACCACTCCCCTTAGTTGTTCTTCAATAAGTTTGAACCTTTGATCATTGTCAGCCTGAGGACCAGCATCCCCGCCTGGCAGAGAGAAAACGTCATCTTGTTGGTCTTTGAAACGACGACCATGAACAGCATAAACACTTCCTCCTCCCACAACAGAAGGAATCACAAGTTGCTCTCCTCCGCCCGGAGGGATCCCAACACCGGGAATGGGGATCTTTACACCCACAGGACCTCCCTGGGCACCGTTACCACCAACGCCATCATGAACTCTGCCATGAAGAACCCGGTCTTCATCCACCCTTGCCACTAAGGGTTGGACCAAAGTCCTCAACTGCTCTTGCCCTTGGGCAACACCTTGCATTAGCTCCATGAATTGGTCAATACGGGCCTGCATGGCAGCCATATCAGCTTGCATCTTCTCCATAATTCTCCTCTGATTTGATCTAGTAGAATACCGGTGAATAAGCTGGTTATCAATCATGCATACAACCAAATAAAGGTTAGAACAAACCAGAACGAGCACCTGCGATGCAAAAAAGATGATTATGATTATGCATATGCAAATGAACATGTTTGAATATTTGCAGGGCGATCCATCCCTTGATTCCAGTTTAAAGACGAGATAGGATGAAACTGCTGCTCATATATAAATTAGAGAAAAATCACCGTCAAAGATTACAACCCAAAATAACAATAATAAGTTTGCAAACAAAAGAAGCAAAGATCCCATCCAACAATTCTGGTGGTGACCTGAGATACAAAGAAAAACAAACTACAGAGTGTCACCCACTGTCTGAGCTAGAACCTTTACCCCTAGGCCTCTTCATTTCAGCTCGTATCTTCAGCTCTGCTATGGTTGCTATGGCCTTATTTAGTCGCTCCTCGACTGCGTGTCTCTGGAATGTCCCTGATAAGATATCCTCGTCTTTCTTCTTGAGCTTCGCCTTCAGACTCTCGATCTGATCCAGGAACTTATCTTCTTTCAGCTTGTTGGCTGTGATTGCAGTATCTCGGTAAGCGTTGAACTTGTGAATCTTTGACCAAGCTTTAGCTAGATCTTCCTTCTTGGATTTGAGAATCCTGCTGACACCTTTTAGAGCCTGTCCTACCTTTTGTCGGGCTATGACCACTTCAGCTAGCTCCTTTTCTTTCTTAGCGAGGAATTCTGTTTTCAACTTGGCGGCATGAACAGCTTCACCTCGCTCATGTTTCAACTGGTAGATTTCTTTTTGCAGCTCACTGTTCTCCTCTCGAACCCTCTCCTTTTCAGCCCACAGTTTGTTATACTTCTCCATCTCAATTGTGGTCGGAGATTTAATCAGCAGGGAGTAAGATGGAGGTTCTCTGCAGAACGGTAGAAGTACACTCTCTACTCTCCTCTGAATCCAATCCTCGTATGCAGGGAAGGCTTTGTTGTTACACTTTCCAAAAGAAGTCTTTCCTTTCTTGCGGCGGTCTCCCCAAGTATTTGCAGCTTCTTTTAACACTTCTAGATTGGCTTCTCCACTCATAATTAGAGACTCTTGGACATCTTGGTCCTTTGGCGGCTCCTTCAAAGCATACCCAAATTGCCTAATAGCAAGAATAGGATTATAATTAATTCCCCTTTTTCTTCCTATTAAAGGTATGTTTGGGTAACCTCCATAGCTAATCAGGATCTCTTGGCCCAGCAAATCATGATTGATCCAAATCAAGTTGTCAGCCCTTAATCCCATCAATCTCCTTGACCAGCCCAATATTTCTTTAGTGTCTTCGAATGCCCCAGATTTGGGAAGGCGATCGGAAAACCACTTGTAGAGTACTGGAGAACAAAAGTAAAGGGGTCCTCCTCTCCTCTTCTCATTCTTATAGTGCATCGAATAATACATATCCCCAAGCAAGGTAGGCACCAGATTCTTCGTGGTGAATATCCAGATAGAGTGCACGTCTAAAAAATCCTTCACATTAGGGAACAATGTGTCATACCCCAAATTTTGACCACTAAGATTTCCCATAATTGTGCAAATCATCATCCCAATATGGAGGAACCATCATACTTCATCAGTCTCCCCAAAGATGGGTGAGCATCCACTACGATCAAAGTTAGGGTTTCTAGCCCTCTCAGAGCCTTAGGAAAAGGATCGATCAAGGAATGACATGATTTTCAACTTTTCTAACCTCTCAAACATCCACAATGGATCAAGAGGACTCCCACTTCAAGGATTAAGCACAAGATTTCTCCCTTCCAGGTGGATCAAGCTTCAAGATCGCCAGTGTCACCAAATTAGGGTTTTGGTCGACTAGGGCCTCCAGATGGAAATTTTCATCTGGGCATGAGCCAATGATCCAAAACATATCCTAATATACTCCATGGAACCTCATGGGCCCAAGCATCAAGTCAATTTGACCTCAGGGGATGCATACATCAAAAATCAAGAATTAGGGTTTCTTGACCTAATTCACCCCTAAGTTGACTTTTGGAACAAATCATGAGCCAAGACCTCAAGAGAGGGTTTGAGGGTCTCTAATGAACTATATTGATCCATTTGGAACAGTGGATTAATCCAAGAAGTTTGAGCAACAAGTCTCAATTTCATCTGCACCACAATTAGGGTTTTAAGGAAAAAAGTCAACTGTAACTTTGACTTTTGACCAGGACATGCTCCCAAACCCTAGGACATGCCTCAATATACCCTATGACATCCATAAAACATGTCCATCAAGTTTGACTTAGGTCAAGGACATGATTTCCTAAGGAATTGCACAGTTTGGAATTCATCTGATAAAAAGTCAACTGTGCACAAAAGTCAACTTTGACTTTTTGAGATTTTTCACCAAAATGGATTTTTAACCCTAAAATGATGTCAATGTATGATTTGAATCATCATTCATCAAGAAAAATCAAGAAAAGTTGGATAACTTGTAAAAGGGGTAACCATAAAAACTTAGAAAATTTTCTAAGTTAAAAATAAAGTGACAAGGGTAACAACTTTGGAGGATCGTAACTCCTAAACCACAAAGCCATTTTTCCTCATCCAAAGATGGATTTGTAGCCCTCATTACCCTCTACAAAAACTTCAACTAGACCTAAGTCCAATTCATTAAGGATTTTGAGTTATGAAGTGATCAAAATGGCTGAAAAATGAAAATGTCACTTTTTCCAACACTTAGTGAAATTTTCACTAAGTCCAAATCCGTCTTCATTTTTTTCCAAATGTAGGGGGATTTTTCACTTGGTTTCAAGAGAGATCAAAACCAAACATGTTCAAACAGTTGTTGTATCATGTAAGGGCTTTCCAAAATGGCCAAGAACATTGCCAAATTCCATTTAAGTCATGAGATATGACATTGGAAAGTTGCCTTGCTGAAATCTGCCAAGGCAAGGCAGATTTTGCATTTTTGCTCGATTTGCCAAAATCAGCCAAATTCAAATGCTCCTATCCACTTGGACACATCTGAGGATTGAATCTAAAGGGGACAATCACTGAGCCAAGCCTCAAAAGTCCATGGAACAAGAAATAGCATGTTGAACCTAGAATGGCCAAAATAGGGACAAGACTCCAAATTTGGGTTGAAGCATTCAATGGAAGCATCAAGGTGGCATGGACTGAGCCCTTCTCATCTGAAATCAGTCAAGACTTATCCAAGACCAAGGGGACCAAAGCTCTGTGCCCTAACCTCTAGTCAATGGCTAGAGGAGACTTGGATTTTCATTTGCCAACATTGGCCAAACCTACTTAGCAGTTGCCATTCACTATTCCTTGCAAAACAAAATTGCTCTACTATAAATAGAGCTCAATTATGATCAGTTTGAGTACACCAAAGCCATCTAACAGATGCTTTCCTCAAAATCTCTTTCTCTTGGCAAAAATGCCTTTCTTAGCAAAGTAGCTATCGGGTTTTGAGCTAGAGGGCAATTCCACTCAAACCAATCACTCACACACCTCACATACATCATATAGAAGTGATCCAAACACTCACATAACATCTGGAACACAGATTTCACAAAATCACCAGCCAATTGCTCAAGTTCTTGACAGTTTTGCCGTTGAGGTGCCATCTTCAACTCCAAACCATTTCAATTCATTCCAAGCACTCAGACACATCACTTGGAACCTAGGGAAGCTATCCACATCATTGGAACCTAGCTGTAACACCTCCAACACAAAACACGATCACCAGCTGCAAGTGGTAAGCATGAACTCTTCTAACTCTATGATCCACGCAATTTTTGCTGCACAATAATTTGGCCATATGTTCATAATCATGCATGGAATGTTTCCCCTCAATTAATTGCATTGTTTGAATCGTGTATCAAAAATCCTAGCCTTCATGCAGAAATTAGGGTTCTTGAGGATTTTTCATGATTTCTTGTTATATGTTTAATTTAAATGAAATTAATGGACATAGACATGATCGTGAGTTTGAGACGAGCATAATGATATGTGGATTACATGTTATAATCAAGTATTCAGTGAGATTGGAGAGAAAATGCAAATCTGGCCAAGCCCAGAACACGCGCGTGTTCTTGGTGTGTTCTTGGCGCCATTTTTAGAAATTTGAATATTTGAATTTTGTGATTTTTATTTAATTGATTCAAAAATTAATTTCTCTCTGAGTTTTAATGATTTTGAGTTGATTCTTTTTTTAATAATTCACAAAAATATTAAAATATTTTATTTTATCAAAAACTCCCAAAAATATTATTTATTTCATATAATTGATATTTTTTCAAAGAATTAATATTTTAATTATTTTTGACATTTTAAATATTTTTTCCACATTGATTTTGCAACTTTTAATGCTTTCTAATTATTTTGTAGGTCAATACTTAATTTTTGAAGCATTAATCCAAGATCACAATTTGTTTTTCATATGTTAAACAATTTTGATCATTTTAATTGAATTTTTATTCAATTAAATACATTTTTGAAAACAAATTAGGGTTTTTGGATTAATTCAACCCTCATAAATCATTTTCAAAACACTTTGGGCCTCTAATAGAGTGTAAGACCCATTCTTTTTTTGACCAAATCATTTTTGGGCCTCAATGTATTGTATAAGACCCGATACCGTCAAAAACAAACGGCGTAATCGCCGCCTTTTCAAAATACCCTTAGGCCTCTCCTTGAGCTATAAGACCCATTCAAAACTTTTGGGCCTTTAATAGAGTGTAAGACCCATTCCCCTTTTAACCAAAATCATTTGGGCCTCACTTATTGTATAAGTCCCTCTGCGTTAAAAGAAAATCTCGGCGCGATCGCCATTTTTAAACGAAAAACCAACTGGGCTTACCCTCGTGTTATAAGACCCATCTCTTTTTCTTTAAAACTTTTTGGGCATCTATTAGTGTGTAAGACCCAACCCCTTTGTACAGAAAACAATTTTTGGGCCTCAGTCACTTGTATAAGTCCCTCTGTACAAATTCAAACAGTGCGCTCACTGATAAAAACCCTGGGCCTCTCCTTGAGCTGTAAGCCCCAAATCTTTCTTTTTCAAAGCACTTTCTCCTTTGATTTTGAATATACTGTTGTTTTCAATCTGTCTTTGTTGAACAACTAACCAAACAGCATGAAAGCTCTACAACCGAGTAAGTGTTTATACGCTTTCATTTACTGCTTTCATATACATATAACTGTATTGTGGGGCTGTTTCACTGTAAGTCTTCTTTCATAAACTCATATCAACTGTGTAATAATAGTATAGATATTTAGAGTTTCCCTGGCAACTACGTCTAGCACTAGGTAAAGCCCGTTGATCGCTCTTAGAAATAGTCTAAACTAGATCCCCATAGGATTACCAGACACAGTCTTCCCTCCTATTGGGGTTAAACAATATGGAGATATGAAAGGCAGCATTCTCTGTGAACCCTTTCATAGACTGTCACTCATAGAAGTTGTCAAAGAGACTCTATTCCCCAGAGATGATCTCTTCTCCGTGAATGGCATCTCTTGAGTTTCTTCCAAATTCTCGGACTTTCCTGACTTTGATCTATTCTCGGTGAATAGCATTGCCTTGAATTTCTCGGGGTTTGGGGACCCACAGGCTTCTTAAAAGCACTTGTCAAGAAACTCTATTCCCTAGAGATGATCTTTTCTCCGTGAAAGGCATCTCTTGAGTTTCTTCCAAATTCTCGGACTTTCCTGACTTTGATCTATTCTCGGTGAATAGCATTGCCTTGAATTTCTCGAGGTTTTGGGGACCCATCGGCTTCTTAAAAGCAATCGACCTCCTCTTGGGCATCGTATAAGGACACACAGGCTTCCTAAAAGCAACCCCGCCTCCTCTTGGGCTTAGTACAAGGACCCTACGGCTTCTTAGAAGTATTCACAACTTCCTCTTAGGCTTCGTATAATGATCTCTTCCTCCGGGAATGATAGCCTCCTCTTGGGCTTCGTACAAGGAACGATCGACTTCTTAAAAGTTTCCAGCCTCCTCTTGGGCGTCGTACAAATTGTCCCGACGACCTCCTAGAGGTATAGGAACAGAACTTAGTCATCTGCATAGAACAGTCCTTTCAAAGAGTCTACTACTGTTTCTCAAAGCATAGTACAAAAGATGAAACTCTAGACTTGGACAGTCTAATCTCCTTGAGTCTCAAAGACATTCTCAAGTGACCCCTTCATTAAATAGGGAGAAAACCCATAGACTCGGACAGTCTCGATACCCTTTGGATTTCCCGTTTCCTCAAAGAAAAGGAAATAACCCGGATCCTTGAATCAAATCCTTGAGTACAGTGTTGCTCATATAAGAACTGATTTTATCTTTCAAAATCAGTATACTGGACCTGTCACTTAACTGAAACAACTTTTAGCCTCTCTCTCGGGCTTTGTACGAGACACATAAGAGACTCCCTCGTTGAGTCAATCACCTCTTTCGCCTCCATCTCGGGCTTTATACGAGATACCAAAAGACTTCATCGTCAAGTCAAAACCTTTTAGCCTCTCTCTCTGGCTTTGTTCGAGACACATACTAGCCTCCTCTTAGGCTTTGTATAAGAAAACCACTGGTTAATCCAATTAACCTTTTAGCATCAAAGTTGTGCCTCGTTCGCAGTACACAAACATCAACAACTCCTTACCCTTCATCTAATCGCTGTAAGCGGCAAGCCTCTGGATTATTTACATCCACGCCACTGTCCCTCTTTTAGCATGAGAAATTCCTAAGGAAAGATAGCATTGCTCTACACTGAGTTAAAGTCTTCCCCTTCAGGTTGGAACTCCCCTATAAAGAAAATTATGGCATTGCCGGATTCACATATCCCGGTTAAAGTAATTCTCCTTTATAAACAGTTGTGACAAAAACCCCCTCTTTAGGGATGACAAATTCTCTCTAAAGTCAACACCCTTTCAGCTTCACATTTTGGGCTTTGAAAAAGATACAAACTACCCTTTAGCTTCACGTCTTGGGCTTTGAACAAGACACCAAAACAACCAATTTCCTCCCATAGAATAAGAGGAACTACGAACGCTTTGATTTCCCTGTTTTGGATAAACGGGAATACGTAGGCATAAGATTGAAAGAAAAATCTTAGCGAGCACAATCAACAAAAAACCCAAATCCCATATCTCCATCAATCAAAAGCAGTAATTCAAAAGCATCAGTCCTAACATCGTAATCCTTGTTCCCTGCCAGAAACCTTCTGTCAAGATAATAAGAGAGAAACCAGTATTGGCGAAAATACAAATAACCAGTACAAAGGCCCCCCACATTGATAGCATCCGTAACCTAACAGACCGCTGTTTAAACTCAGTATGCAAGCAGGGTTAATTGGAGACATCTATTTCCCTTCCTTTTTCAGCTCACAATAGGATAAAAAATGAATGGACCTGTAGTTAAAGCTCAACCGCAGAGAGCGACCAGCGCTTAAGAACCGCGTCCAAAATCGCTCGCTACAGAAAAATGGCGCCCACCGTGGGGCCGATTTCTAAACCCTTTTTCTCTTCACTTATGTGAAAATCACAGATTGGGGCTTCCGCCGGGGAACCCATTTTCTGTCAGGAACTTAGGATTCATAGCTTTAAAGGTCTAGGATGTTTAGGACAAATATATATACTGCTTTTCCTAATTGCTATACGTGTTTATTTTTCTGCTAATGGGAATGCGGGTGATGCCGCATGCGGAAAGATTGAGTATACACTTAAGATAGGTGATGGCGACGAGGTCGACCATCAACCTCAGTGGAGGCTGACTAACGTAACCATTCTCTCACCTAGACAATGGGTCGGTTGTGATGCCTGAGAAGCTGAGGAGCCAAACACTTTCGTAGTGCAGAAACAATCGGGAATAGTTGTTACGCGATACTACCCTCATTTGAGGTTGGTGATCTATTCTCGGTGAATGGCACTTACTCTAAGATCGCTCTACAACTCGTTGGCGATCCGCTTGTTGTTTTGCTTTCCTGGGAGGAGCTGATGATAATGAGTACAGGTACAAAAATCACCTTAGTATAAACCTTTGGGGATGGGTAGAGCCTTGACTTCATGACAACGACCCTTGGACCCCATGTTTTTTCTATGTTTTTGTGTGCTGCATTCATGCATTCATTTAAAAAACATTAAAACATTCAAAAAAATTTCTCTTCTAGTCTTTCTGTTTTTCAAATTAAACTAAGACTGTGATTGCAAATATCAGAGAAAAGGATTGCACTAATGGATTTCGGTAGAAGGAGAACCCATAGGTATACCTTCAAGGTTCCAAAGCTAGAGGATTTGAGAAGGTTAGCAAGGATGATCACTAACCCTGAGGCTTTCAGAGCCAAGCACGGAGGTTTGCTACCACTATTAAGAGTCTAGGTGATTGAGGGAATCATGGATGTACTCATTCAGTTTTATGATCCAGTTTATCACTGTTTCACATTCCCGGATCTCCATTTTTTGGATTGGAAGAAATTCCAAAGAATCAGACCATTGCAAGAGCAATTCATTTGGACGAGTCTGAGGTCAGGACTCACATGACCACTAAGGGTGGCATCCAAGGATTGCCATCCCAATTCTTGACAAAGAAGGCCCTGTATTTCTCCAGTATAGGAGACGTGACTGCTTTTGAAAGCATCTTTGTCTTGCTCGCCTACGGGTTATTTTTATTTCCCAACATTAATAACTTCGTCGATATTAACTCCATTAAGGTTTTTTCATTGGAAACCCTGTGCCGACTTTGCTCGCAGATGCGTATCATTCTGTACACTTGGGGAATTTGTACAGCGGAGGGGAGATCACATGTTGTGTACCTTTGCTTTATAAATGGTTTATCTTCCACTTGCCTAAGTCTGCTACTTTTTGGGATTGTAAGAGTGCCTTACATTGGTCGCAGAAGATCATGTCTCTTACCAACTCTGATATAGATTGGTGTAATAGGATCTATGATGGGATCAGGATCATTGACCATTGTGGAAACTTCCCCAACATACCCCTTATAGGAACTAAGGGAGGAATCAACTATCATCCGGTATTGGTTCGTCGTCAATTTGGATACCCGATGAGACACGTCCCACGGGGTGTTCATCTGGAAGGTCTTTTCTTCAAGGAAGGAGAAAATGACGGAGCACTAAAGATGGAAATAGTTCAAGCTTGGAAACAGGTTCATAAGAAAGGACGAGAGTCTCTAGGAAAACCGGACTGTGTCTCGGTGGAGCCTTATCTCCATTGGGTACAAACTAGAGATCTCAAGCTAAATATGCCTTATCCTCGTTACGGAATTCTTCCGCCGAGGGAATCTGTCATGTACTTCATGACGGAAACTGAAAAGCTTTAGGTTACTCTCAACAAAGTTCAAAAGGAGAGAAGGTCTTGGAAGAACAAGTACCGCACCCTCGACGTAGAGTGCATCAAAATACAGCAATTACTGAAGGAAAAAGATGCTCTGATTGAAATTTTGGAGCAACATGCTGTGGATAATCAAGATGACCAAAGGAATTTGCTCGCTCCTTTCACCTGGCAAAGGAATGACAACCCGACAACGGCTCAAGAGCCCCGGTCAAAGAAAAGGAAGATACCAGAGTCAGCATCCGATTTCTCTTCAGAGAGGACTCGGGACCCATTAGCTTAGGTTTCTGTTTCTGTACTTTGTAATCTACTATATTTCCATTTCTGTAATCCTTTGAATTTCAATAAAAAGGGGTTTCCCCACCGTTTGATATTTGCAATCTAATTGTCGAAGTTTATTTTGATTAAACAAAAAAAAACAATTAATATAATCATTGCATTCATCACTCTCACATCACGTATTCTTCTTACCTACGAATCTCACGTTTGTGTCTCGATTCTAGAGTCAAACTGTCTCATTCGTATAATACTCGGGCCAATCGTCAGAAAAAGATAGATGATCTTGAGGAAGAAAACAGAGAGTTGAAAGAAGAGATCGACGTTCTAAGAGGGGATATGAGAAAGCTTCGTAACGACATGCAAGCCATAGCAGAAGCTCAGCTACAACGGACTGTGATCTCAGAGATCACCTCAACTCCCATAGTGGAGATGTATGATCCTAGGTATCAAATTCCGAAAGATCGTCCTTGGGGCATGCCTGTTAACTATATCCCGAAAGGATATGTTCCGCCGATCACTGAAGATCAGGGAATCATAACAGAAGCCGCTGGGCCTGAAGGTTACAAACTTCGGGAAAGCGAAGATGCCAGGAGCATACTGAAGACTCCTGAAGGTTATAAACTTCGGGAAACGCCAAGATTCGCTGCCGTAGTCACGGTACCACCCCCTGTGGTGCACACTGTATCGCAAGGACAGATTCCACAGATACCTTCTAGTAAAAAGGAAACTATGTTTGACCGAATGGATGAATTCCAGGAGCAGTTCCTGGAAATGCAGAAGGAGCTGCAAGCCATTCGCGGCCAGGATCTATTTGGAAAGGACGCCGCAGATCTCTGCTTAGTCCCAAATCTAAAAGTCCCGCATAAATTCTAAGTGCCCAACTTTGAAAAATACAAGGGTAACTCTTTCCCTCAAAGCCATCTGGTGATGTACGCTCGGCGAATGTCAGCTCAGACGGAGAATCAGGACCTACTGATTCACTACTTTCAGGATAGTTTAACCGGTACCGCACTCAAATGGTACATGGGTTTAAACCTTGCCACGATCAGCACATTCAGAGATCTTGGCACCGCCTTCGTCCAACAATACAAATACAGTTTGGACATGGCACCGGACAGAGATCAACTCAGATCAATGTCGCAAAAGGACAAGGAAACCTTTAAGGAGTACGCTCAAAGGTGGCGTGAGATTGCCGCTCAAATTTGTCCACCTCTTAAGGAAAAAGAGATGACAAAGATCTTCTTAAAAACCTTAAGCTCATTTTACTATGACCGAATGGTTGCCAGTGCACCCATTGATTTCACCGAGATGGTGGGCATGGGCGTACGTCTTGAGGAAGCCGTCCGAGAAGGACGTTTGGTAAAAGACACTTGATCGAAGAGCGGTACTAAAAAATACGGTAGTGCTCTCCCTAAGAAAAAAGAACAAGATATTGGGAATATCTCTCTCGGAAAGCAAAGACGACGTTATCAGCCGGTAGAAGCTGTGACTCCTGCTATCAGCCCTGCGTCTATTCCTACGTATCAACCTCAGGTTTCATAGAGCCAACCTGATCAACAAAGGACACAACAGCCTCTTCAGCAGGCTCGTCCTCCATATAACAACAACCGTACAACACAGCCACCAGGATTTGATCCTATACACATGTTGTATGCAGAATTATTTCCGTTACTACTTGCTAAGGGGCACATCCAGACTAAGTCTCCTCTTACAGTACATAAAAATCTGCCTTTTTGGTTTAAGGTGGATCAAACATGCCCTTATCATCAAGGAGGTTCGGGGCATAACATAGAGACTTGCCTCAATTTCAAGTCCGACGTGAAAAAACTTGTTAGGGGCGGGGTCTTATCCTTCAAGGATACGAATCCTAATGTTCTCACGAACCCGCTGCCTCAACATGAGAAGGCTGCAATCAATTTGATAGAAGGAGAGACTAACGATGTCTATCAAATTCACGATGTACTCTTGTTGAAAACCAATCTGGTCAAGATGCATTGTAGACAGAGTGGATATGGCCATGTGCCACCTCATAATTATCACCAGTGTGATATCTGCTCTAAAGACAACCAAGAATGTTCTGTGGTGCAAGCAGCTCTGCAGGAACAGATGGATCTCGGATGGATCCAAGAGCACTGAGTTCGTGGAGTTAACATGGTTTACACGAATTCTAACGTCATTCAGAACCACGACATCCGTGCGATGAATGTCAACTTGGTGGCAATGCACTCAAGGCAAAGCCAGTATCATAATCTGCCGCGACACGATTACAGTTCCTGTCTGATTTGCTCGGTAAACAAACAGGGATGCTCTTTCATACAAGAGGCCCTCCAGCATCACATGGATCTTGGATGGATCCAAGACTACCATGATAGGAATCCCTATCAGATCAATATGGTTCAGATCTTCGATATTCGCGTGATGAATACCAACCTGGTAGAGTTACATGCTGAGCAGGTCCGACTCGGATTTTTAATATCACATGACTATCAAAGCTGTAAAGCAGGTTTCGAAAATGATCGAGGTTGTACCCTTGTCCAGGAGGCACTTCAGCACTTGTTAAATCCCTGGTGGATATCAATCTATATGGATGAAGATACTCAGCAGATTAGTATCTGTAACAGGAATCCTACTCGGCGTCAGAGTCAGGATGTCCGATCAATGGAAGCTAACCTAGTGAGGTTACATTGTATTTAAAGTGGGCGTGGCCAGGTGACACCACACAATTATGACTGTTGTAGCATCTGTTCGGAAAGTAACCAAGGGTGCTACCTTGTGAGAGCGGCTCTTCAGGGTCAGGTGGACCGTGGAGAAATTCGTCCATATCCGGGTTCTGGACCCATCAACTGGACGCCAAACTACCTTGTCGATCAAGTGGATGATGTTGTCACAATCTCTGGTCATCACCAGACAAAGGATGTTTTAGCCATCATCCCTCTACTTGACGAGTCTAAAGTTCCCAACCGGGAACGGATCGAGATTACTTATGATGGTCAGAAAAATTAGAAGGTTCCCATAGTCATCTATCTACCGGGACCACTACCGTATGAATCAGCTAAGGCAATCCCTTACAAATACGGTGCAACGACAATTGAAAATGGAAAGGAAATTCCATTACCCTCCGTCGTGAATATTGCAGACATCAGTCTGTAGCGAGCGATTTTGGACGCGGTTCTTAAGCGCTGGTCGCTCTCTGCGGTTTGAGATTTAACTACAGGTCGATTCATTTTTTATCCTATTGTGAGCTGAATAAGGAAGGGAAATAGATGTCTCCAATTAACCCTGCTTGCATACTGAGTTTAAATAGCGGTCTGTTAGGTTACGGATGCTATCAATGTGGGGGGCCTTTGTACTGGTTATTTGTATTTTCGCCAATACAGTTTTCTTTCTTTTTTTTCTGGGCAGAAGGTTTCTGGTGGGGAACAAGGATTAGGATGTTAGGACTGATGCTTTTGAAATACTGCTTTTGATTAATGGAGATATGGGATTTGGGTGTTTTGTGGATTGCGCTCGCTAAGATCTTTTCTTTCGATCTTATGCCTACGTATTCCCGTTTACCGAAACAGGGAAATCAGAGCGTTCGTAGTTCCTCCTATTCTATGGGAGGAAATTGGTTTTTGGTGTCTTGTTCAAAGCCCAAGACGTGAAGCGAAAGGTGGTTTGTATCTTGTTCAAAGCCCAAGATGTGAAGCTGAAAGGTCTATTTGTGTCTTGTTCAAAGCCCAAGACGTGAAGTTGAAAGACCTCGGCTTTAGAGAGAATTTGTCATCTCTAAAGAGGAGAGAAGGAGAATTACTTTAACTGGGATACGTGGATCCGAGCAATGCCATAATTTCCGAAGAAAGGGTTTTAACCTGAAGGAGAAGACTTTAACTCAGTGTAGAGCAATGCCATCTTTCCTTAGGAATTTCTCATGCTAAAAGAGGGACAGTGGCGTGGATATAGATGATCCAGAGGCTTGCCGCTTACAGCTATTAGATGAAGGGGAAGGAGTTGTTGATGTTTGTATACTGTGAACGAGGCACAACTTTGATGCTAAAAGGTTAATTGGATCAACTAGTGGTTTTCTTATACAAAGCCTAAGAGGAGGCTAATTTCCGCTAGGAAAATCATTATACAAAGCCTAAGAGGAGGCAATTTTGTGTCCCGTACAAAGCCCGAGAGAGAGGCTAAAAGATTTTGACCCGACAATGGAGTCTTTTGGTATCTCGTATAAAGCCCGAGATGGAGGCTATTTGACTCAACAAGGGAGTTTTTTGTATCTCGTATGAAGCCCGAGAGAGAGGCTAAACGTTGTTTGACTCCGCTGGGGAGAATCATTTGTACAAAGCCTAAGAGAAGGCTAAGGTTATTGTGTCAGTTAAGTGACAGGTCCAGTATACTGATTTTGAAAGAGAAAATCAGTTCTTATATGAGCATCACTGTACTCATGGGTTAGATCTGAGGATCGGGGTTGTTTCCTTTTCTTTGGGGAAACTGGAAATCCAAAGGGTATTGAGACTGTCCGAGTCTGCGGGTTTCCTTCCTATTTAACGAAAGGGGTCACTTGAGAATGTCTTTTGAGACTCAAGGAAGTTAGACTGTCCGTGTCTAGAGTTTTATCTTTCGTACTACGCTTTGAGAAATAGTAGTAGACTCTATGAAAGGACTGTTCTATGAGGATGACTAGGTTCTGTTCCTATACCTCTAGGAGGTCGTCGGGACAATTTGTACGAAGCCCAAGAGGAGGCTGGAAACTTTTAAGAAGCCGACGGGTCCTTGTACGAAGTCCAAGAGGAGGCTATCATTCCCGGAGGAAGAGATCATTATACGAAGCCTAAGAGGAGGCTGTGAATACTTCTAAGAAGCCGTAGTGTCCTTGAATAATGCCCAAGAGGAGGCCGATACTTTTAAGAAGCCCGTGGGTCTATCATCTCCTTTCCATTAGGAGAGATAACTCTTTTAAAGATAAAAAACCACTGGTAAACGTGCGAGGTTTACTATCCAGCGACTTTTAGCTTTTAAAGAGGATGCCTTAGTTAAGGTCCAAGATTATGACCGTAGTGGGTACCCAAACCCCGAGACATTCAAGGCAAGCTATCCACAAGGAATAGATCAAGTCATGAAAGTTCGAGAATTTGGAAGAAACTCAAAGATGCCATTCACGGAGAATACATTCATCTTGGGGAGTAGAGCTTCTTGACGATTCCTAAGGAGGACAGCCGAAGAGAGGACTGTATCTGGTGCTCCTATTGGGGATCTAGGCGTCTATTTCTACGAATAAATGAAACGGCGTCACCTAGTTCTAGACGTAGTGGCCGGGGAAACTCGAAATATCTATACTATTATTACACAGTAGATATGAGTTTATGAAAGGAGACTTACAGTGAGCAGCCCCACAATACAATTTATAATATAAAAGCAGTAAACGAAAGCGATAACCACTTACTCGGTTGGAGTGCTTCCATGCTGTTTGGTTAGTTGTTCAACAAAGAAAGATTGAAAACAACAGTATATTCAAAATCAAAGGAGAAAGTGCTTTGAAAAAGAAAGATTTGGGGCTTACAGCTCAAGAAGAGGCCCAGGGTTTTATCAGTGAGCGCACTGTTTGACTTTGTACAGCGGGACTTATACAAGTGACTGAGACCCAAAAAAGGTTTTCTGTACAAAGGGATGGGTCTTACACTCTCTCAAGAGGCCCAAAAAGTTTAAAGAAAAAGAGTGGGGCTTATAACACGAGGGTAGGCCCAAATGATTTTTCGTTTAAAAATGGCGATCGCGCCGAGGTTTTCTTTTAACGCAGAGGGACTTATACAATAAGTGAGGCCCAAAATGTTTTGGTTAAAAGGGGGATTGGGTCTTACACTCTAATAGAGGCCCAAAGTGTTTTGAATGGGTCTTATAGCTCAAGGAGAGGCCCAGATGATTTTTATTTTTAAACGGGCGACGATCGTGCCGTTTACTTGTACAGAGGGACTTATACAATGAGTGAGGCCCAAAAAGTTTTTGTACAAGGGGGGATGGGTCTTACACTCTCTCAAGAGGCCCAAAAAGGTTTAAAAGTGATTTATGAGGGTTGAATTAATCCAAAACCCTAATTTGTTTTCAAAATGTATTTAATTGAATAAATTTCAATTAAAATGGTCAAAAATTGTTTAACACATGGAAAACAAATTGTGATCTTGGATTAATGCTTCAAAAATTAAGTATTGACCTACAAAATAATTAGAAAGCATTAAAAGTTGCAAAATCAATGTAGAAAAAATATTTAAAATGCCAAACATAATCAAAATATTAATTCTTTACAAAAATATCAATTATATGAAATAAATAATATTTTTGGGATTTTTTGTGAAAATAAAATATTTTAACATTTTTGTGAATTATTAAAAAAAGAATCAACTCAAAATCATTAAAACTCAGAGAGAAATTAATTTTTGAATCAATTAAACAAAATCACAAAATTCAAATATTTGAATATATGAAAAATGGCGCCAAGAACAACTGAAGAACATGCGCGTGTTCTTGGTTTCTCAGATTTGCATTTTCTATCCAATCTCCATGAATACGTAATCATATCATGTAATCCACAAATCATTATACTCGTCTCAACCTCACGATCATGTCTATGTACTTTAATTTCATTTAAATTAAACATACAACAAAAAATCACAAAGAGACCTCAAGAACCCTAATTTCTGCATGAAGGCTAGGATTTTTGATACACGATTCAAACAATGCAATTAATTGAGGGAAAACATTCCATGCATGATTATGAACATATGGCCAAATTATTGTGCGAGGAAATATGCATAGATTGAGAGATGACCAAGTATGTGCTTACCTCTAGGGCGTGACAGCAAGTTCAATTTGATTTTTTATTTGGAGGTGTTACAGATGAGTTGTGATGATCTGAACAGCTTCCGTACACCCTATGGATTGTGTTTGAATGGTTGGACTTGATTGAAATTGGCTGGATCATTTTGTGGTACCTCAGCTGCACTTTGGTTAAAACCTTGAGCAACCAGCTGGTGATTTTGTGAAATTGATGTTTTAGAAGTAATATAAGTGTTTGATCAGCTCATATGTGATGTATGTGAGGTGTGTGAGTGATTGGTTTGATTGGAATTGCTCTCAAACTCAAAACCCGATAGTGACTTGCTTTAGAAGGCAAAATTGGAGTGAAAGAAGAAATTTTGAGGAAAGCATCTGTTAGATGGCTTTGGTGTACTCAAACTGACCACAATTGAGCTCTATTTATAGTAGAGTAAGTTTGTTTTGCAAGGAATAGTGCATGGCAGCTGGTAAGTAGGTTTGGCCAATGTTGGCAAATGAAAATCCAAGTCTCCTCTAGCCATTGACTAGAGGTTAGGGCACAGAGCTTTGGTTCCCTTGGTCTTGGATGAGTCTTGACTGATCTCAGATGAGAATGGCTCAGTCCATGCCACCTTGATGGTTCCATTGAATGCCTCATTCCAAATTTGAAGTCTTGTCCCTATTTTGGCCATTCTAGGTTCAACATGCTATTTCTTGTTCCATGGACTTTGGAGGCTTGGCTCAGTGATTGTCCCCTTTAGATTTAATCCTCTTAGGTGTCCAAGTGGATAGGAGCAATTGAATTTGGCAGATTTTGGCAAATCGACCAAAGTTGCAAATTCTGCCTTGCCTTGACAGATTTCAGCAAGGCAACTTGGCAATGTTGTATCTCATGGTGTAGGTTGAATTTGGCAATGTTCTTGGCCATTTTGGAAAGCTCTCACATGATACAACAACTGTTTGAACAAGTTTGGTTTTGATCTCTTTTGATTCCAAGTGAAAAATCCCCCTACATTTGGCAAAAAGTGAGGCAGAATCTGACTTAGTGAAAATTTCACTAAGTGTTGGAAAAAATGACATTTTCACTTTTCAGCCACTTTGATCACTCCATAACTCAAAATCCTTAATGAATTGGAATGACTTGTAGTTGAAGTTTTTGTAGGTGATAATGAGGGCTACAAATCCATCTTTGGATGAGAAAAAATGGCCTTGTGGTTAGGAGTTATGGTCCTCCAAAGTTGGTACCTTTGCCACTTTATTTTTAACTTAGAAAAATTTCTAAGTTTTATGGTTACCCCTTTTACAAGTTATCTCACTTTTCTTGATTTTTCTTGATGAATGATGATTCAAATCATACATTAACATCATTTTAGGGTTAAAAATCCATTTTGGTGAAAAATCTCAAAAAGTCAAAGTTGACTTTTGTGCACAGTTGACTTTTTATCAGATGAATTCCAAACTGTGCAATTCTTCAGGAAATCATGTCCTTGACCTAAATCAAACTTGATGGACATGTTCCATGGGTGTCATAGGGTATATTCAATCATGTATTAGGGTTTGGGAGCATGTCCAGGTCAAAAGTCAAAGTTACAGTTGACTTTTCCCTTAAAACCCTAATTGTGGTGCAGATGAAATTGAGACTTGTTGCTCCAACTTCTTGGATTAATCCATTGTCCCAAATGGATCAATATGGTATATTAGAGACCCTTAAATCATCTCTTGAGGTCTTGGCTCATGGTTTGTCCCAAAAGTCAACTTAGGGGTGAATTAGGTCAAGAAACCCTAATTCCTGATTTTTGATGAATGCATCCCCTGAGGCAAAATTGACTTGATGCATGGGTTCATGAGGTTACATGAAGTATATTAGGTTATGTTTTGGATCATTGCCTTATGCCCAGATGAAAATTTCCATCTGGAGGCCCTGGTCGACCAAAACCCTAATTTGGTGACACTGTCGATCTTGAGACTTGATCCACCTAGAAGGGAGCAGCCTTGTGCTTAATCCTTGAAGTGGGAGTCCTTTTTGATCCATTGTGGATATTTAAGAGATTAGACAAGTTGAAGATCATGTCATTTCTTGATTGATCCTTTGTCTAAGCACTCAGAGAGGGCTTGAAACCCAAATTTTGATTGTAGTGGATGCTCACCCATCTTTGGGGAGACTAATGAAGCATAAAGGTACATCCATATTGTGATGATGATTTTCACAATGATGGGAAAGCTAAGTGGTCAAAATTTGGGGTATTACAGATGCCCCTATTTAATCTTCTTGGACCCGAAGGTGTGAATGACGAAGGGATTCGGGCATTCGGGGTGCAAGAGGATTAAATATCGGAATACCCAAAATTTTGATGGTGGTTATGAATGGTAGCTTACGCATTCATCTTCTTTAGCTAAGCAATGATGCTTAGAAAAGGTAAATTTCCCCTCGATCCTGGTCTTCAGCCAAGGAACTGGTCTCAGTTTTCTTTTGAAATAAACCTCCCCTCGTTCTTGGTTTCCTACCAAGGAACTGGTCTTAGTTTCTGATTTAAACTTCCCCTCGATCCTGGTTTCTTACCAAGGAACTGGTCTCGGTTTCTTTTGTCAATAAACTTTACTGACAAGGGAGGCTATTCGTAGCGGCTTTCCTTCAAACTTCTCGCCGAATTTTCCTGGGGAGATGCCATTTGAGTGGAAAAAGTTTTGATGTCAGACTTGCTGGGGAACCCATTCGTCTGAATTGTAGAGGTACACAAACTTCTCTGTTTTGGAGACGCCATTTGTCGATTCTACTAGGGAAAGCGAGTCTCTTGAGAGACTGTTTTCGTTTGGGATCTTTCATCATACTTTTCTCGGGATCTTCCCGGAGAAACGCCATATGATGGGGTCCAATTTTGAGGTGCCAATGACCTTCTCATCAGTGGTTTTTCGAAACAAAACTGCCGTGCTGCCGAATCTCTGATCACGAGGCTTTCTCTGTGGATTTTCCTTAATCCGGGAAAGCAAGGATATCATCTTTAATGGCGAAGAGTGACATCTGTTGAAGGTTCTCTGATCTTTCAGAGGTTCAAGTTATCAAAGTGGCCAAGTGCCGACTCTGATCTAAAGATACACTGCTGGCGAGATTGTGCAGACGCAACACTTCCTGACGAGGAAAGAACTGACAAACTCGATTGAGAAAACTGTTTATCACTAGGGGACAAGACCGGCCAGAGTGATAACGATGCAATATGAAATGTAAATGTAAATAAAAAAATTCATGAAGTACGTATGTATATGCTGACAAAACTGACGCGACATACAGACTAATGGATGAACACAATTGGATACTCGGCCATCGCGGGGCGAAGAAGTACCGTTGGTTCAAAATAGCAATTCCACCTTGCTTAGGAGAGATAGTCCCGTTGGGAGCTATATTGATCGGGCTTAGGAGATGAGAACTCGGCCGAGGCGTGTCAGACGAAACAAGGTCTCTGACACAGTTGATCCCTTTATTCAGGAGTACTGGCTTAGAAGGAGTACTTTGATTCTGCACTTTGAAGTTCGCTTACTTCGGGAGAAGCGATCGATGTTCTTCTGATGTTCAACAGTCAAAAGAAATGCCATCTTTAATTTAAAAGCAGAAAAAGTTTAACAAGTAAATTTATTTTTGTTTTATTTCAAGAATCACTGATTAAGTTTAAACAACGTCGTTCTGTAAAGCTAAAACAAGTAAAGAATTACAAACAAAAGCACAAGGGCTCAAATTTTATTGATAAGATGGAGATCAGCCAAACGCGTGATTCCAAAGAGTATATACAAAGTTAGAAAACGGTAATTTACAGGGAAAAGGGCTACGTTGAAACATAACGACCACTATCCTTCTACCAACTTTGAATTCGGGACATCCTGAGCTTCTGTCGAAGATGACCTTGACTGGAGTTTTCCTGACGGATGATGATGCAACTGTTGCTGAGGGACTTGCCTCTGTTGAACATAATTACTTGCCATTATCCCTAACTTTTGCCTGGATTGTACTACGAGATTTCCAATCCATTGGGATGATTCTTTTCATGTCTCTAACTTTTGCCTGGACCGCCCTTTCGGGTTTTCAATCCACCGAGACGTCTTTTTTTAGTTTTAGGCGAAGTATTTCTTGACTACATCAACATTCGTGGGGTAGGCAAATTCCTCTCCGTCCATGGTTGCAAGTCTCAAGGCGCCTCCTGAGAAAGCTTTCGTGACCACATAGGGGCCATCATAATTTGGGGTCCATTTGCCCCGAGAATCAGTGAGAAATGATTGTATCTTCTTGAGCACAAGGTCTCCTTTCCTGAAGACACGAGGTCAGACCTTTTTGTCAAACGCCCTCTTCATTCTTTGCTGATACAACTGACCGTGGCATAGTGCCGTGACTCGTTTTTCCTCGATCAGATTCAATTCGTCGTGTCGACTTTGACACCATTCAGCTTCGGTGAGCTTAGCTTCCATCAATACCCGGATTGATGGGATCTCTACTTCTATGGGGAGAACTGCCTCCATGACATATACTAGAGAGAAAGGGGTTGCCCCTGTTGAAGTGCGGACAGATGTTCGATAACCGTGAAGAGCAAAGGGTAGCATTTCGTGCCTATCTTTATAGGTTACAACCATCTTTTGAACGATATTCATGATGTTCTTGTTAGCCGCTTCTACCGCCCCGTTCATCTTGGGTCGGTAGGGAGATGAGTTATGGTGTTTGATCATGAACTCTGCACACAACTCTTTCATCATCTTATTGTTCAAGTTAGATCCATTATCAGTAATGATCTCGCTTGGAACACCATAACGGTAGATGATATTGTTTTTGATAAATCGGACCACCACTTGTCAGGTTACATTGGCGAATGACGCTGCTTCGACCCACTTGGTGAAATAGTCAATGGCTACCAGGATGAACCGATGTCCGTTTGAAGCCTTGGGCTCAATCATACCAATCATATCGATTCCCCATATGGAAAATGGCCACGGGGAAGAAAGAACTTTGAGATGTGATGGCGGTACATGAATTTTGTCGGAGTATATCTGAAATTTGTGATACCTCCTCATGTACTTGTAGCAGTCGGATTCCATGGTCAACCAATAATACCCAGCCCTGAGAATTTTTCTCGCCATTGTGTGTCCATTGGCATGAGTGCCAAAGGATCCTTCATGAATTTCTTTCATGAGCATGTCTGCTTCTGGTCTGTCGACGCATCGGAGCAAGACCATGTCAAAATTTCTCTTATAAAGAGTGTCACCGCTCAGGAAGAAGTTTCCAGCCAATCTTCTGAGGGTTTTCCTGTCTTTTCTGAGTGCCCCAGATGGGTACTCTTGTTTCTGAAGGAAGCATTTGATATCGTGATACCAAGGTTTGTCATCTATGACTGCTTCGATCGTGAAGATGTAAGCGGGCCGTTCAAGGCGCATGATGTCGATCTTAGGTAGGTCATTCCATCGACCTACGCTAATAATGGAAGAGAGAGTGGCTAAAGCATCAGCCATGTGATTCTCCTCACGAGGGATGTGATGAAAGTCGACTCTGTTGAAGAAGGGTAACAACCTCCTTGCATAGTCTTTGTAAGGAATCAATCCTGATTGGTATGTGTTCCAATCTCCTTTTATCTGGTTAATAACCAGGGCTGAATCGCCGTATACGTCCAAGTTCTTGATCCTTAAATCAATTTCTTCCTCGAGACCCATGATACATGCTTCGTATTCGGCCTCGTTATTTGTACATTTGAACGTAAGTCTGGCAGTGAAAGGAATGTGGGAACCCTGAGGGGTAACAATGATTGCCCCAATTCCGTTTCCATAATGATTGACTGCTCCGTCAAAGATAAGTCCCCACTGGGAACCTGGTTCTGGCCCTTCACTGGGTAACGGTTCATCGCAATCTTTCATCTTTAGATACATGACATCTTCGTATGAGAAGTCAAACCCGATTGATTCTTGATCGTCAATCGGTTGATGAGCCAAATGATCGGCTAAAATACTTCCTTTAACGGCTTTCTGAGCATGGTACTCTATGTCATATTCTGATAGTAACATCTGCCAACGGGCAATCCTTCCCGTGAGAGCTGGTTTTTCGAAAACGTACTTGATTGGATCCATTTCGGAGACCAACCAAGTAGTATGACGAATCTTGTACTGGCGAAGACGTTTGGCTACCCAAGCCAAAGCACAATAAGTTTTTTCAAGCATCGTGTACCGAGTTTCACAATCGGTGAACTTCTTGCTCAGATAGTAAATGGCAGACTCTTTCCTTTTGGTTTCGTCTTGTTGGCCAAGTACACACCCCATTGAGTCCTCTAGGACTGTGAGGTAAATGATCAGTGGTCTTCCTTCCACTGGAGGTGATAGAATTGGCGGATTCAACAGGTATTCCTTAATACTGTCGAAGGCGGTTTGGCAATCTTCTGACCAAATGCAATCCTGGTTCCTTTTCAGTAATTTGAAAATCGGCGCACAAGTGGCGGTCATAAAGAATATGAATCTGGAGATGTAGTTCAAACGTCCCAGGAATCCTCTGACTTGTTTTTCAGTTTTCGGAGAAGGCATTTCTTGAATGGCCTTGACCTTGTCAGGATCAACTTCAATTCCTTTCTGGCTGACGATGAACCCTAGTAATTTCCCCGAACGGACACCGAAGGTGCACTTGTTGGGATTCAAGCGGAGCTTGAATTTTCTTAGACGTTCGAACAATTTTGACAGATGTTCAACGTGCTCATCCTCTGTTCTTGATTTTGCAATCAAATCATCGACATATACCTCGATTTCTTTATGTATCATGTCATGAAACAGAGTAGTCATGGCCCTTTGATAGGTTGCCCCAGCATTCTTCAAACCGAACGGCATTACCTTGTAACAAAAGGTACCCCATGGGGTAATGAACAAAGTTTTCTCCATGTCTTTCGGCGCCATTTTGATCTGGTTATAGCCCGAGAATCCATCCATGAAGGAAAATACTTTGAACTTTGATGTGCTGTCAACCAACATGTCAATGTGTGGTAAAGGAAAGTCGTCCTTTGGACTTGCCTTGTTCAGATCTCTGTAATCGACACACATTCTAACCTTTCCGTCCTTTTTGGGAACGGGTACGATGTTGGCTAACCATTGAGGATATTCAGATGTAGCGAGGAAACCCGCGTCGATCTGTTTCTGTACCTCCTCCTTGATTTTGATGGCCATGTCCGGGTGAGTGCGTCTCAACCTTTGCTTTATTGGCGGACATTCTGATCTCAACGGTAAGTGATGTTCCACGATGCTGGTGTCCAACCCTGGCATATCCTGATAGGACCAAGCGAATACATCGGGAAATTCTTTGAGAAGCTTTATCAAACCCTCTCTGGCAGTTGGACTGAGCAGTGCTCGGATCCTGATTTCTTTTCTCTCTTTTTCTGAACCCAAGTTTACCATTTCCAACGGCTCTTTGTGAGGTTCAATGGACCTTTCCTCTTGTCTGAGTAGTCGGGAGATCTCTTCTGGAATTTGGTCGTCATTTTCTTCTTCAGCCTCGAATAACGGGAACTCAAAGTTGGGAGAAGGCATCGGATCGTATGTTTCAACGGGGTATAAAACAAGCAATTTGCATGACGTGATGATTCGTGTTTAGAAGAGATAGAGAAAATGTAAGTGTGTGTAGTGTTTTGATTTTACTGCTTGTTTTTATTATTGAATGTTTTTTAGGATTACCATTTTCTGAAAAAGCAAAAAGAGAAAACAGCAATTAATGCGGAAATTACAGAACGATGTTATTTTATTAATGAACAAGTCGAATCTTGAAACTACAACCCTATAAAACAAAACTCTGTCGCTTTGGGAAAAGCGAAGAGGGAAATTTACAGAAAACGAGCCCTATCAAAATATCCGTTTCACCTGGGCAGGGTGAAAGGTTAAAGATGGCAATTACTTTAACTGACGAACGACCTTCGGAACCTCGACGGTAACCCATTGGCGGCGAACTCCTCGGTGAATCACAAAGTCTGGCACCTTCCTTGATTTGTCTTCAGAAATGACGCTGATTTCTGGTGGAGCAGGATCATTAGAATCTGTCTCCCAAGCAGAATTGTCGTAGGAGGATTCCTCTATTGTATTTTGCATAACATTTGTGCTCTCAGCTGTATCTCCCCATCCAGTTGGCTGGATATCTTCGAGCCTGATATGAGAGCTTTCGGGAGCGGTGTACTTGACCATATAGTCGTATTTTCCACTCGGTTGTCCCAAGGTGTCCCACATTTTTTTGGAACTAGAGGAATCATCCCTCTCGATGACGTTGACCTCGGGAAAAGCATAGTTGATGAATTCAAGTCCTGCGAACGTTGCGAATTCATCTTCAGGTTGAGTAGTTTCTGAATGACCTGAGTGTTGATCCCATGACATGGTGGGGACACAGGTATTCTGTTCAATGACGCTCAGCTGAGTTTCATTCTTCGGCTGACTTTCTTGCCCCAAGTTTCCTGGGTAAGGCTGCCACATTGGCAGGCCATCCATCGGGCCATAGTAATTGTGATCAAAGTTGTCTTTCATCGGAGTGTCTTCCTCTAATGAATTTGGCGGAGCACGGCATCCTTCCGGATCACAATCTCCGTAGATCATTTCGACATCTGATCTTGGTATAAATCTCGGACTTTCTGTAGGAAAGCAAAAAGGCATAGGCACCTCTTCCTGAGACATATAGCCGTCCTTGTTAAGGTAGGACTTCCATTCTTCATTTGTGTCAGAGGGATCTTCCTCATTGATAGCATGAATTGTCTGAGACACTGGGTGAAGGAAACCTCCACTGTGGAAGAAGTTTTGAAGGGGATGAAGACTTTCATCGTTGGCGGCTGTTTAGGCACAGGTCGCAGAAAAACCAAGACCCTTCTTCATTTTATTGTCAATAGGAATGACAAGCCGTCCCCATCCGGTTGTATCGGTACCCTCGACCGCTTTGATAGCATCGTTGTATGAGGAAATCGAGGTTCCTCCTTTGAACTGATTGTCCTTGCTCACTGATAGTGCTGGGAACTGAGTTCCAATAACCTCCTCGGGTTCCACACAAGTAGATGATGATAGGTTACTCACAAGCAAGGCTTGTTCCCCACAAACCGTGACAAGTTGATCGTTCTTGACGAACTTTAGCTTTTGGTGGAGGGTTGAAGTAACCGCTCCAGCCTGATGTATCCAAGGTCTTCCTAATAAACAACTGTATGTTGCCCGGATGTCCATGACCTGGAAAGTGATTTGGAAAGTGTGAGGACCAATAGTTATGGGAAGATCAACTTCGCCGATAACTGTTTTTTTGGATCCGTCGAATGCTTTGACGACGACCTCGCTGGTTCTCATCGGAGGGCCCTTGAATGATAATTGCATCAAAGTGTACTTCGGCATAACATTCAGGGCTGACCCTGTGTCTACCAGTACGTTGGCTAAAGCATCGCCCTGGCAGTTAAGTGTGATATTGAGCGCCATGTTATGACGGCGACCCTCTTCAGGTAATTCCTCATCACTAAATCCCAAATTATTGCAGGAAGTGATGTTAGAGACAATGATATCGAATTGTCTGATTGTTACATCCTATTCCATAAAGGCTTGCTCCAAGACTTTCTGTAGAGCCTCTCTGTGTGCTTCTGAACTGAGTAACAGTGATAATACTGAGATCTTTGAAGGAGTCTGTAACAGTTGATCAACAATGTTATATTCACTCCTTTGGATGAGCTTTAGCATCTCATCTTTGTCTTTTGAAAAGTCGGGATTACTAGATTGACCGACTGGTGGATCAGGAATTTCTGCCTGAAGTTCCTTTTCTTTGTTGGATTCTCCAACCCCTCGGTTGAAGATTCGACCGCTCCGTGTTACACGACTGATGTCTGCAATATTCACGACGGAGGGTAATGGAATTTCCTTTCCATTCTCGATTATTGTTGCACCGTATTTGTAAGGGATTGCCTTAGCTGATTCATATGGTAGTGGCCCCGGTAGATAGATGACTATGGGAACCTTCTGATTTTTCTGACCATCAGAAGTAACCTTGATCCATTCCCGGTTGGGAACTCTAGATTCGTCTAGTAGAGGGATGATGGCAAAAACATCCCTGGTCCTGTGATGACCAGAGAACGTGACAACATCCTCAACTTGCTCGGCAAGGTAGTTCGGCGACCAAATGATGGGTCCTGAACCTGGATATGGACGAATTTCTCCATGATCGACCTGACCCTGAAGAGCTGCTCTCACAAGGTAACACCCTTGGTTATTTTCCGAACAGACGCTACAACTGTCATAGTTGTGTGGTGGCACCCGGCCACGCCCACTTTGAATACAATGTAACCTCACTAGGTTATCTTCCATTGATCGGACATCCTGACTTTGACGACGAGTAGGATTCCTGTGATTGATACTAATCTGCTGAGTATCTTCATCCATATAGATTGGCATCCACCAGTGATTTAACAAGTGCTGAAGTGCCTCCTGGACAAGGGTACAACCTCGATCGTTTTCGCAACCTGCTTTACAGTTTTGATAATCATGTGATATTAAGAATCCGAGTCAGACCTGCTCGGCATGTAACTCTACCAGGTTGGTATTCATCACGCGAATGTCAAAGATCTGAACCATGTTGATTTGATAGGAGTTCCTATCATGGTAGTCTTGGATCCATCCAAGATCCATCTGACGCTGGAGGGCCTCTTGTATGAAAGAGCATCCCTGTTTGTTTACCGAGCAAATCAGACAGGAACTGTAATTGTGCCGCGACAGATTATGATACTGGCTTTGCCTTAAGTGCATCGCCACCAAGTTGACATTCATCGTACGGATGTCGTGGTTTTGAATGACGTTGGAATTCGTGTAAACTATGTTAACTCCACGAACTCGGTGCTCTTGGATCCATCCAAGATCCATTTGCTCCTGTAGAGCTGCTTGCACCACAGAACATCCCTGGTTGTCTTTAGAGCAGATATCACACTGGTGATAATTATGAGGTGGCACATGGCCATATCCACTCTGTCTACAATGCATCTTGACCAGATTGGTTTTCAACAAGAGTACATCATGAATTTGATAGACATTGTTAGTCTCTTTCTCAATCAGATTGACTGCAGCTTTCTCATGTTGAGGCAGCGGGTTCGTAAGAATATTAGGATTCGTATCTTTGAAAGATAAGAGCCCGCTCCTAACAAGCTTTTGCACGTCGGATTTGAAATTGAGACAAGTCTCAATGTTATGCCCTAAACCTCCTTGATGATAAGGGCATGTTTGATCCGCTTTAAACCAAAAAGGGGGATTTTCTGGAACTGAAAGGGGAGACTTAGTCTGAATGTGCCCCTTAGCCAGCAGTAACGGAAATAGCTCTGCGTACGTTACGGGTATAAGATCAAATCCTGGTGGCCGTGTTGTACGGTTGTTGTTATATGGAGGACGAGCCTACTGGAGAGGCTGTTGTGTCCTTTGTTGGTCAGGTTGGCTCTGCGCAACCTGAGGTTGATACATAGGAACAGGCGCGGGGCCGATAGCAGGAGTAACAGCTGCTACTGGCTGATAACGTCGTCTTTGCTTTCCGAGAGAGATATTCCCAATATCTTGCTCTTTTTTCTTAGGGAGAGCACTACCGTATTTTTTAGTACCGCTCGTTGATCCAGTGTCTTTTACCAAACGTCCTTCTCGGATGGCTTCCTCAAGACGTACACCCATGCCGACCATTTCGGTGAAATCACTGGGCGCACTGGCAACCATTCGGTTGTAGTAAAATGAGCTCAAGGTCTTTAAGAAGATTTTTGTCATCTCTTTTTCCTCAAGAGGTGGACAAATTTGAGCGGCAATTTCACGCCACCTTTGAGCATACTCCTTAAAGGTTTCCTTGTCCTTTTGTGACATTGATCTGAGTTGATCTCTGTCGGGTGCCATGTCCAAATTGTACTTGTATTGTTGGACGAAGGCAATACCAAGATCTCTGAATGTACTGATCGTAGTACGGTTTAAACCCATGTACCATTTGAGTGCGGCACCGGTTAAACTATCTTGGAAGTAGTGAATCAGCAGGTCCTGATTCTCCGTCTGAGCTGACATCCGCCAAGCGTACATCACCAGATGGCTCTGAGGGCAAGAGTTACCCTTGTATTTTTCAAAGTCAGGCACTTGGAACTTGTGCGGGACTTTCACATTTGGGACCAAGCAGAGGTCTGCGGCTTACTTCCCAAATAGATCATGACCGCGAATGGCTTGCAGCTCTTTCTGCATTTCCAAGAACTGCTCCTGGAATTCATCCATTCTGTCAAACATAGTTTCCTTCTTACCAGAAGGCGTTGGTGGAATTTGTCCTTCCAGGACAGTGTGCACCACAGGGGGTGGTACCGTGACTATGGCAGTAAGTCTTGGCGCCTCCCGAAGTTTGTAACCTTCAGGAGTCTTGAGTATACCCCTGGCATCTTCGCTTTCCCGAAGTTTGTAACCTTCAGGCCCAGCGGCTTCTGTTGCGATTCCCTGATCTTCAGTGATCGGCGGAACATATCTTTCCGGGATATAGTTAACAGGCATGCCCCAAGGACGATCTTTCGACATCTGATACCTAGGATCATACTTTTCTATGATGGGCGTTAAGGTGATCTCTGAGATCACAGTTCTTTGTAGCTGAGCTTCTGCCATGGCTTGCATGTCGTTACGAAGCTTTCTCATATCCTCTCTCAGAGCGTCGATCTCTTCTTTCAACTCTCTGTTTTCTTCCTCAAGATCATCCATCTTTTTCTGACAATTGGCCCGAGTATTGTACGAATGAGACAGTTTGACTCTAGAATCGAGACCCAAACGTGTGATTCGTAGGTAAGGAGAATACGCGATGTGAGAATGATGAATGAAATGATTATATTAATTGTTGTTTTTTTTGTTTAATCAAAATAAACTTCGACAATTAGATTGCAAATATCAAACAGTGGGGAAACCCCTTTTTATTGAATTCCAAAGGATTACAGAAATGGAAATACAGTAGATTACAAAGTGCAGAAACAGAAACCTAAACTAATGGTTCTCGAGTCCTCTTCTTTGACCGGGGCGCTTGGGCCGTTGTTGGGTTGTCATTCCTTTGCCAGGTGAAAGGAGTGAGCAAATTCCTTTGGTCATCCTGATTATCCACAACATGTTTCTCTAAAATCTTGATCAGAGCATCCTTTTCTTTCAGTAGCTGCTGTATTTTGATGCACTCTACGTTGAGGGTGCGGTACTTGTTCTTCCAAGATCTTCTTTCCTTTTGAACTTTGTTGAGAGTAACCTGAATATTTCATTTTCCGTAACGAGGATAAGGCATCTTTAGCTTGAGAGCTCTAGTTTGTACCCAGTGGAGATAAGGCTCCACCGAGACACAGTCTGGTTTTCCTAGAGACTCCCATCCTTTCTTATGAACATGCTTCCAAGCGTGCACTATTTCCGTCTTTAGTGCTCTGTCACTTTCTCCTTCTTTGAAGAAAAGACCTTCCAGATGAACACCCAGTGGGATGTGTCTCATCGGGTATCCAAATTGACGAAGAACCAATATCGGATGATAGTTGATTCCTCCTTTAGTTCCTATGAGGGGTACGCTGGGGAAGTTTCCACAACGGTCAATGATTCTAATTCCCTCATAAATCCTATTACGCCAATCTATATCAGAGTTGGTAAGAGACATGATCTTCTGCGACCAACGTAAGACACTCTTGCAATCCCAAAAAGCAACAGACTTGGGCAAGTGAGAGATAAACCATTTGTAAAGCAAAGGTACACAGCATGTGATTTCCCCTCCGCTGTACAAATTTCCAAAGTGT
Source organism: Lathyrus tuberosus (assembly GCA_022829125.1). Classification (NCBI taxonomy): domain Eukaryota; kingdom Viridiplantae; phylum Streptophyta; class Magnoliopsida; order Fabales; family Fabaceae; genus Lathyrus; species Lathyrus tuberosus. The sequence goes on from JALAZF010000497.1 coordinate 583,974, forward strand.
ACAGAATGATATGCATCTGCAAGCAAAGTCAGCACAGGGTTTCCAATGAGAAAAACCTTAATAGCGTTGATATCGACGAAGTTATTGATGTTGGGAAACAAAAATAACCCGTAGGTGAGGAAGACAAAGATGCTTTCAAAAGCAGTCTCGTTCCCTATACTAGCGAAGTATGGAGCCTTTTTTGTCAAGAACTGGGCTGGCAAACCTTGGATGCCACCCTTAGTGGTCATGTGAGTCCTGACCTCAGACTCGTCCAAATGAATTGCTATTGCAATAGTCTGATTCTTTGGAATTTCTTCCAGTCCAGAAAATGGAGCTCGATCAGTGATATGTAAATCAGTCAGATGAGAATACTCCTCCAGCGTTGATGATAGCTGGTAATCCGGGAATGTGAAATAGTGATAAACCGGATCGTAGAATTGAATGAGCGCGTCCATGATCCCCTTAATCACATGGACTCTTAACAGTGGTAGCAAACCACCGTGCTTGGCTCTGAAAGCCTCTGGGTTAACGATCATCCTTGCTAATCTTCTCAAATCCCCTAGTTTTGGAACCCTGAAGGTATACTGGTGAGTTCTCCTTCTACCGAAATCCATTAGCGTAATCCTCTTCTCTGATATTTGCAATCACAGTCTTAGTTTAATTTGAAAAACAGAGAGACTATAAGAGAAAGTTTTTTGAGTGTTTTAATGTCTTATTAAATGAATGCATGAATGCAGCACACAAAAACATAGAAAAAACATGGGGTCAAAGGGTCGTTGTCATGAAGTCAAGGCTCTACCCATCCCCAAAGGTTTATACTAGGGTGATTTTTGTACCTGTACTCATTATCATCAGCTCCTCCCAGGAAAGCAAAACAACAAGCGGATCGCCAGCGAGTTGTAGAGCAATCTTAGAGTAAGTGCCATTCACCGAGAATAGATCACCAGCCTCAAGTGAGGGTAGTATCGCGTAACAACTATTTCCGATAGTTTCCGCACTACGAAAGGGTTTGGCTCCTCAGCTTCTCAGACTTAACAACCGGCCCATTGGCTAGAAGAGTGAATGGGTTGCGTTGGTCAGCCTCCACTGAGGTTGATGGTCGACCCCGTCACCATCACTTATCTTAAGTGTATACTAATTCTCACCACATGCGGCATCACACGCATTCCCAGTAGCAGAAAAATAAACACGTATAGCAATTAGGAAAAGCAGTATATATATTTGTCCTAATCATCCTAGACTTATAAAGCTATGATTCCTAAGTTCCTGACAGAAATGGGTTCCCCGGCGGAAGTCCCAATCTGTGGTATTCACACAAGTGAAGAGAAAAAAGGTTTGTCCAAGGTTTCCACCTTGAACGTTTAAGAAAGAAGATTTGGCCCCACGGTGGGCGCCACTTTTCTTAAGCGTTGGTCGCCCTCTGCGGTTTGAGCTTTAACTACAGGTCGATTCATTTTTTATCCTATTGTGAGCTGAATAAGGAAGGGAAATAGATGTCTCCAATTAACCCTGCTTGCATACTGAGTTTAAACAGCGGTGTGTTAGGTTACGGATGCTATCAATGTGGGGGGCCTTTGTACTGGTTATTTGTATTTTCGCCAATACTGTTTTCTTTCTTTTTTTTTTTCTGGGCAAAAGGTTTCTGGCGGGGAACAAGGATTAGGATGTTAGGACTGATGCTTTTGAAATACTGCTTTTGATTGATGGAGATATGGGATTTGGGTTTTTTGTGGATTGCGCTCGCTAAGATCTTTTCTTTCGATCTTATGCCTACGTATTCCCGTTTACCGAAACAGGGAAATCAGAGCGTTCGTAGTTCCTCCTATTCAATGGGAGGAAATTGGTTTTTGGTGTCTTATTCAAAGCCCAAGACGTGAATCGAAAGGTGGTTTGTATCTTGTTCAAAGCCCAAGATGTGAAGCTGAAAGGTCTATTTGTGTCTTGTTCAAAGCCTAAGACGTGAAGCTGAAAGACCTCGGCTTTAGAGAGAATTTGTCATCTCTAAAGAGGAGAGAAGGAGAATTACTTTAACTGGGATACGCGGATCCGAGCAATGCCATAATTTCCGAAGAAAGGGTTTTAACCTGAAGGAGAAGACTTTAACTCAGTGTAGAGCAATGCCATCTTTCCTTAGGAATTTCTCATGCTAAAAGAGGGACAGTGGCGTGGATATAGATGATCCAGAGGCTTCCGCTTACAGCGATTAGATGAAGGGGAAGGAGTTGTTGATGTTTGTATACTGTGAACGAGGCACAACTTTGATGCTAAAAGGTAAATTGGATCAACCAGTGGTTTTCTTATACAAAGCCTAAGAGGAGGCTAATTTCCGCTAGGAAAATCATTATACCAAGCCTAAGAGGAGGCAATTTTGTGTCCCGTACAAAGCCCGAGAGAGAGGCTAAAAGATTTTGACCCGACGATGGAGTCTTTTGGTATCTCGTATAAAGCCCGAGATGGAGGCTATTTGACTCAACAAGGGAGTTTTTTGTATCTCGTATGAAGCCCGAGAGAGAGGCTAAACGTTGTTTGACTCCGCTTGGGAGAATCATTTGTACAAAGCCTAAGAGAAGGCTAAGGTTATTGTGTCAGTTAAGTGACAGGTCCAGTATACTGATTTTGAAAGAGAAAATCAGTTCTTATATGAGCATCACTGTACTCATGGGTTAGATCTGAGGATCGGGGTTGTTTCCTTTTCTTTGGGGAAACTGGAAATCCAAAGGGTATTGAGACTGTCCGAGTCTGCGGGTTTCCTTCTTATTTAACGAAAGGGGTCACTTGAGAATGTCTTTTGAGACTCAAGGAAGTTAGACTGTCCGTGTCTAGAGTTTTATCTTTCGTACTACGCTTTGAGAAACAGTAGTAGACTCTATGAAAGGAATGTTCTATGAGGATGACTAGGTTCTGTTCCTATACCTCTAGGAGGTCGTCGGGACAATTTGTACGAAGCCCAAGAGGAGGCTGGAAACTTTTAAGAAGCCGACGGGTCCTTGTACGAAGCCCAAGAGGAGGCTATCATTCCCGGAGGAAGAGATCATTATACGAAGCCTAAGAGGAGGCTGTGAATACTTCTAAGAAGCCGTAGTGTCCTTGAATAATGCCCAAGAGGAGGCCGATGCTTTTAAGAAGCCCGTGGGTCTATCATCTCCTTTCCATTAGGAGAGATAACTCTTTTAAAGATAAAAAACCACTGGTAAACGTGCGAGGTTTACTATTCAGCGACTTTTAGCTTTTAAAGAGGGTTCCTTAGTTAAGGTCCAAGATTATGACCGTAGTGGGTACCCAAACCCCGAGACATTCAAGGCAAGCTATCCACAAGGAATAGATCAAGTCAGGAAAGTTCGAGAATTTGGAAGAAACTCAAAGATGCCATTCATGGAGAATACATTCATCTTATGGAGTAGAGCTTCTTGACGATTCCAAAGGAGGACAGCCGAAGAGAAGACTGTATCTGGTGCTCCTATTGGGGATCTAGGCGTCTATTTCTACGAATAAATGAAACGGCGTCACCTAGTTCTAGACGTAGTGGCCGGGGAAACTCGAAATATCTATACTATTATTACACAGTAGATATGAGTTTATGAAAGGAGACTTACAGTGAGCAGCCCCACAATACAGTTTATAATATGAAAGCAGTAAACGAAAGCGATAACCACTTACTCGGTTGGAGTGCTTCCATGTTGTTTGGTTAGTTGTTCAACAAAGAAAGATTGAAAACAACAGTATATTCAAAATCAAAGGAGAAAGTGCTTTGAAAAAGAAAGATTTGGGGCTTACAGCTCAAGGAGAGGCCCAGGGTTTTATCAGTGAGCGCACTGTTTGACTTTGTACAGCGGGACTTATACAAGTGACTAGGACCCAAAAAAGTTTTTATGTACAAAGGGATGGGTCTTACACTCTCTCAAGAGGCCCAAAAAGTTTAAAGAAAAAGAGTGGGGCTTATAACATGAGGGTAGGCCCAAATGATTTTTCGTTTAAAAATGGCGATCGCGCCGAGGTTTTCTTTTAACGCAGAGGGACTTATACAATAAGTGAGGCCCAAAATGTTTTGGTTAAAAGGGGGATTGGGTCTTACACTCTAATAGAGGCCCAAAGTGTTTTGAATGGGTCTTATAGCTCAAGGAGAGGCCCAGATGATTTTTATTTTTAAACGGGCGACGATCGTGCCGTTTACTTGTACATAGGGACTTATACAATGAGTGAGGCCCAAAAAGTTTTTGTACAAGGGGGGATGGGTCTTACACTCTCTCAAGAGGCCCAAAAAGGTTTAAAAGTGATTTATGAGGGTTGAATTAATCCAAAACCCTAATTTGTTTTCAAAATGTATTTAATTGAATAAAAATTCAATTAAAATGATCAAAAATTGTTTAACACATGGAAAACAAATTGTGATCTTGGATTAATGCTTCAAAAATTAAGTATTGACCTACAAAATAATTAGAAAGCATTAAAAGTTGCAAAATCAATGTAGAAAAAATATTTAAAATGCCAAACATAATCAAAATATTAATTCTTTACAAAAATATCAATTATATGAAATAAATAATATTTTTGGGATTTTTTGTGAAAATAAAATATTTTAACATTTTTGTAAATTATTAAAAAAAGAATCAACTCAAAATCATTAAAACTCAGAGAGAAATTAATTTTTGAATCAATTAAACAAAATCACAAAATTCAAATATTTGAATATATGAAAAATGGCGCCAAGAACAGCTGAAGAACACGCGCGTGTTCTTGGTTTCTCAGATTTGCATTTTCTATCCAATCTCCATGAATACGTAATCATATCATGTAATCCACAAATCATTATGCTCGTCTCAACCTCACGATCATGTCTATGTACTTTAATTTCATTTAAATTAAACATACAACAAAAAATCACGAAGAGACCTCAAGAACCCTAATTTCTGCATGAAGGCTAGGATTTTTGATACACGATTCAAACAATGCAATTAATTGAGGGAAAACATTCCATGCATGATTATGAACATATGGCCAAATTATTGTGCGAGGAAATATACATAGATTGAGAGATGACCAAGTATGTGCTTACCTCTAGGGCGTGACAGCAAGTTCAATGTGATTTTTTATTTGGAGGTGTTACAGATGAGTTGTGATGATCTGAACAGCTTCCCTACACCCTATGGATTGTGTTTGGATGGTTGGACTTGATTGAAATTGGCTGGATCATTTTGTGGTACCTCAGCTGTACTTTGGTTAAAACCTTGAGCAACCAGCTGGTGATTTTGTGAAATTGATGTTTCAGAAGTAATCTAAGTGTTTGATAAGCTCATATGTGATGTATGTGAGGTGTGTGAGTGATTGGTTTGATTGGAATTGCTCTCAAACTCAAAACCCGATAGTGACTTGCTTTAGAAGGCAAAATTGGAGTGAAAGAAGAAATTTTGAGGAAAGCATCTGTTAGATGGCTTTGGTGTACTCAAACTGACCACAATTGAGCTCTATTTATAGTTGAGCAAGTTTGTTTTGCAAGGAATAGTGCATGGCAGCTGGTAAGTAGGTTTAGCCAATGTTGGCAAATGAAAATCCAAGTCTCCTCTAGCCATTGACTAGAGGTTAGGGCACAGAGCTTTGGTTCCCTTGGTCTTGGATGAGTCTTGACTGATCTCAGATGAGAATGGCTCAGTCCATGCCACCTTGATGGTTCCATTGAATGCCTCATTCCAAATTTGAAGTCTTGTCCCTATTTTGGCCATTCTAGGTTCAACATGCTATTTCTTGTTCCATGGACTTTGGAGGCTTGGCTCAGTGATTGTCCCCTTTAGATTCAATCCTATGAGGTGTCCAAGTGGATAGGAGCAATTGAATTTGGCAGATTTTGGCAAATCGACCAAAGTTGCAAATTCTGCCTTGCCTTGACAGATTTCAGCAAGGCAACTTGGCAATGTTGTATCTCATGGTGTAGGTTGAATTTGGCAATGTTCTTGGCCATTTTGGAAAGCTCTCACATGATACAACAACTGTTTGAACAAGTTTGGTTTTGATCTCGTTTGATTCCAAGTGAAAAATCCCCCTACATTTGGCAAAAAGTGAGGCAGAATCTGACTTAGTGAAAATTTCACTAAGTGTTGGAAAAAATGACATTTTCACTTTTCAGCCACTTTAATCACTCCATAACTCAAAATCCATAATGAATTGGAATGACTTGTAGTTGAAGTTTTTGTAGGTGATAATGAGGGCTACAAATCCATCTTTGGATGAGAAAAAATGGCCTTGTGGTTTAGGAGTTATGGTCCTCCAAAGTTGGTACCTTTGCCACTTTATTTTTAACTTAGAAAAATTTCTAAGTTTTATGGTTACCCCTTTTACAAGTTATCTCACTTTTCTTGATTTTTCTTGATGAATGATGATTCAAATCATACATTAACATCATTTTAGGGTTAAAAATCCATTTTGGTGAAAAATCTCAAAAAGTCAAAGTTGACTTTTGTGCACAGTTGACTTTTTATCAGATGAATTCCAAACTGTGCAATTCTTCAGGAAATCATGTCCTTGACCTAAATCAAACTTGATGGACATGTTCCATGGGTGTCATAGGGTATATTCAATCATGTATTAGGGTTTGGGAGCATGTCCAGGTCAAAAGTCAAAGTTACAGTTGACTTTTCCCTTAAAACCCTAATTGTGGTGCAGATGAAATTGAGACTTGTTGCTCCAACTTCTTGGATTAATCCATTGTCCCAAATGGATCAATATGGTATATTAGAGACCCTCAAATCATCTCTTGAGTTCTTGGCTCATGGTTTGTCCCAAAAGTCAACTTAGGGGTGAATTAGGTCAAGAAACCCTAATTCATGATTTTTGATGAATGCATCCCCTGAGGCAAAATTGACTTGATGCATGGGTTCATGAGGTTCCATGAAGTATATTAGGTTATGTTTTGGATCATTACCTTGTGCCCAGATGAAAATTTCCATCTGGAGGCCCTGGTCGACCAAAACCCTAATTTGGTGACACTGTCGATCTTGAGACTTGATCCACCTAGAAGGGAGCAGCCTTGTGCTTAATCCTTGAAGTGGAAGTCCTTTTTGATCCATTGTGGATATTTAAGAGATTAGAAAAGTTGAAGATCATGTCATTTCTTGATTGATCCTTTGTCTAAGCACTCAGAGATGGCTTGAAACCCTAATTTTGATTGTAGTGGATGCCCACCCATCTTTGGGGAGACTAATGAAGCATAAAGGTACATCCATATTGTGATGATGATTTTCACAATGATGGGAAATCTAAGTGGTCAAAATTTGGGGTATTACACAGTCGTGTAACACGGAGTGGTAGAATCTTCAACCGAGGAGTTGGAGAACTTAACAAGGAAAAGGAACTTCAGACGGAAGCTCCCGATCCACCAGTCGGTCAATCCAGTAATCCCGACCTTTCGAAAAATAACGATGAGATGCTGAAGCTCATCCAAAGGAGTGAATACAACATTGTTGATCAACTGTTACAAACTCCTTCAAAGATTTCGGTATTATCGCTCTTACTCAGTTCGGAAGCGCATAGGGAGGCTCTACAGAAAGTCTTGGAGTAAGCCTTTGTGGAACAGGATGTAACAATCATACAGTTCGATAGTATTGTCTCTAACATCACTTCCTGTAATAATTTGGGATTTAGTGATGAGGAATTACCCGAAAAGGGTCGCCGTCATAACATGGCGCTCAACATTACAGTTAACTGCCAGGACGATGCTTTAGCCAGCGTACTGGTAGATACAGGGTCAGCCCTGAATGTTATGCCGAAGTCCACTTTGATGCAATTATCATTCAAAGGACCTCCGATAAGAGTCATCGAGGTCATCGTCAAAGCGTTTGACGGATCCAGAAAAACGGTTATCGGCGAAGTTGATCTTCCCATAACTATTGGTCCTCACACTTTCCAAGTCATTTTCCAGGTCATGGACATCCGGGCAACGTACAGTTGTTTATTAGGAAGACCTTGGATACACCAAGCTGGAGCAATTACTTCAACCCTCCACCAAAAGCTAAAGTTTGTTCAGAATGATCAACTTGTTACAGTTTGTGGGGAACAAGCCTTGCTTGTAAGCAACTTGTCATCATCTACTGGTATAGAGCCCGAGGAGGTTATTAGAACTCAGTTCCAAGCACTGTCGGTGAGCAAGGACAATCATTTCAAAGGAGGAACCTCGATTTCCTCATACAACGATGCTATCAAAGCGGCCGAGAGTACCGACACAACCGGATGGGGATAGCTTGTCATTCCTATTGACAATAAAACAAAGAAGGGTCTTGGTTTTTCTGCAACCTGTACCCAGACAGCTGCCAGCGATGAAAGTCTTCATCCCCTTCAAAACTTCTTCCACAGTGGAGGTTTCCTCCACCCAGTGTCTCAAGCAGTACATGCTATCAATGAGGAAGATCCCTCTGACACAGATGAAGAATGGAAGTCCTACCTTAACAAGGACGGTTATATATCTCAGGAAGAGGTACCTATGCCTTTTTGCTTTCCTACAGAAAGTCCGAGATTCATACCACGGTCAGACATCGAAATGATATACGGGGATTGTGATCCGGAAGGATGCCGTGCTCCGCCAAATTCATTAGAGGAGGACGCTCTGATGAAAGACAACTTTGACCACAACTATTATGGCCCAATGGATGGTCTGCCAATGTGGCAACCTTACCCAAGAAACTTGGGGCAAGAGAATCAGCCGAACAATAAAAATCAACTAACCGTCATTGAACAGAATACCTGTGTCCCCACCATGTCATGGGATCAACACTCAGGTCATTCGGAAACTACTCAACATGAAGATGAATTTTCAACATTTGCAGGACTTGAATTCATCAACTATGCTTATCCCGAGGTCAACGTCATCGAGAGAGATGACTCCTCCAGTTCGAGAGAAGTGTGGGACACCTTGGGACAACCGAGTGGAAAATACAACTTCATGGTCAAATACACCGCTCCCGAAAGCTCTCGTATCAGGCTCGAAGATATCCAGCCAACTGGATGGGGAGATACAGCTGAGAGCACAAATACTATGCAAAATGCAACAGAGGAATCCTCCTACGACAACTCTGCCTGGGAGACAGATTCCAATGATGCTGCTCCACCAGAAATCAGCGTCATTTCTGAAGACAAATCAAGGAAGGTGCCAGACTTTGTGATTCACCGAGGAGTTCGCCGCCAATGGGTTGCCGTCGAGATTCCGAAGATCGTTCATCAGTCAAAGTAATTGCCATCTTTAACCTTTCACCCTGCCCAGGTGAAACGGATGTTTTGATAGGGTTCGGTTTCTGTAAATTTTCCCTCTTCGCTTCGCCCAAAGCGACAGAGTTTTGTTTTATAGGGCTGTAGTTTCAAGGATCGACTTATTCATTAATAAAATAACGTCGTTCTGTAATTTCCACATTAGTTGCTATTTTCTCTTTTTGCTTTTTCAGAAAATGGTAATCCTAAAAAACAATTCAATAATAAAAACAAGCAGTAAAATAAAAACACTGCACACACTTGCATTTTCTCTATCTCTTCTAAACACAAATCATCACGTCATGCAGATTGCTTGTTTTAAACCCCGTTGAAACATACGATCTGATGCCTTCTCCCAACTTTGAGTTCCCGGTATTCGAGGCTGAAGAAGAAAATGATGACAAAATTCCAAAAGAGATCTCACGACTACTCAGACAAGAGGAAAGATCCATTGAACCTCACAAAGAGCCGTTGGAAACGGTAAACTTGGGTTCAGAACAAGAGAGAAAAGAAATCAGGATTAGAGCACTGCTCAGTCCAACCGCCAAAGAGAGTTTGATAAAGCTTCTCAAAGAATTCCCCGATGTATTTGCTTGGTCCTATCAGGATATGCCAGGGTTGGATACCAGCATCGTGGAACATCACTTACTATTGAGATCGGAATGTCCGCCAGTAAAACAGAGGTTGAGACGCACTCACCCGGACATGGCCATCAAAATCAAAGAGGAGGTACAGAAACAGATTGACGCGGGTTTCCTCGCTACGTCAGAATATCCTCAATGGTTAGCTAACATCGTACCCATTCCCAAAAAGGACGGAAAGGTCAGAATGTGTGTCGACTAATGAGATCTGAACAAGGCAAGTCCAAAGGACGACTTTCCTTTACCACACATTGACATGCTGGTAGACAGTACAACAAAGTTCAAAGTATTCTCCTTCATGGATGGATTCTCGGGCTATAACCAGATCAAAATGGCGCCGAAAGAAATGGAGAAAACTTTATTCATTACCCCATGGGGCACCTTTTGTTACAAGGTAATGCCGTTCGGTTTGAAGAACGTCGGGGCAACCTATCAAAGGGCCATGACTACTTTGTTTCATGACATAATACATAAGGAAATCGAGGTATATGTTGATGATATAATTGCAAAATCAAAAACAGAGAATGAGCACGTTGAGCATCTGTCAAAATTGTTCGAACGTCTAAGAAAATTCAAGCTCCGCTTTAATCCCAACAAGTGCACCTTCGGTGTCCATTCAGGGAAACTACTAGGGTTCATCGTCAGCCAGAAAGGAATTGAGGTTGATCCTGACAAGGTCAAGGCCATTCAAGAAATGCCTTCTCCGAAAACTGAAAAACAAGTCAGAGGATTCCCGGGACGTTTAAACTACATCTCCAGATTCATATTCCTCATGACCGCCACATGTGCGCCGATTTTCGAGTTACTCAAAAAGAACCAGGATTGCCTTTGGACAGAAGATTGTCAAACTGCCTTCGACAGTATTAAGGAATATCTGTTGAATCCTCTGATTCTATCACCTCCAGTGGAAGGAAGACCACTGATCATTTACCTCACAGTCATAGAGGACTCAATGGGATGTTTACTTGGCCAACAAGACGAAACTAAACGGAAAGAGTCTGCCATTTACTATTTGAGTAAGAAATTCACCGACTGCGAAACTCGGTACACGATGCTTGAGAAAACTTGCTGCGCTTTGGCTTGGGCAGCCAAACGTCTTTGCCAATACATGATTCGTCATACTACTTGGTTAATCTCCAAAATGGATCCAATCAAGTATGTTTTCGAAAAACCTGCTCTTACGGGAAGGATTGCCCGTTGGCAGATGCTGTTATCAGAATATGACATAGAGTACCACGCTCAGAAAGCCATTAAGGGAAGTATTTTAGCCGATCATTTGGCTCATCAACCGATTGACGATCAAGAATCAATCAGGTTTGACTTCCCAGATGAAGATGTCATGTATCTAAAAATGAAAGATTGCGATGAACCGTTACCCAGTGAAGGGCCAGAACCAGGTTCCCAATGGGGACTAATCTTTGGCGGAGTAGTTAATCATTATGGAAACGGAATTGGGGCAATCATTGTTACTCCTCAGGGTACCCACATTCCTTTCACTGCCAGACTTACGTTCGAATGTACGAACAACGAGGCTGAATACGAAGCTTGTATTATGGGTCTCGAAGAAGCAATTGATTTAAGGATCAAAAACTTGGACGTATATGGCGATTCAGCCTTGGTTATCAATCAGATAAAAGGAGATTGGAACACATATCAATCAGGATTGATTCCTTACAAAGACTACGCAAGAAGGTTGCTACCTTTGTTCAACAGAGTCGAATTTCATCACATCCCTCGTGATGAGAATCACATGGCTGATGCATTAGCCACTACCTCTTCCATGATTAGTGTAGGTCAATGGAACGAGTTACCTAAGATCCACATAATGCGCCTTGAACGGCCCACTTACATCTTCACGATTGAAGCAGTCATAGACGACAAACCTTGGTATCACGATATCAAATGCTTCCTTCAGAAACAAGAATACCCACCTGGGGCATCCAGGAAAGATAGAAAAACCCTCAGAAGATTGGCTGGAAACTTCTTCCTGAGCGGTGACACTCTCTATAAGAGAAATTTTGACACGGTCTTGCTCCGATGCATAGACAGACCAGAAGCAGACATGCTTATGAAAGAAATTCATGAAGGGTCCTTTGGTACTCATGCCAACGGACACACAATGGCAAGAAAAATTCTGAGAGCAGGGTACTATTGGTTGACCATGGAATCCGACTGCTACAAGTACATGAGGAGGTGTCACAAATGTCAGATATACTCCAACAAAATTCATGTACTACCATCACATCTCAAAGTTCTTTCTTCCCCATGGCCTTTTTCCATATGAGGAATCGACATGATTGGCATGATCGAACCTAAGGCTTCAAACGGACATCGGTTCATCCTAGTAGCCATTGACTACTTCACCAAGTGGGTCGAAGCAGCGTCATTCGCAAATGTAACCAGACAAGTGGTGGTCCAATTTATCAAAAGCAATATCATCTGTCTTTATGGTGTTCCGAGCGAGATCATTACTGATAATGGATCTAACTTGAACAACAAGATGATGAAAGAGTTGTGCTCAGAGTTCAAGATCGAACACCATAACTCATCTCCCTACCGACCCCAAGATGAACGGAGCGGTAGAAGCGGCTAATAAGAACATCAAGAGGATTGTTCAGAAGATGGTTGTAACCTACAAAGATTGGCACGAGATGCTACCCTTTGCTCTTCACGGTTATCGCACATCTGTTCGAACTTCAACAGGGGCCACCCCTTTCTCTCTAGTATATGGCATGGAGGCAGTGCTCCCCATAGAAGTAGAGGTCCCGTCAATCCGAGTATTGATGGAAGCTAAGCTTACAGAAGCTGAGTGGTGTCAAAGTCGACACGACGAACTGAATCTGATCGAGGAGAAGCGAATCACGACACTATGCCACGGTCAGTTGTATCAACAAAAAATGAAGAGGACGTTCGACAAAAAGGTCCGACCTCGTGTTTTCAGAAAAAAGAGACCTTGTGCTCAAGAAGCTACAATCATTTCTCACTGACTCCTGGGCCAAGTGGACCCCAAATTATGATGGCCCCTATGTGGTCACGAAAGCTTTCTCAGGCGGCGCCTTGAGACTTGCAACCATGGATGGAGAGGAATTTACCTACCCCATGAATGTTGATGTAGTCAAGAAATACTTCGCCTAAACTAAAAAAAAAAAAAACGTCTCGGTGGATTGAAAACCCGAAAGGGCGGTCCAGGGAAAAGTTAGAGACAAAATAAAAAAAATCATCCCGATGGATTGGAAACATCACAGTACAATCCATGCAAAAATTAGGGATAATGGCAAGTAACTATGTTCAACAGAGGCAAGTCCCTCAGCAGCAGTTACATCATCCGTCAGGAAAACTCCAGTCAAGGTCATCTTCGACAGAAGCTCAGGATGCCCTGAATTCAAAGTTGGTAGAAGGATAGTGGTCGTTATGTTTCAACGTAGCCCTTTTCCCTGTAAATTACCATTTACAAACTTTGTAAATACTCAATGGAATCACGCTTTTGGCTGATCTCCATCTTATCAATAAAATTTGAGCCCTTGTGCTTTTGTTTGTAATTCTGATTTGTTTTAGCTTTACAGAACGACGTTGTTAACATGATTAATGACTCTTGAAATAAAACAAAAATGAATTTACTTGTTAAAACTTTTTATGCTTTTAAAATAAAGTCGGCAATTTCTTTTGACTGTTGAACATCAAAGGAACATCAACCGCTTCACTAGAAGTAAGCGAACTTCAAAGTGCAGAATCAAAGTACTCCTTCTAACCCAGTACGCCTGAATGAAGGGATCACCTGTGTCAGAGACCATGTTTCGTCTGACACACCTCGGCCGAGTTCTTATCTCCTAAGCCCGATCAACATAGCTCCCAACAGGGACTATCTCTCCTAAGAAAGGTGGAATTGCTATTCTAAACCAACGATACTTCCTAGCCCCGCGATGGCCGAGTATCCAGTCGTGTTCACCTGTTAGTTTGTATGTCGCGTCAGTTTTGTCAGCATAAACATACACACATCATGCATTATTGATTTGTATTCACGTTTCATATTGCATCACTATCACTCTAGTCGCTCTTGTCCCCTAGTGATAGAAGTTCTCTCAATCGAGTTGTCAGTTCTTGCCTCGTCAGAAAACGTTGCGTTTGAACAACCTCGCCTCCAGTTTATTTCTCGGAGGAAGTTGCCCTTTGACCACTTTGATAACTTGACCCTTTGAAAAGCCAGAGAAGCTTTCTACAAATGTCACTCTTCGCCATTGAAGATGATATCCTTGCTTTCCCGGATTACGGAAAATCCATAGAGAAAGCCTCCTAAGCAGAGATTTGCCGAAAAACCCACCGATGAAAAGGTCATCGGCACCTCAAAATTGGACCCCATCATATGGCATTTCTCCGGGAAGATCCCGAGAAAAGTATGATGTAAGATCCCAAGAGACAACAGTCTCCCAAGAGACCTGCTTTCCCCCCAGTAGAAACAAATGGCGTCTCCAACAGAGAAGTTTGTACACCTCTACAACTCAGACGACTGGGTTCCCCAGCAAGTCTGACATCGAAACTTTTTCCACTCAAATGGCATCTCCCTTGGAAAATTCGGTGAGAAGTTTGAGGAAAACCGCTACAAATAGCGTTCCTTGTCAGTAAAGTTTATTGACGAAAGAAACTGAGACCAGTTCCTTGGTAGGAAACCAGGATCGAGGGGAAGTTGACAAAAGAAACTGAGACCAGTTCCTTGGTAGAAAACCAGGATCGAGGGGAAGTTTATCTCAAAAAGAAAACTGAGACCAGTTCCTTGGCTAAAGACCAGGATCGAGGGGAAGTTAACCTTTTCTAAGCATCATTGCTTAGCAAAAGAAGATGAATGCACAAGCTGCCATTCATAGTCATCAAAATTTTGGGTATTCCGATATTTAATCCTCTTGCACCCCGAATGCCTGAATACCTTCGTCATTCACACCTTCGTGTCCAAGAAGATTAAATAGGGGCATCTGTCATACCCTAAATTTTGACCACTAAGATTTCCCATCATTGTGCAAATCATCATCCCAATATGGAGGAACCATCACACTTCATCAGTCTCCCCAAAGATGGGCGAGCATCCACTACGATCAAAGTTAGGGTTTCTAGCCCTCTCAGAGTCTTAGGCAAAGGATCGATCAAGGAATGACATGATTTTTAACTTCTCTAACCTCTGAAACATCCAAAATGGATCAAGAGGACTCCCACTTCAAGGATTAAGCACAAGGTTGCTCCCTTCCAGGTGGATCAAGCTTCAAGATCGCCAGTGTCACCAAATTAGGGTTTTGGTCGACCAGGGCCTCCAGATGGAAATTTTCATCTGGGCATCAGCCAATGATCCAAAACATATCCTAATATACTCCATGGAACCTCATGGGCCCAAGCATCAAGTCTCAATTTCATCTGCACCACAATTAGGGTTTTAAGGAAAAAAGCCAACTGTAACTTTGACTTTTGACCAGGACATGCTCCCAAACCCTAGGACATGCCTCAATACACCCTATGACATCCATGAAGCATGTCCATCAAGTTTGATTTAGGTCAAGGACATGATTTCTTAAAGAATTGCACAGTTTGGAATTCATCTGATAAAAAGTCAACTGTGCACAAAAGTCAACTTTGACTTTTTGAGATTTTTCACCAAAATAGATTTTTAACCCTAAAATGATGTTAATGTATGATTTGAATCATCATTCATCAAGAAAAATCAAGAAAAGTTGGATAACTTGTAAAAGGGGTAACCATAAAAACTTAGAAAATTTTCTAAGTTAAAAATAAAGTGACAAGGGTACCAACTTTGGAGGATCATAACTCCTAAACCACAAAGCCATTTTTTCTTATCCAAAGATGGATTTGTAGCCCTCATTACCCTCTACAGAAACTTCAACTAGGCCTAAGTCCAATTCATTATGGATTTTGAGTTATGGAGTGATCAAAATGGCTGAAAAATGAAAATGTCACTTTTTCCAACACTTAGTGAAATTTTCACTAAGTCCAAATCTGTCCTCACTTTTTGCCAAATGTAGGGGGATTTTTCACTTGGATTCAAAAGAGATCAAAACCAAATTCAAATGCTCCTATCCACTTGGACATATCTGAGGATTGAATCTAAAGGGGACAATCACTGAGCCAAGCCTCCAAAGTCCATGGAACAAGAAATAGCATGTTGAACCTAGAATGGCCAAAATAGGGACAAGACTCCAAATTTGGATTGAAGCATTCAATGGAAGCATCAAGGTGACATGGACTGAGCCCTTCTCATCTGAAATCAGTCAAGACTTATCCAAGACTAAGGGGGCCAAAGCATTGTGCCCTAACCTACTTAGCAGTTGCCATTCACTATTCCTTGCAAAACAAAATTGCTCTACTATAAATAGAGCTCAATTGTGATCAGTTTAAGTACACCAAAGCCATCTAACAGATGCTTTCCTCAAAATCTCTTTCTCTTGGCAAAAATGCCTTTCTTAGCAAGGTAGCTATCGGTTTTTGAGCTAGAGGGCAATTCCACTCAAACCAATCACTCACACACCTCACATACATCATATAGAAGTGATCCAAACACTCACATAACATATGGAACACAGATTTCACAAAATCACCAGCCAATTGCTCAAGTTCTTGACAGTTTTTCAGTTGAGGTGTCATCTTCAACTCCAAACCATTTCAATTCATTCCAAGCACTCAGACACATCACTTGGCACCTAGGGAAGCTATCCACATCATTGGAACCTAGCTGTAACACCTCCAACACAAAACACGATCACCAGCTGCAAGTGGTAAGCATGAACTCTTCTAACTCTATGATCCATGCAATTTTTGCTGCACAATAATTTGGCCATATGTTCATAATCATGCATGGAATGTTTCCCCTCAATTAATTGCATTGTTTGAATCGTGTATCAAAAATCCCAGCCTTCATGCAGAAATTAGGGTTCTTGAGGATTTTTCATGATTTCTTGTTATATGTTTAATTTAAATGAAATTAATGGACATAGACATGATCGTGAGGTTGAGACGAGCATAATGATATGTGGATTGCATGTTATAATCAAGTATTCAGTGAGATTGGAGAGAAAATGCAAATCTGGCTAAGCCCAGAACACGCACGTGTTCTTGGTGTGTTCTTGGCGCCATTTTTAGAAATTTGAATATTTGAATTTTGTGATTTTTATTTAATTGATTCAAAAATTAATTTCTCTCTGAGTTTTAATGATTTTGAGTTGATTCGTTTTTTAATAATTCACAAAAATGTTAAAATATTTTATTTTATCAAAAAATCTCAAAAATATTATTTATTTCATATAATTGATATTTTTCCAAAGAATTAATATTTTAATTGTTTTTGACATTTTAAATATTTTTTCCACATTGATTTTGCAACTTTTAATGCTATCTAATTATTTTGTAGGTCAATACTTAATTTTTGAAGCATTAATCCAAGATCACAATTTGTTTTTCATATGTTAAACCATTTTGATTATTTTAATTGCGTTTTTGTTCAATTAAATACATTTTTGAAAACAAATTAGGGTTTTTGGATTAATTCAACCCTCATAAATCATTTTCAAAACACTTTGGGCCTCTAATAGAGTGTAAGACCCAATCGTTTTTTGACCAAATCATTTTTAGGCCTCAATGTATTGTATAAGTCCCGATACCGTCAAAAACAAACGGCGCGATCGTCGCCTTTTCAAAATACCCTTGGGCCTCTCCTTGAGCTATAAGACCCATTCAAAACTCTTGGGCCTCTAATAGAGTGTAAAACCCAATCCCCTTTGTCATACCCCAAATTTTGACCACTAAGATTTCCCATCATTGTGAGAATCATCATCACAGTATGGAGGAACCATCATGCTTCATCAGTCTCCCCAAAGATGGGTGAGCATCCACTACAATCAAAATTATTCTAGCCCTCTCAGAGCCTTAGGCAAAGGATCAATCAAGGAATGACATGATCTTCAACTTGTCTAACCTCTCAAACATCCACAATGGATCAATAGGACTCCCACTTCAAGGATTAAGCACAAGGTTGCTCCCTTATAGGTGGATCAAGCTTCAAGATCGCCAGTGTCACCAAATTAGGGTTTTGGTCGACCAGGGCCTCCAGATGAAAAATTTCATCTGGACACAAGCCAATGATCCAAAACACAACCTAATATACTCCATGGAACCTCATGGACCCAATCATCAAGTTAATTTGGCCTCAAGGGATGCATACATCCAAAATCAGGAATTAGGGTTTCTTGACCTAATTCACCCCTAAGTTGACTTTTAGGGCAGATCATGAACCAAGACCTCAAGAGAGGGTTTGAGGGTCTCTAATATACCATGATGATCCATTTGGAACAATGGATTAATCTAAGAAGTTTGAGCAACAAGTCTCAATTTCATCTACACCACAATTAGGGTTTCGCGAGGAAAGTCAACTGTAACTTTGACTTTTGACCAGGACATGCTCCCAAACCCTAGGACATGCCTCAATACACCCTATGACATCCATGAAGCATGTCCATCAAGTTTGATTTAGGTCAAGGACATGATTTCTTAAAGAATTGCACAGTTTGGAATTCATCTGATAAAAAGTCAACTGTGCACAAAAGTCAACTTTGACTTTTTGAGATTTTTCACCAAAATGGATTTTTAACCCTAAAATGATGTTAATGTATGATTTGAATCATCATTCATCAAGAAAAATCAAGAAAAGTTGGATAACTTGTAAAAGGGGTAACCATAAAAACTTAGAAAATTTTCTAAGTTAAAAATAAAGTGACAAGGGTACCAAATTTGGAGGATCGTAACTCCTAAACCACAAAGCCATTTTTTCTCATCCAAAGATGGATTTGTAGCCCTCATTACCCTCTACAAAAACTTAAACTAGACCTAAGTCCAATTCATTATGGATTTTGAGTTATGGAGTGATCAAAATGGCTGAAAAATGAAAATGTCACTTTTTCCAACACTTAGTGAAATTTTCACTAAGTCCAAATATGTCCTCACTTTTTGCCAAATGTAGGGGGATTTTTCACTTGGATTCAAAAGAGATCAAAACCAAACATGTTCAAACAGTTATTGTATCATGTAAGGGCTTTCCAAAATGGCCAAGAACATTGCCAAATTCCATTTAAGTCATGAGATATGACATTGGAAAGTTGCCTTGCTGAAATCTGCCAAGGCAAGGCAGATTTTGCATTTTTGCTCGATTTGCCAAAATCAGCCAAATTCAAATGCTCCTATCCACTTGGACATATCTGAGGATTGAATCTAAAGGGGACAATCACTGAGCCAAGCCTCCAAAGTCCATGGAACAAGAAATAGCATGTTGAACCTAGAATGGCCAAAATAGGGACAAGACTCCAAATTTGGATTGAAGCATTCAATGGAAGCATCAAGGTGGCATGGACTGAGCCCTTCTCATCTGAAATCAGTCAAGACTTATCCAAGACTAAGGGGGCCAAAGCATTGTGCCCTAACCTACTTAGGAGTTGCCATTCACTATTCCTTGCAAAACAAAATTGCTCTACTATAAATAGAGCTCAATTGTGATCAGTTTAAGTACACCAAAGCCATCTAACAGATGCTTTCCTCAAAATCTCTTTCTCTTGGCAAAAATGCCTTTCTTAGCAAGGTAGCTATCGGTTTTTGAGCTAGAGGGCAATTCCACTCAAACCAATCACTCACACACCTCACATACATCATATAGAAGTGATCCAAACACTCACATAACATATGGAACACATATTTCACAAAATCACCAGCCAATTGCTCAAGTTCTTGACAGTTTTTCAGTTGAGGTGCCATCTTCAACTCCAAACCATTTCAATTCATTCCAAGCACTCAGACACATCACTTGGCACCTAGGGAAGCTATCCACATCATTGGAACCTAGCTGTAACACCTCCAACACAAAACACGATCACCAGCTGCAAGTGGTAAGCATGAACTCTTCTAACTCTATGATCCATGCAATTTTTGCTGCACAATAATTTGGCCATATGTTCATAATCATGCATGGAATGTTTCCCCTCAATTAATTGCATTGTTTGAATCGTGTATCAAAAATCCCAGCCTTCATGCAGAAATTACTTCATGCAAAAATTAGGGTTCTTGAGGATTTTTCATGATTTCTTGTTATATGTTTAATTTAAATGAAATTAATGGACATAGACATGATCGTGAGGTTGAGACGAGCATAATGATATGTGGATTGCATGTTATAATCAAGTATTTAGTGAGATTGGAGAGAAAATGCAAATCTAGCTAAGCCCAGAACACGCACGTGTTCTTGGTGTGTTCTTGGCGCCATTTTTAGAAATTTGAATATTTGAATTTTGTGATTTTTATTTAATTGATTCAAAAATTAATTTCTCTCTGAGTTTTAATGATTTTGAGTTGATTCGTTTTTTAATAATTCACAAAAATGTTAAAATATTTTATTTTATAAAAAAATCTCAAAAATATTATTTATTTCATATAATTGATATTTTTCCAAAGAATTAATATTTTAATTGTTTTTTACATTTTAAATATTTTTTCCACATTGATTTTGCAACTTTTAATGCTATCTAATTATTTTGTAGGTCAATACTTAATTTTTGAAGCATTAATCCAAGATCACAATTTGTTTTTCATATGTTAAACAATTTTGATTATTTTAATTGCGTTTTTGTTCAATTAAATACATTTTTGAAAACAAATTAGGGTTTTTGGATTAATTCAACCCTCATAAATCATTTTCAAAACACTTTGGGCCTCTAATAGAGTGTAAGACCCAATCGTTTTTTGACCAAATCATTTTTAGGCCTCAATGTATTGTATAAGTCCCGATACCGTCAAAAACAAACGGCGCGATCGTCGCCTTTTCAAAATACCCTTGGGCCTCTCCTTGAGCTATAAGACCCATTCAAAACTCTTGGGCCTCTAATAGAGTGTAAAACCCAATCCCCTTTGTCATACCCCAAATTTTGACCACTAAGATTTCCCATCATTGTGAGAATCATCATCACAGTATGGAGGAACCATCATGCTTCATCAGTCTCCCCAAAGATGGGTGAGCATCCACTACAATCAAAATTATTCTAGCCCTCTCAGAGCCTTAGGCAAAGGATCAATCAAGGAATGACATGATCTTCAACTTGTCTAACCTCTCAAACATCCACAATGGATCAAGAGGACTCCCACTTCAAGGATTAAGCACAAGGTTGCTCCCTTATAGGTGGATCAAGCTTCAAGATCGCCAGTGTCACCAAATTAGGGTTTTGGTCGACCAGGGCCTCCAGATGAAAAATTTCATCTGGACACAAGCCAATGATCCAAAACACAACCTAATATACTCCATGGAACCTCATGGACCCAATCATCAAGTTAATTTGGCCTCAAGGGATGCATACATCCAAAATCAGGAATTAGGGTTTCTTGACCTAATTCACCCCTAAGTTGACTTTTAGGGCAAATCATGAACCAAGACCTCAAGAGAGGGTTTGAGGGTCTCTAATATACCATGATGATCCATTTGGAACAATGGATTAATCTAAGAAGTTTGAGCAACAAGTCTCAATTTCATCTACACCACAATTAGGGTTTCACGAAGAAAGTCAACTGTAACTTTGACTTTTGACCAGGACATGCTCCCAAACCCTAGGACATGCCTCAATACACCCTATGACATCCATGAAGCATGTCCATCAAGTTTTATTTAGGTCAAGGACATGATTTCTTAAAGAATTGCACAGTTTGGAATTCATCTGATAAAAAGTCAACTGTGCACAAAAGTCAACTTTGACTTTTTGAGATTTTTCACCAAAATGGATTTTTAACCCTAAAATGATGTTAATGTATGATTTGAATCATCATTCATCAAGAAAAATCAAGAAAAGTTGGATAACTTGTAAAAGGGGTAACCATAAAAACTTAGAAAATTTTCTAAGTTAAAAATAAAGTGACAAGGGTACCAAATTTGGAGGATCGTAACTCCTAAACCACAAAGCCATTTTTTCTCATCCAAAGATGGATTTGTAGCCCTCATTACCCTCTACAAAAACTTCAACTAGACCTAAGTCCAATTCATTATGGATTTTGAGTTATGGAGTGATCAAAATGGCTGAAAAATGAAAATGTCACTTTTTCCAACACTTAGTGAAATTTTCACTAAGTCCAAATCTGTCCTCACTTTTTGCCAAATGTAGGGGGATTTTTCACTTGGATTCAAAAGAGATCAAAACCAAACATGTTCAAACAGTTATTGTATCATGTAAGGGCTTTCCAAAATGGCCAAGAACATTGCCAAATTCCATTTAAGTCATGAGATATGACATTGGAAAGTTGCCTTGCTGAAATCTGCCAAGGCAAGGCAGATTTTGCATTTTTGCTCGATTTGCCAAAATCAGCCAAATTCAAATGCTCCTATCCACTTGGACATATCTGAGGATTGAATCTAAAGGGGACAATCACTGAGCCAAGCCTCCAAAGTCCATGGAACAAGAAATAGCATGTTGAACCTAGAATGGCCAAAATAGGGACAAGACTCCAAATTTGGATTGAAGCATTCAATGGAAGCATCAAGGTGACATGGACTGAGCCCTTCTCATCTGAAATCAGTCAAGACTTATCCAAGACTAAGGGGGCCAAAGCATTGTGCCCTAACCTACTTAGCAGTTGCCATTCACTATTCCTTGCAAAACAAAATTGCTCTACTATAAATAGAGCTCAATTGTGATCAGTTTAAGTACACCAAAGCCATCTAACAGATGCTTTCCTCAAAATCTCTTTCTTTTGGCAAAAATGCCTTTCTTAGCAAGGTAGCTATCGGTTTTTGAGCTAGAGGGCAATTCCACTCAAACCAATCACTCACACACCTCACATACATCATATAGAAGTGATCCAAACACTCACATAACATATGGAACACAGATTTCACAAAATCACCAGCCAATTGCTCAAGTTCTTGACAGTTTTTCAGTTGAGGTGCCATCTTCAACTCCAAACCATTTCAATTCATTCCAAGCACTCAGACACATCACTTGGCACCTAGGGAAGCTATCCACATCATTGGAACCTAGCTGTAACACCTCCAACACAAAACACGATCACCAGCTGCAAGTGGTAAGCATGAACTCTTCTAACTCTATGATCCATGCAATTTTTGCTGCACAATAATTTGGCCATATGTTCATAATCATGCATGGAATGTTTCCCCTCAATTAATTGCATTGTTTGAATCGTGTATCAAAAATCCTAGCCTTCATGCAGAAATTACTTCATGCAAAAATTAGGGTTCTTGAGGATTTTTCATGATTTCTTGTTATATGTTTAATTTAAATGAAATTAATGGACATAGACATGATCGTGAGGTTGAGACGAGCATAATGATATGTGGATTGCATGTTATAATCAAGTATTCAGTGAGATTGGAGAGAAAATGCAAATCTGGCTAAGCCCAGAACACGCACGTGTTCTTGGTGTGTTCTTGGCGCCATTTTTAGAAATTTGAATATTTGAATTTTGTGATTTTTATTTAATTGATTCAAAAATTAATTTCTCTCTGAGTTTTAATGATTTTGAGTTGATTCGTTTTTTAATAATTCACAAAAATGTTAAAATATTTTATTTATCAAAAAATCTCAAAAATATTATTTATTTCATATAATTGATATTTTTCCAAAGAATTAATATTTTAATTGTTTTTTACATTTTAAATATTTTTTCCACATTGATTTTGCAACTTTTAATGCTATCTAATTATGTTGTAGGTCAATACTTAATTTTTGAAGCATTAATCCAAGATCACAATTTGTTTTTCATATGTTAAACAATTTTGATTATTTTAATTGCGTTTTTGTTCAATTAAATACATTTTTGAAAACAAATTAGGGTTTTTGGATTAATTCAACCCTCATAAATCATTTTCAAAACACTTTGGGCCTCTAATAGAGTGTAAGACCCAATTGTTTTTTGACCAAATCATTTTTAGGCCTCAATGTATTGTATAAGTCCCGATACCGTCAAAAACAAACGGCGCGATCGTCGCCTTTTCAAAATACCCTTGGGCCTCTCCTTGAGCTATAAGACCCATTCAAAACTCTTGGGCCTCTAATAGAGTGTAAAACCCAATCCCCTTTGTCATACCCCAAATTTTGACCACTAAGATTTCCCATCATTGTGAGAATCATCATCACAGTATGGAGGAACCATCATGCTTCATCAGTCTCCCCAAAGATGGGTGAGCATCCACTACAATCAAAATTATTCTAGCCCTCTCAGAGCCTTAGGCAAAGGATCAATCAAGGAATGACATGATCTTCAACTTTTCTAACCTCTCAAACATCCACAATGGATCAAGAGGACTCCCACTTCAAGGATTAAGCACAAGGTTGCTCCCTTATAGGTGGATCAAGCTTCAAGATCGCCAGTGTCACCAAATTAGGGTTTTGGTCGACCAGGGCCTCCAGATGAAAAATTTCATCTGGACACAAGCCAATGATCCAAAACACAACCTAATATACTCCATGGAACCTCATGGACCCAATCATCAAGTTAATTTGGCCTCAAGGGATGCATACATCCAAAATCAGGAATTAGGGTTTCTTGACCTAATTCACCCCTAAGTTGACTTTTAGGGCAAATCATGAACCAAGACCTCAAGAGAGGGTTTGAGGGTCTCTAATATACCATGATGATCCATTTGGAACAATGGATTAATCTAAGAAGTTTGAGCAACAAGTCTCAATTTCATCTACACCACAATTAGGGTTTCACGAGGAAAGTCAACTGTAACTTTGACTTTTGACCAGGACATGCTCCCAAACCCTAGGACATGCCTCAATACACCCTATGACATCCATGAAGCATGTCCATCAAGTTTGATTTAGGTCAAGGACATGATTTCTTAAAGAATTGCACAGTTTGGAATTCATCTGATAAAAAGTCAATTGTGCACAAAAGGCAACTTTGACTTTTTGAGATTTTTCACCAAAATGGATTTTTAACCCTAAAATGATGTTAATGTATGATTTGAATCGTCATTCATCAAGAAAAATCAAGAAAAGTTGGATAACTTGTAAAAGGGGTAACCATAAAAACTTAGAAAATTTTCTAAGTTAAAAATAAAGTGACAAGGGTACCAAATTTGGAGGATCGTAACTCCTAAACCACAAAGCCATTTTTTCTCATCCAAAGATGGATTTGTAGCCCTCATTACCCTCTACAAAAACTTCAACTAGACCTAAGTCCAATTCATTATGGATTTTGAGTTATGGAGTGATCAAAATGGCTGAAAAATGAAAATGTCACTTTTTCCAACACTTAGTGAAATTTTCACTAAGTCCAAATCTGTCCTCACTTTTGGCCAAATGTAGGGGGATTTTTCACTTGGATTCAAAAGAGATCAAAACCAAACATGTTCAAACAGTTATTGTATCATGTAAGGGCTTTCCAAAATGGCCAAGAACATTGCCAAATTCCATTTAAGTCATGAGATATGACATTGGAAAGTTGCCTTGCTGAAATCTGCCAAGGCAAGGCAGATTTTGCATTTTTGCTCGATTTGCCAAAATCAGCCAAATTCAAATGCTCCTATCCACTTGGACATATCTGAGGATTGAATCTAAAGGGGACAATCACTGAGCCAAGCCTCCAAAGTCCATGGAACAAGAAATAGCATGTTGAACCTAGAATGGCCAAAATAGGGACAAGACTCCAAATTTGGATTGAAGCATTCAATGGAAGCATCAAGGTGACATGGATTGAGCCCTTCTCATCTGAAATCAGTCAAGACTTATCCAAGACTAAGGGGGCCAAATCATTGTGCCCTAACCTACTTAGCAGTTGCCATTCACTATTCCTTGCAAAACAAAATTGCTCTACTATAAATAGAGCTCAATTGTGATCAATTTAAGTACACCAAAGCCATCTAACAGATGCTTTCCTCAAAATCTCTTTCTCTTGGCAAAAATGCCTTTCTTAGCAAGGTAGCTATCGGTTTTTGAGCTAGAGGGAAATTCCACTCAAACCAATCACTCACACACCTCACATACATCATATAGAAGTGATCCAAACACTCACATAACATATGGAACACAGATTTCACAAAATCACCAGCCAATTGCTCAAGTTCTTGACAGTTTTTCAGTTGAGGTGCCATCTTCAACTCCAAACCATTTCAATTCATTCCAAGCACTCAGACACATCACTTGGCACCTAGGGAAGCTATCCACATCATTGGAACCTAGCTGTAACACCTCCAACACAAAACACGATCACCAGCTGCAAGTGGTAAGCATGAACTCTTCTAACTCTATGATCCATGCAATTTTTGCTGCACAATGATTTGGCCATATGTTCGTAATCATGCATGGAATGTTTCCCCTCAATTAATTGCATTGTTTGAATCGTGTATCAAAAATCCCAGCCTTCATGCAGAAATTACTTCATGCAGAAATTAGGGTTCTTGAGGATTTTTCATGATTTCTTGTTATATGTTTAATTTAAATGAAATTAATGAACATAGACATGATCGTGAGGTTGAGACGAGCATAATGATATGTGGATTGCATGTTATAATCAAGTATTCAGTGAGATTGGAGAGAAAATGCAAATCTGGCTAAGCCCAGAACACGCGCGTGTTCTTGGTGTGTTCTTGGCGCCATTTTTAGAAATTTGAATATTTGAATTTTGTGATTTTTATTTAATTGATTCAAAAATTAATTTCTCTCTGAGTTTTAATGATTTTGAGTTGATTCGTTTTTTAATAATTCACAAAAATGTTAAAATATTTTATTTTATCAAAAAATCTCAAAAATATTATTTATTTCATATAATTGATATTTTTCCAAAGAATTAATATTTTAATTGTTTTTGACATTTTAAATATTTTTTCCACATTGATTTTGCAACTTTTAATGCTATCTAATTATTTTGTAGGTCAATACTTAATTTTTGAAGCATTAATCCAAGATCACAATTTGTTTTTCATATGTTAAACAATTTTGATTATTTTAATTGCGTTTTTGTTCAATTAAATACATTTTTGAAAACAAATTAGGGTTTTTGGATTAATTCAACCCTCATAAATCATTTTCAAAACACTTTGGGCCTCTAATAGAGTGTAAGACCCAATCGTTTTTTGACCAAATCATTTTTAGGCCTCAATGTATTGTATAAGTCCCGATACCGTCAAAAACAAACGGCGCGATCGTCGCCTTTTCAAAATACCCTTGGGCCTCTCCTTGAGCTATAAGACCCATTCAAAACTCTTGGGCCTCTAATAGAGTGTAAAACCCAATCCCCTTTGTCATACCCCAAATTTTGACCACTAAGATTTCCCATCATTGTGAGAATCTTCATCACAGTATGGAGGAACCATCATGCTTCATCAGTCTCCCCAAAGATGGGTGAGCATCCACTACAATCAAAATTATTCTAGCCCTCTCAGAGCCTTAGGCAAAGGATCAATCAAGGAATGACATGATCTTCAACTTGTCTAACCTCTCAAACATCCACAATGGATCAAGAGGACTTCCTCTTCAAGGATTAAGCACAAGGTTGCTCCCTTATAGGTGGATCAAGCTTCAAGATCGCCAGTGTCACCAAATTAGGGTTTTGGTCGACCAGGGCCTCCAGATGAAAAATTTCATCTGGACACAAGCCAATGATCCAAAACACAACCTAATATACTCCATGGAACCTCATGGACCCAATCATCAAGTTAATTTGGCCTCAAGGGATGCATACATCCAAAATCAGGAATTAGGGTTTCTTGACCTAATTCACCCCTAAGTTGACTTTTAGGGCAAATCATGAACCAAGACCTCAAGAGAGGGTTTGAGGGTCTCTAATATACCATGATGATCCATTTGGAACAATGGATTAATCTAAGAAGTTTGAGCAACAAGTCTCAATTTCATCTACACCACAATTAGGGTTTCGCGAGGAAAGTCAACTGTAACTTTGACTTTTGCCAAGGACATGCTCCCAAACCCTAGGACATGCCTCAATACACCCTATGACATCCATGAAGCATGTCCATCAAGTTTGATTTAGGTCAAGGACATGATTTCTTAAAGAATTGCACAGTTTGGAATTCATCTGATAAAAAGTCAACTGTGCACAAAAGTCAACTTTGACTTTTTGAGATTTTTCACCAAAATGGATTTTTAACCCTAAAATGATGTTAATGTATGATTTGAATCATCATTCATCAAGAAAAATCAAGAAAAGTTGGATAACTTGTAAAAGGGGTAACCATAAAAACTTAGAAAATTTTCTAAGTTAAAAATAAAGTGACAAGGGTACCAAATTTGGAGGATCGTAACTCCTAAACCACAAAGCCATTTTTTCTCATCCAAAGATGAATTTGTAGCCCTCATTACCCTCTACAAAAACTTCAACTAGACCTAAGTCCAATTCATTATGGATTTTGAGTTATGGAGTGATCAAAATGGCTGAAAAATGAAAATGTCACTTTTTCCAACACTTAGTGAAATTTTCACTAAGTCCAAATATGTCCTCACTTTTTGCCAAATGTAGGGGGATTTTTCACTTGGATTCAAAAGAGATCAAAACCAAACATGTTCAAACAGTTATTGTATCATGTAAGGGCTTTCCAAAATGGCCAAGAACATTGCCAAATTCCATTTAAGTCATGAGATATGACATTGGAAAGTTGCCTTGCTGAAATCTGCCAAGGCAAGGCAGATTTTGCATTTTTGCTCGATTTGCCAAAATCAGCCAAATTCAAATGCTCCTATCCACTTGGACATATCTGAGGATTGAATCTAAAGGGGACAATCACTGAGCCAAGCCTCCAAAGTCCATGGAACAAGAAATAGCATGTTGAACCTAGAATGGCCAAAATAGGGACAAGACTCCAAATTTGGATTGAAGCATTCAATGGAAGCATCAAGGTGACATGGATTGAGCCCTTCTCATCTGAAATCAGTCAAGACTTATCCAAGACTAAGGGGGCCAAAGCATTGTGCCCTAACCTACTTAGCAGTTGCCATTCACTATTCCTTGCAAAACAAAATTGCTCTACTATAAATAGAGCTCAATTGTGATCAGTTTAAGTACACCAAAGCCATCTAACAGATGCTTTCCTCAAAATCTCTTTCTCTTGGCAAAAATGCCTTTCTTAGCAAGGTAGCTATCGGTTTTTGAGCTAGAGGGCAATTCCACTCAAACCAATCACTCACACACCTCACATACATCATATAGAAGTGATCCAAACACTCACATAACATATGGAACATAGATTTCACAAAATCACCAGCCAATTGCTCAAGTTCTTGACAGTTTTTCAGTTGAGGTGCCATCTTCAACTCCAAACCATTTCAATTCATTCCAAGCACTCAGACACATCACTTGGCACCTAGGGAAGCTATCCACATCATTGGAACCTAGCTGTAACACCTCCAACACAAAACACGATCACCAGCTGCAAGTGGTAAGCATGAACTCTTCTAACTCTATGATCCATGCAATTTTTGCTGCACAATAATTTGGCCATATGTTCATAATCATGCATGGAATGTTTCCCCTCAATTAATTGCATTGTTTGAATCGTGTATCAAAAATCCCAGCCTTCATGCAGAAATTACTTCATGCATAAATTAGGGTTCTTGAGGATTTTTCATGATTTCTTGTTATATGTTTAATTTAAATGAAATTAATGGACATAGACATGATCGTGAGGTTGAGACGAGCATAATGATATGTGGATTGCATGTTATAATCAAGTATTCAGTGAGATTGGAGAGAAAATGCAAATCTGGCTAAGCCCAGAACACGCACGTGTTCTTGGTGTGTTCTTGGCGCCATTTTTAGAAATTTGAATATTTGAATTTTGTGATTTTTATTTAATTGATTCAAAAATTAATTTCTCTCTGAGTTTTAATGATTTTGAGTTGATTCGTTTTTTAATAATTCACAAAAATGTTAAAATATTTTATTTTATCAAAAAATCTCAAAAATATTATTTATTTCATATAATTGATATTTTTCCAAAGAATTAATATTTTAATTGTTTTTGACATTTTAAATATTTTTTCCACATTGATTTTGCAACTTTTAATGCTATCTAATTATTTTGTAGGTCAATACTTAATTTTTGAAGCATTAATCCAAGATCACAATTTGTTTTTCATATGTTAAACAATTTTGATTATTTTAATTGCGTTTTTGTTCAATTAAATACATTTTTGAAAACAAATTAGGGTTTTTGGATTAATTCAACCCTCATAAATCATTTTCAAAACACTTTGGGCCTCTAATAGAGTGTAAGACCCAATCGTTTTTTGACCAAATCATTTTTAGGCCTCAATGTATTGTATAAGTCCCGATACCGTCAAACACAAACGGCGCGATCGTCGCCTTTTCAAAATACCCTTGGGCCTCTCCTTGAGCTATAAGACCCATTCAAAACTCTTGGGCCTCTAATAGAGTGTAAAACCCAATCCCCTTTGTCATACCCCAAATTTTGACCACTAAGATTTCCCATCATTGTGAGAATCATCATCACAGTATGGAGGAACCATCATGCTTCATCAGTCTCCCCAAAGATGGGTGAGCATCCACTACAATCAAAATTATTCTAGCCCTCTCAGAGCCTTAGGCAAAGGATCAATCAAGGAATGACATGATCTTCAACTTGTCTAACCTCTCAAACATCCACAATGGATCAAGAGGACTCCCACTTCAAGGATTAAGCACAAGGTTGCTCCCTTATAAGTGGATCAAGCTTCAAGATCGCCAGTGTCACCAAATTAGGGTTTTGGTCGACCAGGGCCTCCAGATGAAAAATTTCATCTGGACACAAGCCAATGATCCAAAACACAACCTAATATACTCCATGGAACCTCATGGACCCAATCATCAAGTTAATTTGGCCTCAAGGGATGCATACATCCAAAATCAGGAATTAGGGTTTCTTGACCTAATTCACCCCTAAGTTGACTTTTAGGGCAAATCATGAACCAAGACCTCAAGAGAGGGTTTGAGGGTCTCTAATATACCATGATGATCCATTTGGAACAATGGATTAATCTAAGAAGTTTGAGCAACAAGTCTCAATTTCATCTACACCACAATTAGGGTTTCGCGAGGAAAGTCAACTGTAACTTTGACTTTTGACCAGGACATGCTCCCAAACCCTAGGACATGCCTCAATACACCCTATGACATCCATGAAGCATGTCCATCAAGTTTGATTTAGGTCAAGGACATGATTTCTTAAAGAATTGCACAGTTTGGAATTCATCTGATAAAAAGTCAACTGTGCACAAAAGTCAACTTTGACTTTTTGAGATTTTTCACCAAAATGGATTTTTAACCCTAAAATGATGTTAATGTATGATTTGAATCATCATTCATCAAGAAAAATCAAGAAAAGTTGGATAACTTGTAAAAGGGGTAACCATAAAAACTTAGAAAATTTTCTAAGTTAAAAATAAAGTGACAAGGGTACCAAATTTGGAGGATCGTAACTCCTAAACCACAAAGCCATTTTTTCTCATCCAAAGATGGATTTGTAGCCCTCATTACCCTCTACAAAAACTTCAACTAGACCTAAGTCCAATTCATTATGGATTTTGAGTTATGGAGTGATCAAAATGGCTGAAAAATGAAAATGTCACTTTTTCCAACACTTAGTGAAATTTTCACTAAGTCCAAATCTGTCCTCACTTTTTGCCAAATGTAGGGGGATTTTTCACTTGGATTCAAAAGAGATCAAAACCAAACATGTTCAAACAGTTATTGTATCATGTAAGGGCTTTCCAAAATGGCCAAGAACATTGCCAAATTCCATTTAAGTCATGAGATATGACATTGGAAAGTTGCCTTGCTGAAATCTGCCAAGGCAAGGCAGATTTTGCATTTTTGCTCGATTTGCCAAAATCAGCCAAATTCAAATGCTCCTATCCACTTGGACATATCTGAGGATTGAATCTAAAGGGGACAATCACTGAGCCAAGCCTCCAAAGTCCATGGAACAAGAAATAGCATGTTGAACCTAGAATGGCCAAAATAGGGACAAGACTCCAAATTTGGATTGAAGCATTCAATGGAAGCATCAAGGTGACATGGATTGAGCCCTTCTCATCTGAAATCAGTCAAGACTTATCCAAGACTAAGGGGGCCAAATCATTGTGCCCTAACCTACTTAGCAGTTGCCATTCACTATTCCTTGCAAAACAAAATTGCTCTACTATAAATAGAGCTCAATTGTGATCAATTTAAGTACACCAAAGCCATCTAACAGATGCTTTCCTCAAAATCTCTTTCTCTTGGCAAAAATGCATTTCTTAGCAAGGTAGCTATCGGTTTTTGAGCTAGAGGGAAATTCCACTCAAACCAATCACTCACACACCTCACATACATCATATAGAAGTGATCCAAACACTCACATAACATATGGAACACAGATTTCACAAAATCACCAGCCAATTGCTCAAGTTCTTGACAGTTTTTCAGTTGAGGTGCCATCTTCAACTCCAAACCATTTCAATTCATTCCAAGCACTCAGACACATCACTTGGCACCTAGGGAAGCTATCCACATCATTGGAACCTAGCTGTAACACCTCCAACACAAAACACGATCACCAGCTGCAAGTGGTAAGCATGAACTCTTCTAACTCTATGATCCATGCAATTTTTGCTCCACAATGATTTGGCCATATGTTCGTAATCATGCATGGAATGTTTCCCCTCAATTAATTGCATTGTTTGAATCGTGTATCAAAAATCCCAGCCTTCATGCAGAAATTACTTCATGCAGAAATTAGGGTTCTTGAGGATTTTTCATGATTTCTTGTTATATGTTTAATTTAAATGAAATTAATGAACATAGACATGATCGTGAGGTTGAGACGAGCATAATGATATGTGGATTGCATGTTATAATCAAGTATTCAGTGAGATTGGAGAGAAAATGCAAATCTGGCTAAGCCCAGAACACGCGCGTGTTCTTGGTGTGTTCTTGGCGCCATTTTTAGAAATTTGAATATTTGAATTTTGTGATTTTTATTTAATTGATTCAAAAATTAATTTCTCTCTGAGTTTTAATGATTTTGAGTTGATTCGTTTTTTAATAATTCACAAAAATGTTAAAATATTTTATTTTATCAAAAAATCTCAAAAATATTATTTATTTCATATAATTGATATTTTTCCAAAGAATTAATATTTTAATTGTTTTTGACATTTTAAATATTTTTTCCACATTGATTTTGCAACTTTTAATGCTATCTAATTATTTTGTAGGTCAATACTTAATTTTTGAAGCATTAATCCAAGATCACAATTTGTTTTTCATATGTTAAACAATTTTGATTATTTTAATTGCGTTTTTGTTCAATTAAATACATTTTTGAAAACAAATTAGGGTTTTTGGATTAATTCAACCCTCATAAATCATTTTCAAAACACTTTGGGCCTCTAATAGAGTGTAAGACCCAATCGTTTTTTGACCAAATCATTTTTAGGCCTCAATGTATTGTATAAGTCCCGATACCGTCAAAAACAAACGGCGCGATCGTCGCCTTTTCAAAATACCCTTGGGCCTCTCCTTGAGCTATAAGACCCATTCAAAACTCTTGGGCCTCTAATAGAGTGTAAAACCCAATCCCCTTTGTCATACCCCAAATTTTGACCACTAAGATTTCCCATCATTGTGAGAATCATCATCACAGTATGGAGGAACCATCATGCTTCATCAGTCTCCCCAAAGATGGGTGAGCATCCACTACAATCAAAATTATTCTAGCCCTCTCAGAGCCTTAGGCAAAGGATCAATCAAGGAATGACATGATCTTCAACTTGTCTAACCTCTCAAACATCCACAATGGATCAAGAGGACTCCCACTTCAAGGATTAAGCACAAGGTTGCTCCCTTATAGGTGGATCAAGCTTCAAGATCGCCAGTGTCACCAAATTAGGGTTTTGGTCGACCAGGGCCTCCAGATGAAAAATTTCATCTGGACACAAGCCAATGATCCAAAACACAACCTAATATACTCCATGGAACCTCATGGACCCAATCATCAAGTTAATTTGGCCTCAAGGGATGCATACATCCAAAATCAGGAATTAGGGTTTCTTGACCTAATTCACCCCTAAGTTGACTTTTAGGGCAAATCATGAACCAAGACCTCAAGAGAGGGTTTGAGGGTCTCTAATATACCATGATGATCCATTTGGAACAATGGATTAATCTAAGAAGTTTGAGCAACAAGTCTCAATTTCATCTACACCACAATTAGGGTTTCGCGAGGAAAGTCAACTGTAACTTTGACTTTTGACCAGGACATGCTCCCAAACCCTAGGACATGCCTCAATACACCCTATGACATCCATGAAGCATGTCCATCAAGTTTGATTTAGGTCAAGGACATGATTTCTTAAAGAATTGCACAGTTTGGAATTCATCTGATAAAAAGTCAACTGTGCACAAAAGTCAACTTTGACTTTTTGAGATTTTTCACCAAAATGGATTTTTAACCCTAAAATGATGTTAATGTATGATTTGAATCATCATTCATCAAGAAAAATCAAGAAAAGTTGGATAACTTGTAAAAGGGGTAACCATAAAAACTTAGAAAATTTTCTAAGTTAAAAATAAAGTGACAAGGGTACCAAATTTGGAGGATCGTAACTCCTAAACCACAAAGCCATTTTTTCTCATCCAAAGATGGATTTGTAGCCCTCATTACCCTCTACAAAAACTTCAACTAGACCTAAGTCCAATTCATTATGGATTTTGAGTTATGGAGTGATCAAAATGGCTGAAAAATGAAAATGTCACTTTTTCCAACACTTAGTGAAATTTTCACTAAGTCCAAATCTGTCCTCACTTTTTGCCAAATGTAGGGGGATTTTTCACTTGGATTCAAAAGAGATCAAAACCAAACATGTTCAAACAGTTATTGTATCATGTAAGGGTTTTCCAAAATGGCCAAGAACATTGCCAAATTCCATTTAAGTCATGAGATATGACATTGGAAAGTTGCCTTGCTGAAATCTGCCAAGGCAAGGCAGATTTTGCATTTTTGCTCGATTTGCCAAAATCAGCCAAATTCAAATGCTCCTATCCACTTGGACATATCTGAGGAGTGAATCTAAAGGGGACAATCATTGAGCCAAGCCTCCAAAGTCCATGGAACAAGAAATAGCATGTTGAACCTAGAATGGCCAAAATAGGGACAAGACTCCAAATTTGGATTGAAGCATTCAACGGAAGCATCAAGGTGACATGGATTGAGCCCTTCTCATCTGAAATCAGTCAAGACTTATCCAAGACTAAGGGGGCCAAAGCATTGTGCCCTAACCTACTTAGCAGTTGCCATTCACTATTCCTTGCAAAACAAAATTGCTCTACTATAAATAGAGCTCAATTGTGATCAATTTAAGTACACCAAAGCCATCTAACAGATGCTTTCCTCAAAATCTCTTTCTCTTGGCAAAAATGCCTTTCTTAGCAAGGTAGCTATCGGTTTTTGAGCTAGAGGGAAATTCCACTCAAACCAATCACTCACACACCTCACATACATCATATAGAAGTGATCCAAACACTCACATAACATATGGAACACAGATTTCACAAAATCACCAGCCAATTGCTCAAGTTCTTGACAGTTTTTCAGTTGAGGTGCCATCTTCAACTCCAAACCATTTCAATTCATTCCAAGCACTCAGACACATCACTTGGCACCTAGGGAAGCTATCCACATCATTGGAACCTAGCTGTAACACCTCCAACACAAAACACGATCACCAGCTGCAAGTGGTAAGCATGAACTCTTCTAACTCTATGATCCATGCAATTTTTGCTGCACAATGATTTGGCCATATGTTCGTAATCATGCATGGAATGTTTCCCCTCAATTAATTGCATTGTTTGAATCGTGTATCAAAAATCCCAGCCTTCATGCAGAAATTACTTCATGCAGAAATTAGGGTTCTTGAGGATTTTTCATGATTTCTTGTTATATGTTTAATTTAAATGAAATTAATGAACATAGACATGATCGTGAGGTTGAGACGAGCATAATGATATGTGGATTGCATGTTATAATCAAGTATTCAGTGAGATTGGAGAGAAAATGCAAATCTGGCTAAGCCCAGAACACGCGCGTGTTCTTGGTGTGTTCTTGGCGCCATTTTTAGAAATTTGAATATTTGAATTTTGTGATTTTTATTTAATTGATTCAAAAATTAATTTCTCTCTGAGTTTTAATGATTTTGAGTTGATTCGTTTTTTAATAATTCACAAAAATGTTAAGATATTTTATTTTATCAAAAAATCTCAAAAATATTATTTATTTCATATAATTGATATTTTTCCAACGAATTAATATTTTAATTGTTTTTGACATTTTAAATATTTTTTCCACATTGATTTTGCAACTTTTAATGCTATCTAATTATTTTGTAGGTCAATACTTAATTTTTGAAGCATTAATCCAAGATCACAATTTGTTTTTCATATGTTAAACAATTTTGATTATTTTAATTGCGTTTTTGTTCAATTAAATACATTTTTGAAAACAAATTAGGGTTTTTGGATTAATTCAACCCTCATAAATCATTTTCAAAACACTTTGGGCCTCTAATAGAATGTAAGACCCAATCGTTTTTTGACCAAATCATTTTTAGGCCTCAATGTATTGTATAAGTCCCGATACCGTAAAAAACAAACGGCGCGATCGTCGCCTTTTCAAAATACCCTTGGGCCTCTCCTTGAGCTATAAGACCCATTCAAAACTCTTGGGCCTCTAATAGAGTGTAAAACCCAATCCCCTTTGTCATACCCCAAATTTTGACCACTAAGATTTCCCATCATTGTGAGAATCATCATCACAGTATGGAGGAACCATCATGCTTCATCAGTCTCCCCAAAGATGGGTGAGCATCCACTACAATCAAAATTATTCTAGCCCTCTCAGAGCCTTAGGCAAAGGATCAATCAAGGAATGACATGATCTTCAACTTGTCTAACCTCTCAAACATCCACAATGGATCAAGAGGACTCCCACTTCAAGGATTAAGCACAAGGTTGCTCCCTTATAGGTGGATCAAGCTTCAAGATCGCCAGTGTCACCAAATTAGGGTTTTGGTCGACCAGGGCCTCCAGATGAAAAATTTCATCTGGACACAAGCCAATGATCCAAAACACAACCTAATATACTCCATGGAACCTCATGGACCCAATCATCAAGTTAATTTGGCCTCAAGGGATGCATACATCCAAAATCAGGAATTAGGGTTTCTTGACCTAATTCACCCCTAAGTTGACTTTTAGGGCAAATCATGAACCAAGACCTCAAGAGAGGGTTTGAGGGTCTCTAATATACCATGATGATCCATTTGGAACAATGGATTAATCTAAGAAGTTTGAGCAACAAGTCTCAATTTCATCTACACCACAATTAGGGTTTCGCGAGGAAAGTCAACTGTAACTTTGACTTTTGACCAGGACATGCTCCCAAACCCTAGGACATGCCTCAATACACCCTATGACATCCATGAAGCATGTCCATCAAGTTTGATTTAGGTCAAGGACATGATTTCTTAAAGAATTGCACAGTTTGGAATTCATCTGATAAAAAGTCAACTGTGCACAAAAGTCAACTTTGACTTTTTGAGATTTTTCACCAAAATGGATTTTTAACCCTAAAATGATGTTAATGTATGATTTGAATCATCATTCATCAAGAAAAATCAAGAAAAGTTGGATAACTTGTAAAAGGGGTAACCATAAAAACTTAGAAAATTTTCTAAGTTAAAAATAAAGTGACAAGGGTACCAAATTTGGAGGATCGTAACTCCTAAACCACAAAGCCATTTTTTCTCATCCAAAGATGGATTTGTAGCCCTCATTACCCTCTACAAAAACTTCAACTAGACCTAAGTCCAATTCATTATGGATTTTGAGTTATGGAGTGATCAAAATGGCTGAAAAATGAAAATGTCACTTTTTCCAACACTTAGTGAAATTTTCACTAAGTCCAAATCTGTCCTCACTTTTTGCCAAATGTAGGGGGATTTTTCACTTGGATTCAAAAGAGATCAAAACCAAACATGTTCAAACAGTTATTGTATCATGTAAGGGTTTTCCAAAATGGCCAAGAACATTGCCAAATTCCATTTAAGTCATGAGATATGACATTGGAAAGTTGCCTTGCTGAAATCTGCCAAGGCAAGGCAGATTTTGCATTTTTGCTCGATTTGCCAAAATCAGCCAAATTCAAATGCTCCTATCCACTTGGACATATCTGAGGAGTGAATCTAAAGGGGACAATCATTGAGCCAAGCCTCCAAAGTCCATGGAACAAGAAATAGCATGTTGAACCTAGAATGGCCAAAATAGGGACAAGACTCCAAATTTGGATTGAAGCATTCAACGGAAGCATCAAGGTGACATGGATTGAGCCCTTCTCATCTGAAATCAGTCAAGACTTATCCAAGACTAAGGGGGCCAAAGCATTGTGCCCTAACCTACTTAGCAGTTGCCATTCACTATTCCTTGCAAAACAAAATTGCTCTACTATAAATAGAGCTCAATTGTGATCAATTTAAGTACACCAAAGCCATCTAACAGATGCTTTCCTCAAAATCTCTTTCTCTTGGCAAAAATGCCTTTCTTAGCAAGGTAGCTATCGGTTTTTGAGCTAGAGGGAAATTCCACTCAAACCAATCACTCACACACCTCACATACATCATATAGAAGTGATCCAAACACTCACATAACATATGGAACACAGATTTCACAAAATCACCAGCCAATTGCTCAAGTTCTTGACAGTTTTTCAGTTGAGGTGCCATCTTCAACTCCAAACCATTTCAATTCATTCCAAGCACTCAGACACATCACTTGGCACCTAGGGAAGCTATCCACATCATTGGAACCTAGCTGTAACACCTCCAACACAAAACACGATCACCAGCTGCAAGTGGTAAGCATGAACTCTTCTAACTCTATGATCCATGCAATTTTTGCTGCACAATGATTTGGCCATATGTTCGTAATCATGCATGGAATGTTTCCCCTCAATTAATTGCATTGTTTGAATCGTGTATCAAAAATCCCAGCCTTCATGCAGAAATTACTTCATGCAGAACTTAGGGTTCTTGAGGATTTTTCATGATTTCTTGTTATATGTTTAATTTAAATGAAATTAATGAACATAGACATGATCGTGAGGTTGAGACGAGCATAATGATATGTGGATTGCATGTTATAATCAAGTATTCAGTGAGATTGGAGAGAAAATGCAAATCTGGCTAAGCCCAGAACACGCGCGTGTTCTTGGTGTGTTCTTGGCGCCATTTTTAGAAATTTGAATATTTGAATTTTGTGATTTTTATTTAATTGATTCAAAAATTAATTTCTCTCTGAGTTTTAATGATTTTGAGTTGATTCGTTTTTTAATAATTCACAAAAATGTTAAAATATTTTATTTTATCAAAAAATCTCCAAAATATTATTTATTTCATATAATTGATATTTTTCCAAAGAATTAATATTTTAATTGTTTTTGACATTTTAAATATTTTTTCCACATTGATTTTGCAACTTTTAATGCTATCTAATTATTTTGTAGGTCAATACTTAATTTTTGAAGCATTAATCCAAGATCACAATTTGTTTTTCATATGTTAAACAATTTTGATTATTTTAATTGCGTTTTTGTTCAATTAAATACATTTTTGAAAACAAATTAGGGTTTTTGGATTAATTCAACCCTCATAAATCATTTTCAAAACACTTTGGGCCTCTAATAGAGTGTAAGACCCAATCGTTTTTTGACCAAATCATTTTTAGGCCTCAATGTATTGTATAAGTCCCGATACCGTCAAAAACAAACGGCGCGATCGTCGCCCTTTCAAAATACCCTTGGGCCTCTCCTTGAGCTATAAGACCCATTCAAAACTCTTGGGCCTCTAATAGAGTGTAAAATCCAATCCCCTTTGTCATACCCCAAATTTTGACCACTAAGATTTCCCATCATTGTGAGAATCATCATCACAGTATGGAGGAACCATCATGCTTCATCAGTCTCCCCAAAGATGGGTGAGCATCCACTACAATCAAAATTATTCTAGCCCTCTCAGAGCCTTAGGCAAAGGATCAATCAAGGAATGACATGATCTTCAACTTGTCTAACCACTCAAACATCCACAATGGATCAAGAGGACTCCCACTTCAAGGATTAAGCACAAGGTTGCTCCCTTATAGGTGGATCAAGCTTCAAGATCGCCAGTGTCACCAAATTAGGGTTTTGGTCGACCAGGGCCTCCAGATGAAAAATTTCATCTGGACACAAGCCAATGATCCAAAACACAACCTAATATACTCCATGGAACCTCATGGACCCAATCATCAAGTTAATTTGGCCTCAAGGGATGCATACATCCAAAATCAGGAATTAGGGTTTCTTGACCTAATTCACCCCTAAGTTGACTTTTAGGGCAAATCATGAACCAAGACCTCAAGAGAGGGTTTGAGGGTCTCTAATATACCATGATGATCCATTTGGAACAATGGATTAATCTAAGAAGTTTGAGCAACAAGTCTCAATTTCATCTACACCACAATTAGGGTTTCGCGAGGAAAGTCAACTGTAACTTTGACTTTTGACCAGGACATGCTCCCAAACCCTAGGACATGCCTCAATACACCCTATGACATCCATGAAGCATGTCCATCAAGTTTGATTTAGGTCAAGGACATGATTTCTTAAAGAATTGCACAGTTTGGAATTCATCTGATAAAAAGTCAACTGTGCACAAAAGTCAACTTTGACTTTTTGAGATTTTTCACCAAAATGGATTTTTAACCCTAAAATGATGTTAATGTATGATTTGAATCATCATTCATCAAGAAAAATCAAGAAAAGTTGGATAACTTGTAAAAGGGGTAACCATAAAAACTTAGAAAATTTTCTAAGTTAAAAATAAAGTGACAAGGGTACCAAATTTGGAGGATCGTAACTCCTAAACCACAAAGCCATTTTTTCTCATCCAAAGATGGATTTGTAGCCCTCATTACCCTCTACAAAAACTTCAACTAGACCTAAGTCCAATTCATTATGGATTTTGAGTTATGGAGTGATCAAAATGGCTGAAAAATGAAAATGTCACTTTTTCCAACACTTAGTGAAATTTTCACTAAGTCCAAATCTGTCCTCACTTTTTGCCAAATGTAGGGGGATTTTTCACTTGGATTCAAAAGAGATCAAAACCAAACATGTTCAAACAGTTATTGTATCATGTAAGGGCTTTCCAAAATGGCCAAGAACATTGCCAAATTCCATTTAAGTCATGAGATATGACATTGGAAAGTTGCCTTGCTGAAATCTGCCAAGGCAAGGCAGATTTTGCATTTTTGCTCGATTTGCCAAAATCAGCCAAATTCAAATGCTCCTATCCACTTGGACATATCTGAGGATTGAATCTAAAGGGGACAATCACTGAGCCAAGCCTCCAAAGTCCATGGAACAAGAAATAGCATGTTGAACCTAGAATGGCCAAAATAGGGACAAGACTCCAAATTTGGATTGAAGCATTCAATGGAAGCATCAAGGTGACATGGATTGAGCCCTTCTCATCTGAAATCAGTCAAGACTTATCCAAGACTAAGGGGGCCAAAGCATTGTGCCCAAACCTACTTAGCAGTTGCCATTCACTATTCCTTGCAAAACAAAATTGCTCTACTATAAATAGAGCTCAATTGTGATCAATTTAAGTACACCAAAGCCATCTAACAGATGCTTTCCTCAAAATCTCTTTCTCTTGGCAAAAATGCCTTTCTTAGCAAGGTAGCTATCGGTTTTTGAGCTAGAGGGCAATTCCACTCAAACCAATCACTCACACACCTCACATACATCATATAGAAGTGATCCAAACACTCACATAACATATGGAACACAGATTTCACAAAATCACCAGCCAATTGCTCAAGTTCTTGACAGTTTTTCAGTTGAGGTGCCATCTTGAACTCCAAACCATTTCAATTCATTCCAAGCACTCAGACACATCACTTGGCACCTAGGGAAGCTATCCACATCATTGGAACCTAGCTATAACACCTCCAACACAAAACACGATCACCAGCTGCAAGTGGTAAGCATGAACTCTTCTAACTCTATGATCCATGCAATTTTTGCTGCACAATAATTTGGCCATATGTTCATAATCATGCATGGAATGTTTCCCCTCAATTAATTGCATTGTTTGAATCGTGTATCAAAAATCCCAGCCTTCATGCAGAAATTACTTCATGCAGAAATTAGGGTTCTTGAGGATTTTTCATGATTTCTTGTTATATGTTTAATTTAAATGAAATTAATGGACATAGACATGATCGTGAGGTTGAGACGAGCATAATGATATGTGGATTGCATGTTATAATCAAGTATTCAGTGAGATTGGAGAGAAAATGCAAATCTGGCTAAGCCCAGAACACGCACGTGTTCTTGGTGTGTTCTTGGCGCCATTTTTAGAAATTTGAATATTTGAATTTTGTGATTTTTATTTAATTGATTCAAAAATTAATTTCTCTCTGAGTTTTAATGATTTTGAGTTGATTCGTTTTTTAATAATTCACAAAAATGTTAAGATATTTTATTTTATCAAAAAATCTCAAAAATATTATTTATTTCATATAATTGATATTTTTCCAACGAATTAATATTTTAATTGTTTTTGACATTTTAAATATTTTTTCCACATTGATTTTGCAACTTTTAATGCTATCTAATTATTTTGTAGGTCAATACTTAATTTTTGAAGCATTAATCCAAGATCACAATTTGTTTTTCATATGTTAAACAATTTTGATTATTTTAATTGCGTTTTTGTTCAATTAAATACATTTTTGAAAACAAATTAGGGTTTTTGGATTAATTCAACCCTCATAAATCATTTTCAAAACACTTTGGGCCTCTAATAGAGTGTAAGACCCAATCGTTTTTTGACCAAATCATTTTTAGGCCTCAATGTATTGTATAAGTCCCGATACCGTCAAAAACAAACGGCGCGATCGTCGCCTTTTCAAAATACCCTTGGGCCTCTCCTTGAGCTATAAGACCCATTCAAAACTCTTGGGCCTCTAATAGAGTGTAAAACCCAATCCCCTTTGTCATACCCCAAATTTTGACCACTAAGATTTCCCATCATTGTGAGAATCATCATCACAGTATGGAGGAACCATCATGCTTCATCAGTCTCCCCAAAGATGGGTGAGCATCCACTACAATCAAAATTATTCTAGCCCTCTCAGAGCCTTAGGCAAAGGATCAATCAAGGAATGACATGATCTTCAACTTGTCTAACCACTCAAACATCCACAATGGATCAAGAGGACTCCCACTTCAAGGATTAAGCACAAGGTTGCTCCCTTATAGGTGGATCAAGCTTCAAGATCGCCAGTGTCACCAAATTAGGGTTTTGGTCGACCAGGGCCTCCAGATGAAAAATTTCATCTGGACACAAGCCAATGATCCAAAACACAACCTAATATACTCCATGGAACCTCATGGACCCAATCATCAAGTTAATTTGGCCTCAAGGGATGCATACATCCAAAATCAGGAATTAGGGTTTCTTGACCTAATTCACCCCTAAGTTGACTTTTAGGGCAAATCATGAACCAAGACCTCAAGAGAGGGTTTGAGGGTCTCTAATATACCATGATGATCCATTTGGAACAATGGATTAATCTAAGAAGTTTGAGCAACAAGTCTCAATTTCATCTACACCACAATTAGGGTTTCGCGAGGAAAGTCAACTGTAACTTTGACTTTTGACCAGGACATGCTCCCAAACCCTAGGACATGCCTCAATACACCCTATGACATCCATGAAGCATGTCCATCAAGTTTGATTTAGGTCAAGGACATGATTTCTTAAAGAATTGCACAGTTTGGAATTCATCTGATAAAAAGTCAACTGTGCACAAAAGTCAACTTTGACTTTTTGAGATTTTTCACCAAAATGGATTTTTAACC
The DNA here is from genome assembly GCA_022829125.1 of Lathyrus tuberosus. Classification (NCBI taxonomy): domain Eukaryota; kingdom Viridiplantae; phylum Streptophyta; class Magnoliopsida; order Fabales; family Fabaceae; genus Lathyrus; species Lathyrus tuberosus. The sequence goes on from JALAZF010000497.1 coordinate 627,816, forward strand.
CTAAAATGATATTAATGTATGATTTGAATCATCATTCATCAAGAAAAATCAAGAAAAGTTGGATAACTTGTAAAAGGGGTAACCATAAAAACTTAGAAAATTTTCTAAGTTAAAAATAAAGTGACAAGGGTACCAAATTTGGAGGATCGTAACTCCTAAACCACAAAGCCATTTTTTCTCATCCAAAGATGGATTTGTAGCCCTCATTACCCTCTACAAAAACTTCAACTAGACCTAAGTCCAATTCATTATGGATTTTGAGTTATGGAGTGATCAAAATGGCTGAAAAATGAAAATGTCACTTTTTCCAACACTTAGTGAAATTTTCACTAAGTCCAAATCTGTCCTCACTTTTTGCCAAATGTAGGGGGATTTTTCACTTGGATTCAAAAGAGATCAAAACCAAACATGTTCAAACAGTTATTGTATCATGTAAGGGCTTTCCAAAATGGCCAAGAACATTGCCAAATTCCATTTAAGTCATGAGATATGACATTGGAAAGTTGCCTTGCTGAAATCTGCCAAGGCAAGGCAGATTTTGCATTTTTGCTCGATTTGCCAAAATCAGCCAAATTCAAATGCTCCTATCCACTTGGACATATCTGAGGATTGAATCTAAAGGGGACAATCACTGAGCCAAGCCTCCAAAGTCCATGGAACAAGAAATAGCATGTTGAACCTAGAATGGCCAAAATAGGGACAAGACTCCAAATTTGGATTGAAGCATTCAATGGAAGCATCAAGGTGACATGGATTGAGCCCTTCTCATCTGAAATCAGTCAAGACTTATCCAAGACTAAGGGGGCCAAAGCATTGTGCCCAAACCTACTTAGCAGTTGCCATTCACTATTCCTTGCAAAACAAAATTGCTCTACTATAAATAGAGCTCAATTGTGATCAATTTAAGTACACCAAAGCCATCTAACAGATGCTTTCCTCAAAATCTCTTTCTCTTGGCAAAAATGCCTTTCTTAGCAAGGTAGCTATCGGTTTTTGAGCTAGAGGGCAATTCCACTCAAACCAATCACTCACACACCTCACATACATCATATAGAAGTGATCCAAACACTCACATAACATATGGAACACAGATTTCACAAAATCACCAGCCAATTGCTCAAGTTCTTGACAGTTTTTCAGTTGAGGTGCCATCTTCAACTCCAAACCATTTCAATTCATTCCAAGCACTCAGACACATCACTTGGCACCTAGGGAAGCTATCCACATCATTGGAACCTAGCTATAACACCTCCAACACAAAACACGATCACCAGCTGCAAGTGGTAAGCATGAACTCTTTTAACTCTATGATCCATGCAATTTTTGCTGCACAATAATTTGGCCATATGTTCATAATCATGCATGGAATGTTTCCCCTCAATTAATTGCATTGTTTGAATCGTGTATCAAAAATCCCAGCCTTCATGCAGAAATTACTTCATGCAGAAATTAGGGTTCTTGAGGATTTTTCATGATTTCTTGTTATATGTTTAATTTAAATGAAATTAATGGACATAGACATGATCGTGAGGTTGAGACGAGCATAATGATATGTGGATTGCATGTTATAATCAAGTATTCAGTGAGATTGGAGAGAAAATGCAAATCTGGCTAAGCCCAGAACACGCACGTGTTCTTGGTGTGTTCTTGGCGCCATTTTTAGAAATTTGAATATTTGAATTTTGTGATTTTTATTTAATTGATTCAAAAATTAATTTCTCTCTGAGTTTTAATGATTTTGAGTTGATTCGTTTTTTAATAATTCACAAAAATGTTAAGATATTTTATTTTATCAAAAAATCTCAAAAATATTATTTATTTCATATAATTGATATTTTTCCAAAGAATTAATATTTTAATTGTTTTTGACATTTTAAATATTTTTTCCACATTGATTTTGCAACTTTTAATGCTATCTAATTATTTTGTAGGTCAATACTTAATTTTTGAAGCATTAATCCAAGATCACAATTTGTTTTTCATATGTTAAACAATTTTGATTATTTTAATTGCGTTTTTGTTCAATTAAATACATTTTTGAAAACAAATTAGGGTTTTTGGATTAATTCAACCCTCATAAATCATTTTCAAAACACTTTGGGCCTCTAATAGAGTGTAAGACCCAATCGTTTTTTGACCAAATCATTTTTAGGCCTCAATGTATTGTATAAGTCCCGATACCGTCAAAAACAAACGGCGCGATCGTAGCCTTTTCAAAATACCCTTGGGCCTCTCCTTGAGCTATAAGACCCATTCAAAACTCTTGGGCCTCTAATAGAGTGTAAAACCCAATCCCCTTTGTCATACCCCAAATTTTGACCACTAAGATTTCCCATCATTGTGAGAATCATCATCACAGTATGGAGGAACCATCATGCTTCATCAGTCTCCCCAAAGATGGGTGAGCATCCACTACAATCAAAATTATTCTAGCCCTCTCAGAGCCTTAGGAAAAGGATCAATCAAGGAATGACATGATCTTCAACTTGTCTAACCTCTCAAACATCCACAATGGATCAAGAGGACTCCCACTTCAAGGATTAAGCACAAGGTTGCTCCCTTATATGTGGATCAAGCTTCAAGATCGCCAGTGTCACCAAATTAGGGTTTTGGTCGACCAGGGCCTCCAGATGAAAAATTTCATCTGGACACAAGCCAATGATCCAAAACACAACCTAATATACTCCATGGAACCTCATGGACCCAATCATCAAGTTAATTTGGCCTCAAGGGATGCATACATCCAAAATCAGGAATTAGGGTTTCTTGACCTAATTCACCCCTAAGTTGACTTTTAGGGCAAATGATGAACCAAGACCTCAAGAGAGGGTTTGAGGATCTCTAATATACCATGATGATCCATTTGGAACAATGGATTAATCTAAGAAGTTTGAGCAACAAGTCTAAATTTCATCTACACCACAATTAGGGTTTCGCGAGGAAAGTCAACTGTAACTTTGACTTTTGACCAGGACATGCTCCCAAACCCTAGGACATTCCTCAATACACCCTATGACATCCATGAAGCATGTCCATCAAGTTTGATTTAGGTCAAGGACATGATTTCTTAAAGAATTGCACAGTTTGGAATTCATCTGATAAAAAGTCAACTGTGCACAAAAGTCAACTTTGACTTTTTGAGATTTTTCACCAAAATGGATTTTTAACCCTAAAATGATGTTAATGTATGATTTGAATCATCATTCATCAAGAAAAATCAAGAAAAGTTGGATAACTTGTAAAAGGGGTAACCATAAAAACTTAGAAAATTTTCTAAGTTAAAAATAAAGTGACAAGGGTACCAAATTTGGAGGATCGTAACTCCTAAACCACAAGGCCATTTTTTCTCATCCAAAGATGGATTTGTAGCCCTCATTACCCTCTACAAAAACTTCAACTAGACCTAAGTCCAATTCATTATGGATTTTGAGTTATGGAGTGATCAAAATGGCTGAAAAATGAAAATGTAACTTTTTCCAACACTTAGTGAAATTTTCACTAAGTCCAAATCTGTCCTCACTTTTTGCCAAATGTAGGGGGATTTTTCACTTGGATTCAAAAGAGATCAAAACCAAACATGTTCAAACAGTTATTGTATCATGTAAGGGCTTTCCAAAATGGCCAAGAACATTGCCAAATTCCATTTAAGTCATGAGATATGACATTGGAAAGTTGCCTTGCTGAAATCTGCCAAGGCAAGGCAGATTTTGCATTTTTGCTCGATTTGCCAAAATCAGCCAAATTCAAATGCTCCTATCCACTTGGACATATCTGAGGATTGAATCTAAAGGGGACAATCACTGAGCCAAGACTCCAAAGTCCATGGAACAAGAAATAGCATGTTGAACCTAGAATGGCCAAAATAGGGACAAGACTCCAAATTTGGATTGAAGCATTCAATGGAAGCATCAAGGTGACATGGACTGAGCCCTTCTCATCTGAAATCAGTCAAGACTTATCCAAGACTAAGGGGGCCAAAGCATTGTGCCCTAACCTACTTAGCAGTTGCCATTCACTATTCCTTGCAAAACAAAATTGCTCTACTATAAATAGAGCTCAATTGTGATCAGTTTCAGTACACCAAAGCCATATAACAGATGCTTTCCTCAAAATCTCTTTCTCTTGGCAAAAATGCCTTTCTTAGCAAGGTAGCTATCGGTTTTTGAGCTAGAGGGCAATTCCACTCAAACCAATCACTCACACACCTCACATACATCATATAGAAGTGATCCAAACACTCACATAACATATGGAACACAGATTTCACAAAATCACCAGCCAATTGCTCAAGTTCTTGACAGTTTTTCAGTTGAGGTGCCATCTTCAACTCCAAACCATTTCAATTCATTCCAAGCACTCAGACACATCACTTGGCACCTAGGGAAGCTATCCACATCATTGGAACCTAGCTATAACACCTCCAACACAAAACACGATCACCAGCTGCAAGTGGTAAGCATGAACTCTTCTAACTCTATGATCCATGCAATTTTTGCTGCACAATAATTTGGCCATATGTTCATAATCATGCATGGAATGTTTCCCCTCAATTAATTGCATTGTTTGAATCGTGTATCAAAAATCCCAGCCTTCATGCAGAAATTACTTCATGCAGAAATTAGGGTTCTTGAGGATTTTTCATGATTTCTTGTTATATGTTTAATTTAAATGAAATTAATGGACATAGACATGATCGTGAGGTTGAGACGAGCATAATGATATGTGGATTGCATGTTATAATCAAGTATTCAGTGAGATTGGAGAGAAAATGCAAATCTGGCTAAGCCCAGAACACGCACGTGTTCTTGGTGTGTTCTTGGCGCCATTTTTAGAAATTTGAATATTTGAATTTTGTGATTTTTATTTAATTGATTCAAAAATTAATTTCTCTCTGAGTTTTAATGATTTTGAGTTGATTCGTTTTTTAATAATTCACAAAAATGTTAAGATATTTTATTTTATCAAAAAATCTCAAAAATATTATTTATTTCATATAATTGATATTTTTCCAAAGAATTAATATTTTAATTGTTTTTGACATTTTAAATATTTTTTCCACATTGATTTTGCAACTTTTAATGCTATCTAATTATTTTGTAGGTCAATACTTAATTTTTGAAGCATTAATCCAAGATCACAATTTGTTTTTCATATGTTAAACAATTTTGATTATTTTAATTGCGTTTTTGTTCAATTAAATACATTTTTGAAAACAAATTAGGGTTTTTGGATTAATTCAACCCTCATAAATCATTTTCAAAACACTTTGGGCCTCTAATAGAGTGTAAGACCCAATCGTTTTTTGACCAAATCATTTTTAGGCCTCAATGTATTGTATAAGTCCCGATACCGTCAAAAACAAACGGCGCGATCGTAGCCTTTTCAAAATACCCTTGGGCCTCTCCTTGAGCTATAAGACCCATTCAAAACTCTTGGGCCTCTAATAGAGTGTAAAACCCAATCCCCTTTGTCATACCCCAAATTTTGACCACTAAGATTTCCCATCATTGTGAGAATCATCATCACAGTATGGAGGAACCATCATGCTTCATCAGTCTCCCCAAAGATGGGTGAGCATCCACTACAATCAAAATTATTCTAGCCCTCTCAGAGCCTTAGGAAAAGGATCAATCAAGGAATGACATGATCTTCAACTTGTCTAACCTCTCAAACATCCACAATGGATCAAGAGGACTCCCACTTCAAGGATTAAGCACAAGGTTGCTCCCTTATATGTGGATCAAGCTTCAAGATCGCCAGTGTCACCAAATTAGGGTTTTGGTCGACCAGGGCCTCCAGATGAAAAATTTCATCTGGACACAAGCCAATGATCCAAAACACAACCTAATATACTCCATGGAACCTCATGGACCCAATCATCAAGTTAATTTGGCCTCAAGAGATGCATACATCCAAAATCAGGAATTAGGGTTTCTTGACCTAATTCACCCCTAAGTTGACTTTTAGGGCAAATGATGAACCAAGACCTCAAGAGAGGGTTTGAGGATCTCTAATATACCATGATGATCCATTTGGAACAATGGATTAATCTAAGAAGTTTGAGCAACAAGTCTAAATTTCATCTACACCACAATTAGGGTTTCGCGAGGAAAGTCAACTGTAACTTTGACTTTTGACCAGGACATGCTCCCAAACCCTAGGACATTCCTCAATACACCCTATGACATCCATGAAGCATGTCCATCAAGTTTGATTTAGGTCAAGGACATGATTTCTTAAAGAATTGCACAGTTTGGAATTCATCTGATAAAAAGTCAACTGTGCACAAAAGTCAACTTTGACTTTTTGAGATTTTTCACCAAAATGGATTTTTAACCCTAAAATGATGTTAATGTATGATTTGAATCATCATTCATCAAGAAAAATCAAGAAAAGTTGGATAACTTGTAAAAGGGGTAACCATAAAAACTTAGAAAATTTTCTAAGTTAAAAATAAAGTGACAAGGGTACCAAATTTGGAGGATCGTAACTCCTAAACCACAAGGCCATTTTTTCTCATCCAAAGATGGATTTGTAGCCCTCATTACCCTCTACAAAAACTTCAACTAGACCTAAGTCCAATTCATTATGGATTTTGAGTTATGGAGTGATCAAAATGGCTGAAAAATGAAAATGTAACTTTTTCCAACACTTAGTGAAATTTTCACTAAGTCCAAATCTGTCCTCACTTTTTGCCAAATGTAGGGGGATTTTTCACTTGGATTCAAAAGAGATCAAAACCAAACATGTTCAAACAGTTATTGTATCATGTAAGGGCTTTCCAAAATGGCCAAGAACATTGCCAAATTCCATTTAAGTCATGAGATATGACATTGGAAAGTTGCCTTGCTGAAATCTGCCAAGGCAAGGCAGATTTTGCATTTTTGCTCGATTTGCCAAAATCAGCCAAATTCAAATGCTCCTATCCACTTGGACATATCTGAGGATTGAATCTAAAGGGGACAATCACTGAGCCAAGACTCCAAAGTCCATGGAACAAGAAATAGCATGTTGAACCTAGAATGGCCAAAATAGGGACAAGACTCCAAATTTGGATTGAAGCATTCAATGGAAGCATCAAGGTGACATGGACTGAGCCCTTCTCATCTGAAATCAGTCAAGACTTATCCAAGACTAAGGGGGCCAAAGCATTGTGCCCTAACCTACTTAGCAGTTGCCATTCACTATTCCTTGCAAAACAAAATTGCTCTACTATAAATAGAGCTCAATTGTGATCAGTTTCAGTACACCAAAGCCATATAACAGATGCTTTCCTCAAAATCACTTTCTCTTGGCAAAAATGCCTTTCTTAGCAAGGTAGCTATCAGTTTTTGAGCTAGAGGGCAATTCCACTCAAACCAATCACTCACACACCTCACATACATCATATAGAAGTGATCCAAACACTCACATAACATATGGAACACAGATTTCACAAAATCACCAGCCAATTGCTCAAGTTCTTGACAGTTTTTCAGTTGAGGTGCCATCTTCAACTCCAAACCATTTCAATTCATTCCAAGCACTCAGACACATCACTTGGCACCTAGGGAAGCTATCCACATCATTGGAACCTAGCTGTAACACCTCCAACACAAAGCACGATCACCAGCTGCAAGTGGTAAGCATGAACTCTTCTAACTCTATGATCCATGCAATTTTTGCTGCACAATAATTTGGCCATATGTTCATAATCATGCATGGAATGTTTCCCCTCAATTAATTGCATTGTTTGAATCGTGTATCAAAAATCCCAGCCTTCATGCAGAAATTACTTCATGCAAAAATTAGGGTTCTTGAGGATTTTTCATGATTTCTTGTTATATGTTTAATTTAAATGAAATTAATGGACATAGACATGATCGTGAGGTTGAGACGAGCATAATGATATGTGGATTGCATGTTATAATCAAGTATTCAGTGAGATTGGAGAGAAAATGCAAATCTGGCTAAGCCCAGAACACGCGCGTGTTCTTGGTGTGTTCTTGGCGCCATTTTTCGAAATTTGAATATTTGAATTTTGTGATTTTTATTTAATTGATTCAAAAATTAATTTCTCTCTGAGTTTTAATGATTTTGAGTTGATTCGTTTTTTAATAATTCACAAAAATGTTAAAATATTTTATTTTATCAAAAAATCTCAAAAATATTATTTATTTCATATAATTGATATTTTTCCAAAGAATTAATATTTTAATTGTTTTTGACATTTTAAATATTTTTTCCACATTGATTTTGCAACTTTTAATGCTATCTAATTATTTTGTAGGTCAATACTTAATTTTTGAAGCATTAATCCAAGATCACAATTTGTTTTTCATATGTTAAACAATTTTCATTATTTTAATTGCGTTTTTGTTCAATTAAATACATTTTTGAAAACAAATTAGGGTTTTTGGATTAATTCAACCCTCATAAATCATTTTCAAAACACTTTGGGCCTCTAATAGAGTGTAAGACCCAATCGTTTTTTGACCAAATCATTTTTAGGCCTCAATGTATTGTATAAGTCCCGATACCGTCAAAAACAAACGGCGCGATCGTCGCCTTTTCAAAATACCCTTGGGCCTCTCCTTGAGCTATAAGACCCATTCAAAACTCTTGGGCCTCTAATAGAGTGTAAAACCCAATCCCCTTTGTCATACCCCAAATTTTGACCACTAAGATTTCCCATCATTGTGAGAATCATCATCACAGTATGGAGGAACCATCATGCTTCATCAGTCTCCCCAAAGATGGGTGAGCATCCACTACAATCAAAATTATTCTAGCCCTCTCAGAGCCTTAGGCAAAGGATCAATCAAGGAATGACATGATCTTCAACTTGTCTAACCTCTCAAACATCCACAATGGATCAAGAGGACTCCCACTTCAAGGATTAAGCACAAGGTTGCTCCCTTATAGGTGGATCAAGCTTCAAGATCGCCAGTGTCACCAAATTAGGGTTTTGGTCGACCAGGGCCTCCAGATGAAAAATTTCATCTGGACACAAGCCAATGATCCAAAACACAACCTAATATACTCCATGGAACCTCATGGACCCAATCATCAAGTTAATTTGGCCTCAAGGGATGCATACATCCAAAATCAGGAATTAGGGTTTCTTGACCTAATTCACCCCTAAGTTGACTTTTAGGGCAAATCATGAACCAAGACCTCAAGAGAGGGTTTGAGGATCTCTAATATACCATGATGATCCATTTGGAACAATGGATTAATCTAAGAAGTTTGAGCAACAAGTCTAAATTTCATCTACACCACAATTAGGGTTTCGCGAGGAAAGTCAACTGTAACTTTGACTTTTGACCAGGACATGCTCCCAAACCCTAGGACATTCCTCAATACACCCTATGACATCCATGAAGCATGTCCATCAAGTTTGATTTAGGTCAAGGACATGATTTCTTAAAGAATTGCACAGTTTGGAATTCATCTGATAAAAAGTCAACTGTGCACAAAAGTCAACTTTGACTTTTTGAGATTTTTCACCAAAATGGATTTTTAACCCTAAAATGATGTTAATGTATGATTTGAATCATCATTCATCAAGAAAAATCAAGAAAAGTTGGATAACTTGTAAAAGGGGTAACCATAAAAACTTAGAAAATTTTCTAAGTTAAAAATAAAGTGACAAGGGTACCAAATTTGGAGGATCGTAACTCCTAAACCACAAGGCCATTTTTTCTCATCCAAAGATGGATTTGTAGCCCTCATTACCCTCTACAAAAACTTCAACTAGACCTAAGTCCAATTCATTATGGATTTTGAGTTATGGAGTGATCAAAATGGCTGAAAAATGAAAATGTAACTTTTTCCAACACTTAGTGAAATTTTCACTAAGTCCAAATCTGTCCTCACTTTTTGCCAAATGTAGGGGGATTTTTCACTTGGATTCAAAAGAGATCAAAACCAAACATGTTCAAACAGTTATTGTATCATGTAAGGGCTTTCCAAAATGGCCAAGAACATTGCCAAATTCCATTTAAGTCATGAGATATGACATTGGAAAGTTGCCTTGCTGAAATCTGCCAAGGCAAGGCAGATTTTGCATTTTTGCTCGATTTGCCAAAATCAGCCAAATTCAAATGCTCCTATCCACTTGGACATATCTGAGGATTGAATCTAAAGGGGACAATCACTGAGCCAAGACTCCAAAGTCCATGGAACAAGAAATAGCATGTTGAACCTAGAATGGCCAAAATAGGGACAAGACTCCAAATTTGGATTGAAGCATTCAATGGAAGCATCAAGGTGACATGGACTGAGCCCTTCTCATCTGAAATCAGTCAAGACTTATCCAAGACTAAGGGGGCCAAAGCATTGTGCCCTAACCTACTTAGCAGTTGCCATTCACTATTCCTTGCAAAACAAAATTGCTCTACTATAAATAGAGCTCAATTGTGATCAGTTTCAGTACACCAAAGCCATCTAACTGATGCTTTCCTCAAAATCACTTTCTCTTGGCAAAAATTCCTTTCTTAGCAAGGTAGCTATCAGTTTTTGAGCTAGAGGGCAATTCCACTCAAACCAATCACTCACACACCTCACATACATCATATAGAAGTGATCCAAACACTCACATAACATATGGAACACAGATTTCACAAAATCACCAGCCAATTGCTCAAGTTCTTGACAGTTTTTCAGTTGAGGTGCCATCTTCAACTCCAAACCATTTCAATTCATTCCAAGCACTCAGACACATCACTTGGCACCTAGGGAAGCTATCCACATCATTGGAACCTAGCTGTAACACCTCCAACACAAAGCACGATCACCAGCTGCAAGTGGTAAGCATGAACTCTTCTAACTCTATGATCCATGCAATTTTTGCTGCACAATAATTTGGCCATATGTTCATAATCATGCATGGAATGTTTCCCCTCAATTAATTGCATTGTTTGAATCGTGTATCAAAAATCCCAGCCTTCATGCAGAAATTACTTCATGCAAAAATTAGGGTTCTTGAGGATTTTTCATGATTTCTTGTTATATGTTTAATTTAAATGAAATTAATGGACATAGACATGATCGTGAGGTTGAGACGAGCATAATGATATGTGGATTGCATGTTATAATCAAGTATTCAGTGAGATTGGAGAGAAAATGCAAATCTGGCTAAGCCCAGAACACGCGCGTGTTCTTGGTGTGTTCTTGGCGCCATTTTTCGAAATTTGAATATTTGAATTTTGTGATTTTTATTTAATTGATTCAAAAATTAATTTCTCTCTGAGTTTTAATGATTTTGAGTTGATTCGTTTTTTAATAATTCACAAAAATGTTAAAATATTTTATTTTATCAAAAAATCTCAAAAATATTATTTATTTCATATAATTGATATTTTTCCAAAGAATTAATATTTTAATTGTTTTTGACATTTTAAATATTTTTTCCACATTGATTTTGCAACTTTTAATGCTATCTAATTATTTTGTAGGTCAATACTTAATTTTTGAAGCATTAATCCAAGATCACAATTTGTTTTTCATATGTTAAACAATTTTCATTATTTTAATTGCGTTTTTGTTCAATTAAATACATTTTTGAAAACAAATTAGGGTTTTTGGATTAATTCAACCCTCATAAATCATTTTCAAAACACTTTGGGCCTCTAATAGAGTGTAAGACCCAATCGTTTTTTGACCAAATCATTTTTAGGCCTCAATGTATTGTATAAGTCCCGATACCGTCAAAAACAAACGGCGCGATCGTCGCCTTTTCAAAATACCCTTGGGCCTCTCCTTGAGCTATAAGACCCATTCAAAACTCTTGGGCCTCTAATAGAGTGTAAAACCCAATCCCCTTTGTCATACCCCAAATTTTGACCACTAAGATTTCCCATCATTGTGAGAATCATCATCACAGTATGGAGGAACCATCATGCTTCATCAGTCTCCCCAAAGATGGGTGAGCATCCACTACAATCAAAATTATTCTAGCCCTCTCAGAGCCTTAGGCAAAGGATCAATCAAGGAATGACATGATCTTCAACTTGTCTAACCTCTCAAACATCCACAATGGATCAAGAGGACTCCCACTTCAAGGATTAAGCACAAGGTTGCTCCCTTATAGGTGGATCAAGCTTCAAGATCGCCAGTGTCACCAAATTAGGGTTTTGGTCGACCAGGGCCTCCAGATGAAAAATTTCATCTGGACACAAGCCAATGATCCAAAACACAACCTAATATACTCCATGGAACCTCATGGACCCAATCATCAAGTTAATTTGGCCTCAAGGGATGCATACATCCAAAATCAGGAATTAGGGTTTCTTGACCTAATTCACCCCTAAGTTGACTTTTAGGGCAAATCATGAACCAAGACCTCAAGAGAGGGTTTGAGGATCTCTAATATACCATGATGATCCATTTGGAACAATGGATTAATCTAAGAAGTTTGAGCAACAAGTCTAAATTTCATCTACACCACAATTAGGGTTTCGCGAGGAAAGTCAACTGTAACTTTGACTTTTGACCAGGACATGCTCCCAAACCCTAGGACATTCCTCAATACACCCTATGACATCCATGAAGCATGTCCATCAAGTTTGATTTAGGTCAAGGACATGATTTCTTAAAGAATTGCACAGTTTGGAATTCATCTGATAAAAAGTCAACTGTGCACAAAAGTCAACTTTGACTTTTTGAGATTTTTCACCAAAATGGATTTTTAACCCTAAAATGATGTTAATGTATGATTTGAATCATCATTCATCAAGAAAAATCAAGAAAAGTTGGATAACTTGTAAAAGGGGTAACCATAAAAACTTAGAAAATTTTCTAAGTTAAAAATAAAGTGACAAGGGTACCAAATTTGGAGGATCGTAACTCCTAAACCACAAGGCCATTTTTTCTCATCCAAAGATGGATTTGTAGCCCTCATTACCCTCTACAAAAACTTCAACTAGACCTAAGTCCAATTCATTATGGATTTTGAGTTATGGAGTGATCAAAATGGCTGAAAAATGAAAATGTAACTTTTTCCAACACTTAGTGAAATTTTCACTAAGTCCAAATCTGTCCTCACTTTTTGCCAAATGTAGGGGGATTTTTCACTTGGATTCAAAAGAGATCAAAACCAAACATGTTCAAACAGTTATTGTATCATGTAAGGGCTTTCCAAAATGGCCAAGAACATTGCCAAATTCCATTTAAGTCATGAGATATGACATTGGAAAGTTGCCTTGCTGAAATCTGCCAAGGCAAGGCAGATTTTGCATTATTGCTCGATTTGCCAAAATCAGCCAAATTCAAATGCTCCTATCCACTTGGACATATCTGAGGATTGAATCTAAAGGGGACAATCACTGAGCCAAGACTCCAAAGTCCATGGAACAAGAAATAGCATGTTGAACCTAGAATGGCCAAAATAGGGACAAGACTCCAAATTTGGATTGAAGCATTCAATGGAAGCATCAAGGTGACATGGACTGAGCCCTTCTCATCTGAAATCAGTCAAGACTTATCCAAGACTAAGGGGGCCAAAGCATTGTGCCCTAACCTACTTAGCAGTTGCCATTCACTATTCCTTGCAAAACAAAATTGCTCTACTATAAATAGAGCTCAATTGTGATCAGTTTCAGTACACCAAAGCCATCTAACTGATGCTTTCCTCAAAATCACTTTCTCTTGGCAAAAATTCCTTTCTTAGCAAGGTAGCTATCAGTTTTTGAGCTAGAGGGCAATTCCACTCAAACCAATCACTCACACACCTCACATACATCATATAGAAGTGATCCAAACACTCACATAACATATGGAACACAGATTTCACAAAATCACCAGCCAATTGCTCAAGTTCTTGACAGTTTTTCAGTTGAGGTGCCATCTTCAACTCCAAACCATTTCAATTCATTCCAAGCACTCAGACACATCACTTGGCACCTAGGGAAGCTATCCACATCATTGGAACCTAGCTGTAACACCTCCAACACAAAGCACGATCACCAGCTGCAAGTGGTAAGCATGAACTCTTCTAACTCTATGATCCATGCAATTTTTGCTGCACAATAATTTGGCCATATGTTCATAATCATGCATGGAATGTTTCCCCTCAATTAATTGCATTGTTTGAATCGTGTATCAAAAATCCCAGCCTTCATGCAGAAATTACTTCATGCAAAAATTAGGGTTCTTGAGGATTTTTCATGATTTCTTGTTATATGTTTAATTTAAATGAAATTAATGGACATAGACATGATCGTGAGGTTGAGACGAGCATAATGATATGTGGATTGCATGTTATAATCAAGTATTCAGTGAGATTGGAGAGAAAATGCAAATCTGGCTAAGCCCAGAACACGCGCGTGTTCTTGGTGTGTTCTTGGCGCCATTTTTCGAAATTTGAATATTTGAATTTTGTGATTTTTATTTAATTGATTCAAAAATTAATTTCTCTCTGAGTTTTAATGATTTTGAGTTGATTCGTTTTTTAATAATTCACAAAAATGTTAAAATATTTTATTTTATCAAAAAATCTCAAAAATATTATTTATTTCATATAATTGATATTTTTCCAAAGAATTAATATTTTAATTGTTTTTGACATTTTAAATATTTTTTCCACATTGATTTTGCAACTTTTAATGCTATCTAATTATTTTGTAGGTCAATACTTAATTTTTGAAGCATTAATCCAAGATCACAATTTGTTTTTCATATGTTAAACAATTTTCATTATTTTAATTGCGTTTTTGTTCAATTAAATACATTTTTGAAAACAAATTAGGGTTTTTGGATTAATTCAACCCTCATAAATCATTTTCAAAACACTTTGGGCCTCTAATAGAGTGTAAGACCCAATCGTTTTTTGACCAAATCATTTTTAGGCCTCAATGTATTGTATAAGTCCCGATACCGTCAAAAACAAACGGCGCGATCGTCGCCTTTTCAAAATACCCTTGGGCCTCTCCTTGAGCTATAAGACCCATTCAAAACTCTTGGGCCTCTAATAGAGTGTAAAACCCAATCCCCTTTGTCATACCCCAAATTTTGACCACTAAGATTTCCCATCATTGTGAGAATCATCATCACAGTATGGAGGAACCATCATGCTTCATCAGTCTCCCCAAAGATGGGTGAGCATCCACTACAATCAAAATTATTCTAGCCCTCTCAGAGCCTTAGGCAAAGGATCAATCAAGGAATGACATGATCTTCAACTTGTCTAACCTCTCAAACATCCACAATGGATCAAGAGGACTCCCACTTCAAGGATTAAGCACAAGGTTGCTCCCTTATAGGTGGATCAAGCTTCAAGATCGCCAGTGTCACCAAATTAGGGTTTTGGTCGACCAGGGCCTCCAGATGAAAAATTTCATCTGGACACAAGCCAATGATCCAAAACACAACCTAATATACTCCATGGAACCTCATGGACCCAATCATCAAGTTAATTTGGCCTCAAGGGATGCATACATCCAAAATCAGGAATTAGGGTTTCTTGACCTAATTCACCCCTAAGTTGACTTTTAGGGCAAATCATGAACCAAGACCTCAAGAGAGGGTTTGAGGGTCTCTAATATACCATGATGATCCATTTGGAACAATGGATTAATCTAAGAAGTTTGAGCAACAAGTCTAAATTTCATCTACACCACAATTAGGGTTTCGCGAGGAAAGTCAACTGTAACTTTGACTTTTGACCAGGACATGCTCCCAAACCCTAGGACATTCCTCAATACACCCTATGACATCCATGAAGCATGTCCATCAAGTTTGATTTAGGTCAAGGACATGATTTCTTAAAGAATTGCACAGTTTGGAATTCATCTGATAAAAAGTCAACTGTGCACAAAAGTCAACTTTGACTTTTTGAGATTTTTCACCAAAATGGATTTTTAACCCTAAAATGATGTTAATGTATGATTTGAATCATCATTCATCAAGAAAAATCAAGAAAAGTTGGATAACTTGTAAAAGGGGTAACCATAAAAACTTAGAAAATTTTCTAAGTTAAAAATAAAGTGACAAGGGTACCAAATTTGGAGGATCGTAACTCCTAAACCACAAGGCCATTTTTTCTCATCCAAAGATGGATTTGTAGCCCTCATTACCCTCTACAAAAACTTCAACTAGACCTAAGTCCAATTCATTATGGATTTTGAGTTATGGAGTGATCAAAATGGCTGAAAAATGAAAATGTAACTTTTTCCAACACTTAGTGAAATTTTCACTAAGTCCAAATCTGTCCTCACTTTTTGCCAAATGTAGGGGGATTTTTCACTTGGATTCAAAAGAGATCAAAACCAAACATGTTCAAACAGTTATTGTATCATGTAAGGGCTTTCCAAAATGGCCAAGAACATTGCCAAATTCCATTTAAGTCATGAGATATGACATTGGAAAGTTGCCTTGCTGAAATCTGCCAAGGCAAGGCAGATTTTGCATTTTTGCTCGATTTGCCAAAATCAGCCAAATTCAAATGCTCCTATCCACTTGGACATATCTGAGGATTGAATCTAAAGGGGACAATCACTGAGCCAAGCCTCCAAAGTCCATGGAACAAGAAATAGCATGTTGAACCTAGAATGGCCAAAATAGGGACAAGACTCCAAATTTGGATTGAAGCATTCAATGGAAGCATCAAGGTGACATGGACTGAGCCCTTCTCATCTGAAATCAGTCAAGACTTATCCAAGACTAAGGGGGCCAAAGCATTGTGCCCTAACCTACTTAGCAGTTGACATTCACTATTCCTTGCAAAACGAAATTGCTCTACTATAAATAGAGCTCAATTGTGATCAGTTTCAGTACACCAAAGCCATCTAACAGATGCTTTCCTCAAAATCTCTTTCTCTTGGCAAAAATGCCTTTCTTAGCAAGGTAGCTATCGGTTTTTGAGCTAGAGGGCAATTCCACTCAAACCAATCACTCACACACCTCACATACATCATATAGAAGTGATCCAAACACTCACATAACATATGGAACACAGATTTCACAAAATCACCAGCCAATTGCTCAAGTTCTTGACAGTTTTTCAGTTGAGGTGCCATCTTCAACTCCAAACCATTTCAATTCATTCCAAGCACTCAGACACATCAATTGGCACCTAGGGAAGCTATCCACATCATTGGAACCTAGCTGTAACACCTTCAACACAAAACACGATCACCAGCTGCAAGTGGTAAGCATGAACTCTTCTAACTCTATGATCCATGCAATTTTTGCTGCACAATAATTTGGCCACATGTTCATAATCATGCATGGAATGTTTCCCCTCAATTAATTGCATTGTTTGAATCGTGTATCAAAAATCCCAGCCTTCATGCAGAAATTACTTCATGCAGAAATTAGGGTTCTTGAGGATTTTTCATGATTTCTTGTTATATGTTTAATTTAAATGAAATTAATGGACATAGACATGATCGTGAGGTTGAGACGAGCATAATGATATGTGGATTGCATGTTATAATCAAGTATTCAGTGAGATTGGAGAGAAAATGCAAATCTGGCTAAGCCCAGAACACGCGCGTGTTCTTGGTGTGTTCTTGGCGCCATTTTTAGAAATTTGAATATTTGAATTTTGTGATTTTTATTTAATTGATTCAAAAATTAATTTCTCTCTGAGTTTTAATGATTTTGAGTTGATTCGTTTTTTAATAATTCACAAAAATGTTAAAATATTTTATTTTATCAAAAAGTCTCAAAAATATTATTTATTTCATATAATTGATATTTTTCCAAAGAATTAATATTTTAATTGTTTTTGACATTTTAAATATTTTTTCCACATTGATTTTGCAACTTTTAATGCTATCTAATTATTTTGTAGGTCAATACTTAATTTTTGAAGCATTAATCCAAGATCATAATTTGTTTTTCATATGTTAAACAATTTTGATTATTTTAATTGCGTTTTTGTTCAATTAAATACATTTTTGAAAACAAATTAGGGTTTTTGGATTAATTCAACCCTCATAAATCATTTTCAAAACACTTTGGGCCTCTAATAGAGTGTAAGACCCAATCGTTTTTTGACCAAATCATTTTTAGGCCTCAATGTATTGTATAAGTCCCGATACCGTCAAAAACAAACGGCGCGATCGTCGCCTTTTCAAAATACCCTTGGGCCTCTCCTTGAGCTATAAGACCCATTCAAAACTCTTGGGCCTCTAATAGAGTGTAAAACCCAATCCCCTTTGTCATACCCCAAATTTTGACCACTAAGATTTCCCATCATTGTGAGAATCATCATCACAGTATGGAGGAACCATCATGCTTCATCAGTCTCCCCAAAGATGGGTGAGCATCCACTACAATCAAAATTATTCTAGCCCTCTCAGAGCCTTAGGCAAAGGATCAATCAAGGAATGACATGATCTTCAACTTGTCTAACCTCTCAAACATCCACAATGGATCAAGAGGACTCCCACTTCAAGGATTAAGCACAAGGTTGCTCCCTTATAGGTGGATCAAGCTTCAAGATCGCCAGTGTCACCAAATTAGGGTTTTGGTCGACCAGGGCCTCCAGATGAAAAATTTCATCTGGACACAAGCCAATGATCCAAAACACAACCTAATATACTCCATGGAACCTCATGGACCCAATCATCAAGTTAATTTGGCCTCAAGGGATGCATACATCCAAAATCAGGAATTAGGGTTTCTTGACCTAATTCACCCCTAAGTTGACTTTTAGGGCAAATTATGAACCAAGACCTCAAGAGAGGGTTTGAGGGTCTCTAATATACCATGATGATCCATTTGGAACAATGGATTAATCTAAGAAGTTTGAGCAACAAGTCTAAATTTCATCTACACCACAATTAGGGTTTCGCGAGGAAAGTCAACTGTAACTTTGACTTTTGACCAGGACATGCTCCCAAACCCTAGGACATTCCTCAATACACCCTATGACATCCAAGAAGCATGTCCATCAAGTTTGATTTAGGTCAAGGACATGATTTCTTAAAGAATTGCACAGTTTGGAATTCATCTGATAAAAAGTCAACTGTGCACAAAAGTCAACTTTGACTTTTTGAGATTTTTCACCAAAATGGATTTTTAACCCTAAAATGATGTTAATGTATGATTTGAATCATCATTCATCAAGAAAAATCAAGAAAAGTTGGATAACTTGTAAAAGGGGTAACCATAAAAACTTAGAAAATTTTCTAAGTTAAAAATAAAGTGACAAGGGTACCAAATTTGGAGGATCGTAACTCCTAAACCACAAGGCCATTTTTTCTCATCCAAAGATGGATTTGTAGCCCTCATTACCCTCTACAAAAACTTCAACTAGACCTAAGTCCAATTCATTATGGATTTTGAGTTATGGAGTGATCAAAATGGCTGAAAAATGAAAATGTAACTTTTTCCAACACTTAGTGAAATTTTCACTAAGTCCAAATCTGTCCTCACTTTTTGCCAAATGTAGGGGGATTTTTCACTTGGATTCAAAAGAGATCAAAACCAAACATGTTCAAACAGTTATTGTATCATGTAAGGGCTTTCCAAAATGGCCAAGAACATTGCCAAATTCCATTTAAGTCATGAGATATGACATTGGAAAGTTGCCTTGCTGAAATCTGCCAAGGCAAGGCAGATTTTGCATTTTTGCTCGATTTGCCAAAATCAGCCAAATTCAAATGCTCCTATCCACTTGGACATATCTGAGGATTGAATCTAAAGGGGACAATCACTGAGCCAAGCCTCCAAAGTCCATGGAACAAGAAATAGCATGTTGAACCTAGAATGGCCAAAATAGGGACAAGACTCCAAATTTGGATTGAAGCATTCAATGGAAGCATCAAGGTGACATGGACTGAGCCCTTCTCATCTGAAATCAGTCAAGACTTATCCAAGACTAAGGGGGCCAAAGCATTGTGCCCTAACCTACTTAGCAGTTGACATTCACTATTCCTTGCAAAACAAAATTGCTCTACTATAAATAGAGCTCAATTGTGATCAGTTTCAGTACACCAAAGCCATCTAACAGATGCTTTCCTCAAAATCTCTTTCTCTTGGCAAAAATGCCTTTCTTAGCAAGGTAGCTATCGGTTTTTGAGCTAGAGGGCAATTCCACTCAAACCAATCACTCACACACCTCACATACATCATATAGAAGTGATCCAAACACTCACATAACATATGGAACACAGATTTCACAAAATCACCAGCCAATTGCTCAAGTTCTTGACAGTTTTTCAGTTGAGGTGCCATCTTCAACTCCAAACCATTTCAATTCATTCCAAGCACTCAGACACATCACTTGGCACCTAGGGAAGCTATCCACATCATTGGAACCTAGCTGTAACACCTCCAACACAAAACACGATCACCAGCTGCAAGTGGTAAGCATGAACTCTTCTAACTCTATGATCCATGCAATTTTTGCTGCACAATAATTTGGCCATATGTTCATAATCATGCATGGAATGTTTCCCCTCAATTAATTGCATTGTTTGAATCGTGTATCAAAAATCCCAGCCTTCATGCAGAAATTACTTCATGCAGAAATTAGGGTTCTTGAGGATTTTTCATGATTTCTTGTTATATGTTTAATTTAAATGAAATTAATGGACATAGACATGATCGTGAGGTTGAGACGAGCATAATGATATGTGGATTGCATGTTATAATCAAGTATTCAGTGAGATTGGAGAGAAAATGCAAATCTGGCTAAGCCCAGAACACGCGCGTGTTCTTGGTGTGTTCTTGGCGCCATTTTTAGAAATTTGAATATTTGAATTTTGTGATTTTTATTTAATTGATTAAAAAATTAATTTCTCTCTGAGTTTTAATGATTTTGAGTTGATTCGTTTTTTAATAATTCACAAAAATGTTAAAATATTTTATTTTATCAAAAAGTCTCAAAAATATTATTTATTTCATATAATTGATATTTTTCCAAAGAATTAATATTTTAATTGTTTTTGACATTTTAAATATTTTTTCCATATTGATTTTGCAACTTTTAATGCTATCTAATTATTTTGTAGGTCAATACTTAATTTTTGAAGCATTAATCCAAGATCATAATTTGTTTTTCATATGTTAAACAATTTTGATTATTTTAATTGCGTTTTTGTTCAATTAAATACATTTTTGAAAACAAATTAGGGTTTTTGGATTAATTCAACCCTCATAAATCATTTTCAAAACACTTTGGGCCTCTAATAGAGTGTAAGACCCAATCGTTTTTTGACCAAATCATTTTTAGGCCTCAATGTATTGTATAAGTCCCGATACCGTCAAAAATAAACGGCGCGATCGTCGCCTTTTCAAAATACCCTTGGGCCTCTCCTTGAGCTATAAGACCCATTCAAAACTCTTGGGCCTCTAATAGAGTGTAAAACCCAATCCCCTTTGTCATACCCCAAATTTTGACCACTAAGATTTCCCATCATTGTGAGAATCATCATCATAGTATGGAGGAACCATCATGCTTCATCAGTCTCCCCAAAGATGGGTGAGCATCCACTACAATCAAAATTATTCTAGCCCTCTCAGAGCCTTAGGCAAAGGATCAATCAAGGAATGACATGATCTTCAACTTGTCTAACCTCTCAAACATCCACAATGGATCAAGAGGACTCCCACTTCAAGGATTAAGCACAAGGTTGCTCCCTTATAGGTGGATCAAGCTTCAAGATCGCCAGTGTCACCAAATTAGGGTTTTGGTCGACCAGGGCCTCCAGATGAAAAATTTCATCTGGACACAAGCCAATGATCCAAAACACAACCTAATATACTCCATGGAACCTCATGGACCCAATCATCAAGTTAATTTGGCCTCAAGGGATGCATACATCCAAAATCAGGAATTAGGGTTTCTTGACCTAATTCACCCCTAAGTTGACTTTTAGGGCAAATTATGAACCAAGACCTCAAGAGAGGGTTTGAGGGTCTCTAATATACCATGATGATCCATTTGGAACAATGGATTAATCTAAGAAGTTTGAGCAACAAGTCTAAATTTCATCTACACCACAATTAGGGTTTCGCGAGGAAAGTCAACTGTAACTTTGACTTTTGACCAGGACATGCTCCCAAACCCTAGGACATTCCTCAATACACCCTATGACATCCAAGAAGCATGTCCATCAAGTTTGATTTAGGTCAAGGACATGATTTCTTAAAGAATTGCACAGTTTGGAATTCATCTGATAAAAAGTCAACTGTGCACAAAAGTCAACTTTGACTTTTTGAGATTTTTCACCAAAATGGATTTTTAACCCTAAAATGATGTTAATGTATGATTTGAATCATCATTCATCAAGAAAAATCAAGAAAAGTTGGATAACTTGTAAAAGGGGTAACCATAAAAACTTAGAAAATTTTCTAAGTTAAAAATAAAGTGACAAGGGTACCAAATTTGGAGGATCGTAACTCCTAAACCACAAGGCCATTTTTTCTCATCCAAAGATGGATTTGTAGCCCTCATTACCCTCTACAAAAACTTCAACTAGACCTAAGTCCAATTCATTATGGATTTTGAGTTATGGAGTGATCAAAATGGCTGAAAAATGAAAATGTAACTTTTTCCAACACTTAGTGAAATTTTCACTAAGTCCAAATCTGTCCTCACTTTTTGCCAAATGTAGGGGGATTTTTCACTTGGATTCAAAAGAGATCAAAACCAAACATGTTCAAACAGTTATTGTATCATGTAAGGGCTTTCCAAAATGGCCAAGAACATTGCCAAATTCCATTTAAGTCATGAGATATGACATTGGAAAGTTGCCTTGCTGAAATCTGCCAAGGCAAGGCAGATTTTGCATTTTTGCTCGATTTGCCAAAATCAGCCAAATTCAAATGCTCCTATCCACTTGGACATATCTGAGGATTGAATCTAAAGGGGACAATCACTGAGCCAAGCCTCCAAAGTCCATGGAACAAGAAATAGCATGTTGAACCTAGAATGGCCAAAATAGGGACAAGACTCCAAATTTGGATTGAAGCATTCAATGGAAGCATCAAGGTGACATGGACTGAGCCCTTCTCATCTGAAATCAGTCAAGACTTATCCAAGACTAAGGGGGCCAAAGCATTGTGCCCTAACCTACTTAGCAGTTGACATTCACTATTCCTTGCAAAACAAAATTGCTCTACTATAAATAGAGCTCAATTGTGATCAGTTTCAGTACACCAAAGCCATCTAACAGATGCTTTCCTCAAAATCTCTTTCTCTTGGCAAAAATGCCTTTCTTAGCAAGGTAGCTATCGGTTTTTGAGCTAGAGGGCAATTCCACTCAAACCAATCACTCACACACCTCACATACATCATATAGAAGTGATCCAAACACTCACATAACATATGGAACACAGATTTCACAAAATCACCAGCCAATTGCTCAAGTTCTTGACAGTTTTTCAGTTGAGGTGCCATCTTCAACTCCAAACCATTTCAATTCATTCCAAGCACTCAGACACATCACTTGGCACCTAGGGAAGCTATCCACATCATTAGAACCTAGCTGTAACACCTCCAACACAAAACACGATCACCAGCTGCAAGTGGTAAGCATGAACTCTTCTAACTCTATGATCCATGCAATTTTTGCTGCACAATAATTTGGCCATATGTTCATAATCATGCATGGAATGTTTCCCCTCAATTAATTGCATTGTTTGAATCGTGTATCAAAAATCCCAGCCTTCATGCAGAAATTACTTCATGCAGAAATTAGGGTTCTTGAGGATTTTTCATGATTTCTTGTTATATGTTTAATTTAAATGAAATTAATGGACATAGACATGATCGTGAGGTTGAGACGAGCATAATGATATGTGGATTGCATGTTATAATCAAGTATTCAGTGAGATTGGAGAGAAAATGCAAATCTGGCTAAGCCCAGAACACGCGCGTGTTCTTGGTGTGTTCTTGGCGCCATTTTTAGAAATTTGAATATTTGAATTTTGTGATTTTTATTTAATTGATTAAAAAATTAATTTCTCTCTGAGTTTTAATGATTTTGAGTTGATTCGTTTTTTAATAATTCACAAAAATGTTAAAATATTTTATTTTATCAAAAAGTCTCAAAAATATTATTTATTTCATATAATTGATATTTTTCCAAAGAATTAATATTTTAATTGTTTTTGACATTTTAAATATTTTTTCCATATTGATTTTGCAACTTTTAATGCTATCTAATTATTTTGTAGGTCAATACTTAATTTTTGAAGCATTAATCCAAGATCATAATTTGTTTTTCATATGTTAAACAATTTTGATTATTTTAATTGCGTTTTTGTTCAATTAAATACATTTTTGAAAACAAATTAGGGTTTTTGGATTAATTCAACCCTCATAAATCATTTTCAAAACACTTTGGGCCTCTAATAGAGTGTAAGACCCAATCGTTTTTTGACCAAATCATTTTTAGGCCTCAATGTATTGTATAAGTCCCGATACCGTCAAAAATAAACGGCGCGATCGTCGCCTTTTCAAAATACCCTTGGGCCTCTCCTTGAGCTATAAGACCCATTCAAAACTCTTGGGCCTCTAATAGAGTGTAAAACCCAATCCCCTTTGTCATACCCCAAATTTTGACCACTAAGATTTCCCATCATTGTGAGAATCATCATCATAGTATGGAGGAACCATCATGCTTCATCAGTCTCCCCAAAGATGGGTGAGCATCCACTACAATCAAAATTATTCTAGCCCTCTCAGAGCCTTAGGCAAAGGATCAATCAAGGAATGACATGATCTTCAACTTGTCTAACCTCTCAAACATCCACAATGGATCAAGAGGACTCCCACTTCAAGGATTAAGCACAAGGTTGCTCCCTTATAGGTGGATCAAGCTTCAAGATCGCCAGTGTCACCAAATTAGGGTTTTGGTCGACCAGGGCCTCCAGATGAAAAATTTCATCTGGACACAAGCCAATGATCCAAAACACAACCTAATATACTCCATGGAACCTCATGGACCCAATCATCAAGTTAATTTGGCCTCAAGGGATGCATACATCCAAAATCAGGAATTAGGGTTTCTTGACCTAATTCACCCCTAAGTTGACTTTTAGGGCAAATCATGAACCAAGACCTCAAGAGAGGGTTTGAGGGTCTCTAATATACCATGATGATCCATTTGGAACAATGGATTAATCTAAGAAGTTTGAGCAACAAGTCTCAATTTCATCTACACCACAATTAGGGTTTCGCGAGGAAAGTCAACTGTAACTTTGACTTTTGACCAGGACATGCTCCCAAACCCTAGGACATGCCTCAATACACCCTATGACATCCATGAAGCATGTCCATCAAGTTTGATTTAGGTCAAGGACATGATTTCTTAAAGAATTGCACAATTTGGAATTCATCTGATAAAAAGTCAACTGTGCACAAAAGTCAACTTTGACTTTTTGAGATTTTTCACCAAAATGGATTTTTAACCCTAAAATGATGTTAATGTATGATTTGAATCATCATTCATCAAGAAAAATCAAGAAAAGTTGGATAACTTGTAAAAGGGGTAACCATAAAAACTTAGAAAATTTTCTAAGTTAAAAATAAAGTGACAAGGGTACCAAATTTGGAGGATCGTAACTCCTAAACCACAAAGCCATTTTTTCTCATCCAAAGATGGATTTGTAGCCCTCATTACCCTCTACAAAAACTTCAACTAGACCTAAGTCCAATTCATTATGGATTTTGAGTTATGAAGTGATCAAAATGGCTGAAAAATGAAAATGTCACTTTTTCCAACACTTAGTGAAATTTTCACTAAGTCCAAATCTGTCCTCACTTTTTGCCAAATGTAGGGGGATTTTTCACTTGGATTCAAAAGAGATCAAAACCAAACATGTTCAAACAGTTATTGTATCATGTAAGGGCTTTCCAAAATGGCCAAGAACATTGCCAAATTCCATTTAAGTCATGAGATATGACATTGGAAAGTTGCCTTGCTGAAATCTGCCAAGGCAAGGCAGATTTTGCATTTTTGCTCGATTTGCCAAAATCAGCCAAATTCAAATGCTCCTATCCACTTGGACATATCTGAGGATTGAATCTAAAGGGGACAATCACTGAGCCAAGCCTCCAAAGTCCATGGAACAAGAAATAGCATGTTGAACCTAGAATGGCCAAAATAGGGACAAGACTCCAAATTTGGATTGAAGCATTCAATGGAAGGATCAAGGTGACATGGACTGAGCCTTTCTCATCTGAAATCAGTCAAGACTTATCCAAGACTAAGGGGGCCAAAGCATTGTGCCCTAACCTACTTAGCAGTTGCCATTCACTATTCCTTGCAAAACAAAATTGCTCTACTATAAATAGAGCTCAATTGTGATCAGTTTAAGTACACCAAAGCCATCTAACAGATGCTTTCCTCAAAATCTCTTTCTCTTGGCAAAAATGCCTTTCTTAGCAAGGTAGCTATCGGTTTTTGAGCTAGAGGGCAATTCCACTCAAACCAATCACTCACACACCTCACATACATCATATAGAAGTGATCCAAACACTCACATAACATATGGAACACAGATTTCACAAAATCACCAGCCAATTGCTCAAGTTCTTGACAGTTTTTCAGTTGAGGTGCCATCTTCAACTCCAAACCATTTCAATTCATTCCAAGCACTCAGACACATCACTTGGCACCTAGGGAAGCTATCCACATCATTGGAACCTAGCTGTAACACCTCCAACATAAAACACGATCACCAGCTGCAAGTGGTAAGCATGAACTCTTCTAACTCTATGATCCATGCAATTTTTGCTGCACAATAATTTGGCCATATGTTCATAATCATGCATGGAATGTTTCCCCTCAATTAATTGCATTGTTTGAATCGTGTATCAAAAATCCCAGCCTTCATGCAGAAATTAGGGTTCTTGAGGATTTTTCATGATTTCTTGTTATATGTTTAATTTAAATGAAATTAATGGACATAGACATGATCGTGAGGTTGAGACGAGCATAATGATATGTGGATTGCATGTTATAATCAAGTATTCAGTGAGATTGGAGAGAAAATGAAAATCTGGCTAAGCCCAGAACACGCGCGTGTTCTTGGTGTGTTCTTGGCGCCATTTTTAGAAATTTGAATATTTGAATTTTGTGATTTTTATTTAATTGATTCAAAAATTAATTTCTCTCTGAGTTTTAATGATTTTGAGTTGATTCGTTTTTTAATAATTCACAAAAATGTTAAAATATTTTATTTTATCAAAAAATCTCAAAAATATTATTTATTTCATATAATTGATATTTTTCCAAAGAATTAATATTTTAATTGTTTTTGACATTTTAAATATTTTTTCCACATTGATTTTGCAACTTTTAATGCTTTCTAATTATTTTGTAGGTCAATACTTAATTTTTGAAGCATTAATCCAAGATCACAATTTGTTTTTCATATGTTAAACAATTTTGATCATTTTAATTGATTTTTGTTCAATTAAATACATTTTTGAAAACAAATTAGGGTTTTTGGATTAATTAAACCCTCATAAATCATTTTCAAAACACTTTGGGCCTCTAATAGAGTGTAAGACCCAATCTCTTTTTGACCAAATCATTTTTGGGCCTCAATGTATTGTATAAGTCCCGATACCGTCAAAAACAAACGGCGCGATCGTCGCCTTTTCAAAATACCCTTGTGCCTCTCCTTGAGCTATAAGACCCATTCAAAACTCTTGGGCCTCTAATAGAGTGTAAAACCCAATCCCCTTTGTCATACCCCAAATTTTGACCACTAAGATTTCCCATCATTGTGAGAATCATCATCACAGTATGGAGGAACCATCATGCTTCATCAGTCTCCCCAAAGATGGGTGAGCATCCACTACAATCAAAATTATTCTAGCCCTCTCAGAGCCTTAGGCAAAGGATCAATCAAGGAATGACATGATCTTCAACTTGTCTAACCTCTCAAACATCCACAATGGATCAAGAGGACTCCCACTTCAAGGATTAAGCACAAGGTTGCTCCCTTATAGGTGGATCAAGCTTCAAGATCGCCAGTGTCACCAAATTAGGGTTTTGGTCGACCAGGGCCTCCAGATGAAAATTTTCATCTGGACACAAGCCAATGATCCAAAACACAACCTAATATACTCCATGGAACCTCATGGACCCAATCATCAAGTTAATTTGGCCTCAAGGGATGCATACATCCAAAATCAGGAATTAGGGTTTCTTGACCTAATTCACCCCTAAGTTGACTTTTAGGGCAAATCATGAACCAAGACCTCAAGAGAGGGTTTGACGGTCTCTAATATACCATGATGATCCATTTGGAACATTGGATTAATCTAAGAAGTTTGAGCAACAAGTCTCAATTTCATCTACACCACAATTAGGGTTTCGCGAGGAAAGTCAACTGTAACTTTGACTTTTGACCAGGACATGCTCCCAAACCCTAGGACATGCCTCAATACACCCTATGACATCCATGAAGCATGTCCATCAAGTTTGATTTAGGTCAAGGACATGATTTCTTAAAGAATTGTACAGTTTGGAATTCATCTGATAAAAAGTCAACTGTGCACAAAAGTCAACTTTGACTTTTTGAGATTTTTCACCAAAATGGATTTTTAACCCTAAAATGATGTTAATGTATGATTTGAATCATCATTCATCAAGAAAAATCAAGAAAAGTTGGATAACTTGTAAAAGGGGTAACCATAAAAACTTAGAAAATTTTCTAAGTTAAAAATAAAGTGACAAGGGTACCAAATTTGGAGGATCGTAACTCCTAAACCACAAGGCCATTTTTTCTCATCCAAAGATGGATTTGTAGCCCTCATTACCCTCTACAAAAACTTCAACTAGACCTAAGTCCAATTCATTATGGATTTTGAGTTATGGAGTGATCAAAATGGCTTAAAAATGAAAATGTAACTTTTTCCAACACTTAGTGAAATTTTCACTAAGTCCAAATCTGTCCTCACTTTTTGCCAAATGTAGGGGGATTTTTCACTTGGATTCAAAAGAGATCAAAACCAAACATGTTCAAACAGTTATTGTATCATGTAAGGGCTTTCCAAAATGGCCAAGAACATTGCCAAATTCCATTTAAGTCATGAGATATGACATTGGAAAGTTGCCTTGCTGAAATCTGCCAAGGCAAGGCAGATTTTGCATTTTTGCTCGATTTGCCAAAATCAGCCAAATTCAAATGCTCCTATCCACTTGGACATATCTGAGGATTGAATCTAAAGGGGACAATCACTGAGCCAAGCCTCCAAAGTCCATGGAACAAGAAATAGCATGTTGAACCTAGAATGGCCAAAATAGGGACAAGACTCCAAATTTGGATTGAAGCATTCAATGGAAGCATCAAGGTGACATGGACTGAGCCCTTCTCATCTGAAATCAGTCAAGACTTATCCAAGACTAAGGGGGCCAAAGCATTGTGCCCTAACCTACTTAGCAGTTGCCATTCACTATTCCTTGCAAAACAAAATTGCTCTACTATAAATAGAGCTCAATTGTGATCAGTTTAAGTACACCAAAGCCATCTAACAGATGCTTTCCTCAAAATCTCTTTCTCTTGGCAAAAATGCCTTTCTTAGCAAGGTAGCTATCGATTTTTGAGCTAGAGGGCAATTCCACTCAAACCAATCACTCACACACCTCACATACATCATATAGAAGTGATCCAAACACTCACATAACATATGGAACACAGATTTCACAAAATCACCAGCCAATTGCTCAAGTTCTTGACAGTTTTTTAGTTGAGGTGCCATCTTCAACTCCAAACCATTTCAATTCATTCCAAGCACTCAAACACATCACTTGGCACCTAGGGAAGCTATCCACATCATTGGAACCTAGCTGTAACACCTCCAACACAAAACACGATCACCAGCTGCAAGTGGTAAGCATGAACTCTTCTAACTCTATGATCCATGCAATTTTTGCTGCACAATAATTTGGCCATATGTTCATAATCATGCATGGAATGTTTCCCCTCAATTAATTGCATTGTTTGAATCGTGTATCAAAAATCCCAGCCTTCATGCAGAAATTAGGGTTCTTGAGGATTTTTCATGATTTCTTGTTATATGTTTAATTTAAATGAAATTAATGGACATAGACATGATCGTGAGGTTGAGACGAGCATAATGATATGTGGATTGCATGTTATAATCAAGTATTCAGTGAGATTGGAGAGAAAATGCAAATATGGCCAAGCCCAGAACACGCGCGTGTTCTTGGTGTGTTCTTGGCGCCATTTTTAGAAATTTGAATATTTGAATTTTGTGATTTTTATTTAATTGATTCAAAAATTAATTTCTCTCTGAGTTTTAATGATTTTGAGTTTATTCGTTTTTTAATAATTCACAAAAATGTTAAAATATTTTATTTTATCAAAAAATCTCAAAAATATTATTTATTTCATATAATTGATATTTTTCCAAAGAATTAATATTTTAATTGTTTTTGACATTTTAAATATTTTTTCCACATTGATTTTGCAACTTTTAATGCTTTCTAATTATTTTGTAGGTCAATACTTAATTTTTGAAGCATTAATCCAAGATCACAATTTGTTTTTCATATGTTAAACAATTTTGATCATTTTAATTGATTTTTGTTCAATTAAATACATTTTTGAAAACAAATTAGGGTTTTTGGATTAATTAAACCCTCATAAATCATTTTCAAAACACTTTGGGCCTCTAATAGAGTGTAAGACCCAATCTCTTTTTGACCAAATCATTTTTGGGCCTCAATGTATTGTATAAGTCCCGATACCGTCAAAAATAAACGGCGCGATCGTCGCCTTTTCAAAATACCCTTGGGCCTCTCCTTGAGCTATAAGACCCATTCAAAACTCTTGGGCCTCTAATAGAGTGTAAAACCCAATCCCCTTTGTCATACCCCAAATTTTGACCACTAAGATTTCCCATCATTGTGAGAATCATCATCACAGTATGGAGGAACCATCATGCTTCATCAGTCTCCCCAAAGATGGGTGAGCATCCACTACAATCAAAATTATTCTAGCCCTCTCAGAGCCTTAGGCAAAGGATCAATCAAGGAATGACATGATCTTCAACTTGTCTAACCTCTCAAACATCCACAATGGATCAAGAGGACTCCCACTTCAAGGATTAAGCACAAGGTTGCTCCCTTATAGGTGGATCAAGCTTCAAGATCGCCAGTGTCACCAAATTAGGGTTTTGGTCGACCAGGGCCTCCAGATGAAAAATTTCATCTGGACACAAGCCAATGATCCAAAACACAACCTAATATACTCCATGGAACCTCATGGACCCAATCATCAAGTTAATTTGGCCTCAAGGGATGCATACATCCAAAATCAGGAATTAGGGTTTCTTGACCTAATTCACCCCTAAGTTGACTTTTAGGGCAAATCATGAACCAAGACCTCAAGAGAGGGTTTGAGGGTGTCTAATATACCATGATGATCCATTTGGAACAATGGATTAATCTAAGAAGTTTGAGCAACAAGTCTCAATTTCATCTACACCACAATTAGGGTTTCGCGAGGAAAGTCAACTGTAACTTTGACTTTTGACCAGGACATGCTCCCAAACCCTAGGACATGCCTCAATACACCCTATGACATCCATGAAGCATGTCCATCAAGTTTGATTTAGGTCAAGGACATGATTTCTTAAAGAATTGCACAGTTTGGAATTCATCTGATAAAAAGTCAACTGTGCACAAAAGTCAACTTTGACTTTTTGAGATTTTTCACCAAAATGGATTTTTAACCCTAAAATGATGTTAATGTATGATTTGAATCATCATTCATCAAGAAAAATCAAGAAAAGTTGGATAACTTGTAAAAGGGGTAACCATAAAAACTTAGAAAATTTTCTACGTTAAAAATAAAGTGACAAGGGTACCAACTTTGGAGGATCGTAACTCCTAAACCACAAAGCCATTTTTTCTCATCCAAAGATGGATTTGTAGCCCTCATTACCCTCTACAAAAACTTCAACTAGACCTAAGTCCAATTCATTATGGATTTTGAGTTATGGAGTGATCAAAATAGCTGAAAAATGAAAATGTCACTTTTTCCAACACTTAGTGAAATTTTCACTAAGTCCAAATCTGCCCTCACTTTTTGCCAAATGTAGGGGGATTTTTCACTTGGATTCAAAAGAGATCAAAACCAAACATGTTCAAACAGTTATTGTATCATGTAAGGGCTTTCCAAAATGGCCAAGAACATTGCCAAATTCCATTTAAGTCATGAGATATGACATTGGAAAGTTGCCTTGCTGAAATCTGCCAAGGCAAGGCAGATTTTGCATTTTTGCTCGATTTGCCAAAATCAGCCAAATTCAAATGCTCCTATCCACTTCGACATATCTGAGGATTGAATCTAAAGGGGGCAATCACTGAGCCAAGCCTCCAAAGTCCATGGAACAAGAAATAGCATGTTGAACCTAGAATGGCCAAAATAGGGACAAGACTCCAAATTTGGATTGAAGCATTCAATGGAAGCATCAAGGTGACATGGACTGAGCCCTTCTCATCTGAAATCAGTCAAGACTTATCCAAGACTAAGGGGGCCAAAGCACTGTGCCCTAACCTACTTAGCAGTTGCCATTCACTATTCCTTGCAAAACAAAATTGCTCTACTATAAATAGAGCTCAATTGTGATCAGTTTGAGTACACCAAAGCCGTCTAACAGATGCTTTCCTCAAAATCTCTTTCTCTTGGCAAAAATGCCTTTCTTAGCAAGGTAGCTATCGGTTTTTGAGCTAGAGGGCAATTCCACTCAAACCAATCACTCACACACCTCACATACATCATATAGAAGTGATCCAAACACTCACATAACATCCGGAACACAGATTTCACAAAATCACCAGCCAATTGCTCAAGTTCTTGACAGTTTTTCAGTTGAGGTGCCATCTTCAACTCCAAACCATTTCAATTCATTCCAAGCACTCAGACACATCACTTGGCACCTAGGGAAGCTATCCACATCATTGGAACCTAGCTGTAACACCTCCAACACAAAACACGATCACCAGCTGCAAGTGGTAAGCATGAACTCTTCTAACTCTATGATCCATGCAATTTTTGCTGCACAATAATTTGGCCATATGTTCATAATCATGCATGGAATGTTTCCCTTCAATTAATTGCATTGTTTGAATCGTGTATCAAAAATCCCATCCTTTATGCAGAAATTACTTCATGCAGAAATTAGGGTTCTTGAGGATTTTTCATGATTTCTTGTTATATGTTTAATTTAAATGAAATTAATGGACATAGACATGATCGTGAGGTTGAGACGAGCATAATGATATGTGGATTGCATGTTATAATCAAGTATTCAGTGAGATTGGAGAGAAAATGAAAATCTGGCTAAGCCCAGAACACGCGCGTGTTCTTGGTGTGTTCTTGGCGCCATTTTTAGAAATTTGAATATTTGAATTTTGTGATTTTTATTTAATTGATTCAAAAATTAATTTCTCTCTGAGTTTTAATGATTTTGAGTTGATTCGTTTTTTAATAATTCACAAAAATGTTAAAATATTTTATTTTATCAAAAAATCTCAAAAATATTATTTATTTCATATAATTGATATTTTTCCAAAGAATTAATATTTTAATTGTTTTTGACATTTTAAATATTTTTTCCACATTGATTTTGCAACTTTTAATGCTTTCTAAT
The DNA here is from genome assembly GCA_022829125.1 of Lathyrus tuberosus. Taxonomy (NCBI): domain Eukaryota; kingdom Viridiplantae; phylum Streptophyta; class Magnoliopsida; order Fabales; family Fabaceae; genus Lathyrus; species Lathyrus tuberosus. Next base: position 661,393 of record JALAZF010000497.1, read on the forward strand.
TATTTTGTAGGTCAATACTTAATTTTTGAAGCATTAATCCAAGATCACAATTTGTTTTTCATATGTTAAACAATTTTGATCATTTTAATTGATTTTTGTTCAATTAAATACATTTTTGAAAACAAATTAGGGTTTTTGGATTAATTAAACCCTCATAAATCATTTTCAAAACACTTTGGGCCTCTAATAGAGTGTAAGACCCAATCTTTTTTTGACCAAATCATTTTTGGGCCTCAATGTATTGTATAAGTCCCGATCCCGTCAAAAACAAACGGCGCGATCGTCGCCTTTTCAAAATACCCTTGGGCCTCTCCTTGAGCTATAAGACCCATTCAAAACTCTTGGGCCTCTAATAGAGTGTAAGACCCAATCCCCTTTGTCATACCCCAAATTTTGACCACTAAGATTTCCCATCATTGTGAGAATCATCATCACAGTATGGAGGAACCATCATGCTTCATTAGTCTCCCCAAAGATGGGTGAGCATCCACTACAATCAAAATTATTCTAGCCCTCTCAGAGCCTTAGGAAAAGGATCAATCAAGGAATGACATGATCTTCAACTTTTCTAACCACTCAAACATCCACAATGGATCAAGAGGACTCCCACTTCAAGGATTAAGCACAAGGTTGCTCCCTTATAGGTGGATCAAGCTTCAAGATCGCCAGTGTCACCAAATTAGGGTTTTGGTCAACCAGGGCCTCCAGATAAAAAATTTCATCTGGACACAAGTAAATGATCCAAAACACAACCTAATATACTCCATGGAACCTCATGGACCCAATCATCAAGTTAATTTGGCCTCAAGGGATGCATACATCCAAAATCAGGAATTAGGGTTTCTTGACCTAATTCACCCCTAAGTTGACTTTTAGGGCAAATCATGAACCAAGACCTCAAGAGAGGGTTTTAGGGTCTCTAATATACCATGTTGATCCATTTGGAACAATGGATTAATCTAAGAAGTTTGAGCAACAAGTCTCAATTTCATCTGCACCACAATTAGGGTTTCGCGAGGAAAGTCAACTGTAACTTTGACTTTTAACCAAGACATGCTCCCAAACCCTAGGACATGCCTCAATACACCCTATGACATCCATGAAGCATGTCCATCAAGTTTGATTTAGGTCAAGGACATGATTTCTTAAAGAATTGCACAGTTTGGAATTCATCTGATAAAAAGTCAACTGTGCACAAAAGTCAACTTTGACTTTTTGAGATTTTTCACCAAAATGGATTTTTAACCCTAAAATGATGTTAATGTATGATTTGAATCATCATTCATCAAGAAAAATCAAGAAAAGTTGGATAACTTGTAAAAGGGGTAACCATAAAAACTTAGAAAATTTTCTAAGTTAAAAATAAAGTGACAAGGGTACCAACTTTGGAGGATCATAACTCCTAAACCACAAAGCCATTTTTTCTCATCCAAAGATGGATTTGTAGCCCTCATTACCCTCTACAAAAACTTCAACTAGACCTAAGTCCAATTCATTAAGGATTTTGAGTTATAGAGTGATCAAAATGGCTGAAAAATGAAAATGTCACTTTTTCCAACACTTAATGAAATTTTCACTAAGTCCAAATCTGTCCTCACTTTTTGCCAAATGTAGGGGGATTTTTCACTTGGATTCAAAAGAGATCAAAACCAAACATGTTCAAACAGTTATTGTATCATGTAAGGGCTTTCCAAAATGTCCAAGAACATTGCTAAATTCCATTTAAGTCATGAGATATGACTTGGAAAGTTGCCTTGCTGAAATCTGCCAAGGCAAGGCAGATTTTGCATTTTTGCTCGATTTGCCAAAATCAGCCAAATTCAAATGCTCCTATCCACTTAGACACATCTGAGGATTGAATCTAAAGGGGACAATCACTGAGCCAAGGCTCCAAAGTCCATGGAACAAGAAATAGTATGTTGAACCTAGAATGGCCAAAATAGGGACAAGACTCCAAATTTGGATTGAAGCATTCAATGGAAGCATCAAGGTGGCATGGACTGAGCCATTCTCATCTGAAATCAGTCAAGACTTATCCAAGACCAAGGGGACCAAAGCTCTGTGCAATTGCCATTCACTGTGGATCCCAAAACAAACTTGCTCTACTATAAATTGAGCTCAATTGTGATCAGTTTGAGTACACCAAAGCCATCTAACAGATGCTTTCCTTAAAATCTCTTTCTCTTGGCAAAAATGCCTTTCTTAGCAAGGTAGCTATCGGGTTTTGAGTTTGAGAGATTTTCCCATCAAACCAATCACTCACACACCTCACATACATCATATAGAAGTGATCCAAACACTCACATAACATCTGGAACACAGATTTCACAAAATCACCTGCCAATTGCTCAAGTTCTTGACAGTTTTGCAGTTGAGGTGCCATCTTCAACTCCAAACCTTTTCAATCCATTCCAAGCACTCAGACACATCACTTGGCACCTAGGGAAGCCATCCACATAATTGGAACCTAGCTGTAACACCTCCAACACAAATCACGATCACCAGCTGCAAGTGGTAAGCATGAGCTCTTCTAACTCTATGATCCATGCAAGTTTTGCTGCACAATAATTTGGCCATATGTTCATAATCATGCATGGAATGTTTCCCCTCAATTAATTGCATTGTTTGAATCGTGTATCAAAAATCCTAGCCTTCATGCAGAATTTAGGGTTCTTGAGGATTTTTCATGATTTCTTGTTATATGTTTAATTTAAATGAAATTAAATGCCATAGACATGATCGTGAGGTTGAAACGAGTTGATTGGTATGTGGATTGCATGATATAATCAAGTATTCAGTGAGATTGGAGAGAAAATGAAAATCTGGGCAAAACTGAAAAAACACGCGTGTTCTTGCCTTTGTTCTTGGCGCCATTTTCCAATATTTGAATATTTGAATTTTGTGATTTTATTTAATTGATTCAAAAATTAATTTCTCTCTGAGTTTTAATGATTTTGAGTTGATTCTTTTTTTAATAATTCACAAAAATGTTAAAATATTTTATTTCATCAAAAAATCCCAAGAATATTATTTATTTCATATAATTGATATTTTTACAAAGAATTAATATTTTAATTATTTTTTACATTTTAAATATTTTTTCCACATTGATTTTTCAACTTTTAATGCTTTCTAATTATTTTTGTACGTCAATACTTAATTTTTGAAGCATTAATCCAAGATCACAACTTGTTTTTCATATGTTAAACAATTTTTGATCATTTTAATTGAATTTTTATTCAATTAAATACATTTTTGAAAACAAATTAGGGTTTTTGGATTAATTCAACCCTCATAAATCATTTTCAAAACATTTGGGCCTCTAATAGAGTGTAAGACCCAATCCTTTTTTGACCAAATCAATTTTGGGCCTCAGTGTATTGTATAAGTCCTGATACCGTCAAAAACAAACGGCGCGATCGTCGCCTTTTGAAAAATAACCTATTGGGCCTCTCCTTGAGCTATAGGACCCATTCAAAACTTTTGGGCCTCTAATAGAGTGTAAGACCCAACCCCCTTTTAACCAAAACATTTTGGGCCTCACTTATTGTATAAGTCCCTTCGTGTTAAAAGAAAACCTCGGCGCGATCGCCATTTTTAACAAAAAGTCATCTGGGCCTACCCTCGTGTTATAAGCCCCACTCTTTTTCTTTAAACTTTTTTGGGCCTCTTGAGAGAGTGTAAGACCCATCCCTTTGTACAGAAAACCTTTTTGGGCCTCAGTCACTTGTATAAGTCCCTCTGTACAAATTCAACAGTGCGCTCACTAATAAAACCCTGGGCCTCTCCTTGAGCTGTAAGCCCCAAATCTTTCTCTTTCAAAGTACTTTCTCCTTTGATTTTGAATATACTGTTGTTTTCAATCTGTCTTTGTTGAACAACTAACCAAACAACATGGAAGCTCTACAACCGAGTAAGTGGTTATTGCTTTCATTTACCGCTTTCATATACATATAACTGTATTATGGGGCTGTTTCACTGTAAGTCTTCTTTCATAAACTCATATCAACTGTGTAATAATAGTATAGATATTTAGAGTTTCCCCGGCAACTAAGTCTAGCATTAAGCCCGTTGATCACTCTTAGAAATAGTCTAAACTAGATCCCCGTAGGATTACCAGACACAGTCTTCCCTTCTCTTGGGGTTAAACAATATGGAGATATGAAAGGCAGCATTCTCTGTGAACCCTTTCATAGACTGTCACTCATAGAAGTTGTAAAGAAACTCTATTCCCCAGAGATGATCTTTTCTCCGTGAATGGCATCTCTTGAGTTTCTTCCAAATTCTCGGACTTTCCTGACTTTGATCTATTCTCGGTGAATAGCATTGCCTTGAATTTCTAGGGATTTGGGGACCCACAGGCTTCTTAAAAGCACTTGTCAAAGAAACTCTACTCCCCAGAGATGATCTCTTCTCCGTGAATTGCATCTCTTGAGTTTCTTCCAAATTCTCGAACTTTCCTGACTTGATCTATTCCTTGTGAATAGCTTGCCTTGAATTTCTCGGGGTTTAGGGACCCATCGGCTTCTTAAAAGTAATCGACCTCCTCTTGGGCATCGTACAAGGACCCACGGGCTTCCTAAAAGCAACCTCGCCTCCTCTTGGGCTTAGTACAAGGACCTTACGGCTTCTTAGACGTATTCACAGCCTCCTCTTAGGCTTTGTATAATGATCTCTTCCTCCGGGAATGATAGCCTTCTCTTGGGCTTAGTACAAGGACCCGTCGGCTTCTTAAAAGTTTCCAGCCTACTCTTGGGCTTCGTACAAATTGTCCCGACGACCTCCTAGAGGTATAGGAATAGAACTTAGTCATCTTAATAGAACGGTCCTTTCAAAGAGTCTGCTACTATTTTTCAAAGCATAGTACAATAGATGAAACTCTAGACTTGGACAGTCTAATTTCCTTGAGTCTCAAAGACATTCTCAAGTGACCCCTTCGTTAAATAGGAAGGAAACCCGCAGACTCGGACAGTCTCAATACCCTTCGGATTTACCGCTTCCTTAAAGAACAGGAATAACCCGGATCCCTGAATCAAATCCTTGAGTACAGTGTTGCTCATATAAGAACTGATTTTCTCTTTAAAATTAGTATACTGGACCTGTCACTTAACTGAACAATCACCATAGCCTCCTCTTGGGCTTTATACAATGATTCTTCCTATCGGAGTCAAACAACGTTCAGCCTCTCTCTCGGGCTTTGTACGAGACACCCCTTTCGCCTCCATCTCGGGCTTTGTACGAGATACAAAAACTCCCTTGTTGAGTCAAGTAGCCTCCATCTCGGGCTTTATACGAGATACCAAAAGATTCCCTCATTCAGTCAAAACCTTTTAGCCTCTCTCTCGGGCTTTATACGAGACACATATTAGCCTCCTCTTAGGCTTTGTATAAGAAAACCACTGGTTAATCCAATTAACCTTTTAGCATCAAAACTGTGCCTCGTTCACAGTACACAAACATCAACAACTCCTTCCCCTCTCATCTAATCGCTGTAAGAGGCAAGCCTCTGGATCATCTACATCCATGCCACTGTCCCTCTTTTAGCATGAGAAATTCCTAAGGAAAGATAGCATTGCTCTACACTGAGTTAAAGTCTTCTCCTTCAGGTTAAAACCCCCTATAAAGGAAATTATGGCATTGCTAGGATCCGCGTATCCCGGTTAAAGTAATTCTCCTTTATAAAACAGTTGTGACATATAACCCCCTCTTTAGAGATGACAAATTCTCTCTAAAATCAGGACTTTCAGCTTCACATCTTGGGCTTTGAACAAGATACAAACCACCTTTTCGCTTCACGTCCTGGGCTTTGAACAAGACACCAAAAACAACCATTTCCTCCCATAGAATAGGAGGAACCACGAACGCTCTGATTTCCCTGTTTCGGTAAACGGGAATACGTAGGCATAAGATCAAAAGAAAAGATCTTAGCGAGCACACTAAACAAAAACCCAAAATCCCATACTCTCACATCAAAAAACATCAATCCTAACATCCTAATCCTTGTTCCCTGCCAGAAACCTTCTATCAAGAAAGAAACCAGTATTGACGAAAATACAAATAACCAGTACAAAGGCCCCCCCACATTGATAGCATCCGTAAACTAACAGACCGCTGTTTAAACTCAGTATGCAAGCAGGGTTAATTGGAGACATCTATTTCCCTTCCTTATTCAGCTCACAATAGGATAAAAAATGAATCGACCTGTAGTTAAAGCTCAACCGCAGAGAGTGACCAGCGCTTAAGAACCGCGTCCAAAATCGCTCGCTACACCTTTTTAACCAAAATTATTTGGGCCTCATTTATTGTATAAGTCCCTCTGCGTTAAAAGAAAATATCGGCGCGATCGCCATTTTTAAACGAAAAACCAACTGGGCTTACCCCCGTGTTATACGACCCATCTTTTTTTCTTTAAAACTTTTTGGGCCTCTATTAGAGTGTAAGACCCAACCCCTTTGTACAGAAAACAATTTTTGGGCCTCAGTCACTTGTATAAGTCCCTCTGTACAAATTCAAACAGTGCGCTCACTGATAAAACCCTGGGCCTCTCCTTGAGCTGTAAGCCCCAAATCTTTCTTTTTCAAAGCATTTTCTCCTTTGATTTTGAATATACTGTTGTTTTCAATCTGTCTTTGTTGAACAACTAACCAAACAGCATGGAAGCTCTACACCGAGTAAGTGTTTATACGCTTTCATTTACCGCTTTCATATACATATAACTGTATTGTGAGGCTATTTCGCTGTAAGTCTTCTTTCATAAACTCATATCAACTGTGTAATAATAGTATAGATATTTAGAGTTTCCCCGGCAACTACGTCTAGCACTAGGTAAAACCCGTTGATCGCTCTTAGAAATAGTCTAAACTAGATCCCTATAGGTTTACCAGACACAGTCTTCCCTCCTCTTGGGGTTAAACAATATGGAGATATGAAAGGCAACATTCTCTGTGAACCCTTTCATAGACTGTCACTCATAGAAGTTGTCAAAGAAACTCTATTCCCCAGAGATGATCTCTTCTCCGTGAATGGCATCTCTTGAGTTTCTTCCAAATTCTCAGACTTTCCTGACTTTGATCTATTCTCGGTGAATAGCATTGCCTTGAATTTCTCGGGGTTTGGGGACCCACAGACTTCTTAAAAGCACTTGTCAAGAAACTCTATTCCCTAAAGATGATCTTTTCTCCGTGAATGGCATCTCTTGAGTTTCTTCCAAATTCTCGGACTTTCCTGACTTTGATCTATTCTCGGTGAATAGCATTGCCTTGAATTTCTCGAGGTTTTGGGGACCCTTCGGCTTCTTAAAAGCAATCGGCCTCCTCTTGGGCATCGTACAAGGACACACAGGCTTCCTAAAAGCAACCTCGCCTCCTCTTGGGCTTAGTACAAGGACCCTACGGCTTCTTAGAAGTATTCACAGCCTCCTCTTAGGCTTCGTATAATGATCTCTTCCTCCGGGAATGATAGCCTCCTCTTGAGCTTCGTACAAGGACCGATCGGCTTCTTAAAAGTTTCCAGCCTCCTCTTGGGCTTCGTACAAATTGTCCCGACGACCTCCTAGAGGTATAGGAACATAACTTAGTCATCTGCATAGAACAGTCCTTTCAAAGAGTCTACTACTGTTTCTCAAAGCAAAGTATAAAAGATGAAACTCTAGACTTGGACAGTCTAATCTCCTTGAGTCTCAAAGACATTCTCAAGTGACCCCTTCGTTAAATAGGGAGAAAACCCGTAGACTCAGACAATCTCGATACCCTTTGGATTTCCCGTTTCCTCAAAGAAAAGGAAATAACCCGGATCCTTGAATCAAATCCTTGAGTACAGTGTTGCACATATAAGAACTGATTTTCTCTTTCAAAATCAGTATACTGGACCTGTCACTTAGCTGAAACAACTTTGAGCGTCTCTCTCAGGCTTTGTACAAGACACATAAGAGACTCCCTCGTTGAGTCAATCACCTATTTCGCCTCCATATCGGGCTTTATACGAGACACCAAAAGACTTCATCGTCAAGTCAAAACCTTTTAGCCTCTCTCTCGGGCTTTGTACGAGACACATACTAGCCTCCTCTTAGGCTTTGTATAAGAAAACCACTGGTTAATCCAATTAACCTTTTAGCATCAAAGTTGTGCCTCGTTCGCAGTACACAAACATCAATAACTCCTTCCCCTTCATCTAATCGCTGTAAGTGGCAAGCCTCTGGATTATTTACATCCATGCCACTGTCCCTCTTTTAGCATGAGAAATTCCTAAGGAAAGATAGCATTGCTCTACACTGAGTTAAAGTCTTCCCCTTCAGGTTGGAACTCCCCTATAAAGGAAATTATGGCATTGCCAGATTCACATATCCCGGTTAAAGTAATTCTCCTTTATAAACAGTTATGACAAAATCCCCCTCTTTAGGGATGACAAATTCTCTCTAAAGTCAACACCCTTTCAGCTTCACATCTTGGGCTTTGAACAAGATACAAACTACCCTTTAGCTTCACGTCTTGGGCTTTGAACAAGACACCAAAACAACCAATTTCCTCCCATAGAATAGGAGGAACTACGAATGCTCTGATTTCCCTGTTTTGGATAAACGGGAATACGTAGGCATAAGATTGAAAGAAAAATCTTAGCGAGCACAATCAACAAAAAACCCAAATCCCATATCTCCATCAATCAAAAGCATTAGCCCTAATATCCTAATCCTTGTTCCCCGCCAGAAACCTTCTGTCAAGATAACAAGAGAGAAACCAGTATTGGAGAAAATACAAATAACCAGTACAAAGGCCCCCCCGCATTGATAGCATCCGTAACTTAACAGACCGCTGTTTAAACTCAGTATGCAAGCAAGGTTTATTGGAGACATCTATTTCCCTTCCTTATTCAGCTCACAATAGGATAAAAAATGAATCAACCTGTAGTTAAAGCTCATCCGCAGAGAGCGACCAGCGCTTAAGAACCGCGTCCAAAATCGCTCGCTACACAATGCCGTTCCATAAACACACATAGCCAGAATTGCGTTGAACACCGACCAACACTTAGCCTTAGCACAAATAGCAGCCTGCTCAATGAAAAACATCTTGTGAAAGCCTTTATAACTTCCTTTACTCGCAACATTCTTCTTCAACAAAGACTGATCCAAGCGTAAAGCAGTAGAAACCTTTTCCAGGTCGGGAAACTCCTTAGAAGGGTAGAAGGGAGCTTCTTCTTTGACAGAAACATCCAAAATGAGAGCTTACTCTTCCAATGTCGGAGCTAAAAGATAATCCACAAACAGAAAACACCGTATGTGAGGGTCATAGAACTGTGCCAGAGTGTGCAGAGCCCTGAACTCATAGTTGGTAACATCTCGGGCGAAACTCAGAATCCTCCTATATTCTCCTCTAAAGTCTGCCAATACCCCCGGTTTTGCCATAACCTAGATCTTGTGAACAACATCTAGATGAAGCTCCGGGAACTTATACGGGATGATATTCTTCCTCTCTTCAGTGCCAGTATTCATCATGAATAGTCTTCGGACAACCGAAATCAAAGTTAGGATGCAACCATACAAATGAACAAACATGTTAGAATGCAAAATGATGATGCAAATGCAAACATGGGATCAAGCTATCCATGATGCTCAAAATTTATGTTGTTCTGCTGACTGAATAAAACCCCAGATATCAGAAAACTAGAAGTTCAGAATAATACCCCATTCAAACAGCCAGAAAATCAGGATAATAATAGTACGCCGATGAGAAATCCAGAAAACCGGGTAGGTTGAAGGTTTCGGTTACCTGCAAACCTGCAAACACCCATCCCTTCTCACATGTGGGTTCTAGAAGACGAGATCCTCAGTCTCGAATTCTCGATTTGAGAAGAAATAGTACATTCATCCCTCGGGGTACAATACTATCGCCAAACAAAGAGGTCGTCCACTGATTCCCCCAAAATGAAAGGTCATCCTATAGTAAGTTCCCAGCATTGGGTCCTCGGATCGACAAGTGTAACGGGTTTTCTATTTTTGGATTTCCAGTATCACATGCCGGGAGGAGAGGCGTTGCTGAGTCCCCGGGAAACGGTGGCCAGAGTCGACAGTTTTCAAGGTTATATTCCATCGTTTACCCCAAATGCGCAGGATAGAATATTACCAAGAAAACCTCGTCTGGATGTGGAGTTTTCATGTATATTAAGTCTGGCCAAATGCCAAACAAGTCACACTACTTTCGACGCTAATCATAGGTGTATGCTCAAGCCTGGGTATTGGGCTTTCCTCTCATGAATCCAACCCACCCAACAAATAGAAAATCCTGCAGCAGAACAGTACAACAATAATGAAATGCAATGCTATAAATGCGGTACATACAGTAAAACAGTAATATACAACAAAATAAAGCATAACAGATAAACACCCAATGAAAACAAACAAGCGCTAAGATTGACTCGTAAAAGGGGATGGACCAACCAGAGATTCTGGGTTCGATCCCCAGCAGAGTTGCCAGCTGTCGCTCCCGAGGATTTGCATCCATGGTACAAACGCGAAAGTGGCGCGGAAAACAGAGTCGCCAGCAATGTGTATTTATCCCAAGAGAGGGAAAGGAAACACTGTGTAAACCTGAAAAGAGGAAAGAACATGGTCTCAAGACCAAGAGAAACGGGTAAGGGAGTCGGTTACGCGAAGGGAAGGTGTTAGCACCCCACACGTCCATCGTACTCGATGAGATCCACGCTTGCTGTCTCGATCAAAGGGTGTCGTCGTTTGGAGCTCCGCTGCTACTAGAAAGGAGAAGGAACGGGAATGGAAAAGAATGAAGAAACGGGGGAGAAAAGAAAAAGAAGTGACTCGATAGGACATCACCCGTCCTATTCCTAAATACTCCCTCGTGCAATGGGAAAGTCAGAGTCAACGTAGTTCGGACACGAACTAAAGGGGGAGGTTGCTCGCCAAGACATCGCCGTCTTATGCTTACGTATCCTCAATCGGACGAGAAAGAGGAAATCAGAGCAGTCGTAGTTCGACCTAACGAGGTTGGTTAGTGTTTTTTATGAGCGACGTTAGATTCACGTTCGGCAGTTAGGGTCGATGCCTGTTTGCGACGAGACGGAAAATAACGTGCTCTTTTCTGAAAATGATTTGAAATTAACGATCCCGAAGGATAAAAAGGTTTGAGTTTGTTTTTGTGTTTTTTAGACAGAAGTGGATTGAAGTTTGTTCGTAACTTACATTGCACCAAAGTCTGCCATGCGGGAACGAGTGAATCGAATGGTCGCCCCCAAATGGAACGTATGCTAAACACTCTAGAAGAGGAGGGGAGACCCCTCGTTCTTCATTTCATACACTTAAGGCTCGAGCGCAATATTCGTTATATTTATTAAGTTTTTCAGAAGTGTTGTGAGATGAGAAGAGAAGACGCAAGGAAGAAGGGTGACCCTAAGGGAATCACTATCCTAGTGTTGTCATGCAAAAGGGTGGTCCTATGGTTAGTGAAGTTTAGGCGAGAAACAACTACCTAAGACCTAATTCTAATCCTACTCCAAGCTTAATCGAAAATTAAGTTGGACTAGGTAGCTCTAAGGGGAAAAGAATCCAAGACTTAAACAAGTCTTAAGATCCAAGGGAAGAAAATAGTGAAAGAGACAAAAGAGGAAAAGAAGCGAATAAATAAAAATAGCAGCTACCACAACGTCCCTGCACCAAAACAGCGGTAAAAAGCAGCACACAAGTAAGGCAGCATACAACAACATACAATTCAACACAACAAACAGTGTGAAAAGCCAAACAGCCGTACATACAACAGCGCACGTACACATAGACAGCTGTAGAAGCAGGACAGCATGCAATACATTTGTATACGAATCAAGCATGGTAAAGCAAACACGCATCAAACATAATGCATTATGATTACAAACACATCATATATCATGGTAAACAATCTTGAAAACACCATGGAAGAAAGTACATCATGAAGACATTCATAACATTAAGCATGTGCACAAATCGGAACAAACATGCACCTCAAGGAATAGAAACAATTAGGCATGCCTAACACAATTCCAGCAACATAAGCATTTAATCACAATCAACATGCTCAAAGAAGTGTGTGTATGGTGTTCATAGCATCAAGAAATCAACAACACAAGCATGCACATACAATAGTGAAAACCAAGAATCGCGTGTCGACAAAATCATATCCATACTCTAGTGTGAGGTGAAACAGCTCAAGAATAATCCCTTAATCAATGACATATTAATCCATGAAGTTTAGGCATGCATCGGATCTCAAACGACCAAGAAAATGCAAGAAAATATCACTCTGCAGCAATGGTAATCAATTACTCACTTTGAGTAATCGGTTACTCAGTTGAAATTTGACCAAAAACGTGAAAATTAGGCAGAGTAATCGGTTACTCTGTTAGGGTAATCGATTACCACTGAAACAGAGGCAGAAAATCAACTTTGAAAAGCACTTTTCAGCATCCAATCACTTATGCAAACATCTAAATGATCATGCACTCAATTAATCACAAAATTCATGTCAAATATCAGTAATCAAACACCAATTTCATCAATCAAACAACAAGATCACAAATCAAATCAAGCAAATAGATCAAATCACATCACAAACCAAGGATCTACATTGCATAAGTTGAAATTAAGCTAAATCAAACATAGATCTAAGGAAAACCAACCTACAAGGCTGAGATTTTCCTTGGTGATTGTTGAGCACGAAAATTGGTGAATCCAAGCAAGAAAACCAGAGATCTATACAATAATCTTCAAGATCCTAGCAAGAAACTTCAAGATCGAAGCAAGAACACTTCAAATAATCAAAAGCTGCTCCCAAAAGTGATTCCAAGATCCAAACCAGTAGCTATATCAGAATTGAACCAAGAATGATGATGTGATGGAGGTTTAGCTCAAGAATTCACAAATTCCAATGAAGAATTTGTGAATATATGGATATGGAGCTTTGGTGCGGGGTTGAAGATGAAGATGTAAAGTGGAAAAAGTTAGAGAGAATTGAGAGAAATTCTGAAAAATTGGAGAGTGAAAATGATCTAGGTTTTTAGAGGTTTGGAATGAATTAGTTTAAATAACCCCTAGGTTAGGAGTTAAGTTTGGGTTCGGAGTGAGGTTAAGTGAGTGGAAATTGGGGTGAAATGTGAATTAGGAAATGAAATGAGGAATTAGAGTGGAAAAATGATGGAGAGAATTTGAATTTTGGGTGGAAAATGATGAAAATAGATCAATTCTAGATCCTTCCCACACATGCACAAGCCAAGCACATGACCACAAAACACTCCAAAATTCTGCAGTACTGAAAATGCCACATTTTTGCAATTTCGCCCAGAGTAATTGGTTACTCACTTTGAGTAATCGATTACTCAGTTCAAAAAATCAAAAATTGGCGCCAAAAGTAGGGAAACTTGGATATTCGCCCGGTTCCGCCTGTTCTGGACCATGATACACCTCTGAAACATGCCAACTGATATTACCATTGGAATGCACTTGAAATATGCTGCGAAATGCTTTTCGAACTCGGATTAAACTGCTGATACCAACTGCCTGGTGCTGAATCACTGATCAAAAATTGACTGTCGGGGTTTCGGATCATCCAATCACTTAATGAGCAAAATAAATGCTCAAAAAGACTTGGAAAGCTATCTCCTGGGCTCTGAACACTGTTAAAAATCATACTGGGACTGATAACACCGTGAGCTGCTGAAAGAATACCTTGATCCCATGCTCAAAAGGGCAATGCAAATGCAGGAATGATAATGCAAATAAAAGAAAGCATACACTAGTTAGGTCAGAAACAAAAGGGAAAATTTTGAGGTGTTACACACCTTTGCATGATAACATTAGGATTTTCAGATTCCCTTAGTGTTTTCTTTTCCTTTGAGTCTTCTCTTTTAATCTCATAACACTTCTAAAACACTTAATAAATATAACGAATATTGCGCTCGAGCCTTAAGTGTAGGAAATGAAGAACGAGGGGTCTCCCCTCCTCTTCTAGAGTGTTTAGCATACGTCCCATTTGGGGGCAACCATGCAATTTACTCGTTCCCGCATGGTAGACTTTGGTGCAATGTAAGTTGCGAACTAACCTCAATCCACTTCTGTCTAAAAAACACAAAAACAAACTCAAACCTTTTTCATCCTTCGGGATCGTTAATCTCAAATCATTTTCAGAAAAGGGCACGTTACTTCCGTCTCGTCGCAAACAGGCATCGACCCTAACTGTCGGACGCGAATCTAACATCGCTCATAAAAAACACTAACCGACCTCGTTAGGTCGAACTACGACTGCTCTGATTTCCTCTCTCTAGTCCGATTGAGGATACGTAGGCACGGGACGACAATGTCTTGGCGAGCAACCTCCCCCTTAGTTCGTGTCCGAACTACGTTGACTCTGACTTTTCCATTGCACGAGTGAGTACGTAGGCATAGGATGAGCGATGTCCTATCGAGTCACTTCTTTTTCTTTTCTTCTTCGTTTCTTCGTTCTTTTTCGTTCCCGTTCCATCTCTTTTCCAGTAGCAGCGGAGCTCCAGACGACGACACCTTTTGATCGAGACAACAAGCGTGGATCCCGTCGAGTACGATGGACGTGTGGGGTGCTAACACCTTCCCTTCGCGTAACCGACTCCCTTACCCGTTTCTCTTGGTCGTGAGACCATGCTCTTTCCCTTCCCTCAGGTTTACGCAATGTTTCCTTTCCCTCTCTTGGGATATATACACATTGCTGGCGACTCTGTTTTCCGCGCCACTTTTGCGTTTGTACCATGGATGCAAATCCTCGGGAGAGACAACTGGCGACTCTGCTGGGGATCGATAGACCTCTGACTGGTCCATCCCTTTTTGTGAGTCAATCCTAGCGCTTGTTTGTTTTATTTCATTGGGTGTTTATCTATTGTGCTATATTTTGTTCTATATTACTGTATATTACTATTTTACTGTATTTACCGCATTTATAGCATTGCATTTCATTATTGTTGTATTGTTCTGCTTTTGGATTTTCTGTTTGTAGGGTGGGTTGGATTCATGAGAGAAAAGCCCAATACCCAGGCTTGAGCATACACCTATGATTAGCGTGGAAAGTAGTGTGACTTGTTAGGCATTTGGCCAGACTTAGTATACATGAAAAGTCCACATCCAGACGAGGTTTTCTTGGTAATATTCTATCCTGCGCATTTGGGTCAGACGATGGAATATAACCTGGAAAACTGTCGACTCTGGCGACCGTCTCCCGAGGACTCAGCAATGCCTCTCTTCCCGGCATGTGATAATGGCGGTCCAAAAATGGCAAATGCATTACACTTGTCGATCCGAGGACCTAATGCTGGGAACTTACTATAGGATGACCTTTTTTTAGGGGAATCAGTGGAGGACCTCTTTGTTTGGCGATAGTATTGTACCCCGAGGGATGAATGTATTATTGCTTCTTAAATCGAGAATCCGAGACTGAGGAGTTTTCTAGAACCCACATGTGAGAGGGGATGGGTGTTTACAGGTTTGCAGGTGACTTTGGCCTTCAACCTACCTGGTTTTCTGGATTTCTCATTAGTGTACTGTTATTATCCTATTTTTTTCTGGCAGTTTGAATGGGTCGTTATTCTGGATTTCTGGTTTCTGATATTTGGGGTTTTATTCAATCAGCAGAACAATGGCAGTTTTGAGCATCATGGATACCTTGATCCCATGTTTGCATTTGCATCATCATTTTGTATTCTAACATGTTTTTTCATTTTTAGGGTTGCATCCTAACTTTGATTCCAGTTGTCCGAAGACTTTTCATGATGAATACTGGCACTGAAGAGAGAAAGAATATCATCCCGTACAAGTTCCCGGAGCTTCATTTAGATGCTGTGCACAAGATCTCGGCTATGGCAAAACCCGGGGTATTGGCAGACTTTAGAGGAGAATATGGGAGGATTTTAAGTTTCGCCCGAGACGTTACCAACTATGAGTTCAGGGCTCTGCAAACTCTGGTGTAGTTCTATGACCCTCACCTGCGATGTTTTCTGTTTGCGGATTATCTTTTAGCTTCGACATTGGAAGAGTATGCTCTCATTTTGGATGTTTCTGTCAAAGAAGAAGTTCCCTTCTATCCTTCTAAGGAGTTTCCCGATCTGGAAAAGGTTGCTGCTGTGTTACCTTTGGATCAGTCTTTGCTGAAGAAGAATGTTGCGAGTAAAGGAGGTTATAAAGGCTTTCACATGAAGTTTTTGATCGAGCAAGCTGCTATTTATGCTAAGGCTAAGTGTTGGTCGGTGTTCAATGCAATTCTAGCTATGTGTGTTTATGGAACGACGTTGTTCCCTAATGTGAATGATTTTGTAGACGTGCATACTGTCCGGATATTCACCACGAAAAATTCAGTACCTACCTTGCTTGGGGATCTATACTATTCGATGCACTATAAGAATGAGAAGAGGAGAGGAGGACCTTTTTAATTTTGTGCTCTAGTTTTCTACAAGTGGTTTGCCGATCGCCTTCCCAAATCTGGGGCATTCGTAGACACCAAAGAAACATTGGATTGGTCGAGGAGATTGATGGGATTAAGGGCTGACAACTTGATTTGGATCAATCGTGATTTGCTGGGCCAAGAGATCCTAATTAGTTGTGGAGGTTACCCAAACGTACCTTTAATAGGAAGAAAAGGGGGAATTAATTATAACCCTATTCTTGCTGTTAGGCAATTTGGGTTTTCTTTTAAGGAGCCGCCAAAGGACCAAGATGTTCAAGAGTCTCTATATGTGAGTGGAGAAGCCAATCTGGAAGTGTTAAAGGAAGCTCCAGATACTTGAAGAGATCGCCACAAGAAAGGAAAGACTTCTTTTGGAAAATGTAACAACAAAGCCTTCCCTGCATACGAGGAATGGATTCAGAGGAAAGTAGAGAGTGTACTTCTACCGTTCTGCATAGAACCTCCATCTTACCCCCTACTGATTGAATCTCTGACCACAATTGAGATAGAGAAGTATAATAAACTGTGGGTGTCATACCCCAAATTTTGACCACTAAGATTTCCCATCATTGTGCAAATCATCATCACAATATAGATGAACCATCATGCCTCACCAAATGCCTCAAGGGTTGTTGAGCATTCACTACAATCAAAATTAGGGTTTCAAGCCCTCTCAGATTTCTTAGACAAAGGATCAATCAAGGAATGACATGATCTTCAACTTGTCTAACCTCTCAAACATCCACAATGGATCAAAAAGGACTCCCACTTCAAGGATTAAGCACAAGGTTGCTCCCTTCTAGGTGGATCAAGTCTCAAGATCGCCAGTATCACCAAATTAGGGTTTTGGTCGACCAGGGCCTCTAGATGGAAAGTTTCATTTGGGCATAAGCCAAAGATCCAAAACACAACCTAATGTACTCCATGGAACCTCATGGACCCAAGCATCAAGTCAATTTGACCTCATGGGATGCATACATCAAAAATCAGGAATTAGGGTTTCTTGACCTAATTCACCCCTAAGTTGACTTTTGGGACAAATCAAGAGCCAAGACCTCAAGACATGATATGAGGGTCTCTAATGAACTATATTGATCCATTTGGAACAATGGATTAATCCAAGAAGCTTGAGCAACAAGTCTCATTTTCATCTGCACCACAATTAGGGTTTCGCGAGGACAGTCAACTGTAACTTTGACTTTTGACCAGGACATGCTCCCAAACTCTAGGACATTCCCCAATATACCCTATGACACCCATGGAACATGTCCATCAAGTTTGATTTAGGTCAAGGACATGATTTCCTGAAGAATTGCACAATTTGGAATTCATCTGATAAAAAGTCAACTGTGCACAAAAGTCAACTTTGACTTTTTGAGATTTTTCACCAAAATGGATTTTTAACCCTAAAATGATGTTAATGTATGATTTGAATCATCATTCATCAAGAAAAATCAAGAAAAGTGGGATAACTTGTAAAAGGGGTAACCATAAAAACTTAGAAAATTTTCTAAGTTAAAATTAGAGTGACAAGGGTACCAACTTTGGAGGACCATAACTCCTAAACCACAAGGCCAATTTTTTTCATCCAAATATGGATTTGTAGCCCTCATTACCCTCTACAAAAACTTCAACTAGACCTAAGTCCAATTCATTAAGGATTTTGAGTTATGGAGTGATCAAAATCAAGAAATCACACTTTGTTCCAACACTTAGTGAAAATTTCCCTAAGTCAGATTTTGCTTCACTTTTTGCCAAATGTAGATGGATTTTTCACTTGGAATCAAAAGAGATCAAAACCAAACTTGTTCAAACAGTTGTTGTATCATGTAACGGCTTTCCAAAATGGTCAAGAACATTGCCAAATTCAACTTACCCCATGAGATATGATATTGTCAAGTTGCCTTGCTGAAATCTGTCAAAGGCAAGGCAGATTTTGCATTTTGGCTCGATTTGCCAAAATCAGCCAAATTCAAATGCTCCTATCCACTTGGACACATCTGAGGATTGAAT
The DNA here is from genome assembly GCA_022829125.1 of Lathyrus tuberosus. NCBI lineage: Eukaryota > Viridiplantae > Streptophyta > Magnoliopsida > Fabales > Fabaceae > Lathyrus > Lathyrus tuberosus. The sequence goes on from JALAZF010000497.1 coordinate 679,842, forward strand.
CTAAAGGGGACAATCACTGAGCCAAGCCTCCAAAGTCCATGGAACAAGAAATAGCATGTTGAACCTAGAATGGCCAAAATAGGGACAAGACTCCAAATTTGGATTGAAGCATTCAATGAAAGCATCAAGGTGGCATGGACTGAGCCATTCTCATCTGAAATCAGTCAAGACTTATCCAAGACCAAGGGAACCAAAGCTCTGTGCCCTAACCTCTAGTCAATGGCTAGAGGAGACTTGGATTTCCATTGGACAACATTGGCCAAACCTACTTACCAGCTGCCATTCACTATTCCTTGCAAAACAAACTTCCTCTACTATAAATAGAGCTCAATTGTGATCAGTTTAAGTACACCAAAGCCATCAAACAGATGCTTTCCTCAAAATCTCTTCATTCACTCCAATTTTGCCTTCTAAGGCAAGTCACTATCGGGTTTTGAGTTTGAGAGAGATTCCAATCAAACCAATCACTCACACACCTCACATACATCACATATGAGCTGATCAAACACTTAGATCACTTCTGAAACACCAATTTCACAAAATCACCAGCTGGTTGCTCAAATTTTCAATCAAGTTGCAGCTGAGGTACCACAAATTGATACAGCCAATTTCAATCAAGTCCAACCATTCAAACACACTCCATAGGGTGTAGGGAAGCTGTTCAGATCATCACCATTCATCTGTAACACCTCCAAATCAAAAATCACATTGCACTTGCTGTCACGGCTTAGAGGTAAGCATATATTGGTTGTCTCTCAATCTATGCATATTTCCTCGCACAATAATTTGGCCATATGTTCATAATCATGCATGGAATATTTTCCCTCAATTAATTGCATTGTTTGAATCGTGTATCAAAAATCCTAGCCTTCATGCAGAAATTAGGGTTCTTGAGGTTTCTTCGTGATTTCATGTTTTATGTTTAATTTAAATGAAATTAAGTGTTATAGACATGATCGTGAGGTTGAGACGAGCATAATGATATGTGGATTGCATGGTATAATCAAGTATTCAGTGAGATTGAGGAGAAAATGCAAATCAGCCAAACCCAGAACACGCGCGTGTTCTTGGTGTGTTCTTGGCGCCATTTTTGAATAATTAAAATATTTGAATTTTGTGATTTTATTTAATTGATTCAAAAATTAATTTCTCTCTGAGTTTTAATGATTTTGAGTTGATTTTTTTTAATAATTCACAAAAATGTTAAATTATTTTATTTCATAAAAAAATCCCAAAAATATTATTTATTTCATATAATTGATATTTTTGCAAAGAATTAATATTTTGATTATTTTTGACATATTAAATATTTTTTTCACATTGATTTTGCATTTTTTAATGCTTTCTAATTATTTTGTAGGTCAATACTTAATTTTTGAAGCATTAATCCAATATCACAATTTGTTTTTCACATGTTAAACAATTTTGATCATTTTAATTGACTTTTTATTCAATTAAATACATTTTTGAAAACAAATTAGGGTTTTTGGATTAATTCAACCCTCATAAATCATTTTCAAAACATTTTGGGCCTCTAATAGAGTGTAAGACCCAATCCTTTCTTGTACAGAAAAACATTTTGGGCCTCAGTGTATTGTATAAGTCCCGATACCGTCAAAAACAAACGGCGCGATCGTCGCCTTTTGAAAAATAACCCTTGGGCCTCTCCTTGAGCTATAAGACCCATTCAAAACACTTGGGCCTCTAATAGAGTGTAAGACCCAGTCCCCTTTTAACCAAAACATTTTTGGGCCTTACTTATTGTATAAGTCCCTCTGCGTTAAAAGAAAACCTCGGCGCGATCACCATTTCAAACGGAAAAATCATATGGGCCTACCCTCGTGTTATAAGCACCACTCTTTTTCTTTAAACTTTTTGGGCCTCTTGAGAGAGTGTAAGACCCATCCCTTTGTACAGAAAACCATCTTGGGCCTCAGTCACTTGTATAAGTCCCTCTGTACAAATTCAACAGTGCGCTCACTGATAAAACCCTGGGCCTCTCCTTGAGCTGTAAGCCCCAAAACTTTCTTTTTCAATGCACTTTCTCCTTTGATTTTGAATATACTGTTGTTTTCAATCTTTCTTTGTTGAACAACTAACCAAACAACATGAAAGCTCTACAACCGAGTAAGTGTTTATACGCTTTCATTTACCGCTTTCATATACATATAACTATATTGTGGGGCTGTTTCACTGTAAGTCTTCTTTCATAAACTCATATCGACTGTGTAATAATAGTATAGATATTTCGAGTTTCCCCGGCAACTACGTCTAGAACTAGGTGACGCCGTTTCGTTTATTCGTAGAAATAGACAACTAGATCCCCAATAGGATCACCAGATACTGTCTTCTCTTCGGATGTCCTCTTTAGGAATTGTCAAGAAACTCTACTCCCAGAGATGAATGTATTCTCTGTGAATGGCATCTTTGAGTTTCTTCCAAATTCTCGAACTTTCCTGACTTTGATCTATTTTCGGTGAATAGCATTGCCTTGAATTTCTCGGGGTTTGGGGACCCACGGGCTTCTTAAAAGCATCGGCCTCCTCTTGGGCATCGTACAAGGACCCACAGGCTTCCTAAAAGCAACCCCGCCTCCTCTTGGGCTTAGTACAAGGACCCTACGGCTTCTTAGAAGTATTCACAGCCTCCTCTTAGGCTTCGTATAATGATCTCTTCCTCCGGGAATGATAGCCTCCTCTTGGGCTTAGTACAAGGACCCGCCGGCTTCTTAAAAGAATCCAGCCTCCTCTTGGGCTTTGTACAAATTGTCCCGACGACCTCCTAGAGGTATAGGAACAGAACTTAGTCATCTTCATAAAACAGTCCTATCATAGAGTCTACTACTGTTTCTCAAAACACAGTATAAAAGATGAAACTCTAGACACAGACAGTCTAACTTCCTTGAGTCTCAAAGACATTCTCAAGTGACCCCTTTGTTAAATCGGAAGGAAACCCGCAGACTCGGACAGTCTCAATACCCTTCGGATTTCCCGCTTCCTTAAAGAACAGGAATAACCCGGATCCTTGAATCAAATCCAGGAGTACAGTGTTTCTCATATAAGAACTGATTTTCTTTTTCAAAATCAGTATACCGGACCTGTCACTTAACTGAACAGTCACCATAGCCTCCTCTTGGGCTTTGTACAACGATTCTCCCCCAGCAGAGTCAAACAACGTTCGGCCTCTCTCTCGGGCTTTGTACGAGACACATAAGGGACTCCCTTGCTAAGTCAATTACCCCTTTTGCCTCCATCTCGGGCTTTATACGAGATACAAAAAGGTTCTTATTGAGCCAAATAAACAATAGCCTCCATCTCGGGCTTTATACGAGAAACCAAAAGATTCCCTCGTTGAGTCAAAACCTTTTAGCCTCTCTCTTGGGCTTTGTACGAGACACATATTAGTCTCCTCTTAGGCTTTGTATAAGAAAACCACTGGTTGATCCAATCAACCTTTTAGCATCAAAGTTGTGCCTCGTTCACAGTACACAAACATCAACAACTCCTTCCCCTTCATCTAATCGCTGTAAGCGGCAAGCCTCTGGATCATCTACATCCATGCCACTGTCCCTCTTTTAGCATGAGAAATTCCTAAGGAAAGATAGCATTGCTCTACACTGAGTTAAAGTCTTCCCCTTCAGGTTAAAACCCCCTATAAAGGAAATTATGGCATTGCTAGGATCCGCGTATCCCGGTTAAAGTAATTCTCCTTTATAAAACAGTTGTGACATACAACCCCCTCTTTAGAGATGACAAGTTCTCCTTAAAGTTGAGACTTTTTCAGCTTCACATCTTGGGCTTTGAACAAGATACAAATAGACTTTTCAGCTTCACAGCTTGGGGTTTGACCAAGATACAAACTACCTTTCGCTTCACGTCTTGGGCTTTGATCAAGACACCAAAAAACAATCATTTCCTCCCATAGAATAGGAGGAACTACGAACGCTCTGATTTCCCTGTTTTGGATAAACGGGAATACGTAGGCATAAGATTGAAAGAAAAATCTTAGCGAGCACACTAAACAAAAACCCAAAATCCCATATCAAAAGTAGTAATTCAAAAGCATCAGTCCTAACATCCTAATCCTTGTTCCCCGCCAGAAACCTTCTGTCCAGATAAAAAGAAAGAAAACAGTATTGGCAAAAATACAAATAACCAGTACAAAGGCCCCCCTACATTGATAGCATTCGTAACCTAATAGACCACTGTTTAAACTCAGTATGCAAAGCAGGGTTAATTGGAGACATCTATTTCCGTTCCTTCATCAGCTCACAATAGGATAAAAAATGAATCGACCTGTAGTTTTAAGCTCAACCGCAGAGAGCGACCAGCGCTTAAGAACCACGTCCAAAATTGCTCGCTACAGTGGGCTGAAAAGGAGAAGCTTCGGGAGGAGGACGGTGAGCTGCAAAGAGAAATTTACCAGTTGAAACATGAGTGAGGTGAAGCTGTTCATGTCGCTAAGTTGAAAACAGAATTGCTCGCTAAGAAAGAAAAAGAGCTAGCTGAAGAGGTCATAGCCAGACAAATGGTAGGGTAAGCTCTAAAAGGTGAAAGCAGGATTCTCAAATCCAAGAAGGAAGATCTAGCCAAGGCTTGGTAAAAAATTCACAAGTTCAACGCTTACCGAGATACTGCAATAACAGCCAACAAGCAGAAACAAGATAAGTTCCTGGATCAGATCGAGAGTTTGAAGACGAAGCTCAAGAAGAAAGACGAGGAGATCTTATCAGGTGAATCGTTGGAATGAAACTCCTTCGATCAGAATCATGCGTCTGGATAGACCAGTTTTTATGTTAGCAGTTAAAGGTGTATCAGATGGTAAACCTTGGTATCATGATATTAAGATTTTTCTGAAGAGTCAAGAGTATCCAAAGGGTGCATCCACCAAAGATAAGAAGACTCTGAGGAAGTTGGCACAAAATTTATTTCTAAATAAAGATGACGTGTTATACAAGAGAAACTTTGACATGGTTTTGCTACGTTGTGTTGATGAACACGAGGCAAACCTGTTAATGGTGGAAGTTCATGAAGGATCTTTCGGTATCCATGCCAGTGGGCATGCTATGGCTAGAAAGCTGTTGAGAGTGGGGTATTATTGGATGACTATGGAATTAGATTGTTTCAAATACGCCCAGAAATGTCATAAATACCAGATTTATGCAGATAAGGTGCATGTGCCGCCTACTCCTCTGAATGTGTTGTCATCGCCTTTGCCCTTTGCCATGTGGGGCATTGATATGATCGGAAAGATTGAACCTACTGCTTCCAATGGGCATCGTTTCATTTTGGTTGCCATCGATTATTTCACAAAGTGGGTGGAAGCAGCCTAGTTTACCAACGTCACCAGACAAGTGGTAGCTAGATTTATCAAGAAGGACATCATCTGCCGATATGGAGTCCCAGAGAGAATCATTACTGATAATGGTTCAAATTTGAATAACAAGATGATGAAGGAGCTATGTCAGAGCTTTAAGATTGAACATCACAATTCTTCTCCCTATCGTTCGAAGATGAATGGGGCTGTTGAAGCAGGGAATAAGAACATCAAGAAGATTGTACAGAAAACGGTAGTGACCTATAAAGACTGGCATGAGATATTGCCTTATGCTTTACACGGTTATCGTACTTCAGTACGCACATCAACTGGGGCAACACCTTTCTCATTGGTATATAGTATGGAAGCAGTTCTACCATTAGAGGTTGAGATTCCTTCTTTAAGAATCCTGGCAGACGTGAAACTTGATGAAGCTGAGTGGGTGCGTTCCAGACTGGATGAGATGAACCTTAGTGAAGAGAAGAGATTGGCAGCCATTGCACATGGTCGATTGTATCAGAGCAGGATGAAGAAAGCCTTTGATCAGAAAGTGCGTCCTCGGTGTTTTCAGGCTGGTGAATTGGTTTTGAAAAGGATCCTTCCTCCTCAAACAGATCACAGGGGCAAAAGGGACTCCAAACTACGAAGGGCCATATGTAGTAAGACAGGTTTTCTCTGGTGGAGCCTTATTACTCTCAACTATGGATGGCGAAGATTTTACGGCCCCTGTGAACACAGACGTAGTCAAAAAATACTTTGCATAAAAGAGACCCGTTGGACACAAAAAAGAAAAGTCTAGGCAAAAAGGGGCATCCCGACGAACCATAAAAAGAAAGGGTTCGGGCAAAAATTAGGGATAAAAAGAAAAAAGAATAAACTCGCAAAGTTGAAAACCTAAAAAGGCAACTTTGGTAAAAAAGGGTATCCCGGTGGATTGAAAACCCGAAAAGGGCGATCCTGGAAAAGGGCGAAGGAAATGAATCAGTCCAGTCAATCTTTTCGAAGGCCAGAGCATCTGTGGATAAGCAAGGCGTATTGGGTCATAGCTGAATTGAATTATGGTGGATTTATGTTCCCCACATTGCCGACATGTGTATTTTCTTTTATTTCTTTTTGCAATTACCTCTTTTCAGGAATTGCTTCCAAATGTAAATGCTTATTCACAGGCCAATTTCATTCAATAAAATTTTCATTTCACTCAAAAGCTTTCCATTTGTGTTTTTTCTTTTGCTGTTTTGTTTGTGAAAACGTCCGATATTTTGATTGAACATTGCATGCGAAAATGTTAAGCTTTTTGAAGCGTATCAGAAAATAGTGGAAATTACTTAGGCAACGGTCTTTATAATGGTAATAGAAGTGGCCTTTTGCATATAGAACTTTCTGTTGACTCTGTGTGCAGGGTAATAGGTTTGTCCTTCCCTAGTAGAGCTATTCTCCTCAATGTTGAAAAGTTCATCCTCCTCAGCAAGTTGTTACTTTCCTCAACCAGAGTGTCAAGGATTATCTTCCTCAGTAGAGTGTAGAGGATTATTTCCCCAGCTAGAGTTGTGGTTGTTTTATTACTCTCAGCGAGTAGTCAGAAGTTGATGTTGACGCATCCCCAACAAGAGACTTATAGAATATCTTCTTTGGACAAAGATGTTATTTTCCCCGCAGGGCCTGAGCACTCATTCTCCTCAGCTAGTCGAGAAATGTTTTCCTCACCAACAACGGTATGAGTTAATCCCCTCAGATGAGTAAGCTTGATGTTATCCTCTAGCGGGGTGGATGTCAGCATCTACCGTTCCTCAAGTAGGTTTGCTGGTCATGGCCGGTACTCCCCAGCAGGGTAAAAGTACTAATATTCCCCGGCAGAGTAAAAGCAAGGGTATCTCCCAACAGTAGGTTAAGTTCAGTAATATCCCCGAACAGGTTTGGAATTATTGACTTGTCTCCCCAAGCAAAGTTTGATGGCGATCCTCACAGTGGTCTATTCAACAGCAGTTGAAATCCCCAGTAGGTTTTAAGTCCAATTGTTATTGGCATTCTTTCAGATCCAGGTGGAAGTCATTGGTAATCCCCAGCGGAGAGAATTTCTCTTTGTTTTCCATCTTCATTATTCATTTTTATCCACCTCAAACAGAGTGGATCTTCTCTCGGAGTTTTCATCTCAAGTAGAGTTTGTGATCAGGATCTTCCTCAGCAGAGTGAAGTCTTTCTCAACAGGGTCTTTTATTTCAGAGGACAATTCAGTATGTCATCCCCGGTGGAGTTGCCTTTGTCTTCAGCATTTATTTTGCTGAGGCGCCTCTTTTGCATTGCATAAGCATTCTTGCATGGCATCCTCCCAAACGCGTAGCATTTCCATTTCATATGGATCATTACGCCATAGAAAAATTCAAATATATGCATTCGAGCATAATCCAGGTTTGATATCCTTTACCAGATTCTTTCCCCAGCAGAAAGTAACAAAATTCAAAAGATGTTGGTTAACACTACACCGCAACCAGTGGATTCATCCTTCTTGTTGGTTCTTCCTATGCTCCCCCGCAGAGTTGTCTGTTTAGATTTCTCTTTTTCCTGGCAGAGTCATCTTTGTAGAACTTTTGATTCTACATATCATTGTTTGAAATTCTACCTTCGGCTTAGTCTTTCTTTGAAAGTCCACCTTCGGGTTGGTCTTTCTCCTTTTTTGAGTTCGCCTCCGTCCGTCCTCGAACCCGCTACTATCTTGTTCTCCCCAGGAAAGTCTACCTTTGGTTTAGTCTTTCTTTGAAAGCCCACCTTCGGCTTGGTCTTTCTTTTTCGAGCCCACCTTCGGCATGGTCTCGTATCCCTTGTTTGAGAGTCTACCTTCGGCTTAGTCTTTCTTTGAAAGCCCACCTTCTGTTTGGCCTTTCCTTTTTCAATCCCACCTTCGGCATGGTCTCGTATCCTTTGTTTGAGAGTCTACCTTCGGCAAAGTCTTTCTTTGAAAGCTCACGTTCGGTTTGGTCTTTCCTTTTTCGAGCCCACCTTCGGCATGGTCTCGTATCCCTTGTTTGAGAGTCTACCTTCGGCTTAGTCTTTCTTTGAAAGCCCGCCTTCGGTTTGGTCTTTCCTTTTTCGAGCCCACCTTCGGAATGGTCTCGTATCCTTTGTTTTAGAGTCTACCTTCGGCATAGTCTTTCTTTGAAAGCCCACCTTCGGTTTGGTCTCTCCTTTTTCGAGCCCACCTTCGACATGGTCTCGTATCCTTTGTTTGAGAGTCTACCTTCGACATAGTCTTTCTTTGAAAGCCCACCTTCGGTTTGGTCTTTCCTTTTTCGAGCCCACCTTCGGCATGGTCTCGTATGCCTTATTTGAGAGTCTACCTTCGGCTTAGTCTTTCTCTGAAAGCCCACCTTCGGTTTAGTCTTTCCTTTTTCGAGCCCACTTTCGGCATGGTCTCGTATCCTTTGTTTGAGAGTCTACCTTCGACATAGTCTTTCTTTGAAAGCCGACCTTCGATTTGGTCTTTCCTTTTTCGAGCCCACCTTTGGCATGGTCTTGTATCCTTTGTTTGAGAGTCTACCTTCGGCTTAGTCTTTCTTTGAAAGCCCACCTTCGGTTTGGTCTTTCCTTTTTCGAGCCCACCTTCGGCATGGTCTCGTATCCTTTGTTTGAGAGTCTACCTTCGGCTTAGTCTTTCTTTGAAAGGCCACCTTCGGCATGGTCTCGTATCCTTTGTTTGAGAGTCCACCTTCGGCTTGGTCTTTCTTTTTCGAGCCCACCTTCGACATGGTCTCATATCCTTTGTTTGAGAGTCTACCTTTCGGCATAGTCTTTCTTTGAAAACCCACCTTCGGCTTGGTCTTTCTTTTTCGAGCCCACCTTCGGCATGGTCTCGTATCCTTTATATCTCCCCAGCGTGGTCCGCCTTTGGCCGGTCTACCTTTTCGAGTTTGCCTTCGGCCGTTCTCATTCGTCCTTATATCCCTAGTTTAGTCAGTCTTCGGCCGGTCTGCCTTTCCGAGTTTGCCTTCGGCCGTTCTCGTATTCACGTTATTTCAACCTCCCCACAGGGTGCAAAATTTCAGGTTATTTTGGTATTCAATCCCTGTGTATCCCGACTGTCTGAAAGTCGTTGCTTCCATACCATCGGATCCAAGAAGTTTGAATAGGGGCAGTTGTAACACCTCATATTGCCCTTTTGCTTTTAGCACTAACTGGTTTATGGTTCCTTTCATTTGCATTATCATTCCTGCATTTTGCATATTTCTTTTGGGCATGGGATCAAGGTATTCTCTAGCAGCTCACGGCGTCATCAGTTCCAGTATGATTTCTAATAATGTTCAGAGCCAAGCAGTTAGCTTTCCAAGTCTTTTAGAGCATTTATTTTGCTCATTAAGCGACTGGATGATCAGAAACTCTAGCAGTCAATTTTTGATCAGTTATTCAGCACCAGACATTTATTACCAGCAGTTTAATCTGAGTGCAAAAAAAAAAACATTTCGCAGCATATTTCAAGTGTATTCCAGTGGTAATATCAGATGGCAAGTTTCAGAGGTCTATCATGGTTCAGAACAGGTGGAACCAGACGAATATCCAAGTTTCCCTCCTTTTGGCGCCAAAATTTTGAATTTTTGAATAGAGTAATCGATTACTCAAAGTGAGTAACTGATTACTCTGGGCGGAATTGTAAAAATATGGTAATTTTCTGCACTGCGGAATTTTTGAGCATTTGTGATCATGTGTTTGGCTTGTGCATGTGTGGGAAGGATCTAGAACTGATCTATTTTCATCATTTTCCATCCAAAAATTTAAATTCTTTCCACTCCAATTCCACATTTTCTTTCCTAATTCACATTTAATCCCAATTTCCACTCACTTAACCTCACTCCCAACCCAAACTTAACTCCTAACCTAGGGGTTATTTAAACTAATTCATTCCAAACCTCAAGGAGAAGATCATTTTTTCCACTCTCAATTTTCAGAATTCTCTCAATTCTCTCTCACTTTTTCACTCTCAATCTCCATTTTCAACCACACTCAAAGCTCCTTCATAGAGAATAACAAGTTCTTCATTGGAACTTGTTAATTCTTGAGCTAAAGCCTCTCATCATCACTACATTTCAGCTTTTCAACTTGGATATTCGTTTGGATCTAGTTCTGATTTTTCAGAAGTGATAATTGAAAGTGATTTTGGAGTTTTGTTGCTTATTTGCTTGGATCTTCAACTTTTGAGTGCAAGAAGCTTGTGGATCTTAGATTTCTCTACTTGAATTCATCCATTTCTATTTACAACAATTACCAAAGCAAATCTCAGCTTTGTAGGTTGGTTAATTTCAGATCCATACTCATTTTAGATTAATTGCAACTTATACAATGTAGATCCATGAATTTTGATGTGTTTTGATTCATTTGGTTGATCTTGATTGTGGACGTTGATGATTGTTGGGTCTAATTGATGTTTGATTGCTGTGATTGAACTTGATTTTCGTGCATTATTGTTTACATGATCATTTGGATGTTTGGATAAGTGATTTGCTGCTGAAAAGTGCTTTTCAAAGTTGAATTTCGGCCTCTGTTTCAGTGGTAATCGATTACTCTAACAGGGTAATCGATTACTCTGCCTTATTTTCATGTTTTTAGCCAATTTTCAACTGAGTAATCGATTACCCTATGTGAGTAATCGATTACCACTGAAGCAGATTGTGTTTTTCTTGCATTTTCTTGCTTGTTTGGGATCTCTTGCATGTCTAAACTTCATGGATTGATACGTTGATGATTCGTGGATTATTCTTGAGCTGTTTTGCCTCACACCCTTGCATGAACACAATTCTTCGACACGCGATTCTTGGTTTCTAATTGTTGAATGTTTATGTTTACATTATTGATTAATTGATGCGATAAACACGATGCACACGTACACTTGATTCATGTTCCTTCCTGATTAATGCTCAAATTGATGGATCTGTAATGCATGATTGTTTGTTTGCATCTACTTTTGCTTATGCATGTTGCTTTGATCAATGATTATGAAGTGCAACCTTGTTGAATGCACATGTTTGTGGATCGTTAGCATGTCTTTAGTTTGTCCATGACTAGTTGTTTGATGCTTAATCGGATGCATGCTTGTCATGATTAGACATTATCGAGATCTTGCTATGAGCATTTGTTTGGATACAATGCATACTGCCTTGTCTTTCCACTGTTGTCCTGATGCATGTGTGCTATTATATGTATGGCTGTTTGGCTTTTTACACCCTTTCTTGTGCTGAACTGTGTGCTGTAGATAGCTGTCTTATTGGTGTGCTGCTTTATACTGCTATTTTGGTGCAGGGGCGTTGTGGTAGCTACTGTTTTTATTTATTCGCTTCTTTTCCTCCTTCGTCTCCTTCACTATTTCTTTTCCCTCGAATCTCAAGACTTGTTTAAGTCTTGGATTCACTTCCTTAGAGCTACCTAGTCCAACTTAATTTTCGATTAAGCTTGGAGTAGGATTAGCATTAGGCTTCCCTTTGCATGCTAACTTAGGTAGAAGTTCCCCTTTCAACCTCGACCTTAGGGCCACCTTTGCATGATAACATTAGGATTTTCAAATTCCCTTAGTGTTTTCTTTTCCTTTGAGTCTTCTCTTCTCATCTCATAACACTTAATAAATATAACGAATATTGCGCTCGAGCCTTAAGTGTAGGAAATGAAGAACGAGGATTCTCCTCTCCTCTTCTAGAGTGTTTAGCATACGTCCCATTTGGGGGCGACCATGCGATTCACTCGTTCCCGCATGGTAGACTTTGGTACAATGTAAGTTGCGAACTAGCCTCAATCCACTTCTGTCTAAAAAACACAAAAAAAACTCAAACCTTTTTCATCCTTCGGGATCGTTAATCTCAAATCATTTTCAGAAAAGGGCACGTTACTTCCGTCTCGTTGTAAACAGGCATCGACCCTAACTGTCGGACGCGAATCTAACGTCGCTCATAAAAAACACTAACCGACCTCGTTAGGTCGAACTACGACTGCTCTGATTTCCTCTCTCTAGTCCGATTAAGGATACGTAGGCACGAGACGGCAATGTCTTGGCGAGCAACTTCCCCTTTAGTTTGTGTCAGAACTACGTTGACTCTGACTTTCCCATTGCACGAGGGAATACGTAGGCATAGGACGAGTGATGTCCTATCGAGTCACTTCTTTTTCTTTTCTTCTTCGTTTCTTCGTTCTTTTTCGTTCTCGTTCCTTCTCCTTTCCAGTAGCAGCGGAGCTCCAGACGACGACACCCTTTGATCGAGACAACAAGCATGGATCCCGTCGAGTACGATGGACGTGTGGGGTGCTAACACCTTCCCTTCGCGTAATCGACTCCCTTACCCGTTTCTCTTGGTCATGAGACCATGCTCTTTCCCTTCCTTCAGGTTTACGCAGTGTTTCCTTTCTCTCTCTTGGGATATATACACATTGCTGGCAACTCTATTTTCCGCGTCACTTTCGCGTTTGTACCATGGATGCAAATCCTCGGGAGCGACAAGATGTTCGGTGGTGCAATCAGCTCTATAGAAACAATTGGATCTCTGATGGATCCAAGAGCACCGAATTCATGATGTCAACATGACTTACTCGAATTCCAACATCATTCAAAATCAAGACATCCGTGTGATGAATGTCAACTTGGTGGCAATGTATTCAAGGCAAAGCCAACATCATAATCTGCCACGGCACGATTACGATTCCTGTCTGATTTGCTCGGTAAACAATCAAGGGATGCTCTTTTGTACAAGAGGCCCTCCAGCGTCAGATGGATTTTGGATGGATCCAGGACTACTATGATAGGAACCCTTATCAAGTCAACATGATTCAAATCTTTGATGTTCGTTTGATGAATACCAGCTTGGTGGAGTTACACGCTACACAAGTCCAGCTCGGTTTTCTGACTTCGCATAATTATCAGAATTGTGCAGTGTGCCATGAGAGTAATCAAGGATGTGCTCTCGTTCAAAGAATGCTTCAACACTTGTTAAACCACTGGTGGCTTCCGATCTATCTAGATGAAGACACACAACAAATCAACATGATTAATGGGAATCCTACTAGGCATCAAAGTCAGGATGTTCGATCAATGGAAACAGATCTAGTGAGGTTACACTTCATACAGAGTGGGTGTGGCCAGGTGCCACCACACAACTATGAATGCTGTAGAGTCTGCTCAGAGAATAATCAAGGATGCTACCTTGTGCGAGCAGCCCTTCAAAGTCAGTTGGATCACAATGAGATTCGACTGTGTCCAAGTTCTGGATCAATCAACTTGACGCCAGACTATTTTGCTGATCAAATCAAGGACGTTGTCGTAATCTCTGATCATAAGAGGCCCAAAGATGTTTATGCCATCATCCCTCTACTTGACGAATCGAAGGTTCTTAACCAGGAACTCATTGAAATTACTTACAATGGTCAGAAAAATCAGAAGGCTCCTGTAGTTATCTATTTGCCGGGACCACTAACGTATGAATCAACTAAAGATATCCGTTACAAATACGGTGCTACAACAATTGAGAATGGAAAGGAAACTCCATTACCCTCCGTCGTGAATATCGCAGATATCAGTCGAGTAACACGGAGTGGTCGGATCTTCAACAGAGGAGTTGGAGAACCCAGAGAAAAGGAACCTCAAACAGAAGTTCCTAATCAACCAGTCGGTCAGTCCAATGGTCCCGACCTTTCAAAGAACAACGTTGAGATGCTGAGACTCATCCAAAATAGTGAATACAACATTGTTGGTCAACTGTTGCAAAATCCTTCAAAAATCTCCGTGTTATCGCTTTTACTCAGTTCTGAAGCTCACAGAAAAGCTCTACAGAAAGTCTTAGAGCATGCCTTCGTGGAACAGGATGTAACAATATGATAGTTCGATAGCATCGTCTCCAACATCACTTCCTGCAATAACTTGGGATTCAGTAATGAGGAATTGCCGGAAGAGGGCCACCGTCACAACATGGCACTAAATATTACAGTCAACTGTCAGGACGATGCATTAGTCAGCATACTGGTAGACACCGGATCAGCTCTAAATGTGATGCTGAAGTCTACATTGATGCGATTATCATACTAAGGATCTCCAATGAGAGCCAGTGAAGTCACCGTCAAGGCATTTGACGGATCCTAAAAAACAGTTATCGGCGAAGTCGACCTTCCCATAACTATCGGTCCTCACACCTTCCAAGCCACTTTCCAGGTCATGGACATCCGGGAAACATATAGTTGTTTGTTAGGAAGACCTTGGATACACGAGGCGGGGGCAGTCACTTCGACACTTCACCAAAAGCTAAAGTTTGTCAAAAACAATCAACTCGTCACGGTCTGCGGAGAGCAAGCCTTGCTCGTGAGTAACTTATTATCATCCACTTGTGTAGAACCAGAGGAGGTTATTGGAACCCAATTCCAAGTACTTTCAGTGAGCAATGACAATCAATGAGAGAGAGGAACCTCGATTTCCTCGTACAAAGATGCTCTCGAAGTAATAAAAAGCAACAATGCGAAAGGATGGGGACAACTTGTCATTCCTACTAATAACTATGTGAAGAAAGGTCTGGACTTTTCCTCAACCTGTACCCAGACTACTGCTAACAATGAAAGCTTTCATCCCATTCAGGACTTATTCCACAGTGGAGGTTTTCTTCACCCAGTGTCTCAAGAAGTGCATACTATCAACGAAGGTGATTCCTCCGATACAAAGGAAGAATGGAAGTCCTACCTTAACGAGGACGGTTATATGTCTCAAGACGAAATGCAAACTCCATTCTGCTTTCCCTCGCAAAGTCCGAAATTTATACCAAAGTTAGATGTCAAAATGATCTACGGAGATTGCGATCCAGAAGGATGTCGTGCTCCACCTAACTCATTAGGGGAGGACACTCAGATGAAAGATAACTTTGACTACTATGGCCCGATGGATGGCCTACCAATGTGGCAGCCGTACCCAGGAGACTCGGGGCAAGAGAATCAGCCGAACGAAGATTATTAGCTAAGCATCATCAAAAAGAATACTTGCGTCCCCACAGAAGCATGGGATCAACACTCAGGGCATTTAGGAAATATCCAGTGCGACGATGAATTTGCAAAACTTACAGGACTAGAGTTCATCAGTTATGCTTTTCCTGAGGTCAACGTCATTGAAAGAGATGACTCCTCCAGTTCCGAAGAGGTGTGGGATACCTTAGGACAACTGAGTGGTAAATACGACTTCATGCTCAAGTACACCGCTCGCGAAAGCTCTCATATCAGGCTCAAAGACATCCAGCCAACTGGATGGGGAGATATACCTGAGGGTACAAATACTATGCAAAATACAACTGAAGAATCTTCCTACGACAACTCTTCCTGGGAGACAGATTCCAATGATCCTGCTCCGCCAGAAATCAGCGTCATTTCTGAGAGCAAATCAAGAAAGAAGGTACCAGACTTTATGATTCACCGAGGAGTTCGCTGCTAATGGGTTGTAGTCAACGTTCTGAAGATCGTCCCTAAGTCGAAGTAATTGTTGTCTGTATCTTAACCTTTCAGCCTGCCCAGGTGAAATAGATGTTTTGATAGGGCCCACTTTCTGTAAATGTACCTCTTCGCTTCGCCCAAAGCGACAGAGTTTTGTTTTATAGGGCTGTAGTTTCAAGAATCGGCCAAGTCATAAATAAAATAACGTCGTTCTGTAATTTCCGCATTTATTTCTATTTTATCTTTTCGCTTTTTCAGAAAATGGTAATCCTAAAAAACATAACAAATAATAAAAACAAGTAGTTATCATAAAATACACTGCATACACTCTTGCATTCTCTCTATCTCTTATAAAACAATCATCACGTCATGCAGATTGCTTGTTTTAAACCCCATTGAAACATACGATCCAATGCCTTCTCCCAACTTTGAAATCTCGGTATTTGAGGCTAAAGAAGAAGATGACGAAGAAATTCCAGAGGAGATCTCCCGATTACACAAACAAGAGGAAAGGTCCATTAAACCTCACAAAGAGCCGTTGGAAACAGTCAACTTGGGTTTAGAGGAAGAGAGAAAAGAAGTCAAGATTGGGGCACTACTCAGGCTAACTGTTAAAGAAAGTTTGACAAAGCTTCTCAAAGAGTTTCCCGATGTGTTTGCTTGGTCCTATCAGGATATGCAAGGGTTGGATACCAGCATCGTGGAACATCATTTACCGCTAAGATCAGAATGTATGCCGGTAAAACAGAGGTTGAGACGGACCCATCCGGACACCGCCATCAAAATCAAAGAGGAAGTACAGAAACAGATTGACGCGGGTTTCCTCGCCACATCAGAATATCCTCAATGGTTAGCCAACATAGTACTTGTTCCAAAAAAGGACGGAAAGGTCAGAATGTGTGTAGACTACAGGGATTTGAACAAAGCCAGTCCAAAGGATGACTTTCCCTTACCGCACATAGACATGCTGGTAGACAGTACAACAAAGTTCAAATGTTCCTCTTTCATGGATGGATTCTCGGGCTATAATCAGTTAAAGATGTGAATGTGTGAAAAACACAAGATAGGGGGGTTTCAATTGGTTTTTCAAAATAAAATTGTTTCTTTTAGGAAAACTTGTATTTATAAGACTCTTTCGTTTATCAATAAAAACCTTTCTGAATCACAACAAGATAACACGTTATGTTTATACAAGTTCACTTGAGAAACACTCAAGTTAGTCTAGTCCACCAGCCAAGGTGATTTTGCCTCTCTCAACGAGGTCTTAGTCCATTATTCAATCAAAACGGTACAATGCACTAGCCAAAATGCTGGTGACTAACACAACCTCTAAAACTCTCAAGTTTTAGACTTCTCAAGTAATACAACCTCACAGGTCTTACTCAAGGAACAACCTCTAAGACTACACGTCCTAGACTTATCAAGAAATACAACCACACGGTCTTACTCAAGGAACACAAACCTAAGTTTGAATAAATTTTGTTTACAAACAAGTGCTTCTATACAAGCTGATAATGTAAACAATTTTTGACCAGAAACACTTAAGAAAGATTTCAGATGGAAAGAGTATTGCAGTAGCGTTCGTGTGTGTGTCTTTCTTCAAGTCTTTTGCTTCCTTTTATAGCCGTGTAAAAAGAGCCGTTGAAGTGTAATCATGATAGCTTAACTAGGCTGGCGGCTAGAAGCGTGAGGACAGATAAAAACTTTTGCGTGTTGTGCATCCTATTTTTGTCAGAATATCTTTGATTGTACCATTGCACTGTTACCAAGATATTTTAGCTTTGTATTGAGGTACAGCTGTACTAAGTAGCTTTGTTTTCTTGGCTTCTCAACTTCAGAGGCTTTTTACGACCATGAGTAAGAAGGGAAAACATCGCTTGGTTCTTGAGATTTTCAAGTCTTTGAATCTTCAGAACAGCATCTTCAGAGTCTTCAGCACTTGGTCTTCAGAACCATGTTCGCTTGGTGGGTTGTCTTCATATCATCAGAGGCTTCTGATAGTATTTGGTTGAAGCATGAGTAGAGACTTGATTTAGGTCTTCCGAACCTTGATCAGAGAGCTTAAGTCTTCAGCATCTGGACTTCGTTCAATCAGAACCTTTGTCTTCAGATCTTCAGAACTCATTCTCTTTTCCTTTTGTATCAGAGTCTTGAGAACTTATTATTATCTTAAAAGGCGTTCTTCTTTTCAAAAGTATAGGCGAAGTACTTTCCTTTAAGCATTGTGTACGCGCCAAATTACGGAAGCATAACCTGTTTGTTAAGTTCTCATAAATAACAAACATTAGTTGTACAAAATTGTTCATACAGAAATACTCATTTGATATCATTAAAACTTAGAGATAATATTGTAGAACCAAATCTTGTTCTCACAATCTCCCCCTATTTGATGATGACAAAACTATGTATTTTGATGACACAATTTTGATATATATATATATATATATATATATATATATATATATATAATGCAGGGAAAATAATAGATTCTAAAGATAGGTTATCCTTCATATGAAGTGCTCCCCCTGAGTCTTAGACTTGATGAGTTTCTGTGCTTAGGCTCCCCCTGACTTTAATAAGTCATGAGATCTTAGTCTCGATTCTCTATTCAGCAGAGTTCTGATTTTCTTAATGAATCTTGATTTGGATCAGAATTCCTGAAAAAGAAAAACACTCTAATAGAAATAGCAGTTTATCTTTTAGCATGTAAACAACGTTGTTTTTCAGAGATTGACTAGGTAATTAAAATATCACATTCACATTACTTCTCCCCCTTTTTGTCATTGATCAAAAAGATTAGTGGTGCCAGGGTGAAAAAAAAAGATCTAAAGTCTTGAGGACAACAAAGAAATAAGAATTAGGTGCTTCCAGAGAACATCTTGTCCCATATTTTCTGAAGCATGCCCTGAAGATTAGCATTGACAGACTGTTGTTCCTCAAAGTTATCTCTGAACTTCTATTGTTCTTGTCTGATTTCTCCAATTGCGTCTTCCAAACGCTTTACTACAGGATCAGATGTAAAACAACTGCAGCAGCTTGCTTGGCCTTTTCCATTGCTTCATCTTCTTGTGCTATTCTGGCTTCTTCAGCATCCTTTTTTGCAAGAAGTCTTGCTTCCTTAGCAGCCATTTCTTCAACTTCTTTCTGCTTTGCAGCCAAAAACTTAAGTATCCTGATCCGCTCTTCATCTTCTGCTCTCACTTTTGCCCGCTGAATTCCATCAGTGATGGTTGCATTTCAAAAGCTTACAATTCTGTCAAGCTCACTGCCCAATCATTTCTGGAAGTTTTGACAAGATCTTTTAAGTTCCATAGGCTTGGTACTTGTGCTAAATTCTTCTCTTAGGTTCGCAAACTTCGTTAATGCCTTGTCATAAAATTGAATTGTGCATTCTTCAAAAGATGTTGGAGGTGGTTCAGTAAAGATGACCAAAGCAAGGTCAGGCTTGGCAGAATTTGTTTCAGGTGGTTCTTGCTGAGATGAAGCAGTCTCAGTAGAAGGATGTTGATTGGTTGGTTGCAGTAAGAGATGATACTTCTATAGTGTCTGAGTCTATGAGTGATTCAGGGGTGACGATCTCTAGAGATTCAGAATTTGTATCCTCAGAGATAGACTCAATACTGAGGACTCGAGATTCAGAGATTAGGTTCGTGGAACTTTGTTCATTTGGCTGAAAGATTGACGAGGTTATTGACGAGGTGTAGGTAGGAATGGCTTCAGACGAGGTAGGGGCACTGATTGATACATCCAAGAATAATTTTATGCCAGATTCTCAGATTGTCACGTAGATTCTTGCTTTTGTACTCTAAAGTCCCAGGTTGACAAATTTTGAAAATTGCTTTGTTGATGACGGAGTCAGATATTCTAGTTTTTCCATAAACTCTTTTTCCTTCCAAGAGTTGCATCCCTAGTAGGTCTGAAATAGGTTTTTTAGTGATGATGATCTTTTGATCCATAACAAAAGATACAACATGAAGATCGTCTGTTTCAGCGTGCCTCCAGAATTCCTTTACTAGGTCTTCAAAGGTTAGACCTCTAAGTTTTTCAAAGTAACTTTTCCATCCTTGAGTATTAAGTTGATCAATTAGGTTAAACCCATTATCGTGAAGATTGTCGAAGTCGACAAACCGCTCTTTCAGAAGAATTAGTTCATTTGCATGAATAACACAAGTAACAGAGGAATTTCTCTGTGTTACATGGGTTGCATCGATCGTGCGAAGAGATAATGGAGTTGAAGCAATCGCCGCGGTGGTTATGGAGGTGGTAGAAGGTGTGATAGATGAAGATGGTAGCTCTTGAGAGGGATTCAGTGATGCTTCAAAATCTTTGGAGAGGGGAGCGATTTCTTGTTGAATGATGTTCATCTTGATGATAGTTAAGATCGGAGAGGATGAAAACAGGGATTGAGTTGGTTCGATAGAGAGATTTAGAGATTTAGGGTTTTAGAATTTCCTTTTGAATGAGAGTGGGAAGAGGAATGGTTTTTGAGAATTTAAAGAAATAGACACCGTACAGGGGATAGGTGAATAAATTTAATAAAGTTTTGAGTCAATCCCAAGAAGATTACTATTCATTTGATTTGAATAGATATAGTGAGTTAGATATAATCTAATCACATGCAAAAATTATTTTCTAATGACACGTCAGAACTGACAAAAATTTATCAAAACTGAGACGCGTCTCACAAAAGTGATTCTGATGATTTAAAAATACTTAAACACATTGGGTTCTGAAATAATCTCATTCTGAACAGTACTCCATTTTCAAATGTTTTAAAATAATTTGAAATCTATCTTCAGCTAAGGGTTTTGTAAAAATATCAACCCTTTGATGGTCTGTATCAATAAATTTTAAGAATAAGGTTCCCTTCTGAACATTATCTCTGATAAAATGGTGTTTTATTTCAATATGTTTAGCCCTAGAATGTAAAATTGGATTTTTACTTAAACAAATAGCAGCAGTATTATCACAGAAGATAGGGATGTTACTCTCATATATCTGATAGTCTTCCAACTAATTTTTCATACAAAGCATTTGTGTACTGTATAGAGAAGCAGAGATGTATTCAGCTTCTGCTATAGAGAGAGCAATTGTAGATTGCCTCTTACTTAACCATGAGATTAGATTGTTCCCTAGGAACTGACAGTTTCCAGATGTGCTCTTTCTTTCCAATCTGTCTCCAGCATAATCTGCATCGCAGTAACCAGAAATAGTATACTCTTATGTTTTCTCATACATCAAGCCAAGGTTAGTTGTTCCTTTCAGATACCTTAGAATTCGCTTAACATCAGTTAAATGAGATTCTCTTGGATCTGATTGAAATCTAGCACATAAATGTACACTAAACAATATATCAGGTCTAGAAGCAGTTAGATATAAGAGAGAGCCTATCATACCACGATAGAGCTTCTGACAAACCTTAACTTCTGTTTCTTCTTTTCTCATGACACATGTTGGATGCATTGGTGTTTTAGCTGTATTTCAATCCATCATGTTGAATTTCTTCAGAAGTTATTTTGTGTACTTACTTTGATGAATGTAAGTGGCTTCTGGTTTTTGATCTATTTGAATTCCCAGGAAGAACTTTAAGTCACCCATCAGACTCATTTCGAATTCTGCTTACATTAACTTTGAAAATTCTTCACATAAACAGGAGTTAGCAGAACCGAAAATGATATCATCAACGTAGAATTGAAATTTGCTCAATCTATCATACCAAGCTATGGGAGCTTGCTTTAAGCCATAGAGAGACTTTTTGAGTTTAAAAACAAAATCTAATTTTTCTGAATTTTCAAAACCAGGAGATTGTTTAACATAGACTTCTTCTGATATATAACCATTTAAGAATGCATTCTTAACATCCATCTGATATAGGGTGATGTTATGGTTTACTGAGAATGAAATTAGTAACTGTATTGCTTCAAGTCTGGCCACTGGAGCAAACGTTTCATTGTAATCAATTCCTTCTTGTTGACTGTATCCTTGAGCAACAAGCCGTGCCTTGTTTCTGACAACTTCTCCCATCTCATTTAGCTTGTTCTTGAATACCCATTTGGTTCCAATAACATGAACATTCTTAGGTTTTGGAACTAGATCCCAAACATCATTATTTGAGAATTGATTCAGTTCTTCTTCCATAGCCAGAACCCAGTCCTTGTCCATAAGAGCTTCTTCAACTATAGCTGGTTCGATCAACGACACCAGTCTCAAGAGTGTTTCTTCTGATGGTCTGAAAGCTGATCTGGTTCTGATTTGAGCATCCTTGCTACCCAGAATTAGTTACTCAGGGTGAGATGTAGACATTCTTCTTTTCTTTTGCTGTGGAGTATTCGGAGTTACATCAGAGGTATCTGGCGTTGGATCTTGTTGGTCTTTGACTTCATCTGCCTCTTCTTTAGGTTCTGAGAAGCTAATTTCCAAGCCTGCAAGTTTTTCAGCTAGCTCTGACTTTTCAGAGTCAGGCTTGTCATCGAATCTAACATGAATTAATTCTTCCACAATCCATGATTTTGTGTTATAAACTCTGTAGCCTTTTGAGCTATCAGAGTATCCTAACAGCAGACACTTCTGTGCTTTGGACTCAAACTTACCAAGATTCTCTTTAGTATTAAGCATAAAACAAGTACATCCAAACGGATGAAAGTAAGAAACATTGGGAATCTTATTCTTCCATAATTCATAGGGAGTTTTATTCAAGATAGGTCTAATAGAGATTCTATTTTGAATATAACATGTTGTGTTAATTGCTTATGCCCAAAAATGCTCAGCCATGTCAGTTTCTTGGATCATGGTGCGAGCCATTTCTTGAAAAGTTATGTTCGTTCTTTCTGCAACTCCATTTTGTTGTGGAGTTCTAGGACAAAAAAAATCATGGGATATTCCATGTGAATCAAAAAGGTTTTCAAAGTCTTTGTTTTCAAATTCTCCACTATGATCACTTCTGACTTTGATGATTTTACAATTTTTCTCATTTTGAACCTGAGTGCAGAAGGAAGCAAACACAGAATGTGACTCATCCTTGTGTTTTAAGAATTTCACCCATGTCCAGTGACTGTAATCATCAACAATGACTAGTCCATATTTCTTAACATTGATAGAAGCAGTTTTCACTGGTCCAAAAAGATAAATGTGAAGAAGTTCTAACGGTCTGGAGGTGGAAACAATATTCTTTGCTTTAAAAGAGGTTTTTGAAAACTTTCCTTTCTGACATGCTTCACAAAGAGCATCTGAAGAGTACTTCAGATTTGGCAAGCCTCTGACAAGTCCAAGCTTGTCCAGCTGAGAAATTCTTCTCAAGCTAACATGAACAAGACGTTTGTGCCAGACCCATTGCTCTTCATTTACAGAAAGAAGACATTTTACATTTTGATGTTTTAAATCTGATAATTTAATTTTATAAGTATTGTTCTTCCTCTTTTCGTTGAATAGGATATATCCATCCTTTTGACTTACGGCTTTACAGGATGTTTGATTAAAAATAACGTCATAACCATTGTCACTAAGTTGACTAATTGACAATAGATTATTCATTAGACCTTCAACTAGTAGAACATTATTAATAGAAGGAAGCTTACCATTTCCAATAGTTCTGGAGCCAATAATTCTTCCTTTCTGATTTCCTCTGAAACCAACGACACCTCCAGGCTTAAGTTTCAGATCTTGGAACATATGCCTTTCTCCCGTCATGTGTCTTGAGCATCCACTATCCAGGTACCATGACTGGTGTTTCAATGGTGCCATTAAGGATGTATGCAACATAAATTATCTTATTCTTAGGTACCCATTTTGTGGGTCCTTTCACATTAGCTTTTACAGAGGTTCTGACACCTTTGGACTTCCTTATATTGGAATAATAGTGTGGAATTTGTGCATAGTGTTTAAGTTTGGGAGTTTTCTTCAGTGTATGTGGTTGTGTAGTGATAGATTTTGAACTTTTTTGTTCAGAACATTTCAAGATAGTGCCAGAGTGCACAAAATGTTTGGACATAGGTATTATCTTGATACTCTTGGTCTCATCATATGGATGTGATAATCCTGAATATCCCAGGCCTCTATTACCATTTCTGCTGACTCCATAGATTATTAAAGCCATTTTGCTTCTATGCTCTTAGCGAGAAAGTGTTGGAAAGCTTTATCTTACTTGGCTACTTCATTAGTATTGGTTATGTTAGAGGTGATTTCTTCTTCTAACCTAAAGATTTTACTTTTTAATGCAGTATTTGAATTTTCTAGAGAAATTAGTTTTTCATTTAATTCAAAGATGGTTTGTTTGCTTTCAGTAAGATCTTCTGAAGGAACCACAAGAGTCTTTTTCAGAGTTTTGTGTTTTCTTCGAAGAGTTTGATATCTTTCCATAAGTTCATATAATCCTATTTAAAGTTCAGAGCGAGACAGGGAAGAAAGTACCTCTCTTTCATTGTCAGAATCTAAAGGTTCTCCTTCTGATAGAGCATAAGTGGTTTGAGCCATGAATGCTATGTTAGCACGTTCTCTATCAGAATCATCTTCGGACTCTGAATCATCCCAAGTTGCCATAAGACCCTTTTTAGTTTTCTTGGGTTTTTCATCTTTCTTAACCTTTGGACAGTCATTTTTTATATGTCCAGGTTCCTTGCATTCAAAGCACGTAACGTCTCTTCCATAAGTTCTCCTTTGACCATATGTAGACTTAGATCTTCTTTTTGGTCATCTGAACTTATTTCTTCTGTATTTCCATAGTTGACTGATTTTTCTTGATATGAGAGATATGTCATCTTCGTCTGATTCTTCTTCAGATTCTTCCACTTCCTCCTCTACTTGATACACCTTTTTCTTTTCAGATTTAGCTTTTAGAGCAATGGATTTGCTTTTCTTTTGGGGTTCATCTTCTTGGAGCTCTATTTCATGACTTCTTAAAGAACTGATTAGTTCCTCAAGACTTATAGTATTCAGATCCTTTGTTAGTTTCAAGGCAGTCACCATTGGTCTCCATTTGACAGGTAGACTTCTGATAATTTTCTTGACATGATTAGCAATAGAATAGCCTTTGTTCAGAACTCTGAGTCCTGCAACAAGCATCTGAAATCTTGAGAACATGGTTTCCACAGATTCATCATCTTCCATCTTGAAGACCTCATATTTTTGAAATAATGCAAGAGCCTTCGTCACCTTGACTTGAGCATTGCCTTCATGAGTCATACAAAAGAGTCAAAGATGGACTTTGCAGTTTCTTTGTTTGTAATTTTCTCATATTCTGTATAAGAAATTGCGTTTAACAGAATTGTTCTTTCTCTGTGATGATTTTTGTAAGTTTTCTTCTGCGCATCTGTAAATGCACTTCTATAAATCTTTTTGCCTGCAGAATCAACTGGGTGACTGTAGCCATCAACTACTAGATCCCATAGATCTAAGGAAAACAACAAAAAGTAACTTTCAATTCAATCTTTCCAATAGTCAAATATTTCTCCATCAAAGATAAGAGGTTTTGCACTATAAGAATCTCTTTCATTTACAATAACACTTGTCTCAGCATTTGGTATAGACATTGTTTTTCACACTTGGATCGGTACTGAACACTGTTAAGTGCGTGATAAAAATTCAACCTTTTTATGACTTCAGAATCGAAGCTCTGATGCCAATTAAAGGTGTGAAAAACATAAGAAAGGGGGGTTTGAATTGGTTTTTCAAAATAAAATTGTTTCTTTTAGGAAAACTTGTTTTTATTAGACTCTTTCGTTTATCAATAAACACCTTTCTAAATCACAACACGATAACACGTTATGTTTATACTAGTTCACTTGAGAAACACTCAAGTTAGTCTAGTCCACCCGCCAAGGTGATTTCGCCTCTCTCAACGTGGTCTTAATCCACTATTCAATCAAAACAGTACAATGCACTAGCCAAATTGTTGGTGACTAACATAACCTCTAAAACTCTCAAGTTTTAGACTTCTCAAGTAATACAACCTCACATGTCTTACTCAAGGAACAACCTCTAAGACTACACGTCATAGACTTCTCAAGAAATACAACCACACGGTCTTTCTCAAGGAACACAAACCTAAGTTTGAATAAATTTCGTTTACAAACAAGTGCTACTATACAAACTGATAATGTAAACATTTTTTGACCAGAAATACTTAAGAAAGATTTCGGATGGAAAGAATATTGCAGTAGCGTTCGTGTGTGTCTTTCTTCAAGTCTTTTGCTTCCTTTTATAGACGTGTAAAAAGAGCCGTTGAAGTGTAATCATGATAGCTTAACTAGGCTGGCGGCTAGAAGTGTGAGGACAGATAAAAACTTTTGCGTGCTGCGCGTCCTGTTTTTGTCAGAATATCTTTGATTGTACCTTTGCACTATTACCAATATATTTTAGCTTTGTATTGAGGTACAGCTGTACTAAGTAGCTTTGTCTTCTTGGCTTCTAAACTTCAGAGGCTTTTTACGAGCATGAGTAAGAAGAGAAAACATCGCTTGGTTCTTGAGATTTTCAAGTCTTCGAATCTTCAGAGCAGCATCTTCAGAGTCTTCAGCACTTGGTCTTCAGAACCTTGTTCGCTTGGTGCGTTGTCTTCATATCTTCAGAGGCTTCTGATAGTATTTGGTTGAAGTCTAAGTAGAGACTTGATTAAGGTCTTCAGAACCTTGATCAGAGAGCTTAAGCCTTCAGCATCTAGACTTCATTCAATCAGAACCTTTTTCTTCAGATCTTCATAACTCATTCTATTTTCCTTTTGTATCAGAGTCTTGAGAGCTTCTTATTATCTTAAGATGTGTTCTGCTTTTCAAGAGTATAGGCTAGTATTTTCCTTTAAGCATTGTGTGCGCGCCAATTTACGGAAGCATAACCTGTTTGTTAAGTTCTCACAAATAACAAACATTAGATGTACAAAATTGTTCATACAGAAATACTCATTTGATATCGTCAAGACTTAGAGATAATATTGCATAACCAAATCTTTTTCTCACAAGATGGCGCCGAAGGACATGGAGAAAATTTCATTTATTACCCCATGGGGCACTTTTTGTTACAAGGTAATGCCATTTGGTTTGAAGAATGTCGGAGCAACCTATCAAAGAGCCATGACTACTCTGTTTCATGACACGATACACAAGGAAATCGAGGTATATGTCGATGATATGATTGCTAAATCTAAAACCGAGGAGGAGCATGTGACCCACCTGTCAAAACTATTCGAGCGGTTGAGAAAGTACAAACTCCGCTTGAATCCCAACAAGTGTACGTTTGGTTTCTGTTCGGAGAAACTCATAGAGTTCATCGTCAGCCAGAGAGGAATTGAGGTTGATCCTGACAAGGTCAAGGCCATTCGAGAAATACCTTCTCCGAGGACTGAAAAACAAGTCAGGGGATTCTTGGGACATCTGAACTATATTTCCGGATTTATATTCCTCATGACCGCGACATGCGCGCCGATCTGCAAATTGCTCAAAAAGAATCAGGACTGCGTTTGGACAGAAGACTGTGAAACTGCCTTCGACAGTATCAAGGAATACCTGTTGAACCCACCGATTATATCACCTCCAGTGGAGGGAATACCACTGATCATCTACCTAACAGTCTTGGAAGACTCGATGGGATGTGTACTTGGCCAACAAGATGAAACAAAAAGGAAAGAGTCTGCCATTTACTATTTAAGCAAGAAGTTTACCGAATGCGAAACTCGATACAATATGCTTGAGAAAACTTGTTGTGCTCTGGCTTGGCAGCCAAACGTCTTCGCCAGTATATGATTCGTCACACTACTTGGTTAATCTCCGAAATGGATCCAATCAAGTATGTCTTTGAAAAGCCTGCTCTCACGGGAAGGATATCCCGTTGGCAGATGTTGTTATCAGAATACGACATCGAGTACCATGCTTAAAATGCTGTCAAAGAAAGTATTTTAGTCGATCACTTAGCTCATCAACTGATTGACGATGAGGAATCAGTAGGATTTGACTTCCCAGACGAAGATGTCAGGTATCTAAAAATGAAAGATTGCGATGAACCGCTACCCAGTGAAGGGCCAGAACCAGGTTCCCAATGGGGACTAATCTTTGACGGAGTTGTCAATCATTATGGAAACGGAATTGGGGCAATCATCATAACACCTCAAGGTACCCATATTCCTTTCACCGCCAGATTAACGTTCAAGTGTACAAACAACGAGGCCAAATACGAAGTTTGTATCATGGGTCTCGAAGAAGCGATCGACTTAAGGATCAAGAACTTCGATGTATATGGCGACTCAGCACTGGTTATCAATCAGATCAAAGGAGATTGGAACACATACTAATCAAAACTGATTCCTTACAAAGATTACGCGAGAAGGTTGTTACTATTCTTCAACAGAATCGAGTTTCACCACATCCCTCGTGAAGAAAATCAGATGGCTGATGCATTAGCCACTCTCTCTTCCATGATTAGTGTAGGTCAATGGAATGACATACCTAAGATTGACATAATGCGCCTTGAATGGCCCGCTTACATCTTCATGATTGAAGCAGTTATAAACGATAAACCTTGGTATCACAATATCAAATTCTTCCTTCAGAAACAAGAATACCCACCTGGGGCATCCAGAAAGGGCAGAAAGACCCTCAGGAGACTGGCTGGGAGCTTCTTCCTGAGAGGTGATACACTCTATAGGAGAAACTTTGACATGGTCTTACTCCGATGCGTAGACAAACCACAAGCAAACATGCTGATAAAAGAAATTCAAGAAGGATGCTTTGGCATTCATGCCAACGGAGACACAATGGCGAGAAAAATTCTTAGAGATGGGTACTACTGGTTGACCATGGAATCCGATTGCTACAAGTACATGAGGAGGTGTCACAAGTGTCAGATATACGCAGACAAAATCCATGTGCCGCCAACGCATCTCAAAGTTCTCTCTTCCCTATGGCCTTTTTCCATATGGGGAATCGACATGATTGGCATGATTGAGCCCAAGGCTCAAACGAACATCGGTTCATCCTGGTAGCCATTTACTACTTCACCAAGTGGGTCGAAGCAGCATCGTACGCCAATGTAACCCGACAAGTGGTGGTCTGATTTATCAAAAACAATCTCATCTGTCGTTGTGGTGTTCCAAATCAGATTATTACTGATAATGGATCTAACTTGAACAATAGGATGATGAAAGAGTTGTACGCTAAGTTCAAGATCGAACACCAGAACTTATCTCCCTGCCGACCCAAGATGAATGGAGCGGTAGAAGCGGCTAACAAGAACATCAAGAAGATTGTTCATAAGATGGTTGTAACCTACAAAGACTGGCACGAGATGCTACCCTTTGCTCTTCATGGTTATCGCACATCTGTCCACACTTCAACAACGGCAACCCCTTTCTCTTTGGTATATGGCATGGAAGCAGTGCTTCCCATAGAAGTAGAGATCCCATCAATCAGGGTATTGATGGAAGCTAAGCTAACAGAGGCTGAATGGTGTCAAAGTCGACACGATGAATTGAATCTAATTAAAGAAAAGCAAATAACGATACTATGCCATGGTCAGTTGTATCAGCAAAGGATGAAGAAAGCGTTTGACAAAAAGGTTCAACCTCGCATCTTCAGAAAAGGAGATCTTGTGCTCTAGAAGATACAATTATTTCTCACTGATCCCCGGGGCAAATGGACTTTGAATTATGATGGCCCCTATGTGGTCAAGAAAGCTTTCTCAGGCGGCGCTCTGAGACTCGCAACCATGGATGGAGAAGAGTTTGCCTACCCCACAAATGTTGACATAGTCAAGAAATACTTCGCCTAAATAAAAAAAATGTCTCGTTGGATTGAAAACCTGAAAGGGCGGTCCAGGAAAAAATTAGAGACATAATAACAAATCATCCCGATGGATTGGAAATCTCAAAGTACAATCCAGGCAAAAGTTAGGATTCATGGCAAGTAACTACGTCTGGTCAGTTCAGCTCCTCAGCGGTGATGCCATCCATCAGGAAAAACTCTAGTCAAGGTCATCTTTGACGGAAGCTCTGGATGTCCAGAATTCAAAGTTGGTAGAAGGATAATGGTCGTTATGTTTTAATGTAGCCATTTTCCCTTAAATTACCATTTTCTAAACTTTGTAAATACTCCATGGAATCACACGTTTGTCTGATCTCCATCCTATTAATAAAATTCGAGCCCTAGTGCTTTTCTTTGCAACTCACATTCGTTTTAGCTTTACAGAACAACATTTTAGTATGAGTAACTATTCTTGAAATAAAACAAAATGAATTTACTTGCCAACTTTTTCTGCTTTTAAAATAGGGATGCCAATTTCTTTTGACTGTTGAACATCGAAAGAACATCGATCGCTACTCCAGAAGTAATCGAGCTTCAAAGTGCATAATCAAAGTACTCCTTCTAAACCAGTGCACCTGAATGAAGGATCAACTGTGTCAGATGTGAATATTTCGTCCGACACCCCCGGCAGAGTTCTTATCTCCTAAGCCCGATCAACGTTGTTCCCCACAGGGGTTATCTTTCCTAACCAAGGCAGAATTGCTATTTTGAACCTAAGGTACTTCGTCCTCCCCTGCCGTGGCCGAGTATCCAGTAGTGTTCATCTGTTAGTCTGTATGTCGCGTCAGTTTTGTCAGCATAAACATACATACATCATGCATTATTAATTTACATTCATATTCATATTGCATCACTATCACTCTAGTCGGTCTTATCCCTTAGTGATAAAAGTCCTCTCAATCGAGTTGTCAGTTCTTACCTCGTCAGGAAGTGAATCATCTAAGTAATATCTCTCCATTTTATCTATGGATTAGAGACGATCCTTGATCACTTTGATAACTTGAACCTATGAAAAGACAAGAAAACCTTCAACAAACATCACTCTTCGCCATCGAAGATGGTATCTTTACTTTCTCGGATTAAGGAAAATCCCCAGAGAAAGCCTTTTAATCAAAGCTTCGGCAGTATAGCAATTTTTCTCCGAAAAATTCGCCGACGAAAAGGTCATCAGCACCTCAAAACTGGATTATATCACAAGACATTTCTCCGAGAAGATCTCGAGAAAAGTATGATGTACCATCTCCTAACAGGAAACAGTTTCTCGAGAGACTCATTTTCCTCGATCGAGTCCACGAATGGCATCTCTAATAGAGAAGTTTGTACACCTCTACAGCTCAGACGAATGGGTTTCCCCAGTATGTCTGACATCAAAACCTTTTCCGTCAAATGGCATCTCCCCAGGAAAATTAGGCGTGAAGTTTGAGGAAAACTGCTACGAATGTCGTCCCTTTGTCATACCCCAAATTTTGACCACTAAGATTTCCCATCATTGTGCAAATCATCATCACAATATGGATGGGCCATCATACCTCATTAGTCTCCCCAAAGATGGGTGAGCATCCACTACAATCGGACTTAGAGTTTCAAGCCCTCCCAGAGCTCTTAGACAAAGGATCAATCAAGAAATGACACGATCTTCAACTTGTCTAAACCTCTCAAACATCCACAATGGATCCAGAGGACTCCCACATCAATAATCAAGCACAGGGTTGCAGCATTCTGAGTGGATCAATCCTCGAGATCGCTAGTGTCACCAAATTAAGGTTTTCATCTGGGCATGAGCCAATGCTTTAAAGCATAACCTATGATGCTCCAAGGGACATCATGAACCCAATCCTCAAGTCAATTTAGCCCCAGGGGATGCATTCATAAAAAATCAGGAATTAGGGTTTTTGGACCTAATTCACCCCTAAGTTAAGTTTTGAGACAAATCATGAGCCAAGACCTCAAGAGAGGATTTGAGGATCTCTAATAAACTACCTTGATCCATTTGCAACAATGGATAGAGCCAAGAAGCCTGAGCAACAAGTTTCAATTTCATCTGAACCCCAGTTAGGGTTTCGCGAGAAAAGTCAACTGTATCTTTGACTTTTGACCAGGACATACTCCGAAACCCTAGGACATGATTCAATACACCCTATAACACCTATGAAATCAATCCATCAAGTTTGATTTAGGTCAAAGACTTGATTTCATAGAGGATCGCACAGTTTTGAATTCATCTGATAAAAATCAACTGTGCCCAAAAGTCAAAGTTTGACTTTTTGATTTTTTGGTCAATTATGGTTTTTTAACCCTAAAATGATGTTAATGTGTGATTGGAATCATCATTCATCAAGAAAAATCAAGAAAAGTTGGATAACTTGAAAAAGGGGTAACCATAAAAACTTAGAAATTTTTCTAAGTTATGGAACAAAGTGGCTAGGGTACCAACTTTGGAGGATCATAACTCCTAAACCACAAGGCCATTTTTCCCCATCCAAAGCTGGATTTGTAGCTCTCATCGCACTCTACAAAAGCTTCAAACATGACTCATTACAATTCCTCATGGATTTTAAGTTATGGAATGATCAAAATCAATAAAAGTGAAAATATCACTTTTTTCCAACACTTAGTGAAATTTTCACTTAGTCAGAATCTGCCTTACTTTTTTCCAAATGTAGGGGCATATTTCACTTGGATCCAAGAAGTATCAAAATCAATTATG
Source organism: Lathyrus tuberosus (assembly GCA_022829125.1). Taxonomy (NCBI): domain Eukaryota; kingdom Viridiplantae; phylum Streptophyta; class Magnoliopsida; order Fabales; family Fabaceae; genus Lathyrus; species Lathyrus tuberosus. Next base: position 712,071 of record JALAZF010000497.1, read on the forward strand.
ATCAAACAGTTTTTGTATCATATGAGGGCTTTCCAAAATGGCCAAGAACTTCACCAAAGTTCACTTGAGCCATGAGATATGACAATGCCAATATGCCTTGCTGTAAACTGTCATGGCAAGGCAGATTTTGGAGTTTTGCTAGATTTGCTCAAATTTTGCAAAGGGCAAGCAACTCTGTCCATCTGAACACGTCAAGGGGGGACCACGGAGGAACCAACTCTGATCCCAAGCCTCCCAAGTCTTTGGAACCAAAAATAGCATGCCAAACCTAGAAATGCCTAAAAGAGGGACAAGAATCCAATTTTGGATTGGAGCATTCAATGCATACACTAAGGTGGCATGGACTGAGCCATTTCCAACTGAATTCAGTCAAGAGTTATCCAAGATCATGGGGACCAGCAGCCTGTGCCCAAACCTCTAGTCAATGGCTCGAGGAGACTTGGATTCTCATTGTTCAACATTGGCCAAACCTCTTCTGCATTTGTCATTCACTATTCCTTGCAAAACAAACTTGCTCTACTATAAATAGAGCTCAATTGTGTTCAGTTTGAGTACACTAAAGCACTACAACACTTGCTCTCCTCAAAATCTATTTCTCTAGGGAAAAATACCTTCTTTAGCAAGGTAACTCTGAGTTTTTGAGTTAGAGAGCAATTCCACCACAGTTCATGATCCAAACACATCCAATATATCATATCTAAGTTGTCCAAACTCTCACAAGTGACCACTAACACCAAAATCACAAAGTCACATCTCAAAACCTCAAAATAGGACTTTTGTTCATTTTTCAAGCCATGTCTTGATTCAGTCACTTTCAAAACCAGATAAAACCTCAAACACACTCCAAAAATCATCCTTGAACTGTCCCAAATGGTTCCCTCCATCTGGAGCACCATTTGAGAGAGTTGCTATTTTGGCAACTTTTACCCCTTTTTCAAGAAGGAGCTCACACTTGTTCCTGAGGTTTCCAGTTGATTCCAACCATCCTAAAAGCTTCTAAGAGATCATTTGAGGTTGTTCAGAGTATCAAATCATTTCTGGAACAAGTGGCTTGGCAGATTGCACAAAAGCTCCAAAAAGAGGTAAGCATCACAAATTGGATTCTTTGAACCATGCTTTCTTTTAATGTCCACTGATCATGCATCTTTTATACATGTTATATGTGTTGTGTTTGCACCAATTTATCATGTAATTCATGCTTGTACCAAGGGATGGCATAGAAAATGCAAATCATGGCCTATTTCAAAACCACTATCGGGTTTTTCAATAGGAGCATGATCTGAAAAAAATACCACCACCATTGGATTCCTTGTGAAATTCTAGGCAGGATAGACCTAAATTTTGTCCCAATCCATGGAGAAATGAGAAAGTTATGGCCTTCACGTTTTCAACCAAAATCTTGCCTTGCCTTGCCTTGGGCCAGGCCAAAAACAAGGCAAACCTTGTATATTTGTGGTTGTGTTTCAATCAATGGATGTATCACCATCCCAGTGGTAAGACGCGCGCCCTATACACAAGAGGTCTGGGGTTTGAATCCCCCTCGCCCCAGATCCTCTTTTTATCACTTTTTCATATTTTTATTATTTTTCTTATTGTTTTTAAAGATTTGGAAAATTAATAACTCTCTCAATTTTAATTATTTTTTATTGGTTCTTTTTGCAAAAAATCACAAAAATGTTGAAATATTTTATTCCACAAAAAAAATTAAATTTATATTAGTTATTTAATATAATTCGTATTTTTGTGAATAAATTCATTTTATTTGTTTTTTTAAACATTTAAAAGTGAATATTTACTTTGAAAATCAAAACCAAATGAGTTTTAATTTATCTTGTGATTAAAAAAAACATTTTTCAAACCCTCAACAAAAAATCACAAGTGGTTTATTCAAACTTATTTGGTATTTTTATCATTTTTATTTGATTTTCTTTAAATATTTCCTTTTAAAAGAAAACAATTTAGGGTTTCCTTGATTTTCACTCAAACAAAACTATTAAACACTTTGGGCCTCTATTAGAGTGTAAGACCCAACCCCTTTGTAAGTACGCCACCTTTTGGGCCTCAGTCATTGTATAAGTCCCCCTGTATTTTCAAAAAGTTCGGCGCGATCATCGCCCGTTTAAAATAAATCATCTGGGCCTCTCCTCGAGCTATAAGACCCATTCAAACACTTTGGGCCTCTAATAGAGTGTAAGACCCAATCCCCTTTTAACCAAAACAATTTTGGGCGTCAGATATTGTATAAGTCCCTCTGCGTTAAAAGAAAATCTCGGCGCGATTGCCAGTTCAAAAATCAAACCCTTTAGGCCTACCCTCGTGTTATAAGCATGATTCTTTAAAAATCATTGGGCCTCTAGTAGAGTGTTAGACCCAACCCTTTTTGAAAACCAAAATAATTTGGACCTCACTTATTGTATAAGTCTCGGTACCATCAAAAAGTTCGGCGCGATCGTCGCCTTTTTAAACAAAACTTTTGGGTCTCTCCTTGAGCTGTAAGCCCCACCACTTAAATAAACCTTTGGGCCTCTTGAGAAAGTGTAAGACCCATCCCTTTGTACAGAAAACCTTTTTGGGCTTCAGTCACTTGAATAAGTCCCTGTACAATTTCAAACAACAGTGCAATCACTGATAAAACCTTGGGCCTCTCCTTGAGCTATAAGCCCCAACAATATTTTCAAAGCACTTTCTCCTTTGATTTTGAATATAAAATTGTTATCAAAGCTTTCTTTGTTGAACAAACTAACCAAACAGCATGGAAGCTCTACAACCGAGTAAGTGTTTACCCGCTTTCATATATATATATATATATATATAACTGTATTGTGGGGCTGCTCACTGCAAGTCTTCTTTCACAAACTTTTATATAAATCCCGTTGGTCACTCTTAAATACACTCAAAACTAGATCCCCCATAGGATTACCAGACACAGTCGTCCCTCCTCTTGGGGTTAAACAATATGGAGACGTGAAAGGCAGCATTCTCTGTGAACCCTTTCTCAGACTGTCACCTTTTGAAATTGTCAAAGAGACTCTACTCCCCAGAGATGATCTTTTCTCCGTGAATGGCATCTCTTGTGTTTCTTCCAAATTCTCGAACTTTCCTGGCTTGCTCTATTCTCGGTGAATGGCTTGTCTTGAACTTCTCGGGGTTTGGGGACCCACAGGCTTCTTAAAAGCATCCCCGCCTCCTCTTGGGCGTTGTACAAGGACCCTTCGGCTTCTTAAAAGCTCCCATGTCTTCTCTTGGGCTTAGTACAAGGACCCAGATACCTCTACATGTATAGGAACAGAACCTAGTCATCAATTTGCTAGAGCTGTCTTTCTGAGTCAAGTGTCAGACCAGTTAATGGGTTAACCTTCATCCCTTAACATACCAGCCTTCTCTTGGGCATCATACAAAGATCATTCACTACTTGAGAATCGATTTCTTAAAACACCCGTAGACTTGGACAGTCTCAATACTCTTTGGATTTCCCATTTCCTTATAGAACAGGAAATAACCCTGATCCTCTGATCAATCCCAGAGCACAACATTACCCATATAAGAACTGATTTTCTCTTTATCCAATATACTGGACCTGTCACTAAATTGAAACAGTTACAATAGCCTCCTCTTGGGCTTTGTACAATGATTCTCCCTAGTGGAGCTAACCTTTTCAGACTCACTTGTTGAGTCACTTCGCTTGCAGCCTCTATCTCGGGCTTCGTACGAGATACAAAAACTCTCTTGTTGAGAATAAAAGACTCTCTTGTTGAGTCAAACACCTTTAGCCTCTGTCTTGGGCTTCGTACAAGACACATACAAAATGACTCTCTTGTTGAGTCAATCCACCTTTTAGCCTCTCTCTCAGGCTTCATACGAGACACATAAAAGCACCCTCTTGTTGGGTCAATAGCCTCCTCTTAGGCTTTGTATAAGGAAAACCCCTGTTGAGTCAATCAACCTTTTAGCATCAAAATCTATGCCTCGCTCACAGTATACAAACATCAACAACTCCTTCATCTAAATTGCTGTAAGCAGAAAGCCTTTGGATTATTTACATCCACGCCACTGTCCCTCTTTTAGCATGAGAAATTCCTAAGGAAAGATGGCATTACTCTACACTGAGTTAAAGTCTTCTCCTTCAGGTTAAAAATCCCCTATAAAGGAAATTATGGCATTGTTGGATTCACATATCCCAGTTAAAGTAATTCTCGTTTATAATCAGTCACCCAACAGTTGTGACAAACAGACCCCCTTTAGAGATGACAAATTCTCTCCAAAGTCAAAACCCTTTAGCTTCACATCTTGGGCTTCGAACAAGATACAAATAGACCCTTCAGCTTCACATCTTTGGCTTTGAACAAGATACAAACCACCTTTAGCTTCACGTCTTGGGCTTTGAACAAGACACCAAAACGACCTTTTTCCTCCCATAGAATAGGAGGAACTACAATCGCTCTGATTTCCCTGTTTCGTTAAACGGGAATACGTAGGCATAAGATTGCAAAAGAATCTTAGCGAGCACACTAATCAAAAACCCAAAATCCCGTACCTTCATACATCAATCGAAAAGCATTAGTCCTAACATCCTACCAATAGCGTAGTCCCGACATTTCATTCTTAACAAAATAGGCAGAGAGAGGCCCACAATCTAAACCGCATCTGTATACCAACAGTCATCTGTTTAAACTCAGTATGCAAGCATGGTTAATTAGATACATCTATTTCCCTTCCTTCATCAGCTTCAATAGGATAAAAAATGAATCGACCTGTAGTACCCCAGAGAGACAGTGCTTAAGAACCACGTCCAAAATCGCTCGCTACAGAAAAATGGCGCCCACCGTGGGGTCCGTCTTTCTTTCTTACAATTTACTGTGAAAACCTTGGACAAGTCATTTTCATGGCGGTGGCCGCCACAGGAAAATGGCGCCCACCGTAGGGCTCTTTTTCTCTTATCTCTCTGGTTGAAACCTGAGTGCTCAAACTGTCACAGAAATGGCGACTCTGCTGGGGAGTCATTGTCTGTCTAGGATCATAAGACTAGAGGTCTAGGATGATTAAGATAAATATATATACTGCTTTTCCTAATTGATATCTGTGTTTATTTTTCTGCAAATGGGAATGCGCGTGATGCCGCATGTGGAAAGATTGAGTATACACCTAAGATAAGTGATAGCAATGCGGGTAATCTTACTGGGAGTGAATTCCAGTTAAGAGCCCCTGATTTACCATCAAACTCAGTGGAGACTCCCTTTGTAGCTACATTGCCTATACGACTTCGGTTGTTAAAAGTAGTGTGGTCGACTGGGTTATCTGAGAAGCTGAGGTTTTTAGCAGACTTAAGCCATTTTGTAGTGTCGAAGCTATCGGAAGTAGTTGTCACGCGATACTACCTTCATCTGAGATTTCTCTAAGATACATCACCTAGCACGGTTCCCGGCCCGCTGATGTTATCTCTAAGGGAATCAATGATTTTGAGAGACAGGTACAAAAAATCACCAGTATAAACCTTTTTTTGGGGGGGTGGGGGTAGAGCCTTGACTTCATGACACCGACCCTTTGACCCCATGTTTTTTCTATGTTTTTGTGTGCTGCATTCATACATTCATTTAAAAAAACATTAAGACAAAGAAAATCTTCTCTTCTAGTCTCTCTTTTTCAAATTAATCTAAGACAGTGATTGCAAATATCAGAGAAAGGAGATTGCGCTAATGGATTTTGGTAGAAGGAAAACTCATAAGTACACCTTCAAGGTTCAAAAGTTAGAGGATTTGAGAGGTTTGGCGAGAATTATCAACAACCATGAGGCTTTCAGAGCCAAGTATGGAGGACTGCTGTCCTTGTTAAGGGTCCATGTAATTGAAGGAATCCTGTCCACGCTAATCCAGTTCTACGATCCAGTTTATCACTGTTTCACATTCCCAGATTATCAGCTTGCATCAACGCTGGAGGAGTACTCTAACCTGACTGATTTACATATTACTGATCAATCTCCCTTTTCTGGACTGGAAGAAATTCCAAAGGACCAAACCATTGCAAGAGTAATTTATTTTGACGAGTCAGAAGTCAGGACTCACATAACCACTAAGGGTGGCATCCAGGGTTTGCCAGCCCAGTTCCTGACAAAGAAAGCCCTGTACTTTGCTAGTATAGGGAACGTGGCCGCTTTCGAGAGCATCTTTGTTTTGCTCACCTATGAGTTATTTTTGTTTCCCAACATCGATAACTTTGTAGATATCAACGCCATTAAGATTTTCTGGATCGGAAACCCCGTACCGACCTTACTCACAGATGCGTATCATTCGGCACACTTAAGGAATTTATACAACTGAGGAATGATCACATGCTGTGTACCCCTGCTATACAAATGGTTCACTTCCTATTTGCCCAAGTCAGCTGCATTTTGGGATCAAAAGAATACTTTACGTTGGTCGCAGAGAATCATGTCTCTTACCAACTCTGACATCGATTGGTACAATCGAATCTATGACAGGATCAAGATCATTGACCGTTGTGGAAATTTCCCAAATGTACCCCTTATAGGAACTAAGGGAGGAATCAACTATCATCCGATATTGGTTCGTCGGCAATTTGGATACCCGATGAGACGCGTCCCACAGAATGCTCATCTGGAAGGTCTTTTCTTCAATGAAGGAGAAAATGACAGGGCACTAAAGATGGAAATAGTGTACGCTTGGAAAACCAGATTGTGTCTCGATGGAGCCTTATCTCTACTGGGTACAAACTAGAGCTCTCAAGCTGAGGATGCCTTACCCTCGTTAGGAAGTTCTTCCATTAAGGGACTCTACCCTTTATTTCATGTCTGAGACGGAAAAACTACAGGTTACTCTCAGCAAAGTTCAGCAGGAGAGGAGGTCTTAGAGGAACAAGTACCGTATTCTCAATGTGGAGCGCAAGAAAATACAACAGCTATTAAGAGAAAAAGACGTCCTGATTGAGATTCTAGAGCAACATGCTGTAGAGAATCAGGATGACCAAAGGAATTTGCTCGCTCCTTTCACTTGGAAGAGGAATGGAAACCTGACAACGGACCAAGAGACCAGGTCAAAGAAAAGGAAAGCACCCGAACCAGCACTTGAGCTCTCTTCAGAGAGGACTCAGGATCCATTAGTTTAGATTTCCTTTTCCAGCACTTTGTAATCTACTATATTTCCATTTTCGCAATCCTTTGAATTCAATAAAATGGGGTTTCCCCACTGTTTGATATTTGCAATCTAATTGTCGAAGTTTACTTAGAATAAATAAAAATAATTAATAATCATTGCATTCATCATTCTCATAAACACATTCTTCTTACCTACGAATCTCACGTTTGCGTCTCGATTCTAGAGTCAAATTGTCTCATTTGTACAATACTCCGGCTAATCGTCAGAAAAAGATGGATGATCTCGAGGAAGAGAACAGAGAGTTGAGAGAAGAGATTGACACTCTGAAAGAGGATCTGAGAAAGCTTCATAACAACATGCAAGCTCTTGCAGAAGCTCAGATGCAACAACAAAGGACTGTGATCTCGGAGTTCACATCTACGCCTATAGTAGAGAAGTATGATCCTAGGTACAAGATGCCGAAAGATCGCCCCTGGGGCATGCCACTCAACTATATCCCTGAAGGATATGTTCCGCCGATCGCTGAGGATCAGGGAACCACAGCAGGAGCCGCTGAGCCTGAAGGTTACAAACTTTGGGAAAGCGAAGATGCTAGGGGCATGGCAGCAACTCCTGAAGGTTATAAACTTCGGGGGCACCGAGAGTCTCGGCCATAATGACTGTACCACCACCCGTGGTACACACTGTCCCGGAAGGATAGATTCCCCAGAAAGCATGAATGAGTTCCAGTAACAGTTCCTAGAAATGCAGAAAGAACTACAGGCCCTTCGCGGTCAGGATTTATTTGGAAAGGATGCCACAGACCTCTTCTTGGTCCCCAATGTGAAGGTTCCGCACAAGTTCCAAGTACCCGACATTGAAAAATACAAGGGTAACATTTTCCTTCAGAGTCATTTAATGATGTACGCTCGGCGAATGTCAGCTCAGACAAAGAACCAGGAGCTACTAATTCATTACTTTCAGGATAGTTTAACCTGTGCCGCATTTAAATGGTACATGAGTTTAAACCGCACTACGATCAGCACGTTCAGATATCTTGGCACTGCTTTCGTTCAGTAGTACAAATATAATTTGGACATGGCACCGGACAGAGATCAACTTAGATCGATGTCACAAAAGGACAAGGAAACCTTTAAAGAATACGCTCAGAGATGGCGTGAAATTGCCGCTCATATTTGTCCACCTCTTGAGGAAAAAGAGATGACAAAGATCTTCTTAAAGACCTTAAGCTCATTTTACTACGACAGAATGATCGCCAGTGCGCCCAGTGACTTCACCGTGATGGTAAGCATGGGAGTTCGTCTTGAGGAAGCCGTCCGAGAAGGATGTTTAGTAAAAGACGCTGGATCATCAAGTAGTACAAAACGATACGGTAGTGCTCTCCCTAAGAAAAAAGGGCAAGATATCAGGAATATCTCTCTCGGAAAGCAAAGGCGACGATATCAACCAGTAGCAGCGGTAACTCCTACTATCAATCCTGCGCCTGTTCCTACGTATCAACCTCAGGTTGCGCAGAGCCAACCTAATCAACAGCAATTTCAGCAAAGGACACAACAGTCTCTTTAGAAGACTTGTCCTCCATACAACAACAACTGTACAACATGACCACCAGGGTTTGACCCTATACCCATGTTGTACGCAGAACTGTTTCCATTACTACTGGTCAAGGGGCACGTCCAAACTAAGTCTCCTCTTACAGTTTTGGAAAATCTGCCTTTTTGGTTCAAAACGGATCAGACTTGTCCTTACCATCAAGGAGGACCAGGGCATAACATAGAAAACTCTCTCAGTTTCAAATCCGATGTGCAAAAGCTTATTATGAGTGGGGTCTTATCTTTCAAAGATACGAATCCGAATGTTCTCACAAACCCGCTGCCTCAACATGGGAAAGCTGCAGTCAATTTGATAGAGGGGGAGTCTAACAACACATATCAAATTCATGATGTACTCTTATTAAGAGCCAACTTGGTCAAGATGCATTGTTGACAGAGCGGATATGGCCATGTGCCACCTCATAATTATCACTAGTGTGATATCTGCTCTAAAAACAATCAGGGATATTCTGTGGTGCAATCAGCTCTATAGGAATAATTAGATCTCGGATGGATCCAAGAGCATCGAGTTCGTGGGGTCAGCATGACCTATACGAATTCCAACGTCATTCAGAACAACGACATCCGTACAATGAATGTCAACTTGGGGCGATGCACTCAAGGTAAAGCCAGTATCATAATCTGCCGCGGTACGATTATAATTCCTGTCTGACTTGCTCGGTAAACAAACAGGGATGCTCTTTTGTACAAGAGGCCCTCCAGCGTCAGATGGATCTTGGATGGATCCAGGACTACCGTGATAGAAATCCTTATCAGATCAACATGGTTCAAATCTTTGATATTTGTCTAATGAATACCAGCTTGGTGGAGTTACATGCCAGGCAGGTCCAACTTGGTTTTCTCACTTCGCATAATTATCAGAACTGTAAAGGATGTTGTGAGAGTAACCAAGGGTGCGCTCTCGTTCAAAGAACTTTACAACACTTGTTAAACCACTGGTGGCTTCCAATCAATATGAATGAAGACTCGCAACAAATCAGTGTGGTTGATGGGAACCCTACTCGGCATCGAAGTCAGGATGTCCAATCTACGGAAACAGATCTTGTGAAGTTACATTGCATTCAAAGCGGGCGTGGCTAGGTGCCACCACACAACTATGAATGTTGTAGAGACTTTTCGGAAGATAACCAAGGATGTTACCTCGTGAGAGCAGCTCTCCAAGGTCAGTTGGATCGCAAGGAGATTCACCCATACCTAGCTTCGGGGTCCATTGACAGGACGCCGGACTACTTTGTAGATCAAATCAGAGACGTGGTTGTAATCTCTAAACTTGAGAGGAACAAGGATGTTTGTACCACCATCTCTCTACTGGACGAATCAAAGGTTTTTAGCAAGGAACTGATTGAAGTTACTTACGATAGTCATAGAAATCAGAAGGCTCCTGTAGTTATCTATCTACCGGGACCATTACCATATGAATCAGCTAAGGCGATCCCTTACAAATACGGTGCAACAATAATTGAGAATGGAAAGGAAATTCCATTACTCTCCGTCGTGAATATTGCAGAAATCAGTCGAGTAACACGGAGTGGTCGAATCTTCAACCGAGGAGTTGGAGAACCTAACGGAGAAAAGGAACTTCCGACAGAAGCTCCTAATCCACCAGTTGGTCCATCCAGTAATCCCGACCTTTCGAAAAACAATGATGAGATGTTGAAGTTCATCCAAAGGAGTGAATACAACATTGTTGATTAGCTGTTACAAACTCCTTCAAAGATCTCAGTGCTGTCACTTTTACTCAGTTCCGAAGCCCACTGAGAGGCTCTACAGAAAGTCTTAGAACAGGCCTTTGTGGAACAGGATGTGTCAATACGACAGTTCGATAGCATCATCTCTAACATCACTTCCTACAACAACTTAGGATTCAGTGATGAGGATTTGCCAAAGGGGGGCAAAAGCCACAACTTGGCGCTCAATATCACAGTTAACTGCCAGGATGATGCTTTAGCTAGCGTACTGGTAGACACAGGATCGGCCATCAACAGTATGTCAAAGTCCACTTTAATGCGACTATCATTCAAAGGATCCCTGATGAGGGGCAGTGAGGTCATCGTCAAAACGTTTGACGGGTCTCGGAAAGCAGTTATCGGCAAAGTCGACCTTCCCATTACTATCGGTCCTCACACTTTCCTAATTACTCTCCAGGTCATGGACATCCGGGCAACATACAGTTGTTTATTAGGAAGACCTTGGATACACCAGGCTGGGGCGGTCACTTCGACGCTGCACCAAAAGCTAAAGTTCGTCAAGAACGATCAACTCGTCACGGTTTGTGGAGAACAAGCCTTGCTCGTGAGTAACTTGTCATTATCTACTTGTGTAGAACCTGAGGAGGTTGTTGGTACTCAGTTCCAAGCATTGTCGGTGAGAAATGAGAATCAATTAGAGAAAGGACACTCGATTTCCTCATACAGAGATGCTCTCAATGTGATCGAGAATAACAATGCAAAAGGATGGGGACAGCTTGTCATTCCTATTGATAATAAAACAAAGAAGGGTCTTGGTTTTTCGGCAACCTGCACCCAGACGGCTGCTAACGATGAAAGTCTTCATCCCATTCAGGACTTCTTCCACAGTGGAGGTTTCCTTCACCTAGTGCATCAAGCAGTCCATACCATCAACGAGAGAGATTCCTCCGATACGGATGAGGAATGGAAGTCATATTTCAACAAGGACGGTTATATGTCTCAGGAAGAGGTGCCTACGCCCTTTTGCTATCCCGTACAAAGTCCAAGATTTATACCGAGGTCAGATGTCAAAATGATATACGGAGATTGTGATCCTGAAGGATGCCGTGCTCCACCAAACTCATTAGAGGAGGACACCCTGATGAAGGACAACTTTGACCACGACTATTATGGCCCAATGTATGGCCTGCCTATCTGGCAGCCGTACCCAGGAGACTTGGGGCAAGAAAATCAACCGAACAATGAAAATCAGCTGAGCGTCATTGAAAAGAATACATGTGTCCCCACCATGTCATGGGATCAACACTCAGGTTGTAACACCCCACTTTCTCATTTATGAAAAATACACAAATTTCTATGAAATAATCAGAGTTTTTAAACCAAAAATAAAGCAGGATGCGACATTCATAAAACCAACATCAAACTCCTTTTATTAAATGAAATAAAACATCGGAAAATAATTTATTTATTCATTTCACGGCCACATGCCAACAACTTCGAAAAATTCCACATAACTTGTGGTTCACCATATATTCATCAAAGAGAAAGATACGTAACAAAAACGAATAACAAATAACAAATGATTGAAATCCCCATAATTCTCGTGTTACGTATCAGAGCGACTCCTACGACTCGAACAAGCAACACGCACTCCAGCAACCTAAGTACCTGGATTATCTATACTTCCGAAGAAGCACAGACACAACAACAACAAAGGGGTGAGAATTACATTCAATACTTAACGGTGAACAATACATGATAAGGGTAAGTATTCACACACAATCATACAAATACGACCCACTGGTCAACAAATCATCACTATACAAACAACACATATAAAAAATGGTGCAATGCGGCTCAACATTAGACACAATGCATGTGGAACCAACATCATGGTTCATTCAATCGAACCCTGATAGATCACATACACCCCTACTTTGCAATGATCTATCCCCACCATTCTCCATATCAAGGTACGGATGAATCACATACACTCCTCCTGGGCAATGATTCATCCCACCAACACCATGAAATGCATGACACAATTATGCATATGAAACACATGTACAATAGCATATTTCTACATGTTCACGATCCTCCTGATCACACCTGAATCACACATCAACATCCAACACCATACGATTACTTCACACAATATAAATCAACTATTAATTAATTAATTAATTCCCTAAAATTATTAAATTAATTGTTTTCGTCACCAATTCCACACTACTCAATTTCTGGCATCTAATCCCAACCTCCCAAACCATAAGAAACTGCATTGGACGCGAAATTGGGAAAGAAATCACAGAACACCAAAATTTTCCACGCACACTGGTCATACGCGTACTGACCTGAGTCATACGCGTATTGCCACACTCTTCCACCCAAGCATACGCGTAATGCCTCTCCCCCTTACGCGTAATGCCTCAAGTGCCCAAGTCCTTACGCGTATTGCCTTGTGCCTTACGCGTACGGACAGAGACGTTTTCACACTGAAATTCCCAAATTCCAACCCATTACGCGTACGATCCTCCTATTACGCGTAGTCCCTCTCTTCATACGCATATTGCCTCACACTCTGCCTTGCCATACGTGTATTAACACGTGTGTTACGCGTATGGCGCCTCAGTACGACCAACCATACGCGTATCGCCATCCTTGGTACGCGTATGGGCAGAAGCTGTGAAAATACCCATTTTTCTCATCTCAGTCCAAATTTTGCCACATTGATCCCTATTCTACCATTCCAAATGCTCCTAAAACGAGTTCTACATCAGTTTTATGTCCCATTATTCATCTTACATCTTTTCCTAACATTACTAAATCAGATCTATGAGTTCTATGTCTAATTCCTTTCCTACAATCCTGCAACAAAACCAGATCTGCAACTTAATGCATCCTTACAACAGTAACAACAACAGAATTCAAGATAGGACAAATCGATTCACAAATAATTTTATCATCAAACCAATCATACAACAATAAATCCACACAACAGAAATAATCATACAATTTCTTACGGGGTTAAGGACTCCCCACTACCATATCATGATAAAATCACCAATATCAAACCCATTCTCCCCCCTTACCTCGAATCTTTGATCAATTTCCTGCGAAATTCTGATGAAGATGATAGCCCTAACACACCCTTGTTCTTCCTCTTCTTAGCCTTTCTCTTTCTCTCTCTAAAATTCTGACTATGGCTAAACTCCCACCAATTTTCACTAATCAACCTCTAATTACCAAACTGCCCTTATTATTTTCTATTAATAATAATAATAAGAATAATAAGAATAATACTACTAACCATGTTACTATTATTATTTTCACTGCTATATCATTATTATTAGGTAAGGTTTTTAATCTCCACTAATTAAATAAGTTACTACCCTTCACTCACCCTTAACAAGGCCAAACAATACAAATTAACACATGACGATTAAATAATTAAAATGGGGTGTTACAACTCTCCCCCACTTAAATTATTTTCGTCCTCGAAAATGTACCTAATGGGAATAGCTCCGGATACGACTCTCGCATCCTGCTCTCTAGCTCCCAGGTCACACTTCCGCCAGCAGCTCCTCCCCAAACTACTCTCACCAGAGGTATCTCCTTTTCTGTGAGTTGTTTCATCTTTCGATCTTCGATCCTTATCGACATCGCCTCCACAGTAAGATTATCCCTAATCTTCGCCTCATCCCTCGGGATAACATGAGATGGATCAACTACATACTTTCGAAGTTGCAACACATGAAACACGTCATACAAGTTTGAAAGTTCAGGCGGTAACGCCACTCTATAAGCAACTGCACCAACCCTCTGCAAGATTTAATACGATCCAATAAACTTAGGATCCAACTTCTTCGATTTTAATGCACGTCCCACACTGAATTCCAAATCTTTCTTCCGTTTATCATGATAACTTTTCTATCTACTCTGAGACGCTTTCATCTTCTCACGGATCATCTAAATTATCTCAGTAGTCTGTTGCACAATTTCTGGTCCAAGCACCACATTCTCACCGGTCTCATACCAACACAGAGGCGTTCTACATCTCCTACCATACAAAGCTTCAAAAGGTGCCATCCCAATACTAGAATGGTAGCTATTGTTGTACGTGAACTCAATCAATGGCAAATTAGTATCCCACGCACCACCTTTTTCCAATACACATGCTCTCAGCAAATCCTCCAACGACTGAATAGTCTTCTCTGACTGACCATCGGTCTGTGGATGATAAGCCGAGCTCAACTTCAACTTAGAACCCAAGGCTTCCTGCAGACTCCTCCAAAATTCTGAAGTAAACCTCGGATCTCTATCTGAGACTATGCTCGACGAAACACCATGCAGTTTCACAATTATTCTGATATAAATCTCTGCCAGCTTTGACAATGGAAAACTGATGTTAATTGGTATAAAATGTGCGGACTTCGTAAGTCGATCCACCACTACCAAAATAGGATCAAAGCCTCTCGCCGTATTTGAAAAACTAGTAACAAAATCCATAGCAATACTGTCCCATTTCCATTCTGGAATTTCCAACAGTTGCATTAATCCCGATGGCTTCTTGTGCTCTACTTTTGACTTCTGACATATCAAGCAAGCATAAACAAACTGAGCTATGTCCCTCTTCATACCGGACCACCAAAATAACTTCTTCAAGTCTTGATACATCTTTGTAGCTCCCGGATGAATACTCAAGCTACTCCGATGACTTTCCTCTAAGATTACCTTTTTCAATTCCTCATTATCCGGTACACAAATTCTGCCCCGGAACCTCAACACACCAACATTATCCACTTTAAAGTCATTATCAGAATCATCCCCTCCTGTAGGCATCAAGTCCACTAATTTCACATCAAGTTTCTGATTTTCTTTAATTACATCCAAAAAGTCATTATTCACCTTCAGCATACCCAATCTAATACTTTCTGGTGTAGTTTCACAAACCATACTTAAGTCTCTGAACTGCTCAATCAATTCCATTTCTTTCACCATCAAGGGTGACATATGGATTGTCTTCCGACTCAGAGCATCTGCTACAACATTAGCTTTTCCTGGATGGTAACTCAAACTGAAATCATAATCCTTTAAGAACTCTAACCACCTTCTATGCCTCATAATCAACTCCTTCTGATCGAATAAGTATTTCAGACTCTTGTGATCACTGAATACTTCAAATCTTGATCCATATAAATAATGCCTCCAGATTTTTAACACGAATACCACTGCAGCTAATTCAAGATCATGAGTAGGATAGTTCCTCTCATGGACCCTCAACTATCGTGAAGCATAAGCCACTACCTTGCCATCTTGCATTAACACACCGCCTAATCCCATCTTAGACGCATCACAATACACTACAAAATGATCATTTGGACTTGGTAGAATTAACACTGGTGCTGTAGTTAATTTCTTCTTCAGTTCCTCAAAACTTTCCTCACAGGTAGTATCCCAAACAAAAGCTTGATTCTTCCTGGTTAGCTGAGTCAATGGCAATGCCAGTTTAGAAAACCCTTCAATGAATCTTCTATAGTAACCTGCCAAACCCAAAAAGCTTCTAATCTCCGTTGCTGTTTTCGGAGGCTCCCACTGAAGTACTGCACTTACTTTAGATGGGCCCACCGCTATACCATCAACAGAGATAACATGACCCAAGAAACTCACAGTCTTCAACTAGAATTCAAACTTCGAGAACTTTGCAAAAAATTTATTATCTTTCAACACCTGCAATGCGATTCTCAAGTGTCCTGGATGGTCCTCGTCAGACTTAGAATAAATCAGTATATCATTAATAAATATCACAATAAACTGATCCAGATAAGAGTGGAAGATGTGATTCATATATTCCATAAACACACCCGGCGCATTAGACACTCCGAAAGGCATCACTGCATATTCGTAATGTCCGTAGCAAGTTCTGAAAGCAGTCTTCTGAATATCACCTTCTTTTACTCTAATCTGATGGTAACCCGACCTCAGATCAATTTTGGTGAAAACACGAGCTCCTACCAGCTGATCCAATAAGTCATCAATCCTCAGAAGTGGATACTTATTCTTAATGGTCACTTTATTCAACTGACGGTAATCAATATACAGACGCATACTACCATCCTTCTTTTTCACCAACAACACTGGAGCTCCCCACAGCGACACACTTGGTCTAATAAACTTCTTATCGAGCAATTCCCCGACCTGATATTTCAACTCTGCCAATTCTGATGCAGACATCCTGTACGGTGCCATAGAGATAGGTCTGCTACCCGGCACAAGATCAATAGTGAATTCAACTTCCCTTGTCGGAGGCAATTCTGTGATGTCATCTGGAAACACTTCAGGAAATTCATTCACTACTAGTAATTCATTAACTGAAGCCTTGCTTTCAACAGATAACGAGGCAAACACTGCAAATAGCTTCGCTTCATCCTCCAACAACGCCCTCAACTCCCTGCTAGATAGAAAATCTGCTAATGCTTCCTCTTCAGGAGTAAGAAACAGTAACGTCTTCCTAAAGCAATCAATATAAACCTGGTTGAACTCCAACCAGTTCATTCCTAAAATAACATCGAGATTACCGAGTGGCAAACAAATCAAGTCCACTCTAAAATCTCTACCAAACATGGTCAGCGGACACTTCAAACACACCAAAGAAGTAACCATGGAACTAATAGATGGAGTTTCAATCGTCATCCTTTGCTCTAGAGTAGATGGTACAATCCCTAATCTCTTCACACAGTCAACAGAAATAAACGAGTGCGTTGAACCCGTGTCAATGATAGCAATCAAAGGAATATCATTAATAAAGCAAGTACCTTTGACAGAACGCTCCTCATCAGTGGATTGGGCTCCCACCAAGGCAAACACCTTCCCACCAATTTGAGATGCCTGAGACTTCTTCGGCTTCTCACAGTGAGTGCTGATGTGACCCTTCTCTCCACAATTATAACAAGTAGGCATAGTGGCTCTGCAATCTGCTATAACATGACCAGGCTTACCACACTTAAAACACTTCTTCACCTCATTTGAACAGTTATTAGCACGGTGACCCGCACCACCACATCGGAAACACGTGAGAGTATCAGAACCTACTCTTTTCTCCTTTGGTTTCTTTCCTACGTCAGTTTTCTATTTCTCCTTATCAGCTGGAGCACTGTAAGGAGTACCTCCAAACCTCTGCTTACCCTTCTTCTCATTCACAACCTTGTAATGAGCAATTCTGGCTCTGTTATCATTGTTATAGAATCTGCTTCTACTTACCAGTTCTGGATAATTTCTTATTTTCTGACAAGCAATGCCCTGTTTGATCTCAGGACGCAGCCCATTCTCAAACTTCAAGCATTTAGAAGTCATAGCTTCCTCAATATTGTAATGAGCACAATACTGAATCAACTCTTCAAACCGAGCAGCATATTCAGCAACTGTCTTATCACCCTGTTTCAGCTCCAAAAATTCAACCTCCTTTGCACTACGAATGTCTTCCGGAAAATACTTTTCCAGAAACTCAGCTTGAAACACTGCCCAAGTAATCTCAATACCTGCAGCTTCCAATCTCTGACGACTGTTGCCCCACCAAGCCTCAGCCTCCCCTTCCAGCATATTAGTACCAAACCGTACCTTCTGAACGTCGCTGCATTCCATGGTCCTGAAGATCTTCTCAATAGCCGTCAACCATTTCTGTGCAGCCTCTGGATCAGAAATACCTCCCTCATATGTAGGCGGCTTATTGCTCTGGAACTGTGCCAAGTCACGAAACTGAGCACCTCCAGCTTGATTGGCGTTCTCTGCAGCTTGTGCCATGGCTTGCATAGCAGCGGCAAGAGCAACATCATTCCTTCCTGCCATACTGGTCAACAATCAACATAAGGTCAGAACACACAAACGACTCCTATACTAAGGATAGACTCAACTACTACACCTGGCCGGACGGACCGACATGCTCTGATACCAATTGTAACCCCCACTTTCCTATTTATGAAAAATACACAAATTTCTATGAAATAATCAGAGTTTTTACACCAAAAATAAAGCAGGATGCCACATTCATAAAACCAACATCAAACTCCTTTTATTAAATAAAATGAAACAGCGGAAAATAATTTATTTATTCATTTCACGGCCACATGCCAACAACTTCGGAAAAATACCACATAACTCGTGGTTCACCATAAATTCATCAAAGATAAAGATACGTAACAAAAACGAATAACAAATAACAAATGATTGAAATCCCCATAATTCCTTTGTTACGTATCAGAGCGACTCCTACGACTCGAACAAGCAACACGCACTCCAGTAACCTAAGTACCTGGATTATCTGTACTTCCGAAGAAGCACAGACACAACAACAACAAAGGGGTGATAATTAAATTCAATACTTAACGGTGAACAATACATGATAAGGGTAAGTATTCACACACAATCATACAAATACGACCCACTGGTCAACAAATCATCACTATACAAACAACACATATAAAAAATGGTGCAATGCGACTCAACATTAGACATAATGCATGTGGAACCAACATCATGGTTCATTCAATCGAACCCGGATAGATCACATACACCCTTACTTGGCAATGATCTATCCCCACCATTCTCTATATCAAGGTACGGATGAATCACATACACTCATCCCGGGCAATGATTCATCCCACCAACACCATGAAATGCATGACACAATTATGCATATGAAACACATGTACAATAGCATATTTGTACATGTTCACGATCCTCCTGATCACACCTGAATCACACATCAACATCCAACACCATACGATTACTTCACACAACATAAATCAACTATTAATTAATTAATTAATTCCCTAAAATTATTAAATTAATTGTTTTCGTCACCAATTCCACACTACTCAAGTTCAGGCATCTAATCCCAACCTCCCAAACCATAAGAAACTGCATTGGACGCGAAATCGGGAAAGAAATCACAGAACACCAAAATTTTCCACGCACACTAGTCATACGCGTACTGACCTGAGTCATACGCGTAATGCCACACTCTCCCGCCCAAGCATACGCGTAATGCCTCTCCCCCTTACGCATAATGTCTCAAGTGCCAAAGTTCTAACGCGTATTGCCTTGTGCCTTACGCGTACGGACAGAGATGTTTTCACACTGAAATTCCCAAATTCCAACCCATTACGCGTACGACCTTCCTATTACGCGTAGTCCCTTTCTTCATATGCGTATTGCCTCACACTCTGCCTTGCCATACGCGTATTAACATGTGTGTTACGCGTATGGCCCCTCAGTACGCCCAGCCATACGCATATCGCCATCCTTGGTACGTGTATGGGCAGAAGCTGGGAAAATACCCATTTTTCTCATCTCAGTTCGAATTCTGCCACATTGATCCCTATTCTACCATTCCAAATGCTCCTAAAATGAGTTCTACATCAGTTTTATGTCCCATTATTCATCTTACATATTTTCCTAACATTACTAAATCAGATCTATGAGTTCTATGTCTAATTCCTTTCCTACAATCCTGCACCAAAACCAGATCTGCAACATAATGCATCCTTACAACAGTAACAACAACAGAATTCAAGATAGGACAAATCGATTCACAAATAATTTCATCATCAAACCAATCATACAACAATAAATCCACACAACAGAAATAATCAAACAACTTCTTACGGGGTTAAGGACTCCCCACTACCCTATCATGATAGAATCACCAATATCAAACCCATTCTACCCCCTTACCTCGAATCTTTGATTAATTTCCTGTGAAATTCTGATGAAGATGATAGCCCTAACACACCCTTGTTCTTCCTCTTCTCAGCCTTTCTCCTTCTCTCTCTAAAATTCTGACTATGGCTAAACTCCCACCAATTTTCACTAATCAACCACTAATTACCAAACTGCCCTTATTATTTTCTATTAGCCCATTATCTAATTAATTACATCAGATTTTTATTTAATTAATAATAAAATAATAATTATTATAATAATAGTCCTAATAATAATAATAATAAAAATAATAATAATAACACTACTAACCATATTACTATTATTATTTTCACTTCTATATCATTATTATTAGCTAAGGTTTTTAATCCCCACTAATTAAATAAGGCACTACCCTTCACTCACCCTTAACAAGGCCAAACAATACAAATTAACACACGACGATTAAATAATTAAAATGGGGTGTTACACAGGTCATTCAGAAAGTATCCAGTACGACGATGAATTGGCAAAGCTTGCCGAACTAGAATTCATCAACTACGCTTTTCCTGAGGTCAACGTCATCGAGAGAGATGAACCCTCCAGTTCCAAAGAAGTGTGGGACACCTTGGGACAACCAAGTGGAAAATTTGACTTCATGGTCAAGTACACCACTCCTGAAAGCTCTCGTATCAGGCTCGAAGACATCCAGCCAATTGGATGGGGAGATTTTCCTGAGAGCACAAATACTATGCAAAATACAACAGAGGAATCCTCCTACGACAACTCTGCCTGGGAGACAGATTCCAATGATCCCGCTCCACCAAAAATCAGCGTTGTTTCTGAAGACAAATCAAGGAAGGTACCAAACTTTGTGATTCACCGGGGAGTTCGCCGCCAATGGGTTGCTGTCGATGTTCCGAAGATTGTTCATAAGTCAAAGTAATTGTCGTCTTTTAATCTTTCACCCCGCCCAGGTGAAACGGATGTTTTGATAGGGCTCACTTTCTGTAACTTTTCCTCTTCGCTTCGCCCAAAGCGACAGAGTTTTATTTTATAGGGTTGTAGGTTCAAGAATCGACTTGTTCATAAATAAAATAACTTCGATCTATAATTTCCGCATTAATTGTTGGTTTCTCTTTTCGCTTTTCTCAGAAAATGGTAATCCTAAAAAACTTAAATAATAAAAACAAGCAGTTTTCCGAAAATACACTACACACACTTGCATTCTCTCTACCTCTTCTAAACATGAATCATCACGTCATGCAGATTGCTTGTTTTAAACCCCATTGAAACATACGATCCGATGCCTTCTCCCAACTTTGCATTCTCGGTATTTGGGACTGAAGAAGAAGTTGACGACGAAATTCTAGAAGAGATCTCCCGACTACTCAAATAGGAGGAAAGGTCCATTGAACCTCACAAAGAGCTGTTGGAAACGATCAACGTGAGTCTAGAAAAAGTGAGAAAAGAAATCAGGATTGGGGCACTGCTCAGTCCAACTGCCAAAGAGAGTTTGACAAAGCTTCTCAGAGAATTTCCCGATGTGTTTGCTTGGTCATACCAGGACATGCCAGGGTTGATACCAGCACCGTGGAACATCATTTACCATTACGGTCAGAATTTTCGCCAGTAAAACAGAGGTCAAGACGGAATCACCCACACATGGCCATCAAAATCAAAGAGGAGGTACAAAAACAGATTGACGCGGGTTTCCTCGCCACATCGGAGTATCCTCAATGGTTAGCCAACATAGTACCCGTTCCGAAAAAGGACGGAAAAGTCAGAATGTGAGTCGATTACAGAGATCTAAATAAGGCTAGTCTGAAGGACAACTTTCCTTTATGACACATTGACATGCTGATAGACAGTACAACAAAGTTCAAAGTTTTCTCTTTCATGGATGGATTCTCGAGCTATAATAAAATCAAAATGGCGCCGAAAGATATGGAGAAAACTTCATTCATTACCCCATGGGGTACCTTTTGTTACAAGGTAATGTCGTTCGGTTTGAAGAACGCCGGGGCAACCTATCAAAGGGCCATGACTACTCTGTTTCATGACATGATACACAAGGAAATTGAGGTATATGACGATGATATGATTGCCAAATCTAAGACAGAAGAGGGGCATGTGACTCACCTGTCAAAACTATTCGAGCGGTTGAGAAAGTATAAACTCATCTTGAATCTCAACAAGTTCACCTTCGGTGTCCGTTCAGGGAATCTTTTAGGGTTCATCGTCAGCCAAAAAGGAATTGAGGTTGATCCTGACAAGGTCAAGGCCATTCAAGAAATGCCTTCTCCGAAATCTGAGAAACAAGTCAGAGGATTCCTGGGACGTTTGAACTACATCTCCAGATTCATATTCCTCATGACCGTGACATGTGCGCTGATTTTTAAATTACTCAAAAAGAACCAGGACTGCGTTTGGACAAAAGATTGTCAAACCGCCTTTGACAATATTAAGGAATATCAGTTGAACCCACCGATTCTATCCTTTAGTGGAAGAAAGGCCACTCATCATCTACCTCATAGTCCTAGAGGACTCCATGGGGTGTGTACTTGGCCAACAAGACGAAACCAAACAGAAGGAGTCTGCCATCTACTATTTGAGCAAGAAATTCATCGGCTGCGAGACTCGGTACACTATGCTTGAGAAAACTTGCTGCGCTTTGGCTTGAGCAGCCAAACGTCTTCGCCAGTACATGATTCATCACACTACTTGGTTTATCTCAGAAATGGATCCAATCAAGTATGTCTTTGAAAAACCTGCTCTCACGGGAAGAATCGTCCATTGGCAAATGTTGTTATCAGAATACGACATCGAGTACCACGCTCAGAAAGCCATTAAAGGGAGTATTTTAGCCGATCATTTGGCTCATCAACCGATTGAAGATCAAGAATCAGTCGGATTTGACTTCCCAGACGAAGATGTCATGTATTTGAAAATGAAAGATTGCGATGAACCGCTACCCAGTGAAGGGCGAGAACCAGGTTCCCAATGGGGACTAATATTTGACGGAGCTGTCAATCATTACGGAAACGGAATTGGGGCAATCATCATAACACCTCAGGGTACCCACATTCCTTTAACCGCCAGACTTACATTCAAGTGCACAAACAACGAGGCTGAATACGAAGCTTGTATTATAGGTCTCGAGGAAGCGATCGATTTGAGGATCAGGAACTTGGATGTATATGGCGACTCAGCTTTGGTCGTCAATCAGATCAAAGGAGATTGGAACACATACCAATCCGGATTGATTCCCTAAAAAGACTATGTGAGAATGTTGTTACCATTCTTTGACAGAATCGAGTTTCATCATATCCCTCGTGAAGAGAATCACATTGCTGATGCCTTAGCCACCCTCTCTTCCATGATTAGTGTAGGTTAATGGACCTACTTACCTAAGATCGACATAATGCGCCTTGAACGGCCCGCTTACATCTTCACGATTGAAGCAATCATAGACGACAAACCTTGGTATCACAATATCAAATGCTTCTTTCAGAAACAAGAGTACCCACCTGGGGCACTAAGAAAACACAGAAAAACCCTCAGAAAACTGGCAGGAAGTTTCTTCCAGAGCGGTGATACACTCTATAAGAGGAACTTTGACATGGTCTTGCTTCGATGTGTAGACAGAACAGAAGCAGACATACTGATAAAAGAAATTCATGAAGGATCCTTTGGCACTTATGCCAATGGACACACAATGGCGAGATAAATTCTGAGGGCAAGGTACTATTGGTTGACCATGGAATCCGACTGCTACAAGTACATGAGGAGGTGTCATAAGTGTCAAATATACTCAGACAAAATCCATGTATCGCCAACACATCTCAAAGTTCTTTTTTCCCCATGGCCTTTTTCCATATGGGGAATCGACATGATCGGCATGATTGAACCTAAAGCTTCAAACGGACATCGGTTCATTCTAGTAGCCATTGACTACTTCACCAAATGGGTTGAAGCAGCGTCATACACCAATGTGACCCAAAAAGTGGTGGTACGATTTATAAAACACAACATCATCTACCGTTATAGTGTTCTGAGCCAGATCATTACTGATAATGGATCTAACTTGAACAACAAGATGATGAAAGAGTTATGTGCTGAGTTCAAGATCGAACACCATAACTCATCTCCCTACCGACCCAAGATGAATGGAGCGGTAGAAGCGGCTAACAACAACATCAAGAAGATTGTTCAAAAGTTGGTCGCAACCTACAAAGATTGGCACGAGATGCTTCCCTATGCTTTTCACGGTTATCGCAAATCTGTCCGCACTTCAACAGGGGCAACCCCTTTCTCTCTAGTGTATGGTATGGAGGCAGTGCTCCCCATGGAAGTAGAGATCCCGTCAATCAGGGTATTGATGGAAGCTAAGCTAACAGAAGCCAAATGGTGTCAAAGTAGACACGATGAACTGAATTTGATCGAAGAAAAGACAATCACGGCTCTATGCCATGGTTAATTGTATCAGCAAAGAATGAAGAAGGCGTTCGACAAAAAGGTTCGACCTCGCGTCTTCAGGAAAGGAGACCTCGTGCTCAAAAAGGTACAATCCTTTCTCACTAACTCTCGGGGAAAATGGACTCCGAATTATGACGGCCCCTATGTGGTCAAGAAAGCTTTCTCAGGTGGTACCTTGAGACTTGCAACCATGGATGGAGAGGAATTTGCATACCCCACAAACGTTGATGTAGTCAAGAAATACTTCGCCTAAACTAATCAAAAAATCATCCCGATGGATTGGAAATCTCAAAGTACAATCCAGGAAAAAGTTAGGGATAATGGCAAGTAACTACGTCCAACAGGGGTAAATCCCCTAGTAGCAGTCCTGCCATCCACCAAAAAACTCCAGTCAAGGTCATCTTCGACAGAAGCTCAGGATGCCCAGAATTCAAAGTTGGTAGAAGGATAGTGGTCGTTATGTTTCAATGTAGCCCTTTTCCCTTAAATTACCATTTTCTAACTTTGTAAATACTCTATGGAATCACGCGTTTGGCTGATTTCCATCCTATCAATAAATTTTGAGCCCTTGTACTTTTGTTTGCAGTTCTTATTTATTTTAGCTTTACAGAACGACATTTTAACATGATTAGCGATTCTTGAAATAAAACAAAAATGAATTTACTTGTTAAAACTTTTTTGGCTTTTAAAATAAAGATGGAAATTTCTTTTGACTGTTGAACATCGAAAGAACATCAATCGCTTCTCCAGAAGTAAGCGAGCTTCAAAGTGGAGAATCAAAGTACTCCTTCTAAACCAGTACGCCGGAACGAAGGATCAACTGTGTCAGATGCGAATATTCCGTCCGACACCACCGGCAGAGTTCTTATCTCCTAAGCCCGACCAACGAATGTCCCCACAGGATTATCTCTCCTAAGCAAGGTAGAATTGCTATCATGAACCATCGATACTTTTCATCCTCCACAGTGGCCGAGTATCCCGTCGTGTTCATCTGTTAGGTTCTATGTCGCGTCAGTTTTGTCAGCATAAACATCCATACATCATGCATTTTTGATTTACATTCGTATTCATATTGCATCACTATCACTCTAGTCGGTCTTATCCCCTAGTGATAAAAGTCCCCTCAATCGAGTTGTCAGTTCTTTCCTCATTAGGAAATGTTGCGTCTACACACTCTCTCTCCTCCAATTTATTTCTGAGATGAAGTCGGCCCTTGACCACTTTGATAACTTGAACCTCTGAAAGACCATAGAAAACGTTCGAAAAAAGTCACTATTTGCTATCGAAGATGATATCGTCGCTTTCCCGGATTAAGGAAAATCCCCAGAGAAAGCCTCACGACTACAGACTTTCAGCAACACATTGATTTTTCTCTCCGGAGAGTCGATGTTAATGAACTCATCAGCACCTCAAAATTGGATCACATCATATGGCATTTCTCCGAGAAGATCTCAGAGAAAAGTATGATGTAATATTTCCAAGCGAAGGCAGTCTCTCAAGAGACTCGTTCTCCCCAGTGAGTCTGACATCAAAAATGGCATCTCCCCAGGAAAATTCGGCGAGAAGTTTGAGGAAAACCAATACGAACAACGTCCCTTGTCAAGAAAGTTCATTGACAAAAGAAACTGAGACCAGTTCCTTGGTAGGAAACCAGGATCGAGGGGAAGTTTATATCAAAAACTGAGACCAGTTCCTTGGTAGGAAACCAGGATCGAGGGGAAGTTTATATCAGAAAAGGAGACCAGTTCCTTGGTAGGAAACCAGGATTGAGGGGAAGTTTATTTCAGAAACTGAGACCAGTTCCTTGGTAGGAAACCAGGATCGAGGGGAAGTTTATTTAAGAAACTGAGACCAGTTCCTTGGTAGGAAACCAAGATCGAGGGGAAGTTTACTTCAGAAACTTAGACCAGTTCCTTGGTAGGAAACCAGGATCGAGCGGAAGTTTACCTTTTCTATGCATCATTGCTTAGAAAAAGAAGAAGGATGTGCAAACTGCCATTCATAACCACTATCAAAATTTCGGGTATTCCGATATTTAACCTTCTTGCACCCTGAATGCCCGAATACCTTCGCAATTCACACCTTCGGGTCCAAGAAGATTAAATAGGGGCATCTGTCATACCCCAAACTTTGACCACTAAGATTTCCCATCATTGTGCAAATCATCATCACAATATGGATGGGCCATCATACCTCATTAGTCTCCCCAAAGATGGGTGAGCATCCACTACAATCGGACTTAGGGATTCAAGCCCTCTCAGAGCTCTTAGACAAATGATCAATAAAGAAATGACATGATCTTCAACTTGTCTAAACCTCTCAAACATCCACAATGGATCCAGAGGACTCCCACATCAAGAATCAAGCACAGGGTTGTAGCATTCTGAGTGGACCAAGCCTCGAGATCGCCAGTGTCACCAAATTAGGGTTTTGGTCGACCAGGGCCTCCAGATGGAAATTTTCATCTGGGAATGGGCCAATGCTTCAAAGCATAACCTATGATGCTCCAAGGGACATCATGAACCCAATCCTCAAGTCAATTTAGCCCCAGGGGATGCATTCATCAAAAATCAGGAATTAGGGTTTTTGGACCTAATTCACCCCTAAGTTGACTTTTGAGACAAATCATGAGCCAAGACCTCAAGAGAGGATTTGAGGATCTCTAATAAACTACCTTGATCCATTTGCAATAATGGATTGAGCCAAGAAGCCTGAGCAACAAGTTTCAATTTCATCTGAACCCCAATTAGGGTTTCGAGAGAAAAGTCAATTGTATCTTTGACTTTTGACCAGGACATACTCCCAAACCATAGGACATGATTCAATACACCCTATAACACCTATGAAATCAATCCATCAAGTTTGATTTAGGTCAAGGACTTGATTTCATAGAGGATCGCACAGTTTTGAATTCATCTGACAAAAAGTCAACTGTGCCCAAAAGTCAAAGTTTGAATTTTTGATTTTTTGGTCAATTATGGTTTTTTAACCTTAAAATGAAGTTAATGTGTGACTAAAATCATCATTCATCAAGAAAAATCAAGAAAAGTGGGATAAATTGAAAAAGGGGTAACCATAAAAACTTAGAAATTTTTCTAAGTTATGGAACAAAGTGGCTAGGGTACCAACTTTGGAGAATCATAACTCCTAAACCAAAAGGCCATTTTTCCCCATCCAAAGCTGGATTTGTAGCTCTCATGGCACTCTACAAAAGCTTCAAACATGACTCATTCCAATTCTTCCTGGAATTTAAATTATGGAATGATCAAAATCACAAAAAGTGAAAATGTCACTTTTTTCCAACACTTAGTGAAATTTTCACTAAGTCAGAATCTGCCTTACTTTTTTCCAAATGTAGGGGCATTTTTCACTTGGATCCAAGAAGTATCAAAACCAATTATGATCAAACAGTTGTTGTATCATATGAGGGCTTTCCAAAATGGCCAAGAACTTCACCAAAGTCCACATGAGCCATGAGATATGACAATGCTAATATGCCTTGCTGTAAACTGTCACGACAAGGCAGATTTTGGAGTTTTGCTCGATTTGCTCAAATTTTGCAAAGGGAAAGCAACTCTATCCATCTGAACACCTCAAGGGGGGGGACCAAGGAGGAACCAACTTTGATCCCAAGCCTCCCAAGTCTTTGGAACCAAAAATAGCATGTCAAACCTAGAAATGCCTAAAAGAGGGACAAGACTCCAATTTTGGATTGGAGAATTCAATGACTACACCAAGGTGGCATGGATTGAGCCATTTCTAACTGAATTCAGTCAAGACTCATCCAAGACCAAGGGGACCAGCAGCCTGTGCCCTAACCTCTAATCAATGGCTAGAGGAGACTTGGATTCTCATTGCTCAACATTGGCCAAACCTCTGCTGCAGTTGTCATTCACTATTCCTTGCAAAAAAACTTTCTCTACTATAAATAGAGCTTAATTGTGTTCAGTTTGAGTACACCAAAGCACTACAACACTTGCTTTCCTCAAAATCTCTTTCTCTAGGCAAAAATACCTTCTTTAGCAAGGTAACTCTGAGTTTTTGAGTTATAGAGCAATTCCACCACAGCTTATAATCCAAACACATCCAATATATCATATCTAAGCTGTCCAAACTCTCACAAGTGACCTGTAACACCAAAATCAAAAAGTCACCTCTCATAACCTCAAAATAGGACTTTTGTGCATTTTTCAAGCCATGTCTTGATTCAGTCACTTTCCAAACTAGATAAAACCTCAAACACACTTCAAATATCATCCTTGAACTGTCCCAAATGGTTCCCCCCACCTGGAACACCATTTGAGAGAGTTGTTATTTTGGCCACTTTTGCCCCTTTTGCAAGAAAGAGCTCAAACTTGTTCCTGAGGTTTCCAGCTGATTCCAACCATCCTAAAAGCTTCTAAGAGATCAATTGAGGTTGTTCAAAGCATCAAATCATTTCTGGAACAAGTGGCTTGGCAGATTGCATCAAATCACTTTTTCATATTTTTATTATTTTTCTTATTATTTTTAATGATTTGGAAAATTAATAACTCTCTCAATTTTAATTATTTTTTATTGGTTCTTTTTGCAAAAAATCAAAAAAATGTTAAAATATTTTATTCCACAAAAAAAAAATTTATATTAGTTATTTAATATAATTAGTATTTTTGTGAATAAATTCATTTTATTTGTTTTTTTAAACATTTAAAAGTGAATATTTACTTTGAAAATCAAAATCAAATGAGTTTTAATTTATCTTGTGATTAAAACCTCATTTTTCCAAACCTCAACAAAAATCACAAGTGGTTTATTCAAACTTATTTGGTATTTTTATCATTTTTATTTGATTTTCTTTAAGTATTTCCTTTTAAAAGAAAACAAATTTAGGGTTTCCTTGATTTTCACTCAAACAAAACTTTTAAACACTTTGGACCTCTATTAGAGTGTAAGACCCAACCCCTTTGTAAATACACCACCTTTTCGGCCTCAGTCATTGTATAAGTCCCCATGTATTTTCAAAAGGTTCGACGCGATCATCGCCCGTTTAAAACAAAACATTTGGGCCACTCCTCGAGCTATAAGACCCATTCAAACACTTTGGGCCTCTAATATAGTGTAAGAACCAATCCCCTTTTAACCAAAACAATTTTGGGCCTCAGATATTGTATAAGTCCCTCTGCGTTAAAAGAAAATCTTGGCGCGATTGCTGGTTTAAAAATCAAACCCTTTACGCCTACCCTCGTGTTATAAGCCCCATTCTTTAAAAATCATTGGGCCTATAGTAGAGTGTAAGACCCAACCCTTTTTGAAAACCAAAATAATTTGGGCTTTACTTATTGTATAAGTCCCGATACCATGAAAAAGTTCGGCGCAATCGTCGCCTTTTTAAACAAAACTTTTGGGTCTCTCCTTGAGCTGTAAGCTCCACCACTTAAATAAACCTTTGGGCCTCTTGAGAGAGTGTAAGACCCGTCCCTTTGTATAGAAAACCTTTTTGGGCCTCAGTCACTTGTATAAGTCCCTGTATAATTTCAAACAACAGTGCAATCACTGATAAAACCTTGGGCCTCTCCTTGAGCTGTAAGCCCCAACAATCTTTTCAAAGTACTTTCTCCTTTGATTTTGAATATAATATTGTTATCAAAGCTTTCTTTGTTGAACAAACTAACCAAACAACATGGAAGCTCTACAACTGAGTAAGTGTTTATCCGCTTTCATATATATACAACTGTATTGTGGGGCTGCTCACTGTCAGTCTTCTTTCACAAACTTTTATATACTTGTCAAATATCAACTGTGTAATACTAGTATAGTTATTTAGAGTTTTTCCCGGCAACTACGTCTAGCACTAGGTAAAGCCCGTTGGTCACTCTTAAATACAGTTAAAACTAGATCCACCATAGGATTACCAGACACAGTCTTCCCTCCTCTTGGGGTTAAACAATATGGAGATGTGAAAGGCAGCATTAGAAATTGTCAAAGAGACTCTACTCCCCATGGATGATCTTTTCTCCGTGAATGACATCTCTTGAGTTTCTTCCAAATTCTCGTACTTTCCTGGCTTGATCTATTCTCGGTGAATGGCTTGTCTTGAACTTCTCAGGGTTTGGGGACCCACAGGCTTCTTAAAAGCATCCCCGCCTCCTCTTGGGCGTTGTACAAGGAGCCTTTGGCTTCTTAAAAGCTCTCATGTCTTCTCTTGGGCTTAGTTCAAGGACCCAGAGACCGCTACATGTAAAGGAACAGAACCTAGTCATCAATTTGCCAGAGATATCTTTCTGAGTCAAGTGTCAGACCAGTTAATGGGTTGGCCTTCATCCCTTAACATACCAGCCTTCTCTTGGGCATCATACAAAGATCATTCACGATCTGAGAATCGATTTCTTAAAACACCCGTAGACTTGGACAGTCTCAATACTCTTTGGATTTCCCATTTCCTTAAAGAACAGGAAATAACCCTGATTCTCTGATCAATCCCAGAGCACAACATTACCCATATAAGAACTAATTTTCTCTTTATCCAATATACTAGACCTGTCACTAAATTGAAACAGTTACAATAGCCTCCTCTTCGGATTTGTACAATGATTCTCCCCAGTGGAGCTAACCTTTTCAGACTCTCTTGTTGAGTCACTTCACTTTCAGCTTCCATCACGGGCTTCATACGAGATACAACAACTCTCTTGTTGAGTATAAAAGATTCTCTTGTGGAGTCAAACACCTTTAGCCTCCGTCTTGGGCTTCGTACAAGACACGTACAAAATGACTCTCATGTTGAGTCAATCCACCTTTTAGCCTCTCTCTCAGGCTTCGTACGAGACACATAAAAGCACCCTCTTGTTGGGACAATAGCCTCCTCTTAGGCTTTGTATAAGGAAAACCCCTGTTGAGTCAATCAACCTTTTAGCATCAAAATCTGTGCCTCGCTCACAGTATACAAACATCAACAACTCCTTCATCTAAATTGCTGTAAGCGGCAAGTCTCTGGATTATTTACATCCACGCCACTGTCCCTCTTTTAGCATGAGAAATTCCTAAGGAAAGATGGCATTACTCTACACTGAGTTAAAGTCTTCTCCTTCAGGTTAAATATCCCCTATAAAGGAAATTATGGCATTGCTGGATTCATATATCCCAGTTAAAGTAATTCTCCTTTATAATCAGTCACCCAACAGTTGTGACAAACAAACCCCCTTTAAAGATGACAAATTCTCTCTAAAGTCAAAACCCTTTAGCTTCACATCTTGGGCTTCGAACAAGATATAGATAGACCCTTCAGCTTCACATATTGGGCTTTAAACAAGATACAAACCACCTTTAGCTTCACGTATTGGGCTTTGAACAAGACACCAAAAAAACCTTTTTCCTCCCATAGAATAGGAAGAACTACGATCGCTCTGATTTCCCTGTTTCGTTAAACGGGAATACGTAGGCATAAGATTGCAAAAGAATCTTAGCGAGCACACTAATCAAAAACCCAAAATACCATACCTTTATACATCAATTGAAAAGCATCAGTCCTAACATCCTACCAATAGCATAGTCTCGACATTTCATTCTTAACAAAATAGGCAGAGAGAGGCCCACAATCTAAACCGCATCAATAAACCAACAGTCATCTGTTTAAACTCAGTATACAAGCAGGGTTAATTAGAGACATCTATTTCCCTTCCTTTATCAACTTCAATAGGATAAAAAATGAATTGACCTATAGTACCCCAGAGCAACAGTGCTTAAGAACCACGTCCAAAATCGCTCGCTACACCCTTGTCAAAGTTTATTGACAAAAGAAACTGAGACCAGTTCCTTGGTAGGAAACCAGGATCGCGGGGAAGTTTATTTCAGAGACCGAGACCAGATCCTTGGTAGGAAATCGGGATTGAGGGGAAGTTTATTTTAGAAACTAAGACCAGTTCCTTGGTAGGAAACAAGGATGGAGGGGAAGTTTACATTAGAAATTGAGACCAGTTCCTTGGTAGGAAACTAGGATCGAGGGGAAGTTTATTTCAAAAGAAAACTGAGACCAGTTCCTCGGCTGAAGACCAGGATCGAGGGGAAGTTTACCTTTTCTAAGTATCATTGTTCAGCGAAATAAGATAGATGAGCAAGCTGCCATTCATAACCACCATCAAAATTTCGGGTATTCCGATATTTAATCCTCTTACACCCTAAATGCCCGAATACCTTCGCCATTCACACCTTCAGGTCCAAGAAGATTAAATAGGGGCATCTGTCATACCCCAAATTTTGACCACTAAGATTTTCCATCATTGTGCAAACGATCTTCACAATATGGATGTACCTTTGTGCCTCATCAATCTCCTCAAGGAATTGTTGAGCATTCACTACAATCAGAGATTGGGGTTTTAACCTCTCTCAGGGTACTTAGACAAATGATCAATCAAGAAATGACATAATCTTCAACTTGTCTAACATCTCAATCATCCATAAAGGATCAAAAGGACTCCCACATCAAGAATTATGCACAAGGTTGCAACATTCCAAGTGGATCGAGCCTCGGGATCGCCAGTGTCACCAAAACTAGGGTTTTGGTCGACCAGGGCCTCCTGGTGGAATTTTCATTTGGGCATGAGCCAATGCTTCAAAACATAACTCAAGATGCTCCAAGGGACATCATGAACCCAATCATCAAGTCAATTTAACCTCAGGGGAAGCATTCATCAAAAAATCAGGAATTCGGGTTTCTTGACCTAATTCACCCCTAAGTTGACTTTTGGGACAAAACATGAGCCAAGACCTCAAGAGATGATTTGAGGGTCTCCAATACACTACATTGATCCATTTGCAACAATGGATTGGTCCAAGAAGCTTGATTCACAGGCTTGAATTTCATCAGGATCACAATTAGGGTTTCGAGGGAAAAGTCAACTGTACCTTTGACTTTTGACCAGGACATGCTCCCAAACCTTGGGACATGATTCAATACACATATAACACCTTTGGAACATAGAAATTAGGTTTGATTTATGTCAAGGACTTGATTTCACCAAGGATCGCACAGTTTGGAATCCATCTGATAAAAAGTCAATTGTGCACAAAAGTCAACTTTGACTTTTTCAGATTTTTCACAATTATGGTTCCTTGACCCTAAAATGATGTTAATGTGTGATTAGAATCATCATTCATCAAGAAAAATCAAAGAAAGTGGGATAATTATTAAAGGGGTAACCATAAAAAACTTAGAATTTTTCTAAGTTATAAAACAAAGTGGCTAGGGTACTAAATTGCAAGGATCATAACTTGAGATCCAAGCAACCATTTTGGCTGGTCGAAAGATGGGTTTGTAGATCTCATGGCCTACTTTTAAAATGTCAACTACACCTCATTCCATTTCTTCATGGATTTTAAGTTATGGAGTGATCAAAGTGGCTGAAAACACGTAATGTCACTTTTTCCAACACTTAGTGAAATTTTCACTAAGTCAGAATCTATCTTGCTTTTTTTCAAAATGTAGGGGGATTTTTCACTTGAATCCAAAAAGTTTCAAGACAAACTATGATCACACATGTGTTGTGTCACATAAGGGCTTTCTAAAATGTCCAAGAGCTTCATCAAACTCCATCTGGGCTAGGAGTTATGACAGCTGCAACATGCCTTGCTGCAAACTGTCTTGGCAAGGCATATTTGTGCATAAAGGCTCAATTTGTTCAAATTGTGCAATTCCAAGCATGCTTATCCATCTAAACACCACAAGGGGGAACAGCCAAGGGACAAGCACTGATTCATCAACCTCCCAAGTCCAAGATTCCCAAAGTAGCATGCCAAACCCTAAAAAGCCTAAAAGAGGCCAAGACTCCAATTTTATTTCCAAGCATTCAATGGATGCACCAAGGTGGCATAAACTGAGCAATTTCCAACTGAATTCAGGCCAAGACTCCAATCTTGATCTACTATAAATAGAGCTCATTTCCAACTGAATTCAGGCCAAGACTCCAATCTTGATCTACTATAAACTGAGCAATTTCCAACTGAATTCAGGCCAAGACTCCAAGAATACGCATACAAGATTTCCAATCGCTATAATTTTCGACGGTGAAAATTGGTTCTCTATTGTACGCTCCCTTAGGTTCGGTAACCATTCTTCTAAAAAGTAAATCTTAAGCATGAAATTAACCGGAGCTCTTAATACGACTTGTTAGACAATAGACTTCGATCTAGAATTGGGGGTGAATAAATCACAAATTTAAAATCAAACTTTTGGAATATATGGTTTTCAAAAGTTTTATGGCATAACGGAAATAACCCAATCAAATCGTCTAACCAAACCTCTATCAAAAAGCTCGGATATGCATAAAGGTACCCAATTGAATGACAATGAACACAAATTGTTCAACAATGATTAATCACAAATAATTAAATGCTAAGATATACGTAGAGCTTATTTCCAATGATAAAAAATACATAAAAACACAAATGGGAAATTTATCAAACACTTTGTGTGCAATCAATATCATTTGGAAATTTGATTTGTTTTGTTGATCCAAAAAACCAATCACAATCAAATGGATTGTGATTATATCAACAAAGTAAATTTCAAAAAGGTAATCAAAGATTAATTTCCAAATGAATTGATCAAACAACAATGGATTCAATAATTTACAAGCACAAAAATTAAAAGAGAGAGAGAGAGAGAGAGGGAGAGAGAGAGAGATATACTTGCAATTAACCTTACTTTGCAAAAAGTGTATATACAAGAGCTGACGAGCTCTAACCCTATAAACCCTATGTTGTTTTCTTGATTCTACCACCTCCAAAACCCTTGATCAAATATTGTTCAAGTCACCAAAATGTTGCTTCAATTCACTAATTCTTGCTACCTCCTTGCAAGGCACCTCCTTATCCCTAGGCTTTCACACAATCGAATTAATCCCAAGCACACACTTGTTTAAACCCAAGATTTACCAACACGATCCATCGTGTCTTGCTACTCCCTTGCAAGGAACCCCTTGTCCCAAGACTTTCACTTGATCGGATCCGAATTGCGTAATCTTGTACAAAACCTTCAAATCCTCAATCATCTTGAAGGAAAACCGCAGCTCGGTTTTCTCATTTGAAACCCTCAGATAACTCAACCAAATATTCTCTGTAAAACAACCTAATTGGACCTTATCAATCCTAATCTAGATGGTCACCCAATCAAAAAATGATTATGTGTAGTTTGATTATGTGTATGCATAAAAAAGAGGTTGAAGATGATGAGTGTGCTTTGAAATCCTGGTTTCATGTAGGTTTTACTCTAGAACCTTACTAAAAAATGATGCATGTATCAAATATTTATAAGTATGCAAGTTTGGAAGCAAAAGTAATGAAAAATGATGGAGAAAACTGTGACTTTTTTTATAAAAAAATACATCGCATGTGTCGATCTATGAAATTTTTAGGTCGAACTATCAAAGAAAATGTTTCGTCCTATGAAGGTATTAGGTTGACCTATAAAGGTCTTGTGTCGACCTTATGTCGACTTATGTCAGTCAGCGCATTGACAGTGGCTACAGGATTTATTATTGGGGCATGGGTGTCGACCTAAAATTCCTATGTGTCGACCTATTCTGAAGAGCAAGTTTCTTTAGGTCGACCTAAACACGTATTTGTCAACCTATATTGTAGTGTTTTCACAAAAACCTTGTTTTTAATGCATTTATGATGCATGAACCATTTCTAAAACATTTTAATGCTTCCAAATGCTAAGATGCACATCTAGAATTAGAGAATACCGTCCAATATACATTAACGATAAACTGTCCTAGTTTTGACATCATTCAAAATACGTCTGCCGGTGTCGTAACCCGAAATTTGATCTCCCTTTTTTTCTTTTCGCATGAGCATGTACATTCGCATCATCGGCATACGCATTCGCACTTTCCTCTATGTGTTTCTTGTTGCAGGATTTTCAGGTTTTTAGCTCGATTAATCGCATCCTTCACAAGATCGTCTCATCATCAAAACAAGCACAAAACAAGGTTTTTCATGCCTATTCATCAAAACAAGAGGTGGAAAACTGAAATCGGAACCTCAGCACTTGTTTTTGAGTGATCTGGACAATTTTTGCCTAAATTAACCGGTTACTCAATATAGGGTAACCGGTTACTCATTGGAAAGTTGCAGTTTCTGCTGCATTTTTGGGACAGCAATTGTGCACACTCTTTTGTCTTGGATTCTACATTGTTCTAGCAGCAGGTGGAATATTCTAGACTCTTGAAGTGATTCATTGACATTTGCTACAATGTTTCCTTGCCATTCAAGACTGTCATGCACCTCATTTTCATAAATTATGAACCCTTGGATGTGAAGCTTCCATTGGGATTGCTACCTAGTTAACTTCCTAACTAACTGAGTTAACCGCTTGACTCGGTGAGTAAAGTGTAACTAACTCCTAGCCTAACTCCCATGCGAATCCCAAAGCATATTCCAAACCTAGCAACTCCTAACCAAAACTCTATATAAACAAGCTTTCTTTCACTTTTTCAAGGATCCACCAATTCACAATCCACAATCCACAATCTCTCACATTTCACTCTCAATTCTCTCACATTCTCTCTGAATTTTTTGCTGTAACCTCTTCATCTTCATCTACATTTTCTTCCCAAACCTCACTATAGCTCTTCACCATTGAAGAATAATCACTTTTCTCATTGAAAGTGATTATTTCTTAAGCTTTACCTTCATCATCTTGCATTTACACTTGGTTTTCTGGAGTTTTGTTTGCTTTTGGATTCACCTCAAGTGCTTGATTCAAGATTCTACGGGTTGAATTCGTATTTTGGAAGTTTCGTTGCAATTTGCTCAGCTTCGATACGATTAAGTTATAATTGAAGATTCCTCTGGTTTTTTTTTATTATCTGCACCAAGATTACTTTGCAACGATTACCAATCCAAATCTCTGGCTTGTAGGTTGGTAGATCTCACTCATTTTACTGTTTTGAACGTTTTCGTATCATTCGTGATGTAGCTTCAACACTTTTGTGTGTGAATTGATTTTGCATTGCATTGATCCGTGATCTTGATGTGTTAATTGATTCCATCACTGCTTATTTACTGTTTTTAAGCTTGATTTTCGTGCACTAATTCATGCCCTAGCATGTGATGACTTAAGTAAGTGATTTGAATGCTTTAAGGGATTTTTCAAAAGTTGTTTTTTCCACTGTTACAGTGGTAACCGGTTACTCAATATAAGGTAACTGGTTACTCTTCACAAAACTTGCTTCAACGTTGCCATTTTCAACTGAGTAACCGGTTACTTAATATAAGGTAACTAGTTACCCTGCACAAATTTCAGCAGATTTGCTTTTCCCAAGCAATTAACCGGTTACCCACTTTAGAGTAACCGGTTACCACTGTAACAGAGTGCCATTTTTGGTGTTTTTCAAGCTTGTTTGCCATGCTCTCTCCTTCTAACTTCCATGGATTGATATGATTAATTCTTGTGGATGTTTTAGGTGCTGTCTCACTTCAGTTTAAAGCATGATTGTGAATTTTACGATGCTCGATCTTTCGATGTCATAATTTTGCACATTCTTAACATTGCATACACATCACCATTCTTGCACAATTTTGCTCATATAATGACATGATTTGATGTTGCATTCTCAATGTCATTTGGTACTATTTTGCACTCTCTTGCATTAAGTTTGTTCTTCATGAACAAGCTTAATCTTGTATAATCAATAATGCACCCTTTTGCTTTAATAATTTTTCATTCATGTGGAAAATTATTAGCATTTCCACCCTTTTGATTAATTAATCGAAACTTTGTTTCGATTATTAATCATCCCTTTGGCACTTTTCTTTAGGCTTCCTTTAGAGCTTTCTCTCTCGATCCCCAGTTGAGTCAGAGATTTGCGTGTCGCACGACACTGGAGCACTGTACAACTTGGAGCTGTTACCATGTCGGCTTCAACTTCTGAACTACACCCTGTGTGTTAGAGAAGGAATGAGAAGGGAGAATTCCTACTCTCATTCTGACCATTTCAGGTAGCGGACGAATGACCTTGTGCCTGGCTTAGTCACCTCTATCCTCAGGCGGCAGTGTATCTCCTCCCCCAGTCGAGTTGATCTTTGGTCACTCCTATCTCTTGCAATCTCTTTTAATCAATCCTTACCTTCTTAGTTAATATCATTATCTTGGGGATAGCAAACTCTCTTTGTTTCAATACCCTGCTTTCTATTCTTGTGGTCAGTCATTGCTTTTGATTCCCCAAGAAGAGTTTCTTTTTCGGTTAAACATAGTCTTCTGTTAAAACCGTATCCCCAGGAGTTCGCAACCTTCTCTTGGTTCTTCTCCTTTGTTTGGTTAACCACTGCCTGTCAGTTAAAACACCAATTTGCACGTCTTCTCAGTTGACCACAGTTTCTCTGTTAACACACTGAGTTACTCTTGGGTTAATCACCTTCTCTTGGTTAATCACCCATTCTTTCAGTTAACCATACCCAGTCTGTTAAAACACTGAACCCCTTGAGTTAATCACCTTCTCTTGGTTAATCACTCATTTCTTTTCAGTTAATCATAGTTTCTCTTTTAACACCGATTCCTCGGCGGTTAGCAACCTTTTTTGGTTTAGTGCCCTTTTTGTTGATCAAGTACTGTATGTTCAGTCAGTATTGACATCCCCTTTGGGTCACAACCTTTTCTTGGTTCTACACCCATTCTTTTGGTTGATCACAGTATATTTGTTAAAACCTTTTTCCCCACAAAGTTACAATCTCCCCTTTCCACGGTTAATCACAGTTTATTAGTTAAGATACCGAAACTCTTTCATAGTCAAACACCTTCTCTTGGTTCAGTACTCTCTTCTTGTTTGGTTCATCACATTCTGTCTGTTGACACCAAGTCTTTTATCCCTTCTAGAGTTGTTATCTCTTTTTCTTTGGTTAATCACTACCAGTCAGTTAACATACCGAATCCTGTTTGATTTTGACGCCATGCCTTTTGTTTTTCCCCAATGCGGTCATCCTTTCTGCTCGGGTTTCCCTAGTAGAGTCCCCTTTTCCCATCAGAGTTTTATCTCTTTTCCTCTCCGGTTAACCACTGACAGTCAGTTAATATACTGAGCTTTTATTCTTTCGATCGCCAGTAGGGTCACTACCCTCTGATCCCTAGCGTTGTTGCTTTGTTCTCTTACCTCCATGGGGGAGTCTTTTCTATCACATTTCTTCCCTTCTTTTCCTTTGCATTTCTTTCTTGGTTTCGACACTAATCCTCTTTGTTATCCCTGGCGGATCTACCTTTTACCTTCTTTTGCTCTTGGTTTTGACACCACCTTTCCTTTTCTTTTTCCGTCTTAGTTCCACGAACTACGGAAGCTCTGATTCTGCATTTGCTCGAATGTCAGATACGTAGGCACGAGATCGCGATGATCTTGGCAAGCACACTATGAGGGTACGTAGGCACGAAGGCCCCGATCCTCCGCGAGCACTCTTTCTTTCTTTCTTTCTTTCTATTCCCTTTCTCTCTGTTTTAGCTAGCAGCCTTTAGATAGATAACCCATCCAAGCCTAGAAGCAAGCGAAATGGTTCCCGTCGAGTACGACAGATGCGCAAGGTGCTAGTACCATCCTTCGCATAACCGACCCCCATTCCCGTTTCTCTTCCCCTTGGGTTTTATCGATATTTTCCCTGTCCTTTGGGACTAAATAAAGTTCGGTGGTGACTCTGTGTTATCTTTGAGTTTGCGATTCATTCAGGTATAAACCAGCTATCTTCAGCTGGCGACTCTGCTGGGGAGTCCTTTCTCTTGCAGGTTGGGGTCTCGCCTAGTTTTATTTGCTTTTCTTGGTTGCTTGGGTGTTTATCTTTTGCGCTTTACTTGCTTTATCTTTATGCTTTAGCTTTATGTTTATTTACAACACTTCTTTACTGCTTTGAATATTCATATGCTGTATATTATGGATATCTGCTATATTCTGCTGTTGTTGGGATGGGTAGATATTATTGGAGAGAAAAGTCCTAACACCGGGCTTAGCATACACATAGGCTAGAACGTGGATAGTCGTGAGGCCTGCGTTTTGCGCGTTGGGTTACCACGAGAGCCACATCCCAGATCGTGATTCGCTTAAGAATACTTCTGTCCTGTGAGAATTCACTACGGAGGGGTGTTTTCATTCTGAGTCCTATGGTTTGGGCGACCTTTCTAGGGACCACCTTGTTGTGTCTAGATCACACCTGTGAGGGGGATAGGTTTTTGCAGGAAACCAAGCCACTTCATACCTTTGTTCTCACACACACGTCAGATTTTGCACCGACACATCAGATTATGTTGCACCGACACATAATTGTATGCAGATATCAAGATTGTTCAGATTGAATTATTCAGACTGTGCTGGCTTCTTGTTGTTTGTGTTGCATATCATGTCATCATGTATCTACTGGTTTTCGAGGCATCTTTAGCTACAAGTTTGTGGAGCCTAAGCTGAGTATTTTGAGAGGTCTAGCATCCCGTGTGGTCGAAGATAACAAAGGGGTTTTCAAAGATAGTTATGGTAATCTGTTGTCCATCCTCAATACATAAGTCAACATCACCACCATTCATACTTTGGTTCAGTTCTATGATCCGCCGCTTAGGTGCTTTACATTCCTGGATTATCAGCTAGCACCTACACTTGAAGAGTATGCTTATATTCTGGGGGTTGAGATCAAGAAACAGGTTCCTTTTGTGTACACTAGTGGTTGTCCGAAGTTTCCTCTTATTGTTGATGCTCTTTGCATTAATAAGAAGGATATGTAGGATAATCTCAAGACCAAAGGGAAGGGTATTCAAGGGTTTGCTTCCAAATTCTTGGTTGACAAAGCTACTTCCTTTGCTACAGATGGAAACTGGAAGGCTTTCAACACTGTTCTTGCTCTGCTGATATATGGGATTGTCTTGTTTTCGAACATGGAGGATTTCGTAGATCAGGCTACCATCAGTATTTTCTTGTCCAAGAACCCTGTTCCGACGCTCCTCACTGATAGATATCATTCTATTCATTCAAGGAATAAAAAAAATAAGGGAACCATTGTTTGTTGTGCTCCTCTGTTGATGAGGCAGAAGCTATTACCCAGAGTGGTAGAGTCTTTATACCATCTGATGATCAGGCTGGTGGGTCTAGACCAGACAAAGGAAAGCAGGTTATGGATAACTCGGTGCAGACGTCGGTAGTGAATGATTTCGCAGCAAAGTCAGGTGACAACTCATTCTCCGAGAATGTAGAAGAGTTTATGAGGCTGATCCAGAAAAGCGACTACAAAATTGTTGACCAGTTGCACCAAACTCCGTCTAAGATATCCATATTATCTCTGCTATTGTGCTCGAAGGCGCATCGAAACGCACTGTTGAAGGTATTGAATGCTGCATACGTACCCCAGGAGATCTCAGTTAATCAGCTTGAGGGGGTAGTGTCTCATGTTAACGCAGGAAATGGATTGGGATTTACTGATGTAGATTTGACTCCAGCTGGGAGAAATCATAATAATGCTTTGCATATTTCAGTTGAGTGTTGTGGATCGTTAATGTCGCATGTGTTGGTCGACACTGGGTCATCTTTGAATGTTTTACCGAAGAAAGCACTGATGAAGTTGGACACACGTGGGTTAATCTGTACGCCTAGTGACTTGGTGGTGCGTGCTTTCGGCAGTTCCAAAAGATCTGTCTTCGGGGAAATCGTACTACCGATTAATGTTGGTCCAGAGGTTTTTGAAGCTACCTTCTATATTATGGACATTCAGCCTGCTTATCGTTGTTTACTGGGCCGTCCATGGATTTATAGTGTTGGGGCTATGACATCCACTCTACATCATAAACTGAAGTACATGGTAGATGGACATGTGGTGACAGTTTGCGGAGAAGAGGATATCATGATAAGTCATCTATCTACGTTCAAGTATGTGGAGGTAGATGGCGAAATACATGAAACGTTATGTCAGGGTTTCGAAATAGTGAAGATCAGTGAGGAGCCTCCCAAATAAGTCAGCCAATCTGAAGTGGCAAATCAGCCTGCAGTAGTATATTAGCCAGAGGTCTCCATGTCTTCCTTCAAAGATGCACGGGATGTTGTTGAAGCCTGCAGTTCATAGAAATGGGGTAAGGTTATCGAGGTCCAGAAAAAGCAGAATACTTACGGGCTGGAATATAAGCCGCCCAGGCGTCCTGAGGAGCCTCCCATGTTTTATGGGCCGGTTCGTTTTACCAGTGCTGGTGTGTTCTTTGACAGGTTTAATGCTATTGATGAAGAAGGGGATAGCGATTGCAATATGGATAATTGGATCCGCCCCTGCATTCCAGGTCAAAGTCTTTGCAACTGGTCATCAAAGAAAGCCATTCAAGTAACCGGCCTAGTGTAATTGCCTTTGTTTTCCTGTTATGACAATCCTACGTTATGCCCAAGGCGTAGTGATTTTTATTTGTAGGGCTTGAACATTTTGTGTGTTTTCTTTATCATTAATAAAGGATGTTTTTCACATTCAAATATTTTGATCCCTGTCTTTCTGTTTTTACTTTTCTGCATCAAATCACATCAAAATGGCAATGTGTTTTTGTTTGTTGCATACAAAATAAACATGAATCATCAATCATGCAGGTTTTCTTGTTCAGATACCACCAATCATGAATCAGTTATGGCTCGGTATGATTTCGACAATCCCATTTATCAGTCTGAAGAAGAGGCTGATGAAGATTGTGACTTACCCGAGGAATTGGCCAGACTGTTGAAACAGGAGAAAAAGGTCATTCTACCTCATCAGGAGGAATTGGAGATTGTTAACTTGGGAACCGAGGACGCAAAGAAAGAAGTAAAGATTGGGGCTGCTTTGGAAGGCAGTGTAAAGGGAAGATTGATTGAAATGCTTTGAAAGTATGTTGATATCTTCGCCTGGTCTTACCAAGACATGCCTGGGCTTGACATTGACATTGTGGTACACCAGCTACCATTCAAAGAACGATGTACTCCGGTAAAATAGAAACTGAGAAGGACAAAACCATAAATGTCTGTCAAGATTAAAGAAGAGGTTCAAAAACAGATAGATGATGGATTTCTGGCTGTGACGAATTATCCTCCGTGGGTTGCTAATATTGTGCCTGTACCTAAGAAGGACGGAAAGGTCAGGATGTGTGTTGATTATAGAGATCTGAATAGAGCAAGCCGAAAGGACGATTTTCCGCTTCCCCACATTGACGTGTTAGTGGACAACACTGCTCAATATTGAATATTTTCCTTCATGGATGGTTTCTCTGGGTATAACCAAATGAAAATGGCCCCAGACGACATGGAGAAGACGACGTTCATAACACCGTGGGGAACATTCTGTTACAGGGTAATGCCTTTTGGATTTAAAAATGCTGGGGCAACCTATGAGCGGGGAATGGTGACTCTCTTTCATGATATGATTCACAAAGAGATCGAGGTCTATGTTGATGACATGATTGCGAAGTCACAAACGGAGGAAGAGCATCTGGTGAATTTTCAAAAACTGTTCGAAAGGTTGATAAAGTTCAGACTGAGGTTGAATCCGAACAAGTGCACCTTCGGGGTGAGGTCTGGAAAATTACATGGTTTTATTGTTAGCGAAAAAGGTATCGAGGTTGATCCTGCTAAAGTAAAAGCCATACAAGAAATTCTTGAGCCGAAAATAGAAAAAGAGGTTTGTGGTTTCTTAGGGAGGTTGAACTACATTGCTAGATTCATCTCTCATCTAACAGCCACGTGTGAACCAATATTCAAATCGCTAAGAAAATATCAAGAGGTCAGATGGAACGAAAATTGTCAAAAGGCGTTTGAAAAAATAAAAGAATATTTGCAGGAACCTCTGGTCCTTTTGCCGCCAGTGCCAGGAAGGCCATTGATTATGTATCTTACGGTTCTTGAGAATTCAATGGGGTGTGTGCTCGGTCAACACAATGAGTCAGGTAGAAAAGAGCATGCCATATATTACTTGAGTAAAAAGTTCACTGATTGTGAGTCGAGGTATTCAATGCTGGAAAAAACATGTTGTGCACTCGCTTGGGCCGCTAAGCGTTTGAGATAGTATATGTTAAACCACACAACCCTCTTGATTTTGAAGATGGATCCGATCAAGTATGTGTTTGAAAAGCAATCGCTTTCTAGAAGGATAGCCCGTTGGCAGATGGTTCTGACAGAATACGATATTTAATATGTCTCCCAAAAGGCCACTAAGGGAAGTGT
The DNA here is from genome assembly GCA_022829125.1 of Lathyrus tuberosus. Classification (NCBI taxonomy): domain Eukaryota; kingdom Viridiplantae; phylum Streptophyta; class Magnoliopsida; order Fabales; family Fabaceae; genus Lathyrus; species Lathyrus tuberosus. The sequence goes on from JALAZF010000497.1 coordinate 756,812, forward strand.
TTTGTCAGAATATCTTGGTGAACAACCAATTGAGGATTATCAACCAATGAAGTTTGAATTTCCTGATGAACATATCATGTTTCTGAAGATGAAAGACTGTGAAGAGCCTCTGCATGATGAAGGACCTGAAATTGGATCCCAATGGAAGCTGATTTTTGATGGGGCTATTAATTTATACGGTATTGAAATCGGGGCAATCATTACGACTCCACAGGGTTCTCATATACCCTTCACTGCCCGGTTAGTGTTCATATGCACCAACAATGAGTTGGAGTATGAAGCATGCATCATAGGGTTAGAAGAAGCGATTTGATTTGAGAATCAAGAACCTCGATGTTTATGGTGATTCCGCATTGGTAGTTAATCAGATTACAGGTGAATGGGAAACTCGTCAAGCAAATTTGGTGCCTTATAACAACTATGCCAGAAGGCTGTTACCGTTCTTTGACAGAGTTGACTTCCATCACATACCCCGGTTAGAGAATCGGATGGCAGATGCATTGGCAACGTTGTCTTTGATGTATCTGGTGAACCGTTGGAATGAAACGCCCTCGATCAGAATTATGCGTCTAGATAGACCAGCTTTTGTGTTTACGGTGGAAGGTGTATCAGATGGCAAACCTTGGTATCATGATATTAAGGTTTTTATGAAGAGTCAAGAGTATCCAGAGGGGGCGTCTGCCAAGGATAAGAAGACTCTGAGGAGGTTGGCAGGAAACTTCTTTTTGAACAAAGATGATGTGTTATACAAGAGGAACTTTGACATGGTCTTGCTACGTTGTGTTGATGAACACGAGGCAAACCTGTTTATGGAAGAAGTTCATGAGGGATCTTTCGGTACCCATGCCAATGGGCATGCTATGGCCAGAAAGTTGTTGAGAGCGGGGTATTACTGGATGACTATGGAGTCTGATTGCTTCAAATACGCCCGGAAATGTCATAAATGCCAGATTTATGCAGATAAGGTGCACGTGCCGCATACTCCTCTGAATGTGTTTTCATTGCCTTGACCCTTTGCCATGTGGGGCATTGATATGATTGGAAAGATTGAGCCGACTGGTTCCAATGGGCCTCGTATCCTGTGATGGAAAGTCTACCCTCGGCATAGCCTTTCTTTGAAAGTCCACCTTCGGTTTGGTATTTCTTTTTCGATTCTTCATTCGGCTTTGCCTCATATCCTTTGATGGAAAGTCTACCCTTGACATAGCCTTTCTTTGAAAGTCCACCTTCGGTTTGGTCTTTCTTTTTCGAGTCTACCTTCGGCTTGGCCTCGTATCCTTTGATAGAAAGTCTACCCTCGGCATAGCCTTTCTTTGAAAGTCCACCTTCGGTTTGGTCTTTCTTTTTCGAGTCTACCTTCGGCTTGGCCTCGTATCCTTTGATGGAAAGTCTACCTTCGGCTTAGTCATTCTTTGAAAGTCCACCTTCGGATTGGCCTTTCTTTTCGAGTTCGCCTTCGGTCGTCCTCGCACCTTTGTTCGAAAGTCCACCCTCGACTTGGCCTTTCTTTTCGAGTTTGCCTTCGGTCGTCCTCGCACCTTCGTTTGAGTTTCTACCTTCGGCTTAGTTCACCCTCCGCTTGGCCTTTCTTTTCGAGTTTGCCTTCGGTCGTCCTCATATTCTTTTGTTGATTAGCTCGCCTTCGGCCGGTCTTGTCTTCCGCCCCAACATAGTCCACCTTCGGACGGTCTACCTTTGTTTGAAATTCCTCCCTTAGTTGGTGTTTCTTTTCGAGTTCGCCTTCGGCCATCCTTGTATTATCTTGTCCCCCCACAGAGTCTGCCCTCGGCCGGTCTTTCTATTTGAGTTCGCCTTCGGCCGCCCTCGTAATTGGCCTATTTCATTACCCCCATAGGTTGCAAATTTCTAGGTTATTTTGATATTCAAACCCCGTGTATCCTGATTGTCTGAAAGTCATTGCTATCATACCCTCGGATCCAAGAAGTTTGAATAGGGGCAGTTGTAACACCTCAAAATTTGCCCTCATGTCTCTAACTTTAACTGGCTTATGTTTCATTGCATTTTTGCATAATCATTATTGCATACCATGGGCCTTAGCATGGGATCAAGGTATCTAAGTCAAATCAAAGGAACCTTGAGCCTCAAGAGATCTTAATAGACCCACTATCTCATCATGTGATCAAGCTTGACAAGAAATCTCAAGGGAACCACCTTTTCCTAACCAGTGAAAAATTAGGTTTTTTGGGATTCTTGAGTATAACACCCCAATGGGCATGATCATTAAGCTTTTATCATCTCCAAATGGCATATGTCATCATTGTTTGAGAGGATACACATCATGCTCAGAGGAAGTTGGATTTGGAGGATGTGCTAATTTCTCCTAGACTGAGGGCACCAAACTAGGGTTTGCCATAAGATCAGTTTATTTCAGACTTTTTGGGCAAGACTTGATTCTATGGTATTCCTCATATCCTTAAGTGTATAAGGTTGGAAGATCATCCATCAATTTGGTTTGGAAGAGTTTCAATTGATCAATTGACTGAAAATCAGGAGAATTGGGGAAAAGTCAATTGTGCAGAAGAAAAACTCAACTCTTAACTTTTTGAGGCCAAGTTCATGTTCCTTATCTCAAGTATGATCCTTGGTGAAGTTTTGATCAAGAATTATCAAGAGATTCATAAAAAATCAAGAGGTGTGCAAAGTTGCTAAAAATAGTAATGAAGGGTTTCCATTTATGGCAAGTTTTGCCATGTTGAAGGGCCATCTTTGGAGAATTCTTTCTCCATGCTCCAAGCTGAAAACTCAAAGGTTAAGAAGGCCTATCAAAAGTTCATATTTCAGGCTTCAAAATAATACCAAGAACACTTCCATTGGGTTAAAATTGAGAGAGATATGGTCAATTAAAGTTGAAGCAAATCAAGGCAAAATGGCAAGTCATGACTAGCCAACACGCAGTAATTTCAACAAACACCTTGTGTGCATGTTCTGTCCAAGTTTATAGCCAAATATCTCATTGATGGGGGCTTCAATTAGAAAAATGTTCAACATCAATCTTGTTCCTCTTGATCTCCTCTTCAACTTTGATGTTAGAGAAATTTTCATATGATCAATGTATGAAGAGATATGTTGGATCAAAGTGGTGATCCCAACCTGACTTGTTTCATATGCCTTGGGCCAGGCACGAGTAGGGCAAGATACATGTATAACTCAGTTGCAGCCAAGCATGTTCATCATCATTTTTGGGTACTTTAGAGGTTTTATTTCCATTCATTTTGTATATCAATCTTGTTCTTCTCCACTCCCTCTTCCCAAATAACCAAAAACCTTGTGTTTTCATCCCATGGTCATGGAGATTTATTCCTCCAAAGTCCACCTCATGCGGCTGGTTTTCTTTAACACCAAGCCAGCAAAAGTCATCCAAAACCTTGCTAAATTTACCATCATGCGCATTATACCATCATCATTTACCTTAATTAACCATGCAAACACTTACATCATGCATGCCACCTTCCAACATTGCCATTTCAAGCCATACATACACATGTACCTTTTTCTTTATTTTACACAAATACAAGAGAAGGAAAGCTTAGTGAGTTGTTGTTGCAGCATGGAAACCATTATCACCATTCAACTTAAACCTCACCATAACATTCCATGCTCCCTCTCCGCACATGATAACCTGTGCAACCCTCTCACTCTCATTCTCCATTTTTCATTTTCAAACTTCACTCACCTCTCTCCAACTTAACTCAACCAAGGTTCTAACTATCAACCCCAGTGGTTAACCCTTAACCTCACATATAAAAGCTTCTCCAACAGAATTGTAACTAACTTTTGCTCATTCTACACTCTTCACTCCTCTGAAAATTCTCTCTCCCTCTCTCTCTCTCTCTCACTCGGAGTTCTTGGCTCTCTCTTTTCACTCGAGCTTGTTCTTCAATCTTCTTCAAGATTCATCATCATCATCAAGAAATCTTGGATCTGATATCATTGAACCTTCAAGTTCATATTCCTTTCCAAGCTTTTTTCTCTCAAAGTTCAGTGATTTAAAACCGTGCATAGCCTTTATTTGGCTCGATTGAAGTTCAAGAAGCAAGTAGAATCTCCTCTCTGGTGTTCTTTTGGTTAGAAGCAACATCAAAGTACAGGTTCAGTCTAATCTCTTTTGCTCTCAGTATGCTTTGATTTTGCCTGTTTTGTGTGTTTTTGAGCTTAATAGAAGCAATGTGATCACCGGCTAGTTGATAGGCACCATAGGTGCATAGTTTCAGTTTTCTGGGGCAAACTTATTTGCTTCGAATTGCTTTGTGTGTGAATGGTTTGAGAATTTAGAGCTTGGATCCGTGATCTACGTAGCGTAAGGAACATTTTGGTGTGCATTTTGTGTGTTTCTAACAACATGTAGCTCTGACCACGGCGGAGACTCGCCGGAGAAGACGACCGGAGTCTTCTCCGGCCACCTGAGCTCATAAACCCTAGCTTGATTCCAGATCTAATCCTGGCCTTCCATTTATTTGAATCCAACGCACCAGATGTTCATAGCGAATTAATGAAACCACGCACCACTCACGTGTTTCTTTTTCTGGTGGTTTTTGAATTATATGATCATGTGTTTGTGTTGCATCCTTGTTATCATGTACTCTCATTATGAACCATTTGATTTGTGTACATTCTCCTGATCATCACGTGGACTGTATCCAATGGCTTTGATTGAATCCAGGTTTGACTGAACCACATACTATACACCCTCTCTGAGCACGCCTATTGGATTGGGCCTGTAATACTATGCGCACCCCTTGTTTCAAGCCCAAGAGCTTTTGTAACTGAGTATTTGCTATCTGTGCACCCCTTGTTCCATTTCCTTTGTTTTTTTATTTTCTTTTCATCCTTGTTTGCATTTGATTTAAAAAAAAAAAATACTTTTATGCATCCAAAAATTCCATAAAAATTCATGGAGCATCCTCACACATTTAAGTAATTTTTGTATGTTATTATTTTTGGATTGTTTTGCTATTTTTTGTGAATTTTCCAATGAGATACATTGTGTCACCTTTGTTCATGATCCATGTTAAATTGATGAATTGTTTAACATAGTTCCAAAGTGAATTTGCTTCTGAGACTTGACACACACTTGTATGATATCTTGATGCACTTCATTCATTTTTTAGGGATTTTTAAAATCATTTTTGAATGACGTTTAAACCCTATCTTTGTGCACTATTGTTGTGTGGCTTGAATGAACTTGTGGAGTACATGTGAACATGTTTCTTAATGATTTTTGTACCATACTTTTGGGAAATGTTTACACACTGCTTGAACTTCATTTGACTTGCATATGTGAATTTTCTTATCCTCCTAGCTTGGATTTGTGAATTGTTTGAGTGCATCTTTATATGTATGTTGTTATAGGATCATGTGCTAGGGTGTTGTGATACATTGTGTGCAATCCTATTTGGTCCTTGTTGAAACCTTTTTACATATGATTGTATGAACATTATAGGTCGTTCAAATCAAATTATAGGTCATTTTTTGTTCTTCTTTACGTGACTAGTGAAAATTAGTTTGAACTTGCATTGTGATACAAGTTTGTGCATCCTTACTTGTCTATCTTTGATAATTTGTTTGCACCAACACTTGCATGATCTTAAACCATCACTTACACATGATTCCACTTCTGTTTGTGATCATTCTCAACCATATACCATGACCTCTAATTGCATCTTGCATGCCTTTTAAGTTCATAAATCTTTGCATGCTTATTTGAATTTGTTTGAACCATGTTTGCTTCTAATCTTCAATATGCTTCAACATGACACTTGTGTGAACTTTGTGCATACATTCTTGACTTCCAAACGTCATTTCAAGTGTCATGTGCTACTGACTTATGTCCATTTGACATGTATGATCTCATTTCATCCTTCATCTTTGACTTGCACTACAAGTATGCTTCATTGTAGAACTTCAATTGTGTTTGTTCACTTCTTCTTGCTTCATTTCCTTAAATGCTTGCATCCATGACTTGTATGTTCATTCAATGATATGCATATACATTCTTAAATGTCATTCACTTATGACTTTGATGTTTCCATATGCATTTATTCATGTTTATGAACCATTGTTTTTCATCTTACATAGTTATTGCATAACTTGTAATTGTATGAACTTTTGGTGCATAGTTTGATAGTATTTGGTTTCTCTTGGCATGTTTACATTAGTAGGACACATTGGCATGTATCTACTGACCTTAGAGGTTCCTTGACTCTTAGGAGTCTTTCCTTTTGGTTTAAACTTGGTTTGCTCCCTAAGTTGTCTTCCTTAAGACAACTAGTATTGTTTGGTTTACTTACTAGCACTTATATTCATTTCTTGTGATTATTTTGCTAACCTTTTCTGTAGGGGCAGAGGTAAGACATATGAAAATGTGGATGTTAATCCATGTTCATTTCTCATCCATCTTACTTCTCTTTCTCTTATGTGAATAGCATGATATAATGCTTTGTGTACAACTTTCTCACACCCTTTGGGATCCTAGCTCATCCATAATTTTTTATTAAGGTGAGGTAGGATAAGCATTAGGTAGTGCTATCCCTCTCTTCTCTTTAGGCTTAGGTTCTTAAACCTTGACCTTAGCGCCATCCTCTGCATGACAACATTAGAAACATTTAGATTCCCTTAGTGTTTTCTTTTCAATTTGAGTCTTCTCTTCTCATCTCGTAACCTTTCTAAAACACTTAATAAAGGTTAACGTGTATTGCGCATGAGCCTTATATGTGGGAAGTGAATAATGGGGGGTCTCCCTTCATTCTTCTAGGGTACTTAGTGTACGTCCTGTTGAGGACGATACGCGACGTATTCGTTCCTATGTTGTAGACTTAGGTGCAATGCAAGTTACAAACTAACTTCAATCCACTTCTTGTCTAAAAAACATAAATCAAACTCAACCCTTTTTATCCTTCGGGATCGTTAAAGTTTCAAAAATATTTTCAGAAGAGGGGACGTTACTTCCGTCTCGTCGCAAACAGGCATCGACCCTAACTGTCGGACGCGAACTTAACGTCGCTCATAAAAAACACCAAGTCCTTGTTAGGTCAAACTACGACTGCTCTGATTTCCTCCTTCTGGTTAGATTCAGGATACGTAGGCACAATACGACGATGTCTTGGCGAACAACCTCCCCCCTTAGTTCTTGTCCGAACTACGTTGACTCTGACTTTCCCATTGCACGAGGGAATACGTAGGCATAGGACGAGCGATGTCCTATCGAGTCACTTCCTTTTCTTTTCTTCTTCGTTTCTTTGTTCTTTTCTGTTCCTATTCCTTTTCCTTTACAGTAGCAGCGGAGCTCCAGATGATGACACCCTTTGATCGAGACAACAAGCGTGGATCCCATCGAGTACGATGGACGCGAGGGGGTGCTAATACCTTTCCCTCGCGTAACCGAATCCCTTACCCGTTTCTCTTGGTCGCGAGACCATGCTTTTCCTTCCCTCAGGTTTACGCAGTGTTTCCTTTCCCTCTCTTGGGATAAATACACATTGCTGGCAACTCTGTTTCAGTACCACTTTAGCGTTTGTACTTGGATGAAAATCCCGGGAGCGACCCTATCCTCATCTCTCCAATAGGTTTTCACCTTCCCTTCACTGCCAGATTATGCTTTGCATGCACCAACAATATGGTTGAATACGAAGCATGTATCTACGATATTGAAGCGGCAATAGACATGAGAATCAAGATTCTAGAGGTCTACGGAGATTCTCCTCTGGTGATTGGCCAGGTCAGAGGGAACTTTGTGACTCAGAATTCCAAGCTGGTTCCGTACCAAAATCACATAGCGAAATTGATTCCTTACTTTGATGAGATCTCTTTTCATTATATCCCCAGAAAGGAAAATCAAATAGCTGATGCTCTTGCCACTCTAGCATCTATGTTCAAAGTCAAGTGGAAGAATGAGGCTCCTCATATCCGCATTGATCATTTGAACGAACCAGCACACTGTTTAGCAATCGAGGATGAGTCTAATGACAAGCCTTGGTTTTATGACATCAAGAGATATATGGAAAAACAGGAATATCCCGTGGGTATTACTATCACTGACAAGAAGGCTCTTAGGTGGCTCTGCGCCAAATTCTTCTTGAGTGGTGGTGTATTGTACAAGAGGAATTATCATTCCGTGTTGCTCAGATGCGTGGATAGACACGAAGCAAACATGATTATAAGGTCCATACATGAGGGCTGCGAGGGTGTACATGCTAAAGGTCTTGCTATGGCCAAGAAGATCCTTCGGGTTGGGTATTATTGGACAACAATGGAGGTAGGTTGTTACAACTTTGCCCAAAGATGTCACAAGTGCCAAATCTACAGAGACAAGATCCATGTGCCTACAACTCCATTGAACGTTTTGACTTCACCTTGGCCATTCTCTATGTGGGGTATAGATATGATTGGAATGATAGAGCCCAAGGCTTCCAACGGTCATCGATTCATTCTAGTTGCTATCGACTTCTTCACTAAGTGGGTTAAAGCTGCTTCTTTCACGAATGTTACATGCCAAGTGGTTGCCAGATTTATCAAAAAGGAGATAATCTGTCGCTATGGCATTCCTAGAAACATTATCACTGACAATGCAAGCAACCTAAACAACAAGATGATGAAAGAGTTGTGTCAAGAATTCAAGATCGACCACAACAACTTCTCACCATATCGGCCCAAGATGAATGGTGTCGTCGAAGCAGCAAACAAAAATATCAAGAGGATTGTCCAAAAAATGGTCAAGACTTACAAGGATTGGCATGAAATGCTTCCATTTGCACTACATGGCTACAGAACTTTAGTTTGTACTTCAACTGGGGCAACTACGTATTCGCTTGTGTATGGTATGGATGTTGTTCTACCCATTGAAGTTGAGATTCCTTTGCTCAGATTCATCATGGAAGCAGATCTGGATGAAGCCGAATGGGTTCAATCCCGATACAACCAGCTGAATCTCATCAAAGAGAAGCACCTTACAGCCGTTTGTCATGGTCAATTGTATCAGAGATGTCTCAAGCGAGCTTTTGACAAGAAATTTCTCCCTAGAACGTTCCAAGAAGGCGAACTCGTGCTCAAGAGGTATTCATATGTTCACTCGGATCCACGCGGCAAGTGGACCCTCAATTACGAAGGACCCTTTGTTGTCACGAAGGCCTTCTCAGGCGGAGCCCTGATCCTCACCACCATGGATGGGGAGGAGTTACCATCGCCCGTGAACTCCGATACAGTAAAAAATATTATGCCTGAAAAAAATGGATTAAGAGCCCGCTAGATTGGCATCCGCAAGGACAATCTAGACAAAAATGGGCGTTCCGATGGACCAAGAAAAAGAAATGTCCATGCAAAAGTTAGGGACAATGAAAAAATAACAATAACAGCCCGCTAAGTTGAAAACCGGAAAAGGCGACTTAGGCAACAATGGGTATCCCGGTGGACAAAAAAAATAGAAAAATGTCCAGGCAAAAATTAAGGATAAAGGCATTTGACTGTGAACACTTGAGCCTATCTTCGTCATAGCTGGACCTCAGACGGTAACAGAGCAGTCGAATCATCATCAACCGGTGCAAGGGATTGGAACCTAGACTTATAGTGGATGGTAGCCAATGTTGTAATCAATGTAAAGCATGATTTCCCTTTGCCATTTACATTTGTTTTTCAATTTTTATTGCAAATCTTCTCATTAAGGATTTTTGCATCCTTGTACACATCATATGTAAAATATTTTTCACATTCAATAAACATATACCATTTGTTCTCTCAATTGTTTCTTTCTAGTATTTTGTTTGCAAAATAAACAATTATTTGTGATCACATAATACTATAAAACGTTGAGAACAATAAAAAGCTAAATCAATCAAGAAAGCATTATGCATTGCATATTTTACTAGTAATTCATACAGGATAATCGATAATATCCATTGGCAAGCCTAATGCCCAACTTACTCCGTGATGGTTCTTTAAAGAGTTGTTGTTTCCTCAGCAGAGCCATCATGTCCCCAGCAAGCACCGTTATGGTTCTTCGAAAAGGTTGATTACATTCCATTACCCTAACAGATCCATAAGGTTCCCAGTAAAAGTTGCCATGATGTAACCTGAGAAGAGACTTGATTGTTCTCCTCCCCAACGCGGGTCATGCATCGTCCCTCAGTATGTCAAAACTGTCACGCACCAGCACCTATACATTGTAGTTCCTCGTCTTCCTCAAGCAGAGAAGATCCTTCGAGCTTTGTGATTTCCCTGCAGTAGAGTCAGTGGCAGCTTAGAAATTGGATTCTTTCTGATTTTATTCCCCAGGTAGAGTATGTCATGGTGAAAAGGTTAGCCTGAAATGGTGAGGGTTTAGAAGTCTGAGTTTTCTCAGTTTCTTCCCCAGTGGAGTCTTCACCATTTTTGGGCTTTTCCACAACAGAGTTATCACCCTTTGGGGGGGCCGTTCCTCAGCAGGACTTGTCTTTATCTGAGGGTTCTCTCCCCAACCGAGGATGTCGAGTGCGTTTTGCTACAATCTCTGCCTAAACCACCACACATTACCTTGATCCGTATCTTTGCATTGCATGATATCAAGCTTCATGTAGAAGGCATACATGGCAAATGCATCAAGCATACTCCCTTTCTTTTGGCCTGATCAATCTTCCCAGCAGATATTCAGCCAAACTTCAAACACTCTCTACACTTACAACTTTTATTTGGTCGTCGTCGGCCAAATTTTTGGGATACTCTTGTATTTAATCCCCTTCCACCTCGAATCACCGAAAGCTAGCGCAATTCGTACATTTAGGTCCAAGAGGATTAAATAGGGGCAGCTCTCGTAACCCGAAATTTGACCTCCCATTTTTGCTTTTCGCTTGAGCTTATGCATTCGCTTCGTCGGCATACGCATTCGCACATTTCTCTATGTGTTTCTTGTTGCAGGATTTTCAGGTTTTTAGATCGATTAATCGCATCCTTCACAAGATCGTCTCATCATCAAAATAAGCACAAAACAAGGGTTTCCATGTCTATTCATCAAAACAATAAGTGGAAAACCGAAACCGGGACCTCAGCACTTGTTTTTGAGTGATCTGGGCAATTTTTGCCAAGAGTAACTAGTTACTCAATATAAGGTAACCGGTTACTCAGTGGAAAGTTTTAGTTTCTGCTGCATTTTTGGGACAGCAACTGTGCACACTCTTTGGTCTTGGATTCTACATTGTTCTAGCAGCAGGTGGAATATTCTAGACTCTTCAAGTGATTCATTGGCATTTGCTACAATGTTTCCTTGCCATTTAAGACTACCATGCACCTCATTTTCATAAATTATGAACACTTGGAAGTGAAGCTTCCATTGGGACTGCTACCGAGTTAACTTCCTAACTAACTGAGTTAACCGCTTGACTCGGTGAGTCAATTGTAACAAACTCCTAGCCTAACTCCCAAGCTAATCCCAAAGCATATTCCAAACCTAGCAACTCCAAACCAAAACTCTATATAAACAAGCTTTCATTCACTTTTTCAAGGATCCACCAATTCACAATCCACAATCCACAATCTCTCACATTTCACTCTCAATTCTCTCACATTCTCTCTGAATTTTTTTGCTGCAACCTCTTCATCTTCATCTACATTTTCTTCCCAAACCTCACTATAGCTCTTCACCATTGAAGAATAATCACTTTTCTCATTGAAAGTGATTATTTCTTGAGCTTTACCTTTATCATCTTGCATTTACACTTAGTTTCTGGATTTTTGTTAGCTTTTGGATTCACCTCAAGTGCTTGATTCAAGATTCTACGGTTTGAATTCGTATTTCAGAAGTTTGGTCTCAATTTTCTCGGTTTCGATACTAATTGAAGCTTCCTCTGATTTATCTTTGATTATCTGCACCAAGATTACTTTGCAACGATTACCAAGCCAAATTTCCGCCTTGTAGGTTGGTAGATCTCACTCATTTTACTGTTTCAAACGTTTTCGTATCATTCGTGATGTAGCTTCAACGCTTTTGTGGTCGAATTGATTTTGCATTGCATTGATCCATGATCTTGATGTGTTAATTGATTCCATCACTGCTTATTTGTTGTTTTCAAGCTTGATTTTCGTGTACTAATTCATACCCTAGCATGTGATGACTTAAGTAAGTGATTTGGATGCTTTAAGTGATTTTTCAAAAGCTGTTTTTGCCACTGTTACAGTGGTAACCGGTTACTCAATATAAGGTAACCGGTTACTCTTCACTAAACTTGCTTCAGCGTTGCCATTTTCAACTGAGTAACCGGTTACTCAATATAAGGTAACCGGTTACCCTGCACAAATTTCACCAGATTTGCTTTTTCCAAGCAAGTAACCGGTTACCCACTTTAGATTAATCGGTTACCAATATAACAGAGTGCCATTTTTGGTGTTTTTCAAGTTTGTTTGCCATGCTCTCTCCTTCTAACTTCCATGGATTGATATGATTAATTTTTATGGATGTTTTAGGTGCTGTCTCACTTCAGTTTAAAGCATGATTGTGAATTTTACGATGCTCGATCTTTCGATGTCATAATTTTGCACATTCTTAACATTGCATACACATGACCATTCTTGCACAATTTTTCTCACATAATGACATGATTTGATGTTGCATTCTCAATTTCGATTGGTACTGTTTTGCAATCTCTTGCATTAAGTTTGTTCTTCATGAACAAGCTTAATCTTGTATAACTTGGAGTACTGTACAACTTAGAGCTGTTACGCTGTCGGTTTCACATTCTGTACTACACACTGTGTGTTAGAGAAGGAATGAGAAGGGAGAGTTCCTACTCTATTTCTGACTATTTCAGGCAGGGGACGAATGACCCAGTGCTTGGCTTAGTCACCTCTATCCTCAGGCGGCAGTGTATCTCCTACCCCAGTCGAGTTGATCTTTGGTCACTCCTATCTCTTGCGATCTCTTTTGATCAATCCTTACCTTCTTGGTTAATATCATTGTTTTGGGGATAGCAAACTCTCTTTGTTTCAATACCCTGCTTTCGATTCTTGTGGTCAGACGTTGCTTTTGATTCCCCAAGAAGAGTTTCTTTTTCGGTTAAACACAGTTTTATGTTAAAACCGTATCCCCAGGAGTTCTAAACCTTCTCTTGGTTCTTCTCATTTGTTTGGTTAACCACTGTCTGTCAGTTAAAACACCAATTTGCAGGTCTTCTCAGTTAACCACAGTTTCTCTGTTAACACACTGAGTTACTCTTGGGTTAATCACCTTCTCTTGGTTAATCACCCATTCTTTCAGTTAACCATAGCCAGTCTGTTAAAACACTGAACCCCTCTTGAGTTAATCACCTTCTCTTGGTTAATCACTCATTTCTTTTCGGTTAATCACAATTTCTCTATTAACACCGATTCCAAGTACTGTTTGTTCAGTCAGTATTGACATCCCCTTTGGGACACAACCTTCGCTTGGTTCTACACCCATTCTTTTGGTTGATCATAGTCTATCTGTTAAAACCTTTTTCCCCACAAAGTTGCAATCTCCCCTTTCCTCGATTAATCACTATTTATCACTTAAGATACTGAAACTCTTTCAGAGTCAAACACCTTCTCTTGGTTCAGTACTCTCTTCTTGTTTGGTTCATCACAGCCTGTTTGTTGATACCAAGTCTTTTATATCTTCTAGAGTTGTTATCTCTTTTTCTTCGGTTAATCACTGCCAGTCAGTTAACATGTCGAATCCTGTTTGGTCTTGACGCCATTCCTTTCATTTTTCCCTAATGCGGTCATCCCTTCTGCTCGGGTTTCCCCAGTAGAGTCCCCATTTCCCTTCAGAGTTTTATCTCTTTTCCTCTCCGGTTAACCACTGCCAGTCAGGTAATATACCGAGCTTTATTCTTTCGAGAGCCTGTAGGGTCACTACCTCTGATCCCTAGCGCTGTCGCTTTGTTCTCTTACCTCTATAGGGGAGTCTTTTCTATCATATTTCTTCCCTTCTTTTCCTTTGCACTTCTTTCTTGGTTTCGACACCAATCCTCTTTGTTATCCCTGGCGGATCTACCTTTTACCTTCTTTTGCTCTTGGTTTTGACACCACCTTTCCTCATTATGTTTTGACACCACCTCTCTCTCTCTCTCTCTCTCTCTCTCTCTCTCTCTCGTTTAATATTATGTTTGCAAATTTCCGAATTCATTGTTCGTTTGATCAATTCGTTTAGAAATTATTTTTGATCACATTTTGAATTAAGTTTTATTGATATAATCATAATCCGTTTGATTGTGATTGACTTTTAAGATCAACAAAATAAAGCGAATTTCCAAACGATATCGATTGCACACAAGGTGTTTGATAAATTGCTTTATTGTGTTTATGTGTGTTTGGATTATTGGGAATAAGATTTATGTATAGATTTGCATTCAATTGTTTCTGATTAATAGTAGTTGAACAATTTGAGTTCATTATCATACGTTTGTGTAAGTTTATGCATATTCGAGCTTTTTGATAGAGGTTCAATTAGACGATTCGATTCAGGTTGTTTCCGTTGTGCCATAAAACTTTTCAAAACAGTTTTCACCAAAAAAATTTAACTTGTGATCTATTCACCCTCCTCTAGATCGAAGCCTATCGTCTAACATAATCCAGAGAGATGATTACTTGAGTTATCAATGTATCTATGTTAGGATCAGAGGGGGTCTTAACGTATTGATTTGATGATATGATCATGCATCATAAGAGTTGTGTCAAGAGGCACGTCTGCTTCTTCAGAGAGGGGACTAATGGCTTGTCCCTATCCAGGGTCGGTGAAGAGGCCATGTAAACAGTGCTATTGCACAGGGCCTCCTTATTAATAGGGCCTATTTTTTCTATTGTTTATTATTTTCAAAAATGAAATACTAGAAAGTGTCATACCCCAAATTTTGACCACTAAGATTTCCCATCATTGTGCAAATCATCATCACAATATGGAGGAACCATTATGTTTCATCAGTCTCCCCAAAGATGGGTGAGCATCCACTACAATCAAAACTAGGGTTTTAAGCCCTCTCAGAGCCTTAGACAAAGGATCAATCAAGGAATGACATGATCTTCAACTTGTCTAACCTCTCAAACATCCACAATGGATCAAAAAGGACTCCCACTTCAAGGATTAAGCACAAGGTTGCTCCCTTCTAGGTGGATCAAGTCTCAAGATCGCCAGTGTCACCAAATTAGGGTTTTGATCGACCAGGACCTCTAGATGGAAAGTTTCATCTCAGCATAAGCCAAAGATCCAAAAAACAACCTAATGTACTCCATGGAACCTCATGGACCCAAGCATCAAGTCAATTTGACCTCAGGGGATGCATACATAAAAAATCAGGAATTAGGGTTTCTTGACCTAATTCACCCCTAAGTTGACTTTTGGGAAAAATCAAGAGACAAGACCTCAATAAATGATTTGAGGGTCTCTAATGAACTATATTGATCCATTTGGAACAATTCATTAATCCAAGAAGCTTGAGCAACAAGTCTCATTTTCATCTGCACCACAATTAGGGTTTCGCGAGGAAAGTCAACTGTAACTTTGACTTTTGACCAGGACATGCTCCCAAACTCTAGGACATGCCCCAATATACCCTATGACACCCATGGAACATGTCCATCAAGTTTGATTTAGGTCAAGGACATGATTTCCTGAAAAATTACAGAGTTTGGAATTCATCCGATAAAAAGTCAACTGTGCACAAAAGTCAACTTTGACTTTTTGAGATTTTTCACCAAAATGGATTTTTAACCCTAAAATGATGTTAATGTATGATTTGAATCATCATTCATCAAGAAAAATCAAAGAATGTTGGATAACTTGTAAAAGGGGTAACCATAAAACTTAGAAATTTTTCTAAGTTATGGAAAAAGTACCACTAATGCACCAACTCTGGAGGATCATAACTCCTAAACCACATGGCCATTTTTTTTCATCCAAAGATGGATTTGTAGCCCTCATTACCCTCTACAAAAACTTCAACTAGACCTAAGGCCAATTCATTAAGGATTTTGAGTTATGGAGTGATCAAAATCAAGAAATCACACTTTGTTCCAACACTTAGTGAAAATTTCACTAAGTCAGATTTTGCTTCACTTTTTGCCAAACGTAGAGGGATTTTTCACTTGGAATCAAAAGAGATCAAAACCAAACTTGTTCAAACAATTGTTGTATCATGTAAGGGCTTCCAAAATGGCCAAGAACATGGCCAAATTCAACTTACCCCATGAGATATGACATTGTCAAGTTGCCTTGCTGGAATCTGTCAAAGGCAAGGCAGATTTTGGATTTTGGCTCGGTTTGCCAAAATCAGCCAAATTCAAATGCTCCTATCCACTTGGACACATCTGAGGATTGAATTTAAAGGGGACAATCACTGAGCCAAGCCTCCAAAGTCCATGGAACAAGAAATAACATGTTGGACCTAGAATGGCCAAAATAGGGACAAGACTCCAAATTTGGATTGAAGCATTCAATGGAAGCATCAAGGTGGCATGGACTGAGCCATTCTCATCTGAAATCAGTCAAGACTTATCCAAGACCAAGGGAACCAAATCTATGTGCCCTAACCTCTAGTCAATGGCTAGAGGAGGCTTGGATTTTCATTTGCCAACATTGGCCAAACCTACTTACCAGCTGCCATTCACTATTCCTTGCAAAACAAACTTGCTCTACTATAAATAGAGCTCAATTGTGATCAGTTTGAGTACACCAAAGCCATCAAACAGATGCTTTCCTCAAAATCTCTTCTTTCACTCCAATTTTGCCTTCTAAGGTAGGTCACTATCGGGTTTTGAGTTTGAGAGCAATTCCAATCAAACCAATCACTCACACACCTCACACACATCACATGTGAGCTGATCAAACACTTAGA
This sequence comes from Lathyrus tuberosus, assembly GCA_022829125.1. Classification (NCBI taxonomy): domain Eukaryota; kingdom Viridiplantae; phylum Streptophyta; class Magnoliopsida; order Fabales; family Fabaceae; genus Lathyrus; species Lathyrus tuberosus. The sequence goes on from JALAZF010000497.1 coordinate 773,641, forward strand.
TCACTTCTGAAACACCAATTTCAGAAAATCACCAGCTAGTTGCTCAAATTTTCAACCAAGTTGCAGCTGAGGTACCACAAATTGATCCAGCCAATTTCAATCAAGTCCAACCATTCAAACACACTCCATAGGGTGTAGGGAAGCTGTTCAGATCATCACCACTCATCTGTAACACCTCCAAATCAAAAATCACATTGCACTTGCTGTCACGGCTTAGAGGTAAGCATATACTTGGTCATCTCTCAATCTATACATATTTCCTCGCACAATAATTTGGCCATATGTTCATAATCATGCATGGAATGTTTTCCCTCAATTAATTGCATTGTTTGAATCGTGTATCAAAAATCCTAGCCTTCATGCAGAAATTAGGGTTCTTGAGGATATTTCATGATTTCTTGTTATATGTTTAATTTAAATGATATTAAGTGTTATAGACATGATCGTGAGGTTGAGACGAGCATAATGATATGTGGATTGCATGATATAATCAAGTATTCAGTGAGATTGAGGAGAAAATGCAAATCAGCCAAACCCAGAACACACGCGTGTTCTTGGTGTGTTCTTGGCGCCATTTTTGAATAATTCAAATATTTGATTGATTCAAAAATTAATTTCTCTCTGAGTTTTAATGACTTTGAGTTGATTCTTTTTTTAATAACTCACAAAAATGTTAAAATATTTTATTTTATCAAAAAATCCCAAAAATATTATTTATTTCATATAATTGATATTTTTTCAAAGAATTAATATTTTAATTGTTTTTGATATATTAAATATTTTTTCTACATTGATTTTGCAACTTTTAATGCTTTCTAATTATTTTTTAGGTCAATACTTAATTTTTGAAGCATTAATCCAAAATCACATTTTGTTTTTCACATGTTAAACAATTTTGATCATTTTAATTGAATTTTTATTCAATTAAATACATTTTTGAAAACAAATTAGGGTTTTTGGATTAATTCAACCCTCATAAATCATTTTCAAAACTTTTTGAGCCTCTAATAGAGTGTAAGACCCAATCCTTTCTTGACCAAAACATTTTGGGCCTCAGTGTATTGTATAAGTCCCGATACCGTCAAAAACAAACGGCGTGATCGTCGCCTATTCAAAAAATCAATTGGGCCTCTCCTTGAGCTATAAGACCCATTCAAACATTTTGGGCCTCTATTAGAGTGTAAGACCCAATCCCCTTTTAACCAAAATCTTTTGGGCCTCACTTATTGTATAAGTCCCTCTGCGTTAAAAGAAAACCTCGGCGCGATCGCCATTTTAAACGGAAAAATCAATTGGGCCTACCCTCGTGTTATAAGCCCCACTCTTTTTCTTTAAAACTTTTTGGGCCTCTTGAGAGAGTGTAAGACCCATCCCTTGTACAGAAAACAATTTTTGGGCCTCAGTCACTTGTATAAGTCCCTCTGTACAAATTCAAGCAGTGCGCTCACTGATAAAACCCTGGGCCTCTCCTTGAGCTGTAAGCCCCAAATCTTTCTTTTTCAAAGCACTTTCTCTTTTGATTTTGAATATACTGTTGTTTTCAATCTTTCTTTGTTGAACAACTAACCAAACAGAATGGAAGCTCTACAACCGAGTAAGTGGTTATCGCTTTCATTTACCGCTTTCATATACATATAAACTGTATTGTGGGGCTGTTTCACTGTAAGTCTTCTTTCATAAACTCATATCAACTGTGTAATAATAGTATAGATATTTACAGTTTCCCCGACAACTACGTCTAGAACTAGGTGACGCCGTTTTGTTTAGTCATAGAAATAGACAACTAGATCCCCAATAGGATCACCAGATACAGTCTTCTCTTCGGCTGTCCTCATTAGGAATTGTCAAGAAACTCTATTCCCAGAGATGAATGTATTCTCCGTGAATGGCATCTTTGAGTTTCTTCCAAATTCTCGAACTTTCCTGACTTTGATCTATTCTCGGTGAATAGCATTGCCTCTAATTTCTCGGGGTTTGGGGACCCTCGGGCTTCTTAAAAGCATCTGCCTCCTCTTGGGCATCATACAAGGACCCACAGGCTTCCTAAAAGCAACCCCGCCTCCTCTTGGGCTTAGTACAAGGACCCTACGGCTTCTTAGAAGTATTCACAGCCTCCTCTTAGGCTTCGTATAATGATTTCTTCCTCCGGGAATGATAGCCTCCTCTTGGGCTTAGTACAAGGACCCGTCGGCTTCTTAAAAGTTTCCATCCTCCCCTTGGGCTTCGTACAAATTGTCCCGACGACCTCCTAGAGGTATTGGAACAGAACTTAGTCATCTTCATAGAACAGTCCTTTCCAGAGTCTACTACTGTTTCTCAAAACACAGTATAAAAGATGAAACTCTAGACTTGGACAGTCTAATTTCCTTGAGTCTCAGAGACATTCTCAAGCTCCCTTCAAGAATAGGAAGGAAACCCGTAGACTCGGACAGTCACGATCCCCTTCGGATTTCCCGCTTCCTTAAAGAACAGGAATAACCCGGATCCTTGAATCAAATCCATGAGTACAGTATTGCTCATATAAGAACTGATTTTCTCTTTAAAATCAGTATACTGGTCCTATCGCTTGACTGAAACAGTTACCATAGCCTCCTCTTACGCTTTGTATAATGATCCTTCTCCAGTCACCATAGCCTCCTCTTGGGCTTTATACAATGATTCTCCCCAGCGGAGTCAAACAACATTTAGCCTCTCTCTCGGGCTTTGTACGAGACACATAAGAGACTCCCTCGTTGAGTCAATTCCCCTTTCGCCTCCATCTCAGGCTTTATACGAGATACAAAAAGGTTCTTATTGAGCCAAACAAACAACAGCCTCAATCTCGGGCTTCATACGAGATACAAAAAAACTCCCTTGTTGAGTCAAATAGCCTCCATCTCGGGCTTTATACGAGATACCAAAAGATTCCATCGTTGAGTCAAAACCTTTTAGCCTCTCTCTCGGGCTTTGTACGAGACATATAATAGCCTCCTCTTAGGCTTTGTATAAGAAAACCACTGGTTAATCCAATTAACCTTTTAGCATCAAAGTTGTGCCTCGTTCACAGTACAGAAACATCAACAACTCCTTCCTCTTCATCTAATCGCTGTAAGCGGCAAGCCTCTGGATCATCTACATCCATGCCACTGTCCTTCTTTTAGCATGAGAAATTCCTAAGGAAAGATAGCATTACTCTACACTGAGTTAAAGTCTTCTCCTTCAGGTTAAAACCCCCTATAAAGGTAATTATGGCATTGCCGGATTCACAAATTCTGGTTAAAGTAATTCTCCTTTATAAAACAGTTGTGACATACAACCCCCTCTTTAGAGATGACAAATTCTCTCTAAAGTTGGGACCTTCAGCTTCACATCTTGGGCTTTGAACAAGATACAAAACACCTTTAGCTTCACATCTTGGGCTTTGAACAAGATACAAATCACCTTTTCGCTTCACGTCTTGGGCTTTGAACAAGACACCAAAACAACCATTTCCTCCCATAGAATAGGAGGAACTACGAACGCTCTGATTTCCCTGTTTTGGATAAACGGGAATACGTAGGCATAAGATTGAAAGAAAAATCTTAGCGAGCACACTTAACAAAAACCCAAAATCCCATATCAAAAGCAGTAATTCAAAAGCATCAGTCCTAACATCCTAATCCTTGTTCCCCGCCAGAAACCTTCTGCCCAGATAAAAAGAAAGAAATCAGTATTGGTGAAAATACAAATAACCAGTACAAAGGCCCCCCCCCCCCACATTGATATCATTCGTAACCTAACAGACCGCTGTTTAAACTCAGTATGCAAAGCAGGGTTAATTGGAGACATCTATTTCCCTTCCTTCATCAGCTCACAATAGGATAAAAAATGAATCGACCTGCAGTTTTAAGCTCAACCACAGAGAGCGACCAGCGCTAAAGAACCGCGTCCAAAATCGCTCGCTACAGGAAAAATGGCGCCCACAGTGGGGCCGGTCTCCGTTTTTCTGATTTCCTTTTTCTTCACTTTTGTGAAAACCACAGATTGGGGCTTCCGCCGGGGAACCCATTTTCTATCAGGAACTTAGGATTCTTAGCTTCATAGGTCTAGGATGATTAGGACAAATATATATACTGCATTTCCTAATTGCTATACATGTTTATTTTTCTGCTAATGGGAATGCGGGTGATGCCGTATATGGAAAGAATGAGTATACACTTAAGATAAGTGATGGCGACGGGGTCGACCATCAACCTCAGTGGAGGCTGACCAACGCAACCCATTCTCTCACCTAGACAATGGGCGAAAACTATCGGAAATAGTTGTTACGCGATACTACCCTCATTTGAGGCTAGTGATCTATTCTCGGTGAATGGCACTTACTCTAAGATTGCTCTACAACTCGCTGGCGATCCGCTTGTTGTTTTGCTTTCCTGGGAGGAGCTAATGATAATGAGTACAGGTACAAAAATCACCCTAGTATAAACCTTTGGGGATGGGTAGAGCCTTGACTTCATGACAACAACCCTTTGACCCCATGTTTTTTCTATGTTTTTGTGTGCTGCATTCATGCATTCATTTAATAAAACATTAAAACATTCAAAAAATCTTCTCTTCTAGTCTCTCTGTTTTTTCAAAATAAACTAAGACTGTGATTGCAAATATCAGAGAAAAGGATTGCACTAATGGATTTCGGTAGAAGGAGAACTCACCAGTATACCTTCAAGGTTCCAAAACTAGAGGATTTGAGAAGGTTAGCGAGGATGATCACTAACCCAGAGGCTTTCAGAGCCAAGCACGGAGGTTTGCTACCACTATTAAGAGTCCATGTGATTGAGGGAATCATGGATGCGCTCATTCAGTTTTATGATCCAGTTTATCACTGTTTCACATTCCCGGATTACTAGCTTGCACCAACGCTGGAGGAGTATTCTCACCTGATCGATCTACACATTACGGATCAAGCTCCATTTTGTGGACTGGAAGAAATTCCAAAGAATCAGACTATTGCAAGAGCAATTCATTTGGACGAGTCTGAGGTCAGGGCTCACATGACCGCTAAGGGTGGCATCCAAGGTTTGCCAGCCCAGTTCTTGACAAAGAAAGCCCTGTACTTCGCCAGTATAGGAAACGTGAATGCTTTTGAAAGCATCTTTGTCTTGCTCACCTACAGGTTATTTTTGTTTCCCAACATCAATAACTTCGTCGATGTTAACTCCATTAAGGTTTTTCTCATTGGAAATCCTGTGCCGACTTTGCTCGCAGATGCGTATCATTCTGAACACCTGGGAAATTTGTACAGCGGAGGGGAGATCACATGTTGTGTACCTCTGCTTTACAAATGGTTTATCTCTCACTTGCCCAAGTCTGCTGCTTTTTGGGATTGCAAGAGTGCCTTACGTTGGTCGCAGAAGATCATGTCTCTTACCAACTCTGATATAGATTGGTGTAATAGGATTTATGAGGGAATTAGGATCATTGACCATTGTGGAAACTTCCCCAACTTACCCCTCATAGGAACTAAAGGAGGAATCAACTACCATCCGGTATTAGTTCGCCGTCAATTTGGATACCCGATGAGACACATCCCACTAGGTGTTCATCTGGAAGGTCTTTTCTTCAAGGAAGGGGAAAATGACAGAGCACTAAAGATGGAAATAGTGCACGCTTGGAAGCATGTTCATAAGAAAGGACGAGAGTCTCTGGGGAAACCGGACTGTGTCTCGGTGGAGCCTTATCTCCATTGGGTACAAACTAGAGCTCTCAAGCTAAAGATGCCTTATCCTCGTTACGGAATTATTCCGCCAAGGGAATCTGTCATGTACTTCATGACGGAAACTGAAAAGCTTCAGGTTACTCTCAACAAAACTCAAAAGGAGAGAAGGTCTTGGAAGAACAAGTACCGCACCCTCGACATAGAGTGCATCAAAATACAGCAATTACTAAACGAGAAAGATGCTCTGATTGAAATTTTGGAGCAACATGCTGTAGATAATCAAGATGGCCAAAGGAATTTGCTCGCTCCTTTCACTTGGCAAAGGAATGACAACCCGACAACGGCCCAAGAGCCCCGGTCAAAGAAAAGGAAGATACCAGAATCAGCACCTGATTTCTCTTCAGAGAGGACTCAGGACCCATTAGTTTAGGTTTCTGTTTTTGCACTTTGTAATCTACTGTATTTCCACTTCTGTAATCCTTTGAATTCAATAAAAAGGGGTTTCCCCACTGTTTGATATTTGCAATCTAATTGTCGAAGTTTATTTTAATTAAACCTAAAACAATTAATATAATCATTGCATTCATCATTCTCACATCGCGTATTCTTCTTCCCTACGAATCTCATGTTTGTGTCTCGATTCTAGAGTCAAACTGTCTCATTCGTATAATACTCAGGCCAATCGTCAGAAAAGGATGAATGATCTTGAGGAAGAAAACAGAGAGTTGAAAGAAGAGATCGACGCTCTGAGAGAGGATATGAGAAAGCTTCATAACGACATGCAAGCCATGGCAGAAGCTCAGCTACAACGAACTGTGATCTCAGAGATCACCTCAACGCCCGTAGTGGAGAGGTATGATCCTAGGTATCAGATACCGAAAGATCGTCCTTGGGGCATGCCTGTTAACTATATCCCGGAAGGATATGTTCTGTCGATCACTGAGGATCAGGGAATCACAACAGAAGCCGCTGGCCTGAAGGTTACAAACTTCGGGAAAGCGAAGATGCCAGGGGCATACTGAAGACTCCTGAAGGTTACAAACTTAGGGAAACGCCAAGACTCACTGCCGTTGTCACGGTACCACCCCCTGTGGTGTACACTATCCCGGAAGGACAGATTCCACCAACACCTTCTGGTAAGAAGGAAACTATGTTTGACAAAATGGATGAATTCCAGGAACAGTTCTTGGAAATGCAGAAGGAATTGCAGGCCATTCGTGGTCAGGATTTATTTGGAAAGGACGTCGCAGATCTCTGCTTGGTCCCAAATGTGAAAGTCCCGCACAAGTTCCAAGTGCCCGACTTTGAAAAATATAAGGGTAACTCTTGCCCTCAAAGCCATCTGGTGATGTACGCTCGGCGGATGTTAGTCCAAACGGAGAATCAGGACCTACTGATTCACTACTTTCAGTACAGTTTAACCGGTGCCGCACTCAGATGGTACATGGGTTTAAATCGTGCTACGATTAGTACATTCATAGATTTTGGTACCGCCTTCGTCCAACAATACAAATACAATTTGGACATGGCACCCGACAGAGATCAACTCAGATCGATGTCGCAAAAGGACAAGGAAACCTTTAAGGAGTATGCTCAAAGGTGGCGTGAAATTGCCGCTCAAATTTGTCCACCTCTTGAGGAAAAAGAGATGACAAAGATCTTCTTAAAGACCTTAAGCTCATTTTACTATGACCGAATGGTTGCCAGTGCGCCCAGTGATTTCACCGAAATGGTCGGCATGGGTGTACGTCTTGAGGAAGTCGTCCGAGAAGGACGTTTGGTAAAAGATGCTGGATCGACGAGCGGTACTAAAAAATACGGTAGTGCTCTCCCTAAGAAAAAAGAGCAAGATATTGGGAATATCTCTCTCGGAAAGCAAAGACGACGTTATCAACCGGTAGCAGCTGTGACTCCTGCTATCAACCCTGCGTCTATTCCTACGTATCAACCTCAGGTTGCGCAGAGCCAACCTGACCAGCAAAGGACACAACAGCCTCTTCAGCAGGCTTGTCCTCCATATAATAACAACCGTACAACACGACCATCGGGGTTTGATCCTATACCCATGTCATACGCAGAACTGTTTCCATTACTACTGGCTAAGGGGTACATTCAGACTAAATCTCCTCTTACAGTACCGAAAAATCCACCTATTTGGTTTAAGGTGGATCAGACATGCCCTTATCATCAAGGAAGTCCAGGGCATAACATAGAGACTTGTCTCAATTTCAAGTTCGACGTGCAAAAGCTGTTCGGAGCGGGGTCTTATCTTTCAAGGATACAAATCCTAATGTTCTCACGAATCCGCTGCCTCAACATGAGAAGGATGCAATCAATTTGATTGAAGGAGAGACTAACGATGTCTATCAACTTTACGATGTACTCTTGTTGAAAACCAATCTGGTTAAGATGCATTGTAGACATAGTGGATATGGCCATGTGCCACCTCATAATTATCATCAGTGTGATATCTTCTTTAAAGACAATCAAGGATGTTCGGTAGTGCAAGCAGCTCTACAGGAACAAATGGATCTCGGATGGATCCAAGAACACCGAGTTCGTGGAGTTAACATGGTCTACACGAATTCTAACATCATTCAGAACCACGACATCCGTGCAATGAATGTCAACTTGGTGGCGATGCACTCAAGGAAAAGCCAGTATCATAATCTGCCGTGGCACGATTACAGTTCTTGTCGATTTGCTAGGTAAATAAACAGGGATGCTCTTTCATATAGGAGGCCCTCCAGCGTCAGATGGATCTTGGATGGATCCAAGACTACCATGATAGAAATCCCTATCAGATAAACATGGTTCAGATCTTCGATATTCGCGTAATGAATACCAACCTGGTAGTGTTACATGCTGAGCAGGTCCGACTCGGATTCTTAATATCACATGACTATCAAAGCTGTAAAGCGGGTTGCGAAAACGATCGAGGTTGTACCCTTGTCCAGGAGGCACTTTAGCACTTGTTAAATCATTGGTGGATGCCAATCTACATGGATGAAGATACTCAGCAGATTAGTATCAGTAATAGAAACCCCACTCGGCGTCAGAGTCAGGATGTCTGATCAGTGGAAGCTAACCTAGTGAGGTTACATTGTATTCAAAGTGGGCGTGGCCAGGTGCCACCACACAACTATGACAGTTGTAGCATCTGTTCGGAAAGTAACCAAGGGTGTTACCTTGTGAGAGCAGCTCTTCAGGGTCAGGTCGATCGTGGAGAAATTCGTCCCTATTCGGGTTCTGGACCCATCAACTGGTCGCCGAACTACCTTGCTGAGCAAGTTGAGGATGTTGTCACGATCTCTGGTCATCACAGGACCAGGGATGTTTTTGCCATTATTCCTCTACTTGACGAATCTAAGGTTCCCAACCGGGAACAAATTGAGATTACTTACGATGGTCAGAAAAATCAGAAGGCTCCTGTAGTCATCTATCTACCAGGACCGCTACCTTATGAATCAGCTAAGGCGATCCCTTACAAATACGGTGCAACAATAATTGAAAATGGAAAGGAAATTCCATTACCCTCTGTTGTGAACATTGCAGACATCAGTCGAGTAACACGGAGTGGTAGAATCTTCAACCGAGGAGTTGGAGAACTTAACAAGGAAAAGGAACTTCAGACAGAAGCTCCCGATCCCCCAGTCGGTCAATCCAGTAATCCCAACCTTTCGAAAAATAATGATGAGATGCTGAAGCTCATCCAAAGGAGTGAATATAACATTGTTGATCAGCTGTTACAGACTCCTTCAAAGATCTCGGTGTTATCACTGTTACTCAGTTCAGAATCCCACAGGGAGGCTCTACAGAATGTCTTGGAGCAAGCCTTTGTGGAACAGGATGTAACAATCAGACAGTTCGATAGCATTGTCTCTAACATCACTTCCTGCAACAATTTGGGATTTAGTGATGAGGAATTACCTGAAGAGGGTCGCCGTCATAACATGGCACTCAATATCACAGTTAACTGCCAAGACGATGCTTTAGCCAGCGTACTGGTAGACACAGGGTCAGCCCTGAATGTTATGCCGAAGTCCACTTTGATGCAATTATCATTCAAAGGACCTCCGATAAGGGTTAGCGAGGTTGTCGTCAAAGCATTTGACGGATCCAGAAAAACAGTTATCGGCGAAGTTGATCTTCCCATAACTATTGGTCCTCACACTTTCCAAGTCACTTTCCAGGTCATGGACATCTGGGCAACATACAATTGTTTATTAGGAAGACCTTGGATACACCAGGCTGGAGCGGTCACTTCGACCCTCCACCAAAAGCTAAAGTACGTTCAGAACGATCAGCTTGTCACGGTTTGTGGGGAACAAGCCTTGCTTGTAAGCAACTTGTCATCATCTACTGGAATAGAACCCGAGGAGGTTATTGGAACTCAGTTCCAAGCACTGTCGGTAAGCGAGAACAATCAGTTCAGAGGAGGAACCTCGATTTCCTCATACAAAGATGCTATTAAAGCGGTCGAGAGTACCGATACGACAGGATGGGGACAACTTGTTATTCCCATTGATAATAAAACAAAGAAGGGTCTTGGTTTTTCTGCAACCTGTACCCGGACAGCTGCCAACGATGAAAGTCTTCATCCCTTTCAAAACTTATTCCACAGTAGAGGTTTTCTTCACCCAGTGTCTCAGACAGTTCATGTTATTAATGAGGAAGATCCCTCTGACACAGATGAAGAATGGAAGTCCTACCTTAACAAGGACGGTTATATGTCTCAGGAAGAGGTGCCTATGCCTTTTTGCTTTCCTACAGAAATTCTGAGATTTATACCAAGATCAGATGTCGAAACGATCTACGGGGATTGTGATCCGGAAGGATGCCGCGCTCCGCCAAATTCGTTAGAGGAAGACACTCCGATGAAAGATAATTTTGACTACACCTACTATGGCCCAATGGATGGTCTGCCAATGTGGCAACCTTACCCAGGAAACTTGGGGCAAGAAAGTTAGCCGAGTAATGAAGCTCAGCTAACCGTCACTGAACGGAATACCTGTGTCCCCACCATGTCATGGGATCAACACTCAGGTCATTCAGAAACTACTCAACATGAAGATGAATTTGCAACGTTTGCAGGACTAGAATTCATCAACTATGCTTTTCCCAAGGTCAACGTCATCGAGAGGGATGACTCCTCCAATTCCAAAGAAGTGTGGGACACCTTGGGACAACAGAGTGGAAAATACAACTATATGGTCAAGTACACCATTCCTGAAAGCTCTCGTATTAGGCTCGAGGATATCTAGCCAACTGGATGGGGAGATACAGCTGAGAGCACAAATACTATGCAAAATGCAACTGAGGAATCCTCCTACGACAACTCTGCCTGGGAGACAGATTCCAATGATCCTGCTCCACCAGAAATCAGCGTCATTTCTGAAGACAAATCAAGGAAGGTGCCAGACTCTGTGATTCACCGAGGAGTTCGCCGCCAGTGGGTTGCTGTCGAGGTTCCGAAGGTCGTTCATCAGTCAAAGTAATTGCCATCTTTAGCCTTTCACCCTGCCCAGGTGAAACAGATGTTTTGATAGGGCTCGCTTTCTGTAAATTTCCCTCTTCGCTTTGCCCGAAGCGACAGAGTTTTGTTTTATAGGGCTGTAGTTTCAAGATTCGACTTGTTCATTAATAAAATAACGTCGTTCTGTAATTTCCGCATTAATTGCTGTTTTCTCTTTTTGCTTTTTCAAAGAAAATGGTAATCCTAAAAAACAAAACTATAAAAAAACAAGCAGTAAAATAAAACACTGCACACAATTACATTTTTCTCTACCTCTTCTAAACACGAATCATCACGTCATGCAGATTGCTTGTTTTAAACCCAGTTGAAACATACGATCCGATGCCTTCTCCCAACTTTGAGTTCCCGATATTCGAGGCTGAAGAAGAAAATGACGAAAAAATTCCAGAAGAGATCTCTCGACTACTCAGACAAGAGGAAAGGTCCATTGAACCTCACAAAGAACCATTGGAAACGGTAAACTTGGGTTCAGAGCAAGAGAGAAAAGAAATCAGGATCGGGGCACTGCTCAGTCCAACTGCCAGAGAGAGTTTGATAAAGCTTCTCAGAGAATTTCCCGATGTATTTGCTTGGTCTTATCAGGATATGCCAGGGTTGGATACCAGCATCGTGGAACATTACTTACCGTTAAGATCGGAATGTTCGCCATTAAAACAAAGGTTGAGACGCACTCACCCGGACATGGCCATCAAAATCAAAGAGGAGGTACAAAAGCAGATTGACGCGGGTTTCCTCGCTACAGCAGAATATCCTCAATGGTTAGCCAACATCGTACCCGTTCCCAAAAAGGACGAAAAGGTCAGAATGTGTGTTGATTACAGAGATTTGAACAAGGCAAGTCCAAAGGACAACTTTCCTTTACCACACATTGACATGTTGGTTGATAGCACAGCAAAGTTCAAAGTATTCTCCTTGATGGATGGATTCTCGGGCTATAACCAGATCAAAATGGCGCCGAAAGACATGGAGAAAACTTCGTTCATTACCCCATGGGGTACCTTTTGTTACAAGGTAATGCCGTTCGGTTTGAAGAACGTCGGGGCAACCTATCAAAGGGCCATGACTACTCTGTTTCATGACATGATACATAAGGAAATCGAGGTATATGTTGATGATATGATTGCAAAATCAAAAATAGAGAGTGAGCACGTTGAACATCTGTCAAAATTGTTCGAACGTTTGAGAAAATTCAATCTCTGCTTGAATCCCAACAAGTGCACCTTCGGTGTCCGTTCAGGGAAACTACTAGGGTTCATCATCAGCCGGAAAGGAATTGAGGTTGATCCTGACAAGGTCAAGGCCATTCAAGAAATGCCTTCTCCGAAAACTGAAAACAAGTCAGAGGATTCCTGGGACGTTTGAACTACATCTCCAGGTTCATATTCCTCATGACCGCCACGTGTGCGTCGATTTTCAAATTACTGAAAAAGAACCAGGTTTGCGTTTGGTCAGAAGATTGCCAAACTACCTTCGACAGTATTAAGGAATATCTGTTAAATCCTCCGATTCTATCACCTCCAGTGGAAGGAAGACCGCTGATCATTTACCTCACAGTCCTAGAGGACTCAATGGGATGTGTACTTGGCCAACAAGACGAAACCAAAAGGAAAGAGTCTGCCATTTACTATCTAAGCAAGAAATTCACTGACTATGAAACTCGGTACACGATGCTTGAGAAAACTTGTTGCGCTTTGGCTTGGGCAGCCAAGCGTCTCCGAAATGGATCCAATCAAGTACGTATTTAAATAACCTGCTCTTACGGGAAGAATTGCCCGTTGGCAGATGCTGTTATCAGAATATGACATAGAGTACCACGCTCAGAAAGCCGTTAAGGGAAGTATTTTAGCCGATCATTTGGCTCATCAACCGATTGACGATCAAGAATCAATCGGGTTTGACTTCCCAGACGAAGATGTCATGTATTTAAAAATGAAAGACTGCGATGAACCATTACCCAGTGAAGGGCCAGAACCAGGTTCCCAATGGGGACTTATCTTTGACGGAGCAGTTAATCATTATGGAAATGGAATTGGGGCAATCATTGTTACACCTCAGGGTACCCACATTCCTTTCACTGCTAGACTTACGTTCAAATATACGAACAATGAGGCCGAATACGAAGCTTGTATTATGGGTCTCGAGGAAGCGATTGATTTAAGGATCAAAAACTTGGACGTATATGGTGACTTAGCTTTGGTTATCAATCAGATAAAAGGAGATTGGAACACATACCAATCAGGATTGATTCCTTACAAAGACTACGCAATAAGGTTGTTACCTTTCTTCAACAGAGTTGAGTTTCATCACATCCCTCATGATGAAAATCACATGGCTGACGCTTTAGCCACTATCTCTTCCATGATTAGTGTAGGTCAATGGAATGACATACCTAAGATCGACATAATGCGCCTTGAACGGCCCGCTTACGTCTTCACGATTGAAGCAGTCATAGACGACAAACCTTGGTATCACGATATCAAATGCTTCCTTCAGAAACAAGGATACCCACCTGGGGCATCTAGAAAAGACAGGAAAACCCTCAGAAGATTGGCTGGAAACTTCTTCCTGAGCAGTGACACTCTCTATAAGAGAAATTTTGACATGGTTTTGCTCCGATGCGTAGACAGACCAGAAGCAGACATGCTTATGAAAGAAATTCATGAAGGATCCTTAGGCACTCATGCCAACGGACACACAATGGCGAGAAAAATTTTGAGAGCAGGGTACTACTGGTTGACCATGGAATCCGACTGCTACAAGTACATGAGAAGGTGTCACAAATGTCAGATATACTCCGACAAAATTCATGTACCGCCATCACATCTCAAAGTTCTTTCTTCCCCATGGCCTTTCTCCATATGGGGAATCGACATGATTGGCTTGATTAAACCTAAGGCTTCAAACGGACATCGGTTCATCCTTGTAGCCATTGACTACTTCACCAAGTGGGTCGAAGCAGCGTCATTTGCTAATGTAACCCGACAAGTGGTGGTCCGATTTATCAAAAACAATATCATCTGCCGTTATGGTGTTCCAAGCGAGATCATTACTGATAATGGATCTAACTTGAACAATAAGATGATGAAGGAGTTGTGTCCAGAGTTCAAGATTGAACATCATAACTCATCTCCCTACCGACCCAAGATGAATGGGGCGGTAGAAGCGGCTAACAAGAACATCAAGAAGATTGTTCAAAAGATGGTTGTGACCTACAAAGACTGGCACGAGATGCTACCCTTTTCTCTCCATGGTTATCGCACATCTGTTCGTACTTCAACAGGGGCAACCCCTTTCTCTCTAGTATATGGCATGGAGGCAGTTCTTCCCATAGAAGTAGAGATCCCGTCAATCAGGGTATTGATGGAAGCTAAGCTCACCGAAGCTGAATGGTGTCAAAGTCGACATGACGAACTGAATCTGATCGAAGAAAAGAGAATAACGGCACTATGCCACGGTCAGTTGTATCAACAGAGAATGAAGAGGGCGTTCTACAAAAAGGTCCGACCTCGTGTCTTCAGGAAAGGAGACCTCGTGCTCAAAAAGATTCAATCTTTTCTCACTGATTCTCGGGGCAAATGGACCCCGAATTATGATGGCCCTTATGTGGTCACGAAAGCTTTCTCAGGCGGCGCCTTGAGACATGCAACCATGGACGGAGAGGAATTTGCCTACCCCACGAATGTTTATGTAGTCAAGAAATACTTCGCCTAAACTAAAAAAAAAACGTCTCGGTGGATTGAAAACCCGAAAGGGCGGTCCAGGCAAAAGTTGGAGACATGAAAAAATTCATCCCGATGGATTGGAAATATCATAGTACAATCCAGGAAAAAATTAGGGATAATGGCAAGTAACTATGTTCAACAGAGGCAAGTCCCTCAACAACAGCAGTTACATCATCCATCAGAGGAAAACTCCAGTCAAGGTCATCTTCGACAGAAGCTCAGGATGCCCCGAATTCAATGTTGGTAGAAGGATAGTGGTCGTTATGTTTCAACGTAGCCCTTTTCCCTGTAAATTACCATTTTCAAACTTTGTAAATACTCAATGGAATCACGCGTTTGGCTGATCTCCATCTTATCAATAAAATTTGAGCCTTGTGCTTTTGTTTGTAATTCTTGCTTGTTTTACCTTTACAGAATGACGTTGTTAACATGATTAACGATTCTTGAAATAAAACAAAAATGAATTTACTTGTTAAAACTTTTTATGCTTTTAAAATAAAGATGGAAATTTCTTTTGACTGTTAAACATCGAAAGAACATCAATCGCGTCTCCAAAGGTGTTCGAACCTCGAAGTGCAGAATCAAAGTACTCCTTCTAGACCAGTACGCCTGAATAAAGGGATCAACTGTGTCAAAGACCTTGTTTCGTCTGACATCCACGGCAGAGTTCTTACCTCCTAAGCCCGATCAACGATATTCCCTGCAGGGATTATCTCTCCTAAGCAAGGTGGAATTGCTATCTTGAGCCTGCGATATCTCTATACGCCCCGCGATGGCCGAGTATCCAGTCATGTTCATCTTTTAGTTTGTGTGTCGCGTCCGTTTTGTCAGCATATACATACATACATCATGCATTATTGATTTGCATTTACATTTCATATTGCATCGCTATCACTCTAGTCGGTCTTATCCCCTAGTGATAAAAGTCCTCTCAATCGAGTTGTCGGACCTTTCCTCATTAGAAAGTGAATCATCTAAGCAATCTCTCTCCCGTTTATCTCTAGATCAGAGTCGGCACTAGACCACTTTGATAACTTGAACCTCTGAAGAGCCAGAGAACCTTCAACAGATGTCACTCTTCGCCATTGAAGATGATATCCTTGCTTTCCCGGATTAAAGAAAATCCCCAGGGAAAGCCTCTTAAGCAAAGGTTCGGCAGTGCATCAGTATTTCTCCGAAAATCCGCTGATGAAAAGGTCATCGGCACCTCAAAATTGGACTCCATCATATGGCATTTCTCTGGGAAGATCCCGAGAAAAGTATGATGTAAGATCCCCAAGTGGAAACAGTCTCTCGAGAGACTCATTTTCCCCCAGTAGAATCGACAAATGGCGTCTCCGACAGAGAAGTTTGTGCACCTCTACAACTCAGACGACTGGGTTCCCCAGCAGGTCTGACATCAAAACTTTTTCCACTCAAATGGCATCTCCCCAGGAAAATTCGGCGAGCAATTTGAAGGAAAGCCGCTACTAACAGCGTTCCTTGTCAAGAAAGTTTATTGACAAAAGTGAAATTCTGGTACCAGACGTGTGATGTTAAGGTGCGATGTCACAACAACACACTCTGCATAATGGACAGCAATAACAGTAAATAAATCAACACAATGATTTGTTCACCCAGTTCGGTCTAACTACCTACGTCTGGGGGCTACCAAGCCAGAGATGAATTTCACTACTTGTAGAATTAAATTACAGACTCAACAACCCAGTTGACAATCACCTTAATTCCTACTAGTGACTTTCTACCTAAGAAACCACTTAGATATGAGAACACTACTCAATCCCTAAAACCACTCAAAGAACAACCTCTTTGAGAAACCTTGATCTTGCTTCCTAGCTTCGATCAAGTCACACAACTCTCTTTGCTTCACAGCTTTAGAGAGGACAGAAAACGACACAGCAATTCACCCTAGAATTCTGGTTATACACCTCGTACAAAATACTCAAGACACTCAGCCTCTTCTCTTGATCTTCTCTCCATATTTCTGTACCTTTTTCCTTTGGTCTTGTGCGCTTTATATAGCTCCTGAATTGGGCTTGGACTTGTCACAATATTTGATCAGATTTGTTAATTAAAACTGAATCTTCAAAACAGATTTTATCCCCAAAATCTTTTTAAATCTTCTACCTTTTAATTCTCCAACAGACCTGCAATCAAATCTCCCATGTAACAGAAAATATCTATCCAAAGATATTCTCATCCAATGAGTCAACCACTCTCCACAATTCCAGCTAATACGCGTACCCTAATAACAACAAGCCCATGCTGTTATCAATTCTGCAGATCTAATGTCACAACATCGCCATGTGACATCAGACATCCACTTAAACAACTTAACACAGCCCAGTGTTAAGCACAATGTTGTGACATCAAGCCCATGACATCAAACATTGTTAGCCTTCACAACTTAGTACAGCCCAGTACTAAGACTCATCAAACACTGTTAACCTTCACAACTTAGTACAGCCCAATACTAAGACTCAATGTTGCAACACCATGACATCAACATTGAACACCTTGTTGTTTTACCAAAATTCCAGCCAATCTAGGAACTTACAATCTCCCCCTTTGGCTAATTTTGGCTAAAACACCCTCTGAACCCTCAGAGACTTCAGCAGCGGAAAATCTTCAGTAATTTGAAATCTTCATCAGCAGCAGTTTGACAATCTTCATCACTTGATCTGCTGCAGCACCATCTTCATTATTGACAACAGCCAATTGGTGCTCCCCTCAAAAATATGAACCAGCATCACAGCTGTTCAGTAGCTCACAATGTGCAGCACTTCTCTCCCCCTTGATGTCTGCTTGGCTGCACTCTTCAAATGCTATGTTATCTTCACTAGCAGCTCAGTCTAAACTCCCCCTTAATACAAAGGCCAGCATAGCAACCAAATTCCTTTGACAACAACCCTTTTGATTTGCACTTTTGGCTTTCTTTCGGCTTTCTTTCTTTGGCTACTTCTCCCCCTTTTTAGCCACAATTGGACAAACCTTAACATGCAAGTCCTATGACACCCTTTGCTACAAAATCCATAGACAAGTACTCCCCCTGTCATGATTAACAAATACTCTAGATGGAGATGAACATTTGAGCACATTTTCTGAGTACATGCATTTTGGTACCACTGTCCCTTTCTCCAGAGGCTATCATACAATTCATCTTCACCATCCAAGGCAAACCTTCTACTTCATCATTCTCCCGTATGACTATGTAGATGCTCCTTAGATATAATGTAAGCACTAAGCTTCAAAGACATCCTTCACCAAGGATACTCTTGACACTCTTGACACCATGGTATTACATATGTTCCACTCAAACTCCACAAATTCTCAGTTTACTTATAAGCTTTACTGAGATCCAGTCTCTTCAAGAGATCACAATTCCTCCATCCTTACATCCACCAGTAGTTGTTGAAACTGGTGAAGTCTTCAAAGACAGTAGTCATGCTTTGCCAGAACAGGCTACTAAACACATGACCATAATCTCCACCTCTTCTGACCAAAAATGCTAGAGCATCCAACTCCACATGTCCAATCTTAATCATCTTCCAGATATAACCACCAGCAAACATGACGTTATAACATCTTTTGGGACATCAGCTTCTCATCACCATTCAAAGGACTCATTGCACAAAGAAGTCCTTCAAGAAGCTCCCAATAAAACACAGTCAGAGCAACTTATTCATACACACCTGAATACCATAAGTTCCCACACCCTCTCTGAACCATATCCTAGCAAACTCAACCATATCCAGAGTATCTATACCAAATTCTTTTTCCAGAACATACTTCCACCATTTTATGAAAAGCACAGGAATGTTATCTAGTATGCCCTTTTGAATTTTCTCAGAAGTTCTAACAACAACGGCTTCCTTCATTTGAGAGATATCCTGGACATTATCCTCAGACTTATCTTTGATCTTCCTAGAGATGAACACTTTACTCCTGGATTTTGTAGTACCATCCACATAGATTTTCTGCTTAGCAGTTCTCATCTTTGGAGGTGACTCAATAGCTTTCCTCTTTCTTGATTTCAGTCGTTTAGCAACCCCAGGAACCACTTTTGCAATTAGTTCATCATCAGCTCTAACATCTGCATCTTCAAACCTAGGGATTGTCAACTTGTGGAATTTTTCTTCTGAACTATAGGAGTCATTAGTCAGGTTGTCATCTTTCTTGGCCTTGCAAGTATTCAGCTCCCAACATTTCTTAAGGTCACAGCTTTTGATCCTTCCATCAGCATTGTTGACTCCTTCATCTTGCTCACATAACTGACTACTCACATCACCATAAGTCATTAACCCAGATTGACTTTTCACCATACTTTCACACTTGATGTCATCATCTGATGTTACAGCATCATCACTAGATAAGCTGTCCACTTGAGGTATCCACTGATAGCAATTATCTTTGGATCTTACTCCCTTCATCACTACCTCATTCTGCTCATCAGCTACCACACATTCATCTTTGGTGTAGCTTACGTTGTAACCTTCATCACAAAGTTGACTTATGCTAATTAAATTAGCACTCAACCCTTGAACAAGGAGCACATTATCAAGAGTAAGGCCATCATGATTCTTCACTCTTCCAACTCCTTCTACTACTCCTTTTTCACCATTGCCAAAAATAACACCATTTGCATGGCAAGGATTAAACTCTACCAAATGCTTCTTAGATCCAATCATGTGCTTTGAACATCCACTGTCAAAGTACCATGCATCCATAGAAAAATGTTCATCTGATGTGTGAGCCAATAGACACTTCACTTTCTCCTTAGGTACCCATTGTTTAACAACTTTGGGCCTGTACTCTCTCCATCTGTTTTGAGGCTGAGGGTATCCATGCAGCTTGTAGCAAGAGTACTGCATATGTCCAAACCTTCCACAATAAAAGCATCTCACCCTTTCATCTCTGAATCTTCTGCCATGATGAGATTGCTTAGGCTGCCATCCATAATGTGGTCTCCTCCTACCATAACTGGTCTGCCTTCTATTATGCTGGTATCTTCTTCCATAAGGAGGCCGAGAATGCTATTTCCTGGATTGTCTCCCATGATGGTGTGGCTTTCTTCTTCCATAGATATGAGGAACAGCATTGGTGTAACCATACCCCTGATGTTGAGACACCTGATAAGACATGTGCTGTTTAAACTGAGCAGTTTGCATGCTCTTGTGGTGTTGTGGGGGCATATACTGACTAGCTCCTTGTGGCTGCTTTCTCTTCTGATTAGGACCAGTCTTCTTCTCAATCTTCTTAGGTTGTGAAACATCAGCTTTCTTAGGTGTAGGATCCTGCTTCTTTGGCTGATGTTGAGACAAAGGTTGTGACACTTCCTTCTTTGAACCTGAAGTGCTTGCTTCTGAAGTTCCCTTATCCTCAACCACATAACCTATCCCAACTTTGTCTCCAGCAGCTTTTTCTGACTGTAGTATCTTGTCAAGAGTGGCTGTCCCACTGTTCAACATTCTAACAGATTTAGTCATATGATTAAGATGAGCTTTGACACATAAGACTTCTTTTTCCAATTCAGCTTTGTCATTCTCTAGCTGAGCAATCTGTTTCTTCTGCTGATTCCTCTCCTGACATAGTTCAACACTCTTTAAGCACAGCTCTTTGTAGGTTGAAGCTAGCTCATCATAAGTGACTTCTCCATCACTATCATCATCAGGTTCAATAATTCCTGTCAAAGCTGTAACATGCTTTGCTGACTTAATTTCACTTTCACTATCAGAGTCAGACCAAGAAACTGTCATGCCCTTCTTCTGCTTCTTCAAGAATGTGGGACACTCTTTCTTGACATGTCCATACCCTTCACATTCAATGCACTGAACTCCTTTATCTTGGGCAGTCTTCTCTTCATCCTTCTCTTTTGCCTTGCTGTTGTCAGAAGAGATGTTCCTGACATTAGGCCTGGAGTTATTGTTCATCCTCTTGAACACTTTGTTGAACTGTCTTCCCAACATAACTATGGCTTGAGACAGATCCTCCTGAGACTCATCATCTATAACTTTCTTAACTTCTGCAGGAGTGGAAACCAAGGCTATACTTTTGGGCTTCTTTTCAGGTTCTTCCTCATTCAAACCAAGCTCAAAAGTTTGAAGAGATCCAATGAGCTCATCAACCCTCATCTTGCTGATGACTTGTGATTCTTCAATGGCAGTTACCTTCATCTTGTACTTCTTAGGAAGAGACCTCAGGATTTTCCTTACAAGCTTTTCTTCTGACATCTTTTCTCCAAGGGCACTGTATGCATTAGCCAGCTCAAGCACACTCATATGGAAGTCATGGATAGTCTCCTCTTCCTTTATCTTCAGACTCTCAAACTTCGATGTTAGAAGCTGGAGTCTTGACATCTTAACTCTAGATGTTCCTTCATGAGTGGCCTTCAAAATATCCCATGCTTTCTTAGCAACCTCACAGGTATTAATTAACCTGAAAATATTCTTATCCACTCCATTGAAGATTGCATTTAAAGCTTTGGAATTTCCAAGGGCAAGCTCATCTTCTTCCTTGGTCCATTCTTCTTCCGGCTTCAGGTTTGAGGTTCCCTCTTTATCTTTGCCAGCATCATCTTTTTCAAACACCACAGGAGCTTTCCATTCTTTAATGACAACCTTGCAACCTCTGCTGTCCAATGACTTTAAGAAAGTAGTCATTCTAGGCTTCCAATACTCATAGTTTGAGCCATCCAATATAGGGGGTCTGTTGACAAATCCTCCAACCTCTTTGTCCATCTTCACACCAGAAAGTATCTTCCCCAGATCTCACCCAGAGCCAGACAGGATGTCTGCTCTGATACCAATTGAAATTCTGGTTCCAGACGTGTAATGTTAAGGTGCGATGTCACAACAACACACTCTGCATAATGGTAAGCAATAACAATAAATAAATCAACACAATGATTTGTTCACCCAGTTCGGTTTAACTACCTACGTCTGGGGGCTACCAAGCCAGGGATGAATTTCACTACTTGTAGAATTAAATTACAGACTCAACAACCCAGTTGACAATCTCCTAATCTTAATTCCTACTAGTGACTTTCTACCTAAGAAACCACTTAGATATGAGAACACTACTCAGTCCCTAAAACCACTCAAAGAACAACCTCTTTGAGAAACCTTGATCTTGCTTCCTAGCTTCGATCAAGTCACACAACTCTCTTTGCTTCACAGCTTTAGAGAGGACAGAAAACGACACAGCAATTCACCCTAGAATTTTGGTTATACACCTCGTACAAAATACTCAAGACACTCAGCCTCTGCTCTTGATCTTCTCTCCATATTTCTGTACCTTTTTCCTTTGGTCTTGTGCGCTTTATATAGCTCCTGAATTGGGCTTGGACTTGTCACAATATATGATCAGATTTGTTAATTAAAACTGAATCTTCAAAACAGATTTTATCCCCAAAATCTTTTTAAATCTTTAACCTTTTAATTCTCCAACAGACCTGCAGTCAAATCTCCCATGTAACAGAAAATATCTATCCCAAGATATTCTCATCCAATGAGTCAACCACTCTCCACAATTTCAGCTAATACGCGTACCCTAATAACAACAAGCCCATGCTGTTATCAATTCTGTAGATCTAATGTCACAACATCGCCATGTGACATCAGACATCCACTTAAACAACTTAACACAGCCCAGTGTTAAGCACAATGTTGTGACATCAAGCCCATGACATCAAACATTGTTAGCCTTCACAACTTAGTACAGCCCAGTACTAAGACTCATCAAACACTGTTAACCTTCACAACTTAGTACAGCCTAGTACTAAGACTCAATGTTGCAACACCATGACATCAACATTGAACACCTTGTTGTTTTACCAAAATTCTAGCCAATCTAGGAACTTACAAAAAGAAACTGAGACCAGTTCCGTGGTAGGAAACCAGGATCGGGGGGAAGTTTATTTCAGCAACTGAGACCAGTTCCTTGGGGGGAAACCAGGATCGAGGGGAAGTTTGTTTCCGAAACTAAGACCAGTTCCTTGGTAGGAAACCAGGATCGAGGGGAAGTTTGTTTCCGAAACTAAGACCAGTTCCTTGGTAGGAAACCAGGATCGAGGGGAAGTTTGTTTCCGAAACTAAGACCAGTTCCTTGGTAGGAAACCAGGATCGAGGGGAAGTTTACCTTTTCTAAGCATCATTGCTTAGTCAAAGCAGATGAATGCACGAACTGCCATTCGTAGCCATCAAAATTTTGGGTATTCCGATATTTAATCCTCTTGCACCCTGAATGCCCGAATACCTTCGTCATTCACACCTTCGGGTCCAAGAAGATTAAATAGGGGCATCTGTCATACCCAAAATTTTGACCACTAAGATTTCTCATCATTGTGCAAATCATCATCACAATATGGAGGAACCATTATGTTTTATCAGTCTCCCCAAAGATGGGTGAGCATCCACTACAATCAAAATTAGGGTTTTAAGCCCTCTCAGAGCCTTAGACAAAGGATCAATCAAGGAATGACATGATCTTCAACTTGTCTAACCTCTCAAACATCCACAATGGATCAAAAAGGACTCCCACTTCAAGGATTAAGCACAAGGTTGCTCCCTTCCAGGTGGATCAAGTTTCAAGATCGCCAGTGTCACCAAATTAGGGTTTTGGTCGACTAGGGCCTCTAGATGGAAAGTTTCATCTGGACATAAGCCAAAGATCCAAAACACAACCTAATGTACTCCATGGAACCTCATGGACCCAAGCATCAAGTCAATTTGACCTCAGGAGATGCATACATCAAAAATCAGGAATTAGGGTTTCTTGACCTAATTCACCCCTAAGTTGACTTTTGGGACAAATCAAGAGCCAAGACCTCAAGAAATGATTTGAGGGTCTCTAATGAACTATATTGATCCATTTGGAACAATGGATTAATCCAAGAAGCTTGAGCAACAAGTCTCATTTTCATCTGCACCACAATTAGGGTTTCGCGAGGAAAGTCAACTGTAACTTTGACTTTTGACCAGGACATGCTCCCAAACTCTAGGACATGCCCCAATATACCCTATGACACCCATGGAACATGTCCATCAAGTTTGATTTAGGTCAAGGACATGATTTCCTGAAGAATTGCACAGTTTGGAATTCATCTGATAAAAAGTCAACTGTGCACAAAAGTCAACTTTGACTTTTTGAGATTTTTCACCAAAATGGATTTTTAACCCTAAAATGATGTTAATGTATGATTTGAATCATCATTCCTCAAGAAAAATCAAAGAATGTTGGATAACTTGTAAAAGGGGTAACAATAAAACTTAGAAATTTTTCTAAGTTATGGAAAAAGTACCACTAATGCACCAACTTTGGAGGATCATAACTCCTAAACCACATGGCCATTTTTTTTCAACCAAAGATGGATTTGTAGCCCTCATTACCCTCTACAAAAACTTCAAATAGACCTAAGGCCAATTCATTAAGGATTTTGAGTTATGGAGTGATCAAAATCAAGAAATCACACTTTGTTCCAACACTTAGTGAAAATTTCACTAAGTCAGATTTTGCTTCACTTTTTGCCAAATGTAGAGGGATTTTTCACTTGGAATCAAAAGAGATCAAAACCAAACTTGTTCAAACAGTTGTTGTATCATGTAAGGGCTTTCCAAAATGGCCAAGAACATTGCCAAATTCAACTTACCCCATGAGATATGACATTGTCAAGTTGCCTTGCTGAAATCTATCAAAGGCAAGGCAGATTTTGCATTTTGGCTCGATTTGCCAAAATCAGCCAAATTCAAATGCTCATATCCACTTGGACACATCTTAGGATTGAATCTAAAGGGGACAATCACTGAGTCAAGCCTCCAAAGTCCATGGAACAAGAAATAGCATGTTGGACCTTGAATGGCCAAAATAGGGACAAGACTCCAAATTTGGATTGAAGCATTCAATGGAAGCATCAAGGTGACATGGACTGAGCCATTCTCATCTGAAATTAGTCAAGACTTATCCAAGACCAAGGGAACCAAAGCTCTGTGCCCTAACCTCTAGTCAATGGCTAGAGGAGACTTGGATTTTCATTTGCCAACATTGGCCAAACCTACTTACCAGCTGCCATTCACTATTCCTTGCAAAACAAACTTGCTCTACTATAAATAGAGCTCAATTGTGATCAATTTGAGTACACCAAAGCCATCAAACAGATGCTTTCCTCAAAATCTCTTCTTTCACTCCAATTTTGCCTTCTAAGGCAAGTCACTATCGAGTTTTGAGTTTGAGAGCAATTCCAATCAAACCAATCACTCACACACCTCACATACATTACATATGAGCTGATCAAACACTTAGATCACTTCTGAAACACCAATTTCACAAAATCACCAGCTGGTTGCTCAAATTTTCAACCAAGTTACAGCTGAGGTACCACAAATTGATCCAGCCAATTTCAATCAAGTCCAACCATTCAAACACACTCCATAGGGTGTAGGGAAGTTGTTCTGATCATCACCACTCATCTGTAACACCTCCAAATCAAAAATCACATTGCACTTGCTGTCACGGCTTAGAGGTAAGCATATACTTGGTCATCTCTCAATCTATACATATTTCCTCGCACAATAATTTGGCCATATGTTCATAATCATGCATGGAATGTTTTCCCTCAATTAATTGCATTGTTTGAATCGTGTATCAAAAATCCTAGCCTTCATGCAGAAATTAGGGTTCTTGAGGATTTTTCATGATTTCTTGTTATATGTTTAATTTAAATGAAATTAAGTGTTATAGATGTTATTTCCTTGGTTTTATGGTTGGCATTATTTTGCTAAAACTCATGTAGCAGCAGATGTTGAATGAAGATGTCTAAAAATATGTTTCATTACTCTTTGTTCAACATGTCGTATGAAGATGTTCCATGGCAGCTCATAGGACATCGCATTGTGAAGTCAGTTTTTAATGCAGATTCTGTTACTATGATTTGTAACTGAATATTCTGTGAATATTTGGTTATCCTATGTGGCATCCAAAGCATTTTTGGATTAGGGTTACTTGTTGGTTTTCGGATTTGCTCCTGTTTCTAATTATGGAGACATAATAGGAAACTTTGGATTGAAGACCTATTTTATTGGAGTTAATTTTGCAGATTTGTGAGCAGCCTAATTGCTGCGTTTTTGAAGCCCAATTCAGTCCAGATTACAAGCTATAAATAGACTGATGTAAACTTAGTTTTAGGTGTCGAACTTACATGTATTTTTAGGGTTGTGTGCTTGTGTTTTGTGAGCCTA
Source organism: Lathyrus tuberosus (assembly GCA_022829125.1). Taxonomy (NCBI): domain Eukaryota; kingdom Viridiplantae; phylum Streptophyta; class Magnoliopsida; order Fabales; family Fabaceae; genus Lathyrus; species Lathyrus tuberosus. The sequence goes on from JALAZF010000497.1 coordinate 799,804, forward strand.
ACTGGTATCTTATGATAACAGTATAAGGACTGTAGTGTAAGTTGTGTAAGGTTGCTCATAAGCTTTTAAGCATTGAGTAGGCGTGTGTTAATTCTCATAAGCTGTGAAGTATTGAGAATTTGTGTTTCGACCATTGTTATTTATCTTGTAAGGAACCAGTCACGGGTTGTGATTGAAGAGGGATTTGAGGAGGGCCTCATACCTAAGGGAGTCTTAGGTAGAAGTCATAGGAAGGGTAGTGATTAAGTGAGCTGATTGAACCGGGTGTGGTTATCAGTGAATTGATACAATCGAATATTGATTTCATCCCTGGCTTGGTAGCCCCCAGATGTAGGGTAGTTAGATCTGAACTGGGTTAACAATTTCTGGTGTTCTTTACATTTTATGCACACTTTTGCATTGAGCTTGTTCATTGTTGTTGTTGTATATCAGTGTCTCGACATCTCGATAGGACATCTGATATACAGGCCAGAATTTCAATTGGCATCAAGAGCTTGCACCCTTTGTTGTTTCTGGGTGAGATTCAGGGAAGGTACTTTCTGGTATAATGGACAAGGATGGAGGAGCTCTGAATAAACCACCTTTGCTGGATGGCTCTAACTATGAGTATTGGAAACCTAGGATGATAGCCTTCATCAAGTCCATGGATGATCAAGCATGGAAAGCGGTTATCAAAGGTTGGGAGCCTCCAAAGGTAAGAGATGGAGAAGGAAATCTTACTGATGTTCTGAAGGAAGAAGAGGACTGGGATGATGCTGACTATAAAGGATCTATTGGAAATTATAAAGCCATGAATGCATTGTTCAATGGTGTCAACAGAAATATCTTCAGGCTGATTGAGCATTATACTATTGCCAAAGAGGCTTGGCAGGTCTTGAAAGTTGTTCATGAAGGGACCTCAAATATGAAAATGTCAAAGCTTCAGCTTCTCACTAGCAAGTTTGAGAGTTTGAAGATGAAAGAGGATGAGGACATTCATGATTTTCATATGAACATTATTGAGATAGCTAATGCCTCTAGTGCCTTAGGAGAAAAGATGTCTGACAGCAAGCTGGTCAGGAAGATTCTCAGGTCTCTTCCTAAGAGATTTGATATGAAGGTTACTGCTATAGAGGAAGCTCAGGACATTGACAAGATGAAGGTGGATGAGCTTATGGGATCACTCCAAACTTTTGAGTTAGGACTCGGTGAAAAAGCTGAAAAGAAGAAGAGTATTGCATTTGTGTCAAGTGCTGATGACTCAGATGATGAAGGAAAACTGGTCAAAGATGAAGATGTGTATAAAGATTTGGTATTACTTGGTAAACAATTTAACAAAGTGTTGAAGAGGATTGACTGGAAGTCGAGAGCTAATGCTCAGAACAAGTCACTTGACATCAGAAAGAATCAGGATGGAGGCAGTACTGAAGAAGACTCTAATCAAGGGAAGAGAGTTCAATGCTATGAATGTGAGGGATATGGGCACATAAAGACTGAGTGTCCCGCATATCTCAAAAGGCAGAAGAAGGGCCTATCCGTGTCTTGGTCAGAAGGAGAGTCTGAGAGTGATATTGAAGAAGAATCAGTAAAATTGGTGACAGCTTTGACTGGAGTATGTAAGGTTGATGAAGAAACTTCTTGTGAATCTGACTCTGACAAAGAATCTTATGTTGGAGAACTTACTAAGGAAGAAGTATTCTCAGGGTTTTCAGAACTGTGTATCAAGAATGAAGAAAGGTGCCAGATTATATTGGAGCATAAGATCTTGATAGCTCAACTGGAAGCTGAGAAGGTAGAACATCTATCAACCATTGCTGATTTGAAGGAGGAGGTTGAATGGCAAAAGTAAAAACTTTACAATATGACCAAATCTATAAGAATGCTGAACAATGGTACCACGCAGCTGGATGAGATCCTTCAGAATGGGAAAGAAGCTAGAAATGTGCAAGGCCTTGGTTTTAACAATCAAGCAGAGACTTCCAAGAAGACTGTATTGAAGTTTGTTCCTCAGAAAATAAAGCAAGAACTGGAGATGTCAAATCACATGTTTCAACATCAGAAGAAAAGAGTTTGTAGATCAAAGTATAAACCATGGAGATGCCATTACTGTGGCAAGATTGGTCACTTAAAGTTCTTTTGCTACAAACTGCACGGCTATCCCAAAACTTCTCAGCAACAAAATAAAGAACAGAGTTGGGGTAAAGTGAAGAGAAGATGGATTCCTAGACAAATGATGGCTGGCCTCATAGCACATACTTCTCTTAGAGCATCTGCAAGAGAAGATTGGTACTTTGACAGTGGTTGTTCAAGACACATGACTGGTGTTAAGAAGTTCTTGTCAGACATTAAGCCTCACTCCACCAATTATGTCACCTTTGGGGATGGATCAAAGGGTGAGATAAAAGGTGTCGGAAAGCTGGACTACACAGGACAACCAAATCTTGATCGAGTTCTCTATGTCAAAGGACTGGCCGCAAACTTAATCAGTATAAGCCAATTGTGTGATGTAGGGTTCAAGGTAAATTTCACCAAATCTGAATGTCTAATAACCAATGTGAAAGATGAAGTTGTTATGAAGGGGACCAGGTCTAAGGATAACTGCTATCTGTGGAATCCTCAAGAACCTGAAAATCTGTCTACTTGTTTGATGACAAAGGAAGATGAAACCAAACTGTGGCATCTGAAATTGGGTCACTTACACCTGAAAGGGATGAAGAAGGTTATGTCAAGTGAAGTTGTTCGAGGTATTCCCAAGCTGAAGATTGATGAGGGACAAAATATGTGGTGAATGTCAAGTTGGGAAGCAAACAAGGGTGTCACACAAGAAGCTTCAACATCTTACCACAACTTCTAGAGTTCTAGAACTTCTTCACATGGACCTAATGGGACCTATGCAGGTTGAAAGTCTTGGTGGGAAGAAGTATGCCTATGTTGTCGTAGATGACTACTCTAGATTCACTTGGATAAGTTTTATCAGAGAAAAGTCTGAAGTGTTTGCAGCTTTTAAAGAATTGTGTCAAAGAATTCAACGGGAAAAGGATTGTGGTGTTGTTCGAATCAGAAGTGACCATGGGATAGAATTCGAAAATAGTAGATTTGAAGAGTTCTGCTTATCTGAGGGAATCATTCATGAATTCTCATCACCAATCACTCCTCAGCAGAATGGTGTGATGGAACGCAAGAACAGGACCATACAAGAATGTGCAAGAGTCATGATTCATGCCAAAAAGCTTCCATATCATTTTTGGGCTGAAGCCATGAATACTGCTTGCTATATACACAATAGGGTGACTATCAGATCAGGTACCTCTGTCACTCTTTATGAGCTATGGAAAGGTAGAAAGCCAAATGTGAAGTATTTCCATGTGTTTGGTAGTAAGTGTTACATCTTAGCGGATCGTGAGCAAAGGCGAAAGATGGATCCTAAGAGTGAGGAAGGAATATTTTTAGGTTACTCTACAAACAGTAAATCATATAGGGTATTCAATTCCAGAACTCAGATGATGATGGAATCCATAAATGTGGTGGTTGATGATTCTGGCAACGATGAAGATGTCCCAGATGATGTTGGAGCATGTCTTCCCATGAACAATGAAAACTCTTCAGACATTGAGTCTGCTCAAGAAATCAACACCAGACCCGAGAATGAAGAGGTAGAGGATACTAACAGGGGACCCTCTATAAGGATTCCGAAGGATCACCCTAGGGAATTAATTATTGGAGATCTGAATGAAGGTGTAAGAACCAGAAGAAGGGAGACTGTGTCAAATGCTTACTTTGTGTCAAAGATCGAACCAAAGAATGTCAAAGAAGCATTAACAGATGAGTTCTGGATAAGTGCCATGCAAGATGAACTGTGTCAGTTCAAGAGGAATGAAGTTTGGGAACTGGTACCACGACCAGCAGGAACAAATGTGATTGGAACAAAATGGGTGTATAAGAATAAGTATGATGAGCAAGGAGTTGTCACCAGGAACAAAGCCAGATTAGTAGCTCAAGGATACACACAGATTGAAGGAGTAGACTTCGATGAAACATTTGCGCCTGTGGCTCGGTTGGAATCCATCAGATTGTTGCTAGGAGTGGCATGTTTGTTAAAATTCAGACTGTTTCAAATGGATGTCAAGAGTGTTTTTCTAAATGGGTATCTTAATGAGGAAGTCTATGTTGAGCAACCTAAAGGGTTTGTGGATCCAAAATTTCCTGATCATGTTTACAAGCTGAAGAAGGCTCTATATGGGCTGAAACAAGCTCCACGAGCTTGGTATGAAAGACTGACTGAGTTCTTAGTTAACAATGGGTACAGGAAGGGTTGTATTGATAAAACTCTTTTTGTCAAGGAGAAGGATGGGAAACTAATGATTGCTCAGATTTATGTAGATGATATTGTGTTTGGCGGGATGTCGGATGAAATGGTCCAACATTTTGTCACTCAAATGCAGTTTGAATTTGAGATGAGCTTAGTGGGTGAATTGACCTACTTCCTTGGATTACAAGTCAAGCAGATGGAAGACTCCATTTTTATTTGTCAGAGAAAATATGCGAGGAACATTGTGACAAAGTTTGGGCTGGATAATGCCAAGCATAAGAGGACTCCAGCTCCTACTCACTTGAAGTTATCCAAAGATGAAAAGGGAGTGGATGTTGAAGAAAGTCTGTATAGAAGTATGATTGGCAGTCTGCTGTATCTTACAGCAAGTAGGCCAGACATCACTTTTGCTGTTGGTGTGTGTGCAAGATATCAAGCAGAACCCAAGGTCAGTCACATCAATCAAGTGAAAAGAATTCTAAAGTATGTGAGTGGTACATGTGATTATGGGTTGCTTTACTCCCATGACTCAAGTCCCATTTTATTAGGATATTGTGATGCTGATTGGGCTGGAAGTGCTGACGATAGGAAGAGTACCTCTGGTGGATGCTTCTTTCTAGGAAATAATCTTATTTCATGGTTTAGCAAGAAGCAGAATTCAGTATCCCTTTCTACTGCTGAAGCTGAGTACATAGCAGCTGGTAGTAGTTGTGCGCAACTGGTATGGATGAAGCAGATGCTGTCAGAGTATAATGTCACACAAGATGTCATGACACTATTTTGTGACAACCTGAGTGCTATTAATATTTCCAAAAATCCCATTCAACATAGCAGGACAAAGCACATTGACATCAGGCATCACTTCATCAGAGAACTTGTGGAGGACAAAGTCATAACTCTTGAGCATGTGAGCACAGAAAATCAGCTTGCTGACATATTTACCAAGGCTCTGGATGCAGTTCAGTTTGAAAACCTGAGGAGCAGACTTGGGGTGTGCATTCATGAAGACCTATAGCAATCAATGTGCTTTCTGGCTGCCAGACTGAAAAGACTAAAGGAGGTTCTGGTAGTGCAGTGTGTGAATGAAGGGAAAATGCTGAAGTATGTGCATGACATTTGGGCATGTAATGTGGTGTGCATCTACTTTTTGATGCAGTTTACTCTGGATTCATTTTACTTTGACTTATTCTACTAGCCTTTGTCATATTTATGGCTAAAAGGGGGAGTAGTATGTTGTGTATCTTGTGCGATTGCTTGTGTGGGGAGTGTGTGTGCTGCAGGTGCAGCTGAGGTTGCTGCTGTTGAGGGGGAGTTGCTATGATGAGATGTTTGCTGGACTGTGTGTGTATGCAGCTGAGGGGGAATGCAGCTGAGGGAGAGTTTTTTTTGTGTGTGCAGCTGAGGGGGAGTTATTTTTGCTGCTATTAATGATGTTTTCTTCCGCTACTGATACTGATGGTGTTTAAGTGTGTGTGGAGTTTTAGCCAAAAATAAGCCAAAGGGGGAGATTGTTATTTCATTGGTTTTATGATTGGCATTATTTTGCTAAAACTCATGTAGCAGCAGATGTTGAATGAAGATGTCTAAAAATATGTTTCATTACTCTTTGTTCAACATGTCGTATGAAGATGTTCCATAGCAGCTCATAGGACATCGCGTTGTGAAGTCAGTTTTTAATGCAGATTCTGTTACTATGATTTGTAACTGAATATTCTGTGAATATTTGGTTATCCTATGTGGCATCCAAAGCATTTTTGGATTAGGGTTACTTGTTGGTTTTCGGATTTGCTGCTGTTTCTAATTATGGAGACATAATAGGAAACTTTGGATTGAAGACCTATTTTATTGGAGTTAATTTTGCAGATTTGTGAGCAGCCTAATTGCTGCGTTTTTGAAGCCCAATTCAGTTCAGATTACAAGCTATAAATAGACTGATGTAAACCTAGTTTTAGGTGTCGAACTTACATGTATTTTTAGGGTTGTGTGCTTGTGTTTTGTGAGCCTAACTGGTATCTTATGATAACAGTATAAGGACTGTAGTGTAAGTTGTGTAAGGTTGCTCATAAGCTTTTAAGCATTGAGTAGCTATGTGTTTATTCTCATAAGCTGTGAAGTATTGAGAATTTGTGTTTCGACCATTGTTATTTATCTTGTAAGGAACCAGTCACGGGTTGTGATTGAAGAGGGATTTGAGGAGGGCCTCATACCTAGGGGAGTCTTAGGTAGAAGTCATAGGAAGGGTAGTGATTAAGTGAGATGATTGAACCGGGTGTGGTTATCAGTGAATTGATACTATCGAATATTGATTTCATCCCTGGCTTGGTAGCCCCCAGATGTAGGATAGTTAGATCCGAACTGGGTTAACAATTTCTGGTGTTCTTTACATTTTATGCACACTTTTGTATTGAGCTTGTTCATTGTTGTTGTTGTATATCAGTGTCTCGACATCTCGATAGAACATCTGATATACAGGCCAGAATTTCAATAGACATGATCGTGAGGTTGAGACGAGCATAATGATATGTGGATTGCATGATATAATCAAGTATTCAGTGAGATTGAGGAGAAAATGCAAATCAGCCAAACCCAGAACACACGCGTGTTCTTGGTGTGTTCTTGGCGCCATTTTTGAATAATTCAAATATTTGAATTTTGTGATTTTATTTAATTGATTCAAAAATTAATTTCTCTCTGAGTTTTAATGATTTTGAGTTGATTCTTTTTTTAATAATTCACAAAAATGTTAAAATATTTTATTTTATTAAAAAATCCCAAAAATATTATTTATTTCATATAATTGATATTTTTGCAAAGAATTAATATTTTAATTGTTTTTGACATATTAAATATTTTTTCTACATTGATTTTGCAACTTTTAATGCTTTCTAATTATTTTTTAGGTCAATACTTAATTTTTGAAGCATTAATCCAAAATCAAAATTTGTTTTTCACATGTTAAACAATTTTGATCATTTTAATTGAATTTTTATTCAATTAAATACATTTTTGAAAACAAATTAGGGTTTTTGGATTAATTCAACCCTCATAAATCATTTTCAAAACTTTTTGGGCCTCTAATAGAGTGTAAGACCCAATCCTTTCTTGACCAAAACATTTTGGGCCTCAGTGTATTGTATAAGTCCCGATACCGTCAAAAACAAACGGCGCGATCGTCGCCTATTCAAAAAATCAATTGGGCCTCTCCTTGAGCTATAAGACCCATTCAAACATTTTGGGCCTCTATTAGAGTGTAAGACCCAATCCCCTTTTAACCAAAATCTTTTGGGCCTCACTTATTGTATAAGTCCCTCTGCGTTAAAAGAAAACCTCGGCGCGATCGCCATTTTAAACGGAAAAATCAATTGGGCCTACCCTCGTGTTATAAGCCCCACTCTTTTTCTTTAAAACTCTTTGGGCCTCTTGAGAGAGTGTAAGACCCATCCCTTGTACAGAAAACAATTTTTGGGCCTTAGTCACTTGTATAAGTCCCTCTGTACAAATTCAAGCAGTGCGCTCACTAATAAAATCCTGGGCCTCTCTTTGAGTTGTAAGCCCCAAATCTTTCTTTTTCAAAGCACTTTCTCTTTTGATTTTGAATATACTGTTGTTTTCAATCTTTCTTTGTTGAACAACTAACCAAACAGCATGGAAGCTCTACAACCGAGTAAGTGGTTATCGCTTTCATTTACCGCTTTCATATACATATAAACTGTATTGTGGGGCTGTTTCACTGTAAGTCTTCTTTCATAAACTCATATCAACTGTGTAATAATAGTATAGATATTTAGAGTTTCCCCGGCAACTACGTCTAGAACTAGGTGACGCCGTTTTGTTTAGTCATAGAAATAGACAACTAGATCCCCAATAGGATCACCAGATACAGTCTTCTCTTCGGTTGTCCTCATTAGGAATTGTCAAGAAACTCTATTCCCAGATATGAATGTATTCTCCGTGAATGGCATCTTTGAGTTTCTTCCAAATTCTCGAACTTTCCTGACTTTGATCTATTCTCGGTGAATAGCATTGCCTTGAATTTCTCGGGGTTTGGGGACCCTCGGGCTTCTTAAAAGCATTCGCCTCCTCTTGGGCATCATACAAGGACCCACAGGCTTCCTAAAAGTAACCCCGCCTCCTCTTGGACTTAGTACAAGGACCCTACGGCTTCTTAGAAGTAGTCACAACCTCCTTTTAGGCTTCGTATAATGATTTCTTCCTCCAAGAATGATAGCCTCCTCTTGGGCTTAGTACAAGGACCCGTCGGCTTCTTAAAAGTTTCCAGCCTCCCCTTGGGCTTCGTAAAAATTGTCCCGACGACCTCCTAGAGGTATAGGAACAGAACTTAGTCATCTTCATAGAACAATCCTTTCCAGAGTCTTCTACTGTTTCTCAAAACACAATATAAAAGATGAAACTCTAGACTTGGACAGTCTAATTTCCTTGAGTCTCAGATACATTCTCAAGCTCCCTTCAAGAATAGGAAGGAAACCCGTAGACTCGGACAGTCTCGATCCCCTTCGGATTTCCCGCTTCCTTAAAGAACAGGAATAACCCGGATCCTTGAATCAAATCCATGAGTACAGTATTGCTCATATAAGAACTGATTTCTCTTTAAAATCAGTATACTGGACCTATCGCTTGACTGAAACAGTTACCATAGCCTCCTCTTAGGCTTTGTATAATGATCCTTCTCCAGTCACCATAGCCTCCTCTTGGACTTTATACAATGATTATCCCCAGCGGAGTCAAACAACATTTAGCCTCTCTCTCGGGCTTTGTATGAGACACATAAGAGACTCCCTCGTTGAGTCAATTCCCCTTTCGCCTCCATCTCGGGCTTTATACGAGATACAAAAAGGTTCTTATTGAGCCAAACAAACAACAGCCTCCATCTCGGGCTTCATACGAGATACAAAAAAAACTCCCTTGTTGAGTCAAATAGCCTCCATCTCGGGCTTTATACGAGATACCAAAAGATTCCATCGTTGAGTCAAAACCTTTTAGCCTCTCTCTCGGGCTTTGTACGAGACATATAATAGCCTCCTCTTAGGCTTTGTATAAGAAAACCACTGGTTAATCCAATTAACCTTTTAGCATCAAAGTTGTGCCTCGTTCACAGTACACAAACATCAACAACTCCTTCCTCTTCATCTAATCGCTGTAAGCGGCAAGCCTCTGGATCATCTACATCCATGCCACTGTCCCTCTTTTAGCATGAGAAATTCCTAGAGAAAGATAGCATTACTCTACACTGAGTTAAAGTCTTCTCCTTCAGGTTAAAACCCCCTATAAAGGAAATTATCGCATTGCCGGATTCACAAATCCTGGTTAAAGCACATCTTGGGCTTTGAACAAGATACAAAACACCTTCAGCTTCACATCTTGGGCTTTGAACAAGATACAAATCACCTTTTCGCTTCACGTCTTGGGCTTTGAACAAGACACCAAAACAACCATTTCCTCCCATAGAATAGGAGGAACTACGAACGCTCTGATTTCCCTGTTTTGGATAAACGGGAATACGTAGGCATAAGATTGAAAGAAAAATCTTAGCGAGCACACTAAACAAAAACCCAAAATCCCATATCAAAAGCAGTAATTCAAAAGCATCAGTCCTAACATCCTAATCCTTGTTCCCCGCCAGAAACCTTCTGCCCAGATAAAAAGAAAGAAATCAGTATTGGCGAAAATACAAATAACCAGTACAAAGGCCCCCCCACATTGATAGCATTCGTAACCTAACAGACCGCTGTTTAAACTCAGTATGCAAAGCAGGGTTAATTGGAGACATCTATTTCCCTCCTTCATCAGCTCACAATAGGATAAAAAATGAATCGACCTGTAGTTTTAAGCTCAACCGCAGAGAGCGATCAACGCTTAAGAACCGCGTCCAAAATCGCTCGCTACAGAAAGGAACATTCGGTACATTATTTTACTACTTTGTATGATTTTACAAAAAACTGCGTTTGTATATTATTTTACTATTGTTTATTGTTTTGAATATGCTAAATTTCAGTGTTGGTTTTTAAATTACATTACTCTTGTCTTTGAAATAAACATAAATAAATAAATTCAATTATATAAATTAATAAATGTTTTAATATTTCCTTGAAAATATTCTAATAAGAGTTATGAAATACTCCTCTAGTTTTATATTTTACCTTGTATTTATTATATGATATAAGTTAAAAAATATAATTAATTTTATATAAAAAAAGAAATTAAAAAATTATTTATAAAGTTATACTATATTTAAAAAAAAAAGAGATTAATAATTACATTTTAGTGTCCTTTATAATTTAAATAAATAATAATTTTAAAAATAATTGTTATATTTTTTAAAATAGGCGTAATTTTATTGGAACAGGGCCTCCCAATTATTTGACACATCCCTGTCCCTATCTCACAGAGGGGGCTTAGAGCTTAGAGAGCGGACTCATGGGTTCGGAGAGGGGACCTAGTTCCTGAGTGAACCATTGTTGATTTATACCGTATGCGTAGAGTTGCATCAAGTTGCATGGAGTTTCATTTTTAGTATGAGATGCATATTGAGATAAATGAATATAATATTGAAGTTGTGTGTAATTGGTGTGTGATTGGTATGTGAATGAGTCGTGATTGATGAGTTGCTATAAGAATGTAATTGATATAATGTGATATGAGATTGTGTAGATTATGCTATGTGTTGATATCCTACCTTACAGTATATTCATGTTATTATTGAATGTGATTTCTCACCCCTTCTGTTTAAATGTTGCCTTTACATGGGCATCATGCAGATACTCGAGAGTAGAGTCGTTGTTGTGAGTGGAAGCTTGTTGCTGGAGTTTTTCTTTTAATTCCTTTATTTTAGTTTCGGTTATGCTCTAATATGTAACATTGGGGAGCAATTTATTTGTTTTATGTTGAGATTTCTGAGAGACAACGTATGCTCTCATATTTATGTTTTGGTGTGATAAGCATTTGTAGAAGAATTACGAGTCGATGATTTTTTATTATGATATGATATTTAGTATGAGATTTAAATTGGTGTGTCTTAATTGAGTAATTCCGCTGCTATGATACACTAAGTGAAGGTGAGCATGTGATGGTAAGTGTTGCATGTTTATTTAAATTAAGTGTTACATGATTACCAGGTGTATGTTTCGAGATGTGTAACATCCTATGTGTGAATGTTGTGAAAAATCTCAAATTTATTATGTATTTATGTTATGTGGAAATAGGGTGCTACTTCATAACTCTATAACTTTTCTAAAAATGATTTCAAACTCTAGTTCTAATTCTAAAAGTTTTTCAAATCCAAGTTTTTGTGAAATACACAATTCACCCCCCCCCCCCCTCCCTTGTGTGCAAAAGCACATGTCCAACAACAAGTCTTGTCTTAGGGCTTGATAGAAGTCTCATCAGAAAGGTCCAACGCCTTGCCTGAGGGACTTATAGTCTCATCATCTAGGCAGCATATAATTTCTCCTTAGGGACTTAGACTTCCTAGGCTAATTAAAATCTCTCTTGAGGGACTTAGAGGTTTTTCGGGCGGGATAAAAAATAGAAATCATGCCCAAGTGGCGCGTTCGAAGTCTAGCCTAAGACACTTTGTCACAAGTATTGTTTGAGCGCTTGATACAAGTCCCGCCTGAGAGGTCAAACGCTTTGCCTGAAGGATTTAGAATTTCTTCGAACGAGACCAAACAATATAATTTCTCTTAAAAAAACCTTGATCCCAATATGCCGAACACATCACATATCGCATCAAAGATACTTAAGGCCTCAGGATACTCTTTTATACCAAGGTCTAAAAAGTGTTTTGTCCTCTATTCAGGGCCTTGTGTTAGAGGGATTATGTAGTGTTAGAGGGACTATGTAGTGTTATATTTATATGTCACTTTCGAGGAGGTATAGTTAGTCCCCTAATGCGTCCCTATCATCCAATCATGGGAAACATGGGATACGATGTTTTTGGGGTAGAGAGAAGTCAGAGTTAGTAGCTAACCCACGACCCCATTAGAAATAAGGAATCAACAGTCCACCATTGATTGAGTGAGTGGTAACTTTTTCCAAGGAAACCCTAGGCCCCAAAGGTCTATATAAAATACTTTTCCCCAACTAAAGGGGACAAATCCTAACTCATATACTTATAGATAAGCATCAAACATATAGACAGAGTCTCTCACCTCATAAGAGCAAGTCCTCTAAACCACCATAAACACCAACGTACACGGTTTCTCACCGTCGTGGGTAAGCCCTAACCACCACAATTTATTATACACAAACTAAGAACTATGAGTGCCTTGCCCTGGCATGGGTAACATACACACCTGTACTTCTTAACTAATATATATATATATATATATATATATATATATATATATTCTTGTTTGAAGGATATGGGTTCAAAACCTAATAAATACAAAAATATATTAACATAATAATTATTTACTATTTTTTTATATAAATTATTTTCATAAAATTTAAAAAAAAATTATATTTAGCTTGAAATGATTATTTAATTATAAAAATGAGTGAAAATAAATTTTAATATATATATTTTTAATATAGTATCTAAAAAATAATCATAGTTTATGTCGATTTTTAAAAATTACATGGTATAATACTCTTTCACGTACCATTTCCAACCAATAATGTTATTCTAGGTAACTGATGATTCGTTTTTAATTAGAGAGTGTGACTTAATTAAAAAATATATCTACCATATAAGAAAGAAAAGGGTTCTAAAAAACCCTTTTCTACCCTTTGTTAAAAACATGTCACTTCATCAATCTAAGGGCATTTTGTGTCCTAAAATTACTTCTTGGGACCGATGATGTCATTTGGTTCAATTATAACTATATAGTTATTGTTTTATGTCTTTAATATGTTATGTTTAGATCAATGGATAATGTCATATGGTTGTATTGCAATTGGATTTTCCTTTTTTCCCTTTATTCAAAAACCAATTCAAATTTTAAATTTAAAAGCTCAAATATCTTCTAACACTCTCTCCCTCTCTCTCCCTCTCGTCTTTTCTCTCTCACTCTCTCTCTCTCTTCTTCTTCTACTTCTTCCCTCTCCCTCTTCTTTTTCCTTCTTCCTCTTCTTTAGAGGTCGTAATGATACCTTGCTAAAAGTTGATACTGATTCAAGATATGAAATCAGAAGGGTTAAACTGAATCTTCTCAGTGTTAATTTTTAAGCGGTTTTTTTAGGGTTCTTTCATATTTTATTTAAATATTTGGGTTTCTTTGTTTATGTTTTTTATGTGTTGTGACTTTTATGTTTTATTGGTGTTTTGTTCATGTTGTTAGATTTGCTTCGGGTTATTCTTCTTGCTGATGAAAGTGACGGTGGTGTTGTTCTTAATGAAAAAATAAGATGTTAATTTATGTTTATTTTGTAAAATAGGTTGGCATGCTTATTCGCATGAGGTACCCTTATTTATGAAGGATCACGACACTCATTAAATATTTACTATTTCAGTATTTTAGATATTGTTGTTGGCAGATTAGGGTAAAGTTATCAGATATTTAATAAGTGTGTTATTTTTTATTATATATATCACATTCACTGTTAATCTTTGGTCTGGGTTGATGCAGCCCTTGAAAGATATGATTGAAGGAATCACAATGGATATAAAGAAATCAAGATACAAATTGTGAGATGAATTATATCTTTTTTTGCACCTGATCAACATGGTTTGTTTTGTTTCATTTTAATTATGATTCTGAGTTATCTTTGGTATAATCTACTACATTTATCAATATCTTTTTTATTCAATTTTACAGGAAATTTAACCGATTTTGTTCTTGGGTATGACTCCATTGAGTCCTATGAGGTATGATCATTTCATTATTTTTTTTTCTTTAACTAATTTAGGTTTTCGTTTTTAACAGAGGAAATTATGCATTCATCATGTTTGATTTAAAGTTATAAAAAATCTGAAATGTGTTTATGTTATAAGAAAATATCATTAGAGAGATTAGTTGTTAGAGTGAGATTATTACATGAGTTATCTTTGGTATAGTCAATTACTCTGATTCTGAGTTGTCTTTGGTATAATCTACTACATTTAACACTGTCTTTTTGATTCAATTTTACAGGAAATTTAACTGAAATTGTTCTTGGTTATGATTCCATTGAGTCCAATGATGTATAAGCATTTTTTTTTTCTTTTAACTAATTTAGATTATCGTTTTTAACATAGGAAATTATGTTTTCATAATGTTTGATTTAAAGTTATCAAAAATATAAAATGTTTTTATGTTATAGGAATATATCATTTGGACAGATTAGTTGTTAGAGTGAGATTATTACATGAGTTATCTTTAGTATAATCTACTACTTTGATTCCGAGTTATCTTTGGTATAGTCTACTACATTTAACATTATCTTTTTGATTCAGTTTTACAGGAAATTTAACTGAAATTGTTCTTGGTTATGATTCCATTGAGTCCTATGAGGTATGAGCATTACATTACTTTTTTCCTTAAACTGATTTAGGTTCTCGTTTTTAACAGAGGAAATTATGCATTCACCATGTTTGATTTAAAGTTATAAAAAATATGAAATGTGTTTATGTTATAGGAATACATCATTGAGAGATATTATTTGTTAGACTGAGATTATTACATGAAAGGTTAAAATTTATTGCAGAATGATACATGTTACTTCAGTTCTATTATTGGGAGTCTGGATAATTGGATTGGAGCTAAATTCACTTGGGATGGTAAAACATACAACTTGCAGTTGAATGATCACGGGACCACACTCCATGATAAGTTTCTGATAATGATTTCTTATCATATGCTTGCAATGATTCATTATTATGTAGATATTCTTTTTTATTATTATTGAGTGATGAAATTGCAGTTAACACGAAAGGGTTCGGTGATAATGTATGGACAAATAAAAAGATATTGACAGCAACACAATGTTGTAACAACTTTCTGGGTTATGTTTGAATTACTTGATAACCATCTACTGACATTGGTTTCACATTCGAGAATTAATACAATAGAGAATTAATACAATCGTTGTAATGTACAACATCCCCACAAAACATAGCATATGTCTATTCATAAAACATATCATCCATAACCAATGCATTTATCACAAATGCACATCAAATCACCAATGCTATCACAAGCTCAACACATAATCAATCCATTCACAATTCCCCACACATAATCAATCCATTCATGATTTATGCAAATGCACAGAGACCGACACAACGACTCTATGCAATGCAATGCGGTACCAATTCATCCATCATTCTTATCATTAATTCACTCAGGAATTATTGGAACCATCGCTTGTTACTTAGTGTAACTCCCCGTCGGGCAAATGATGTTCCCCGTCGCTTTAGGTCCTCTTGGTATAAGGCTCACGACGTTTATGGATCGCTTTAGGTCCTCTTTGTATAAGGCACACGATCGTCTATAACGTCGCTTTAGGTCCTCTTTGTATAAGGCACACGGCCGTTATAGCAGATTCCCTCTGGAATCGTTTCGTCGCTCACACCCCACAAGGGTACACGACATCACAAGATGCATATCATGATGCTTGTCATACAAATGACTCATGAAAATTAAATGCATCTTCACAAATCAACAATATGAATTATCTCATCATCATTATTCATCCATTGGAAATCAATTCAAGCACTGCATTTACTTGCCATAAGGCCACCAAATAACACACATTGAATTTCACATAAACAATGCATTTCATCATAATCCACAAACCACAACAATTAGCATTTTAGAATATACACTCATATCAATTCACATCAAGAATTACTCACCATCAACCACAACAATCCTGCAATCATACAATGATATTCACAACACTAGGATTCACGCCACAAAGGCTACCCACAACAACATACATTAATACCATACATTTGTATTCAATTCAACAAAGTATTTTTCCATAAGGCCACAACAATTACAATAACTTATCACATGCTTCAACATCATATAAACCATATAAAAGCTCCACGTCATATAACAACAGCACAACACACTGTAAAACAACGACCGCACGCATTTAACGCGATAAGAACATCTGACAGCACGACTAATTCTCAAAATCAATAATTAATTAAAGCATCTCGTACCCTCCAAACCATTTTTAATAGAAAGAATATTTCATTAGCTTTCCAACGCTTCGAACGGGGGTCAAAACGGACTTACGGTTCAAAAGTTATGAAGAAAACAAAATCTGACATTTTGGAAAAATCTGTGATCATGAGCCGACGCATGGAATCATGAGTCGACGCATAAACCTGGAAATTTCGCCCGGGTCAGTGCACAATGACTATGATTCGACGCACAGTTGCAGGGGGTCGGCGCATAGTTGCAGGTTTTGCTAAAAAACTCAGTTTTCGATCGTTAAATGCCTTCCGGACCTCCGATTTCGATTCCGTAAAAAGTCGCGGTCTCAGAATTCAACATACTATGATATTTTCACCATTAAAAAGCCATCCAACCCATTTTCCATTTTTGAAATATTTTGAAACATAATTTTATCAATTAATCCCAATACCAAACTCGATCAAAACCACTCGAAAACACACAAACAACCATTCCCGATTAATTCCTATCCTCACCCGACTATACTACACAACTTATTCTGCATTCCAACCGTGAAAACATCGATTTCTCACTGTTTCGTCATTATTGCCCTAACTCTCACAAACTATATAACTCAATCCAAAACTCCCTAAATCATACCAACGAGTATTCCTGATTAAACCCAAACATTACTCGACTATTCTACACAATCTATTCCAAATTCTAACCGTTAAAACTCCGATTCTATCGAAATGATCACAATTCCAATCAAGTGAAAAACATATATTTTTCAACCAAACATTCAAACAAATACATATATACATATACAAGCAAGATATAATCGAAACTTCTCACCCTTACCCGATTAATCGAAGTTCAAGCTTTGATTTGGATGATTTCCTCCTCTTCCCCTTCTTCTCTCTTTTCTTTCTCTTCTTTCTCTTTTCTCCTTTTCTCTTCTCTTTGTTTTTCTTCTTCTTTTCTAACTTCCTCTTTTCTCTCTCTTCTCACAAATATATATATATATATATATATATATATATATATATAATACTTATTATATAATATAAATCCAATTGGGTAAAACATCTCCAATTGATATTTGTCTTCCAACACCAATTGATCAATTATTAGAGTTACCTTAAAATACTCTCTATAACAAAATATCTACTTGTATAAAAATATCTAACCCCTCAAAAGACTATTTTACCCTTTTGTTAAAATATCTCCCAAACACTCTCAAAATACGATAAAACATAATAACGATGAAAAATAATATATTGTCAAATAAAAGTCAAGAATAAAATAATGTAAAAACGAAAATAATTAAATCGACTCGATTAAATAAATCGGACAAAACGGGGCATTACATTATACAATGGGGAGTTGTCAATTACCCATCCTATATGTGGTTATCCACAGGTTGTTAGTATTAGGTTTTGCTTTGTACTTGATGGTGTTTATCGGGAAATGGGTTGGGAAAGATTCTTGGGAAATATGAGAGAGAGAGTGAATTTTTGTTGATGTTCGGGTTTTCCGATATTTTTGGTAAGGTACGGGACCAAAGTTTTGATTGGTATGAAGGTACTAGACCTAGAGTTTTGATTGATATGCTTGCTAAGATTTCGCAATATTATGCCTACATATTCCAATTTAAAGAAATGGGGAAATCAGAGCAATCGTAGTTCCTCCTATTCTATGGGAGGAAAAGATGTTTCGGTGTCTTGTTCAAAGCCCAAGATTGAAGCTAAAAGGTTATTTGTGTCTTGTTCAAAGCCCAAGATTGAAGCTAAAAGGTTTGACTGAGAGAGAATTTGTCATCTCTAAAGGGAGACATCTTGCCTGTTTATCACAATTGTTGGGTGACTGTTTATAAAGGAGGATTACTTTAACTGGGATATGAGAATCCAACAATGCCATAATTTCCTTTATGAGGGATTTGTCCTGAAGGAGAAAACTTTAACTCAGTGTAGAGCAATGCCATTTTTCCTTAGGAATTTCTCATGCTAAGAGAGGGACAGTGGCATGGATGTAAATAATCCAGAGGCTTTCTGCTTACAGCAATTAGATGAAAGAGAGGATTTTACCAAGATAAAAGATGGTCAACAACTTGGATATTTGAATCAACAAGTGTGCCACTTATAGCAGTTATCTGGGATTAGGGTTTAATTTGAATATATGTTTTTATATGTGATATACAGAGAAATGACTTCCTACAGAGAGATTTTGATTTCCTCTTAGGGGATGTTGATTTTTGTGTGCCTTGATCAAAGCCCAAGGTTAAAGCTAAGAGATTGATTGACTCCACTAGGAAAGTCCTTATACAAATCCTAAGAGGAGGCTGGAAAATACTGACTCAACAAGAGAGTGTTTATCTATTTTGTACAAAGCCCAATATTGAGGCAAAAAGAGTTGACTCTTCGGGGATATCATTATACAAGGCCTAAGAGGAGGCTAGAAGTTTGACTTTTCCGGGGAAATATTTTGTCTGTCTTGTACAAAGCCCAAGATTGAGGCCAAAAGGGATTTTAACTCCGCTGAGGAGGGTTTGTATGTGTCTTGTACAAAGCCCAAGATTGAGGTTGAAAAGAAGACTGACTCTGTGGGAAAGAAAGCTTTATCTGTCTTGTATAAAGCCCAAGATTGAGGCTAAAAAGAGGATTGACTCTGCTTAGGAAATTTATATGGTGTCTTGTACAAAGCCCAAGATTGAGGCGGAACAAGCTGGAGAAATCATTATACAAAGCCTAAGAGGAGGCTGAAAGAAGTTTAATTCTGCTGAGGATTGTTGAGATCCTGAGGCAGGTCTAAATTGGGGAATTAACTCTTGCTGAGGATTTACAGAAGGGGTGAGATGTCAGATGCCTTGAGGTTTTGATTTGGGATAGTGTTATACTGATGATAAACTGACCCTGGCTAAGGGATTTTTAGGAGAAATACTGGGTTTAAGACTCTACTGGAGATTGATAAAAAATGACCAGGGGTTTATCCTATGTTTGTAAGGAACTTGAGAATGTCTTTGAGATCCAAGAGGGGATTGACTGTCCAAGTCTACTGGTATGGAAGAGTTTTATCCTTGTATGATGCCCAAGAGGAGGTTGGTGGTTTAAGGGATGAGAATTAACCCTAAAATTGGTCTGATATTTGACACTGGAAAGACTGCTCTAGCAAAGGATAACTAAGTTTTGTCCTATATCTTTGAGAGGTCTTCAGGGTCCTTGTATTAAGCCCAAGAGAAGGCATGAGAACTTCTAAGAAGCCGGAGGGTCCTTGTACAAAGCCCAAGAGGAGGCAGGGATGCTTTTAGGAAGCCTGTGGGTCCAAACTTAAGAAAGGTTCAAGAAAAGTTTCACCGAGAATAATCTTTTCATTAGTGAAGAGTTCTAGGGTTTGAAGAAATTCAAGAGAGGTTTGACCGAGAATTAATCCTCTCTGGGGAATTGAACTTATTTAACAATTTCTAATAGTGACAGTCTGAGAAAAGTTTCACCGGAAATAATGCCTTTCTCTTTGTTCCATATTGTTTAAGCCCAAGAGAAGGCAAGACTGTATCTGGAAATCCTATGGGGATCTAGTTTTCATTGTATTAAAGAGTGACCAACTGGCTTTACCTAGTTCTAGACCTAGTTGCCGGGGAAAACTCTAAGAAGATATACAAGTATATATACAGTTGATATATGACAAGTAATTAAAAGGATATGAAAGAAAGACTTACAGGTGAGCAAGCTTCCAGCAATACAATTATATATATATGAAACCATGTAAAGAAAGCTGATAAAACTTACAGGTGAGCAAGCTTCCATTGTAACAGCTGTATGGTTTGTTGTTTAGGAAATTAAAGTTTTGACAACAAACATGGATTTGAACCTAAATAAAAAAGGAAGTTATTTTAAAAAGATTGTTGGGGCTTATACTCGAGGAGAGGCCCAGATGAAAAACAGTAATCGTACCGTTGTTTTATCAACTGTACTGGGGCTTATACAATGACTGAGGCCCAAAAATGTTTTCTGCACAAAGGGATGGGTCTTACAATTCAAGGAGAGGCCCAAAGGTTTGAAAAAATAAAAGAAATGGGACTTACAACACAAGGGTAGGCCCAGATGAAAATATTTTGAAAAGGTGACGATCGCGCCGAGATTTTGAAAACACAGTGGGTCTTATACAATGATTGAGGCCAAAAATTATTTAGGTACAAAAGGGGTTGGATCTTACACTCTATTAGAGGCCCAAAAGGTTATTTTTACACAAGAGATATGGCTTACAACTCAAGGAGAGGCCCAGGTGATTTTTGTTTAAAAGGCGACGACTGCGCCGAAATTTTTAAATCGTATCGGGACTTATACAATGACTGAGGCCCAAATAGTTTTTCTACAAAGGGGGGTTGGGTCTTACATTCTATTAGAGGCCCAAAATTTGTTTTAAAAGATTTGTTATGGTGATAGTGATCAAAATCCTAATTTTTCGTTTTAAAATGTATTTTAATTGAATAAAAATTCAATTAAAATAATCAACCATGTGAAAAAAGGTTGTGATCTTGGATTTATATTTAGAAAATCATGTTTCATTCATGGGATGATTTAAAAATCATTTGAATTTTGCAAAACCAAGAGAAAGAAATATTTCTAATGTTTAAAAACAAATAAACATATAATTATTTACAAAAATAACAAATATATGAAATAAATAATATTTTTGTGAAATTTTCATGGAATAAAATATTTTAATATTTTTGGGAATTTTTAGAAAAAGAACCAATAAAAAATAATTAAAATTGAGAGAGAAATTAATTTTTCAATTAATTAACAAAACATGAAAATAATGAAAAATAACACGAAGGTGAAAAATGGCAAAAAAGGTCTGGGTGGGGTTTGAACCCACGACCTTGACAACAAACACACATGCGCGCTACCACTGGGTGGTGATACATCCGTGTATCAAAACCACCCCATTAATTCTTAAGGCATGCCTTATTTCTAGGCCTGGGCAAGGCAAGGCAAGCTTTTGAGCAATTTACGTGAAGCCTCTAACTTTCTCATTTCTCCATGGATTGGGACAAAATTTAGGTTCATCTGACCTATAATTTCATGAGGAATCCAATGGTGCCCTTGGAATTTTTAGAAAATGTTTCCTCCTCAAAATCCGATAGTGATTTCAAAATAGGCCTATTTTTGCATGTTCTATGCTAACTCATGGTACAAGCAAGAATTATATGGCAAATTGGTTCAAACACAACATATACAACATGTATGAGATGTTTATGATCAGTAGACATCAAAGGAATGCATAATTCAAAGAGTTCAAGTTGTCATGCACTTACCTCTTAGTGCTTTTTGTGCTATTTGCCAAGTCCCTTGCGCCAGAAGTAATTTGATGCTTTGGACACTCTCAATTGATCCCTTAGAAGCTTTTAGAATAATTAGAACCAGCTGGAATCCTCAGGAACAAGTTGTGGCACTTTCTTGCAAAAGGGGCAAAAGTGACCAATATGGCAACTCTCTCAAATGGTGTTCCAGATAAGGGGAACCATTTGGGACAGTTTGAGGATGATATTTGGAGTGTGTTTGAGGCTTTGTTTGGTTTTGGAAGTGACTGAATCAAGACATGGCTTGAAAAATGCAGAAAAGTCCAATTTTGAGGTTTTGGAAGTGGATTTTCTGATTTTGGTGTTTCAGATCAAAGGTGAGTGTTTGGACAGCTTAGATACAACATATTAGAGGTGTTTGGATCATGAGCTGTGCTGGAATTGCTCTCTAACTCAAAAACTCAGACATACCTTGCAAAAGAAGGCATTTTGGCCTAAAGAAAGAGATTTTGAGGAAAGCAAGGGTTGTAGTTCTTTGGTGTACTCAAACTGAGCACAAATGAGCTTTATTTATAGTAGAGCAAATTTGTTTTACAAGCAATAGTGAATGGCAGTTGCAGCAGACCTTTGGCCAATGTTGAGCAAAAGGAATCTTAAGTCTCCTCTTGCCATTGACTTGAGGTTAGGGCACAGGCCTGTGGTCCTATGATTCACTGCTGATCCTTGACTCATTCAGTTAGGAATATGTTAGTCCATGCCACCTTGGTGTATCCAATAAATGCATTGACACAAAATTGGAGTCTTGGTACCTTTTTAGCCTTTTTAGGTTTGTTATGGCTAATGTAGATTCTTGGACTTTGGAGGCTTGGGGATCAGATCATTATCCTTTTGTTTAATCCTCAGATGTGTCCAAAATGATGACAAGGTTTGGAGTTGTTCAAATTTACCAAATCGAGCAAAACAACAAAATCTGCCAAAATCTGCCTTGCCTAGGACAGTTGGAAATGGTGATTTTGAAGGATTCATATCTCCCTGATCAGGTTGAGTTATGGGAGGCTCTTGTGCTTTTTAGAAATCCCTCATATGATACAAAACATGTGTGATCATAGTTTGTTTTGAAACTCTTTGGATCCAACTGAAAAAACATCATGAACATTGATGTTCAAGGCTGGTAACTTAGGCAGATTTTCACTAAGTGTTGGAAAAAGTGTTATTTTCATGTTTTTGTCATTTTGATCACTTCATAACTTAAAATCCATAAAGAATTGGAGTCTGAGGTAGTTGAAGCTTTTGTAGGGTGTAGCAAGACCTACAAATCCAGCTTTGGATCACCCAAAATGGTTGCTTGGATCTCAAGTTATGGTCCTTGGAAGTTGGTACCAAAACCACATTTATTCCATAACTTAGAAAAATTTTGGTTTCTCAAGGTTGCCCCTTTTGCAAGAAACCTCACTTTTCTTGATTTTTCTTGATGGATGATGATCAATGTCACAAATTAACATTGTTTCGGACTTAGGGGAATCATATTTGTGAAAAATTCCAAAAAGTCAAACTAGATTTTGTGCACAGTTGACTTTTTTATCGGATAAAATCCAAACTGTGTGATCCTCTGAGAAATCAAGTCCTTGACCTAAATAAAACCTAATGGATGGATTACATAGGTGTTTTAGGGTGTATTGAATCATGTCCCAAGGTTTGGGAGCATGTCTTGGTCAAAAGTCAAAGGTACAATTGACTTTTTTCCTTAAAACCCTAATTGTGGTCCCGATGAAATTGAAACTTGTGAATCTAGCTTCTTGAATAAATCCATGGTTGTAAATGGATCAATGTGGTGTATTTGAACCCCTCAAATCATGTCTTGAGGTCTTGGCTCATGCTTTGTCCCAAAAGTCAACTTAGGCGTGAATTAGGTCAAGAAACCCTAATTCCTGATTTTTTGTGTATGCATCCCCTGAGGCTAAATTGACTTGAGGATTGGGTCCATGAGGTCCCTTGGAGTAACGTGGGTTGTGCTTTGAAGCATTGGTTCATGCCCAGAGGAAAATTTTCATCTGGAGGCCTTTGTCGACCAAAACCCTAATTTGGTGACACTGTCGATCTTGAGGCTTGTTCCACTTGGAATGTTGCAACCTTGTGCTTGATTCTTGATGTGGGAGTCCTCAAGATCCTTTATGGGTGTTTGATAGGTTAGACAAGTTAAAGATCATGTCATTTCTTGATTGATCCTTTGTCTAAGTGCTCTGAGAGCGCTTGAAACCCTAATTCTTGATTGTAGTGAATGCTCAACCATCCTTGAGGAGATTGATGAGGAAAGAAGGTACATCCATATTGTGGTGATGTCTTACACAATGATGGGAAATATTGGTGGTCAAAATTTGGGGTATGACAACGTGCCACAAGAGATTTTTGTGAATCAGCTCGAAGGTGAGGTGGCACACATGAACGTTGGGAATGGCTTGGGTTTTACTGATCTAGATTTGACTCCCACAGGGAGGAATCACAATAACGCTCTGCACATCTCCATGGAGTGCAGCGGATTATTTTTATCGCATGTGTTAGTGGATACTGGTTTATTGTTAAATGTTCTTCCGAAAAAGGCACTCGTGAAGTTCGACACACAGGGGTTGATTTACACGCCTAGTGATTTGGTGGTGCGTGTTTTTGATGGTTCCAAGAGATCCGTGTTCGGAGAAGTTGTTATGCCCATCAAGGTGGGGCCGGAAGTTTTCAACACAACTTTCTATATTATGGATATTCAGCCAGCATATAGTTATTTGTTGGGCCGCCCCTGGATTCATCATGTTGGGGCAATGACATCAACGTTGCATTAGAAATTGAAGTATATGGTTGAAGGTAAGGTAGTCACAGTGTGTGGTGAGGAGGACATAATGGTTAGTCACTTGTCGACCTTCAAATATGTGGAAGTTGATGGAGAAATTCACGAAACTTTATGTTAGGTTTTTCAAGCCGTTCAGATTCCGAAGGAGCCTTCTGTGGAGGTTAAAGAGCCTGAAGTTTCAATGTATTCATTCAAAGATATGCACACATTAGTAGAGTCTGGTGATTCTCAGGGGTGGGGCCAGGTTCTGGAAATTCCAAAGAAGCAGGATTAGCATGGTTTGGGGTACAAGCCATCCAAGCCGTCTCAAGAACCTCCAAGTTATAGTGGTTCGGTCCGGTTTACCAGTGCTGAGGTATTTTTCAAGATAATCAATGCTATTGGGAATGATGAAGGTGACAGTGATTGCGATATGGATGAGTGGAACCTCCCATGTGTTCCTGGATAGGAGTTGCGCAACTGGTATACCGAGGAAGTCATCCAAGTCACCGGCGAAGAGTAATTGTTATTTTTTTTTCATATGTTAAGTCCTACGTTCTACCCAAGACGTAGTGACTCATTCTGTAGGGCCACAATGTTTTGCTTTTAATGTCATCATTGAATAACAGACGTTTTTGGATTTGAATGTTTTGCTCCCTGTTTTTCCTTCTTTTGCTTTTCCTTCTTTTTCCTTCTTTCAGGTTTGAGAAATAAACTATTTGACTAACAAGCTATTAAAGATTCTGGGAGCCTTTAGCTCAATTCTATGAGACATGTTGTATGTGCAAAGTGTCATACCCTAAATTTTGACCCTAAGACTTCACACCATTGTGCAAATCATCACCACAATATGGATGTACTTTCATGCCTCACTAATCCTCTCAAAGATTGTTGAGTGTTCACTCTAGCCAAGAATTAGGGTTTCAAGCCCTACAGAGGATTCAGGCAAAGGATTAATCAAGAATTGACATGATCTTCAACTTATCAAGCCTCTCAATCATTCATGAAGGACAAGAAGTCCTCAACATCAAGAATCAAGCACAAGATTGCATCATTTCAAGTTGATCAAGCCTCAAGACCATCAGTGTCACCAAATTAGGGTTTTGGTCGACCAAGGCTTCTAGAGGGAAATTTCCATCTGGGCATGAGCCAAGACCTCAAGATATGTTTCAAGGACCTCAAAAACATCATATTATTCCATTCATATGATTGGATTGATTCAAAGAACTTGATTCATAAATAATGCAAGAATTCAAATCCATCTGAGCCACAAACTAGGGTTTTGATGGAAAGTCAACCATACCTTTGACTTTTGGCCAAGACAAGATCTCAAACCTTGGGATATGACTCAAGACACTCAAATATACCCTTGAAGTCCATTAATAAGTTTAAAATCACATTGGGACATCTATTCATTGAAAATCAGGAATTAGGGTTTCTCTGCACAAAATTCATCTGAGACCCAAAAGTCAATGTTTGATTTTTTGGCCAAAAAAGTTCATCATGAACCATTATACAAGAAAATATGATCAATTGTTGCATTTGAACAAGATTTGATCAAGAAATCAAGGTAACTTGTAAAAGGGGCTATGTTGAGAAAGTGAAAATTTCACTGAGTTACGGAAAAAAAAGTTTAAGTACCCAACTTCCAAAAGCCATAACTTCCAAATCAAGCAACCATTTTCTTAGATCCAAAGCATAAATGATAGATCTCATCACATACTACAAAAGTGAAAAACTGAGCCATGGTCAAAAAATGCTTGGATTTTAAGTTATGAAGTGATCAAAATCAAGAAAAGTATAAAATGAACTTCAACACTTAGTGAAATTCTGCCTAAGGTAAGAACAGTCAAAACATCAAAATGTGGAGGGATTTTTCACCATGATCCAAGATGAATCAAGTCCAATGGTGAACATCAAAGTAGAAGTACATCATCCCAGCTTTCCAAAGAACCCAAGAGCATGAGATAACTCCACTTGAGCAAAGGGTTATGGAGGTCTTAATACATGTTGCTGCAAACTGTTTTGCAAAATCAATTTTGGTCATATCTTGTACTACACGATTTTGAAGTCAAGTGCAATGGTCATGATCATACCAATTCAACATGGATCAGAATGAGTTACCACAAACCTGCAAGATCAAGTGATGAGTCAAGAAGAATCACATTTGGAATGATGAAATTTTGTCACATATGCGTTAAATTCAAAGTTCATTTATGTGCAATAGTGCACATTCAACAAAGGTACTCTTTTCAGTCAAGATTAATGCATAAACAACAATAAAAACATCTGAGGAATATGGAATTGGTCAAAAGTTAGCTATGCTACTTAGAAGTGACAATGTACCTTGGCATGGAACTAATGGTATCTTACTAAAAATATTGAATGAGCTCTTATCCTTCAAGCCACTATTCAGCCAAGACAAACTCATTCGCCTATAAATAGAACTCATTTCTAATCATTCAAACCACCCCAAAACAACCCAACACTTGTTTTCTCTCATATCTTTCTTTCACTCCAAGTTTTCAAATTTTCAAAAGTGAGAACCGTGTTTTCAAAACCAGAGCTGCTTGGCTCAAACTTTTGGTTCAGACACATCATATACATCATGTATGAGTGATCCATACACTTAAACATCATCTGTAACATCAAATTCAACAAGATCATAGTTCACTTGATCAAGCTGCAGTTGGATTCGAGCTACTCAATCCAGAAGGTTTCAAACTATTCCAAGCACATCAACAGATTCCTTGAAGGTCAAGGAATCTATCTCGATCATCACCTTGCATCTGTAACACCTCCAAGGTAGAATTCGATTCCTTCTTGTAAAGGTAAGCCTTGAACTTTCAATCTCCATGATCCATGCATCATTTTTAAATTTTCAAAGCCCGTATATGTTTGTTATATTGTTGTGATCATTTCCCATCAATTAATTGCTATTAATCATGTCTATATAAGATTACATAATGTTCTTGCAAAAATTAGGGTTCATCAGGTTCATACAAAATAACTCGTGCTACACTTAATTTAAATAAAATTAAAAAGAACCATTCAATTCCTTGCATCATGTCAAATGGTTTCGAATTGAGAGAGATAAAGTTGCTCTTGAAACTCTGATGCTGGCACGAGGTTGAAGATGAAGGCCATGGCACCATTTTTCAAACAAAAAACCCAATCTTAATATTTTATTTTATCATTTCATTTAAATCAACGGATGTATCACTACCCCAGTGGTAGAGAGTGCGCGTTTTAAGTGAATTTGTCCCTTAGGTCTAGGGTTCGAATCCCCCTCTTGTACAAAGGAATTCTTCTCCCCAATATAGTCAGCCTCCTCTGGGGCTTTATTCAATTTATTCAACCTTGAAACAGTTCAATAAAGAGAAAATTATTTCCTAGTGAAACCTCTTCTTTAACCCCTTTAACCCTGGAACAGTTCAACAAAGAAAAGATTATTTCCCGGTGAAACCTTTCTTGAACTCTTCCTAGGTTACAATCAACAGCAATATAACAAACATATACGGGCTTTGAAAATTTAAACTCATCCTTTAAGTCTCTTCTGATCCTCAACAAGGTTTGGTTTTTTCATTTTAAAATCCTCAGCCAGGGTTAGGTTACAATCAACAAATCCTCAAAAGAATCAAAGCCTTTGTGGAATTTAATAATTCAACTCTCTGAAGCAAGAGTTAGTTTCCTTTTTGATTCCTCAGAGCAGTTTGAACTTTCTCTTGGATTTAAATTTCCTCAGCAAGAGTCAGTCTCCACTTAAATTCCCTAAGCCTCCTCTTAGGCTTCATATAATGAATTCCCTCAGCCACCTCTTATGCTTCATATAATGATTTCCCCAGTCAGCCTCAATCTTGGGCTTTGTATAAGACAGATATAATACTCCCCCAATTGAGTTAGTTTTCAACCTTTTTCAGCTTCAACCTTGGGCTTTGATCAAGGCACAAAATTTAACATCCCCATAGATGAGACCATGAGTCCTCTCTGTAGGAGGATATTTCCCATATACATCACATTTCAAAACAAACAGTTAAAACGTTTTTCTAGATAATTGACGTAAGTAGCACACTACTTGATTCAAAATCCAAGATGGAGTCCCTCCTTTATCATGGATAAAGTTCTCTTTCATCTAAGTGATGTAAGTGGCAAACCTCTAGATTCTACACATCCAAGTCAATGTCCCTCTCTTAGCATGAAATATTCATAAAGGAAAAAGTGGCATTGCTCTACACTGAGTTAAAGCTTCTTCCTTCATGACATTTAAATTCTCCTATAAAGGAAGACGTGGCATTGCTGGATTCCACACATCCCAGTTAAAGTAAATTCCCTTATAGATCAATTACTCAATGTTTGTGATGAATAGGTGAGATATCTCCCTTTAGAGATGACAAGTTCTCTCTCAGTCACTCTTTTAGCTTTAATCTTGGGATTTAAACAAGACACAAATACTCTTTTAGCTTCAATCTTGGGCTTTGAACAAGACATAAATACTCTTTTAGCTTCAATCTTGGGCCTTAAACAAGACACCAAATAATTTCCTCCCATAGAATAGGAGGAACTACCAACGCCCTGATTTCCCCAAATCTCTGGGAATACGTAGGCACAAGATTGTGAAATCCTAGCGAGCGCACTAATAAAAAATCTTAGGTCAAGTACCTTCCCAAAAACAATAGAAACCCATAAAAACAACAAAAACATCTCCTCAACCTTCCCAAAGAGTAAACTTTCCCTATTCAACAGCAAATGGATTTAAGCAACCAAGCAATTCAATAGTAGAAACATATGCAAATAAAGGTTCCTATAGATTACTATAGATACTCAGGGTGTTAATAGCTTCCCTTTGTATAATCAACCCCCGATTCCAGATCTCTTCGCATTTGTAAAGGAAAACATTTGCATGCAGGGTTAGTTTAAGATATCTTCCCCTTCCTTTTAATCTTTATAGGATAAATATAGAAATCAGAAAGTAGTACTAAAAGCGGTAGTGGCCGCGTCACAAAAACCAGAGCTACAGAAAAATGGCGACTCTGCTGGGGATACTTTAATTGTCTCTTAAGAGGGTTAAGCCTTACATTGCATATTTTTGCTGTTTTATTTGCTTTCTCATTTTTTTATCATTTGTTGTTTTCCATCATACTATCTGCTTATTTGCCATACTTGTTTAAATGGCTTTTATCCAGGAATGTGATTAATACACATGTGGTTAGTCAAAAAGTCCTCAGTGGGCTTGAGAGCATATTTTAAGATAAGAGGTGGCAGACTCAAGAAGGCTTATAGGGAGTGAATCCCGACCAAGCTAACTTGAAAGTCCCTCAAATCAGTAGAGGTACCCTTTTGTAATTACTGATGCTAAATAAGCAAGTCGTGAAAACATTACTTTTTCCACTAGGCACCCGTGAAACTGAGGATTAGTAAACATTTAACCATTCGGCCATTTTAGTACGTAGTGCGGTGACTGTCGGGAATAGTCGATACATGATACTACACTCGAATGAGATCCATATTAGGGATATTACAACTCTCATGAATCAGTCGGTATGATGGCAATATTCTTACGAGGGGTCAATGAATTTGGGAACCTTGTTAGAACGTGTTCTACAGATAGAAAAAGAATCCCTAGTATATACCTTTGGGATGGATAGATCTGTGGCTCCATGCTCGTGGCGATAAACCCTTAGACCCATGTTTTCAGATATTTGTGTTTGCTGCATTCATGTATTCACGCATCCATCAAAAACTTTCAAATCAATTTTTTTCTAAAAAAATCTATAAAAAAAAGGGTGTTGCAAATATCAGAAACTGTGTTATGGATTTTGGTAGAAGAAAAACTCAGAAGTACACCTTCAGAAATCCAAAACTTGAAGACTTGAGAAGATTGGGAAGGTTAATTACTAATCCAGAAGCCTTCAGACCTAAGTATGGGGCTCTTATTCCTTTTAAAGGTCAACATGGTGGAAGGAGTCCTTTCTACATTGGTTCAGTTTTATGATTCAGTGTACCATTGCTTCACGTTTCCTGATTATCAGCTCACACCAACATTGGAAGAATACTCTCATTTTATTAATTTACCCATCACTGATCAGGATCCATTCTCTGGACTGGAAGAAATTCGTAAATATCAAATCATTGCGAGAGTCACCTCGTTGGAAATATTAGATATCAAAACTCACATGACCACTAAGGGAGGAATTCAAGGTCTACCAGCTAGGTTTCTGTTGGAAAAAGCCCTATACTTTGCCAGCATAGGAAACATAGTTGCTTTTGAGGATAACTTTGTTCTACTCACTTATGGATTGTTCCTTTTCCCCAACATTGACAATTTCGTCGACATAAATGCTATCAAGATATTCTTAATTGGGAACCCAGTTCCAACTTTGCTGGCAGATGCTTACCACTCAGTGCATTTAAGTAACTTGTACAACGGAGGGATGATTACATGTTGTGTACCATTACTCTACAATGGTTTATTTCCCACTTACCCAAGATCTCAAAAGTGGTATGCGATGGTTGCAAAAGATTATGTCTCTCACTCACTCTGACATAGATTGGTACAATTGGGTCTATGATGGGATAAAGATCATTGACAAATATGGAAGTTTCCCCAATGTACCCCTCATTGGTACTAAAGGAGGGATCAATTATCACCCAGTTTTAGCTCGTCGTCAGCTTGGATACCCGATGAAGGATATACCTTACAACATTCATATGGTAGGTCATTTCTTCAAGGAAGGAGAAAATGACAGAGCACTCAAGGAAGAAATTGTGCATGTCTGACATCATGTTCATAAGAAAGGAAAAGAATCTCTAGGAAAACCAAATTGCATATCCGCAGAGCCTTATCTCTAATGGGTACAAACTAGAGCCATCGAGTTAAAAATGCCTTACCCTCGTCAGGAAGTATCTCCCATAAAGAGTTTATCCTCTACTTCATGAGTGACACAGAGAAACTGCAGGTCGCTTTCAACAAAACTCAACGTGAAAAGAACTCTTGGAAGAACAAGTATCAGATTTTTAAGCTTGGAGTGCACAAAGATTCAAGAGTTACTGAAAGAGAAAGGTTCTCTAATTGAAAGACTATAGCAGCATGCAGTAGAAAGTCAAGAGGAATGGAGAAGTTTACTCTCTCCTTTCACCTGGAAAAGGATCATCGACCCGACAAGGGTTGAGGAGGCCCGATCAAAGAAGCAAAAAGGGAGTCAGCAGCCAGCATCTGGACCTTTGTTAGAAATTCCTTAGGATTCATAGGCCTAGTTTTCCTTCCCGCGCTTTGTAAAATAATGTACTTTTCCCTATAAGATATTGTAATCCTTTGAATTCAATAAAAAGTTTCCACCGCTGTATGATATTTGCAACACAATTGTTAAAAGTCTTTTTTGAAATCAAAACAAAAATATCATTCTCATTCTTTTCATATCATTCATCATTCTTGCATTACACATCTTTGTCATAAAGTCTCACACATGTGCCTCACTTCAGAGTCAAATTATCTCATTCGTACAATAATCGGGCCAATTGCCAAAAGAAAATGGACGATCTTGAGGAGGAAAACAGAGAGATAAGAGAGGGAGTTAACACTTTAAAGGAAAGTCTGGAAAGACTCAACGACATGATTGAATCCATGGCAGTAGCTCAGGATCAACCACCTCAAAGGATTGCGATCTCAGAAATTGTGTCTACACCAACATTTGAGATACCCGTATGTCTTCCTCAGTATAATAGGCCTAAAAGTTTTCCCTGGGGCATGCCTTTCAGTTTTATACCTGAGGGATATATACCACAGGTCGCTGAAGACCTAGGGGCCAGAACCGTAACCTCTATACCTGAAGGTTACAAACTTTAGGTGAACGAAGATGCAAGGGGTACAACAAAGACTCTTGTACCTAAAGGTTACAAACTTCAGGTCACTGAAGCACCCAAAATTACCGCAGAAATGTCTATACCATAACCTGTGATACATATTGTCGCTCCCGAGGATTTTCATCCATGGTACAAACGCGAAAGTGGCGCGGAAACAGAGTCGCCAGCAATGTGTATTTATTTCAAGAGAGGGAAAGGAAACACTATGGGGAAACTAAATATTCTTAATGCTATCATGCAAAGGTGGCCCTATAGTTGAGGTTGAAAGGGAAACATCTACTTAAGTTAGCATGCAAAATGAAAGCCTAATGCTAATCCTACTCCAAGCTTAATCGAAAATTAAGTTGGACTAGGTAGCTCTAAGGGAACAAATCCAAGACTTAAACAAGTCTTGAGATTCACGGGAAGAGAAGGAGTGAAAGAGACGAAGGAGGAAAAGAGGCGAATAAACAAAAACAGCGGCTACCACAGCGCACCTGCACCAAAACAGTAGTAAATCCAGCACCGCATACCAAACAACATTCCACAGCTCATTTTTAGCACAAAAATGGGTGTAAAAAGCCAAGCAGCAGCATATACAACAACACATATGCACATAAACAGCCGTAGAAACAGGGCAGCATGCAACATTTGAAGATGACTCAATCATGGCACAATGGACATGCATCAAACAACATATATTATTCAATCAATCATGATCACAATCATATCACCACATGGTAAACAACCTTGAAGTTATCATGAAAGAATGCACAACTTTAAGTACATGAACAAACCAAATCAAGTATGCATCTCATGGAATTGAATGCAAGTAAGCATGCACAACACAACAACTCTAGTAACACAAACATTAATTCACAATTAACATGCTCAAAGCGTGTGTGCAGAGTGTTCATCACATCAAGAAACAACAATGCAAACATGATCACAAACATTAAAAATCCAAGAGGCGCGTGTCAGAAAATTGTGTACATACAATGGTGTGAGGTGCAACAGCATCAAAACAGTCCACAAACATGTGTCATATCAATCCATGAAGATTAAAAGTGAAACGGGATTGAAACATGCTAAAAAATGCACAAAAAATTCACTTTGCAACAGTGTTAATCGGTTAACCAAGTGTGTTAACCGATTAACAACTCAAAAATCAGCAGAAAATAGCAAAATACACTGGTTAACCAATTAACCAGTTTGCACTGCAATTGGTTAATCAGTTAACCCTGTTACAACAGCAAAAATTAATTTGAAAAATCACT
Source organism: Lathyrus tuberosus (assembly GCA_022829125.1). Lineage (NCBI taxonomy): Eukaryota > Viridiplantae > Streptophyta > Magnoliopsida > Fabales > Fabaceae > Lathyrus > Lathyrus tuberosus. Next base: position 833,393 of record JALAZF010000497.1, read on the forward strand.
TCCAGCAGCAAAATTCACTTATGCAAACTTCTCCAATGATCATGTAATCAACAATGCACGAAAATTAAATTCAAACACAGTAATCAAACATCAATTAGATCCAATAATCACCAACATCAAGAATCACATTCAATCAAAATGGATCAAAATCAAGAACAACCAAAGATCTACATTGTATAAATTGCAAATAAGCTAAATCAAGTATAGATCTAAGGAAAACCAACCTACAAAGCTGAGATTTGCTTTGGTATGATTTGTGAACGAAAAATTGGTGGATCCAAACAAGAAAACCAGAGATCCTATGACCTCCTTGCAAGCAAAAGCTGAAAATCCAAGCAATAAGCTAACAATGCTCCAAAATCACTTCTAATAAGCACTTCTGAAATTCCAGATCTAGATCCAAACGAAAATCACCAATGAAAAGCAAGAATGGAGTGATGATGAGAGGCTTTAGCTCAAGAATTAACAAGTTCCAATGAAGAACTTGTTAATCACTATGGAGGGGCTTTGAGTATGGTTGAAAATGGAGGTTGGGAGTGAAAAAGTGAGAGAGAATTGAGAGAATTCTGAGAATTGGGAGTGAAAAATGATTTAGGTCCCCTAGAGGTTTGGAATTAATGAGATTAAATAACCCCTAGGTTAGGAGTTGAGTTTGGGTTTGGAGTGAGGTTAAGTGGGTGGAATTTTGGGTGAAAAATGAATTAGGAAAGGAAAATGTGGAATTAGAGTGGAGAGAATTTAAATTTGGATGGAAAATCAACTCTATCTAGATCCTTCTACTGGTGTGAAATGAGATTTGGTGATTAAAATTTGGATTAAAAAGATGCAGTGCTGAAAATGAAGCATTTGGGCAATTTTAACCTTGGTTAACCGGTTAACCAAATTGCACTGCAATTGGTTAATCGGTTAAGCCAATCAAATTTTCAAATTTTGCGCCAAAAGGAGGGAAACTTGGAGAATCGCCTGGGTCCACCTGTTCTGAACCACGTTAGACCTCTGAAACTTGCCATTTGATATTTCCACTGAGTAACACCTGAAAAGAACACAAATTCTTGCTGACACCTCGGGATATCCTGCTGTATTAGTAATGTCTGACACCGAATAACCAATCAAAAATTGACTGTTAGGGTTTCTGATCATCAAATCATCTAATGAGCAAAATAAATGCTCAAAAAGACTTTGAAAGCTGTTTGCTTGGCTCTGAATATTGCTGAAAATCAAACTGGGACCGATAACGCCATGAGCTGCTGAAAAATACCTTGATCCCATGCTCAAAAGAACTATGCAAATGCAGAAATGACTATGTAAATGAAATGAAGCATAAGCCAAAAAGGTTAGGAACAAAATGGCAAATTTTGAGGTGTTACAGCTGCCCCTATTGAAACTTCTTGGATCCGAGGGTATGGAAGCAAAGGCTTTTAGACAATCGGGATACACGGAGATTGAATACCAAAATAACCTGGAAATTTGCAACCTGTGGGGGTAGTAAATAGAATGAATATGAGAACGGCCAAAGGCGGACTCGGGATAAAAGACCGACTGAAGGCGGACCCACTAGGGATATAAGAATGATAGAGTACAACCGAAAGCGGACTCAAAAAGAAAGACCGACCAAAAATAGAATTTCAACAACCAACTAATACGACCGAAAGCGGACTCGAAAAGAACAAACGAGTACGACTGAAAGCGGACTCGAAAAGAAAGACCGGACGAAAATGCTCTTTCAACAGCAAATGAGCACGACCGAAAGCGGACTCGATAAGAATAAACGAGTACGACCGAAAGCGGACTCGAAATGAAAGACCGGCCAAAAACGCTCTTTCAACAGCAAACGAGCACGACCGAAAGCGGACTCGATAAGAATGAACAAGTACGACCGAAAGCGGACTCGAAAAGAAAGACCGGCCAAAAACGGAATTTCAACAACCAACGAGTACAACCGAAAGCGAACTCGAAAAGAACAAACGAGTACGACCAAAAGCAGACTCGAAAAGAAAGACCGGCCGAAAACGGTCTTTAAACAGAAAACGAGTATGACCAAAAACAGTCTCGAAAAGAATAAACGAGTACGACCTAAAGCGGACTCGAAAATAAAGAACGGCCGAAAACGCTCTTTCAACAGCAAACGAGTACGACCGAAAGCAGACTCGAAAAGAAAGGCCGGCCGAAAATGCTCTTTCAACACCAAACGAGTACGACCGAAAGCGGACTAAAAAAGAATAAACGAGTATGACCGAAAGCGGACTCGAAAAGAAAGACCGACTGAAAACGCTCTTTCAACAGCAAACGAGTACGACCGAAAGCGGACTCGAAAAGAACAAATGAGTACGACTGAAAGCGGACTCGAATAGAAAGACCGGGCAAAAATGCTCTTTCAACTGCAAACGAGTACGCCCAAAAGCGGACTCGAAAAGAATAAATGGGTATGACCGAAAGCGTACTCGAACAAAAAGACCAGCCGAAAACGCTCTTTCAACAACAAATGAGTACGACCGAAAACGAACTCGAAGAGAATAAACTAGTACGACCGAAAGCGAACTCGAAAAGAAAGACCGGCCAAAAACGCTCTTTCAACAAGGGTTATACCATATAGGATAACTCTACTGGGGATAACAAAATAACAAAGAGTGCAAGGACGACCGAAATCGAACTCGAAAAGAAAGACCCAGCCGAAGATGGACTTTCCAACCCAAGAAAAGTAGAATCAACGGATCTACAAAGATGACTCCGCTGGGGAAGAGAGAAATATAAACAGACAACTCTACGGGGGAGTGTACGAAGGACCGACAAGAAGGACGAATCCACTGGTTACGGTGTGATGTTAAACAACATCTTCTGAATCATGTTACTTTCTGCTGGGGAAAGAAACTGGTAAAGGATATCAAACCTGGCTTATGCTTCAAATGCATATGTTTGAATTTTTCTATGGCGTAATGCTCCATACGAAATGGAAATGCTACGCGTTTGGGAGGATTCCATGCAAGAATGCTTATGCAATGCAAAAGAAACGTCTCAGCAAAATAAATGCTAAAGACAAAGGTAACTCCACCGGGGATGACAAACTAAATTGTCCTCTGAAATAAGACACCCTGCTGAGAAAGACTTCACTTTGCTGAGGAAGACACTGATCACAAACTCTGCTGGAGATGAAAACTCCGAGAGACTACCCACTCTGTTGGGGATGGATTAAAACGAATATTGAAGATGGAACCCCAAAGAGAAACTCTCTCCGCTGGGGATTACCAATGACTTCTGCCGAAGATAGAATCCAAAACCTGGATCTGAAAAATGCCAATAACAAATGGACTTTAAGACTTGTTGGGGATATCACCTGCTGTTGAACAAACCACTGAGAGGATCACCACCAAACTCTGCTTGGGGAAAGACGTCAATAACTTCGAACCTGCTTGGGGATACTACTGGGCTTAACCTGCTGGTAAGAGTCATCTGTGTCTTCACCTGCTGGGGAATATCAGTCATTACTAGCAATCTGCTTGGAAGACGGTAATTGACGGCATCGACTCTACTAGACGACAACATCCAACTTACCCATCTGTGGGGATTAAATCAAATCGTTGCTGATGGGAAAAAAATCTGCTGACTGGCTGAGGAGAATGGGTGTTCAGAACCTGTGGGGAAAATAACATCTTTGTCCCAAGAAGATATTCCATAAGTCTCCTGTTGGGGATGCAACAGTGTCAACTTCTGATTGTTTGCTGAGAAAGTGATAAATCAATCACGACTATAGCTGGGGAATTAATCTTCTGTACTCTACTGAAGAAGATAATCCTCGACACCCTGGATGGGGAAAATAACAACCTGCTGAGGAGGATGAACTTTTCAATGTCGAGGAGAGTAGCTCTACTGGGGAAGAACAAACTTGTTGCCCTGCAAACAAAATCAACAGAAAGTTCTATATGCAAAAAGGCTACTTCGATTACCATCACAACGACCGTTGCCTAAGCAATTTCCACTGTTTTTTGATATGCTTCACAAAGCTTAACATTTTCGCATGCAATGTTTTATCAAAATATCGGACGTTTTCACAAACAAAACAGCAAAAGTAAATAACATAAATGGAAAGCTTTTGAGTGAAATGACAATTTTATTTAATGAATTGGCCTATGAATAGGCATTTACATCTGGAAGCAATTCCTGAAAAGAGGTAATTGCAAAAAAGAAATAAAAGAAAATACACATGTCGGCAATGTGGGGAACAGAAATCCACCATGATTCAATTCAGCTATGGCCCAATATGCCTCGCTTATCCGCATATGTTTTGGCCTTCGAAAATGTTAAGCTTTTGGTTGGTTAGTCGGATGCGAGAGTCGTATCCGGAGTTGTTCGTATCGGTTATATTTTCGAGGACAAAAATGTCTAAGTAGGGGAGAATCGTTACGCCTCGTTTTGTTAGATTTATTTAATCGAGTCGATTTAATTATTTTTATTTTCATATTATTTTATTCTTGACTTTTATTTGTCAATATATTATTTTTCATCGTTATTATGTTTTATCGAGTTTTGAGAGCGTTTGCGAGATATTTGAGAGTAGGGATATTTTGGTCTTTTGCTGGGTTATTTTTCATAAAATAGAAAATAGAGAAAAAAAGAGAGAAAATAAAAAGAAGGAAAAAGAGAAGAGAGAAAAGAAGAGAAGGGAAAAGGAGAGGAGAAGAGGAAAATCAACATAGCTCCGTTTCAATCGCGAATAATCGGGCAAGGGTGAGAAGTTTCGATTATATCATGCTTGTATATGTATATGTATGTATTTGTTTGAATGTTTGGTTGAATAATATATGTTTTCTATTTGGTTGAATTTGTGAACAACTGATAGAAATCGATGTTTTCACAGTAGAAACTCGATATAAACTACGTAGGATACTTGTTGATTATGTTGTAACATGTTCGGGTTGACATATTGTGAATTGGAAGTGTTTAGATGAGATTTGGAGAGGAAATTGGATGATTTTCACAGGAAAAATTATGCAGGAAAATTCTGGGTTCTCGCTGCCCATACGCGTATCAGGCAAGGCAATACGCGTATTGGGTTGGGCAATACGCGTATGGAAAGGAAGGAATGTAGGCATTACACGTATAGGAGTGGGCAATACGCGTATGGAGTGAGGCAATACGCGTATTGGATTTTTAGTGGAATTTTTGGGGAAAAATCAGTCTCTGCCCATACGCGTATCACTATGGGCAAAACGCGTATGGATGGGCGAGTGAGCAAGGCAATACGCGTATGGCTCAGGGCATTACGCGTATGGCCAACATGATTGCAAAATTTTGTTATTTCGAGATTTCTTTCCCAATTTCGTGTCCGATGCTGTAACTTTTGATCCGTAACTCAGATTGAGACATTCTTGGTATCGTTAAAAAGTTAATGAAATGTTCTTTCTTATTATAATGGTTTTGAGATTTGTGGCCGATTTAATTATATTGGGAATTTGGAAATGTGTCGTTTTGTCGACTTTTACTGTTATAATTGTGTGTAATTGATGTATTATTATGCAACATGCCTTTGATATATAACGTGTAGCTTGTGTGCTGTTATATGATGTGAATGCATGTGATGAAATGTTGTGATGACGGTTTGTGGCCTCATGGCAAATAAATGCATTGTTTTGGGCTTGATTGCACAGCATATTATTGTTGATTGAGATGATTCATATTGTTGGTTTGTGAAGATGCATCTGATTGTCATGAGTCTTCGTATGCCAAGCATCATGATATGCATCTTGTGATGTCGTGTGCCCTAGTGGGTGTGAGCGACGAAATGGTTCCAGATGGAATCCGCTATAACATCGTGAGCCTTATACTGAGAGGACCTAAAGCGATGATTATAGACGATCGTGAGCCTTATACAAACAGGACCTAAAGCAATCGGATCGTGACCCTTATACCGAGAGGACCTAAAGTGATCCATAAACGTCGTGAGCCTTATACCAAGAGGACCTAATGTGACGGGGATCATCGTTTGCCCGACAGGGAGTTACACTAAGTAACAAGCGATGATTCCAATAGTTCCTGAGTGAACTGATGATGAGATTGATGGATGGATGGTACCGCATTCCATTTGCATAGAGTCGTTGTGTCGGTCTCTTTGCATTTGCATAAATCATGAATGGATTGATTATGTGTGGAAAATCATGAATGGATTGATTACGTGTGGAAAATCATGAATGGATTGATTATGTGTTGAGATTTATGTTTGAATTGGTTAATTGATGTGCATATGTGAAAAATGCATTGGTTGTGGATAATATGTTTTATGCATAGACATATGCTATGTGACGTGGTGGGGTGTTTCCATATGTTATGACTTTGGTGTGCCTTATGTTTGAATATGTGATTATGTTGATGTAATTGATATATGCTATGTGTATTAGTATGTGATGCTTGTGGTGAGGATAATTATGCATGTGAATTTATATGTGTTTGCATATTCTTATGCAATCTTTATTTAGTTGTTATTTCTCACCCTTCTGGTGTGGTTTGTTGCTCTATGAGGCAATTGCAGATTTGTGTCTTGGAGGCTTTTGTGAAGATTAGTCTTCCGTCCTTTGTCGGTCTGTCTGCTCTGATACGTAACACGGGAGTCGGGGACGCTTTTGTTATATATATATATATATATATATATATATATATATATATATATATATATTTATATATATATATATATATTTATATATGTATACATTTGTTGAATCTATTTTGTATTAACTTTGTATAAGTATTTTGATGTTCTAAAATGATTTATTTTATAAAACAAGGCAATTATGGATCTTTCCGCTTTATTCCATAATTGAACTTTCCTTTTATATGGAAAAAGTTCCCTTTGAGGTGATTCCATTTTGTGTTATGTATCTAAAAAAATTTATGAGCAGGGAATGTAATTTCTTTCCTTAATTGTGGCATCCTTGTTTCTGTCGGAAAAATAAATTTTTATTTACTCTGATTTAATTATGTATTATTTATTTGGGATGGGAATTAGGGTGTTACAATAGTGGTATCAGAGCAGGTCGGTCCGTCCGGCCAAGTTGTTGAGTCAGTTGGTGTGACAGTTGAATACTGTCGGTGTTGTTTGTCCCTTAGTACGTGATATGTGTGTGAAACACTGTCAGTGCTTCGTAGTTTTCTAATGCTTTGTATTCAGGTGTGAGATTGAGATAAGTGGGGGAGAAGCTGGAACTTCTCCAAGTTGCTTCGGTTGTGTGTCGTAGGTTGCAAGATTGTAAGTGTTGTTTGGACAGTGTGGTTCCAGATTCTGGAGGGAGTGCAGAGGTAAGGTTTATGTCAACTAAGGATTTGTGCCTTAGGTAATGATGTGCACAGGATGTAAGGAATACTATTATAGTTTGGCAAAGGCGGTTTATGCCCCATCATGATTGTCGGCTGTCTATTGGCAAATTGAGGAACTGATCACCCTTAATCTCTTGTTGATAGCGGACGAGAATTATGTTGGATGGGATAGACGTGTCTTTCCGGCTTTGATAGTGTGTTTAATGAATTGTTTGGAATTAAGAAAATGATTACAGATTGTTTTGTCGAGTCGATGAAGATTCTTATATCGGAAAATGAGACGGATTAGGGGTTTTAGTATGTTGGTCCAGTTGGGAAGTCATTGAGAGAGGACGATTGGGTATCGTTAATGGTTGTTCTCAGAGAGTAGAGTGTGAACTCAAATTTGACGAAGGGGAGGATTTGAGGTTTGGATCTGCTAAGTAAGAAGAAGAACTTTTAGGAAGTGAAACTCAGATTGAAAGAGCGGTTGGAAGATTTACTGGAAAAGGGATTTGTGAGACCAAGTGTGTCGTCTTAGAGAGCTCCAGTCGTGTTAGGGACAAGAAGGATGGATGATTGAACGGAATAACAAGCATGATGCGTATAATGGTATTGAGACTATGGAAATCAAAACTTAGAGTTCTGGTGAGGTTTGGAGTCTTTGGAGTTTTAGGGCATTAATGGAAATCTTGAGGAAACCCTTAGGTGTGGATGTAATATTTGAGAGTTCTTTGTGGTTGGTTGTTGCTACATGTGGGGATTTATGGAATTTGGACTGTCAAGAGAAGAAATTGTGTATGGATTACGGACAGTTGAATAAGGTAATGGTTGAGAATAAGTGTCCACTTTTATGAATAGATAACTGGAATGGTTTGGTTGAGTTTGAGTGAAATCACAATTGTTTGGAATGTTTGATAAGAGTGGTGAATTGTGGGAGTAATCAGTTACCCATTGAAAATTTTTGCAAAAGCTTTAAGAATTTATATCTTTTGGAATTTGGTTGGGCATTACAATGGGCGGTGATGTTATTTGGGGTTAGTAATGCGTCTGTAATGTTTGTGGAGTAGAGGAATCGTATATTCCATATTTATTTGGCTAAGTTCGTAATGGCTTTGATTGAGGATATTCGGATTTGTTATAAACTCAGAGGAAGAATAGGTAGAGTGTTTGAGATTTGAATTAGAAGTGTTGAAGAGAGACGGAGTTTTATGCTAAGTTATTCAAGTGAGAATTTGGGTTGAAAAAGGTTAGTTTTCTTGGATATGTTATTTCAGATGAGAGTATGGTTAATGGATCCATCGGAAGTAGATGCAGTTCTACAATGAGAGGCTTCGAAGTCGGTTAAGGTGATTAGAAACTTTTGGGCTTAGTTGGTTGTTACTGCAGGTTATGGAGGATTTGGAAAAGTTAGTGCTCCTGTTATCCTAGTTGACTTGCAAAGGGTGAGTCGTTTGTTTTGGATGTTCGTTGTGAGGAAAGTTTCAGAGAGCTAAAGTAGAAGTTTTCTACGACTTCAGTTTTGATTTTGTACGATCCTAATAAACTGTTTGTGAGGTATTGTGATGTGTCTTTGATGAGTTAGGCAGTGTGTTGATGCAAGAGGGTAAAGTCATTTCTTATGTTTTACGACAATTGAGGATTTATAAAAGGATCTCTACTATTTTGGATTTGGAATTGGTTGCGTTTACTTTTGTGTTGGAATATTTGGAGGTATTATCTTTATGGTTCTAGGTTCGAAGTGTTTAGTAATCACAAGAGTTTTGAGTACTTGTTTGGTTTGAAGGAATAGAGTATGAGACAACGAGGACGGTTGGAATTCGTGACGAGTTATGGATTTGGCTTAGATTATCCTTTGGGAAAAGCTATTGTTGTGCCTGATGAGTTAAGCCGAAAGTTTTTATGCATGTCTGTTTTGATGGTCAGGGAGTTAAAATGATTTGAGCAGTTCTGAGACTTGTGTCTGGTGTGAGAGATAACACAGTAGAGTGTGAGGTTGGGTATATTAAGTGAACAGTGATTTTTGGCGAATATGAGAAAGAGTTAGACTTTGGACGTGAGATTGGTAGCTTTGATGGTTACGAATAATCAGAGTGCGCAGCTGAAGCGTGATGTGGCACATTTTGTTTATGCGGGTGGGACTTGTAAGAGTTCATAGGTCGAACATTGGGAACATGAAGGAATGGTGAGACTATTAGATGTTTCAGAATGGAAGTGTTAGGCGAAAGCTTTAAATATTATTCATGGGTTACTATGTAGATGGATGTTTTGGTTGTATGTTCGATTGGTGAATCGTAGCATTGTTGTAATATTATTGTGTGACAAGGATGTTGGTATTGTGATTATGTAGAGGTTGTTGAACGTTGTTATGTTGTAGAAATTTATGTTCTTGTTGTGTTTCGGTTCAAGAGTGAACCTGTGTGTTCGTAACTTGGGTATTCTTTGAGTCGTGAGTTAGTCGTCAAGTGCATTGTATGGGCTTTGCACCTTGTCGTTGTAGTTTTCGTCGTTGTCGTGCCGTTGTCGTAGTTGCAGTTAGCAAGGTGGTTTGTCAGTTGTGTTATCCGTGGTGTGTCTTTGGTTGGCATTTTGGTTGGTTAGTCGGATGCGAGAGTCGTATCTGGAGTTGTTCGTATCGGTTATATTTTCGAGGACAAAAAAGTCTAAGTGGGAGAGAATTGTAACGCCTCGTTTTGTTAGATTTATTTAATCGAGTCGATTTAATTATTTTTGTTTTTATATTATTTTATTCTTGACTTTTATTTGGCAATATATTATTTTTCATCGTTATTATGTTTTATTGCGTTTTGAGAGCGTTTACGAGATATTTGAGAGTAGGGGTATTTTGGTCTTTTGCTAGGTTATTTTTCATAAAATAGAAAATAGAGAGAAAAAGAGAGAAAATAGAAAGAAGGAAAAAGAGAAGAGAGAAAGGAAGAGAAGGGAAAAGGAGAGGAGAAGAGGAAAATCAACATAGTTTCGTTTCAATCGCGAATAATCGGGTAAGGGTGAAAAGTTTCGATTATATCATGCTTTTATATGTATATGTATGTATTTGTTTGAATGTTTGGTTGAAAAATATATGTTTTCTATTTGGTTGAATTTGTGAACAATTGATAGAAATCGATGTTTTCACGGTAGAAACTCGATATAAACTGCGTAGGATACTTGTTGATTATGTTGGAACATGTTTGGGTTGACATATTGTGAATTGGAAGTGTTTAGATGAGATTTGGAGAGGAAATTGGATGATTTTCGCAGGAAAAATTATGCAGGAAAATTCTGGGTTCTCGCTGCCCATACTTTCATACCCCAAATTTTGACCACTAAGATTTCCCATCATTATGCAAATCATCATCACAATATGGGTGAACCATCATGCCTCATCAAATGCCTCAAGGGTTGTTGAGCATTTACTACAATCAGAATTAGGGTTTCAAGCCCTCTCAGAGTTCTTAGACAAAGGATCAATCAAGAAATGACATGATCTTCAACTTGTCTAACCTCTCAAACATCCACAAAGGATCAATAAGGACTCCCACTTCAAGGATTAAGCACAAGGCTGCTCCCTTCCAGGTGGATCAAGTCTCAAGATCGACAGTGTCACCAAATTAGGGTTTTGGTCGACTAGAGCCTCCAGATGGAAAATTTTCATCTGGGCACAAGCCAATGATCCAAAACATAACCTAATATACTCCATGGAACCTCATGGACCCAATCATCAAGTCAATTTTACCTCAGGGGATGAATACATCAAAAATCAGGAATTAGGGTTTCTTGACCTAATTCACCCCTAAGTTGACTTTTGGGACAAATCATGAACCAAGACCTCAAGACATGATTTGAGGGTATTTAATATACTATATTGATCCATTTGGAACAATGGATTAATCCAAGAAGATTGAGCAACAAGTCTCAATTTCATCTGCACCACAATTAGGGTTTCGAGAGGAAAGTCAACTGTAACTTTGACTTTTGACCAGGACATGCTCCCAAACCTTAAGACATGATTCAATATACCCTTTCACACCCATGGAAAATGTCCATCAAGTTTGATTTAGGTCAAGGACATGATTTCCTGAAGAATTGCACAGTTTGGAATTCATCTGATAAAAAGTCAACTGTGCACAAAAGTCAACTTTGACTTTTTGATATTTTTCACCAAAATGGATTTTTAACCCTAAAATGATGCTAATGTATGATTTGAATCATCATTCATCAAGAAAAATCAAAGAAAGTGGGATAACTTGTAAAAGGGGTAACCATAAAAACTTAGAAAAATTTCTAAGTTATGGAAAAAGTGACACTAATGTGCCAACTTTGGAGGACCATAACTCCTAAACCACAAGGCCATTGTTCCCCAATCAAAGCTTGATTTGTAGATCACATTGCCCTCTACAAAAGCTTCATACTAACTTATGTCTAAATTCCTCATGGATTTTGAGTTATGGAGTGATCAAAATCAAGAAAAGTCACTTTGTTCCAACACTAAGTGAAAATTTCACTAGGTCAGAATCTGCCTTTACTTTTTTCCAAATGTAGGGGGATTTTTCACTTGGATTAAAAAGAGATCAAAACCAAACATGTTCAAACAGTTTTTGTATCATGTAAGGGCTTTCCAAAATTGCTAAGAACATTCCCAAATTCAATTTGGCCCATGAGATATGACATTGGCAAGATGCCTTGCTGAAATCTGCAAAGGCAAGGAAGATTTTTGCAATTTTGGTCGATTTGCCAAAATCAACCAAATCCAAATGCTCTTATCCACATGGACATCTCTGAGGATTGAATCTAAAGGGGACAATCACTGAGCCAAGCCTCCAAAGTCTTTGGAACAAGAAATAGCATGTTGAACCTATAATTTCCAAAATAGGGACAAGACTCCAATTTTGGATTAGAGCATTCAATGGAAGCATCAAGGTGGCATGAACTTAGCTCTTAGAAACTAAATTCAGTCAAGACTTATCCAAGACCAAGGGGACCAGCAGCCTGTGCCCTAACGTCTAGTCAATGGCTAGAGGAGACTTGGATTTTCATTTGCCAACATTGGTCAAACCTACTCAGCAGTTGCCATTCACTATTCCTTGCAAAACAAACTTGCTCTAATATAAATAAAGCTTAATTGTGATCAGTTTGAGTACACCAAAGCTATCAAATAGATGCTTTCCTCAAAATCTCTTCTTTCACTCCAATTTTTCCTTTTAAGGCAAGTCACTATTGGGTTTTGAGTTTGAGAGCTTTTCCAATCAAACCAATCACACACACACCTCACATACATCATATAGAAGTGATCCAAACACTCATATAACATCTGGAACACAGATTTCACAAAATCACCAGCCAATTGCTCAAGTTCTTGATAGATTTGCAGTTGGGGTACCATCTCAAGTTCCAGATCATTTCGATCCATTTCAAGCATTCATACACACTCCATGGCACCTAGGGAAGCTATCCAGATCATTTGAACCTAGCTGTAACACCTCCAACACAAATCACGATCACCAGCTGCAAGTGACATGATCGTGAGGTTGAAACGAGTTGATTGGTATGTGGATTGCATGATATAATCAAGTATTCAGTGAGATTGGAGAGAAAATGCAAATCTGGGCAAACCCAGAACACGCGCGTGTTCTTGGTGTGTTCTTGGCGCCATTTTTGAAAATTCAAATATTTGAATTTTGTGATTTTGTTTAATTGATTCAAAAATTAATTTCTCTCAGAGTTTTAATGATTTTGAGTTGATTCTTTTTTTAATAATTCACAAAAATGTTGACATATTTTATTTTCCCAAAAAATCACAAAAATATTATTTATTTCATATAATTGATATTTTTGCAAAGAATTAATGTTTTAATTGTTTTTAACATTTAAAATATTTTTTCCTCCTTGATTTTGCAACTTTTAATGCCTTCTAATAATTTTGTATTTCAATACTTAATTTTTGAAGCATTAATCCAAGATCACAATTTGTTTTCCATGTGTTAAACAATTTTGATCATTTTAATTGAATTTTTATTCAATTAAAACAAATTTTGAAAACAAATTAGGGTTTTTGGATTAATTCAACTCTCATAAATCATTTTCAAAACACTCTGGGCCTCTAATAGAGTGTAAGACCCAATCCTTTTTTTGACCAAATCATTTTTGGGCCTCAGTGTATTGTATAAGTCCCGATACCATCAAAAACAAACGGCGCAATCGTCGCCTTTTGAAAAATAACTTCTGGGCCTCTCCTTGAGCTATAAGACCCATTCAAAAACTTTTGGGCCTCTAATAGAGTGTAAGACCCAACCCCCTTTTAACCAAAACAATTATGGGCCTCACTTATTGTATAAGTCCCTCTGCGTTAAAAGAAAACCTCGGCGCAATCGCCATTTTAAACGGAAAAATCATTTGGGCCTACCCTCGTGTTATAAGCCCCACTCTTTTTCTTTAAACCTTTTGGGCCTCTTGAGAGAGTGTAAGACCCATCCCTTTGTACAGAAAACCTTTTGGGCCACAGTCACTTGTATAAGTCCCTCTGTACAAATTCAACAGTGCGCTCACTGATAAAACCCTGGGCCTCTCCTTGAGCTGTAAGCCCCAACCATTTTATTTCAAAGCACTTTCTCCTTTGATTTTGAAATATACTGTTGTTTTCAATCTTTCTTTGTTGAACAACTAACCAAACAGCATGGAAGCTCTACAACCGAGTAAGTGTTTATACGCTTTCCTTTACCGCTTTCATATACATATAACTGTATTGTGGGGCTATTTCGCTGTAAGTCTTCTTTCATAAACTCATATCAACTGTGTAATAATAGTATAGATATTTCGACTATTTCGCTGTAAGTCCTTGAGTACAGTGTTACTCATATAAGAACTTATTTTCTCTTTTAAAATCAGTATATTGGATCTGTCACTCAACTGAAACAGTTACAATAGCCTCCTCTTGGGCTTTATACAATGATTCTTTCCAGCGAAGCAAACGTTTAGCCTCTTTCTCGGGCTTTGTACGAGACACATAAGAGACTCCCTCTTTGAGTTAATCACCTTTTCGCCTCCATCTCGGGCTTTATACGAGATACAAAAAGGTTCTTATTGAGCCAAACAAATTTTAGCCTCCATCTCGGGCTTTGTACGAGATACAAAATCACTCTCTTATTGAGTATAAAAGATCCTCTTGTAAGATCAACCCCTTTTAGCCTCTCTCTCGGGCTTTGTACAAGACACAAAAATACCCTCTTGTTGGGGCAATAGCCTCCTCTTAGGCTTTGTATAAGGAAAACCCAATAGCCTCCTCTTAGGCTTTATATAAGAAAACCACTGGTTGATCCAATCAACCTTTTAGCATCAAAGCTGTGCCTCGTTCACAGTACACAAACATCAACAACTCCTTCCCCTTCATATAATTGATGTAAGCGACAAGCCTCTAGATCATCTACATCCATGCCACTGTCCCTCTTTTAGCATGAGAAATTCCTGAGGAAAGATAGCATTGCTCTACACTGAGTTAAAGTCTTCTCCTTCAGGTTAAAAATCTCCTATAAAGGAAATTATGGCATTGCCAAATTCACAAATCCCGGTTAAAGTAATTCTCCTTTATAAACAGTTGTGACATACAACCCCCTCTTTAGAGATGACAAATTCTCTCTAAAGTCAAACACTTTTAGCTTCACATCTTGGGCTTTGAACAAGATACAAATAGACTATTTAGCTTCACATCTTAGACTTTGAACAAGATATAAACTACCCTTTAGCTTCACGTCTTGGGCTTTGAACAAGACACCAAAACAACCAATTTCCTCCCATAGAATAGGAGGAACTACGAACGCTCTGATTTCCCTGTTTCGGTAAACGGGAATACGTAGGCATAAGATCGAAAGAAAAGATCTTAGCGAGCACACTAAACAAAAACCCTAAATCCCATACTCTCACATATCTATCAAAAAGCATCAGTCCTGACATCCTAATCCTTATTCCCCGCCAGAAACCTGTCATTCTGTCAAAATAACACAAGAAAGGCCCCACCACATTGATCGCATTTGTAACCTAACAGACCGCTGTTTAAACTCGGTATGCAAGCAGGGTTAATTGGAGACATCTATTTCCCTTCCTTCATCAGCTCACAATAGGATAAAAAATGAATCGACCTGTAGTAAACAAACCCAAAGAGCGAAAGCGCTTAAGAACCGTGTCCAAAATCGCTCGCTACAGAAAACTGGCGCCCACCGTGGGGCCCTTCTTCAGTTTCTTTTTTTTTCTCTCTTCTCTTGTGTGAAAACCACAGATTGGGACTTCCGCCGGGGAACCCATATTCTGTCAGGAATATAGGATTCATAGCTTTAAAGGTCTAGGATGATTAGGACAAATATATATACTGCTTTTCCTAATTGCTATACCTGTTTATTTTTCTGCTAATGGGAATGCGTGTGATGCCGCATGTGGAAAGATTGAGTATACACTTAAGATAAGTGATGGCGATGAGGTCGACCATCAACCTCAGTGGAGGCTGACCAATGCAACCCATTCTCTCTCATAGGAAATGGGTCGATTGTGATGTCTGAGAAGCTGAGGAGACAACCCTTTTGTAGTGCGGAAGCTATCGGAAATAGTTGTCACGCGACACTACCCTCATTTGAGGCTGGTGATCTATTCTCGGTGAATGGCACTTACTCTAAGATTGCTCTACAACTCGCTGGCGATCCGCTTGTTGTTTTGCTTTCCTAGGAGGAGCTGATGATAATGAGTACATGTACAAAAATCACCCTAGTATAAACCTTTGGGGATGGGTAGAGCCTTGACTTCATGACAACGACCCTTTGACCCCATGTTTTTTCTATGTTTTTGTGTGCTGCATTCATGCATTCATCTAAAAAACATTAAAACATTCAAAAAACTTTCTCTTCTAGTCTCTCTGTTTTTCAAATTAAACTAAGACTGTGATTGCAAATATCAGAGAAAAGGATTGTGCTAATGGATTTCGGTAGAAGGAGAACTCATAAGTACACCTTTAAGGTCCCAAAACTAGAGGATTTGAGAGGTTTGGCGATAATGATCACAAACCAAGAGGCCTTCAGAGCCGAGTACGGAGGTCTGCTACCTCTGTTAAGGGTCCATGTGGTTGAGGGAATCATGGATGCGCTCGTTAAATTCTACGATCCGGTTTATCACTGCTTTACATTGCCGGATTACCAGCTAGCACCAACCCTGGAGGAGTATTCTCATCTGATCGATTTACATATCACTGATCGAGCTCCATTTTCTGGATTGGAAGAAATTCCAAAGAATCAGATCATTGCAAGAGCAATTCATTTGGACGAGTCTGAAGTCAGGACTCACATGACCATTAAGGGTGGCATCCAAGGTTTTCCAGCCCAGTTTCTGACAAAGAAAGCTCTGTACTTCGCTAGTATAGGGAACGGGACCGCTTTTGAAAGCATCTTTATTTTGCTCACCTACGGGTTATTTTTGTTTCCCAACATCGATAACTTTGTAGATATCAACGCCATTAAGGTTTTTCTCATTGGAAACCCTGTGCCGACTTTGCTCGCAGATGCATATCATTCTGTACACTTGGGAAATTTGTACAACTGAGGGGAGATCACATGTTGTGTACCTTTGCTTTACAAATGGTTTATCTCTCATTTACCTAAGTCTGCTACTTTCTGGGATCATAAGAGTGCCTTACGTTGGTCGTAGAAAATTATGTCCCTCACCAACTCTGACATAGATTGGTGTAATAGGATTTATGATGGAATCAGGGTCATTGACCGTTGTGGAAACTTCCCCAACGTACCCCTTATAGGAACTAAGAGAGGAATCAACTATCGTCTGATATTGGTTCGCCGTCAGTTTGGATACCCGATGAGCCACGTCCCACGGAATGCTCATCTGGAAGGTATTTTCTTCAAGGAAGGAGAAAGTGACAGAGCACTAAAGACAGAAATAGTGCACGCTTGGAAACACTTTCATAAGAAAGGACTGGAGTCTCTAGGAAAACCGGATTGTGTCTCAGTGTAGCCTTATCTCCACTGGGTACAAACTAGAGCTCTCAAGCTAAAGATGCCTTATCCTCGTTACGGAATTCTTCCGCCAAGGGAATCTGTCATGTACTTCATGACAGAAACTGAAAAGCTTCAGGTTACTCTCAACAAAGTTCAACGGGAGAAGAGGTCTATGAAGAACAAGTACCGCACCCTCGATGTAGAATGCATCAAAATACAGCAACTGCTAAAAGATAAGGATGCTCTGATTGAAATTTTGGAGAAACATGCTGTAGAGAATTAGGATGACCAAAGGAATTTGCTCGCTCCTTTCACCTGACAAAGGAATGACAACCCGACCACGGCTCAAGAGCCCCGGTCAAAGAAAAGGAAGATACCAGAATCAGCACCTGAGTCTTCTCGAGACCCATTAGCTTAGGTTTCTGTTTCTGCATCTTGTAATCTACTGTATTTCCATTTTCTGTAATCCTTTGAATTTCAATAAAAAGGGGTTTCCCCACTGTTTGATATTTGCAATCTAATTGTCGAAGTTTATTTTGATTAAACCAAAAAATAATTAATATAATCATTGCATTCATCATTCTCACATCGCGTATTCTTCTTACCTATGAATCTCATGTTTGTGTCTCGGTTCTAGAGTCAAACTGTCTCATTCGTACAATATTCGGGCTAATCGTAAAAAAAAGATGGATGATCTTGAGGAAGAAAACAGAGAGTTGAAAGAAGAGATCGACGCTCTGAGAGAGGATATGAGAAAGCTTCGTAACGACATGCAATCCATGGCAGAAGGTCAGCTGCAAAGGACTGTGATCTCAGAGATCACCTCGACGCCCATAGTGGAGAAGTTTGATCCTAGGTATCAGATGCCGAAAGATCGTCCCTGGGGCATGCCTACAAACTATATCCCGAAAGGATATGTTCCGCCGATCGTTGAAGATCAGGGAATCACAACAGATGCCGCTGGTCCTGAAGGTTACAAAGTTCAGGAAAGCGAAGATTCGAGAGGCATATTGAAGACTCCTGAAGGTTACAAACTTCGGGAAACGCCAAGACTCACTGCCGTAGTCACGGTACCACCCCCTGTGGTGCACACTGTCCCAGAAGGACAGATTCCACAGATACCTTCTGGTAAAAAGGAAACTATGTTTAACCGAATGGATGAATTCCAGGAACAGTTCTTGGAAATGCAGAAGGAACTGCAAGCCATCCGCGGTCAGGATCTATTTGGAAAGGACGCCGCAGACCTTTGTCTGGTCCCTAATGTGAAAGTTCCGCACAAATTTCAGGTGCCCGACTTTGAAAAATACAAGGGTAACTCTTGCCTTCAGAGCCATCTGGTGATGTACACTCGGCGAATGACAGCTCAGACGGAGAATCAGGACCTACTGATTCACTACTTTTAGGATAGTTTAATCGGTGCCGCACTTAAATGGTACATGGGTTTAAACCGTGCTACGATTAGCACATTCAGAGATCTTGGTACTGCCTTCGTCCAACAATACAAATACAATTTGGACATGGCACCTGACAGAGATCAACTCAGATCAATGTCACAAAAGGACAAGGAAACCTTTAAGGAGTATGCTCAGAGATGGCGCAAAATTGCTGCTCAGATTTGTCCACCTCTTGAGGAAAAAGAGATGACAAAGATTTTCTTAAAGACCTTAAGCTCATTTTACTATGACAGAATGGTCGCCAGTGCATCCAGTGACTTCACCGAGATGGTGGGCATGGGGGTTCGTCTTGAGGAAGCCGTCCGAGAAGGACGTTTGGCAAAAGACGCTGGACCATTAAGCAGTACAAAACGATACGGTAGTGCTCTCCCTAAGAAAAAAGAGTAAGATATTGGGAATATCTCTCTCAGAAAGCAAAGGAGACATTATCAACCAGTAACAGCTGTAATTCCTGCTATCAGCCCTACGCCTATTCCTACTTATCAACCTCAGGTTGCGCAGAGCCAACCTAATCAGCAAAGGACACAACAGCCTCTTCAGCAGGCTCGTCCTCCATATAACAACAACCGTACAACACGACCATCAGGGTTTGATCCTATACCCATGTTGTAGGCAGAACTATTTCCATTACTACTAGCTAAGGGGCACATTCAGACTAAGTCTCCTCTTACAGTACCGGAAAATCTGCGTTTTTGGTTTAAGGTGGATCAAACATGCCCTTATCATCAAGGAGGATCAGGGCATAACATAGAGAACTGTCTCAATTTCAAATCTGACGTGCAAAATCTTGTTAGGAGCGGGGTCTTATCTTTCGAAGATACGAATCCCAATGTTCTCACGAACCCGCTGCCTCAACACGAGAAAGCTGCAGTCAACCCAATTGAGAGAGAGTCTAACAATGTCTATCAAATTCATGATGTACGCTTATTGAGGACCAATTTGGTCAAGATGCATTGTAGACAGAGTGGATATGGCCATGTGCCGCATCATAATTATCATCAATGTGATGACTTCTCTAAAAGCAATAGAGGATGTTCTGTGGTGCAAGCAGCCCTACAGGAACAGATGGATCTCGGATGGATCCAAGAGCACTGAGTTCGTGGAGTTAACATGGTCTATACGAACTCCAACGTCATTCAGAACCACGACATCCGTGCAATGAATGTCAACTTGGTGGCGATGCACTCAAGGAAAAGCCAGTATCATAATCTGCCATGGCACGATTACAGATCCTGTCTGACTTGCTCGGTAAACAAACAGGGATGCTCTTTCATACAAGAGGCCCTCCAGCATCAGATGGATCTTGGATGGATCCAAGACTACCATAATAGGAACCCTTATCAGGTCAACATGGTTCAGATCTTCGATATTCGCGTGATGAATACCAACTTGGTAGAGTTGCATGCTGAGCAGGTCTGACTCGGATTCTTAATATCACACGATTATCAAAGCTGTAAAGCAGGTTGCGAAAACGATCGAGGTTGTACCCTTGTCCAGGAGGCACTTCAGCACTTGTTAAATCACTGGTGGATGCCAATCTATATGGATGAAGATACTCAGCAAATTAGTATCAGTAACAGGAATCCTACTCGACGTCAAAGTCAGGATGTCCGATCTGTGGAAGCTAACCTAGTGAGGTTACATTGTACTCAAAGTGGGCGTGGCCAGGTGCCACGACACAACTATGGCCGTTGTAGTGTCTGTTCGGAAAGTAACCAAGGGTGTTACCTTGTGAGAGCAGCTCTTCAGGGTCAGGTGGATCGTGGAGAGATTTGCCCATATCCGGGTTCTGGACCCATCAACTAGACGCCGAACTACCTTGCCAATCAAGTCGAGGATGTTGTCACGATCTCTGGTCGTCACCAGACCAGGGATGTTTTTGCCATCATCCCTCTACTTGACGAATCTAGAGTTCCCAACTGGGAACAGATCGAGATTACTTATGATGGTCAGAAAAATCAGAAGGTTCCCATAGTCATCTATCTGCCGGGACCACTACCGTATGAATCAACTAAGGCTATCCCTTACAAATACGGTGCAACAACAGGTGAGAATGGAAAAGAAATTCCATTACCCTTCGTCGTGAATATTGCAGACATCAGTCGTGTAACACGGAGCGGTCGAATCTTCAACCGAGGAGTTGGAGAACCTAACAAGGAAAAGGAACTTCAGACGGAAACTCCCGATCCATCAGTCGGTCAATCCAGTAATCCCGACCTTTCGAAAAATAATGATGAGATGTTGAAGCTCATCTAAAGGAATGAATATAACATTGTTGATCAGCTGTTACAGACTCCTTCAAAGATCTCGGTATTATCACTGTTACTCAGTTCAGAAGCCCACAGGGAGGCTCTACAGAAAGTCTTGGAGTAAGCCTTTGTGGAACATAATGTAACAATCAGACAATTCGATAGTATTGTCTCTAACATCACTTCCTGCAATAATTTGGGATTTAGTGATGAGGAATTTCCCGAAGAGGGTCGCCGTCATAACATGGCGCTCAACATTACAGTTAACTGCCAGGACGATGCTTTAGCCAGCGTACTGGTAGACACAGGGTCAACCCTGAATGTTATGCCAAAGTCCACTTTGATGCAATTATCATTCAAAGACCCTCGGATGAGAATAAGCGAGGTCGTCGTCAAAGCGTTCGACGGATCCAGAAAAACAATTATCGGCGAAGTTGATCTTCCCATAACTATCGGTCCTCACACTTTCCAAATCACTTTCCAGGTCATGGACATCCGGGCAACATACAGTTGTTTATTAGGAAGACCTTGGATACATCAGGCTGGAACGGTCACTTCGACCCTCCACCAAAAGCTAAAGTTCGTTCAGAACGATCAACTTGTCACAGTCTGTGGAGAACAGGCCTTGCTCGTGAGTAACTTATCATCATCTACTTGTGTGGAACCCGAGGAGGTTATTGGGACGCAGTTCCAAGCGTTTTCGGTGAGCAATGACAATCAATCCCAAGGAGGAACCTCGATTTCCTCATACAAAGATGCTATCAAAGCAGTCGAGAGTACCGATACAACCGGATGGGGACAGCTTGTCATTCCTATTGACAATAAAACAAAGAAGGGTCTTGGTTTTTCTGCAACCTGTACCCAGACAGCTGCCAGCAATGGAAGTCTTCATCCAATTCAGAACTTCTTCCACAGTGGAGGTTTTCTTCACCCAGTGTCTCAAGCAGTACATGCTATCAATGAGGAAGATCCCTCTGGCACAGAGGAAGAGTGGAATTCCTATCATAACAAGGACGATTATATGTCTCAGGACGAAACGCATACTCCTTTTTGCTTTCCTACAGAGAGTCCAAGATTTATACCCAGGTCAGACATCGAAATGATATACGGGGATTGTGATCCGGAAGGATGCCGTGCTCCGCCAAATTCATTAGAGGAAGACACTCCAATGAAAGACAAGTTTGACTACACCTACTATGGCCCAATAGATGGTATGCCAATGTGGCAACCTTATCCAGGAGACTTGGGGCAAGAGAGTCAGCCGAACAATGAAAATCAGCTGACCGTCATTGAATAGAATACCTGTGTCCCCGCCATGTCATGGGATCAACACTCAGGTCATTCAGAAACTACTCAACACGACGATGAATTTTCAATGTTTGCAGGACTTGAATTCATCAACTAAGCTTTTCCCGAGGTCAACGTCATCGAAAGGGATGACCCCTCCAGTTCCAGAGAAGTGTGGGACACCTTGGGACAACCAAGTGGAAAGTTTGACTATATGGTCAAGTACACCGCTCCCGAAAGCTCTCGTATCAGGCTTGAAGATATCCAGCCAACTGGATGGGGAGATACAACTGAGAGCACAAATGCTATGCAAAATACAACAGCGAAATCCTCCTACGACAATTCAGCCTGGGAGACAGATTCCAATGATCCTGCTCCACCAGAAATCAGCGTTATTTCTGAAGACAAATCAAGGAAGGTTCCAGAATTTGTGATTCACCGAGGAGTTCCCCGCGAATGGGTTGTCGTCGAGGTTCCGAAGGTCGTTCGCCAGTCAAAGTAATTGCCATCTTTAACCTTTCACCCCGCCCAGGTGAAACGGATGTTTTGATAGGGCTCGCTTTCTGTAAATTTTCCCTCTTCGCTTCGCCCAAAGCGAGAGAGTTTTATTTTATAGGGTTGTAGTTTCAAGAATCGACTTGTTCATTAATAAAATAACGTCGTTCTGTAATTTCCGCATTTATTGCTGTTTTCTCTTTTTGCTTTTTCAGAAAATGGTAATCCTAAAAAACAATTAAAAATAAAAACAAGCAGTAAAATAAATACACTGCATACACTTTCATTCTCTCTATCTCTTCTAAACACGAATTATAACGTCATGCAGATTGCTTGTTTTAAACCCAGTTGAAACATACGATCCGATGCTTTCTCCCGACTTTGGGTTCCCGATATTTGGGGCTGAAGAAGAAGTTGACAACGAAATTCCAGAAGAGATCTCTCGACTACTCAGATAGGAGGAAAGGTCCATTGAACCTCACAAAGAGCCGTTGGAAACGATCAATGTGGGTTCGGAAAAAGAGAGAAAAGAAATCAGGATTGGGGCACTGCTCAGTCTAACTGCCAAAGAGAGTTTGATAAAGCTTCTCAGAGATTTCCCCGATGTATTCACTTGGTCCTATCAGGATATGCCAGGGTTGGATACCAGCATCGTGGAACATCACTTACCGTTAATATCGGAATGTCCGCCAGTAAAGCAAAGGTTGAGACGGACTCACCCGGACATGGACATCAAAATCAAAGAGGAGGTACAGAAACAGATTGACGCAGGTTTCCTCGCTACATCTGAATATCCTCAATGGTTAGCCAACATCGTACCCGTTCCCAAAAAGGACGAAAAGGTCAGAATGTGTGTTGATTACAGGGATCTGAACAAGGCAAGTCCAAAGGACGAATTTCCTTTACCACACATTGACATGCTAGTAGACAGCACAGCAAAGTTCAAAATTTTCTCCTTCATGGATGGATTCTCGGGCTATAACCAGATCAAAATGGCGC
Organism: Lathyrus tuberosus; assembly: GCA_022829125.1. NCBI lineage: Eukaryota > Viridiplantae > Streptophyta > Magnoliopsida > Fabales > Fabaceae > Lathyrus > Lathyrus tuberosus. The sequence goes on from JALAZF010000497.1 coordinate 857,144, forward strand.
CGAAAGACATGGAGAAAACTTCGTTCATTACCCCATGGGGTACCTTTTGTTACAAGGTGATGTCGTTCGGCTTGAAGAACGTCGGGGCAACCTATCAAAGGGCCATGACTACTCTGTTTCATGACATGATACACAAAGAGATAGAGGTATATGTCGATGACATGATTGCAAAATCTAAGACAGAAGAGGAGCATGTGACCCACCTGTCGAAACTATTCGAGCGTTTGAGGAAGTACAAACTCCGCTTGAATCCCAACAAATGCACCTTTGGTGTCCGTTCAGGGAAACTCTTAGGATTCATCGTCAGCCAGAAAGGAATTGAGGTCGATCCTGACAAGGTCAAGGCCATTCGAGAAATGTCTTCTCCGAAAACTGAAAAACAAGTCCGAGGATTCTTGGGACGTTTGAACTACATCTCCATATTCATATTCCTTATGACCGCCACGTGTGCGCCAATTTTCAAATTACTCAAAAAGAACAAGGATTGCGTTTGGTTAGAAGATTGCCAAACCGCCTTCGACAGTATTAAGGAATACCTGTTGAATCCTCCGATTCTATCACCTCCAGTGGAAGGAAGACCACTGATCATTTACCTCACAGTCCTAGAGGGCTCAATGGGATGTGTACTTGGCCAACAAGACGAAACCAAATGGAAAGAGTCTGCCATCTACTATCTGAGCAAGAAATTCACCGACTGCGAAACTCGGTACACGATGCTTGAGAAAACTTGTTGCGCTTTGGCTTGGGCAGCCAAACGTCTTCGCCAATACATGATTCATCATACTACTTGGTTGGTTTTCGAGATGGATCCAATCAAGTATGTCTTCGAAAAGCCTGCTCTCACGGGAAGAATTGCCCTTTGGCAGATGTTATTATCAGAATATGACATAGAGTACCACGCTCAGAAGCCGTTAAAGGAAGTATCTTAGCCGATCATTTGGCTCATCAACCGATTGAAGATCAAGAATCAACCGGGTTTGACTTCCCAGACGAAGATGTCATGTATCTAAAAATGAAAGATTGCGATGAACCGTTACCCAATGAAGGGTCAGAACCAGGTTCCCAATGGGGACTTATCTTTGACGGAGTAGTTAATCATTATGGAAATGGAATTGGGGCAATCATTGTTACCCCTCAGGGTACCCACATTCCTTTCACTTCCAAACTTACGTTTAAATGTACGAACAATGAGGCCGAATACGAAGCTTGTATTATGGGTCTCGAAGAAGCGATTTATTTAAGGATCAAAAACTTGGAAGTATACGGCAATTCAGCCTTGGTTATCAATCAGATAAAAGGAGATTGGAACACATACCAATCAGGACTGATTCCTTACAAAGACTATGCAAGAAGGTTGTTACCCTTCTTTAACAAAGTCGAGTTTCATCGCGTCCCTCGTAGAGAGAATCACATGGCTGATGCCTCAGCCACTCTCTCTTCCATGATTAGTGTAGGTCAACGGAATGACCTACCTAAGATCGACATAATGCGCCTTGAACGGCCCGCCTACATCTTCACGATTGAAGCAGTCATAAACGACAAACCTTGGTATCACGATATCAAATGCTTCCTTCAGAAACAAGAGTACCCATCTGGGGAACTAAGGAAGGATAGGAAAACCCTCAGAAGATTGGCTGGAAGCTTCTTCCTGAGCGGTGATACTCTTTATAAGAGGAATTTTGACTTGGTCTTGATCCGATGCGTAGACAGACCAGAAGAAGACATGCTTATGAAAGAAATTCATGAAGGATCCTTTGGCACTCATGCCAACGGACACATAATGGCGAGAAAAAAATCTGGGAGCAGGGTATTACTGGTTGACCATGGAATCCGACTGCTACAAGTACATGGGGAGGTGTCACAAGTGTCAGATATACTCCGACAAAATTCATGTACCGCCATCACATCTCAAAGTTCTTTCTTCCCCGTGGCCTTTTTCCATATGGGAAATTGACATGATTGGCTTGATCGAACCTAAGGCTTCAAACGGACATCGATTCATCCTGGTAGCCATTGACTATTTAACCAAGTGGGTCGAAGCAGCGTCGTACGCTAATGTAACCCGACAAGTGGTGGTCCGATTTATCAAAAACAATATCATCTGTCGTTATGGTGTTCCGAGCCAGATCATTACAGATAATGGATCTAACTTGAACAACAAGATGATGAAAGAGTTGTGCATTGAGTTCAAGATTGAACACCATAACTCATCTCCCTACCGACCCAAGATGAACAGAGCGGTAGAAGCGGCTAACAAGAACATCAAGAGGATCGTTCAAAAGATGGTTGTAACCTATAAAGATTGGCACGAGATGCTACCCTTTTCTCTTCACGGTTATCGAACATCTGTCCGCACTTCAACAGGGGCAACCCCTTTCTCTCTAGTATATGGCATGGAGGCAGTTCTCCCCATAGAAGTAGAGATCCCATCAATCCGGGTATTGATGAAAGCTAAGCTTTCAGAAGATGAATGGTGTCAAAGTCGACACGACGAATTAAACCTGATCGAAGAAAAACGAGTCACGGCACTATGCCACGGTCAGTTGTATCAGCAGAGAATGAAGAGGGCGTTTGACAAAAAGGTCCGACCCCGTGTCTTCAAGAAAGGAGACCTTGTGATCAAGAAGATACAATCGTTTCTCACTGATTCTCGGGGCAAATGGACCCCAAATTATGATGGCCCCTATGTGGTCACGAAAGCTTTCTCAGGCGGTGCCTTGAGACTTGCAACCATGGACGGAGAGGAATTTGCCTACCCCACGAATGTTGATGTAGTCAAGAAATACTTCGCCTAAACTAAAAAAAAAAACGTCTCGGTGGATTGAAAACCTGAAAGGGCGGTCCAGGAAAAAGTTAGACACATAGAAAAAATCATCCCGATGGATTGGAAACATCACAGTACAATCCAGGAAAAAATCCGGGCTAATGGCAAGTAACTATGTTCAACAGAGGCAAGTCCCTCAGCAGCAGTTACATCATCCATCGGAGGAAAACACCAGTCAAGGTCATCTTCGACAGAAGCTCAGGATGTCCCGAATTCAAAGTTGGTAGAAGGATAGTGGTCGTTATGTTTCAACGTAGCCCTTTTCCCTATAAATTACCATTTTCTAACTTTGTAAATACTCTATGGAATCACGCGTTCGGCTGATTTCTATCCTATCAATAAAATTTGAGCCCTTGTGCTTTTGTTTGTAATTCTTATTTGTTTTAGATTTACAGAATGGCGTTTTAACATGATTAGCGATTCTTGAAATGAAACAAAAATGGATTTACTTGTTAAAACTTTTTCTGCTTTTAAATTAAAGATGGCAATTGCTTTTGACTGTTGAACGTCGATTGCATCTCCAAAGGCATTTGAATTTCAAAGTGCAGAATCAAAGTGCTCCTTCTAGGCCAGTACGCCTGAACGAAGGATCAACTGTATGAGATGCGGCTTTCCCATCTGATACCCTCGGTCGAGTTCTTATCTCCTAAGCCCGATTAACGGTATTCCCCGCAGGGACTATCTCTCCTAAGCAAGGCAGAATTGCTATCTTGAACCAGCAGTACTACTTCGCCCCGCGATGGCCGAGTATCCAGTCGTGTTCACTCGTCAGTCTGTATGTCGCGTCAGTTTTTTCAGCATATACATACATACATCATGCATTTTACTTGCATTCGCATTCATATTTCATCGCTATCACTCTAGTCGGTCTTGTCCCCTAGTGATAACAGTCTTCTCAATCGAGTTGTCAGTTCTTGCCTCGTCAGGAAATGCTGCGTTTGAACAATCTCGCCTCTAGTGTATCTCTGGTTTAGAGTCGGCACTCGACCACTTTGATAACTTGAACCTCTGAAAATCCAGAAAAGCTTTCTACAGATGTCACTCTTCGCCATCGAAGATGATATCCTTGCTTTCCCGGATTAAAGAAAAATCCCCAGAGAAAGTCTCCTAAGTAGAGATTTCGCAGTACAGCTGCCTTTCTCTGAAAAACCGCTGATGAAAAGGTCATCGACACCTCAAAATTGGAGCCTGTCATATGGCATTTCTCCGGGAAGATCCCGAGAAAAGTATGATGTAAGACCCCAAGCGGAAGCAGTCTCTCAAGAGACTCATTTTCCCCAGATTGAGTCGACAAATGGCGTCTCCAACAGAGAAGTTTGTGCACCTCTACAACTCAGACGAATGGGTTCCCCAACAAGTCTGACATCAAAACTTTTTCCACTCAAATGGCATCTCCCCAGGAAAATCTGGCGAGAAGTTTAAGGAAAATCGTTACAAATAGTGTCCCTTGTCATAAAGTTTATTGACAAAAGAAACTTAGACCAGTTTCTTGGTAGGAAACCAGGATCGAGGGGAAGTTTATTTCAGAACTTAGACCAGTTCCTTGGTAGGAAACCAGGATCGAGGGGAAGTTTATTTCAGAAACTGAGACCAGTTCCTTGGTAGGAAACCAGGATCGAGGGGAAGTTGACAAGAGAAACTAAGACCAGTTCCTTGGTAGGAAACCAGGATCGAGGGGAAGTTTTTACCTTTTCTAAGCATCATTGCTTAGCAAAAAGAAGATGAATGCGAAAGCTGCCCGAATACCTTCGTCATTCACACCTTCGGGTCCAAGAAGATTAAATAGGTGCATCTGTCATACCCCAAATTTTAACCACTAAGATTTCCCATCATTGTGCAAATCATCATCACAATATGGATGAACCATCATGCCTCATCAAATGCCTCAAGGGTTGTTGAGCATTTACTACAATCAGAATTAGGGTTTCAAGCCCTCTCAGAGTTCTTAGACAAAGGATCAATCAAGAAATGACATGATCTTCAAATTGTCTAACCTCTCAAACATCCAAAAAGGATCAAGAAGGACTCCCACTTCAAGGATTAAGCACAAGGCTGCTCCCTTCTAGGTGGATCAAGTCTCAACATCGACAGTGTCACCAAATTAGGGTTTTGGTCGACCAGGGCCTCCAGATGGAAAATTTTCATCTGGGCACAAGCCAATGATCCAAAACATAACCTAATATACTCCATGGAACCTCATGGACCCAATCATCAAGTCAATTTGACCTAAGGGGATGCATACATCAAAAATCAGGAATTAGGGTTTCTTGACCTAATCCACCCCTAAGTTGACTTTTGGGACAAATCATGAACCAAGACCTCAAGACATGATTTGAGGGTCTTTAATATACTATATTGATCCATTTGGAACAATGGATTAATCCAAGAAGATTGAGCAACAAGTCTCAATTTCATCTGCACCACAATTAGGGTTTCGCGAGGAAAGTCAACTGTAACTTTGACTTTTGACCAGGACATGCTCCCAAACCTTAAGACATGATTCAATATACCCTATGACACCCATGGAACATGTCCATCAAGTTTGATTTAGGTGAAGGACAATATTTCCTGAAGAATTGCACAGTTTGGAATTTATCTGATAAAAAGTCAACTGTGCACAAAAGTCAACTTTGACTTTTTGAGATTTTTCACCAAAATGGATTTTTAACCCTAAAATGATGTTAATGTATGATTTAAATCATTATTCATCAAGAAAAATCAAAGAATGTGGCATAACTTGTAAAAGGGGTAACCATAAAAACTTAGAAAAATTTCTAAGTTATGGAAAAAGTGACACTAATGTGCCAACTTTGGAGGACCATAACTCCTAAACCACAAGGCCATTATTCCCCATTCAAAGCTTGATTTTTAGATCACATTGCCCTCTACAAAAGCTTCATACTAACTTATGTCCAAATTACTCATGGATTTTGAGTTATGGAGTGATCAAAATCAAGAAAAGTCACTTTGTTCCAACACTTAGTGAAAATTTCACTAAGTCAGAATCTGCCTTTACTTTTTTCCAAATGTAGGGGGATTTTTCACTTGGATTCAAAAGAGATCAAAACCAAACATGTTCAAACAGTTGTTGTATCATGTAAGGGCTTTCCAAAATGGCCAAGAACATTACCAAATTCAATTTGGGCCATGAGATATGACATTGGCAAGATGCCTTGCTGAAATCTGCCAAGGCAAGGCAGATTTTTGCACTTTTGGTCGATTTGCCAAAATCAGCCAAATCCAAATGCTCCAATCCACTTGGACACCTCTGAGGATTGAATCTAAAGGGGACATTCACTGAGCCAAGCCTCCAAAGTCTTTGGAACAAGAATTAGCATGTTGAACCTAGAATTGCCAAAATAGGGACAAGACTCCAATTTTGGATTAGAGCATTCAATGGAAGCATCAAGGTGGCATGAACTGAGCTCTTAGCAACTGAATTCAGTCAAGACTTATCCAAGACCAAGGGGACCAGCAGCCTGTGCCCTAACGTCTAGTCAATGGCTAGAGGGGACTTGGATTTTCATTTGCCAACATTGGTCAAACCTACTCAGCAGTTGCCATTCACTATTCCTTGCAAAACAAACTTGCTCTACTATAAATAAAGCTCAATTGTGATCAGTTTGAGTACACCAAAGCTATCAAATAGATGCTTTCCTCAAAATCTCTTCTTTCACTCCAATTTTGCCTTTTAAGGCAAGTCACTATCGGGTTTTGAGTTTGAGAGCTTTTCCAATCAAACCAATCACACACACACACACCTCACATACATCATATAGAAGTGATCCAAACACTCACATAACATCTGGAACACAGATTTCACAAAATCACCAGCCAATTGCTCAAGTTCTTGACAGATTTGCAGTTGGGGTACCATCTCAAGTCCAGATCATTTCAATCCATTCCAAGCATTCATACACACTCCATGGCACCTAGGGAAGCTATCCAGATCATTGGAACGTAGCTGTAAAACCTATAACATAAATCACGATCACCAGCTGCAAGTGACATGATCGTGAGGTTGAAACGAGTTGATTGGTATGTGGATTGCATGATATAATCAAGTATTCAGTGAGATTGGAGAAAATGCAAATCTGGGCAAACCCAGAACACGCGCGTGTTCTTGGTGTGTTCTTGGCGCCATTTTTAAAAATTCAAATATTTGAATTTTGTGATTTTGTTTAATTGATTCAAAAATTAATTTCTCTCTGAGTTTTAATGATTTTGAGTTGATTCTTTTTTTAATAATTCACAAAAATGTTGAAATATTTTATTTTCCCAAAAAATCACAAAAATATTATTTATTTCATATAATTGATATTTTTGCAAAGAATTAATGTTTTAATTGTTTTTAACATTTAAAATATTTTTTCCACCTTGATTTTGCAACTTTTAATGCCTTCTAATTATTTTGTAGGTCAATACTTAATTTTTGAAGCATTAATCCAAGATCACAATTTGTTTTCCATGTGTTATATAATTTTGATCATTTTAATTGAATTTTTATTCAATTAAAACACATTTTGAAAACAAATTAGGGTTTTTGGATTAATTTAACCCTCATAAATTATTTTCAAAACACTTTGGGCCTCTAATAGAGTGTAAGACCCAATCCTTTTTTTGACCAAATCATTTTTGGGCCTCAGTGTATTGTATAAGTCCCGATACCGTCAAAAACAAACGGCGCGATCGTCGCCTTTTGAAAAATAAATTCTGGGCCTCTCCTTGAGCTATAAGACCCATTCAAAAACTTTTGGGCCTCTAATAGTGTGTAAGACCCAACCCCCTTTTAACCAAAACAATTATGGGCCTCACTTATTGTATAAGTCCCTCTGCGTTAAAAGAAAACCTCGGCCCGATCACCATTTTAAACGGAAAAATAATTTGGGCCTAGCCTCGTGTTATAAGCCCCACTCTTTTTCTTTAAACCTTTTGGGCCTCTTGAAAGAGTGTAAGACCCATCCCTTTGTATAGAAAACCTTTTGGACCACAATCACTTGTATAAGTCCCTCTGTACAAATTCAACAGTGCGCTCACTGATAAAACCCTGGGCCTCTGCTTGAGCTATAAGCCCCAACCATTTATTTCAAAGCACTTTCTCCTTTGATTTTGAAATATACTGTTGTTTTCAATCTTTCTTTGTTGAACAACTAACCAAACAACATGGAAGCTCTACAACCGAGTAAGTGTTTATACGCTTTCCTTTACCGCTTTCATATACATATAACTGTATTGTGGGGCTGTTTCGCTGTAAGTCTTCTTTCATAAACTCATATCAACTGTGTAATAATAGTATAGATATTTCGAGTTTCCCCGACAACTACGTCTAGAACTAGGTGACGCCGTTTTGTTTATTCGTAGAAATAGACAACTAGATCCCCATTAGGATCACCAGATACAGTCTTCTCTTCGGCTGTCCTCATTAGGAATTGTCAAGAAACTCTACTCCCAGAGATGAATGTATTCTCCGTGAATGGCATCTTTGAGTTTCTTCCAAATTCTCGAACTTTCCTGGCTTGATCTATTCCTCATGAATAGCCTGTCTTGAATTTCTCGGGGTTTGGGGAACCACGGGCTTCTTAAAAGAATCGGCCTCCTCTTGGGCATCGTACAAGGACCCACAGGCTTCCTAAAAGCAACCCTGCCTCCTCTTGGGCTTAGTACAAGGACCCGTCGGCTTCTTAGAAGTATTCACAGCCTCCTCTTAGGCTTCGTCTAATGATCTCTTCCTCCGGGAATGATAGCCTCCTCTTGGGCTTCGTACAAGGACCTCTCGGCTTCATAAAGAGTCTACTACTGTTTCGCAAAGCATAGTACACAAGATGAAACTCTAGACACGGACAGTCTAATATCCTTGAGTCTCAAAGACATTCTCAAGTGACCCTTTCGTTAAATAGGAAGGAAACCCGTAGACTCGGACAGTCTCAATACCCTTTGGATTTCCCGTTTCCTCAAAGAAAAGGAAATATCCCTGGTCCTAGAATCAAATACTTGAGTACAGTGTTACTCATATAAGAACTGATTTTCTCTTTTAAAATCAGTATATTGGATCTGTCACTCAATTGAAACAGTTGCAATAGCCTCCTCTTGGGCTTTATACAATGATTCTTCCCAGTGAAGCAAACGTTTAGCCTCTCTCTCGGGCTTTGTACGAGACACATAAGAGACTCCCTCTTTGAGTCAATCACCTTTCCGCCTCCATCTCGGGCTTTATACGAGATACAAAAAGGTTCTTATTGAGCCAAACAAATTTTAGCCTCCATCTCGGGCTTTGTACGAGATACAAAAACACTCTCTTGTTGAGTATAAAAGATCCTCTTGTAGGATCAACCCCTTTTAGCCTCTCTCTTGGGCTTTGTACAAGACATAAAAATACCCTCTTGTTGGGCCAATAGCCTCCTCTTAGGCTTTGTATAAGGAAAACCCAATAGCCTCCTCTTAGACTTTATATAAGAAAACCACTGGTTGATCCAATAAACCTTTTAGCATCAAAGTTGTGCCTCGTTCACAGTACACAAACATCAACAACTCCTTCCCCTTCATCTAATTGCTGTAAGCGGCAAGACTCTAGATCATCTACATCCATGCCATTGTCCCTCTTTTAGCATGGGAAATTCCTGAGGAAAGATAGCATTACTCTACACTGAGTTAAAGTCTTCTCCTTCAGGTTAAAAATCTCCTATAAAGGAAATTATGGCATTGTCGGATTCACAAATCCCGGTTAAAGTAATTCTCCTTTATAAACAGTTGTGACATATAACCCCCTCTTTAGATATGACAAATTCTATCTAAAGTCAAACCCTTTTAGCTTCACATCTTGGGCTTTGAACAAGATACAAATAGACTCTTTAGCTTCACATCTTGGGCTTTAAACAAGATACAAACTACCCTTTAGCTTCACGTCTTGGGCTTTGAACAAGACACCAAAACAACCAATTTCCTCCCATAGAATAGGAGGAACTACGAACGCTCTGATTTCCCTGTTTCGGTAAACGGGAATACGTAGGCATAAGATCGAAAGAAAAGATCTTAGCGAGCACACTAAATAAAACCCTAAATCCCATACTCTCACATATCTATCAAAAAGCATCAGTCCTAACATCCTAATCCTTATTCCCCGCCAGAAACCTGTCATTCTGTCAAAATAACACAAGAAAGGCCCCACCACATTGATCGCATATGTAACCTAACAGACCGCTGTTTAAACTCAGTATGCAAGCAGGGTTAATTGGAGACATCTATTTCCCTTCCTTCATCAGGCAAGGCAATACGCGTATTGGGTTGGGCAATACGCGTATGCCAAGGAAGGAATGTAGGCATTACGCGTATGGGAGTGGGCAATACGCGTATGGAGTGAGGCAATACGCGTATTGGATTTTTAGTGGAATTTTTGGGGAAAAATCAGTCTCTGCCCATACGCGTATCACTTTGGGAAATACGCGTATGGATGGGTGAGTGAGCAAGGCAATACGCGTAAGGCTCAGGGCATTACGCGTATGGCCAGTACGATTGCAGAATTTTGTTATTTCGCGATTTCTTTCCCGATTTCGCGTCCGATGTCGTAACCTTTGATCCGTAACTCGGATTGAGACATTCTTGGTATTGTTAGAAAGCTAATGAAATTTTCTTTCTTACTATAATGGTTTTGAGATTTGTGACCGATTTAATTATGTCGAGAATTTGGAAATATGTCGTTTTGTCGACTTTTACTGTTATAATTGTGTGTAATTGATGTATTATTATGCAACATAAATGCATTGTTTTGGGCTTGATTGCACAGCATGATTATTGTTGAATGAGATGATTCATATTGTTGGTTTGTGAAGATGCATCTGATTGTCATGAGTCTTTGTATGACAAGCATCATGATATGCATCTTGTGATGTCGTGTGCCCTATGTCGCTCCCGGGATTTTCATCCTAGTACAAACGCGAAAGTGGCACCAAAACAGAGTCGCCAGCAATGTGTATTTATCCCATGAGAGGGAAAGGAAACACCGCACAAACCTGAAGGAAGGAAAGAGCATGGTCTTGCGACCAAGAGAACTGGGTTCGGGAATCGGTTACGCGAGAGGAAGGTATTAGCACCCCCTCGCGTCCATCGTACCCGATGGGATCCACGCTTGCTTGTCTCGATCAAAGGGTGTAAAGAAGGGATACTGGAAAAGGAACTGAAAGAAAGAAAGGAGAAAGAAAAGAAAAGGAACGGGAAACAAATGTAGGGAAAATAAAAGAAGTGCTCGCATGGGCCCTACCCCACTGCCTACGTATCTCATCGGGAACATGAGAATCAGAGCGACGTAGTTCCCCTCACTAGGGATGGATTGTCTGTGTTTTTTAGAGAACGGCTTACGTCCTAGCTCAGGTGTTGCAGGCTCGCTGGTCCGAGTGCGTTACCATCTTGCAAGAGAACGAGTAGAAGCGCGTTCGTGCGTTGAGAATGAATGAGATGAGAAAAGAATTCCCGAAGGAAAGACGTTATTGTTTGTTTTTGTCTTTTAGAAGGAAGTGTTTTGGATTTGTTTGCATACGACAGTGTATCTGGATCTTAGTCATTGGAATGTGTACCTTCTCACATTCCAAGATGGAATGGGTAAGAAAGCACACTAAGGGTGAAGAAGACCCTCACACTTAGTTCCAATTATCAAGGTTCAAACACACTAGCATACTTGTGTTTATTAAGTGTTTTGTTGATTATGAAGTGAAGAAGTGTTTTTTATTATTTGCACCTTCAACAAGTATTGCATTTAAGTCCCTCATACAAGATCAAATATGTAACACATTGACCTAAGATGGGCCATATGCTACACATCTTAAGATTATAAGAGAAGACCCCTTATAATCTTTTCTTCATATGAAAGGCCTAAATGCAATAAATGCCTACCTTTATTAGATATTTTGAATTTTCTTTGAGATGAGAAAAGAGACTCAAGGGAGGATAAAGGTAAAAATCTATATGGACTAAGACTCAATCCTAATTGATTAGTTAAGGGAGTGATCCTAAGGTTTGTGAGGTTTCAACCTAAAGTCTAAAGAAAGAAAGAATTAAACAATTCACTTCCAAAGTAGAAGATGAATTGTAATTCAAAAAGGGAAAGTAATGAGTTATTAAAAGAAAGCACATAAGTGCTTAGCAAAACACAAAATGGAATTGTAAAAGAGAAAGGATAGAAGTTGAATGTGGATTCCTTATCCACACTCAATTGAAACTTACCGAAGCCCCTACATGGTTAGTAACCATGTATAAGAAGTATAAGAAGTAAAAGAACATGTAATGCATCATAAAACTCACAAGAATTCAATGAGAAAACAAATCCTAGAACCACAACCAGAATGGGCATCATATGGAAACCAATGGTTATTATCATACAAGTGCAAGTGAATAAGCAACCATCATCACCCATTAGCATTTAAACATGTTACAAGAAGAAGGGGTAGATGAAAGATGGAAAGAAATGAAGAGGACATGCATAAATGGAACATGTAAATCAACAACCAGAATTGAAACTAAATGGAAAATGGTTTATAAACATCTCAAAAGTATTTATGAGGTAACTTCAAGACATTCAAGAAGTAATATAAGAAGAATTGAAATGAAAGTTCAAAAAGAAAGGGCAAACAATACATGTTAATGATGCACAAAGTTCAAATTGAAATGAACATGTAAAGATGACCTATAATGTGTATCAAAGACCTATAATATCATATGAATGGCTCATAACATATGCAAATGCTCATACAAATGTGCACAAAAGAATTCATGTAAACATGCACTAAAGTTGTAATGACATGCCATGGATTTTACATCCAATGTGATGCATCAAACAAAGACCAAATGGATTCATGAAAATTATGCCAACATATCATTGGAATGCCTAGGTCAGAAATGCATCATACATCAAGATAGTATGTAAAAATTCAGAGCAAAATGACTTCAAACAAAGCAATTAGGTCAAATTGAAACATCATGCAAAGTGGTGCAAATATAGGCATCAAGACATATGATAAAGTGACCTAGAAAATCAAACAAAAATCATCTAACATGCTTCAATGTATTAGTGAATCAATGCAAAAAGAGTCATGTCAAAATAGTTGGTAATGAGCAAGAACAAAATTAAACAAATTCATGTATCATGCTTAGAATGCATCTAAGTGGAAATTCAAAGAAAATTATGGAACAGGGGCAAAAAGGTCATAAAATCAGAAAATAAAATCATGAAAAATTTCCTAAATGTTTTAAGAATACACATGAATTTTTGTAGAATTTTCCAATATGTTTTGGTATTTTTAAAAATTAATTATGAATCGTGTAGCAAAAATGAGAAATAAAATGAAATGGAACTAAAGAAGGGGGTGCATGCATAGCAAATTAACAGTTCAAAATCATTGGGCCTTGAAAACATGGGGTGTGGATATCAATCTGGCTTAGGTCCAGTAAGCACGCAAAACACCATAACTAGCGTGTACCATCAGTCAACCATTTTGACTCACTCACAACCATCAGATTTGGTCAGGTCAATGTAAAAGTCAAGGTAATCAAATCAAGCATCTCACATTGCTAGTACACACTAATAACCATGTACACACGCGCATGCTAATCATCAGATGGAAAAAATGAAGCACGTGACACACACCCTCTCCATTTATTCGCTGGCACCACCACCACCCTTGGATCAAAACAAATCAACGGACACGACTTAATCTGGCATATAAACCCTAATGAAACCTCACCGGCCGGAGAGGGACCTCCGGTCACCTTCTCCGGCCACTCTCCGGCACTGAAATCAATCAAACATTCTAGAAATTTATGCAATACACATCAAAATGTTCAGGAAGTCACATAGATCATGAATCTAGGCTTATTTTTCACAAACAACACACAAACAGAGAGAATCGAAGCAATGAAATTAGCCCTAGGTTTTGGATCTAAGCTTCTAAGAAGCTCTATCAACTAACCGGTTTCATATAGCTCCTAATAAGCTCAAATAACACATCAACCAGTTAAAATAACATCAAATCGTGCAAGCAAAGTTTGAGAACTTTTGGAACCTGAAACTTGAAGATCTTTGGATTTTTGAGAAAACCAGAGATGAGAACTTGTTCTTGAACTTCTAGAACTTCAATTTGAGCAAAATAAATGCTATTTGATCTTGAGAATAAGAGGAAATCTGAATCTGAAATTGGAGATAACTGTGCTATTCCATGCTTCAGTGATGTCTTCTTGCTTGATTGTGAAGGTTGAAGAAGAACTTGAGGAGTTCGTGCAGGTAGAGAGAAAATTCAGAGAGAAAGTTGAGAGTGCTTTTGGAGTGAGAGTGAAACAATCAGAATCTCCCTTTCCAAATCTGTTAGAATTGTTTATATAGGCGTGGTTATGATTTGACCCTGGTGGTTGATGGTTAGAACTACAGTTAACTGAGTTAGTTAACTGAGTTTGAGTTAACAGAATGAGTCATGACAGTTAGTGACACGAGTTGGAGAGGTTTTGTTTTAGTGTGGAAGAGCTCATGGTCACTTATGGTGAGGATAATGGTGAGGTGGTGTTATGCAGCAGTAGCTTGTGGTGGAAGTTTCGCAAGTTTCCCTTCTCATGTAAGAAGTAACAAAGTGGAAGCACGTGCAAGAATGTTTGGGCAAATGAGGAAAAGAAAACAGCTGGTGATGGTGAAGTGTTTGTGGTGTGACTGAACCAAAACAAAGTGTAAACTGCTACACATGACAGTCAATGCCTCAATGCAGATGGTGATGTTTGAACATGGATTTCTTTATGACCAAGGCACGAAAATGAATCATCTTGGTGTCAATGGATTGAGGAAGCATCATAGGACAATTTTGGTGTTGGACTTGAGTTGAAAAGGTACCTCAAACATGTCTAAAAATCATCATAAACAGATGGAAAAACGACTGGTGCATGGGCGAGCAATTTGTGGCATGGCATGGCAAGGTGTGCATGGCATGGATTTTCAGTTGTGTTGACCAATCTTTGAGCTATCATAACTCCTTGTCCTTTGATCAAATGAAAAAATCATGAACATCAATCTTGAAGATCTCACATAGGGGAACAACTTTGATGTTGCAAGATTTTTCATTTGAAGCCTTTAACCATGAGTAAAATGAGTGGACATTTGGCCCACCACATGTTTGTTAAAATGACTGCGCGCGTGCCCTGAAAATCTTGGTCATGACCTAGTTTTGAACCTACTTTGCTCAAACTTTGATCAATCATATCTCCCTCATTTTTTATCCAATGGAGATGTTCCACACATGGATTTGAAGCTTAAAGCAAGGCCTTTCATTGAGGCAGAGTGGAATTTTCATTTGGTACTCCAAATTTGAATGGCCTTGGTTCAAATTCTGATGCAAAATGGCCAAAACTTGCTATTTTTAGTAACCCTTCCTCTTCCAAAAATGGCAACTTTCCACATCTTGATTTTTTCATGATTCCTTTGGAGTTTCTTGACCAAATTTTGTACATTGGACATATGTAACATGAATTTCATGAATTTGGCCTCAAAAAGTCAAGAGTTGACTTTTTCCTCTGATTATTTGACTTGGCCCCAAATTCCCTGATTTTTTATCTTTCTTCCAATTGAAACACTTCCAAAACCAATTGAGAGGCAATTTTCCATACACATACACTTAAGAACATGTAGAATATCATGACAACAAGCTTTGTCCAAAAAATCAGAGATATCCTGATTTTATTAGAAACCCTAATTTTGACCCTCTCTGGTTAGGAGGAAATTGCACATCTTCCAAATCCAAATTCCTCAGAGTATGTTGTGTATCCTCTTAAAGGATGATGAGAAATGCCACTTGAGAATGATTTTGAATCAATGAGCTATCTCTTTTGAGGGTTTTCCTTCAATTTTTGAACCTCTTGCATAGTGAAAGATGT
Organism: Lathyrus tuberosus; assembly: GCA_022829125.1. NCBI lineage: Eukaryota > Viridiplantae > Streptophyta > Magnoliopsida > Fabales > Fabaceae > Lathyrus > Lathyrus tuberosus. The sequence goes on from JALAZF010000497.1 coordinate 872,865, forward strand.
AGTGCTTCAATCTCCCATTGAATCTCACTTCCTTGAGGTTTTGGAAGATCAATTGAGATAGTATGAGACATGAGAGACCTCTTGGCTTGCCTAGAGCCAACTTGATTGACCTTTTTGTGCTTTGAATGATTCCTTGATTGTCCACCTTCCACCTGATCACATGCCCTGATGGTAAGAAGGATGCCATGCTTCATTTTTCTATGTTAAATGCAATGTAATGTTAATGAGGTGGATATGATATGATAAATGATAATGCCATGCTATGATGACAAAAGGGGAGAGCAAATTTTGGGGTATTACAGCTGCCCCTATTCAAGCGCTGTAGACCTGAATGCCTGAAAGCAAATGCTTTCGGACTTTCAAGGTATATAGTGATTGAATACCAAAAATAACCAAAAATTTGCTCTGGGTGATGAAGAAGAAAAGGGATATAAACCCAACGAGACTGCTGGATTGAATCTTCGATGAAACGTCGGAGAGATCTGTCTTTTGAACGATGCCAGACGACTACTGGCTTGCCACGCTGATGGTGGACTTTAATACTGTCTTTTATGCAATTCCAGACGACTACTGGCCTGCCACACTACTGGTGGACTTTGGAAATGTCTTTTTGAACGACGCCAGACGACTACTGGCTTGCCACACTACTGGTGGACTTTAATAATGTCTTTTATGCAATTCCAGACGACTACTGGCCTGCCACACTACTGGTGGACTTTGATAATGTCTTTTATGCAATTCCAGACGACTACTGGCCTGCCACACTACTGGTGGACTTTGATAATGTCTTTTATGCAATTCCAGACGACTACTGGCCTGCCACACTACTGGTGGACTTTGCAGCTTCGTGCCACCCGAAGATGGACTTTTGCCAATCCACTGTTGGACTTTTGCCACCCGAAGACGGACTTTTGCCAATCCACTGTTGGACTTTTAGCTGCTTTGCCACCCGAAGATGGACTTTTGCCAATCCACTGTTGGACTTTTAGAATATGCCACCCTTAGATGGACCTTTCGCCAATCCACTGTTGGACTTTTAGCTGCTTTGCCACCCGAAGATGGACTTTTGCCAATCCACTGTTGGACTTTTAGAATATGCCACCCTTAGATGGACTTTTGCCAATCCACTGTTGGACTTTTGGAATTTTAAAATCAAATTACTCTCTGCCTCTGCGCCAGACATCTCTGCCGACTCTGCTGAGGAACCACAATCAATGATTTAATCTCGGAGACTCCTAAAAGGATAATATCTCTGCTGGCGAATGGATGAACAATCCGTCTGCTTCGAATTGCCAAGCTTGCCAAAAATAAATTGGACTTTAAGATATGAGGGAATGACGACTCTGCCAGGAATTATTCCATCTGTTTGGGGGAATGAATTCTGGTCACAGCGATTCCGCTGGGGATGAGAATTTTTAAATGACGTCCTGCTGGGGAAATGAGCCATTAAAACTCTGCTTGGGGATTTATTCAACCCAAGATCCTTTATAGGGATTATCAACCTTCTGACCCAGCTGGGGAAAGGCTGTACCATCCTTGTTGAGGAATAGATTCTGTCGATCTGATAAACCTCTGCGGAGAGAACAACAACTCAGCTGGAAGTTGCTGACAAGATTCGATGCTGACCTCTGTGGGGATACCATGACCAGAGATACGATCTTGCTGGGTATCAGGGCTACTCTGCCAGGGATATGCAAATCCTGGTTAGAACATTCCACTGCAACTTGCTAGAAAGAGTCCTTAGAGATCTGTTGGGGAAACCCAAAGCAAATCCACAGTAGTCTGCTGAAGAATATGACTGTCGAGCTTAGGATAAGTACCACAATGCACCATGTTAGGCGAGCTTCCCTTTAGACAATTCCGTTAGGGATGACGAGTTTATAACAAACTCTGCTGGCGGAAACTGCTTTAAAACGTCTCATGTTGGGGAATGCCTTTCGAGAGGATTTTACAGAAGACCAACTGTCCTCAAACTCTACTGGGGGTGACCAACACTTCATGCTAGGGAAACAATCATGCCCCATGCTTGGACAACACAACAATTCGTCCCCGCAGAGGATGTCATAAGAGGATTTTACAGAAGATCTAGCCTCTTCAAACTCTTGTGACTTCGCTGGGGATAATGACCATCAGTTTCGGTGTCGACGAGACCACTCTTTTGGGGAACCTGTGACCGTTATCGACATAGAAAAGCTTGTAGTTGTTGGAAATACTGTATGAGAGAATCGACTTAATAAGATGCAACGGTACCCAGTTGAACTTAATTCACTGATATCGACCCGTTATGAACAATCGTCGACCGAACGATGAACGCCGATCTCCTTACCCATAATTGCCCCAGTCTTTTGCGTGGGGTGATTTATTGCTGGTCTTGTGCTTAAAATCATCTGCACCTGCTACCTGCAACAAAAGAATATGCCCACATGCCCCGAATATTGCGTGGCTAGAATCCACCATCCGGGAGTATTCAACATTCGAAGTAATTTCAAATATTTTTTCTGCGCATGTTATTGCAAGGCTGCCATGTTTTCAAATGCAATGTTTTATCAACAATTAGGACGTTTTTGCAAACAAAGCAATAAAACAAAAATAGAAAGCTTTTTATTGAAATTCAATTTATTGACTGAGAGCCCAGAATAGGCAATTACATCTGGAAGCAATCCCTGGAAAGAGGTGATCGCTGAAAATTGAGAAAAGAAATTATCCTAATAGCAATGTGAAAACGGAATTCCACTGAGTTTCCATTCTGTTATGACCAGTATGTCTTCAAAACTCCCCGACCTTGCCTTCTGAGGAATGATCAGACCGATTCCTATTCTTCAGAACGTCAGTTGTTCAAACGGTAATGGGTACAGATAACTCAGACTGTAGTCATTCGCTTAAATCCCTCTTTTGTGTGGACCGCCCTTTCAGGTTTTCGATCCACCAGGATACCCTTTTTTGCCTAAGTTGCCCTTTCGGGTTTTCAACTTACCGGGTGTACAATTTTTTTTCAATTATATCCCTAATTTTTGCCCGAACCTTATTCTGTTTTTGGTTCGCCGGGATGCCCTTTTTTGCCTGGATTTTTTTATTTTTATTATCCAGCGGGTCTATTCATGCGAAGTATTTTTTGACTACGTCCGAGTTGACAGGGGATGAAAAGTCTTCGCCATCCATGGTTGTAAGCAATAAAGCTCCGCCCGAAAAGACCTTTTTAACCACAAATGGACCTTCATAGTTAGGAGTCCATTTGCCCCTGTGATCTGTATTGGGAGGAAGGATCCTTTTGAGTACTACATCTCCGACTTTATAAACCCGAGGACGCACCTTCTGGTCAAATGCCTGCTTCATTCTGCGCTGATATAGTTGCCCATGACATACAGCCGCCAATCGCTTTTCCTCAATAAGGCTCAGCTGATCAAATCTGGCTCGTACCCATTCGGCTTCATCTAGCTTAACATCCATCATAACTCTGAGGGACGGAATCTCTACTTCAACCGGTAGCACTGCCTCCATACCATATACAAGTGAGAATGGGGTTGCCCCAGTGGACGTGCGTACCGACGTTCGATACCCATGCAAAGCAAATGGTAACATCTCATGCCAATCTTTGTACGTGACAACCATCTTCTGCACAATCTTCTTGATATTTTTGTTGGCCGCTTCGACCGCGCCATTCATCTTTGGGCGGTACGGAGAAGAATTGTGATGTTCGATTTTGAATTCCCGGCATAACTCAGCCATCATCTTATTATTCAAATTAGAACCATTATCAGTAATGATTCTTTCGGGAACTCCATATCGGCAAATGATATCCCGTTTTAAGAAACGAGCGACCACTTGCTTTGTAACATTGGCATAGGATGCGGCTTCAACCCATTTGGTGAAGTAATCAATTGCCACCAAGATGAAACGATGACCATTGGAAGCTGTAGGCTCAATCTTTCCGATCATATCAATGCCCCACATGGCAAACGGCCAAGGCGACGACATGATACTCAACGGATTTGGAGGCACATGCACCTTGTCTGCATAGATCTGGCATTTATGGCATTTGCGGGCATATTTGCAACAATCTGACTCCATAGTCAACCAATAATATCCCGACCTTAACAACTTTTTAGCCATTGCCTGCCCTCCGGCATGAGTATCGAAAGAGCCTTCGTGCACTTCAATCATCAACAAGTCTGCTTCATGTCTATCCACACATCTAAGCAGGACTGTGTCAAAATTTCTTTTATACAGCACGCCATCTTTGTTCAGGAAGAAACTACCAGCTAACCTTCTCAACGTCTTCCTGTCTTTGGACGATGCCCCGGACGGGTACTCTTGACTTTTCAAGAAACACTTAATGTCATGAAACCATGGCTTGTCATCAGACGTTGCATCGACCGCAAACACAAATGCTGGTCTGTCAAGGCGGGATACCTCAATCTTAAGTACATGGTTCCATCCTTGCACTTTGATCATGGAAGACAAAGTGGCCAAGGCATCAGCGAACCTATTCTCATCTCGAGGGATGTGGTACAGTTTCACTGTTGTGAAAAACGTCAGCAATCTCCTTGTATAATCTCTATACGGCACTAGATTTGCTTGGTGCGTGTACCAACTCCCCTTCACTTGATTGATTACCAAAGCTGAATCACCGAATATATCAAGGGTTTTAATCCGTAGATTAATCGCCTCCTCGATCCCCATTATACAAGCTTCGTACTCTGCTTCATTGTTGGTGCACCCGAAAGTTATTCGTGCAGTGAAAGGCATATGAACACCTTCCGGCGTGATAAGAACTACTCCAACTCCGCACCCATTCATATTGACAGCCCCATCAAACATCAGACTCCATTTGGATTCAGGGTCTGGCCCCTCCTCCGGGAGTGGTTCCTCATAGTCTTTAGCTTTGAGAAACATGATGTCCTCATCAGGGAAGTCAAACTTCATGGGTTGGTAATCATCCATTGGCTGTTGCGCAAGATAATCGGACAAGATACTTCCTTTGATGGCCTTTTGTGAAGTGTACTGAATGTCATACTCTGTCAAGACCATTTGCCACCGTGCAACTCTGCCTGTCAATGCTGGTTTCTCGAAAATATACTTGATAGGATCCATTTTTGAAATCAACAAGGTCGTGTGCCTAACCATATATTGCCTCAATCGCTTAGCGGCCCATGCAAGCGCACAGCATGTCTTTTCAAGCATTGAGTATCGGGACTCACAATCATTGAACTTTTTGCTCAGGTAGTAAATAGCATGCTCCTTCCTACCTGTTTCGTCATGTTGACCGAGAACACAACCCATGGCACCTTCAAGCACTGTCAGATACATTATCAGCGGTCTCCCTTCAACTGGAGGTATTAGAATCGGAGGTTCCTGCAAGTATTCTTTTATCTTATCGAATGCCAATTGGCAATCGTCATTCCACCTGACCGTTTGATCTTTCCTTAACAATTTAAATATTGGCTCACACGTGGCTGTTAGGTGAGATATGAACCTTGCAATGTAGTTCAATCTACCCAAGAAACCACGAACCTCTTTTTCTGTTCTCGGTTCAGGCATTTCTTGTATTGCTTTCACCTTGGCAGGATCAACCTCGATTCCTCTTTCGCTCACAATGAAACCCAGTAACTTTCCAGAACGCACCCCAAACGTGCACTTGTTTGGATTTAATCTCAGACGGAACTTTCTCAACCTTTCAAACAGCTTTTTCAGGTTAACCAGATGTTCCTCTTCTGTTCTCGACTTGGCAATCATATCATCTAAATAACATTCGATCTCCTTATGAATCAAGTCATGAAACAATGTCACCATCGCCCGCTGGTACGTTGCCCCTGCGTTTTTCAACCCAAAAGGCATTACTTTATAACAATATGTACCCCACGGAGTAATGAACGTGGTCTTCTCCATGTCTTCAGGTGCCATCTTGATCTGGTTGTACCCGGAGAAACCGTCCATAAATGAGAACACTGAAAACTGAGCTGTATTATCGACCAGCACATCAATATGAGGTAGTGGAAAATCATCTTTCGGGCTAGCTTTATTAAGATCTCGATAATCCACACACATTCTCACTTTTCCATCTTTCTTCGGTACTGGCACGATGTTGGCTACCCATGGAGGATACTTTGTCACAGCAAGAAAACCAGCGTCCCACTGCTTCTGGACTTCCTCCTTAATCTTTAAGGCCATGTCGGGGTGAGTCCGACGAAGTTTCTGCTTGACTGGCGGACATTCTTCTCTCAATGGTAGCCTGTGCACGACAATATCCGTATCCAACCCCGGCATGTCTTGATACGACCAGGCGAAGATGTCAACATACTCGCGCAACATTTCCGTCAAAGTTTGCTTCACATCTGCTTGCAAGCTGGCACCAATCCTGACCTCTTTCTTGGCGTCCTTGGTACCAATATTGATGATTTCTACAGTCTCCTGATGAGGCTGGATGACCCTTTCCTCTTGTTTCAACAATCTGGCCAGTTCTTCAGAAAGTTCACAATCTTTCCCATCCCCTTCTTCGGCTTGATAAATCGGATTGTCAAAGTCATACATGGCCATATCAAAATCGTTATCAGTGGTATCCGGAGGATCAAGTCTGCATGAACGGGTTCATGCCTTATTTTAGAATTTATTTTTAAGCAAAACAAAAGAAAATGAAACATTGCCATTTTATATTTTTTGTGCAAAAATAAAAACTGAAAGACAGAGAACAAAATTTGATTGCAAAACGTCCTTTATTAATGATTAAACATTGCAAATGCAACCATGGTGGCCCTACAAATGAATCTATACGCCTTGGGCAGAGCGCAAGATTTTGTCATGCATTATGGTTAGAAAAAACAAAGAAAAATTACTCTGTCTGAAGAGTAACCCGGATGACTTCTTCAACGAACCAGTTTTGCACTTGTTGTCCCGGAACATGAGGGCGTACCCAGTTGTCCAGGTCACAATCACTGTCAACACTATCCTCCGTGGCTGCACAAGACTGGTCCATGTAGATAATTCCCCCACTATTGAAAGTAATGGGTCCCCTGCTTCCCGCATCTGAAGTTGTAGAGGGATGATAACCAATACCAAATTTGTCTTCCTTCATTGGGGTCTCTATCAACCTGCCCCAACCTTGGGCGTTGCCTGCCCTGACGACTTCGACAGCTTGTTTGTAAGATGAAATGGAGGTACCAGCCTCAACTGGTACAGAAGAAGACTCAGGTGCATCGTCAATATTGACTGCTTCAAATGATTGGCACAGCATCTCATGAATTTCCCCATCCATTTCAATGTACTTGAATGTGGACAAGTGACTCACAAAGATGTCTTCCTCCCCACACACTGTCACAACCTGCCCTTCAAACTCATACTTCAGCTTTTGATGTAGAGTAGAAGTAACAGCCCCGGCTCCGTGAATCCAAGGGCGTCCCAATAGGCAGCTATATGCAGGTTGTATGTCCATTACATGGAACGTGGATTTGAATACCTGTGGTCCAATTTGTACGGGCAATTCCACCTCACCAAACACAGATCGTCTGGTCCCATCGAATGCTCTGACCACCAATTCACTAGGCCTTAAGATCAAACCATCAACTTCCAGCTTCATCAATGCCTTCTTGGGCAAGACATTAAGTGATGAACCAGTGTCTACCAGTACATGAGATAACACTGCGCCCTTACACTCCATCGTGATATGCAAAGCCTTATTATGGTTTCTTCCTTCAACAGTCAAATCTCTACTTGTAAAGCCCAAGCCATGGCTGACATTAACATTGGAGATTACGCCCTCGAGCTGATTAACAGTAATTTCTTGTGGCACGTACGCACTCTTCAACACTTTCAACAACGCCTGCCGGTGCGCATCAGAGCACATCAATAGTGACAAGATTGAAATCTTTGAAGGGGTCTGATTCAGTTGGTCCACAATCTTATAATCGCTTTTCTTGATTATCTTCATAAATTCTTCCATTTCCTTATCAAAAATAATCTTTGTCTCTGCTTCAGGTGTAGGCGCACTTTCAACCACCTGTTTACCCTTAGCCTTTGCTGCAGCTTCTACCTCCTTATCACTTCTCAAGGTTTGGGGAGCGAACAACCTTCCACTCCTTGTAAAGCCCCCTACACCCCCTACATTATCAATATTTGGGCTGACTGACGGCTCAACTTCCTGCTTTTTACCTTCGTAATATACATCTGCCCCATAGTGCCATGGGATAGCTTTCGTAGATGTGAACGGAATTGGTCCTGGCACCGTGATAGTGACAGGACTGGGCCCTTCTGGCGCAACACTCGCCACGGGAACTGCATTGATCGGCATTTGAATCTCAGCGGGAGTGTAATAGATGGTCACGGTTGATATCTCATCAGTGTCTTTCACGACTCTGTCGAACTGTAGACATCCTTCATCGATCAGATCCTGTAAACCCATCTTCAACTTATCACAGCCGTTCTCCTGATTCATACACTCAGAGCAATCTTGATTACAGCCCGGGAACACCTGTCCCTTCAATAAACGATCTTTTACAACCAACAAAGAAGTTTTCACTTGATGAACGTCTAACACCAAATTCAATCTCCTCCCATCTTCAATAGCGTACACATTTGCTGCACTATGATCAGGCATGGGATGCTGAGTAATATTAGGAGCGGGAGAGAAATTGATGGCTTTAGCATCAATCAAATCTTGTACTTTATGATGGAAAGCCCAGCATTTTTCAATGGAGTGCCCCTGAGCACCTGAGTGGAACTCACAACGAGCATTAGCATCGAAGTTAGGTGGCAGGTTTCCAGCAACCGGAGCTTTCATAGTACGGAGTTCTACCAACTTTAACTCGAGTAGCCGGGGCAACAGCGCGGCATAAGTCATAGGGAGAGGATCCATCTTACGATCCCTCTGTCTAGACCTTTGCTGGAAAAAAGGTTGTTGCTGTTGAACTTGTTGTTGGGGTTGTTGTTTCTGAACAAACGGTGTGGGGATTGTCACAGCATCTACCTGATAATAAGCTCGAGAACGCCCTCTGCCTCGTCCTCTAAACACAGCATTCGTATCACCTTCTCTTCTTTTCTGATTACTAGCGAATGGTTTCTTCGTCCCCGAAGAGCCAGCCCCACTCACATCCTGGATCTTTCCAAGCTTTAACAGACTTTCTATTCTTTCTCCCGCAATCACAATATCAGCAAATCCAGTTGACGGACAAGCAGCTAATCTATCCAGATAGGCCCCTTGCAAGGTGCCCATGAACATATCTGCCATTTCTCTGTCTGACAAGGGAGGTTGAACCTGGGCAGCCATTTCCCTCCACCTCTGTGCATATTCTTTGAAACTCTCCTTGGCATTTTGTGACAATCCCTGCAATTGGGTGCGGTTGGGCGCCATGTCAATATTATATTGGTATTGCTTCAGGAACGCTTCTGCCAGATCTTTCCAATTCTTCACAGCAGCTCTCCTCAACTTCATGTACCAGGTCAAAGACGCCCCCGCCAGACTGTCCTGAAAATAGTGCATCCATAGCTTCTCGTCATCCGTATGGGCTGAAATCTTCCCAAAGTAAACTTGAAGATGCGTTTGGGGACACGCATTGCCGTGATACTTATCAAAAGTGGGAGGTTTGAATTTAGGGGGAATTCTGACTCCTGGGACCAGCCCCAAGCTAGTAACATCAATACCCATAGAGTTCTTGCATTCCATGGCCCTGATCTTTTCTGCTAACTCATCATACCTTCGATCACCTTGATTACCCACATCAGCATCCAGCAGAGTAAATTGGTCCTCCAGGGTATCTTCAAGAGTAACACCAACATGCCTACCATTTCCATTACCCCGATTGTTACCACCAGGAGGAGGGTTGCCACCGGGAGGAGGAATGCCATGTCCCTGTGAATTGTCATGATGATCACCTTCGGGCCCGTTGTCGGGACGCTCTACCAGAAGCCTCAGTCTCTCCTGATTTTGCGCCATGCCAGTCATGAGGGTCATGAACTGGTCCATACGCGCCCTCATTTCCGCCAAATCACTTTGCACTTGATCCATGATTCTTACTTGATTCCTTCGCGTCGAATATCGGTGAATATGACTCTCCGCTATACTGCCTGAAACTAAATAAAGGTTAGAGACCCCGCAACGAGTACCTGAAAAGCAAGTAACAAAAAATGCAAAATGATATGCAATGCCATGCAATGCCATGTTTGTCATTTCCGAGGTGCTTTATACCCTGATTCCAATCCAACCACAGAAATCTGAAGACCAGAAGAGACGTGTCGTGGTCATGTGCTTGTGTGCAGCTATCTGATAAGGAATAATTCTGAATAAAACTGCTCATACTCATTCAACAAAGCATTCAAGTACATTTAAGAAAGGCTCATCTGCAAATGCAATACAAGGAAAAATGGATCCATCAACAAGCCTGATGGTAACCATTAATAACAAAATATAAGGAAAAGAACATCAGTCTGACAATTCCACACCCTTCAGCTTATCACTTGAGTATTTGATCTCCTCAAAAAGTATACGGGTACGCTGGTGATTCGGCTTTTCAATCATTTCTTTGATCAAGACATCCCTTTTCTCAAGAGCTTCAGTTAAAGAACCCATGTGCAGCATCAGAGCCTCGTCATCACACACTCCTTTGTGTCTCTTTATGCCGGCTTGCGTCTTGAGTATCTCCCTTTCTATCATGACTTCTTCAAGCTCTTTCTTGGTATTCCTCAGCTCACCTCTAGCTTCTTCTAGCTGTTCTTGACTCTTACCGAGGCTTTCCCGATACTTTCTCCTCTGCTCATGCGCCTTTTCAAGCTCTTCGTCCTTAATCTGCAACTGTTCCTGTAATTCAGTATTCTCTATCCTAACTTCGTCCCAAGCGTGCTGAAACTTTGTTAACTTTTCTTTGGTCTGTGCTAACGCCTGTTTGGTTTGCTTGTGGGCTTGAGTAGCATCATCAGCACCTTTACTAATCTTCCGGAAATGTTGAGCTCTTCCAGCAAAGTCTTTTTCTTTTGCAGTTAGGATTTGTTCAGCATCTTGGGCTTTCCGCTCCAGCTCTTTGTTGGCATGTAGAGCATTCTGAAGACGGCTACTCAACTCGGAATTCTCTCCTTGGAGCTTTTTCACCAAGGCTTGCAACTTGTCAACTTCTTCCACAGTAGCAGTGCTTCTTGCTTTCTCATTCTCCGGATACAAAAGGGGTGCCTTACCAAAAGGCAAGAGAAAATCTTCAACTCTTTTCTTCACCCACTCTTCATATGCTGGATAAACCCGGTTGTTAGGCTTTCCTAGAGTAACTTTCCCCTTTTTCAGTATGCTACCCCAGCTTTCAGAAGCTTTCTGTGCTGCTTCCCATCCTTCTGATGTATGAAAATAGAGGGACTCCTCCACATCTCTCTTAATAGGCGGACCTGTCAGGGCATACCCAAATTGTCGAATGGCCAAAGAAGGATTGTAGTTAATCCCACCCATTCTTCCTATCAGTGGAACGTTAGGGAACTTACCACAGCTGTGTATAATATTCTTACCAATCAGCCCATGATCTACCCATACGATGTCCTTGGCCACCAATCCCATTAAACGCTGTTTCCACTCTAGAGAATCTTTGGAATCCACAAAAGCCCCTGATTGTGGTAAACGGCCCGCAAACCACTTATAGAACAAGGGTGCACAACAACGAATTATCCCTCCTCTTTTCTTTTCATTTCGGTTGTACAATGAGTAGTGAAGATCTCCCAGTAGCGTTGGCACCGGATTCTTCATCATGAATATTCGTATAGCGTCCGTATCAATAAAATCCGGCTCGTTGGGAAACAACACTATGCCGTATATACAAAGGGCTAGCAAAGCATTAAAAACAAGCCAATTCTCGCCTTTAGCTGCTTCCTGGGCCTTCTTAATCAGATATTCCAACTTGTAACCACGAATCTTTCCTTTGTTGGAGACCTTGTCACTTAGCTCTGATTTGCTCAAATATAGAGCACCAGCCAACTTCCCAAAGTCAAGATCCCCCACTGATCCAAAGAAAGGGGGCTCCTCCTTGATAGCAATCCCCAACATGTTGGAATACTCCTCCAGGGTAGGAACCAGCACATAGTCTGGAAATACAAAACATCTCAGAGGCGGATCATAGAACTGCATCAATGTATGGAGACCTCTGGCTTCATAATCACTGACATTACGAACCATAGATAAAATCCACCCATATTTCTCTTCAAAAGCTTCTCGTGCTGCCGGGCTCGCCATTCCCTTCAGCACAACAATAGGGCCCAAAGTAGGCGTAAGGAACTTATAGCTGATGATATTCTTCCTCTCTTTAGTGTTCATCTTTGCAGGGACCTGATGACTGGAATCAAGGGTAATATATGCACCTGGAAATGAATAAACATGTATGTTAGGATATGATAATGCAATGCAAAGGGCAATGTGATCAGGTAATCAGGTGTCTGTGCTGAACTGTGAACGGTGTCAGTGTAGCTCTGAGACTAATATAGAACCATAGATAAGAACCATCTGAATACAATAGGATGAAACTTCCTTTTTGTGCAATGATGATAGAAAACCGGGTATGTAGGAGGTCATGGTTACCTGCAAACCTGTAAACAACCCGCCCTTCTCACATGTGGGTACTAGGATGTTCAATATCCCGGGCTCTCAGGTCGAGAAATGATGATACGTTCACCATTTCTGGTTTGGCATCATCATCAATCGAGGAGGCCTCAACTGATTCTCCAAAACAAAAAGGTCCTCAGCTTCTGGCACTGAGGTCGAGAAGCAATAGTACATTCATCCCTCAGGGTACAGTACTACCGCCAATCGAGGAGTGCCTCCGCTGATTCTCTTTCAAAAAGGGATGTCCTATAGCAAGTTCCCAGCATTGGGTCCTCGGATCGAGAATGTGCAATGGGTTTGCCACGGAATGTGGTCTGCCACTGTCACAACTCGGGAGGAGTGCCGCAACTGAGTCCTCGGGAATGGTCACCAGAGTCGACAGTTCCTCAAGAGAATAACCACTGGCCTGCATAACATGCAGTAGCAGAAAGCTCCTGATAGAACCTCGTCTGGTTGTGAGTCTCATGAACAACAATACGTGGTCACCACCACGCAAGCGTCATGACTATCCACTCTAATACCTATGTATGTACTCAAGCCTTGGTAGTGAGCTTATCTCTCAGAACACCCATCCCGCCAAACAGACAAAACAGTGCAACACAATATAATATATGATATGTAATGCTAAAATGCGGTAAATACAGTAAAATAAATAAACAACAACATATAGCACAACATTAAACACCCAATGAAAGAAAAGCAGACAAGCGCTAGGATTGACTCGCTAAGGAAACCAGAAATTCTGGGTTCGATCCCCAGCAGAGTCGCCAGCTGTCGCTCCCGAGATTTTCATCCTAGTACAAACGCGAAAGTGGCACCAAAACAGAGTCGCCAGCAATGTGTATTTATCCCATGAGAGGGAAAGGAAACACCGCATAAACCTGAAGGAAGGAAAGAGCATGGTCTTGCGACCAAGAGAACTGGGTTCGGGAATCGGTTACGCGAGAGGAAGGTATTAGCACCCCCTCGCGTCCATCGTACCCGATGGGATCCACGCTTGCTTGTCTCGATCAAAGGGTGTAAAGAAGGGATACTGGAAAAGGAACTGAAAGAAAGAAAGGAGAAAGAAAAGAAAAGGAACGGGAAACAAATGTAGGGAAAATAAAAGAAGTGCTCGCATGGGCCCTACCCCACTGCCTACGTATCTCATCGGGAACATGAGAATCAGAGCGACGTAGTTCCCCTCACTAGGGATGGATTGTCTGTGTTTTTTAGAGAACGGCTTACGTCCTAGCTCAGGTGTTGCAGGCTCGCTGGTCCGAGTGCGTTACCATCTTGCAAGAGAACGAGTAGAAGCGCGTTCGTGCGTTGAGAATGAATGGGATGAGAAAAGAATTCCCGAAGGAAAGACGTTATTGTTTGTTTTTGTCTTTTAGAAGGAAGTGTTTTGGATTTGTTTGCATACGACAGTGTATCTGGATCTTAGTCATTGGAATGTGTACCTTCTCACATTCCAAGATGGAATGGGTAAGAAAGCACACTAAGGGTGAAGAAGACCCTCACACTTAGTTCCAATTATCAAGGTTCAAACACACTAGCATACTTGTGTTTATTAAGTGTTTTGTTGATTATGAAGTGAAGAAGTGTTTTTTATTATTTGCACCTTCAACAAGTATTGCATTTAAGTCCCTCATACAAGATCAAATATGTAACACATTGACCTAAGATGGGCCATATGCTACACATCTTAAGATTATAAGAGAAGACCCCTTATAATCTTTTCTTCATATGAAAGGCCTAAATGCAATAAATGCCTACCTTTATTAGATATTTTGAATTTTCTTTGAGATGAGAAAAGAGACTCAAGGGAGGATAAAGGTAAAAATCTATATGGACTAAGACTCAATCCTAATTGATTAGTTAAGGGAGTGATCCTAAGGTTTGTGAGGTTTCAACCTAAAGTCTAAAGAAAGAAAGAATTAAACAATTCACTTCCAAAGTAGAAGATGAATTGTAATTCAAAAAGGGAAAGTAATGAGTTATTAAAAGAAAGCACATAAGTGCTTAGCAAAACACAAAATGGAATTGTAAAAGAGAAAGGATAGAAGTTGAATGTGGATTCCTTATCCACACTCAATTGAAACTTACCGAAGCCCCTACATGGTTAGTAACCATGTATAAGAAGTATAAGAAGTAAAAGAACATGTAATGCATCATAAAACTCACAAGAATTCAATGAGAAAACAAATCCTAGAACCACAACCAGAATGGGCATCATATGGAAACCAATGGTTATTATCATACAAGTGCAAGTGAATAAGCAACCATCATCACCCATTAGCATTTAAACATGTTACAAGAAGAAGGGGTAGATGAAAGATGGAAAGAAATGAAGAGGACATGCATAAATGGAACATGTAAATCAACAACCAGAATTGAAACTAAATGGAAAATGGTTTATAAACATCTCAAAAGTATTTATGAGGTAGCTTCAAGACATTCAAGAAGTAATATAAGAAGAATTGAAATGAAAGTTCAAAAAGAAAGGGCAAACAATACATGTTAATGATGCACAAAGTTCAAATTGAAATGAACATGTAAAGATGACCTATAATGTGTATCAAATACCTATAATATCATATGAATGGCTCATAACATATGCAAATGCTCATACAAATGTGCACAAAAGAATTCATGTAAACATGCACTAAAGTTGTAATGACATGCCATGGATTTTACATCCAATGTGATGCATCAAACAAAGACCAAATGGATTCATGAAAATTATGCCAACATATCATTGGAATGCCTAGGTCAGAAATGCATCATACATCAAGATAGTATGTAAAAATTCAGAGCAAAATGACTTCAAACAAAGCAATTAGGTCAAATTGAAACATCATGCAAAGTGGTGCAAATATAGGCATCAAGACATATGATAAAGTGACCTAGAAAATCAAACAAAAATCATCTAACATGCTTCAATGTATTAGTGAATCAATGCAAAAAGAGTCATGTCAAAATAGTTGGTAATGAGCAAGAACAAAATTAAACAAATTCATGTATCATGCTTAGAATGCATCTAAGTGGAAATTCAAAGAAAATTATGGAACAGGGGCAAAAAGGTCATAAAATCAGAAAATAAAATCATGAAAAATTTCCTAAATGTTTTAAGAATACACATGAATTTTTGTAGAATTTTCCAATATGTTTTGGTATTTTTAAAAATTAATTATGAATCGTGTAGCAAAAATGAGAAATAAAATGAAATGGAACTAAAGAAGGGGGTGCATGCATAGCAAATTAACAGTTCAAAATCATTGGGCCTTGAAAACATGGGGTGTGGATATCAATCTGGCTTAGGTCTAGTAAGCACGCAAAACACCATAACTAGCGTGTACCATCAGTCAACCATTTTGACTCACTCACAACCATCAGATTTGGTCAGGTCAATGTAAAAGTCAAGGTAATCAAATCAAGCATCTCACATTGCTAGTACACACTAATAACCATGTACACACGCGCATGCTAATCATCAGATGGAAAAAATGAAGCACGTGACACACACCCTCTCCATTTATTCGCTGGCACCACCACCACCCTTGGATCAAAACAAATCAACGGACACGACTTAATCTGGCATATAAACCCTAATGAAACCTCACCGGCCGGAGAGGGACCTCCGGTCACCTTCTCCGGCCACTCTCCGGCACTGCAATCAATCAAACATTCTAGAAATTTATGCAATACACATCAAAATGTTCAGGAAGTCACATAGATCATGAATCTAGGCTTATTTTTCACAAACAACACACAAACAGAGAGAATCGAAGCAATGAAATTAGCCCTAGGTTTTGGATCTAAGCTTCTAAGAAGCTCTATCAACTAACCGGTTTCATATAGCTCCTAATAAGCTCAAATAACACATCAACCAGTTAAAATAACATCAAATCGTGCAAGCAAAGTTTGAGAACTTTTGGAACCTGAAACTTGAAGATCTTTGGATTTTTGAGAAAACCAGAGATGAGAACTTGTTCTTGAACTTCTAGAACTTCAATTTGAGCAAAATAAATGCTATTTGATCTTGAGAATAAGAGGAAATCTGAATCTGAAATTGGAGATAACTGTGCTATTCCATGCTTCAGTGATGTCTTCTTGCTTGATTGTGAAGGTTGAAGAAGAACTTGAGGAGTTCGTGCAGGTAGAGAGAAAATTCAGAGAGAAAGTTGAGAGTGCTTTTGGAGTGAGAGTGAAACAATCAGAATCTCCCTTTCCAAATCTGTTAGAATTGTTTATATAGGCGTGGTTATGATTTGACCCTGGTGGTTGATGGTTAGAACTACAGTTAACTGAGTTAGTTAACTGAGTTTGAGTTAACAGAATGAGTCATGACAGTTAGTGACACGAGTTGGAGAGGTTTTGTTTTAGTGTGGAAGAGCTCATGGTCACTTATGGTGAGGATAATGGTGAGGTGGTGTTATGCAGCAGTAGCTTGTGGTGGAAGTTTCGCAAGTTTCCCTTCTCATGTAAGAAGTAACAAAGTGGAAGCACGTGCAAGAATGTTTGGGCAAATGAGGAAAAGAAAACAGCTGGTGATGGTGAAGTGTTTGTGGTGTGACTGAACCAAAACAAAGTGTAAACTGCTACACATGACAGTCAATGCCTCAATGCAGATGGTGATGTTTGAACATGGATTTCTTTATGACCAAGGCACGAAAATGAATCATCTTGGTGTCAATGGATTGAGGAAGCATCATAGGACAATTTTGGTGTTGGACTTGAGTTGAAAAGGTACCTCAAACATGTCTAAAAATCATCATAAACAGATGGAAAAACGACTGGTGCATGGGCGAGCAATTTGTGGCATGGCATGGCAAGGTGTGCATGGCATGGATTTTCAGTTGTGTTGACCAATCTTTGAGCTATCATAACTCCTTGTCCTTTGATCAAATGAAAAAATCATGAACATCAATCTTGAAGATCTCACATAGGGGAACAACTTTGATGTTGCAAGATTTTTCATTTGAAGCCTTTAACCATGAGTAAAATGAGTGGACATTTGGCCCACCACATGTTTGTTAAAATGACTGCGCGCGTGCCCTGAAAATCTTGGTCATGACCTAGTTTTGAACCTACTTTGCTCAAACTTTGATCAATCATATCTCCCTCATTTTTTATCCAATGGAGATGTTCCACACATGGATTTGAAGCTTAAAGCAAGGCCTTTCATTGAGGCAGAGTGGAATTTTCATTTGGTACTCCAAATTTGAATGGCCTTGGTTCAAATTCTGATGCAAAATGGCCAAAACTTGCTATTTTTAGTAACCCTTCCTCTTCCAAAAATGGCAACTTTCCACATCTTGATTTTTTCATGATTCCTTTGGAGTTTCTTGACCAAATTTTGTACATTGGACATATGTAACATGAATTTCATGAATTTGGCCTCAAAAAGTCAAGAGTTGACTTTTTCCTCTGATTATTTGACTTGGCCCCAAATTCCCTGATTTTTTATCTTTCTTCCAATTGAAACACTTCCAAAACCAATTGAGAGGCAATTTTCCATACACATACACTTAAGAACATGTAGAATATCATGACAACAAGCTTTGTCCAAAAAATCAGAGATATCCTGATTTTATTAGAAACCCTAATTTTGACCCTCTCTGGTTAGGAGGAAATTGCACATCTTCCAAATCCAAATTCCTCAGAGTATGTTGTGTATCCTCTTAAAGGATGATGAGAAATGCCACTTGAGAATGATTTTG
This sequence comes from Lathyrus tuberosus, assembly GCA_022829125.1. NCBI lineage: Eukaryota > Viridiplantae > Streptophyta > Magnoliopsida > Fabales > Fabaceae > Lathyrus > Lathyrus tuberosus. The sequence continues at coordinate 891,126 of JALAZF010000497.1, forward strand.
AATCAATGAGCTATCTCTTTTGAGGGTTTTCCTTCAATTTTTGAACCTCTTGCATAGTGAAAGATGTAGTGCTTCAATCTCCCATTGAATCTCACTTCCTTGAGGTTTTGGAAGATCAATTGAGATAGTATGAGACATGAGAGACCTCTTGGCTTGCCTAGAGCCAACTTGATTGACCTTTTTGTGCTTTGAATGATTCCTTGATTGTCCACCTTCCACCTGATCACATGCCCTGATGGTAAGAAGGATGTCATGCTTCATTTTTCTATGTTAAATGCAATGTAATGTTAATGAGGTGGATATGATATGATAAATGATAATGCCATGCTATGATGACAAAAGGGGAGAGCAAATTTTGGGGTATTACACCCTAGTGGGTGAGAGTGACGAAACGGGTCCAGGGGGAATCCGTTATAACATCGTGAGCCTTATACCGAGAGGATCTAAAGCGGTGATTATAGACGATCGTGAGCCTTATACAAAGAGGACCTAAAGCGATCGGATCGTGAGCCTTATACTGAGAGGACCTAAAGCGATCCATAAATGTCGTGAGCCTTATACCAAGAGGACCTAAAGCGATGGGGAACTTCGTTTGCCCGACGGGGAGTTACACTAAGTAACAAGCGATGATTCCAATAGTTCCTGAGTAAACTTATGATTAGATTGATGGATGGATGGTACCACATTGCATTTGCATAGAGTCGTTGTGTTGGTCTCTTTGCATTTGTATAAATCATGAATGGATTGATTATGTGTGGAAAATCATGAATGGATTGATTAAGTGTGGAAAATCATGAATGGATTGATTATGTGTTGAGATTTATGTTTGAATTGTTGAATTGATGTGCATATGTGATAAATGCATTGGTTGTGGATAATATGTTTTATGCATAGACATATGCTATGTGACGTGGTGGGGTGTTTCCATATGTTAAGACTTTGGTGTGCCTTATGTGTGAATATGTGATTAAGTTGGTGTAATTGATATATGCTATGTGTATTAGTATGTGATGCTTATGGTGAGGATAATTATGCATGTGAATTTATATGTGTTTGCATATTATTATGCAATCTTGATTTAGTTATTATTTCTCACCCTTCTGGTGTGGTTTGTTGCTCTATGAGGCAATTGCAGATTTGTGTCTTGGAGGCTTTTGTGAAGATTAGTCATCCGTCCTTTGTCGGTCTGTCTGCTCTGATACGTAACACGGGAGTCGCGGAAGCTTTCGTTATCTATATATATGTATACATTTGTTGAATCTATTTTGCATTAACTTTGTATAAGTATTTTGATGTTCTAAAATGATTTATTTTATAAAACAAGGAAGTTATGGATCTTTCCGCTTTATTCCATAATTGAACTTTCATTTTATATGGAAAAAGTTCCCTTTCAGGTGATTCCATTTTGTGTTATGTATCTAAAAAAATTTATGAGCAGGGAATGTGATTTCTTTCCTTAATTGTGGCATCCTTGTTTCTATCGGAAAAAAAAAATTTATTTACTCTGATTTAATTATGTATTATTTATTCAGGATGGGAATTGGGGTGTTACACCTCACATAGCAAAAGGCCAAGGTGATGACAATACATTCAGAGGAGTAGGCGGTACATGCACCTTATCAGCATATATTTGGCATTTATGAAATTTTCGGGCGTATTTGAAACAATCAGATTTCATAGTCATCCAATAATACCCCGCTCTCAACAGTTTTCTGGCCATAGCATGCCCATTGGCATGGGTACCGAAAGAACCCTCATGAACTTCTTCCATTAACAGGATTGCTTCATGTTCGTCAACACAACGTAGCAAGACCATGTCAAAGTTCCTCTTGTACAGTACATCGTCTTTGTTCAAAAAGAAGTTCCCTGCCAACCTCCTCAGAGTCTTCTTATCTTTGATGGATGCACCCTCTGGATACTCCTGACTCTTAAGAAAAACCTTAATATCATGATACCAAGGTTTTCCATCTGACACATCTTCAATTGCAAACACAAAAGCTGGTCTATCCAGATGCATGATTCTGATCGAGGGAGTTTCATTCCAACGATTCACCTGATACATCGAAGACAACGTTGTCAACGTATCTGCCATCTGATTCTCCAACCAGGGTACATGATTGAAATCGACTCTGTCAAAGAAAGGTAACAACCTTCTGGCATAGTTGTTATAAGGCACCAAATTCGCTTGACGCGTTTCCCATTCACCTGTGATCTGATTAACTACCAACGTAGAATCACCATAAACATTGAGGTTCTTGATTCTCAAATCAATTACTTCTTCTAACCCCATGATGCATGCTTCATACTCCGCCTCATTGTTGGTGCATACGAATCCTAACCGGGCAGTAAAAGGTATATGAGAACCTTTTGAAATCGTAATGATCGCCCCGATTCTATTACCGTATGAATTAACAGCCCCATCGAAGACCAGTTTCCACTGGGATATAATTTCTGGTCCTTCATCAGGTAGAGGCTCTTCACAATCTTTCATCTTCAGATACATAATGTGCTCATCAGGAAATTCAAACTTCATTGGTTGATAATCCTCAATTGGTTGTTCAGCGAGATATTCTGACAGAACACTTCCCTTGATGGCTTTTTGGGAAACATATTGAATATTGTATTCTGTTAGAACCATCTGCCAACGGGATATCCTTCCAAAAAGCGCCTACTTTTCAAACACATACTTGATCAGATCCATCTTCGAAATCAAGAGGGTTGTATGGTTTAACATATACTGCCTTAAACGCTTAGCTGCCAAGGCGAGTGCACAACATGTTTTCTCCAGCATCGAGTACCTTGACTCACAATCAGTAAATTTCTTACTCAGGTAGTAGATGGCGTGCTCTTTTCTACCTGGCTCGTCATGTTGACCGAGCACACACCCTATTGCATTCTCAAGAACCATAAGATACATAATCAATGGCCTTCCTGGCACTGGCAGCATAAGGACCGAAGGTTCCTACAAATATTCTTTTATTTTTTTGAACGCCTTTTGACAGTCTTCGTTTCACCTGACCGCTTGATCTTTTCTTAACAACTTGAATATCGGTTCACACGTGGCTGTAAGATGAGAGATGAATCTAGAAATGTAGTTCAACCTCCCCAGGAAACCACAAACCTCTCTTTCTGTTCTTGGCTCATACATTTCTTGAATGGCTTTTACTTTAGCAGGGTCAACCTCGATACCTTTTTCGCTGTCAATAAAACCCAGTAACTTTCCAGATCTCACCCCGAAGGTGCACTTGTTCAGATTCAACCTCAGTCTGAACTTTCCCAACCTTTCAAACAGTTTCAGGAGATTCACCAGGTGCTCTTCCTCCGTTTGTGACTTCGCAATCATGTCATCAACATAGACCTCGATCTCTTTGTGAATCAAATCATGAAAGAGAGTCACCATGGCCCATTGATAGGTTGCCCCAGTATTTTTCAATCCAAAGGGCATCACTTTGTAACAGAAAGTTCCCCACGGTGTTATGAACGTCGTTTTCTCCATGTCCTCTGGGGCCATCTTGATTTGGTTATACCCAGAGAAGCCATCCATGAAGGAAAACACAGAATACTGAGCGGTGTTTTCCACTAACACATCAATGTGAGGAAGCGGGAAGTCGTCTTTTGGGCTTGCTCTATTCAGATCTCTGTAATCAACACACATCCTGACCTTTCCATCTTTCTTAGGTACAGGTACAATATTAGCAACCCATGGAGGGTAATTCGTTACAGCAAGAAACTCAGCATCTAATTGTTTCTGAACCTCTTCTTTAATCTTGACAGCCATATCCGGTTTCGTCCTTCTCAGCTTCTGCTTAACCGGGGCACATCCTTCTTTGAGAGGCAACCGATGTACCACGATGTCAGTGTCGAGACCAGGCATGTCTTGGTAAGACCAGGCGAAGATATCAACATACTTTCGAAGCATTTCAATCACTCTTCCCTTGACAATTTCTTCCAAAGCAGCCCCAAACCGTACCTCTTTCTTTGCGTCCTCGGTTCCCAAGTTAACAACCTCGATTTCCTCCTGATGAGGCAGAATGACCTTTTCCTCCTGTTTTAACAGCCTGGCTAATTCCTCTAGTAAGGCACAATCTTCATCAGTCCCCTCTTCAGCCTGATATACGGGATTATCGAAGTCATATCGAGCCATAGCCGAATCATGATGGGTGGTATCTGAACAAAGGCACCTGCATGATTGATGATTTATGTTTATTATGTATGCAACAAACAAAAACACATTGCCATTTTACTGTGGTTTAAATGTAAAAGTAAAAAACAGAAAAACAGGGATCAAAACAATTGAATGCGAAAACGTCCTTTATTAATGATAAAGAAAAAGCATACAAAAACATTCAAGACCTACAAACAAGAATCACTACATCTTGGGCAGAACGTAGGATTAACATAGATGACAAACAGGAGCAATTACTCTGGTCCGGTCACTTGAATGGCTCTCTCTGACGACCAGTTGTGAAGACTTTGACCTGGAACATAGGGGCGGATCCAAATATCCATATCACAATCATTATCCCCATCTTCATCAATAGCATTGATTTTGTCAAAGAACACACCAGCACTAGTGAAACGAACTAGACCATAGAACTTGGGAGGCTCCTCAGGACGCCTGCGTGGCTTATAACCCAGTCCATGAGTATTCCGCTTTTCCTGGACATCAATAATCTGACCCCACTTTTGTGAGCTACCGACTTCAACCACGGCCCGAGCATCCTTGAAGGAAGACATAGAAATCTCTGGCTGATGTACCACTGTAGGCTGTTCTACCACTTCAGGTTTGCTGACTTCCATGAGATATTCCTCAGGGATCTTTACTGCTTCAAAAGCCTGACATAAAGTTTCATATATTTCGCCATCTACCTCCACATATTTGAAACTAGATAGCTGGCTTATCATGATATCCTCTTCTCCACAAACCGTTACCACATGTCCGTCTATCATATACTTTAACTTCTGATGCAATGTAGATGTCACAGCCCCAACACTGTGAATCCAGGGATGACCCAACAGACAACTGTAAGCAGGTTAGATGTCCATGATATAGAAGGTAGCATCAAAAACCTCTGGCCCAACCTTAATCGATAACACAATCTCTCTGAAAACGGATCTCTTTGAACCGTCGAAAGCGCGGACCACCAAATCACTTGGTGTGCATATCAACCCACGAGTGTCCAGATTCATTAAGCCTTTCTTAGGCAGAACATTCAAAGAGGATCCAGTATCCACAAGCACATGAGACATCAACGATTCACGGCATTCAACAGAAATATGCAAGGCATTATTATGGTTCCTCCCAGCTGGAGTTAAATCAACATCAGTAAAACCCAGACCGTTCCCTACATTTACATGGGCCACTACCCCTTCCAACTGATTAACAGAGATCTCCTGGGGTACGTAAGCAGCATTCAATACTTTCAGCAATGCGTTTCGGTGAGCCTCGGAACACAATAACAGAGACAAGATAGAAATCTTAGACGGCGTCTGATGTAATTGATCCACTATTTTGTAGTCACTTTTTTGAATCAACCTCATAAACTCTTCTACATTCTCGGATAATGAATTATCAATCGGTCTTGCTGTGAAATCATTCCCTATTGGCGCTTGTACAGAATTATCTACAACTTGTTTTCCTTTGTCTTGTCTAGAACTACCAGCTTGATCATCTGAAGGGATAAAGACTTTACCACTTCTCGTGATAGCCCCTGCTTCCTCATTATTCTCAACACAAGAGTTCACCACAGAAGTTCCCACCAGTTCTTGTTTCTGTCAATTAACAAACACTTCAACCCCATAATTCCAACGAATGGCCTTGGTACTTTAATATGGCACGGGTCCGGGAGCTGTAATAATAATCGGTGCTGGTCTTACCGGCCCTGAAATAGTGATTGTTTTGAAAGGGATAGTAATGGTAGCAACCTCATTTTTTCTGCTAACAATTTCTTTCTGTTGGTTACACCGGTCAAACTGCAATCGACCTTCATCTATCAACTTTTGAATTCCAGATTTCAACAAACCACACCCATTCAGTTGCGACATACAATCTGAATAATTCTCATCACATCCGGGGGACACCCCACCCCTTAATAACTTCTCCTTTACCACCATCAAAGGAGTCTTTAATTAATTAACATCCATAACCAAATTCAAAGATTCATTCTCCTCTAACACAACATTAACCCTCAGCCCACCATGGTTCGGCATTGGGTTTTGGATGACATTTGGCACATCATTTAAAACGTTTATGGCCTTTGAATCCACCAAGTCTTGGACTATATGCTTAAAAGCTTTGCAGTCCTCAATATAGTGTCCGGGTGCCCCAGAATGAAAGTCACAGTGGGCGTTAGGATTATAACCCGGAGGTGGGTTACCAGTGGGAGGAGCTAGAGTCCTTTTCTGGATTAACTGCAACTGTAGCAAATGCTGAAACAAATGTGAATATGGCAAGGCGGAGTATCAAAATGTCGGTTCTGTTTAGGCATAAACTGTTGCTGGCGCAGAGCATGATTCTGTCGCTGCTGAGGTGGAAGCGCTGCAAGGATTGTCACTTAAGCTACATGCTGGTTATAACTCTGATGCTTCTTTCCTTTACTTCGGTAAGACGACACATAATTTGTTTCCTCCTTCTTCTTATAATTCCCATAAGGTTTCTTCCCCTGACCAGAAGACGACGCATCATGACCTGGTACTTTCCCAGCTTTGATTCCACTCTCTAACATCTCCCCAGCCATGATTAAATCAGCAAACTTGCCTGACATGCAAGGTAAAAGTTTCTTATAATAACGTCCCGGCAAAGTATCCATAAACAGATTCATCATCTTCTTCTCCAACATAGGTGGTTGCACCCTTGCCGCTAGTTCACGCCATCTCTGTGCGTATTCCTTAAAGCTTTCGTTAATCTTCTGAGACATATTCTGTAGCTGGGTCCTGTTGGGAGCCATATCAGTGTTATATTGGTAGTGCTTGATAAAGGCCTCGACCAACTCTCTCCAATTACGGACATGGCATATCTCTAATTGCATATACCATTCCAAGGATGCCCCAGACAGGCTGTCCTGGAAGAAATGCATAAGCAATTTCTCATCTTTAGAGTACGCGGCCATCTTCCTCGCGTATGCCCTGACATGCGTCTTGGGACAAGTGGTAATGCAAATGAACACGTTTGAATATTTGCAGGGCGAACCACCCCTTGATTCTAGTTTAAAGACAAGATGGAATAAATCTTCTGCTCATATATAAATTAGAGAAAAATCACTGTCAGAGATTACAACCCAATATAATAATAAGCCTGAAGCAAAATAAACAAAAGTCCCAGCCAACAAATCTGGTGGTGACCCAAAATTCAACAAAGAAAGCAAACTACAGAGTATCATCAATGCACGAGTTCTTCTCAAACATCAGGGTCTTGCACCCTTTAAGAACCATTTCCCGAGCTAGAGCCTTCACCCCTAGGCCTCTTCACTTCAGCTCTTATCTTCAGCTCTTCTATGGTTGCTATGGCCTCATTCAGTCGCTCCTCAACTGCGTGTCTCTGGAATGTTCCCGATAAGATCTCCTCGTCTTTCTTCCTGAGCTTCAACTTCAGACTCTCAATCTGCTCCAAATACTTATCCTCTTTCTGCTTGTTGGCTGCGATTGCTGTATTCCGACAAGCATTGAGCCTGTGAATTCTTAGTGAAGCTTTGGCCAAGTCTTCCTTTTTTGACTTCAAAACCCTATTAACACCCTTTAAGGCTTGTCCTACCTTCTGTCTAGCTGTGATTTCATCGGCCAACTCCTTTTCTTTCTCAGCGAGCAACTCTATTTTCAACTTGGCGACATGAACAGCTTCACCTCGCTCATGTTTCAACTGGTAAATTTCTTTGTGTAGCTCGCAGCATCTCTTTTTCAGCCCACAGTTTATTATACTTCTTTATCTTCACCGTGGTTGGTGGCTCAATCAACAGAGGGTACAAAGGCGACTCTATTGGGAAAGGAAGAAGCTCCTCTTCTGCCCTTTTCCGGACCCACTCCACATACGGAGAGAAAGCTAGGTTTTTACACTTCCCAAAGAAAGTCTTTGATCTCTTAAAAACTTGCTTCCACACGTTCACGACTTTCCTTACCATCTCTTGGTCTGCAGTGCCATTGAAAAACAAGGATTCTCTGATATCTTGTTCCTCAGGGGGAGTCTTCAATGCATACCCAAATTGTCTGATAGCAAGGGAAGGGTTATAATTAATTCTGCCTTTCCTCCCTATTAAGGGTACATTTGGGAATCCTCCGCAGTTGAAAATGAGCTTAATCCCTAGCAAACTGTGATTAAACCAAACGATGTTGTCAGCAGTCAATCCCATCAACCTTTTAGACCACTTCATAGAATCCCTTGCATCAACAAAAGCCCCAGCTTTAGGGAGATGACTAAAAAACCATGTAGATATTAGCGGCGCGCAGCAACTTACAGTCCTTCCTCGTCTCTTTTCGTTCTGGTAGTGGACTGAATGATACACGTCACTAAGAAGGGTAGGCATGGGGTTTCTCAAGATGAAAATCCGAATTGTATGCATGTCAACAAACTCTGGGGATGTTAGGGAATAGGACAATCCCATAAATGCAATGAGCTAAAATAGCATTGAAAGCAGACTAATTTCTCTCCTTAGCACATGAGCTGGCTTGGTCAAACAGAAACTTCAAAGGGAGGCCTTTAAACCCTTGCTTGTCAATAACATTGTTACTCAGAATGTATTCCCCAATGTGAATAGCAGCCGCCATCTCTTCCAGTCTGGGCTGTTCTTCAGAGAAGAAAGGTATCCTCGACTCGACAGAGATTCCCAAAATAAATGAGAACTCCTCTGAGGTTGGAGCCAATACATAATCTGGAAAAGTGAAACAACGTAAAGAAGGGTCATAGAATTGAAGGAGCGTGTGAATAGCATCGTGCTCTTCTTGTAAAATATTTCAGACAACCTTCAATATCTTCCCATATTCCTCCTTGAACTTGGCGCGGATTTCAGGATCAGTCATACTAATCATCTTGTGAATCAACTTCAAAGTCGGATCTGGGAACATGTATGCTACATTCTTCTTCCTCTGAGCTTCCATGACGAGAACACCTCAACAATCGGAATAAAGGGTAAGATGAAAGTCCTGAAAAATGTCAAACATGTTAGAATGCAAGAAATGATGCAAATGTAAACATGGGATCAAGGTATCACTGCTCTGGACATGTGTTGTGTTGTTAACTGAACAAGCACCACAACCCAGAAAACCAGAATTCCAGAACATCGGACCACTGAGATAACCAGAAAACCAGGTAAATAACTATACACTGTCGAGAAATCCAGAAGACCGGGTAGGTTGAAGGTTTCGGTTACATGCAGACCTGTAAACACCCGCCCATCTCACATGTGGGTACTAGAAAACCGAGGCCTCAACTGTTTCCCCTCAAAAATAATGTCATCCTATGCAAGTTCCCAGCATTGGGTCCTCGGATCGACAAGTGTAATGGGTTTGCCGTTTCTGGTCTGCCATTATCACATGTCGGGAGGAGAGGCGTTGTTGAGTCCTCGGAGAAACAGTCTCCAGAGTCGACCGCTCTCTAGATCAACATTCTGAAATGCGCAAGACACGCACGTCAGAATATAACCCAAGATAGCCTCGTCTGGATGTGAATTTCGTGAACACCAAACGCACCAAGACGGCGCGTAGGTCCCACTACTTTTCACTCTAGTCCTAAGTGTATGCTCAAGCCTGTGTATTGGGCTTATCTCTCAAAGAATCCTAACCTGCCATACAGAAAACCAGCACAGCACAGTACAGTCCAACATAATAATGAAATGCAAAGCAATGAATACGGTAAATACAGCAAAGTAGTAAAACAGTAATACAGTAATACAGTAAAATAAAGCACAACAGTAAACATCCAATGAAAATAAACAAACAAGCACTAGGATTGACTCGCAAAAGGGGATGGACCAGCAAGAGGTCAACCTGTCCCCAGCAGAGTCGCCAGCTGTCGCTCCCGAGGATTTTCATCCATAGTACAAACGCGAAAGTGGCGCGGAAATAGAGTCGCCAGCAATGTGTATTTATCCCAAGAGAGGGAAAGGAAACACTGCACGGAAACTAAATATTCCTAATGTTATCATGCAAAGGTGGCCCTATAGTTGAGGTTGAAAGGGAAACGTCTACCTAAGTTAGCATGCAAAATGAAAGCCTAATGCTAATCCTACTCCAAGCTTAATCGAAAATTAAGTTGGACTAGGTAGCTCTAAGGGAATAAATCCAAGACTTAAACAAGTCTTGAGATTCACGGGAAGAGAAGGAGTGAAAGAGAAGAAGGAGGAAAATAGGCGAATAAACAAAAACAGCGGCTACCACAGCGCACCTGGACCAAAACAGCAGTAAATCCAGCACCACATACCAAACAGCATTCCACAGCTTATGTTTAGCACAAAAATGGGTGTAAAAAGATAAGCAACAGCATATATAACAGCACATATGCACATAAACAACAGTAGAAACAGGGCAGCATGCAACATTTGAAGATGACTCAATCATGGCACAATGGACATGCATCAAACAACATATATTATTCAATCAATCATGATCACAATCATATCACCACATGGTAAACAACCTTGAAATTATCATGAAAGAATGCACAACTTTAAGTACACGAACAAACCAAATCAAGTATGCATCTCACGGAATTGAATGCAAGTAAGCATACACAACACAACAACTCCAGTAACACAAACATTAATTCACAATTAACATGCTCAAAGCGTGTGTGCAGAGTGTTCATCACATCAAGAAAAAACAACGCAAACATGATCACAAACATTAAAAATCCAAGAGGCGCGTGTCGGAAAATTGTGTACATACAATGGTGTGAGGTGCAACAGCATCAAAACAGTCCACAAACATGTGTCATATCAATCCATGAAGATTAAAAGTGAAACGAGATCGAAACATGCTAAAAAATGCACATAAAATTCACTCTACAACAGTGTTAATCGGTTAACCAAGTGTGTTAACCGATTAACAGGTCAAAATCAGCAGAAAATAGCAAAATACAGTGGTTAACCGATTAACCAGTTTGCACTGCAATTGGTTAATCGGTTAACCCTGTTACCGCACCAAAAATTAATTTGAAAAATCACTTCCAGCAGCAAAAATCACTTATGCAAACTTCTCCAATGATCATGTAATCAACAATGCACGAAAATTAAACTTAAACACAGTAATCAAACATCAATTAGATCCAATAACCACCAACATCAAGAATCACATTCAAGCAAAATGGATCAAAATCAAGAACAACCAAAGATCTACATTGTATAAATTGCAAATAAGCTAAATCAATTATACATCTAAGGAAAACCAACCTACAAAGCTGAGATTTGCTTTGGTATGATTTGTGAACGAAAAATTGGTGGATCCAAACAAGAAAACCAGAGATCCTATGAGCTCCTTGCAAGAAAAAGCTGAAAATCCAAGCAATAAGCTAACAATGCTCCAAAATCACTTCTAATAAGCACTTCTGAAATTCCAGATCTAGATCCAAACGAAAATCACCAATGAAAAGCAAGAATGGAGTGATGATGAGAGGCTTTAGCTCAAGAATTAACAAGTTCTAATGAAGAACTTGTTAATCTCAATGGAGGAGCTTTGAGTGTGGTTGAAAATGGAGGTTGAGAGTGAAAAAGTGAGAGAGAATTGAGAGAATTCTGAGAATTGGGAGTGAAAAATAATTTAGGTCCCCTAGAGGTTTGGAATTGATTAGATTAAATAACCCCTAGGTTAGGAGTTGAATTTGGGTTTGGAGTGAGGTTAAGTGGGTGGAATTTGGGGTGAAAAATGAATTAGGAAAGGAAAATGTGGAATTAGAGTGGAGAGAATTTAAATTTGGATGGAAAATCAACTCTCTCTAGATCCTTCTACTGGTGTGAAATGAGATTTGGTGATTAAAATTTGGATTAAAAAGATGCAGTGCTGAAAATGAAGCATTTGGGCAATTTTCGCCTTGGTTAACCGGTTAACCAAATTGCACTGCAATTGGTTAATCGGTTAACCCAATCAAATTTTCAAATTTTGCGCCAAAAGGAGGGAAACTTGGAGAATCGCCTGATTCCACCTGTTCTGAACCACGTTAGACCTCTGAAACTTGCCATTTGATATTTCCATTGAGTAACACCTGAAAAGAACACAAATTCTTGCTGACACCTCGGGATATCCTACTGTATTAATAATGCCTGACGCCGAATAACCGATCAAAAATTGACTGTCAGGGTTTCTGATCATCAAATCATCTAATGAGCAAAATAAATGCTCAAAAAGACTTTGAAAGCTGTTTGCTTGGCTCTGAATATTGCTGAAAATCAAACTGGGACCGATAACGCCATGACCTGCTGAAAAATACCTTGATCCCATGCTCAAAGGAACTATGTAAATGCAGAAATGACGATGCAAATGAAATAAAGCATAAGCCAAAAAGGTTAGGAACAAAAGGGCAAATTTTGAGCTGTTACACATACTATCCCAGAGGAACAGATTCTTCAAACCCACTGGAAAGGATAAAGAAGTATACAAAAGAATGAATGAATTCCAAGAATGGTTCTTGGAAATGCAGAAAGAACTGCATGCCATTCGCGGACAGGACTTGTTTGGCAAAGATGACGCTGACCTCTGATTGGTCCCAAATGTCAAAATACCGCACAAGTTAAAGGTGCCCGACTTTGAGAAATACAAAGGCAACTCTTGCCTTCAAAGTCACTTGGTAATGTACGCCCGGAATATGTCTACTCAGACAAAAAACCAACTACTAATCCACTACTTTCAAGACAGTTTAACCGGTGTCGCGCTCAAATGGTACATGGGGTTAAACCGTACAAAGATCAGTACCTCCAGATATCTTGGGGCAGCTTTTGTTCAGCAGTACAAGTACAATTTGGATATGGCACCCGACAGAGATCAACTCAGAGCTATGTCCCAAAAAGATAAAGAAACCTTTAATGAGTACGCTCAAAGATGGGTAGAAATCGCGGCCCAGATTTTTCCTCCTCTCGAGGAGAAAGAAATGATGAAAATCTTCTAGAAAACATTAAGTTCATTTTATTATGACTGAATGGTCGCCAGTACACCTAGTAACTTTACCGAGATGGTAAACATGGGGGTACGCCTTGAGGAAGCAGTCCGAGAAGGTCGATTGGTTACAGACGCAGAACCATCCAGTAGTGGCAAGAGATACGGGAGTGCTTTCCAAAAGAAGAAAGAGCAAGATATCAGTAATATCTTGCATGGTAAGAAAAGGTGAAGGTATCAACCTCGACAGGTAGCAACGGTATCTCCTGTTATCAACCCAGCACCGATCCCAACATATCAACCACGAATTGTTCAGAGACAGCCAAATCAGCAACCGTATTAGCAAAGGCAACAACAACCTCTTCAGCAGGCTCGCCCGTAATACAATAACAACAATCATTATCCTCGATCGCCAGGATTTGACCACATACGAATGTTATATGCAGAACTATTCCCACTTTTGCTAGCAAAGGGGCACGTTTAAACCAGGACCCCTCTCATAGTGCCGGACAATCCCCCTTATTGGTTCAAAGCTGATCAATCTTGCGCATATCATCAAGGAAGACCGAGGCATAGCATCGAGAACTGCCTCAACTTTAAATCTGATGTACAAAGGCTCTTCAAAAACGTAGTTTTATCTTTAAAAGATACGAATCCGAATGTTCAAACAAACCTATTGCCACAACATGAAAAGCTTCAGTAAACTTGATAGATGAAGGACCTGGAAGCAGTTATCAATTTCACGATGTACACATACTAGGAACAAATCAGGTAAAAATGCATTGCAGGAAAAGCGGGTATGGCCATGTGCCATCTCACAATTATGATTAATGCGACATTTTTTCCCAAGAACAATCAAGGGTGCATCATTGTACAAGCAGCTCTTCAAGAACAGATGGATCTAGGCATGATCCAAGATCACAGGATTTGTGGAATAAATATTGTTTATGAACGTCCAGGCATTGTTCAAAACCATGACATCCGCGGAATGAATGTCAATCTAGTGGTAATGCACTCAAGACAAAGTTTGTATCACAATTTACCGCTGCACGACTACAACGCTTACCCAATTTTCTCAAAAGACAATCAAGTATGTTCTTTTGTACAAGAAGCCCTCCAGCGTCAAATGGATCTAGAATGGATCCAAGACTACCATGGAAGGAATAATTACTAGTTCAACATGATTCAAATTTTTGACATTTGTTTGATGAATACCAACTATGTAGAAATGCATGCCAAACAAGTCAGACTCGGTTTTCTGTCCTCGCATAATTATCAGGACTGCAAAGATTACTCCGAAAACCATTAAGGTTGCGCACTTGTACAAAAAAATCTTCAACGTCTGTTGGACCATTGGTGGCTTTCAATCTACCAGGATGAAAACACACATCAAGTTAGCATAACCAATGGAAATCCGGACAGACAACTAAGTTGTGACATTTGCTTGCAGGAAATGGATTTGGTCATCTACTTGCCAGGCCCAGTGCCATACGAGTCAGAGAAAGCTATTTCGTATAAGTACGGTGCAACCATAATAAACGATGGAAAGGAATTCTCGCTGCCATCCGTTGTCAACATTGTTGATATCAGTCGGGTCACCCGAAGTGGTCGAATCTTCAACAGAGGAGTTGGAGAGCCTGTAAAAGAAACTGAGCCTCAAACTGAAGTTCCTAACTAGCAAGCTAGTAAATCAAGCAGAACATAGCCTGTGAAAAATAACGATGAAATTTTAAAACTCATCCAGAGAAGTGAATACAACATTGTGGATTAACTATTACAAACTCCTTCTCGAATATCCGTGTTATCTCTCCTGCTCAGTTCAGAAGCTCTACGGAAAGTCTTGGAATAAGCCTTTGTAGAGCAAGATGTAACAATGGGTCAGTTTGACAGCATAATTTCCAACATCACTTCCTGCAACAATTTGGGTTTCAGTGATGAAGAACTTCCATAGGAAGGCAAGAATCATAACATGGAACTCAACATTACATTCAATTGCCAGGAAGATGCTTTAGCCAGTGTACTCGTAGACACATGGTCATCCTTGAACGTCATGTCAAGGTCAACTCTGGTACGACTATCTTTTCAAGGCACCCCCTTGAGAGCCAGTGAGATCATAGTCAAAGCTTTTGACGGATCCAGGAAGACAATTATCAGAGAAGTTGACCTTTCCATAACCATTGGTCCCCACACTTTCCAAGTCACCTTCCAAGTCATGGACACCCGAGCATCACATAGTTTTTTATTGGGACGACCTTGGATAATGAAGCAGGAGCAGTTACTTCAAGACTTCACCAAAAGCTGAAGTTTGTAAAGAACAACAAGTTGGTCACAGTATGCGGAGAACATGCTTTAATTGTAAGCAATCTATCGTCATTCTCATATTTAGAGCCAGATGAAGAATGGAAATCATATTTCAACAATGAAGGATATATATCTTAGGAAGAAACATACATGCCATTTTGTTCTCCGAAGCAAAGTCCCAAATATATACCAAGATCAGATGTCAGAATGATCTACGGAGATTGCGATCCCGAGGGATGTCGTACTCCACCCAACACATTGGAAGAAGATACTCTGACAAAAGACAACTTCAATTACAACTCATATGATCCCATGGATGATTTCCCCATTTGAATACCTTACATAGAAGATTCAGGGCATAAGAGTCGGCCAGAGAATGCATATCTGCTGAATGACCTTGAGAAAAATCCACCTGTTCTCCCAGAATCGTGGAAACCTTACCAAGAAAATTCTGAAGATGTCAAACATCATGTTGATGAAGTTGCAAGGATCGCAGGACAAGAATTTATCAACTTTGTATTTCCTGAGGTCAATGTCATTGAAAAAGATGATTCATTTATCCCCTCAAAAACTTGGGATACTATGGGGCAACCAAGCAGAAAATACGACTTTCTAGTGAAGTACACTGCGCCAGAAAGTTCTCGTATCAGATATGAATACATCCAGCCCACTAGATGGGAACATTCCCCTAAAAATGAAGATACTAATGAAAAGACAACATAAAAGACCTCTTACGTTAATTTTGCATGGGAAGAAGACTCCATTGATCCAACTCCGCTAGAAATCAATACTATCACTAAAGAGAATCCTAGAAGAAAACTACCAGACTTTGTGATCCACAGAGGAGTTCATCGCAACTGGGTCGCTGTTGATATCCCAGATGTTATCCATGTTTCAAAGTAATTGCCCCATCTTTGTTTTGACCTTTCACTTTGCCCGGGTGAAAAGGATGTTTTATATGGCTTGCTTTTCTGAAAATATTATTTTTTCGCTTCGCCCAGAGCGAAAGAGTTTTTTTTTATAGGGTTTATGTTTCAAGAATCGACAAATCATAAATTTGAATGTTATTCTGAATTCCTGCATTTATTGCTATTTTCACTTCTTGCTTTTTTCAGAAAAATGGTAATCCTAAAAAACAACCCAAAATAAAAATAAGCATTTTTCAAAATACACTACAGACACTTTTGCATTCTCTCTGTCTTTTCTAAAAAGAATCATCACATTATGTAGATTATTTGTTTTAAACCCCATTGAAACATACGATCTAATGCCTTCTCCCAACTTTGAGTTCCCGGTATTTGAAGCTGAAAAAGAAGGGGACGAAGAAATTCTGGATGAGATCTCTCGATTACTTTGACATGAGGAAAAAATCTATTCAATCTTACAAGAAACCGTTGGAAACAGTAAATTGGGGGTGAGAAGAGGAGAAAAAAGAAATTAAGATTGGAGCACTACTCTGTTCAACTATCAAAGAAGGCTTGATAGAACTGCTCAGAGAATTTTCATATGTGTTTGCGTGGTCCTACCAAGACATGCTAGGGTTGGATACCGACATCGTGGAACATCACTTGCCACTGAAGCCAGAATGTCCTCTGGTCAAACAAAAATTGAGAAGGACTCACCCATATATGACCATCAAAATTAAGGAAGAAGTGTATAAACAGATCGACGCAGGTTTCCTTGCCACCTCAGATATCCTCATTGGCTAGCCAACATAGTGCCAGTTCCCAATAAAGACAGAAAAGTCAGAATGTGTGTAGACTACAAGGATTTAAACAAAGCAATTCTGAAGGATGATTTCCCCGACCACACATTGACATGCTAGTTGATAGCACAACAAAATTCAAAGTCTTCTCCTTTATGGATGGATTCTCGGGCTATAATCAAATCAGAATGGCGCCAGGAGACATGGAGAAAACTTCATTCATAACCCCATGGGGAACCTTTTGCTATAAAGTAATGACATTCGATCTAAAGAACGCAGAAGAAACTTATCAAAGGGCTATGACAACATTGGCTACCATCCACTGTAAGTCTAGGCTCCAATGCCTTGCACTAGTTGATGACGATTTGAATGCTCTGTTACCATCTGAGGTCCAGCTATGATGAAAAGAGGCTCAAGTGTTCACAGTCAAATGCATTTATCGCTAATTTTTGCCTAGACATTTCTTATATTTTTTTTCGTCCACCGGGATAACCATTTTTGCCTAAGTCGCCCTTTCGGATTTTCAACTTAGCGGACTGTTGTTGTTTTTTTTTTCATTATCCCTAACTTTTGCATGGATATTTCTTTTTTTGGTCCATCGGGACACCCATTTTTGCCTAGATTGTCCTCGCGGATGTCAATCTAGCTGTCTCTTATCCTTTTTTTTTCAGGCATAATATTTTTTGACCTTATTGGAGTTCACGGGCGATGGTAATTCCTCCTTATCCATGGTGGTGAGGATCAGGGCTCCGCCTGAGAAGGCCTTCTTGACAACGAAAGGTTCTTCGTAACTGGGAGTCCACTTGCCTCGTGGATCCGAACGAATAGGTGAATATCTCTTAAGCACGAGTTCGCCTTCACGGAACATTCGAGGGAGAACCTTCTTGTCAAAAGCTCGCTTGAGGCGTCTCTGATACAATTGACCATGACAAACGGCTATAAGGCGCTTCTCTTCTATGAGATTCAGCTGGTCATATCTGGATTGAACCCATTCAGCTTCGTCAAGACCTGTTTCCATGATGACTCTGAGCGAAGAAATTTCGACTTCAATGGGTAAAACAACCTCCATACCATACACAAGCGAATACAGAGTTGCCCCAGTAGAAGTACGAACTGAAGTTCTGTAGCCATGTAGCGCAAATGGAAGCATTTCATGCCAATCCTTGTATGTCTTGACCATTTTCTAGACAATCCTCTTGATGTTTTTGTTTGCTGCTTCGACGACACTGTTCATCTTGGGCCGATATGGTGAAGAGTTGTGGTGCTCGATCTTAAATTCTTGACACAACTCTTTCATCATCTTATTATTAAGGTTACTCGCATTGTCAGTGATAATGTTGCTAGGAATGCCATAGCGACAAATTATCTCCTTCTTGATAAATCTGGCAACCACTTGATGTGTAACAATGGCGTAAGAAGCAGCTTCAACCCACTTGGTAAAGTAGTCGATAGCAACCAGAATGAATCGATGACCGTTGGAAGCCTTCGGCTCGATCATTCCGATCATATCTATACCCCACATAGAGAATGGCCAATGTGAAGTCAAAACGTTCAATGGAGTTGGAGGCACATGGATCTTGTCTCCGTAGATTTGGCACATGTGACACCTTTTGGAAAAGTTGTAACAATCTACCTCCATTGTTGTCCAATAATACCTAGCTCGAAGGATCTTCTTGGCCATGGAAGGACCTTTAGCATGTACACCCTCGCATCCCTCATGTATAGACCTTATGATCGTGTTTGCTTCGTGTCTATCCACACATCTGAGCAACACGGAATCATAATTCCTCTTGTATACTACACCACCACTTAAGAAGAATTTGGCGCAGAGCCGCCTAAGAGCTTTCTTGTCAGTGATGGTAATACCCTCGGGATATTACTGTTTTTCCAGATATCTCTTAATGTCGTAGAACCAAGGCTCGTCATCAGACTCATCCTCGATTACTAAACAATGTGCTGGCTAGTTCAAGTGATCAATGCGGATAGAAGGAGCTTCATTCTTCCACGTAACCTTGAACATGGATGCTAAAGTGGCAAGTGCATCAGCTAGTTGATTTTCCTCTCTAGGAATATGATGAAAAGTGACCTCGTCAAAGTAAGGAATCAACTTCGCAATGTGTTTTGGTACAGAACCAGCTTGGAATCCCGAGTCACAAAGTTCCATCTGACTTGGCCAATAACCAAAGCAGAATCTCCATAGAACCTCAAGAATCATGATTCTCATGTCAATTGTTGCTTCATTACCATAGATACATGCTTCGTATTCAGCCATATTGTTGGTGCATGCAAAGCATAATCTGGTAGTGAAGGGAAGGTGAAAACCTATTGGAGAGATGAGGATAGCACCAATTCCACGACCTTTAGAATTGGGAGGCACCATCGAACACGAGCGTCCATCTACCCCTGGTTTCGGGTCCAATGTCAGGGTCTGGAGTCTCATAATCTCTGATAAACCGAACATCCTCATCGGGAAAGTCAAAATTTATTTTTTGATAACCCTCAACAGGTTAATGAGCAAGGTAGTCAGACAAGACGCTCCCTTTTATTGCTTTCTGGGTAACATGTTGGATATCATACTCAGTTAACAGCATCTGCCATCGAGCAATCCTTCCAGAGATAGCAGGTTTTTTGAATATGTACTTTATCGGATCCATTTTGGATATCAAAAAAGTAGTATTGCAAATCATGTATTGTCTTAGGCGTCAGGCTGCCCAGACCAGAGCACAACAAGTTTTCTCTAAGAGTGAGTATCTAGTCTAACAATCAGTGAACTTCTTGCTTAGATAGTAAATTGCATGTTCTTTTCTGTCAGTGTCGTCATGTTGACCCAATACACATCTCATTGATTCATCGAGAACGGTGAGATACATGATTAGTGGCCTACCAGGAACCGGAAGTACTAAGATCAGCGGTTCTCGCAAGTATTGTTTTATTTTGTCAAAAGCTTCTTGACAATCATTATTCCATTCACCAATTGATTTTTTCTTAGTAATTTGAACATCGGTTCACAGGTAGCCGTCAAGTGGGAATGAATCTTGAAATGTAATTAAGTCTGCCCAGAATTCCATGGACTTCTTTTTCTATTTTGGGAGGTGGCATGTTCTGAATTTCCCTAACCTTGTCAGGATCAACTTCAATGCCCTTCTGACTCACAATAAAGACCAACAGTTTACCAGATCGAACTTCGAATGTACATTTTGCAGGATTCAACCGCAGTCTAAACTTTCAGAGTCTGTCAAATAGTTTCTTCAGATGAACCAAGTGATTATCTTCAGTTTTGGACTTGGCAATCATATCGTCCACGTAAACCTCAATCTCCCTATGGATCATATCGTGAAAGAGGGTTGTCATGGCACGTTGGTATGTTGCCCCTGCATTCTTCAAACCGAATGGCATAACTTTGTAACAATATGTACCCCACGGCGTGATGAAAGTAGTCTTCGCCATATCAGCTGGGGACATTTTGATCTGATTATACCCTGAAAACCCGTCCATGAACGAAAAGACAGAGAACTGCGTTGTGTTGTCTACCAAGAAATCAATATGAGGCAAAGGAAAATCATCTTTCGGGCTTGCCTTATTGAGATCTCGATAATCCACACACATTCTGACCTTCCCATCGTTTTTAGGATCCGGGACAATGTTGGCAATCCATTCAGGATATTCAGAAGTGGCGAGGAACCCAGCATCAAATTGTTTCTTTACTTCTTCTCTGATTTTGAGTGCCATGTCGGGTCTAGTCTTCCCGAGTTTCTGCTTGACAGGAGGACATCCGGGCTTGAGTGGCAAGTGATGTTCAACAAATTTGGTATCCAACCCAGGCATATCTTGATAAGACCAGGCGAAGATATCAACAGAATCTTTCAATAACTTGACCAACTCGGAGTGTACATGCTCTAAGAGAGATGTGTCAACCTTGACTTCTCTTCTGACCTCATCAGTACCAAGATTGACAACTTACACTGGCTCTTTGTGTGGTTGAATCTCTTTATGCTCGTGCTCAAGGAGCCTTGCTAGTTTAGCCGGTAATTCACAATCTTCCTCACCGTCTTCTTCGGCTTGGTTAATTGGAATTCCAGAATTACAATGGATGTTTGCCATGTTGTCAATGCTTTTATTAGTTCTGCATGTTTATGAATATGTTGAGAATGAGTTATTAAAAAGTGAAAATAAAAGAAACTTTTGCCATTTATTTGTGAAAAAGTAAAATAAAGAAAGAAAATAGAGCATGATTTTGAATGCAAAAACTTTTATTTATTGATCACATAATATTGCAAAAGCGTGAGGCCATTTACAAGCGATCTACTAGTCTCGGGCGAGGACGAGGGAATGAGAAATCAAAATGCATTACAAGTTTGTTGGAAGAACCACAGGAATTATAGTAGATGTCCAATTTTTGAGCTTGAAACCCGGCGGGCACTTGTGCACAAAGCTCGAAATCTGGTTGCTAGGACCAACATCATCAAGGGTTGCCACGATGTCCCCCATTTGAAAACTCGCGCTACTGAACTTGATCGAATTGCATTGTTTCTGACCATGTGAACTAGATTGTCGACCAGGATGATAACCCAATCCAAAACGATTATGCTTTTCAACCACATCAATCACATGCCCCCAACCTGGCAAGGCACCTTTCTCGATGGTCTCTTTAGTACCCTTGGCAGATGCTAAAGTCATTTGTGGTGATCTACATTGACTAGTTAAAGCAGAGCTGACATCATCAAATTTGAGACACTGCAACGACACCTCAACTATGCCTTCATCGGTAACACCCCAATTCCCTTTGCGAAAAACTAATACAAATATAAATCAGAGTAATTAAAAATTTATTTTTCCGACAGGAAACAGGAATGTCACACTTAAAGAAAGAAAACACAATCCCTGCTCATTTATTTGATACATAACACAAAATGGAGTAAACCTCAAAGGGCAACTTTTTCCAACAAAATGAAGTTCAATTATGGAATAAAGCGGAAAGATACATAACTGAATTGTTTTACAACATAAATTGTTTTATAACATATAAATATACATACAAAATAAATCTAACAAAGGTATACATATAACATAATCGTTCCCCCGACTCCCGTGCTACGTATCAGAGTGGACACCAAGACCGACAAAAGAATGGAGAACTAATCTTCACAAAAGTCTCCAAGACTACAAATCTGCAATTGCCTCATAGAGCAACAAACCACAGCAGAAGGGTGAGAAATAACAACTAAATTAAGATTGCATAATAATATGCAAACACACATTCAAACACATGTATAAATCATCTCACCCATGCCACCATATACTAACACATAAAGGATGCCACAAATACAAAATATATCATACATAATCCAACCACAATTTTGACATATGGAACTACACCACCTCATCACAACAAAATATAGCATATATCAATTATCCCCACATAACCGCATGTTCACACCTAATACATATGTCTATGCACAAAACATATCATTCATAACCAATGCATTTACCACGAATGCATATCAATTCACCAATCCAATCACAAACTCAACACATAATTACTCCATTCACAAATACATATCAATCATGCACAATCCATTTAACACCAATGCATATCACACAAATGCATATCACAATTTCTCACACATAGTCAATCCATTCATGATTTATGCAAATGCACAGAGACTGACACAACGACTCTATGCAATGCATATGCGGTACCATCCATCCATCACTTCTCGTCACTAGTTCACTCAGGAACTCTGTTGGAATCATCGCTCGTTACTTAATGTAACTCCCCGTCGGGCATACGATGTTCCCCGTCGCTCACACCCCACACGGGCACACGACGTTTATGGATCGCTCACACCCCA
The DNA here is from genome assembly GCA_022829125.1 of Lathyrus tuberosus. Taxonomy (NCBI): domain Eukaryota; kingdom Viridiplantae; phylum Streptophyta; class Magnoliopsida; order Fabales; family Fabaceae; genus Lathyrus; species Lathyrus tuberosus. The sequence continues at coordinate 914,055 of JALAZF010000497.1, forward strand.
CACGGGCACACGACTCGATCGCTCACACCCCACATGGGCACACGATCGTCTATAATCATCGCTCACACCCCACATGGGCACACGACGTTATAGCGGATTCCCTCTGGAACCAATCTGTCGCTCACACCCCACATGGGCACACGACGTTTATGGATCGCTCACACCCCACATGGGCACACGATCCGATCGCTCACACCCCACATGGGCACACGATCGCACAAGATGCATATCATGATGCTTGACACACAAGAACTCATGACAATCAAATGCATCTTCACACATATATGCAATCATAATCATGCATATATTTTAACTCATCAATTCCATACATTCACAATTCAACCATATGAATTAATCAACATCATCACACTCATGCATTGCAAATCAATTCAAACAATGCATTTCAAACCATAAAGGCCACCAAACAACATACATTGAAATTTCACATAAACAATGCACTTCATCACAAGCCATAAACCACCACAATCATATCATCACAATTCTTTGCACAAGGGATTCACATATCAGATGCTACCTACAACACATCATAACAACATACAATATCACACATTGAAGTCAAAACCAAAACAACACATCTATTTGCCATACGGCCACAAACCATCATCACCAACACTCATCTCATGTATTCACATCATATAACAATATACAAGCTATATGATGAATATTAAAAGCATATTGCATGATAACACATCAAATACACACAGTTAAAACGGTAAAAGACGACAAAACGACACCTTTCCAAATTCCCGACATAATTTAATCGGCCAATAATCTCAAAACCATTTTTATAAGAAAGAACATTTCATAAGCTTTCCCATGGTACCAAGAACACACCAAACCAATAAACGGATCACAAGTTATGGAATTTAGAAGAAAATAAAAATGTGAAATTTCCCCAGGACCGCCCGGCGAAACCCAAAAACCGCCCGGCGAAATCCCTTCGCCGCTACTTCGCCCGGCGAAGCAAAGGCGTCACCATTTCTCCCTAATGACTCAATAGAGTCAGAATCGTGTAAAGGCTGCGCCTCTCAAAAACCGCCCGGCGAAATCCCGAACCGCCCGGCGAAATCAGAGAACCGCCCGGCGCTTTACACCAGGTGCAGAAAAATTCTGCTTCGTTTTCAAAACCCAAAAATACATTTTTCCCACCCAAATCACTTCCAACAGCAAAATAATTATTAGAAATGGTTCATAAACATATATAGATCATACAACACAATTTATATCGATTTCCGTCCGTGAAAACATCGATTTCTACTCGTTTACGCGTTTTCGACCTATAACCGAAAAAACTAAAAGAAACAAGTAAACATTCAAACATACACATACATATACATGTACAAGCAGGATATAATCGAAACTTTTCACCCTTACCCGATTAATCGTGCTCGAAACGGAATTTCCTCGATTTTTCCCTTTTTCCCTTCCTCTCTTTCTTTCTTCTCCTTTTTTTTCTCTTCTTTTTTTCCTTTCTTTCTATTTCTCTCTCTTCCCTATTTATAACAAAATATCTAACTACCCAAAATGACCATTTTACCCCTCAACTCAAATATCTCACAAACGCTCTCAAAATGCGACAAAACCTAAACAACGATGAAAAATAATATATTTCCAAATAAAAGTCAGAAATAAAATAATATAATAATAAAATAATCAAAACGACTCAATTAAATAAAACTAACTAAAACTGGGGCGTTACAGTCTCTACGTATCGAAAGGATGATAACTCGCTTACAATCAGATCCTCTTCACCGCAGACGATGACCAGCTGATCGTCAAACATAAATTTCAATTTCTGATGTAAAATAGATGTAAATGCGCCTGCGGCATGAATCCACGGGTGACCCAATAGGAAACTGTACGCCAGATTGATATCCATCACTTAGAAAGTAATGGTGAACAAATGCGGTACAACCTTGATGGGTAAATCCACTTCTCCAATGACTTGCCTTCGAGAACCATCGAAGGCTCTGACAACTAGGGCACTTGGCCTCATCTCGCTCCCTTCTACCAGTAATTGACTCAAAGCTCCCTTAGGCATCACATTGAGATAAGAACCGGTATCCACAAGAACACGAGATAAGGGAATGTCTGTACAGGTTACGGATATGTGCAGTGCTTTGTTGTGGGCGGCTCCTTCAGGTGGTAATTCTGATTCATCAAAACCCAAGTATCTGCTTGTAGTTATGTTGGCCACTACGTCATCGAACTCGACCACGGATATATCGTGCATAACATGAGCAGTGTTCAAGACTTTCAACAAAGCTGATCAATGCGCGGGCGAGCTCATGAGTAAAGATAAAATTAAGATCCTTGAAGGAGTCTGCCCCAACTGATCCACAATTTTAAAGTCGCTTTTCTTAATCAACTTAAGGAACTCTTGATCATCAAGTGTCTCTTTGCTCTTTGAAATATCCTCAGACGGGGTAGTCGGCACTGGTATAACAATAAATACCCCTTGTTGAACAACAGGGGTTGAAGATGCAAGCGGCTCGTTGGGAGGAACAACAGTTGGAACTTGCACAGGCTTTGTAGCAACTTTTGGAGAGAACACCCATCCACTACGAGTCATACCTCTAGCGGCTGTAACATTCACAATCTCAGACTTAGCAAACCTTATCTCTTAACCTCCAGAAAACATAGTAGACCCATACCTCCAAGGTACCTCCTTAGAATTCTGATAAGGAGACGACTTTGGCGGGCAAACAACAATAGGTTGTACCTTTTTCTTGGGAGATTCAATAGGAACCTTCCTATAGACGATGGTGAATAGCTCAATGGTAGCAACTTCTTCAGCAGGCTTAGATCTAGCAAATTGAACTTTACCTTGATTCATCAAAATCTGGACAAAACCCTTCAGCCTTCGACACTAGTTAGGATTATCGTCATAAATCTGACACTTACCATGCAACCCTTTCAACCACCCATGCTCATTCAATTTCTTGAAAACCACAGTCATCGGGTCATTACTTCATCAACATCCATGATCAATTCAGCCCTTGAATTATCCTCAATCATGATAACCGTAAGTCCACTGTGATTCGGCAACGGATTATGCTGAATGTTAGGTTCTTCCTCAGTAAAAGTCAGAATCTTCCTATCAACGAGTTACTGAACTTTAGTTTTGAAGACAAACCTGTCCTTCGTCGAATGTCCTATGTGTCCAGCGTGGTAGGCACAGGACGCATTTGGATTATGCTTCAGTTGAATAGAGGAATTGCAGGTGCAATCTCCTTGGGAACAATTGCCCCTTGGTGGGCCAAATAAGGAAACAACTCAGTGTATGCCACCGAAATTCTGTCAGAATTCAGACGCTTGTGATTTCCTTGATTGTTGTTGTTTTGACGGTTTTAATTCTGATGATTTTTGTTGTTCTGTTGATTCTGTTGCTGACGTTGCGGTTGTTGCTGATTTTGAGCATTTTGAACTGGTTGTTGTGGATGATACTGATATGGAGGTTGTTGATATTGTGCAGCAGCGATATATGAATATGGATAATATGGCATGGGAGCCATGGGTGCTTGATACTGAGGAGAAACTTGAGCCGTCACAACGTTGGCTTCACCTTCCTTTTTCTTTGACTGACTGTTCTGAGACTTTCTAGTGGCCGGCTGCTGGGAAGTCATTCCTTAATGTGAGAGGGTAAAGTCATTTCTTATGCTTTACGACAATTGAGGATTCATGATTTCAAGATGGCTGCGGTTACTTTTGTGTTGAGAATCTAGAGGAATTATTTTGAGGGTTTTAGGTTCAAGGTGTTTGGTAATCGTAAGGGGTTAGAGTACTTGTTTGGTCAGAAGGAATAAGTAGGAGACAATGAGGAAGGTTGGAATTCCTGATTAGTTATGACCTTGGCTCGAATTATCCTATTTGTAAAGTTAATGTCGTGCCTGATGAGTTAAGTCGAAAGCTTTTATGCATGTCTGTTTTGATGGTCAGAGGATTAGAATTATTTGAGCAGTTCAGAGACTTGTGTCTGGTGTGTGAGATAACTCAGTGGAGTGTAAGGTTGGGTCTATTAGAAATGAAATATTATTTTTCTGGTGAATATTAGAGAGAGTCAGAAGTTGGATATAGAATTGGTAGTTTTGAGGGTTACGAGTCATCAGAGTGCGATCGAAAGCGTGATGTGGCACAATTCGTATATGCGTGTGTGACTTGTGAGAGTTCATAGGTTGAACATTGGAAACATGTTGGAATGATGAGACCCTTGGACGTTTCAGAATGGAAATGTTAGGTGAAAGGTTTAAATATTATTCATGGGCTACTATGTAGATGGATGTTTTGGGTTATATGTTCGATTGGTGAATCGTAACATGGTTGTAAAGATGTTGTGTGACAAATATGTTGGTATTCTAGTTTTATAAATGTTGTTAAGACGTTGTTTATGTCGTGAAACTTTATGTTCTTATCTTTGTTGTTGCCTCGTTTCCATGCTGACGGTTCGAGTGCGTGTAGCTAATTCCTATGATGGGGAATTAGGGGAGTGTTACCTACGGTGATGGTAATGATCTTGTTGTGTTTCGGTTCAAGAGTGAACCTGTGTGTTCGTAACTTGGGTATTCTTTGAGTCGTGGGTTGGTCGTCAAGTGCATTGTATGGGCATTGCATCTATTCGTTGTTGTTATTAGTGTTGTCGTGTCGTTGTAGTAGTTGTTGTTAGCGAGGTGGGTTGTCAGTTTGTGTTATTTGTGGTGTGCCTAGTGTTGGCATGTTAATAGGTTAGTCGGATACGAGAGTCGTATCCGGAGTTGTTTGCACCAAGTATATTTTCGAGGACGAAAATGTCTAAGTGGGGGAGAATTATAACGCCCCGTTTTGTCCGATTTATTTAATCGAGTCGATTTAATTATTTTTGTTTTTATATTATTTTATTCTTGAATTTTATTTGACAATATATTATTTTTCAACGTTATTATGTTTTATCGCGTTTTGAGAGCGTTTACGAGATATTTGAGCTGAGGGGTAAAAGGGTCATTTTGAGGAGTTAGATATTTTTATAAATAGATATTTGAGAGAAAATGAGAGAAAAGAAAGAGAAAGGAAAGAAAGGAAGAGGAAGGAAAAGAGAGGAGAAGAGGAAATCTTCAATACTTCATTCAAGCGCGATTAATCGGGTAAGGGTGAGAAGTTTCGATTATATCTTGCTTGTATATGTATATGTATGTATTTGTTTGAATGTTTGGTTGAAAAATATATGTTTTCCACTTGATTAGAATTGTGGTCATTTCGATATAATTGATGTTTTCACAGTTGGAAATCGATATGAATCACGTAGTATGATCTTATTATATGTATGAACATTGTTGATACTTGTTTTGATTGATTGAAAACGTTTTGGTTGGAGAATGTTGGAATTTTGGGGTTTGGAACAGTGTAAACCCGCAGCAGAAAAATTCTGGTTCTGATGCAATTTTCCAGGCGAATTGGAATTCACTAGGCGAATTAGGTCTCGCCACTAGTTCGGCAGGCGAAGTGCTGGCGAAGGGGGATTCGCCAGGCGAAATCATAAGTCGCCAGGCGAAAACGGGGAGGCAGAAATGTGTTAGCTACTGGAACTCTTGGGTTTTTCTAAAATTGTGGTTCGCCACTAGTTCGCCAGGCGAAGTGCTGGCGAAGGGGTATTCGCCAGGCGAAATCCTAAATCGTCAGGCGAATCTGGCTGTTTCTCAATAAATTCTTTTCTTTGAAAAGTCATATCTTTTGATCCGTAACTCGGATCGAGACATTCTTAGTACCGGTGGAAAGCTAATGAGATGTTATTTCTTATAAAAATGGTTTTGAGATTAGTGACCGATTTAATTGTGTCGAGAAATTGGAAACGTGTCGTTTTGTCGACTTTTACCGTCGTAATTATGTGCGATTGATGTGTTATCATGCGATATGCTTTTGATATATAACGTATAGCTTGTGTGTTGTTATATGATGTGGAAGCATGTGATAAGTTGTTGTAATTGTTGTGGCCTTATGGCAAAATATTTTGTTGACTTGAATACAAATGTATGGTATTAAGGTATGTTGTTATGGGTAGCCTTCGTGGCGTGAATCCTAGTGTTGTGAGTATCATTGTATGAGGGTAGGATTGTTGTGGTTGATGGTGAGTAATTCTTGATGTGAATTGATATGAGTGTATATGCTAAAATGCTAATTGTTGTGGTTTGTGGATTATGATGAAATGCATTGTTTATGTGAAATTCAATGTGTGTTATTTGGTGGCCTTATTGCAAGTAAAGGCATTGTTTGAATTGATTTCCAATGCATGAATAATGATGATGAGATAATTCATATTGTTGATTTGTGAATGTGCATTTGATTTACATGAGTCTTTGATATGACATGCATCATGATATGCACCATGTGATGTCGTGTGCCCTTGTGGGGTGTGAGCGACGAAACGATTCCAGAGGGAATATGCTGTAATGATCGTGTGCCTTATACAAAGAGGGCCTAAAGCGACGTTATAGACGATTGTGTGCCTTATGCAAAAAGGACCTAAAGCGATCGGATCGTGTGCCTTATACAAAGAGGACCTAAAGCGATCCATAAACGTCGTGTGCCTTATACAAAGAGGACCTAAAGCGATGGGGAACATCGTTTGCCCGACGGGGAGTTACACTAAGTAACAAGCGATGATTCCAATAATTCCTGAGTGAATTAATGATGATGAGAATGATGGATGGAATGGTACCGCATGCATAGAGTCGTTGTGTCGGTCTCTGTGCATTTGCATAAATCATGAATGGATTGATTATGTGTCGGGAATTGTGAATTGATTGATTATGTGTTGAGCTCGTGATAGCATTGGTGATTTGATATGCATTCGTGATAAATGCACTGGTTATGGGTGATATGTTTTATGTATAGGCATATGCTATGTTTTGTGGAGATGTTATACATTACAAAGATTGTTTGGATTATCGTTGGTATGCGGTGTATGAATATAGGTGATGTGGTGGTGTTTCCATATGTCATAACTTTGGTATGCCTTAGGTGTGAATATGTGATTATGTTGGTATAATTGATATATGCTATGTGGTTGGATTATTAGGAATATGTTATGTATCTGTGGCATGCTATATGTATTAGTATGTGATGCTTGTGGTGAGAATAATTATGCATGTGAATTTATATATGTTTGCATATTATTATGCAATCTTGATTTAGTTGTTATTTCTCACCCTTCTGCTGTGGTTTGGTGCTCTATGAGGCAATTGCAGATTAGTATCTTGGAGGCTTTTGTGAATATTAGTTCTCCATCCTTTTGTCGGTTTGTCTGCTCTGATGCGTAACACGGGAGTCGGGGAACGCTTTTGTTATATATGTATACTTTTGTTGGATCTATTTTGTATTACCCTTGTATGAATATTTTGATGTTATAAAACAATTTATTTTTTAAAACAAGTCAGTTATGGATCTTTCCGCTTTATTCCATAATTGAACTTTCCTTTTGTTGGAAAAAGTTTCCCTTATATGTTTATTCCATTTTGTGTTATGTATCATATTTATGAGCAGGGATGGTGCTTTCTTTCTTTAAATGTGGCATCCTTGTTTCTGTCTAAGAATAAAATTTTATTTACTCTGATTTATTTATGTATTATTTATTCGCGATGGGAATTTGGGGTGTTACAAGTAGTATGTGAAAAGATTAGATAGATAGCAAAGCATAAAATAGTAGTAGATGGTGTTTCATAGTAGTTCCACATTGTTTATGTTACAAATGTTTTTAGTGTTTATATATTTTAAACCAACACAACAATTTAATTGTGGGTTTGAAAGATGGACCAAAGGCAAGGGCCAATAACTTTAGACCCAAAGTGCTTCATTTAAAATTTTGATTAATTAATTAATAAAAAATATTAATATTAATAATTAATTAATTAATTAATTAATTAAAATAATATTAGTAAATTAATTCTCCTAGTCAATAAAAAAAACTCAAATTATTATTTTTTAAATGACCTGTCATTGACACGTCATCTTGGAAAGCGCAACATCATTAAAAAGAAGTTTAAAATTGAATAGGGGTCTAAAATCAAACTCAAAACTTAAAATAGGGACCAAAATCGTGGTTTTTAAAATGGAATGATCAAAATCCAAAAAAATGCAAAATAAGGGGACCATAGTTGCAATTAAGCCAAACACTTAATAAATACGATATGTGTAGTGCGTCACGAGGCTTAAGCACTTGGGAAAAGATGAGCGGGAGTCTTTCCTTACCTCTGCTTAGGATATTTTGTACGCCAGACGTTTGGATCATTTGTACAAAGTATTCGCTCCTATTTTCATAGACTTTAGTGTGTACACGTCACAAACCAATTCAATTCTCTTCTTTAAAACAATTCAACAAATTCAAATCATTTTGTCCTTCGGGATTTTCTCTTCAAACCATTTTCAGAAAGGGCGTGTTATTTCCGTCTACGCAAACAGGTAACGTGTAAGACTCGCGAAAACAAGCGGTAAACACCTAAACTGCTAGAGCGTGAACGTTAGCATCGTCCATAAAAAACACTAAACAACCCGTGGTCCCACAAACTACGGACGCTATGATTTCTTCATTTCCGGCCGAATGAAGATACGTAGGCACAAGGGCCTTAATCCTTGGCGAGAAACCTTCTCTTTCACCCATAGTCCTCCGAACTACGATGACTCTGAATTTCTTATTGCACGAAGGAATACATAGGCATATGATTGCGAGATCCTATCGAGTTTCCTTTTTGTCAAGTAAGTCATTAGATATACACACCTTTTGATTAGAACAACAAGAGTAGACCCTGTTGAGTACAACGGACGCGAGGGGTGCTAATATATTCCTCTTGCGTAATCGACTCTGAACCCTGAATTTGGTTGTGAGACCATGTTCTCTCCCTTCAGAGGTTTTCTCGATGTTATCCTTTCCCCGTTGGAATAAATAAAATTTGATGGCGACTTTGTGTCTTCGCCGGATGTTTTTTGGGGTAGCGACAAGATCGCAGTGTGATGTCGTACATCATGGCCATAATTTTGGTACAACATAACCTATAAATTGGAACTCCACTAATTTATTACATACACTCTACCTTCTTCCAACTTTCTTTAAGTCCTTTTGCAAGTTTTCCTCATTATACTATCATTAGCTAATATTATCTTTGTAAGTTTCAAGTTCTTGTTCTTGTAGAGAAATGGTGCCAAAGAGAAGCCACATCGTTGGCCAATCATCATCTACTGCTCAGCAAAACCAGTCTGTTGCCATTTACCCAAACCACAAGTTTTTGTCTAAAGTGCATGCTGAAAGGTTCTTATGAGCGAATAACTTCAACGTAATTTAATAAAGAGCCTTTGATCCTGATAGTTTACAAGAGTACCCAGAAGCGCATGGATAATTCCAAATAACAAACCTATGTCCACTTCTCTATTATTAATTAATAATGTAGTTTAGCCAGAGTTAGGAGCCACCCGAAAGATGACGTGATCAAATATATGGTCCCTGTCATCATGGGGTATATGTGCCGGTTACTAATAAGTTTAATTAGTCATGTAGAAGAAGACGTTGAACATGATGAAGACCAAGAACAACTTAACCACCCTGATACACCTCAACAACAAAAAGCTCAAGTTCTAGAGTTTCTTCAACATCAAATTCAGAGGTTAGAAGAACACACACTATAAATATCAAGTTGGGAACCTAACATATCAATTGACTTGTATGCATAGCCATCCCACTTTGCTCCAATCTTCTAGGTACAGTTCAATGAGTTTGGCAACCACATGCCAGTTCCAAATATGCGAGAATGTTTCACAACTCAGCAAAATATGTAGGATTACTTCATAGAATATAACCAACTAATGCTCAACCGTTAACAATAGATGTGAACCACATGGGCTAGGCAAAACCAAGATTATGAGGCGACTATGAATGCCCTGCGCAACTTTGAGACATGTCCAAACAATATGTGATTTGGGCGTTTCAGTATCGTAGTAGTTTTTTTATTTAATTCGATTGTTGTACTTTTGCAACTTTGAAGAGTTTCCATTATTTCCCTTAATGATTTCCCTATTGTAAAAATACTTGTTCTTAATTTAATGAATAAGCTTATTTTTATTGTTTACTTCAGTTTAGAGTAAGATGTTTTACTAATGACAAAAATAATGAAAAACATAATAAAAGAAAAACAAAAGAAAAGAGAAAGCGTATTTGTTACAAAAGTTCCAAATGCGGATTAACAAAGTACAAAGAAGATTAATATTCAACATTCTTATACTCAATCACAAGATACCTCAACAAGTAAGGTTTGAGCCAAATAATTCAACTATTTAATTTATTTCTTGTTATGAGTGTCCATATGATTGTTCATATATTAAAATTTGCTTTATTTCTGTTTAGTTATCTACCTGCTTGATTACATGATGAGGCAAGTTGTTTGTTTTTAACTTAGACCCTTTCATAGGTGAACCAGAAAATAATTTTATCTGTTGATAAACCCTTTGAGCCTGAGCCATTTCTTTCAATAACTTAGCTACATATTTAGCCGATTGACCTAAAAGAGAAATCTTTCCACCCTCTCCTTAGAGTTAGGTAGATTGTTATTTTTATATGTCTTATCATAATGTATGTAAAAAGCTAAGTTTAGGGTTGCTTATAGAATAAGCAAAGATTTAAGTTTAGGGTTGGGGTGTCGTAACCCGAAGACCTCCCTTTTGCCTTTTGCATAAGCATGTGCATTCGCATCGCTGGCATACACATTAGCATTTTTTTCTCTGTGGTTTTGTTGCAGGAATATTCAGGTTGTTTAAGCCCGATTAATCGCATCCTCACAAAGTCATCACATCACCAACACAAGCACAAAACAAAGATTTCTATGCCTATTTATCAAAGCAAAAGGTCGAAAATCGGAACCATGATCATGTACCCTTTTCAAGCAAAGTTGGGCAAATTTTGACTGGTTAACCCGCAGTTAACCATATGGGGTTAACCGGTTAACACCCTTTTACAGCGCCAAATTCAGCTTTTGGACAGTTGTTAATCGGTTAACCTTATTTGGTTAATCGATTAACACCTGCTATTTCAGCAAAAATTCAGCATTTTCATCATCTTTCAGCAACTCTCTCTACTCTCTTTTGGTTTATTCTATTCTAGCATTATGTGGAACCTTCTAGACAATTCAAGACACTCAAAGACATTTACTCCAATGCATCACTTTGAATTAAGTGCACCATGTTCCTTAATTTCCAAGTATGTGAACCTTTGATTTGGATCTACATGGGGATTACCACCGAGTTAACTTCCTAACTAACTGAGTTAACCGCCGACTCGGTGAGTCAAGTGCAACTAACTCCCAACCTAGCTCCAAAGCTAGGTCCAAAGCACATTCCAAACTAATCACACTTCATACCTAGCCTCTATATAAACAAACCTTCAATCATTTTTCAAAGAACCCTCAACCATTTCACACATTTCTCACACTTCACTCTCAATTCTCTCACATTCTCTCTGAATTTTTCTGCAACTTCTGCATCTTCATCTCCATTTTCTTCCCCAACCTCACTATAGCTCTTCACCATTAAAGATTATTCACATTCACTTTGGAAGTGATTATTTCTTGAGCTTAACCTTCATCATCTTGCAATTCTACTTGATTTTCCCGAGTTTTATTGGCTTTTGGATTCATCTCAAGTGTTAATTTTAAGATTCTACGGTGAATTCGTATTTTGGAGGTTTCGTCGCAATTTGCTCGGTTTCAATACGATTTGTCTACAATTGAAGATTCCTCTAGTTTTCTTTGGTTATCTTCATCAAAATTCATTTACAACAATATCCAAAGCACATATCAGCCTTGTAGGTTGGTATTTCTTTGCACTTTTTACTGTTTCGAACGTTTTCGTATCATTCATGATGTAGTTTCGATGCTTTTTGTGTGTGATTTGATTATGCCAATGCTTGATCCATGATCTTGATGAGTTAATTGATTTTGTTGCTGGTTATTTGCTGTTGTTAAACTTGATTTTCGTGCATAATTGTTTGTCCTAGCATAGGAGTGATTGCACAATCAATAAGTGACTAAAATTGCTTTTGGAAAGTCAAGTTTTTGCCACTGCTTCAGTGTTAACCGGTTAACCAGTCTATTTTTCACGTTTTTCTGAACTTTTCAAGGTGTTAACCGGTTAACCATATATGGTTAACCGATTAACACTGTACCAGGCAGATTTTCATGCTTTTTCAAGTGTGTTTTCTATGCTTTCCTCATTCAACTCCCATGGATTGATGAGATTAATTCTTATGGATGTTTATGAGTCATTTCACTTCAGTATGAACCATGCTTGTGAATTTTCCATTGCTCGATTTTATCAATTGTGTATTTGTGCACATTCTTGGCATAATATGGACATGATCATTCTTGCACATTTTTATTCACATGATAACATGATTTGTGATGCATAATTGAATGTTATTTGGTACTGTTTTGCATTTCCAATCATGTTTGAATTAAGTTTGTTCTTCAAAGAATAAGTTTAATCTTGTATAATCAATAATGCACCCTTTGCTTTAATAATTTTTCAATTCATTTTGGAAAATCATTAGCATATTCCTCCCTTTTGATTAATTAATCGAAACTTCGTTTCGATTGTTAATCTTCCCGTTGGCGCTTCTGTTTAGGTTTCCTTTAGAGCTTTCAATCTCTTCTCTCCACCCCCCCTGCAGAGTCGGAGTTTCACGCGATACTGGAGCACTGTACAACTTGGAGCTGTTATGCTGTCCGTTTCATTTTCTACACTACACCCTGTGTGTTAGGGAAGGAATGAGAATGGAGAATTCCTACTCTCGTTCTGACTACTTCAGGTAGGGGACGAATGACCCTGTACCTGACTTAGTCACCTCTATCTCCAAGCGATAGCGTATCTCATCCCCAGCCGAGTCGATTCTTGATCACTCTTGCTCCTTTCAATATCTCTTTTCTTGTGGTCAATCATTGCTTATTGATTCCTCAGAAGAGTCTCAATCCCTTTCCATTAGTTAATCACAGTTTCCTATTAAACACCGAAACCCTAGCGGAGTTCTCAACCTTCTCTTGGTTCTTCTCCCTTTGATTGGGTAACCACTGCCTGTCAGTTAAAACACCAATTTGTACTTCTTCTCAGTTAACCACAATTTATCTGTTAACATACTGAGTTCCTCTTGGGTTAATCACCTTCTCTTGGTTAAACACCCATTTTTTCAGTTAATCACAACCAGACTGTTAAAACACTGAGCCCCTTTCGAGTTAATCACCTTCTATTGGTTAATCACTCGTTTCTTTTCGGTTAATCACAGTTCCTCTGTTAACACCGAATCCTTAGTGGTTAGCAACATCTTTTGGTTCAATACCCTTTCGTTGGTCGAATACTGTTTGTTCACTCTGTACCGACACCCCTTTTGGGTCACAACCTTCACTTGGTTCTACACTTGTTCTCTTGGTTGATCACAATCTATCTGTCAAAACCTTTATCCCCCTTAGAGTCAAACACATTCTCTTGGTTCAGTACTCTCCCCTTTTGGTTCATCACAACCTGCCTGTTGACACCAAACCCTTTTCCCCACAGATTCTTAATCTCTTTCTCTTCGGTTAACCACTGCCAGTCAGTTAACATACGAACCCTTTTTCTCTTGGTTTCAACACCATCCCTTTGTTTGTTTCCCCAGTAGGGTCGTTAACTCTCTGATCCCTAGCACAATTCTTTGCTCTCTTACCTCCCCAGTGGAGTCTTTACTATTCCTTTTGATCCTTTATCTTCTTGGTTTTGACACCATTTTTGCACTTCATTCTCAGCACATTTACTGCTTTTCCTTTGCCTTTCTTTCTCGATTTTGACACCATTCTTTTGAATCCCCAGCGGAGGCTTCTCTCTTTCTTTTGCTCTTGGTTTTGACATCACTTTCTTTCTCCTGTCTTTGTTCCCTGAACTACGTAGGCTCTGAATTCCTCTTTACATGATGAGGATACGTAGGCACGAGATTGCAAAATCTTGGCGAGCCACCTTCTTCCATTCTTCTTCTCTGTTCCTGGTTCCCTGAACTACGGCGCTCTGATTTCCTCATTGCACTATGAGGATACGTAGGCACGAGAGCCCAATTCCTCCGCGAGCACTTTTTTTCTTTTTCTCTTTTCTCTTCTCTCTCCTCTTCTTTTAGCTAGAAGCCTTTAGATAGATAACTCATCCAAGCCTAGAAACAAGCAAAATAGTTCCCGTCGAGTACGACGGATGCGTAAGGTGCTAGAACCTTCCTTTCGCATAACCGACCCCCGTTCCCGTTTCTCTTTCCCTTGGGTTTTATCGATATTTTCCCTGTCCTTTGCAACTAAATAAAGTTCGGCGGCGACTCTGTTGTATCTTTGAGTGTGTGATCCACTCAGGTATAAACCAGCCATCTTCATGGGAGTACTAGAATCTGAGAATCGAAAAAAAAATGACGATGAAAAATAGAAATAAAAGAATGAATAGAAGTTATATATATATATATATATATATATATATATATATATATATATAAAGCTTTCTAAAAAATGCTCAAAAGAAAATAGATTCAAAAATAGCTTCAAAGTCAAAACAAAAAGAAGAATATGTAAGGATGGTGTAAAAATAGGAAGGAAGCAGGTACTTAACTACAAGGAATTAAACATACTGGACAAATATATCCCACTCTGGCATAATCCATGTTACAACGTGTGAAAAAACTCAAAAGCGTGTTATTGAATAGAAAGTGATGAATTTTTGGAAATCTTGCAAATTCATAGGTTTGATGTCAATTGTATGTAAATGAGTATTACAATGTTATTTCAATAAGCGTGAACATTGTTATTGAGAGAAGATTGAGTACATTGAAAGTTAAAGAAAATCTCTTTGGATTAAGATGAATTGTAGTAAGAAATAGAGCTGACAATTCTGCTATTATTTGTGTATGTCATTTGTTCCGTAAGTACAAATTTCTGAGAAAGATCGCAATTATGAATTAGCACCTTGAGGAAAATTAACAATTTAAGTTTGGGGTTATGATAACACTCTATCATCATGTAACTTTTATAAATATGTGCATGTGTTTTTAATCATTTTCAAGTTATTTGAGTTAAGTTTTATTAATAAATAGAGAAAAATTGAAGAAGTGACCGAATTTTTCAAAACAAGGAAAATGAAGAGAATTGTGAGCAAAAGGAACAAAATACCTTTGGAAAAATGGTAACCACATTGCGGCGAGATAGACATCACATCGCGGCGAAATGTAAAGTCATTGCAGCATGATGTTACGTCATCGCGGCATGATAAATCCCCCACACCTTTACTACTATAAATAAGATAAAGAGAGGATAAAAAGGTGTTGACATTTTTGTACAAAATTTTTTACGGCAAGGCAAGTTTTATAGCTTTGAAGTGAAGGTTTTCTTCACCATAAGCCAACTTCTAACCGGAGATTCATGTATTACCTTTTTATTTTTTCAATTATGATTTGTATTAGTATGAGTAGATAAATTTCTATTTATTATGGCTTGCTAGATGAACATGTATAAACCTATCGAATCATGTGTCTGTTTATAATACTATTGGCACTTTTGATTAATTCAGTATCGTTATTCAGTTAATTTCATGTTTATAGCTTTATATGTGTTGACGAATTCAAATATCGAACTTAGACGCATATTGATTACTGACCATAACTATATGAGTCTAATCTAAATTAACTGCTCAACTTAGTTGTTGATTAGAGTAAGAAATTATAAGTCGTGACTTAGAGTTTAACATATAGAATATTGTCTATTTTAACTATCTATCTGACCTATGGGATTATGGAGTTTGAGTGTAGAATAGTGAGTCATACACCAATGGATTAGGTATAATGACTAAGTTAAACCACCGTAATCAGTAAGGAATCAACATAGGACTAATGAACACCATCATTGGTAGTGACATACAGGGGATTCGAAGCAAGGCCTAATCATCTAGGATTGGGTATTCCCATAATCTTTCTTTCAAACCAAACATTTGAAAAACCCCCAATTTTACATTCAATAGCACCTTAATCGTATTGTTAAGATAAAACAATTCACGTGGATATGAATTTGTTTATAAATTTAATAAAATTTAGTACACTAGCTAAAAGTTTATCATTCTTATACTTTTTTCTTGTTTTCTCTGTGTTTGTGCAATGTTTCTTGCAATTACTATCATTATCAATGACTCCCAAGAGAATTCATATTGCTGGAAGCTCCTCAACTATTGATTACTCCTCAGAGTTACTTTTGTTACAAGAGCAAGATTTCTGTTTCAAACAAGACTTTGAAAGAAGAAGAGTTCTCAAAACCTTACCACTTTAAAGATAAAGTATTCAAGGAATACAAGTTTTTGAATTGGTTTGAAGAATCATCTCTGGAAAGTTTTCATTCCTGACACCCCTGATGAGATGTTTCCAACTTTGGTAAGGATGTTTTACTCCAACCTCAAATATGTCGGAGGGATCCTCACCACCAAAGTGAAAAAGTATAAAATCAAGTTATCCCTTCAAGAATTTGATAAGATATGAAATCTCCCATGCACATAACATGAAGCTGAAGGTAACAAATTTTTTTATTTTCCTGCTTTTATTTCTTTCTTACTTGATCCTAGCTCTGGTGTTCCTACCAATTTTAAGGTGTGGGAAGCATTCCCTATTATCCGCCTCACATATTATTTGGTCTCCCTTATCATTGCACCAAAGAAACACAACTTTAGGAAACTATTTAGAACCGAAGTTGATGTAGTCTGTAAAATAAAACACTTCTAGTGAGCCAACTCCACCTCAGCGAGGAAAGGCATCTCCGCTGGAAGATTTTGATCATGAAGTTCCATAAACAACTCGAACTAAATTTTTCCTCAACACAATCATGAAGATACAAAAGATGGATGACAAAAATATGAACACTCTTACCCTTATGCACGTAGAAATTGGATCTCACATGCCTCATTGAGTGTTCAATGATGATGATGATGATTTTGAGTAGATTTTCTTAATTATGCTTTATTTCTTCTTGATGTTATGTCTCCTAGTTATTTCTCTTGTTTTGTACTTGAATTAAGTTAATGAATTAGGCTTTTCTGTTTTAAATGCTTGTGCATGTTTTGATGACCTATGTGCTTGAATATCTGTTGTATTTGTTGATTTGATTATCCCACCTTTTTGATAATGTCAAAGAGGGGGGGGTGAAGTATACTTTAATAGGAAGTAGAGTATATTATCTATATTTGTAATTGAGAGTTTAACCAATCCAAGGTATCATCTTTGTTTCTTTTTTCGTCCACTTCCCTAAGAGATACATTGTCATCATCAAGAAGAGGGAGAATGTTGATCTATGTGCTTGCAGGTATGAAGTATGCAACGATTTGTTTGGTTTTGATTTTGACAACGCTCTTAAGAGAAGTCTTCATTAGAATGGTTGTTCAAGGCTTGCTGGTTTGGATGATGACAATTGAAGTTATCATCAGATAATGCTTGAAGATCAAGTGGTGGTGCTTTAAGATCAAGTAGTGGTGCTTGAAGATCAAGATGTTATCTGCTGTGATGATCAAGTTGTACGAAATATATCAAAGCCTAATTATTGTGATGATCAAATTATGATTAAGATGTAATGCTTGGATATGAAGTTGTCAAAGCATATGTTTGGAAGATAACACCCTATGTCAAGTGACATTTGGTGAAGTGAACGAAAATATCTGATCAAGCAGTGTGTTTGATGATGGTGTTTATCTTGAAGTTTATCTCAAGCCTTATTAGAAGAATATTCAAGGTTCCAGTGAAGAGATAAATCAAAGATAATGTGGCAAGGAACCAAAAGCCTTAAAGTTGTGAAAGAGAGGAAGTGTAAAATCTCGTCGAATTTATGTCGAGTGATCAATGTCTGTAAAGGTATAAGACTAACTCTCAAATTTAATAATGCAAATCACAAATGAAATTTCAAATGATTTTAAATCCTTTCTATTTTTTAGAAGTACCAAAAAGTGTTTTTGTGCCTAGCTAATTAGATAAGAACTCAAAAGTTATTTATGAAGGTTTTTTAAAGAACTTTTGGAAACCTTCCGTAATTTATTATTCATTTTTTTAACGCCTTATTATCAAATTTTAGAGTTAATATTTGATTAGTAACTATTCTTTTGGAAACCTTACATTTTTATTCTCCATAATCGATTATTGGAAGTGCATAACCGATTAGGAACCTTAAAAATCCCATAAATTATTTCCAATGAGTTGTCTTAATATGTCTCTCAACTCTATGAACTCTTACCAGAGATACATGTTCATACTCAATATCTCTTAAGTTCCACATACCTACTTGAATCACAAAATACACCCTACATTAACACTCATCCTATGTTGACTCAAGAAAAGACAAGTCACTCTAAGCCTAAATCCTATATAGCTCTTATTGAGCCAACCTCAGTTAAGCAAGACTTGTATAGTCCTCAATGGCTTTAAGCTATAGAACAAGAGTAGACTGAATTCCTAACTAAAAACACTTAAACACTCCTCACTCTACCTAGTCACAAAAAATATGTAGGCTACATAGGCTGCATATGGGTTTTTAAAGTCAAATCAAATCTTGATGGAATTGTCAAGAAGTACAAAGAATGTTTGGTGGCTAATGGCATCCATACACAACTTGGCTCTGACTATGATCAAACCTTCTCTCATATGGTCAAGCCTAAAACAATAAGAGACACCCTTACTCTTTCTATCACACATAAATGGGATATGCAACAGGTTGATATTCATAATGCATTCCTCAATGACACTCTACAAGATGAGGTTTACATGGCGAAACCTCTTTATTTCTCTAGCTCTGATAAAACTCTTTTGTGCAAGCTACATAAGGCTCTCTATGGCCTTAAACAGACACCAATGAAGTGGTATGAAAAACTTCACCAAGCCTTGCTCAACGGTTTCTTTGTGTCAAGAAATTGTGACCATTCCTTATTCATTTACTCTAATCAAGGAATCATCATGTATGCCTTGGTATATAAGGATAACATTCTAATTATTGGCTCATCCTCCAAACTATTTCATTATGTTATCAACAAATTCCACTTTAAACTCCACTTCGAGCTTATCAACAAACTCCCACACCAATGCTTAGTAGTCTCAAACTTAGCAAAAATGGCTCTGATACATTCTTAGATCCTCACCAATATATATCAATTTTTAGGGGTTTACAATAGGTTACCATAACTAGATATGAAATTGCATTCAACATTAGTAAGGTCTTTTGGTTGATGGCCTCTCCTCTAACCAAAAATTGGACATCTATTAGAAGAATTTTAAGATACCTTTGTGGCACAATACACTACGACATTACCTTGATTCCTTGATTAGGAAGTGGCATTGATGTTAAAAGATCAACTTTTGGATAATGTATCTTCTTTGATATAAATATAAGTTCCAAGAAGCAATCTCTTGTTGCTAGATCTAGTTCAAAGGTTGAGTATGAAACACTAATACATATGACTTTTAAACTATTATGGATAGTGTTATGAATCGATGACATCAAGAACAAATCTAAATATGAAAAAGACTGAGTTTCTTGAACAAATAGAAGACACCCTATTAGGCTTTACGAAAGAGATTGAAAAGTAAAGGAGAAGAATCAAGAATTTGCTAAAATTGCTTAACTATTCACTTACTCAATAAGGGTTCAAAGATTACAAGTGAATAACATCGACTAACCTCTATCAACAACCGTAGAGAAATAGTCTATCTATAGACTACAAAGCTAACTTGGGCTACAAGCTAACTTAAAAATTGGACTTATGATAAGTACAAAATGTACCTATTTTTGTATATAAGTTTTGTTGCACTTACCTATACTTTTTGTTAAAT
Source organism: Lathyrus tuberosus (assembly GCA_022829125.1). Lineage (NCBI taxonomy): Eukaryota > Viridiplantae > Streptophyta > Magnoliopsida > Fabales > Fabaceae > Lathyrus > Lathyrus tuberosus. The sequence continues at coordinate 933,925 of JALAZF010000497.1, forward strand.
ATCGGTCGAATAAACCCCACTTTGTGTATAAATACGTTAGTTAGGATATATTTGTGTTTTTTATTCATTTATGCAAAGATTAATGGTTTTCCATTCATTTTGTAGGTGATAAAGCATTGTTGGAGCAATGAGTAAATAAAGGCTCCAAGATGTGTCATTAGAGGCAATAAAAGGGAGCTAAAGTTGTGCAGAGTTCAGCTTGTTCACTTTGCGAAGGAGCCAGCGAACATTCGCTTTGTGACTGGCTGGCGAGTTCCCCAGCAAATGGTCCCAGAATGAGGCAGAGCCAAAAGGAACCAAAGTTCGCTTTGCGAACTGAGCAGCGAGCATTCGCTTTGCGAATGATTCGTTTGCACTGCGAACTCACGCAGAAAAGCTGAGGCAGTTTGACAATCAGAGGCACTTTAAGTGCCATTTTTTGAGCCATTCGCTTTGCGAATGAAGTGTTCGCTGTGCGAACAGTACATAATTGAAATTGTATATAGTTCATTTCAGTCACTTTTTAGAGGATGGTTTTGGGGATTCTTGCTCCAACTCCATCAAACTTCATTTTTCAGTAGATTAGCTTAGAAAACAAGTATGGAGTTTGCATACGGATGAACCGGGGTGGATTGATCGTCGACCGACTCTGACAAACCGCGAGATGTTTGGTTCATTTCTCTTTTTCTTTGTGTTTTCTTAATTTGTTGGGTTGTGTATATGTATTTATTATGAACTCATGTATATTTGTCGCCCATGGCGTTATATGATACTTGCTTTACAAATCTTTATTGGTGATTGTCTCTGATTTTTGCTTTATGCGCGGGGTTTGGGTTGCGCTAGACATAACCCTCTCAAACTTCGATTAGGGATGGTTATCTATTAGTTTTTGGACTCTAGAGATAGATTTAAGAGCTAACAATCTTCAACTTTGCGTTAGACATAACCTGTGTTGTGAGAGATGTTGGGTGATATTGAGGAGTATTGTAGGTGGATTATAACTGGTCGGTAAGTTTAAGTTTGTGAGGAGTGATTTATATGCATTGCCGAACGAGTTTTTCTCTATGAAGAATGATTTCTTTTTGTTTTAATGTTTACTTTTATGTTTTCTTGTTTGAAACTATTTTAATCCATACTCATAAACGCGAGAGACTGTCGAACGGCATTCTTTCCCTCAAACCGATCTCTGTGGACACGACATAAATCCCGGAGGGAATTCTTTCCGAAAATAAATATTTTTGCTGCTTGCCCTATTCTGCATTCAACAAAATGGCGCCGTTGCCGGGGATCGGTTTTGATATTGAATCGCATTGCGATAGTTTCTTTGTTTTTGAGTTTTGTATATATCGTATATATTGTATGTTTCCATTATGTTTGTTCAAGCGTTGTATACATTTTGTTCCCGTAACGTTTGTTTAAGTGTTTGGTTAGGACGCTTGCTTTTGGTTGCGCGGTGAGACATCACCATGGCATGAAGAGAGGAAGTTTCTAATTAAGCATCGTAATGGTGTCGAGCTTACGACGTAAAAAAGGCATTTTTTATAGTTTTTCTTTTCTAATGTTTTGGTTTTTGTTTGCTCACAAGTCTTGGTCGACTTATTTGAGGATGCTTTTGTGATTTTCCAAGTTGGTTCATTTCAACTTACGGATGTATGGTAATGATTTTGTTAAGTTTTGTACACGTCTGAGGTATGTATTTATCGCTTTCTATACTTTAGCATATTCATGATACTTAGGCATTTTACAAACTCCCATGCCATCCATTCTTTTGTATACTTGTTCTATTGTGAATCACTTTAGTTCCCAACCTTTTCGTGAGGTGGCTTTCCATTGTTCATATATGCGCGGAGAACCAACATTCTTGTTCTAACTGGATTTTATTATGTTGAATCTTTTGTTTATGTTGTGTATATGAATGCATGAAAAGGATCAAGGCAATTGTTTCATTTTGAGCACAACTATCTTAGCCAAATAGTCAATTCACCTTGTGAGTGTGTGAGAATTCGTAACCCCTTTGAGCTTTTTGATCCATGTTTTATTTGAACTTAATGTCTGTCTATGAGTGTTTAGTTCACTTATTTTTTTATTGGATTTTGTTTTTTCTTGGACCTCAACTTTGTGTTGTTGTATGGATTTTTTTTTCTTGCCTTAGAAAGTAGGGAGTATTCACATGATGGTGCGGTTGAATTCAAGTTGGGGAGAGGATGATTGTGTACTCATTGGTTGGATTCTATGCGGATCGAAAAAGAAAAAAAAAAGAGAAAACTTTATGAAAGAGAAAAAGAAAGAAAAAAAAAGAAAAAGAAAATCCTTGAAAAAGGAAACAAAAAGAGTTTCAATAATTGTGCTAAATAAGTATTGTGTGTTGTGTAACACTTGGGATTGTGGAAGAAGTTGATTGGAATTTGGTGTTTGAGTCTTTGTGAGTTGACCACTCCCTTAGGTTTAGGCAAGTTTTTATTTCAATTACCTTTAGAAATTACCCCTTATTTGTTTACCCGACCACGTTACAACCTTGAAAGTCCTTGTGATTCTTGCCTTTGTATTTTCAATGTGAATTTGTGGATGTATGCATAATTTAGTATTTTGTTTGCATAAGTGTTGTGTGAGTGTAAAGTACCTTATTGTGTGTTTTTCATCTACCGATGATTGTTTTTACTAGGTGTGATTCACTTTGGAACTTGTGTTGTTTTAGAATTTTTGGCATGATTTTTGTATTTTGCATTTGTTTCGTGACTATGTTGTCGTCATAGTTTAGTGGTAAGTATTTACTTTTTGTGTGTACCGTTTTCATTTGAACCATTCATTCGTTTCCATTTTTCAAAACCTGTTGATTCGTCTTTCTTTGGATATCGCTTTTGTGTTTTCAAGTTTGTTCGATTCTTGTTTGTGGACAAACAATTAGGTAAGTTGGGGAGAGTTTGATAAGTGCAAAATGTACCTATTTTTGTATATAAGTTTTGTTGCACTTATCTATACTTTTTGTTAAATATCGGTCGAATAAACCCCACTTTGTGTATAAATACGTTAGTTAGGATATATTTGTGTTTTTGATTCATTTATGTAAAGATTAATGGTTTTCCATTCATTTTGTAAGTGATAAAGCATTGTTGGAGCAATGAGTAAATAAAGGCTCCAAGATGTGTCATTAGAGGCAATAAAAGGGAGCTGAAGTTGTGCAGAGTTCAGCTTGTTCGCTTTGCGAAGGAGCCAGCGAACATTCGTTTTGCGAATGGCTGGCGAGTTCCCCAGCGAATGGTCCCGGAATGAGGCAGAGCCAAAAGGAACCAAATTTGCGAACTGAGCAGCGAGCATTCGCTTTGCGAATGATTCGTTCGCACTGCGAACTCACGAAGAAAAGCTGAGGCGGTTTGACAATCAGAGGCACTTTAAGTGCCATTTTTTGAGCCATTCGCTTTGCAAATGAAGTGTTCGCTGTGCGAACAGTACATAACTGAAATTGTATATAGTTCATTTCAGTCACTTTTTAGAGGATGGTTTTGGGGATTCTTGCTCCAACTCCATCAAACTTCATTTTTCAGTAAATTAGCTTAGAAAACAACTATGGAGCTTGCATACGGATGAACCGGGGTGGATTGATCGTCGACCGGCTCTGACAAACTGCGAGATGTTTGGTTCACTTCTCTTTTTCTTTATGTTTTCTTCATTTATTGGGTTGTGTATATGTATTTGTTCTGAACTCATGTATATTTGTCGCCCATGGCGTTATATGATACTTGTTTTACAAATCTTTATTGGTGATTGTCTCTGATTTTTGCTTTATGCGCGGGGTTTGGGTTGCGTTAGACATAACCCTCACGAACTTCGATTAGGGATGGTTATCTGTTAGTTTTTGGACTCTAGAGATTGATTTAAGAGCTAACAATCTTCAATAGGTGTCGAATCTTAATGCCTCTGTGCCTTGAGCTAGCGTACGAAAGTATCGGCAATGGTAACACGGTTGTTCTCTCAACTTTGCGTTAGATATAACCTGTGTTGTGAGCGATGCTGGGTGATATTGAGGAGTATTGTAGGTGGAGTATAACTGGTCGGTAAGTCTGAGGATTGATTTATATGCATTTTCGGACGAGTTTTTCTCTCTGAAGAATGATTTCTTTTTGTTTTAATGTTTACTTTTATGTTTTCTTGTTTGAAACTATTTTAATCCAAACTCATAAACGCGAGAGACTGTCGAACGACATTCTTTCCCTCGAACCGATCTCTGTGGACACGACATAAATCCCGGAGGGAATTCTTTCTGAAAATAAATATTTTTGCTGTTTGCCATATTCTGCATTCAACAGCTTACAAGCAAGGCCCAATTCGACATCCTAACAATCCTAGTATTTTGACTATTGCATGCTTAAGTATACTTCGACTACAGCATACATGATCAGCATGCGAACAGACTTTGACTACATGTTAAACCTTTGTTGAACCATGAAACTATTTCGGTCAAAACTAGAATTCGATCTAAAAATACCAAAAATTGAATATCTCTTGATTGAGTTGTGCATCTTCTTTTTCCCTCCCACCTTAATTTGTAACAATCTAAGTGATGTTCATCTCTCATGCAATCTTTTTCTACATGCGTGCACAAATTACATTGAGTTGGACATTCACTTTGTAAGAGAAAGAGTGTCATTAAAAAAACTGGCGATCCAACATGTCCCTGTTTCATTTCAAATTGATTATACTATTATCAAACTTTAAAGTTTTGTAGTATTTCGTGACCTTGGAGTCAAGCAAGTTTGACTTGCACAGTACAAGTATTACTTGAAATAGCTATTAGCCTAAATATTATGTTTAGTTTGCTAACTCTATTTGTCAGTTTTTTTTTTATAATAAGCCACTTATATTAAAGAATATTAGAAGTATTCCAAAAAGGAATGGTTACAACAGATCAAAATCTCCGCCAAAACAACTTACAAAAAGTCGGACGGATTGGTAAACCATGTATAATAACTACACCTACCTTGATGAAATTTAGAAATATTCAACCACCACCATGAAAATAATATAATGTTATGAAATATATCTACCGAACAACCGAAACCGTCGTCACAGTTAAAAATGGTTGCACTAATGAGAAGTTTGTTAGAATTCAACCAACTTCCAACTCTTCTATATATTGCAAACTACACCATTTGTAACATTCAAATTTAGAATTAATAAGAACCAAATGAACCACAGATCCAAGAAACCGTTTTAAGTTATGCATATATTAAAAAGATGAATACAAATTTGATTTACTTTCGCTCCTTAATTAAGAAGCCACTTTTATGGAATTTTACAGCTGGGGCTTTTTTATAATAGGCCCTTGAGAGGTACTATCAGCTGCGACAAATTGACCGAAAACTTGGAAACCACATGCATAGTGGAACCTACTCCCTCGTGGCTTAATTTCTTATATTTTTAATTCTAAGGCACACGAAGTTCTGTAATCTACTTTGATCAGTGCAATCAAAATAATCTCAATATACAAGTATCATAAAATAAAATCATCCAGTGGACAAGAATCCGAGACAACTAACTTATAATTATAATCATCTACATGCTACACCCTCCGATCACTATTATAAGCAATAAAAAACTTTTTAAATTCAATGAATAAATAATGTATCTGGTCATTATTATATATCAGATACATCCATTATGTAATAAACCAAAAAAATTTTTTATTGCTTATAATAGTGTCCAGAGGGTGTACTTTTCAATTAATTTGTTCTTAAAATATTAAAAAATCGAAGTGATTATAATTATTATAAACTCACACATAATCATAGAAGTCAGAATTCAAATCCCGATAATAATGGCGTCCAATTTAAAAATATTAATTTTTTAGATGAGTTAAAATTTGCAAAATTCTCTAAAATTTAATATTTAGATTTTAAGTGTTAAGATTTTAAAATTTCATATACCTTACTTAATAGATTCCATAACTTTATATACTGTTTATTATTTTTATATTTGTCTTTGAAGATTACAATAAGAGAGTGACACTTTAAAAATATATGTGATGATTTATTTATAAATGGGTTAAGATCTCTTGTCAAATTTATTATATTTACACTTTAATAATTCTTATAGAATACAAATTAAATTTAACTATTAAATTATTTATTTTTATTAAATAATTAAACCTATAACAAAATAGGATAATATAAAATTATATGATGTTACATCAAATAATTTTATTTTACCTTTTATTAAGGCATTTAAAGCAATATATATATATATATATATATATATGTGTGTGTGTGTGTGTGTGTGTGTTTTTACTTAAACTAAAAAATATTAATACTATTAAATTAAATATTATTATTCTGAATTCAAATTCATATCTTAACTTTATAGTGATTATTATCATTTTATTTAAAGACATAAAAAATTAATATAAATGTTTTGATGGATGAATTAATTTAATAAAAAAAATTATATTTTAAATAATTGAGAGTACATAGGTACTCGAAGTGTTACAATAATAGAACCAAACAAAAAATAAAAGAAAATTCTCAAACAACAAATGACATTCAATAGAAAAATACATATTAATAATCAGAACCACATCAAATTGATAAAAAAAAAAAAATAAACAACTAAACTTATATTCAAAAGTCTTTTTAAAATCTCCACAATGCGACCAAACCATAAAACAACCTCATAGATTGAACAAAACCATCAACAATGTTTTGAAATAGACTATGACCTAATTCTTATAAGACTCTGTCACTCTAAAAACTAGTTGCTAGATTGAGGATATGATAAAAACAGTCTAAATAACTGAATTAGATCCCACGAGTTCGGACAAATTGTAACAAAAAATTTAAAGCATCTTATGAGGCTATTCCTAAAAAGACCTTTCTTAAAAAAAAGTTCTAGACATTCAAATCCTAAACATTTATTACAAAGTATAATTAATTATTTAGACTCAAACACATTATTTTAAACTTAAAATCTTACCATTCAACCCATATTAATTTAATCCTAAGAGTGTTTACATATACACCTTCACTTTATAGAGTTATCTATCGCTTTGTCAAACATTTCTCTAGTTCTCTAACAACTAGAATAGTTTCACTTAGGCATGTCAATAAGGCGGGCGAAGGTAGAGGATATATCTACATCTTGATCTTCTCCCTCACATTTATTTGTCGAGGCAGATGAAGGCAGAGGATACATCCACATCTTAATCTCCTCCCTCACATTTATTTATCGTGGGAATTTTGTCCCCTATCCCATCCACACAGATGTTCACCTAAGAAAAATATTATTTTTAAGTAAATTAATAGTTAATCATTACAAAATTAACCATAAGAAATTAATCCTCTACATTGAATACATTGTCGGGAAAATATTTTATCCATGATTATGATAGTCATGATTGTCAAATTTTCAAATTTAAAATGATTTGAAATAAGTATTTAAATCTTTCTCATTGTATATTCTAAATTTTTTAATAAAGTAAATTATATAAAATTACAAATAAATTTAAAGTATATATTAATTAAAAATATTATAATATTTTAAACAGGACGAAAACTTCACAAAAGAAGAAATATGTTCCACGACTTCATATTCCTTTTAAAGTGTTTTCAAGAAGATTTTATTCTCCATTCATATGCGCACATAAATTTTTTTTCAAAGATAAATTTCCATTGGCGGATACAAGTTCATTTCCCTACCTTCTCATTCTTAGTACAAGAGTGATTTGAGCTATTACCTATAAACCACTTTTCTAAATTGTTCGTTGAAGATATAAGTTCATTATATTAATATAATATATGGTGTCAACATGTTCTAACTCACAAATTACTTAGATTTCTTTTTTACAGCAATGCTAATTGCATAGATAAAGACCGATAAATGTGCCAACCTCATCATCATTGATCATAGCATACCTCATTCATTTTTTAATAGAAAGAAAGTTTGAGCAAACATCTTCAAAAAACAATGCAAATTATTCAATCACCATATCATATGATCAATAAATTTATTATAAAACTTCACTTGTAGCCTACCTTGTGGCGCGTGGCTATAACCCTATACCAATACAGCTTGTGCAACATTTTTAAATTAGAGACAATCGCTTTCAAAGATAGCCTTCAAAGTCCCAATAACAAATATTTTATAAATTATATGTATCATCATATATATTAATTAATAGGATAACTAAATAAAGCATTTTATATAAGGTCTAACTAAATTGAATGTTGAACATTTTGTTTGGAGTAAATTCGAGAAGTGGGTTTATGAGTTTCTAATAGTTATTTCTATTGTTCTATAAATATTTTTTGTTTATATAAATATATAAACCTATGTATTCATAATTTATTTTCAAAATAGTTCATATTTCATAACAATTATCTTTTAATTAATTATTGTTTGTACAATTTCTTTATAAATTAAAACATTATTTAAAAAAAATAGAAAGACAAGAAATATATCAAATACAAAGAAGTCTTATGTTTTTGAAGATACTATGCAGGTTAGACAATATTTAATCGTAACAAAATAAATATAAATTCTTATTAATTATAATTAAATTAACTATATCAATATGTTAAAACATAGTTTAGTTTCTTTTTCTATTTTTAGTCTTTGGGCCTCTACTAGCCGTTATTTTATCTGGCCCAGTTTGTTAGGCCTAATTATTATATATACTTTCATCCTTTAGTCTTTTGTAACATACATAATATTTCAAAAAGGATTATTTAATAAAATAGTCTCTTATCTTTTTCCAATTATGCTGAGTATTATGCATAGTTTAACATGGTATCAAAAACCCTGTAGATCCATTCATTGCTTCACGGGCCCTATCCAAAAGTGATTTCTTTGGCCACGTGCTCTCTTCCTATCCGTGGTTTTTTTTCCACTTCTATTTTCCTATCTTCTTTCTTTTTTTTTCTCTCTCTTTCTTCATCAACAAAATTGGAAGGTGATTTCCCCAATTTCTTCTCTGCAAACCCTAGTTCTTGCACGTTTTTTTTCTTTCTCCGTTTCTTGATCCGTTTTTTTCTTCCAATGGAGTCACCACCAAAAACGCCTCCACCAAAGAAAGATGAAACCACCTTCTCCAACACCCTTCGCAGCTATCAAACTGATATGCTCGACCCTTTTTTCATGCATCCTAGTGATAACCCCGGCCACGCCATTGTCACACCTGCGTTGAACAATACCAATTACCACACATGGTCTCGCTCGAATCATGTCGCCCTTCAATCCAAGAACAAGCTTGGATTCATTGATGGAACCCTAGCTCAGCCTGATGATTCTGATTCAAAATCTTTACCATGGAAACGCTGCAATACCATGGTTATGGCATGGATTACAAATTCAATTGACAAAGAAATCTCCGAGAGTATCTTATGGATGGACACTGCGAAAGAAATCTGGGATGAATTGAAGGATAGTTATCATCAAGGTGACTTGTTTCGAATATCTGACCTCCAGGAAGAAATTTACTCTCTTCGTCAAGGCGATAACAACGTCACACAATACTTCACTTCCCTCAAGAAATTATGGCAAGAACTTGAAAATTTCAGACCCATCCCCAAGTGTTCTTGTTCTCTTTTGCCTACTTTCAAACAATACAGAGATAGCAATTACGTGATTCGCTTCCTCAAAGGGCTCAACGAAAGTTACGCACATGATCGCTCTCAGATTATGCTCATGCAACCTCTCCCCCCAATCAACAAAGTTTTCTCTCTTTTAATCCAACAAGAACGGCAACATATTATTCCCACCGCAGAAGACAAAATCATAGCTTCATTCAACAATTCTGGTAATAAATCTCGCCCTTCTGATCCTGCTTCAAAATCTCAAACTATTGGTCGAGGTCGTGGCACCAGAACGTGCACCTATTGTCACAAAACGGGACACACAATTGAAGTTTGTTTCAAAAAACACGTTTTGCCGCCCTACCTTCGCAAGCCAACTGTAGCTCAAGTCAGCACTTCTGAAGACAATCCTGAAGGCACATCTGCTCCCACTGATGACTCCAATTCATCTACATCTCCTCTTGGATTCACAGCTGAGCAACAGAAGGCTCTTCTTGCCCTAATTCAACCTCCTCAAGCCAATGCTCACCACATCACAAGCTCTATGAACTTCACCACAGGTACAATCTCTAACTGTAATTCCATTTTTACCAACAAAACCCTTGATTGGATATTAGATACTGGGGCAACAGACCATGTGTGCCATTCCAGTCGTCTTTTTACACATATGTATGCCATTCCTCCTATCAACCTTAGGATCCCCAATGGAGCTTTTATCACAACTAGATATGCTGGCACCATTTATTTTTCTAAGCATTTCTATCTTCTAAATGTGTTATATATTCCTAGTTTTTACACCAATCTCATATTTGTCCCTCAGCTCACCAAATCCCTTAACTGTCACATTGATTTCAATTCCACCACTTGCTTCATACAGGGGAACCTTACCCTGATGAAGATTGGTGCAGCTGAGCTCCAAGATGGCCTCTAAATTCTTAGGAATCCCTTCAACACTACACATTGTGATCAAACTGTTTCAAATTTAAATTGTAATATTTCCTCTGTTTGTAATTTGTGGCACCAACGGTTGGGCCACCCATCCATTGACACTATGCATCATATACACAAAAATTTTACTTTACCGCATTTTACACAACATTTAACTCCTTGTGATATTTTCCATTATGCTAAACAAAAACGTTTGTCCTTTCCTAATAGTAACAATCATGCTGCTGCTTGTTTTGACAGATTACATATGGACATTTGGGGCCCCTTTCCTACCCCTTCAATGTATGGCCATAAATATTTCCTTACAATTGTTGATGACCACTCTAGATTTTGTTGGATTTACCTTATGAAAATGTGTTGGAGCTAGAATAGCAGCAAGCAAAAATATAAGTAACCCAGTTTTGTCGTTCTCCACAGGGATCAGTGCGAGGGAAAGAATGCCATTCAACGGTTTCTATATTTCTAAGCTCATGAATCAAAAGTTCTGGTTTAAAGCGAACCAAAAGCAAATGCGGAAAATTAAAGGAACAAAAAGCAAGTAAATAACAATAACACATTCTTTGGAGGAAAGAAACTCAATAGAGATCACTCAATAACACATGCATTCTTCCGACCATTTCATACACAAATCACTCATTCGTCTAATATCCTCACGTATCACTCACAACAGAGGTTATGTCTAACGCAACGTCGAGAGAACAATGGTATTGTCTCATTGGTGATGTCTCACGCAACTCAACAACACAGAGAAGTAAGAACTGATACTCACGCAAGTGTTAAGTCTAAATCTATCTCTAGAGTTCAGACAAAACAGATATTACTATAACATCCATGTCAAACTCATGAGTAATTCATATACAAAGCCCTAATCAGAATACAAACATATGATTAACCCTGCATTCAACTAATTTACCAACTGTATATGAACGTCGTTCTTCATCGCTATTGTCACGCATCCTCGCAATACCGTATCGATCCTACTCATGCTACCCATGCTACTTAATCAACACAATACAACAAAAGATACAATGAATATCAATTCACAAACCCCTGTCAAAAGCTTGCTCATTGACAGATGAAAATCTAAGATTAACAATTCGATATAGGTTTTGTCACGACCCACAAATAATCAATCAAAGACAAACAATCAATAGAGAATCAAAACGTATTCATAAACATAGATTAGATGAAATACAATATGTATCAAGAGATTTACATACCAAACATCAACAAATAGAGGATACAAAGAGAAGAAAGGAGAAGAACAAATTTCTCACGGTTCGTCGGAGCCGATTAAAGTAAATCCTACTCCGGATCATCAAGATGCATCATCCAATGTTGTTTCTAAGCTAATCTACTCCTAAAACATGTTTGATGAAGTTGGGAGAAAGTTCCCCCAAAAACATAACATAAAAAATGATGAAAAATGGTTGAAATAGGCAAATCTCACTTTCCAGGTTCGCCCAGCGAGTCCCCGTTCGCTAGGCGAACGTAAACCGCCTTAAAGTTGAGTTTTTTCACGATTCTGGAACTTTTCGTTCGCCCCGGTTCGCCTAGCGAACAAGCTAGCGAGTGTTCGCTACGGGGGCTCGCCTAGCGAGCATGACAGAAAACCAGAACTTGTTTTCTTCATAACTCTTGAACCGTAACTCCGATTGATGCACGGTTTGAAGCGTTGGAAAGCTTATTCAATGCTCTTTATGAATATGGAAAAATTCCATTGCTGGAACACCTATAAAAATAAATGAAAATCAATTAAACTCAATGATATTTACACGGTAACGCACTATACACCGAAAACGTAAAGTAAACGTATTTACACACAAAGTGGGGTTTATTCAACCAATTTTAACACAAAGTAAGGATAAGTGCAACAAAACTTATATACAAAAATAGGTACAATTTGCACTTATCAAACTCTCCCCAACTTATTATTTTGTTTGTCCTCAACCAAAAGTCAATCAACTCAAAGAAACAAAAGCAATTATCAAGAAATCATGCTCAACAAGTTTTTACAAATGGAGAATAAACGTATGGTACAAATATCAAAAGTACATGCAAAGCAATGCTTACCACTAAACTACAACGACACCACGAATATGAAACAAAGTCTAAGCACAAAACAAATGTCAACATCCAAAAGCAATACATGTTCAAGAATGAATAACACCTATCACTCCACTTCAAATAAGAATGAAGAAATTAATGCGCGTTTGCAACCGCGGGGAAATTTCACTCATCTGACAAACACTACAAATAAAAATTCAATTCATACAACATCTAACAATCAAAAATGAAAATATGGAAGCAAAAAGATCACTAAGGGCTTTAAGGGTTGTAGCTTGGTCGGGTTCACAATAAAGGGACATTTCTACAGGCCATTGAATCGAAATTGCCGATAAATGATATTTACACATTACAACTTCATTCACCATTCTCATTCCTTTACCACAAACCTTCTCAAACTACCTTTATGCACAATTATTTCACTCTATTTTTCTCATTCAAACAAGCATTCTTTTTCTTTTGTTTTTCACATTCATATTTACACTTTTTCTTTTCATGCTTGTTTGAACTTTTTCAAAAGTTTCAAGCAACTTACCACTTCTTTTTCATTCTCCCCAACTTGAATTCAACCAAACCTCAAGTGAATGCTCCTTGCTTTTTACGGCAAGGAAATCAAAGTATACAATTTCAAAGGTTCAAGAAGAAATTTTAGAAACTCACTAAATTCAATGATGAACCAAACTTGCAAATTATGTACATAAACCAAGTTCATCACTAAAAATGAGATCTAAACAGTTTTAGTCTCAAAGGGGCTAACAAATTCTCACTACTCACGGGTAAGATACTTTTGGATACGGTTGTGCTCAATATAAACAAATGCCTTGATCATTTCTAATGCTTCCACAAAATCACAATAATCAGAAGATAAAGCATGAATCAAACGAATTAAACAAAGTTTATCAGTCATCCAAGCATTTAGTAAACAATGGAGGTTTCCTCACATGGGGCTATGAACTAAAGTGATTCATAAATGAACAAAAATTGCAAGAGAATGAAAGACATGTAATTTGTACAAATCCTAAGGTTCATAAACATGTTATGTTCTAGAAAAGCAATAAACACCAACCAACACAATGCAACTTTCTTTAAACTTTTCACACTACCATAACATTTTCTTGTTGAAACAATCAAAATTGAAAAATCACACAATGCATCCTCAAGCTAATCAAAAACAAAACTTGAGAACAAACTCATAAATTATTCTAACAACCTAACAAAATTGAACTAAAGCTAAATAAACATAAAAACCAAAATTTGTGAAAGTGGATGGAAAATGAAAGATTTTTCTTTGCAAAACAAGGCACGCTAAGCGCCCTCTGCGCGCACTAAGCACGGGCAGGAAAATTTTGTTTTTCAAAATTGGTTCTTTCTCTCATTCACTCCATCCATTGTCACTTTATATTAACTATACTACTAAATATAAAACTGTACAAACTCAAGAATCATTGGGTTGCCTCCCAATAAGCGCTAGTTTCACGTCGTTAGCTCGACACCTTATTTACGTACAAGCTCCTCCATGTTGCTTCGTTCACCGGTAGATACCAAATAAAATCTGCAACACTTAAGCAAACGTAAACCAAAAACAAAAATATGTACACACACATAAACATGATGGAAAACACATATATACAATCACTTATGGAAAACAACTATTAACAAGTATGTACACTTGTTAAGCTTTGTTCGCTAGGCGAACCAAATCATTCGCGACGCGAGCCTTCGCTACAACCTTCGCCCAGCGAAGTTTGGGTGTTTTCAAAAGTGAAAGTTTCTGCCACCCCCTCGCTGGCACCTTCGCCTCGCGAACACATCAGTGAGCATTCGCTGGCTCCCTCGCCCAGCGAATTTACCTAGTTTTCCTACTGGAGGTTTTTGCATACTTTCTGCCACCCCCTCGCTGGCACTCTCGCTAACGTTCGCTAGGCGAACCTTCGCTGGCATCTTCGCCAACACTCGCCTAGCGAATTCTGTTGTTGATTTCTTCCTTTAATGGTAACTTGCCTCCAACATTTGTGTAACACAATCTTGATCTTTTTATGCCTATTCCTGCACATTAGCACACAAATTACAAGCACCACAAGTATATTTCAATGAATGCACAACAACACCATTCCTCACTAAAATCAATACATTACACATGGAAAGAAATGAAAAATGCCAAGTATTGCATACAAATATATAACATGTTTGACATCTAACAAACTCTCCCCAACTAACTATGCACCATTATACAAGTAAATATACAATATAGACAATTATGTACGAAGCTTAAAAACATAGAAACTATGCGATGCAACTCAATATCGACACACCAATCCCCGGCAACGGCGCCATTTTGTTGGAGCTAGAATAGCAGCAAGCAAAAATATAAGTAACCCAGTTTTGTCGTTCTCCACAGGGATCAGTGCGAGGGAAAGAATGCCATTCAACGGTTTCTATATTTCTAAGCTCATGAATCAAAAGTTCTGGTTTAAAGCGAACCAAAAGCAAATGCGGAAAATTAAAGGAACAAAAAGCAAGTAAATAACAATAACACATTCTTTGGAGGAAAGAAACTCAATAGAGATCACTCAATAACACATGCATTCTTCCGACCATTTCATACACAAATCACTCATTCGTCTAATATCCTCACGTATCACTCACAACAGAGGTTATGTCTAACACAACGTCGAGAGAACAATGGTATTGTCTCATTGGTGATGTCTCACGCAACTCAACAACACAGAGAAGTAAGAACTGATACTCACGCAAGTGTTAAGTCTAAATCTATCTCTAGAGTTCAGACAAAATAGATATTACTATAACATCCATGTCAAACTCATGAGTAATTCATATACAAAGCCCTAATCAGAATACAAACATATGATTAACCCTGCATTCAACTAATTTACCAACTGTATACGAACGTCGTTCTTCATCGCTATTGTCACGCATCCTCGCAATACCGTATCGATCCTACTCATGCTACCCATGCTACTTAATCAACACAATACAACAAAAGATACAATGAATATCAATTCACAAACCCCTGTCAAAAGCTTGCTCATTGACAGATGAAAATCTAAGATTAACAATTCGATATAGGTTTTGTCACGACCCACAAATAATCAATCAAAGACAAACAATCAATAGAGAATCAAAACGTATTCATAAACATAGATTAGATGAAATACAATATGTATCAAGAGATTTACATACCAAACATCAACAAATAGAGGATACAAAGAGAAGAAAGGAGAAGAACAAATTTCTCACGGTTCGTCGGAGCCGATTAAAGTAAATCCTACTCCGGATCATCAAGATGCATCATCCAATGTTGTTTCTAAGCTAATCTACTCCTAAAACATGTTTGATGAAGTTGGGAGAAAGTTCCCCCAAAAACATAACATAAAAAATGATGAAAAATGGTTGAAATAGGCAAATCTCACTTTCCAGGTTCGCCTAGCGAGTCCCCGTTCGCTAGGCGAACGTAAACCGCCTTAAAGTTGAGTTTTTTCACGATTCTGGAACTTTTCATTCGCCCCGGTTCGCCTAGCGAACAAGCTAGCGAGTGTTCGCTACGGGGGCTCGCCTAGCGAGCATGACAGAAAACCAGAACTTGTTTTCTTCATAACTCTTGAACCGTAACTCCGATTGACGCACGATTTGAAGCGTTGGAAAGCTTATTCAATGCTCTTTATGAATATGGAAAAATCCCATTGCTGGAACACCTATAAAAATAAATGAAAATCAATTAAACTCAATGATATTTACACGGTAACACACTATACACCGAAAACGTAAAGTAAACGTATTTACACACAAAGTGGGGTTTATTCAACCAATTTTAACACAAATTAAGGATAAGTGCAACAAAACTTATATACAAAAATAGGTACAATTTGCACTTATCAAAATGAAATCTGAAGCCTCTCCCTTAATACAATCCTTTGTTCAACTTATTTTAACATAATTTAATACGAGAGTCAAAACCATTAGGTCTGATAATGGTCCTGAATTCACCATGAAAACCTTTTTCCTTACACATGGGATTCATCATCAGACTTCATGTGTTAACACTCCTCAACAAAACGGTATTGTTGAGCGTAAACATCAACACTTACTTGGGGTCACTCGGGCTCTCCTTTTTCAATCTCATCTTCCTAATATTTTTTGGTCATATGCTTTATCTCATGCTGTTTTTCTCATTAATAAATTGCCCTCCAAATTATTAAACTTTAAATCTCCTTTTGAATTGTTGCATAACAACACCCCTGATTACATTTCCCTTAGAGTGTTTGGTTGCCTTGCGTTCACCACTATCTCAAAGCATAACATAACTAAGTTAGATTCTAGATCCCGTAAATGTATCTTCTTAGGCAGAAAACCTAATACAAAAGGACACCTTTTATATGATCTTCGAAATAAACAAATTTTTATATCACGTGATACTATTTTTTATGAAAATATTTTCCCCTACACTACCACACCCTCAGCTAGTTCTCTTGTTCCTATTACACATAACAATTCAGAAGATTTTTCTTTTGATTACCTTCCATGTGATATTAATAACAATGATAACATTCAAAATTTCCCTCTGCACCAACATGGGGAGACCACCCCTTCACCTCAACAGCTAAGTCCATCCACATCTTCACAAAATGATGTCTCACCTATCATCCCTCATCCTAATACAACTACCCCTATCCCCCCATTACTGCTACACGGAAATCCACCAGACCATCTGTTCAACCAAATTATCTTCGTGACTATCACTGCTCATTGCTACAAGGTAACTCTCATTTTTCCTCAGGTAATGCTTTGTATCCTATCTCTGATTTCTTATGCTATGATCACCTTTCCTCTAGTCATAAATTATTTACTATTAAACTATCTTCCCTAACTGAACCAACCACTTATTCTGAAGCTATTACTGACCCGAACTGGAGATTAGCCATCTCCAATGAGCTTCAGTCCCTTACTGCTAATAATACCTGGACCCTAACCACTCTACCTAATGATAAAAAGGCTATAGGGTGTAAATTGATATTTAAACTGAAATTTCTTGCTGATGGCTCTATAGAACGTCATAAAGCGCGTCTCGTAGCTAAGAGGTACAATCAAACAGAGGGTATTGACTGTCATGAGACGTTCAACCCTGTTATAAAAATGACAACTATTCGTATGCTCCTTTCTATTGCTGCCTCTAAAAAATGATTCTTACACCAACTTGACATAAACACTGCTTTTCTTCATGGAAATCTCCATGAAGAGGCTTATATGAAATGCCCTCCAGGCTTGCAAACTTCTTCTAAACACTTAGTTTGTAAATTAAATAAATCCATCTATGGCCTCAAGCAGGCCAGTAGACAATGGAATGATAAATTAACCACCTCTCTTACTGCCCTTGGATACACTCAATCCAAATCAGATTACTCTTTATTTATTAAATATAACACTCATTCTATTACATGCATATTAGTATATGTCGATGATTTGTTGCTTGCAGGTGATGATTTACATGAAATAAACACTATTAAGTCCTATCTTGATCATACTTTTACTATCAAAGACCTTGGTCATGTCAAATACTTTCTTGGTTTTGAGTTAGCTCGTTCTACTCACGGCATCTCTTTATGCCAGCGAAAGTACACGTTAGACATGCTTCAGCACTATGGCCTTCTTGGTTCCAAACCTATGACAACACCTATGGATCCTACAATCAACCTTCATGACACTACTTCAAAGCAGCTCTCTAATCCATCCGTTTTCTGCAGCCTAATAGGTAAACTCCTTTATTTAACACATTCTCGTCCTGATATTTACTTTGCTGTTTGCAGGTTGAGTCAGCATCTAGCTTCTCCTACAAACATTCATCTTCAAGCGGCTTTCCGGATTCTGAAGTACCTTAAAGCTCAACCAGCCCTTGGTCTTCACTTTCCTAGCAGCAACAATCTCACCTTAAAACGCTTTAGCGACTCAGATTGGGGTGCCTGCAAATCTACCCGCCGGTCAACTGCTAGATTTTGTTTTTACTTAAGCTCCTCCATCTTATGTTGGAAAAGCAAAAAACAACAAATTATGGCAAAATCGTCCTCCGAGGATGAATACCGTGTCGTTGCCAATTGCCTCCTGCGAAGCACAGTGGCTCCTTTTTCTCCTACAAGACTTCAGAATTCCCCACCAACAGCCGATCTCTATCTATTGCGACAACCACAGTGCAATTCATATTGCAAACAACCCAGTTTTTCACGAGCGCGCGAAACATATCGAGATGGACTGCTACCTCGTTCGAGACAAAATCAAGCAGAACATTCTTCACCTTATGCCAATTTCATCACAGGATCAAGTTGCTGACATTTTGATGAAACCATTACATGCTGGCCCGTTTCACAATATGCTCACCAAACTTGGATTGACTAACATTCACTCCAGTTTGAGAGGGGGTGTTAAAACATAGTTTAGTTTCTTTTTCTGTTTTTAGTCTTTGGGCCTCTACTAGCCGTTATTTTATCCGGCCAAGTTTGTTAGGCCTTATTATTATATATACTTTCATCCTTTAGTCTTTTGTAACAGACATAATATTTCAAAAAGGATTATTCAATAAAATAGTGTCTTATCTTTTTCCAATTATGCTGAGTATTATGCATAGTTTAACACAATATTATAAATTTTATGAGACTTTTTAATAATTTCTTAACAATGATAAATTTTGAATCATATAATATATATCTTGAACATCGTAAAAGATAATCTTGTTCAGGAGAAATAAACTTAAAAAAAAATCATCAAATTATAAATGTATTCTACACTTTAAGTAGATATTATGTGATTAGTTTTTTATGCATTTTTTTAAATCAAAAGAAGAATAATATAATAAATTTAAAATGATTATAAAAAGTACTCTCCAACCAAATATATAGTGAAAGCTAACACATGACTGAGTATCCTCTCAAACCCTTCACAATGAAGTTAGAGAAATTATGTATTGATGATGAAGATTTAAATTTTATAATAATTCAATATTTATTTATTTATTAAAAAAACCAACACATGTAATCTTCAATTTTCATTTTGGATTTATTATTTAAATTATAGTCTTTAACGCGTGATTATATCTATCTACATAGAATTTTTATATAGTCTCTCTCACATGACTCAAGAAAAAAAAATAATTGAAGCATGGAGAGAAATTAAGAGAGATAAAAAATCATATAGAATCTAGTCGTATATATATAACTTAAGATTGAAATCTAAACACAATCTGATCCAGCTATGCAATTATTCCTAAGTTTTGTGCTAATAGCTTAAAAAAAGAGCGTATGAGATCTCTGATTTTAAAGCAAAATCCATCATCTACACACTTATATCTATTCTTGATAGATCATAGAAGAGGAAATTAGAATATGGATGGTAGTAATTATTTTGGAGATTCAAACATGGGAAATGAAAGAGTTAGTGGATCTTCATCATCTTCAAGAAAAGGGAAGAAAAATAATCAAGATAAACCAAAGCAACCACAAAGAGGATTAGGTGTTGCTCAATTGGAGAAAATTAGATTACATGGTGAAATGGCTTATGCTTTTCATCCTCCTCTTCATAATCCTTATCCATCTAATTTTATCAATGTAAGTTTTTTTAATTATTTTTAATTATTGTTTTAATTGTGTTAAGCTATAAAAAATATTTTTTTTATTTGGGTTTATGGAATTAATTAATTTCATGGATTTAATTTATTTATTTTTGATGATCATGTAGGAAGATCCAAGAGTGCAAACACCATATTCATCTATACCTTCTTCTTCTTCTTTTTCTTACTCATCTTCTTCTACATCTTACTCAGCTTCACATGGCTTTCAACCAAACATTGTGGTATGTGAATAATTTTTGCTTTGGATCCCAATTTTTATTTATGCTTTTAATGGTACTATATGTTTTCTTTTTCATTCTTTTGTGATGAGTAGTTTTACACATATTTTCATAATTCTCATATTAGTACTATAACTATGAATATGATACCAAAAAAATAATTTCAAGTGGGTTGTAATGTTCCTAAAGTGATGAAGATAACTATTTTTCTAACCGTTGATTGTTATTTTTCCTTAGTTGTAATGACATGACATGACATGATACTTATCATCTTATTAATCAAATTTTTGTTAAACATATACTTAATAACCCTAGAAAATTTATTTTTGGATCTGAACTATTTCTTAAAGGTCTTTGTAGTTGGTTGAATTTAATACAAGTGTAGTATACTAAACCTAGATAACATGAAATTACATATGTTGTGGTAGATAAAAAATATCATCAAAATTGAATAAAATAATTTAGTTTCATTAGCATCATCATTATAGAAAAACTACCATTAGTGAATTAGAAATTTGACATAACACCTTAGTGAATTAATTTTCATATCTTATGATGTTAAAACATTTCATTATTTAATTCTGAGATTTTTATGTTGCTGTTTAATTTGCAAATTTATTGATAACAAGTCCGTTGTTCAAACCACACGACAAATTTTTCATAGACAAAAATTGTCGATGTCTTTTTTTTATGAAAGGCTTGATCATTTTTTGAATTAGACATATTCTAAAAATATAGGTTTTAAAAAGTCTTTTTTGTGTCGAGCTGATTATTATTTTGATTATACTATCGTCTTTGGATCAATATGTGTTCGATTTTCTCCCTCGTTTTAGAGATCAAACTCTTTGTATTCATTATTTTACATTGAGTGATTGAGTTATAGTATTTCTTGTACTCTCTTCGTAATATCATTTATTTTGCTCATAAAGAAAACTTGATTTTTTGTGTGCAGATGGGCCAACCTCAATATGAAAGAACAAACATCGTATATGGAGAATCTCAACCAATTGATTCATTAAGGTACTTAAATTTTTCAGTTTCATTATGACTTTTATTTCTTCTAATAATGTTCTATAACAAAATCATTTCTCATGATGAATTTCTTGCTTATATGTTTTTTTCTTTATCTAAAATCAGATCATGGGAACATGCCAATGCCATTGCTCAATCCAACACAACTAAACCATTACTTAACCTATATGTAAGAATTCATTTTTAGCATAATTCAACACTAATGAGAAAATATGAAATAACAATCAAAATTAAAGTCAGAAAAAATTCTATATAATTAGAGATGAATTTTTTTTCTGTCTTTATATTTCTGTTGCTATTTCAACTTTTTATATATAGAAATTATATTTTTAAAAAATTATGTTTAGATTGAAATAATTTATCGATAAATTTAAAATGACTTTGATTATATTTGCTTCTATAATTATTAGGACTCACAATACGTAGATACCAAGAAGCATAGAAGTGGTTCCACAAGCAGTCAGAATTCAGAATCAAGTGACACTCAAGAACCAGATTTGGAGCTAAGATTATCTCTTTAATCTGCCAATATAGATGTGGTGATTCTAGTAATTGTAATGTTTTTATTTACAATTAATCAAGAGTTGCAAAAACACAATGAACAAGCCAGTGTGTTTGGTTTTTAATTCAAGTTTCATTGTGTGTTGAAAGATATATAGATTGATTCATTGCATGAAAAAAACAATGCAAAAATATTTACGTTAGTATGTGTGCAGAATCATGCTAAAATCATGAATTTATGGTGCTAGTTAAGGCTTCCTCTAATTTTCTCTCTTTTTACTATTTTTTATTTATAATTTTCTCACTAAGTGCTTATGAATGTATTGATGAATATTCTATCTCAATTGTCTTTCCTAATCTTCAACTAATCTCCCCTTAGTTCTAGTAAGTTTGAGAGAAGAAATATATATAAAAGAAGTCATATCCATTTGATGTCCACTCACTGAACAAACCAATTGGATTCTTAGCAAGTTCAAACGATTGCTTGAATTTGCTAAAAGGCATGGGCTTACTAATGATATCACACTTGGATTTTTACTAGTGCAAATCTTCGCCACATCAATTTCATTTCTTTCTATTATGTTTTTGTTTGCGGAATTAAAATGTTGGGGAAAATAATGAACATATTAGTAAACTAAAAAAAAACATATAAGTGAGATCATTTGATGCCATAAATATCATCATTCCTTATCATGATTTTCATGTCCTCGATTAGGTTTCGACAGATTTTCAACACCTTGTTTATTTAGGTGTCTTCTAGCACGCCTGATTTTCCTTCTCCTTCTTCCTTAAATGACGGGTCTTCATCTATCTCTTCATGTTTGATACGAACTCTAATCTCTCTAAGAGAAGTGTAAGTGATTATATGGTTTGTAGAATCTTCTGTTTCTTCTATGGTGTCAATGTTGAAGGTAGCTAGAAGCCTTATGATGATTGGTCCATAGAGTAGTCTTACCGATGAGATATCTTTGCATTAGATCATATGGTTGAATATTCCTTCTACCTAATTAGTTGAGATTTTTTAGATCAAGAGCCACAGTGGTACTACATCTTCCTTAACAACATAACCATGATTTATGATTCTTGGGAAGAGGATCCTAGTGAGAAGGTAGGGAAGGATCCTAAATTTTTGCTTTAAGTGAATGGATTTGAATGAGACTTTCTTTTTTTTTTCATAGGATTAATGACAATGGTATTGATGGAAGTAAAATGTATGAAGATTTTAAAACCTATTGGTTTATCAAAGGTGTAGGATATCCCTTCAGTGGGCAACTAAAAATTTCTCCCAAAATGATCTTTGTCAATTGCAATTTTCACTCCCTTTAAGCATGTTCTCAACAAGTTCATACATATCTTAGATTTAAGTATAACTCTCTCACTAGACTAGGGAAGGATCTATCCGGAATTGTGGTGATTAAATCATTGAGGGAGGATTGACAAATTTGATTATAAGGTTTGTGGCTCTTCAAAATGAAGGTGGAAAGAAACGCAAGAGAAGGGGTTTGAATTCGGTTTCCTAGATTAAAAATTTTTAGTACCCCAACACTCAAAATAGAACCAAGAGAAAAAAATAAATGCGCAATTATTTTTATACTGGTTCACTGTTAATGAAACTAATCCAGTCCACCGGCTAAGGTGATTTTGCCTTCTCAGTAAGAACTTAATCCACTATAATCACCGGATTACAAACACACAAAGACTACCCATCTTTGTCTTCTCGAGAATCCTAACTAAAACCCTAGTCTTTCAAAGAATACAACCTCAAAACAATGTGATACAAGTATTGTGCTTACAAAGTTGTTTCCAAAAAGAAAGTTACACAAAGTTTAAGTACAATGCAATAATCACACAATAAGGAACAAAAGCTCTATGTGTGTTTTCTATTCACAATAATAATATGTTCAGCAAAAGCGTTGTAACGTGAATAACGTATATAATTCGTGAATTAGTAATTTCATTCATTCTTCCAAGTCTCCTTTATATTGGAAATGAAAATATTTGTTGGAGCTTAGAATGAAAATCTTCATATATGAGTTGTCACCTTTAATAACGACCTGCACAGGTGGAAGAAAAAATGGTACAATAGTACAGTCCTTACTCCACAAAATCAACATAGTGGAAGGAATATTTGATTTTATACTTTGTACTATTTTTTCAATTAAAACCTGTTGATCTTATCTTTTAATCTTCAGAGGCTTCTAAGTAAATGTTGTTGAAGCATGTTTAGAAGGATCAAGAGTCTGGTTGAAAGAAACTTCAGATCTTTGTCTTTAGAGTCTTGACACAGTTCCTCAGAACCTGGTCATCAGAGTCATTAGAACTTGGTCTTCAGAATCTTGAGATCTTGATAAACCTTCAGAGGCTCTTCTATCAGAGTCATAGTCAGAATCTTCAACACAAACTTTCATTAGAACCGTTGTCTAAGAGCATTCCAGAACTTGACATAATCTTGTGAAGCGCACATTTGTATCTTCTTCAGAGTCAAAGTGTGTTGAGTCAAGAGTCTGATGACGTTACATGCGAAATTTTTAGAGTCAGAACCTGTTAGCAAAAGCTACACACTAGACAAAACCATTAAGGTACAAAATTGTTCTCTAAGAAATAATTTATTGTTATCATCAAAACTAAAGGCCAGATGCAGCACCAAATCATGTTCTTACACAAAAGGCTTGGCTCCATGTACCAAGGTTGAATTATTTTCTTGGCTAGAACTGTCATCTTCTCTTCCTTCTTGCGGTTTATCAAATCCGAAATGAACACATTTTTTCTTGGTGTTTCTCTAGGTTTTTTACTTTAGGAGGCCATGGTGATACTTATGGTAGAGGAACTCACACAAGAAAAGATGTAAGAAGGTATGAACTTTTTGAGACGCAAGAAATAGTGAAGGAAGCATACGTATGTATTATGTGCCTTATGAAGATTTGATCGTGTATTCCTGGAAAGCATTCAATGGAGAATGTGCTGAATGAAAATCAAATCAAAATATTTCCAGATTAAGTGTGTCAATCGTTTGGCTAGGGGCTCCAATCGATTGGTTCGCCAGATATTTATCGATTTTATGTGTTCTTCATCAATGCTGGGATTTGATTTTCTCGAGGCACAAGTTTAGCTTGGATTTGATTTGAAAATCTGCACGCCAAACTCTTCCAATCGATTGCCATAATGTGCCAATTGAATGGACTTTCGTAGTTCCGTTTCCATTATGCATTTTTTGGGCCTTATGCTAAATTTTGTTGCTTTTCTGCACTCATGTTAAGTTTATTTGCACTTCATTTCTAAAAACACCTGAGATACTCATCTTTTGGGTTAGAAACAATATTTATTAAGATGAGAAAATTATGTTGACTATTTTTAAGAATTAATCAGAGCTATCTAATTAATTTTAACCATAAAATAACATATACCTCTTTTATCAAGATATCTCGATAAACACTTCCCTTAAAGGGAAGCACTAATCATTATATGGTGTATCCTTCTCTATGCATCGTTGGATGCAAAATTCGGTATAAACAACAAAATGAACATTTCCATTACAGACATATCCATCTAACTGATCACTACGGATCATAAACCTTGAGATATTCTCAAGAACACTAGCTTTAATCACAATGGTTGATATATACCATCATCGTCTATCCTTGGATCAGAGACTTTCTAAAAGTTATATACTGAAAAGTATACTCTTGCTTTGCACAACTTTATTAAGTATTTTTTTTTTTAAAATAAAGAAACTTTATTAATAAAAAAGAGAACTTCATTAAGTATTGTTAAAGCTTCAAGCTGCAAAGCATACCTGCAAAACACTAAGGTTTCACATTTAGTGTCCACGTCTTCTTGGGATCAAGTGCCTTAGTTCTTTAAGATCTAAAGTTGTTACCTTTATATCGTTTCATTTTATCAAAATAAAAGGTTCTAAATGACCAATGCTTTTATAGTGTATGCATTTATACACTAGACGATTCTTTTTCTTGTGATCTATACCTTTCCTAGGGTTTATAAATTCTATTCCATCTTTGTTTAAGGAAGACCTTTGACTTGATATGATTAAGTCATGATTTTATTTACCTTGGGTAAACTCACATAGGGTTTCATACAAATCATTGAGTTTCTTTTTCAGAGAGACACAACTCTCACATGTTTCTCTTGAGTTTCTAATTTTATTTATTTCTATCTTGAATGATTTATTGTTTTCCTCAAGAGATTTTAAGGAATTCTGAGGAGATAAGTTGTGTTATTCCAGTTTATCATTTCCTTTAATTAGCTGAGCACTTATTCTAAACATTTGTTGTAATATGTTTTATTCACCTGAACAGTATATTCCTCGTAGGTTGCCTTTAAGCAAATTACTTCTTCTTAGTTGGAAGAAGGTTCGTTTATGTTTCTACCCAAGGTTAACATCTGCCATCCCCTTCTTCGTTTGAATATTGAAGATACTCTATCTTCTTCACTGTTTCTTAAATAAGAGGTTCCTTCATTGATGTTACATTTTTTGAAGATCGTTCAACTACTAAGTTTGTTCTTTCGAAGGATTCTACAAGAGTTGTATGATCGGAGTATGATGAAGTTGATGATTCTTTGGTTTTTGTTTATTCATATTTGAGTAGTTTAATAGTTCCTTCAATTTCTCTATAATCTCCTTTTTTTTTCCTAAATTTAGGAAGGCTCACATTTTTTATTTAAGAATTGGTTTAAACTTCAAATTTTTAACTCTTGGACATTGATTAGTGACAAAGATTCTAATATAATTTATAACATTTCTAAGCTTTAGAAAAAAATTTAAGATTGACATCTTCAACTTCTCTGCTTTGTGTGTTCATCTCCTCTTGTTTGATACTTGAAGTAACTCCATATATCATTTCAAGAGTATCCCACATTTCCTTGGCGGTTTTGCAATGATGAACATAAACAAATTTATTATCATCTAGAGACAAAGTTATAAAACTCTTAGTTTTGAAATCTATTTCATATCTTCTCTTTTCTTCTTTGGTCCAAAGAGAATCGAGTTTATCTACTACTTTTCCAACTACTTGGTAGGTATGGATATACAAACCATTAGTTATAGTTTCCCATAACACAAGATTTATAATTTGAAGAAAAATTATAAACCTAGCTTACCATATCTCAAATCTATTGTTATTAAAAAGTGATGGTGTATTTAGAAAAGATCTCTTGTCGGAAGTCATCTTCCTGCTGAGACAATTAGTCTTTAAACACGAGTTAGGCTCTAATGCCACTTGTTGGACATGTGACTTCACACACAAGAGGGAGGGGTGAATTGTATATTTCAGAAAAACTTGGTTTTCAAAAACTTTTGGAATTAAAATCAGAGTTTAAAAACATTTTGAAAATTGTTTTGATATTAAGCATCAGAAAAGTGAAAATGTTGAATGTAAAGTGCAGAAAATATAGAGTTAAGGAAAAAGAGAGAACACTGAAAGTTATAGAGGTTTGGTCAAACAAAGAAAAATGCCTACTCCCCAAATAATTGATCTTGAGAGTATACGATAAACTTGAGAGCTTTTAGTAGGTTATACACACGAACCCCCTTATACAAGGAAAAATAAAGTTTAAGGCTAACCTCCAACCAAACATCAAACTATGTTGTGAAGC
Organism: Lathyrus tuberosus; assembly: GCA_022829125.1. Taxonomy (NCBI): domain Eukaryota; kingdom Viridiplantae; phylum Streptophyta; class Magnoliopsida; order Fabales; family Fabaceae; genus Lathyrus; species Lathyrus tuberosus. The sequence continues at coordinate 961,473 of JALAZF010000497.1, forward strand.
GGTAAGTCACTACTACGAAAAACCCATTTAGCAACAGTTGGGAATGACATATAATGACGCGGGCGAAGGCGTTGTTATGTAGATTGTTGTTGTAAGTTCGCCGTTTCTACAACGGTCTGGAAACCGTTGTTGTATTCTGGAAGCGCGTGATATATTGCAACGGTTAGGTATTTCAACCGTTGTAATATATATTAACTATCACAACGGTTATCAGTATGAACCGTTGTCATATATGTTAACTATCACAACGGTTATTTGTCTCAACCGTTGTGGAATGTATCCTTAGTTTATTAAATACAAATGTATATTGCTTGTTTTACCATCCACCTTATTAAAGAAATACAACCATTAAAATTGGTAAAGAACTATATAATCTGAAAATTAAACTGTTCTTGAAAACCAACTTAAACACACCACTGTTTTTCGAATTGCATCCATTTCATTCCGCACATTTTATGTTCCTTAACATAAAATTTATGGTTCGATGGTCGGTTTCCTTCAATCCATCGATATCTTTTGTTATAGTTTACCTCATCATCGCCAAAAATCGCCACGATTTTATCATCATAATAATGATCATGATCTTAACAACCACGACGATTAGTGACGACGATGAGGTAAATTATAATAAAAGATATCGATGGATTGAAGGATACCGACCATCGAACCATAAATTTTATGTTAAGGAACATAAAATGTGCGGAATGAAATGGATGCAATTCGGAAAACATTGACATGATAATTGGTTTTCAAATACATCCTAATTTTCAGATTATAATATTCTATAGCAATTTAACTAATTGCATTTTCAATAAAAGGATAGTGAAACAAACGATATACATAGTATATAATAAACTAAATTCCATATACAATATCAGAAATAATTCATATATATGTACCTTATCAGAATGAATTCATATATAGGTACCACCATCATCATCACCATGTGAAACAAATCCTTAGAAGTGGGAAGCAATGATGAAAATTAGTTAGTATTAAATTTAACTATATACAATATACATAGTATATATATAATAAACTAATGTTCTATATCAATTTAACTGATTGCATTTTCAATAAAAGGATAGTAAAACAAACAATGTACATAGTATATAATAAACTAAATTTCATATACAATATAAGAATGAATTCATATATATGTACTTTATCAGAATGAATTCATATATATATGTACCACCATCATCATCACCATGTGAAACAAACCCTAAGAAGTGGGAAGCAATGAAGAAAATTAGTTAGTGTTCAAAACAAAACAACCAAAAGTTGAAACAAAACCCTAAGAAGTGGGACTGTATCATTACAATGAAGTTCACCTTACTTGTGAAGCATTGAAGTCGAATCTGCACAAAATGAGAACAATCAACAAAAACAACATGAAGCAAACGAGATAATGGGAACTATTTAACAAAAAGATTGAAGTAGAAGACTACCTTATTTTCCATAAACAATATGTACATTACACTTGCTACCGCCAGCATCGTCACCATGTTCATCTAGTTTTAGATTCTGCAGGAAGAACTACAAGGAGGAAGAAGCTTAAATCAAAAGCTTCATACTTCTTGTATTTCTTCTCGTAGATTCTAAAAAAAGATGAAGTTTGGGTGCTAGGGTTTCGCTGTGAAGGAAACGGCGGGACTGTAAAAAAGGGAAAGTTAATTCCCTTATATAGGTAAATGTTTCACAACAGTTTTCTTAAATAACCGTTATGATAGATTATATATTAATTTAATAATATCACAGCGGTTAGTTATAATAACCGTAGCGATACCCCTTATACGTGGTACAAGGTTCGATACCAGGCAACAACATTTTCCTAAAATTACGCATGGATTATAAGTGATATCGCTACGGTCATTACTTATAACTGTCGTTGCACTTCCCAACATATGAACGGTTTACAAGAAAATATAGTTCCAGAATATGAACGGTTTACAAGTTAATTATCATCATTACAAGCATTAAACTATTAGTTTTTTCATCTTCAACCTCATCTATAAATAGACAATTTTACATATCTAAATAATATATTCTTCGTAACAATGAGTTCAACAAATAAGAATCCTAGAAACCTCAATGAGGAACGTCAGGCGCCAATCCAGGAGGTCGTCCAACCAGCAACTTCCAACTTCAGGGATGCCTTAAGGGTAAGGAAGGATAAGAAGAAGAAGAAGAAGAAGCCGAAGAAGAAGAAGATAAAGAAGAAAAGGAGGCCTGTATATTATGATTCCGATGAGGGGAGTGAGGAGAGATGTCTAGATTATGAAGATGCATTTTATGCTATGGGCTCTGACAATGATCTTGATATGTAATATGTTTATCAATGTACTCTCAATGGAATATTAAAATAAAATTATGTCTATATATGTTCATCTCTTATAGTTTTATTTTTAAAGTTATATATATACTCTATTGCACTTAAAAATACTAAAGAATACATTGCTGTGAATCGAAGCGTGATACATGTAGTACAACGGTCTTCTACTACAAGCGTGTTAAAATGTAAAAATATGGAAAAAATAATATAGAGCTGGGAATCGAAGCTTGTTACACAGCTTATATTACAACGATTATGTAATACAACCGTCGTTAAATATGGCGTTATAAATTTTTAATCCTGTTACAACGGTGGGATACGAAACCGTGGTAAAGCTGGCGTCGTTAAATGGGGTTTTCGTAGTAGTGAGTCTTCCTTCCAAATGATGGATCGAAGAGGTTAGTCTCCTTTCCACAAGAATCTTGGAGTGATTATTCTTCAAGATTCTAAACAAACCTTGGGAGATTTTAACACTGGGCTGAGCTCACGAACCTTAAACCTTTGTTTTATACCGGGTTAACCAATAACCTGTGATATTTTAATATCGGGCTGATCTCGAACTTAAACAAGCTTTTAATATTGGACTAAGCTTTAACCTTAACTTTGTTTTACCATACGCTAACCAAGAGCCTATAAAATCTTTTATCACGGGCCGAGCCTTCAAACCTAAACAAGGGTTTGATCATACAATCCTGAAACCATAACTTTTTACGGGTTTATCTTCTAACTCAAACAAACATTTCCTAATAGAATAAAATATTCAACCAAGGTATAAAAAAAAGTTCCTCAGTGAAACTAAAAATCTATCCTTCAAGAAATACAACTTCCTCACTTGCAAAAAGACTTTCTCGAAAAGAACTCTGACTAAGTTCTTAGTGAGAGAAAGTAATAAAAAAAGAAAGAATATATATATATATATATATATATATATATATATATATATATATATATATATATAGAGAGAGAGAGAGAGAGAGAGAAATGTAAAATAAAACATAGTTTTAGATGTTTTGAAATTAGGGAAGGGACATCTTACTATAGGATAGATGTTGGCTCAAAAAAGAAATGGCTTTTAATGCATTTTACGACTTCCCAATCGATTGGCAACTGACGACCTAAGAGATAATAGATTATTGACTTATTAATGCTAAGAAAAGATATCTAGTCGTTATCCCTCATTAAGATGCACTCCTAATCGTTTAGGGCACATTTTTGAACTCTTTCATTCTATTGGAATAAGATGTTAATCGATTGGTAAAGACAAAAATTTGCCTAGAGCTTTTCAGACAGCTTCTAACTCATTTGGCACAACTTCAAGACATTTTTGAAAAAGTTTTCTTTAGAAAAATCAGTTGAAAAAATATTTGCATGTGTATGTGTTTTAGCCATGCACTTTTACGAGAATGCCCTTATGTTATACAAAGTATTCACTCAGAAAAATCGAGGAATGAATTTCTTGTACTTCAAGACTTTGTTAGATGTTTTCTTTCTTGTAGACACTTGCTTGAGTTTACTTTAGAAGAGGCTTGCAAAAAAATTCCATTTTGTTGCCTTCATCAGATAGTCAAGTTCAATAAACCTTAATTCTTTGGTTTGCATCTTTAATCGCTTAATGTTTGATACTTGACTTGTCATTAAGGACTAGTTGTCTTTATTGGATTGCCATCATCAAAAATTGTTGTTCTTGTTAAACGCATATCACCTGCAAAACAAGGTTCCACACACTGCTGGATTGATAAATAGAAATAAAAAAGAGAAGATGATGATCCTACGGAAGAAGGTGATTCAACCTTGGTACATGGAGCCAAGCCTATTAAAAGTCACAAACCATATCATCAAATGTGTCAAGCCTCTCTGAAATATTTTTTCACACATGTATCAGATAGATCCTCCCTAATCTTGTAAGAGAATTCTATTTAAACCTAAGACTTGTAAGAACCTCACTAAGAACACCGGTAAGGGGAGTACAAATAAATATCCTCAAGGATATTTTGGAAGAATCTTAGAGCTATCTTTTGTAGGAAATTCATGATAAACCCCTAGGATTTAGAAACTTCAAACACTTCACAACCCTAAATAGCCCTGTTCTCAATCCTATGGAGAAAAGGAAAGTCCTTTTCAAATTTATCCACTTAAAACCAAAGGTTAGGATCATTTACTACCTTCTAACTAGGATTCTCTTTCCAAGGAGTGTGAACCATAGCTATGTCATTAGAGAAGAAGTTATACCCCTATGGTTGTTAACCCAAGATATTCCAACAAAATTGGTAGAAAAAATCTTTAACCACATGTTTCTCTCCAAAGAGAATTAGTCAACAAGAATCCCTTTATGGACCAATGATCATAAGGCTCTTAGCAACCTTCAACTTTGATAGCATGGATGAAGCTGAAGACTCAACCAACCATATGATTACCTATAATGCTCTTAGAGAAAAAAAAGTTATGATCAAACATGTAGAAATACATGATGACTCAACAATCAAAGAAGAAGAAGTAGAAGAAGAAGAAGAAGAAGAGCTAGAACCGGTAGAAGACACCAAGATCGAAAAAGTGTTGAGAGTATGTAAAAGTTTATCCAAGGATATTGAAAGGATGAATAAAATTGCCACAAGGGATAATGATGCTTATGGAAATGAATGATCTCATCTATGTGCTTTCGAATATTCAATTTTTTGTTTACATTATCGCAATGCATCTTTACCTGCCTTTTTAATTTCAACAAAGGGGGGAAGTATATTATTAGGGGGCGTAGAGTATAATCTCTACTTAATTTAGGGGGGCTATAATTACTCCAAACAAATATGTGTTATTTCTTTTACCAACTTTCTGAGAGATGCACTGTCATCATCAAAAAGGAGGAGAATGTGGAACATCGTTTTGCAGGTTATTGGTAAAGAAAGCCCTATTAAAGAAGAACATGATTTTGAAGATGACAACTAGTCCTTGAAGATAACTTGATAACTTGATTCTGTGATGATTGCACCTAAATAGAAAATAGCCCAAGTCTCATTTCAAAGTAAAGATAAAGCAAATATCTACAAGATTAGAATTATCTGACAAGTCTTGAAGTATATGAAAGCTCGCCTCGATAAATCTGAGTGAATATACGTTGTAAAAACATAAGGGTTTTCTCGTAAAGTAAATGACTAATCACACACACACACACACATAAACACACACACACACACAAACAAGTCTTCAAACTTATTTTTCTCAATGAAATACTTCTATGAATGCCTTGAAGTCATTTCAAATGAGTTAAAAGTTATCCAAAAAGCTATGGGCAAGTTTTTGTTATTTCCAATCGATTTACAATTCACCCAATCGATTGGGTTAGTTCAAAAATACACCCTAAGTGATTAAGACAACATCTTAATGATGGGAAACAACTATATATATTTTATTGACTTTTAAAACTTATAATCGATTGTTTTAGGACAACCAATCGATAAAAGCATTATGCTAATAAATTAATTCATCAATTTTGGCCATAAAAAAATCATTTTTTCGGTCAACCTCTAGCTTATAAATAGAGTTCATTTTCCACATATTTTCATATCCAAAAAGTGAGCTTTCATTCCTCTCACTCTCTCTCTCTCCCTCTCTTTCTCTCTCTCTCTCTCTCTCTCTCACACACACACACACACACACACACACACACACACACTCACACATTTTAAAAATATTTTTATTTACTTTCTCTAGCTAAAATTTAGTCATAATGCTTTCGAGAAAGTCGTTTTGCAAGTGAGGCAATTGTAATTCTATAAGGGAATATTTTTAAGTTCACAAGGGAAGTTTTATATTTACCTTGGTTGAATAGTTCATCCATTTAGGTATTACTTATTTGGGTTCGAAGCTAAACCCGTTAAAATCTTGATTTTGGGGATTCTGTTACTAAGTCCCAAGTTTGGTTCGAGATCAACCTGATATTAGAATATCATAGGTTCTTGGTTATCCTGGCATAAAAAAGATTCGATTCAAGCTTGGCCTAGTGTTTAAAGCTCGCTTCGGTTCGAGATTAGCCCGGTGTGAAAATATAACAGGTTCTTGGTTAGCTCGGTATAAAACCAAGGTTTGGTTCGTGAGCTCAACCCGATGTTAAAATCTCTCCCATGTTAAATATGCCCATGTAAAATTTGGGTTTTAAGCTTGAAGACTAACCACTCCAAGTTAATTGGGGAAAGGAGAATAATTGCTTCGATCCATTGCTTGGAAGGAAGACTCGTTGTTTCTCTCTCTGTGTTTGTTGTTTCGTTGGAAGTTAGCAAGAAACTTCATTTTCCTTGTATAAGGGATTTCGAGAGTTCAACCTACTAAAATCTCTTAAGTTTATTAGATACTCTAAAGAAAAAATCTTGAGGAAAAAGATCATGTCTTTTTCTTTTGACTGAACCTCAATAACTTCTGGTGTTTTTCCCTCTTCCTTTAACTTTAACTATCCTCACTTTACTTAGTGAATTTTATTTTCCGATGCTTATTTTCAAAAATTTCTAAAATCATTTTAAACTTGGAAATTAAAATTAAAAGTTTTTCAAAATCACGTTTTTTCTTAAACACACAATTCACCCCCTATTGTGTGTGATGTCACATGTTCAACACATACAACTTCTTTTTCATCTATTGTATTCTTCCACGTCCCTTTTTCTTAGAATTCACATGACAGGGACTACAAATATGACATGCATGAATCCATATATGATATAGAATAAACACATTTTTGTATATATGATACAACTTAAGCGCGTTCTTCGTATGACTTCTCATTTGATGCAGAATACACACGTAATTGCGATTCTGATACAGACTAAACACATTTATGCGTATCTGATACTGTATAAGCACATCACTACATATAAGGCACACATCCCTTTGGATCTAGCCATTCCAAGGGAATTGGTAGTGTAGCCAATAGACGTCCACCTCGATCCGAGCCAAGCCTCAGAGGAAGGGACGGGGGATCCTACGCCTGGTTGGGGAACGATCCTCTATGATACAGAGCTCAATACAAATGTACAACCTTGTCATTCTAGTATCGCCGACCTTGAGTCCACCTCAAGAAGCACAAGCAACATGTTAAAAACAACGCACAAATTAATACATTACTACAACATATGCTAAAGATAGTAAATAAACATAGCAACCAAAAAATGGTAGCTAAAATTAGCTAGTATGACAAGTTGCATATCACAAGCAGAAAAACTCGTAAAACACATTTGTAAATTAGTGGCAATAAAATTTCCTTACTATTTTTCTCTTCATAAAGCATGCAACACTTCTTAGTTGACATGTAGCAGACTCAAGGCTCCCCTGGAGATTTCCGGTGATGCCATTGGGACAATAAAAATTTAGCATGGTAGATATAACAAATAAGCCATGGCATTACAACAACTTGTAAACAACTAAAGGCACAACATAACAAAAGGGAGCCAACTGTAGGGATCTAAACTACACAATGCAACAACCAATAAAGTAATAATATTTTATAAATGATAATAATTATCACCCAGGGCAAAAAAGCCAGGGAAATGTTGCAGGAAATAAATACTACAAAGGAAAAAGAAAATCAAGTTGAAGCTTTTGGAGCCGACGTACCAAGATCAACCTCTTGAGTCACCCGAAAGCATGCTAAAACGGGTCCAACACCTTGGCTAAAATTATGGCAGTAGGATAGAATTTCCTCGTCAGCTCCAAAACTTGGTCATAATCCCCAAGTACGACCTCTATAGTCCGCTAAAGAGAGTCACAAAGTTCCAGCTTCAGGCTAACAACTTAATCTTTAAGGGCTTTCAGAGTCTCAACATGAGCCCCAGCTTCCTGAAGAAGAATCTTTTGATGCCCATATGCTTGTTGATTCTTCTCTCTCCTCGACAACATCAAAGGCATCATAATATTGCTTCTTCTCCAATTTGAGAGAATCTTTTAACTTAGTTACCCGAGCAGCTGGAGTAGTAGGGGAGCCGTGAATTTTTACCTCCTCTAGCAAAGAGCTAGCAAGCATTTCCTGGTCATGCAACGCAACAACTTCCCCTAGAGGGTAGAGCTCCTCTGTACCATAACTTCATATTTCCCTTTCCAAGTGTCCCTTTACTTGATGAGAGTTCTCTAAGCCAAGGTGTCGCCCCTGCCAATAGAAACAATAGAAAATAGAGAAGCTTCCTGGTACATGCTATGAGTAATTTCGAAAACGATTTTCATCTAATCCCCCTCCCAAGCCGACGTAACGAAGGGTGAAATAAAAAGTTGCCACTTAACACCTCGATTAATGAAAAATCGAGGGGTAAAGTTATATGATCATGGGTTCGAACCCCAACATCTGCATTTTTATTATTTACAAAAACAAGGCCTCATACCTCTCGATTTATTTAAAAATCGAGGGGTTATATAGTTATTTTTAAATAAAACTAATTACATTGTTTACACAGAATATTAATAAATACATTTGTTTACAAACTACATTTTTTATACAAAATATTACATTGTTTACACAGAATATTAAAGTAAAAATGTTGTTCTGAGTCGTCATCATTGTTGGTGAAGAACAAACGTTGGATATTTTGGAGAAGAGAAAATGTTGGGGATCCTTGTTTCATAGATTAAATGCAATGTATTCTCTATGACTTGCATTCATTTGTTTCTGATATAAAAAAAAAAAAAGGTAAGCTAAATAAAATAATTATTTAGTTATATGATTATTTAAGAACACAAACCTTGAAACCATGATAATTTTCTGCACTTGCAATTCATCACATAAATCCTTGGCAAAGGATATACACTCTCACCAGCCACATATTAAATAAACCTAACTTTTTTTTGTTCTTGCAATCTATCACGGTGATACTTTTACTTTGTAAAATCTCATGGCTCTCTAACTAAACATAGAGTTTCATAACAATGTTTCATGTGGATTCAATACTATCTAATTTAAATATTCGTAATACTTTTATAATGAGGATTTTAGGTTTCACGAGGATCACTAATGGCAGTGTCTTGAGCGTTCATAGTCATTAAATGGACGGTGAAGATTTGTTTAAGGACAGTGAAAAAATCGAAAAAGCACGCTAATATGTTACCTCGGTTATTAATCAAAACCGATGTGAATTTTTTTTATATATTTACATTGTTTACAAAGAATATTAAAATAAATTACTTAACCAAATCAAGAGTTTGACAATGGATTCTTGGAGAATAACCCAGAGGATTTATTTGTTCCAAACAAGGGAATTTTTTATATTTACATTGTTTTCAGATTTCTGAGAAGTTATCTGTTCCTACCAAGAGAATTTTTTTCTGTACTTACAATCTATCCCGGATTATATTGAGAAAATGTTTTCATGGAAAATTCTTTCACATGAAAAAAATGAAAGAGAAATGGATGTGTGTTTTTGGTAATAAATTTCCCAATGCTAACAACCAAGGAAAGCAATACATTTCTCAATGTTTTCTTTAATTGAAAACATAGGAATATTATTACATAAATACAACAACAATATCAACACCATTGTAATACGCCATGTTTCCCTTAAATGCTCAATTGAGTGTAATGATTACAATACATATTATCAGATCAAGTGGGATTGATAAGGATATCGATCAATGGATTATGAAGTTGTTTTAAAGGTTGAAGGATTTATAAAAAGGTGGATTGTCAGTATTTGCTTGAAGGCATGGAATCAGTGAATTATCTCATGAATATATGATGAGTGTTGTCTATCCCAAACCAAGATGAGGTATTGTAGTTTTGTTTTGTGATTCGTTATGAGAGTATGGATTTGTAAATTCTGAAAGCATAATGTGAACAAGTGCTTTAGAATGGCATGACAGAGGATTTAAGAAAAAGCAAAGTTAGAAGTTAACTACACGTCGTAACAAGAGTATAGTCGAGACCGTGAAGTTTGAGGAATTGTAAAAGCAAGGAATTTGGTTTGTGAAGATAAGTTAGAAAGAATCGAGTACATCAGGATTTTTAACTGGAGTTAAATCAAGTGTCGATCCATGACGGTGGTACAAGGAATAGTTATTGTTGAGAAAAGGAAATTCGGGGGTGAATTTCAATTTTAAGGGAGAGAGTGTAATACGCCATATTTCCCTTAAATGCTCAATTTGGTATCAGTTGGATTTATTTAAGCTCTTAAGTTCTCTAAGTGTCATCAGTTGGGACCAATAGAGTAGCTAGCAGACTCTGAAGAGGTTAATTATTATTAAAAGAGACAAACCAATATTAATAAGTGTAACAGAGGATATTTTTGGTAACTCTAATATTTGGTCAATTGGTGTTAGATGATTAAATATCAATTGGGGATATTTTATACCATTGGATATTATTATATTATATGTTTATTATATATTTGGGGAAGAGAAAAACAAAAGGAAAAAAAGAAGAAGAAAGTTAGTAAGGAAAGAAGGAGGAATAGAGAAGAGAAAGAGAGAAAGCAGGAAGAGCTAATGGAAGAGGAAGTTCTCATCTTCATCAATCTCCTTCATCTTCATCTTGTTCAAGAGGTGAGTTCCATTAGATAGAATAACATTGGGGGAAAATATGAGAATATGGTGGGTTAGAGTTTTGTGTGAATGCATGCTAAATGGAATTGAAATGTTGTTTACATGATGATTTTGATGAAGTTCATGCTAATATATGTTCCTATGAGTGTTTGGATGTGTATTGTGAAATTTGGGTATTGGAGTTTGGGGTTTTTGGCCATGGTCACACCTATTCACACGCTGCTGGGAATTCTGGAAAATGCATAGCTCGCACCGCGAACCCCAACGAACCCCAAGCGAACATATCATCCTACTACGCTCGCACTGCGAGCTAGCAGCGAAGTAAAGGCAAACATTCGCCTGGCCTTCGCACAGCGAGCAGAGAAGGCTTTTGCCTCTGCCATAATGTTTCCAGCTTCGCCCCGAGTTCGCACAGTGAATTCAAGGCGAAGGACGTCTCCAAGGCTTCGCACTGCGAACCCTGCAGTGTACTTCATATTTTGTTTTCTTCATAACTTTTGAACCGTAACTCGGATCGAGGCATGGTCGAAAGCATTGAAAAGCTATTCCAATGCTATACATGATAGGATTGCTTTGAATTTAAGGAATGTATAATATTATGTGAATGGGTGAAGATGAACACCTAGTGTTGTATTGAGCACTATGCGATTGGTTTGATCTTTGGTGAGGGCTTGGCTCCGAAAGACCTGTCTATTATGTGATCACAAATTATCCGGGGATGTCGGTAGAGAAATAATGATGATTTTATGCCTTATGTGAGATGTTTATGCTTGTTGTATTATACTATTTTTACCATATGTATTTATGCATGATATATATGAATGTGATTGTGTGATAACATGTGTAAAAGACAATAAGAATGGTGATGAAACCCTTGATGTTAACTAATTAAATGAATTAGTAAGATTATTAGGTCGTGATGAATAACATAGATGGCAATGCTTGTGCAAGGATGCCTAGGTGTGTATCATTGGCAAGTTGTTGTCTAGTTGTGAGGAGAGCTTTGTATGGAACATGTATGGTTTGTGTTGTTTATTGTTAAGGCGAATATGATGCCTTGTGATTGTCGAATCCTATCATGTTATCCTTAGTGATTACATAAGCGAATGGAAGCGACAATTCGAAAGGTTGATGCTATCTCTTAGAATCTGAATCCATTCGATGTTATGTTATACTTTATCATGTAGTCAGAAACAATCCCTTGAGATGTGTCGTTCCAAGAGTTGAGGCTTATGTAAAGAGCTCCTCTGGAATGTACGCACTATTACTTTGACAGGTTTAATTCCCGTGTGTAGTACGAATGGAGTCTGCGGGTGAACGCATGAGATGGGGGTGGTCCCATGGGAAGCGACGATTCATGTGGAAAACACCTTGAATCCGAATCCATTTCGTATGTCAAAGTACATTACAAGGATCCATGACCCGACCGAAAGTCCTAGACGTAGGAGAGGATGGGAAAAGGGGATACCTTGGTATAGTTTCCGAATAGTAATTGTTTGAGTTGATGGACTCAAGAGGCATGTTTCCATACATTGCGAACTGTGTGAACTCAAGTCTTATCCCTTTCTCTTTTGACTTGAGATAGAAACTGGCTAGAACCCTGTAGAGCTGAGTAAACCCATAAGATAGGGGAACTCACTGAGATTATTATCTCACCCTATTATTGTTGTTGTTTTTTAGGTATTGTTTGCAGGTTTAGTTTGCATGTGGAGCTTTGCTCGGATGTTCAAGAGAAGCTTAGATTATGCTTATTCTGCTGTGCATTGTGTGCTGTGTATCTTGTACAATGAAGGATATTGTGCTTAGATCTTAGTTTTTATTGTTTTGGCACTTTCCATATCTTGTACCATAGGTTGTCTTTTATGTTTTAGAAATGGTCAAGTATGTAAATTATGCCAATAGGCACTTATGATAGTGTCAGTACCAGATAATAACTCTTGTATGGTATTGTTCTAGATATATATTATACAGGGTGTTACAACCATTATATGAGATAGATTGCAAGGGTAGAAAAAATGTTTTGCCCAAGATCGAAGAACATTGCAGATTTTTTCTGCCTTGCAATCCAACCCAAAGAATGATGCTTGGGCGGCTTCATATTAGTAAGGATTTGTGTAAAATCTATTTAACGAGTGCTTTTATAGTAAAATCTTATCATTTTATATCTCGGTTAAATAGAAAACCGAATGGTTAGAACATTTTGTTTACACTTATAAACAAATAAAATCATAAACTGCTATAACTGGGAATCGAAGATTGGGCTGAGTTGTTTTTTCACCTCAATTTTTTGAAAAACTGAGGGAATTTATGTTTTTTTAAATAATAAAAAATAGAGCACATTGGCTTTATACCTCAGTTTTCTATTGTTCAAGGTGAAAGCTTCGTCATGAAAAGCGTTATTTGTCATAGTGGTGTGAAAGAAAGAAAAGACATTCAACATCCACATGAAAGGAGTTACCTCACTAGAAGGATTGTCCCAACCGACACAAGTTAGTTTTGGAGAACCCTCTTCCCAGGGGGAATGTTGATCTTCATCTTTGGCCCTCTTTGTTGAAACATGAGGCAGAGATGACACCCTTGCAGTCAAAGAGGTTGCAAAATCCGCAAGTTAATCTACCTTGAATGTAGAAGTAGAAGTAGAAGTTTCAATAGATGAGATAAGAGCTGGGGGCAGGGCAGAAGCAGTGGTTGCCATAGGAGGCGCCATGACCTGAACACCTTGAGCATTTGCAAGGTTATAGTACAAATTTAGCTTGTTCACCTTTTCGATGTTATCTGCATACAAAAATCACACATGCAAAAAAAAAAGCACGAGGACTCCACTCTCACATAATATCGTTTTCCTTTCCTCCTGGGTGATTGCACTCACAATGGTGTAAGTATAACTTCACTTTTTTCTCACCTCGATTGGAGGCACGTCACTGGGGTCAACACCCTTCCATGTAACCGAGTCTAATAAACCAAGATTGTATTTCCTCCTTAATTTCAACTTTGTACGAAGAAAGGGAACCTGTCTTGGTGTGATAGAAGTGGAAGTCTTAATTGAATTAGATTTTAGACTAGTAATTTAGGTATAAATTCAGACACAAGCGAGGAGAATCAAAAGGAAGGTATCAAAAATCGAGACGAGTCGCGAGTGTGAGAGGCCTTACCAGAAAAAAGCGCCCTAAGAAATTGCCTTAGTATGGGGGTGAAGGCTCGAACCAAGGATTGTTCATATGGAAACTAATGAGCAATTGGAATAGAAAGTTATCATGGGAATAACTCTTTAGATGAAACAAATCGAAGAATAACTTAAGAGAAGGCTTCTGAAACTTATATTCAACACACATATGAAATGCCTTGATGTAACAGAAGACGCCAGATGGAGCGTGGAAGAGGAAACCTTTAAATACTTCAAAACGTCTACTTAGAAGTAAAAAAAAGGCAACCGTAACGCTGCTCGTGTAAACAGACACTCCTATAACGGGACCATACAATCATCGAAAGAGCTGCATATCCTCCTTTCCAGTCCCATTGGAAGAACAACCATTTTAGATGATTGTCGGCCATAATTCCAAAAACACCTACGGTAGCCTCAGTGCTCAGAACAGAGGCAGCTACCATTTCTTCTGCATCCACCTAGTCAAGCTTCTTTGCGTTTGGTCTACTTCAAAGTTCCATGTGGGGCTTCACCTCAACATTGTTGGCTTCATATTTATCGGTTCTTAAACGAAGTTGAATATAACCCTAAGTGTGTTCTCTCCTCTGCCATTTGGCTTGCATATCCTTCTTGATTAAGATGTGAGGGGACATATGGGCCTTAGCCGATTAACTTATCTGCCAGCATCTGATAAAAAGGATTCTAATTAGTCGAATGAAGAATTTCCTTCCTCTGAGGAATTTCCAGATACCCTTTCTAAATCAAACTCGTTATATAAAGGTATGTTTTCTAGTTCCAAGGGGTTGTGACTAAGAGGAAGAAGATGAGAATCAATGGATGTCTCCATTATAGAGGCAGATGAGGTTTCACCTTTAGAATCGCTCACTATGTATGTCGTACCATCACTTGTGTTAACTAGAAAATAGGAAACGCTGAAGATAAAAAATTGAGTTTAGGATAGTATCTGATTATATGACATTAATGAAGCAACAGAAGAGGAAGAAGGGAAAATAATTTTAGCAAGGAACTAGAGATCACTTAGGGTAATACTCTCAGGGAATAGGGAACATAGACGTTACTTAAAAAGTGACCGTAAGATTGAATGTCAATGGTTGCAATGAACTCCCAAACATTCAATTTCCCCTATTAATAGACATCTGCATATGAAGGATCAGACCAGCTGGAGAGGGAAGTTATAAGATCAATGATTATATTTCCCCTTGTAGATACATGCCAGCTCGAGTGCCCTCGAACACACTGTAAATTGCGTCATGCCCAAGCTAGTCACGTCATTGCATGTGTCAGAAGAAGGATGTGAAATATTTCATTTATGAGACTTCATTTAATGCACTCTTTCCACAATAATTTTTCAGCTGATTCTAAGCGTTTCAATTCTATTTCACATTGGAAAACATCTTGCAGGCTGACCAGCATCACTTAAGCCTTTCCCTGACTCCTTCAAAGCTTGAAAAAGCCTTGGGGGAAACTGTTCTAGGCCGGACAAAGGACCTAAAAGATAAGGCTCAATTCTTCTCAAATCCACTCCACTTGACCCAAGCTATAAAATTTGTTCTCCCGGAAAGATCAAGGTACATTCTGTGAACTCCACTTTTCACTACACTGACTTTGAGTCTTGAACTAACTTAGACATTGAAGTTCTAACCATGTAGGTCCACCCCGCGCCGTTGTAAAGGTGATCAACACAACTGTTTAAGATCATCAATTCTCCAACTACATCGATTTTTGGTTCCTTAACAGAACAACTTTTAACTCTCATTTCCAACGATTTATAGAGAAGAACATACGACATTACATTGTCATTCCCTCTAAAGGGGAATGTTTATCAAGGTTACTTGATAACTAAGGTAGTACAATATTTATACGTGAAATAATCGGAAAAATATTATTAATCCTTTAAATAGGTGCTTTTATTAATTTCTCATTATCTCAAAATTATTTTTACTGATAAAGTAAATGAGCGTTTCTTGTTGAGAAAGGGATGCATACAGGATGAGTATGGGTGTAAAAAGCAAGGTGACAAAGTTAAAATCCATCCCAAGGCCCAAAAAACACCAAGGCGGCTGAAAAGCAAGAGGCTAATTGATTAGGAAACCTACACGCTTCAAAATTAAGAAAAAAATTAAATGGAATCTTCACCTCCAAGAAAAAAAAGTGCATTAATCACGAGCATGCAAGATCTTCAATATCACTAGGATCTAATTGATTAGGAAAAAAATGTAATTGATTAGATGACCCATTTGTTGGACTTGAGACTTCACAAACAAGAGGGGGTAAATTGTGTGGCTCAGAAAAATATGATTGGGAAAAACTGTGCAAAGTAAAATCAGAGTTTAAAAATAATTTAAATATTTAGCAACAGAAAAATAATTTGCAGAAAATAACTAGTAGAAAAATAAAGAGTTAACAGAAAGAGATGAACAACATTATATATAGAGGTTCACTCAAACAACAAAATGGCCTACTCATCTCCTTATGTTGAGAGCTTTTAGTAGGAAATGCTAATGAACTCCCTTAAACAAGGAAATGATGGTTGACCTCCAACCAAAAGTACAAGACTTCGGAATACAACAATTTGACTTTTCTCTTCCAAATGGTGAATCAAGGATATTAGTCATTTCTCCACATAGTGGATTTAAGAGGTTATTCTTCTCTCCACAAACAAGGATCTTGGAGCAGTTAGTCTTCAAGTTGCTTAAACCATGCAAGTTTTTTCATGGGTTGAGCTCACAAATATTAAACCTTTATTTTAAACGCGCGAGACAAAACCAGTGTGATTTTAATACCGAGCTAATATTGAACCTATGAAGCTTTTAATAGTGGGCTAAGCTTCAACATATCTTAGTTTTATCACGGACTGACCAAAAACCTATAAGATTTTAATACAGGCTAATCTTAAACCTAAACTAGGGTTTGATCACCCAATCCCTAAACCAAATATTTTAACGGGTTTAGTTTCTAACCCAAACAAATCCCTAAATGGATAATATTCAACCAAGGAGTATACAAAAGATTCCTTGGTGAATTTACAAATCTGCCCTTCCAAAATTACAGAATATTCTCACTCACAAAAAGACTTTTCTCACAAAGGCACTATGACTAAAATATTAGTGAAAGAAAGTAAACAAATTGTTTAGAGAGAGAGAGAGAGAGAGAGAGAGAGAGAGAGAGAGAGAGAGAAAGTTGAGTCAAAACACGATTCTTGATGAAATGAAATAGGGGAAGGGACCTCTATTTATATGCTAGAGGATGACTCAAAAAGGAATTTCAAATAAATGTATTTTATGACAATCTAATCGACTGACACATGTTTTCAATCGATTAGAAGTTTGAAATATAATCGAATGTAAGTTTAAAAATGGAAGGAAAAGATATCTAGTCCTTGCACATTGTTAAGGCGTTGTCTTAATCGTTTGGGACTCAATTTTGAAATGAGCTAATTGATTAGACAAAGGTCCCAATTGATTAGATATCTCAAAAAATTTCCTATAACTATTTTGATAGTTCCAAATTCATCTGGCACAACTTTAAGATGTTTTTGAAAATATTTTATTTGGTAAAAACAATTTAAAATCATATCACTTTCCCTTAATCATTAGCGCGATTTTTGTGGTTTCGAATCACTATCGCTTTGGTACTACAGTTCGATTCATTTTTTATCTTGTTGAGCTGATTAAGGAAGGGAAATAGATGTCTCCAATTAACCCTGCTTGCATATTGAGTTTAAATAGTCAAAACTGTTGGTTTACAGATGCTATCAAAAGGGGGGTCAGTCTTTAGTTATTTGCTTAAAAGAACGGAGTGTCTTGACTGTACAAGATGCTTTTGGTTAGGATACTAGACCTGATTTTATTTGATTGATGTATAGAGGTACTGGACTTTGGGTATTTGATTAGTATGCTCGCTAAGATTTCGCAATCTTATGCCTACGTATTCCCGTTTAACGAAACAGGGAAATCAGAGCGATCATAGTTCCTCCTATTCTATGGGAAGAGGTGTTTTGGTGTCTTGTTCAAAGCCCAAGACATGATGCTAAAGGTGGTTTATATCTTGTTCAAAGCCCAAGATGTGAAGCTAAAGGGTTATTTGTATCTTGCTTAAAACCCAAGATATGAAGCTAAAGGGTTTTGATTGAGAGAGAATTTGTCATCTCTAAAGAGGGATTGTTGATGTTTATATGCTGTGAGCAAAGCACAAATTTGATGCTAAAAGGTTGATTGACTCAACCGGGGATTTCTTTAGACAAAGCCTAAGAGGAGGCTGGGAGTTTGACTTATCCGAGGAAAAAGTTCTTTCTGTCTTGTACAAAGCTCAAGATTAAGGCTAAAAGGGATTTTTGACTCCGTTGGGGAGAATGTATCTTGTATAAAAGCCCAAGATGGAGGTTGAAATGAGTTTGACTCAACAAGAGAGCGCTTATATGTGTCTTGTACAAAGCCTAAGACGGAGGCTAAAAGAGTTGACCCAACAAGAGAGTCTTGAACAAGTGATTGACTCAACAAGAGAGTCTGAAGGTTGATTGACTCAACAAGAGAGTCTTTTATACTCAACAAGAGAGTGATTTGCTGTCTCGAACGAAGCCCGAGATTGAGGCTAAAAGTTGTTTGACTCAACAATAGAATCTTTTATACTCAACAAGAGAGTGGTTTTCTTATATGTCTTGTACAAAGCCCAAGACGGAAGCTAAAAGTGGTTTGACTGAACAAGAGAGTCTGAAAAGGTTAACTCTGCTAGGGAGAATCATTTGTACAAAGCCCAAGAGGAGGTTGTCTTACTTCTGAGGATTAGATCCCTAAGCAGGCCCAAGGGTGGGGAACTCTCATGAGAGAGACCGAGTTGTGGAGTGATCGGTGTTTCTTCCTATGTTTGAAAGGAACTTGAGAATGTCTTTGAGACTCAAGAGGCTGAGACTGTCCAAGTCTAGAGTTTTATATTTTGTACAATGCCTAAGAGGAGGCACGAGCATTAAGGGATGAGTATCAACCCTAAAATGGTCGGAGTTTTGGCGCTGGAAAGACTGCTATAGCAAAGGATGACTAAGTCCTGTCTTATACCTTTAAGAGATCATCAGAGACCTTGTATTAAGCCCAAGAGAAGGCATGATAACTTCTAAGAAGCCAAATGGTCCTTGTACAACGCCCAAGAGGAGGCGGGGATGCTTTTAGGAAGCCTGTGGGTCCCCAAACCAAGAGAAGTTCAAGGAATGCAATTCACATAGAAGAGAACATTCCAGGAAAGTTTAAGAATTTGGAAGAAACTCAAGAGATGCCATTCATGGAGAAAATATCATCTCTGGGGAGTTAGAGTTTCTTTGACAATTTCTAGGGGTGACAGTCTGAGAAAAGGTTCACCGAGAATACTGTCTTTCTCTTTGTTCCATATTGTTTAACCCCAAGAGAAGGGAAGATTGTATCTGGAATACTATGGGGGATCTAGTTTTGTTTGTATTTAAGAGTGACCAACAGGATTTACCTAGTTCTAGACGTAGTTGCCGGGAAAAATTCTAAATAACTATACTAGTATTACACACGGGATATGTGACAAGTATATAAAAGGATATGAAAGAAGACTTACAGTGAAATAACCCCACAATACAGTTATATACATATGAAAGCGGTAAATGAAAGCGGAAAAACACTTACCTGTTGTAGAGTTTCCATGTTGTTTTGTTAGTTGTTCAACAAAGAAACTAAAGAAAGTTTTGATAACAACATATATTTTAATTCAAAATCAAAGGAGAAAGTGCTTTGAAAAGATTGTTGGGGCTTACAACTCAAGGAGAGGCCCAAGTTTTAACGATGATTGCACTATTGTTTTGAAAACTGTACAGAGGAATTTATACAATATGTGAGGCCCAAAAAGGTTTTATGTACAAGGGGATTGGGTCTTACACTCTATTAGAGGCCCAAAGAAACTTTAAAGAAAAGAAATGAGGCTTATAACACGAGGGTAGGCCCAGGGTTAATTTTTGAACTGGCGATCGCGCCGAGATTTTTCTTTTAACGCAGAGGGACTTATACAATATCTGAGGCCAAAAATTGTTTTGGTTAAAAGGGGATTGGGTCTTACACTCTATTAGAGGCCCAAAGATTTATTTTTTTTACAAGTGGTGGGGCTTACAACTCAAGGAAAGGCCCAAGGTTTATTGTTTAAAAAGATGACGATCGCGTCAAACTTTTGAAAATGTACAGAGGGACTTATACAATGTCTGAGGCCCAAAATTGTTTTATTTACAAAAAGGGATTGGGTCTTACACTCTATTAGAGGCCCATGAGTGTTTGAAAAAAGATTGATGAGAGTTGAATTAATCAAAACCCTAATTTTGTTTAAAAAGGAATTAATTTTGTTTAAAAATTAATAAAAATTGTTTAGATATGTGAAAAATGAGTGGTGATCTTGGATTAATGTTTGAAAAATCATGTTTATATCCGCAAAATGATTGGAAACCAATTAAATTTGGAAAATCAAGGAGGAAAAAATATTTTAAATGTAAAAAACAAATAAAAGATTAATTCTTTGCAAAAATATCAAGTATATGAAATAAATACTATTTTTGGGAGTTTTTGGCAAAATAAAATATTTTAACATTTTTGTGAATTATTAAAAAAAGAATCAACTCAAAATCATTAAAAGCCAGAGAGAAATTAATTTTTGAATAAATTAAATAAAATCACAAAATTAAAATATTCAAACATTCAAAAAATGGCGCCAAGAACACACCAAGAAAACGCGCCACCCCTCTGTTTCTGCATATTTGCATTTTGTCACCAATCTCACTGAATACTTGATGAAATCACACAATCCACATATCAATCTACTCGTTTTCACCTCACGATCATGTCTATGGTCTTTACTTTCATTTATTTTAAGCATGGAATAAGAAATCAAGACAAAACCTCAAGAACCCTAAAATTTGCATGAAGACCGAGAATTTTGATGGACGATTCAAACAAAGCAGGTAATTGAGGGGAAACATTTTATGCTTGATTATGAACATTTGGCAAAAGTATTGTGCAAGGAAATATGCATAGATTAAGAGATGACCAAGTTTAGGCATACTTGAAGGTCGTGACAGCAAGAGCAATGTGATTTTTGAGTTGGAGGTGTTACAGATGAGTTGTGATGATCTGAAAAGCTTCCCCACACCATATGGAGTTTGTTTGAATGCTTGGACTCGATTGGAAATGGCTGGATCACTTCATGGCATCTCAACTGCAACTTGGTTGAAAACATGAGCAACTGGCTGGTGATTCAGAGAAATCAGTGTTACAGTTGTGTGTTTAGTGTTTGATCAGCTCACATATGATGTTTATGAGGTGTGTGTGCGATTGGTTTGGTTGGAATGACCCTTAAACTCAAAACCCGATAGTGATTTGCTTTAGAAGGCAAATTTGGAGTGAAAGAAGAGATTTTGAGGAAAGCATCAGTGTGATGGATTTGGTGTACTTAAACTGAGCACAAATAAGCTCTATTTATAGTAGAGCAAGATTGTTTTGCAAGCAATAGTGAATGGGAACTGGTACAGGTCTGTGGCCAATTGGATCATTTTGAAATCTCAAGTCTCCTCTTGCCATTGACTAGAGGTTAGAGCACGGGCCTATGGTTCTTTGGTTCAGAGCTTATCCTTGACTCATTCAGTTAGAAATGGCTCAGATCATGCCACCTTGGTGCATCCATTGAATGCTCCAAAACAAAATTGGAGTCTTGTCCCCTCTTTAGGGTTTTTTAGGTTTGGCATGCTATTTTTAGTTCCAAAGACTTGAGAGGCTTATGGATCAGTGTTTGTCCCTCCTTGGTCTCCCCCTGAGGTGTTCAGATGGATAAACTTGTTTGTCATTTGCACAAATTGCTCAAATCGAGCAAAATGCACAAATCTGCCTTGTTATGACAGTTGTAGCAAGGTATATTGCCACTGTCATAACTCTTAGCTCAAATGGAATTTCATGGGGTTCTTGGACATTTTGGGAAGCCCTCATATGATACAACATATTTGTGATCATAGTTTGTTTTGAAACTTTTTGGATCCAAGTGAAAAATGCCCCTACATTTTGAAAAAAGTGAAACAGATTCTGACTTAGTGAAAATTTCACTAAGTGTTGGAAAAAGTGACATTTCATGTTTTCAGCCATTTTGATCCACCCATAACTCAAGATCCATGATGAATTGGAATGAGGTGTAGTTGACACTTTTAAATTATGCCATGAGAGCTAAGAATCCATCTTTGGATCATCCCAATTGGTTGCTTGGATCTCAAGTTATGATCCTTGGAAGTTGGTACCCTAGCCAGTCTGTTCCATAACTTAGAAAAATTCTAAGTTTTTATGGTTACCCCTTTTACAAGTTATCCCACTTTCTTTGATTTTTCTTGATGATTGTTGATTCAAATCACACATTAACATCATTTTAGGGTCAAGAAACCATAATGTGAAAAATCTCAAAAAGTCAAAGTTGACTTTTATGCACAGTTGACTTTTTATCAAATGAATTCCAAAATGTGCGGTCCTTTATGAAATCAAATCCTTGACCTAAATCAAACTTGATGGACATGTTCCATGGGTGTTATAAGGTGTATTAAATCATGTCCCAAGGTCTGGGAGCATGTCCTGGACAAAAGTCAAAGGCACAGTTGACTTTTTCTTCAAAAACCCTAACTATGGTTCAGATGAAATTGAAACTTGTGCATCAAGCTTCTTGGATAAATCCATTGTTGCAAATGGATCAATCTGGTTTATTAGAGACCCTCAAAATATGTCTTGAGGTTTTGGCTCATGCTTTGTCCCAAAAGTCAACTTAGGGGTGAATTAGGTCATGAAACCCTAATTCCTGATTTTTGGTGAATGCATCCCCGGAGGCTAAATTGACTTGATGATTAGGTCCAAGAGGTCCCTTGGAGTATTTTGGGTTATGCTTTGAAGAATTGGCTCATGCCCAGAGGAAAATTTCCATCTGGAGGCCCTGGTCGACCAAAACCCTAATTTGGTGACACTGGCGATCTTGAGGCTTAATCCACTTGGAGTGCGGCAACCTTGTGCTTGATTCTTGATGTGGGAGTCCTATTGATCCATTGTGGATGTTTGAGAGGTTAGACAAGTCGAATATCATGTCATTCCTTGATTGATCCTTTGTCTAAGGGCTATGAGAGGGCTTGAAACCCTAATTTTGATTGTAGTGGATGCTCACCCATCTTTGGGGAGACTAATGAGGCATGATGGTTCATCCATTTTTGATGATGATCGGGAATCCTAGTGGTCAAAATTTGGGGTATGACAGATGCTCCTATATAATCTTCTCGGACCCGAAGGTGTGAATGGCGAAGGTGTTTGGGCATTCGGGGTGCAAGATGATTAAATATCGGAATACCCGAAATTTTGATGGTGGTCATGAATGGTAGTTTACGCTCATCCATCTTCTTTTGCTAAGCAATGATGCTTAGATAAGGTAAAAACTTCCCCTCGATCCTAGTTTTTAGCCACAGAACTGGTCTCAGTTTCTAGTATAAACTTCCCCTAAATCCTGGTCTTCTGCCAAGGAACTGGTCTCAGTTTCTGATGTAAACTTCCCCTCGATCCTGGTTTCCTACCAAGGAACTGGTCTCAGTTTCTGAAATAAACTTCCCCTCGATCCTGGTTTCCTACCAAGGAACTGGTCTAAGTTTCTGAAATAAACTTCCCCTCGATCCTGGTTTCCTACCAAGGAACTGGTCTTAGTTTCTTTTGTCAATAAACTTTCTTGACAAGGGACGCTGTTTGTAGCGGTTTTCCCTCAAACTTCTTGCTGAATTTTCCTGGGGAGATGCCATTTGATGGAAAAAGTTTTGATGTCAGACTTGCTGGGGGACCCATCTGTCTGAGTTGTAGAGGTGTACAAACTTCTTTGTTGGAGACGCCATTTGTTAGCTCTACTGGGAAAAATGAGTCTCTTGAGAGACTGATTCCTGCTTGGTGGTATTACATCATACTTTTCCTGGGATCTTCTCGGAGAAATTCCATGTGATGTAATCTAAATTTGGAGGACTTCCCCGGAGATTTTCCTTAATCCGGGAAAGCAAAGATATCATCTTTAATGGCGAAGAGTGACGTTCGTCGAAAGTTTTCTTTCTTTTCAGAGGTTCAAGTTATCAAAGTGGTCTAGGATCGGCTCCAATCTAGAAATAAACTGGGGGAAAGGTTGTTCAGACGCAACACCTCCTGACGAGGACAGAATTGACAACTCGATTGAGAGGACTTTTATCACTTGGGGACAAGACCGACTAGAGTGATAGTGATGCAATATGAATATGAATGTAAATTAATAATGCATGATGTATGTATGTTTATGCTGACAAAACTGACATGACATACAGACTAATGGATAAACACAACTGGATACTCGGCCACTGCGGGGGACGAAAAGTATCACAGGTTCAAGATAGCAATTCTGCCTTGCTCAGGAGAGATATGGTCCCTGCGGGGAACACCGTTGATCGGGCTTAGGAGATAAGAACTCTACCGGGGGTGTCAGATGAAACACGGTCTCTGACACAGCTGATCCTTCATTCAGGTGTGCTGGTTTAGAAGGAGTACTTTGATTCCGCACTTTGAAGCTCGATTACTTCTGGAGAAGCGATCGATGTTCTTTTGATGTTCAACAGTCAAAAGAAATTGCTATCTTTATTTTAAAAGCAGAAAAAGTTGACAAGTAAATTCATTTTTGTTTTATTTTAAGAATCGTTGATCATATTAAAGTGTTGTTCTATAAAGCTAAATTAAATAAGAATTGCAAACAAAAGCACAAGGGCTCAAATTTTATTGATAGGATGGAAATCAGCCAAGCGCGTGATTCCATGGAGTATTTACAAAGTTTAGAAAATGGTAATTTTAAGGGAAAAGGGTTGCATTGAAACATAACGACCAATATCCTTCTACCAACTTTGAATTCTGGACATCCTGAGCTTATGTCGAAGATGACCTTGACTGGAGTTTTTCTGACTGATGGTGTAACTGCTGCTGAGGGATTTGCCCCTTTGTTGGACGTAGTTATTTGCCATTATTCCTAACTTTTGCCTGGATTGTACTTTGAGATTTCCAATCCACCGGGATGATTTGTTTTTGCTTGTGTCTCTAACTTTTGCCTGGACCTCCCTTTCGGGTTTTCAATCCACCGAGGCGTTTTTTTTTCTTCTTTTTTTTTTCGTTTAGGAGAAGTATTTCTTGACTACATCAACATTTGTGGGGTAGTCAAATTCCTCTCCATCCATGGTTGCGAGTCACAAGGCGCCGCCTGAGAAGGCTTTCTTGACCACATAGGGGTCGTTATAATTGGGAGTCTATTTGCCCCGAGAATCAGTGAGAAATGATTGTATCTTCTTGAGCACGAGGTCTCCTTTTCTGAAGACGCGGGGGCGAACCTTTTTGTCAAACGTCTTCTTCATCCTTTGCTGATACAACTGACCATGGCATAGTGCCGTTATCCGCTTTTCTTCGATCAGATTCAGTTCATCGTATCGACTTTGACACCATTCAGCCTCTGTTAACTTAGCTTCCATCAATATCCGGATTGATGGGATCTCTACTTCTATTGGGAGCATTTTTTCCATGCCATATACTAGAGAGAAAGGGGTTGCCCCTGTTGAAGTGCGGACAGATGTGCGATAAATGTGAAGAGCAAAGGGTAACATCTCGTGCTAGTCCTTGTAGGTTACAACCATCTTTTGAACAATCTTCTTGATGTTCTTGGTAGCCGCTTCTACCGCTCCGTTCATCTTGGGTCGATAGTGAGATGAGTTATGGTGTTCGATCTTGAGCTCAGCGCACAACTCTTTCATCATCTTATTGTTCAAGTTAGATCCATTATGAGTAATGATCTGGCTTGGAACACCATAACGGCAAATGATATTATTTTTAATAAATCGGACCACCACTTATCGGGTTACATTGGCGTACGACGCTGCTTCGACCCACTTGGTGAAGTAATCAATGGCTACCAGGATGAACCGATGTTCGTTTAAAGCCTTGGGCTCAATCATGCCAATCACGTCGATTCCCCATATGGAAAAAGGCCATGGGGAAGAGAGAAGTTTGAGATGTGTTGGCGGTACATGAATTTTGTCAGAGTATATCTGACACTTGTGACATCTTCTCATGTACTTGTAGCAGTCGGATTCCATGGTCAACCAGTAGTACCCTGCTCTCAGAATTTTTGTCGCCATTGTGTGTCCATTGGCATGAGTGCCAAAGGATCCTTCGTGAATTTCTTTTATCAGTATATCTGCTTCTGGTCTATCTACCCATCGGAGCAAGACCATGTTAAAGTTTCTCTGATAGAGTGTATCACCGCTCAGGCAGAAGCTGCCTGCTAGCCTTCGAGGGTTTTCCTGTCTTTTCTAGATGCCCCAGGTGGGTACTCTTGTTTCTGAAGGAAGCATTTGATATCATGATACCAAGGTTTGTCGTCGATGACAGCTTCGATCGTGAAGATGTAAGTGGGCCTTTCGAGGCGTATTATGTCGATTTTAGGTAGTCATTCCATTGACCTACACTAATCATGGAAGAGAGAGTGGCTAATGCATCGGCCATGTGTTTCTCCTCACGAGGGATGTGATGAAACTCAATTCTGTCAAAGAAGGGTAACATGCTTCTCGCGTAATCTTTGTAAGGAATCAGTCCTGACTGGTATGTGTTCCAATCTCCTTTGATCTGATTGATAACCAAGGCTGAGTCGCCATAAACATCCAAGTTTTTGATCCTTAAGTCAATTGCTTCTTCGATACCCATGATACAAGCTTCGTATTCGGCCTCGTTGTTTGCACACTTGAATGTTAGTCAGGCAATGAAAGGAATGTGGGTACCCTGAGGTGTTATGATGATTGCCCCAATTCCGTTTTCGTAATGATTGATGGCTCCGTTAAAGATAAGTCCCCATTGGGAACCCGGTTCTGGCCCTTCACTGGGTAGCGGTTCATCGCAGTCTTTCATTTTCAAATACATAACATCTTCGTCTGGGAAGTCAAATCCAAGTGATTCCTGATCGTCAATCGGTTGATGAGCCAAATGATCGGCTAAAACACTTCCTTTTACGGCTTTTTGAGCGTGGTACTCAATGTCGTATTCTGATAACAACATCTGCCAACGGGCAATTCTCCCCGTGAGAGCAAGTTTTTCAAATACATACTTGATCGAATCCATCTCTGAGATTAACCAAGTAGTGTGACGAATCATATACTGGCGAAGATGTTTGGCTGCCCAAGCCAGAGCGCATCAAGTTTTCTCAAGCATCGTGTACCGAGTTTCACACTCAAGTGAATTTCTTGCTCAAATAGTAAATGGCAGACTCTTTCCTTTTTGTTTCGTCTTGTTGGCCAAGTACACAACCCATCGAGTCTTCCAAGACTGTTAGGTAGATGATCAGTGGTCTTCCTTCCACTGGAGGTGATAGAATCGGTGGGTTCAACAAGTATTCCTTGATACTGTCGAAGGCAGTTTGGCAGTCTTCTGTCCAAATGCAATCCTGATTCTTTTTGAGTAATTTGAAAATCGGCGCGCATGTCGCGGTCATGAGGAATATGAATCTGGAAATGTAGTTCAAATGTCCCAGGAATCCCCTGACTTGTTTTTCAGTCTTTGGAGAAGGCATTTCTTGAATGGCCTTGACCTTGTCAGGATCAACCTCAATTCGTTTCTGGCTGACGATGAATCCCAAAAGTTTTCCTGAGCGAACACCAAATGTGCACTTATTGGAATTCAAGCGGAGCTTGTACTTTCTCATCCGCTCGAATAGCTTTAACAGGTGGGTCACATGCTCCTCTTCTATTTTAGATTTGGAAATCATATCATCGACATATACTTTGATTTCTTTGTGTATCATGTCATGAAACAGAGTAGTCATGGCCCTTTGATAGGTTGCCCTAACGTTCTTCAAACCGAACGACATTACCTTGTAACAAAAAGTACCCCATGGGGTAATGAATGAAGTTTTCTCCATGTCTTTCGGCGCCATTTTTATCTGATTATAGCCCGAGAATCCATCCATGAAGGAGAAAACTTTGAACTTTGCTATACTATCTACCAGCATGTCAATGTGTGGTAAGGGAAATTCGTCCTTTGGACTTGCTTTGTTCAGATCCCTGTAGTCTACACACATTCTGACCTTTCCGTCCTTTTTCGGAACTGGTACGATGTTGGCTAACCATTGAGGATATTCTGATGTGGCGAGGAAACCCGCGTCAATCTGTTTCTGTACTCCCTCTTTAATTTTGATGGCCATGTCTAGATGCGTTCTTCTCAACCTCTGTTTTACCAACAGATACTCTGATCTCAATGGTATATGATGTTCCACGATGTTGGTATCCTACCATGGCATGTCCTGATAGGACCAAGGAATACATCGGGAAATTCTTTGAGAAGCTTTGTCAAACTTTCTTTGATAGTTGAACTGAGCAGTGCCCCAATCCTGACCTCTTTTCTCTCTTCCTCTGAACCCAAGTTGACCGTTTCCAACGGCTCTTTGTGAGGTTTAATGGACCTTTCCTCTTGTCTGAGTAATTGGGAGATCTCCTCTGGAATTTCTTCGTCATTTTCTTCTTCATCCTCAAATATCGGGAATTCAAAGTTGGGAGAAGGCATTGGATCGTATGTTTCAATGGGGTTTAAAACATGCAATCTGCATGACATGATGATTTATTTTTAGAAGAGATAGAGAGAATGCAAGAGTGTGTGCAGTGTATTTTTTTGAAAAACTGCTTGTTTATTGTTTGAGTTGTTTTTTAGGATTACCATTTTCTGAAAAAGCAAAAAGAGAAAACAACAATTAATGCGGAAATTACAGAACGACACTATTTAATTCATGAACTTGTCGATTCTTGAAACTACAACCCTATAAAACAAAACTCATTCGCTTTAGGCAAAGCGAAGAGGGACATTTATAGAAAGTGAGCCCTATCAAAACATCTGTTTCACCTGGGCAAGGTGAAAGGTTAAGATAAAGACGGTAATTACTTAGACTTATGAACGATCTTCGAAACATCGACTGCAACCCATTGGCGGTGAGCTCCTCAATGAATCACAAAGTCTGGTACCTTCCTTGATTTGTCTTTAGAAATAACGCTAATTTCTGGTGGAGCAGGATCATTGGAATCTGTCTCCCAGGAAGAGTTGTCGTAGGAGGATTCCTCAGTTATATTTTGCATAGTATTTGTGCTCTCAGGTAAATCTCCCCATTCAGTTTGCTGGATGTCTTTGAGCCTGATACGAGAGCTTTCGGGAGCGGTGTATTTGACCATGAAATCGTACTTTCCACTCAGTTGTCCTAAAGTGTCCCACACTTCTTTAGAACTGGATGAGTCATCCCTTTCAATGACGTTGAACTCGAGAAAAGCATAGTTAATGAATTCTAGTCCTGCAAACTTTGCAAATTCATCGTCGTGCTGGATATTTTCTGAATGCCCTGAGTGTTGATCCCATGATTCGGTGGGGACGGAGGTATTCTTTTCGATGATTCTTAGCTGATTTTCATTGTTCGGCTGATTTTCTTTCCCCGAGTCTCCTGGGTACAGCTGCCAGATAGTCAGGCCATCCATCGGGCCATAATAGTCGTGGTCAAAGTTGTATTTCATCGGAGTGTCCTCCTCTAATGAGTTTGGTGGAGCACGGAATCCTTCCGGATCACAATCTCCGTATATCATTTCGACATCAGACCTTGGTATAAATCTCGGACTCCGTGCGAGATAGAAAAATGGCGTAGGCACCTCTTCCTGAGACCTATAACCGTCCTCGTTGAGATAAATCTTCCATTCTTCATCTGTATCGGAGGAATCTCCCTCGTTGATGGTATGTACTTCTTGAGACACTGGGTGAAGGAAACCTCCACTGTGGAAGAAGTTCTGAATGGGATGAAGACTTTCATTGTTAGCAGCTGTCTGGGTACAGGTTACAGAAAAACCAAGGCCCTTCTTTGTTTTATTGTCAGTAGGAATGACAAGATGTCCCCATCCCTTCACATTGTTACTTTTGATCACCTCGAGAGCATCTTTGTATGAGGATATTGATGTTCCCTTCTCTAATTGATTCTCACTGCTTACCGAAAGTGCCTGGAACTGAGTTCCAACAACCTCCTCGGGTTCTACACAAGTGGATAATGAAAGATTACTCATGATCAAGGCTTGTTCTCCATAGACCGTGACGAGTTGGTCATTCTTGACAAACTTCAGCTTCTGGTGAAGTTCCGAAGTGACTGCCCCATCCTGGTGTATCCAAGGTCTTCCCAACAAACAACTGTATGTTGCTCGGATGTCCATGACTTGGAAAGTGACTTGGAAAGTGTGAGGACCGATAGTTATGGGAAGGTCGACTTCGCCGATAACTGTTTTTATGGATCCGTCAAATGCTTTGACGATGACGTCACTGCCCCTCATCGGAGATCCTTTGAATGATAGTCGCATTAGAGTGGACTTCAGGATAACGTTGAGAGTCGATCCGGTATCTACTAGTACGCTGGCTAAGGCATCATCCTGGCAGTTAATTGTGATATTGAGCACCATGTTGTGACTTTAGCCTTCATCTGGCAATTCCTCATCACTAAACCCCAAGTTGTTGCAGGAAGTGATGTTAGAGACGATACTGTCAAATTATCTTATTGACACATCTTGTTCCACAAAGGCCTGCTCTAAGATTTTCTGTAGAGCCTCTCCGTGGGCTTCAGAACTGAGTAATAGAGATAACACAGAGATCTTTGAAAAAGTTTGTAACAGCTGATCAACAATGTTGTATTCACTCCTTTGGATGAGCTTCAGCATCTCATCATTGTTCTTTGAAAGGTCGGGATCACTAGATTGACCGACTGGTGGATTGGGAGCTTCTATCTGAAGTTCCTTTTCTCAGTTAGGTTCTCCAACTCCTCTGTTGAACATTCGACCGCTCCGTGTTACTCGACTGACGTTTGCAATATTCACGACGGAGGGTAATGGAACTTCCTTTCCATTCTCAATTGTTGTTGCACCGTATTTGTAAGGGATCGCTTTATCGGATTTGTACGGCACTGGCCCCGACAGATAGATAACTACAAGAGCCTTCTGATTTCTCTGACTGTCGTAAGTAACTTCAATCAATTCCTGGTTAAGAACCTCTAATTCGTCAAGTAAAGGGATGATGGTACAAACATCTATGGTCCTTTTGCGATCAGAGATTACGACAACATCCGTGATCTAATCAGCGAAATAGTCTGCATCAAGTTGATTGACCCAAAACATGGACACGGTCAAATCTCTTCGCAGTCCAACTGACTCTGAAGGGCTTCTCGCACGAGGTAACATCCTTGATTATTTTCCGAGCAGACTCTACAACGCTCAAAGTTGTGTGGTGGCACCTGGCCACGTCCGCTTTGAATGCAGTGCAACCTCACTAGGTCCACTTCCATAGATCGAACATCCTGAATTGGATGCATAGTAGGGTTCCCATTAATCATACTGACTTGTTGAGTGTCTTCGTCTAGATAGATCGGAAGCCACCAGTGGTTCAACAAGTGTTTCAAGGTTCTTTGAATGAGAGCACATCCTTGGTTACTCTCACAACATACGTTACAGCTCAGATAATCATGCGAAGTGAGAAAACCGAGTTGGACTTGCTTAGCATGTAACTCCACCAAGCTGGTATTCATCAAGCAAATGTCAAATATTTGAATCATATTCACTTGATACTGATTTCTATCATGGTAGTCTTGGATCCACCCAAGATCCATCTGACGCTGGAGGGCCTCTTGTACAAAAGAGCATCCCTGTTTGTTTATCGAGCAAGTTAGACAGGAATTGTAATCGTGCCGCGGCAGATTATGATACTGGCTTTGCCTTGAGTGCATTTCCACCAAGTTGACATTCATCGGACGGATGTCGTGGTTCTGAATGATGTAGGAATTCGTATAAATCATGTTGACCCACCGAATTCGGTGTTCTTGGATCCATCTAAGATCCAATTGTTCATGTAGAGCTGATTGCACCACAGAACATCCTTGATTGTTTTTAGAGCAGATATCACACTGGTGATAATTGTGAGGTGGTACATGCCCGTATCCGCTCTGTCTACGATGAATCTTGACCAGGTTGATCGTCAATAAGAGTACATCATGAATTTGATAGATTTTGTTAGACTCTCCCTCTATCAAATGTACCGCCGCTTTCTCGTGTTGAGGCAGCGGGTTCGTGAGAACATTTGGATTCGTATCTTTGAAATATAAGACCCCGCTCCTAACAAGCTTTTGCACATCGGATTTGAAACTGAGACAGTTTTCTATGTTATGCCCTGGTCCTCCTTGGTGGTAAGGGCAAGTTTGATCTGCTTTAAACCAAAAAGGCAGATTCTCCGGTACTGTAAGGGGAGACCTGGTTTGGACGTGCCCCTTGACTAGTAAGAGTGGAAACAATTCTGCATACAACAACGATATAGGGTCGAACCCTGGTGGTCGCGTTGTACGGTTGTTGTTCTATGGAGGACGAGCCTGCTGAAGAGGCTGTTGTGTCCTTTGCTGAAATTGTGGTTGAGTCGGTTGGCTTTACGCAACCTGAGGTTGATACGTTGGAATAGGCGCAGGGTTGATAGCAGGAGTTACAGCTGCTACTGGTTGATATCGTTGCCTTTGCTTTCCGAGAGAGATATTCCCAATATCCTTCTCTTTTTTCTTAGGGAGAGCACTACCATATCGTTTTGTATTACTTGATGATCCAACGTCTTTAACTAAACATCCTTCTTGGACTGCTTCCTCAAGACGAACTCCCATGCCCACCATCTCGGTGAAGTCACTGGGCGCACTGGCGACCATTCGGTCGTACTAAAATGAGCTCAAGGTCTTCAAGAAGATCTTTGTCATCTATTTTTCCTCGAGAGGTGGACAAATATGGGCAGCAATTTCATGCCATCTCTGAGCGTACTCCTTAAAGGTTTCCTTGTCCTTTTCTGACATGGCTCTGAGTTGATCTCTGTCTGGTGCCATGTCCAGGTTATACTTATATTGTTGTACGAAGGCAGCACAAAGATCCCTGAAAGTAGCGATCTTAGCGCAGTTTAAACCCATGTACCACTTGAGTGCGACACCGGTTAAAATATCCTGAAAATAGTGAATCAGTAGCTCTTGGTTCTTTGTCTGAGTTGACATTCGCCGAGCGTACATGACCAAATGGCTTTGAGGACAAGATTTGCCCTTGTACCTTTCGAATTCGGGCACTTTGAATTTATGCAGAACTTTCACATTGGGGACCAAACAAAGGTCTGCGGCGTCTTTTCTAAATAGATCCTGACCGCGAATGGCTTGTAGTTCCTTCTGCATCTCCAGGAATTGTTCCTAGAACTCATTCATTCTGTCGAACATACTTTCGTTTCCACCAGAAGGTATCTGTGGAATCTGTCCTTCCGGGACAGTGTGAACCACGGGTGGTGGTATAGTCATCATGGCAGAGACTCGTGGTGCTTCCTGAAGTTTGTAACCTTCAGGAGTTGCTGTCATGCCCCGTGCATCTTTGCTTTTCTGAAGTTTATAACCTTCAGGCCCAGTGGTTCCTGTGCAGTTTCTGGATCTTTAGTGATCGGCGGAATATATCCTTCCGGGATATAGTTGAGTGGCATGCCCCAGGGACGATCCTTCGGCATTTTTTACCTAGGATCATACTTCTCCACTATGGGCGTTGATGTGATCCCTGAGATCATAGTCCTTTGTTGTAGCATCTGAGCTTCTGCTAGAGCTTGCATGTTGTTATGAAGCTTTCTCAGATCCTCTTTTAGAGTGTCGATCTCTTCCCTCAACTCTCTATTCTCTTCCTCGCGATCATCCATATTTTTTTGTCGATTGGCCCGAGTATTGTACGAATGAGACAGTTTGACTCTAGAATCGAGACACAAACGTAAGATTCGTAGGGAAAAAGAATGCGTTATGTGAGAATGATGAATGATATGCAAATGATTATATTCATTGTATTTTTTTTTTTGTTTATTCAAAGTAAACTTCGACAATTAGATTGCAAACATCAAACAGTGGGGAAACCCTGTTTTATTGAATTCAAAGATTGCGGAAATGGAAATACAGTAATTTACAAAGTGCTGTTAAATGGAAAAGTCTAAACTAATGGGTCCTGAGTCCTCTCTAAAGAGAGCTCAGGTGCTGGTTCTGGTACTTTCCTCTTCTTCGACCAGGGCTCTTGGGCCGTTGTCGGGTTGTCATTCCTTTGCCAAGTGAAAAGAGCGAGCAAATTCCTTTGGTCATCCTGATTTTCTACAGCATATTGCTCCAAAATCTCGATCAGAGCATCTTTTTCTTTTAACAGTTGCTATATTTTCTTGCACTCCACATTGAGAATACGGTACTTGTTCTTCCAAGACTTCTTCTCCTGTTGAACTTTGTTGAGAGTAACCTGAAGTTTTTCTGTATCAGACATAAAGTAAAGGACAGGGTCCCTTAACAGAAGAACTTCCTGACGAGGGTAAGGCATCCTCAGCTTGAGAGCTCTAGTTTGTACCCAGTGGAGATAAGGTTCCACAGAGACACAGTCTGGTTTTCTTAGAGACTCTCGTCCTTTTCTATGAACGTGTTTCCAGGCATGCACTATTTCTATCTTTAGTGCTTTGTCGTTTTCTCCTTCGTTGAAGAAAAGATCTTCCAGATGAGCATTACGCGGGACATGCCTCATCGGGTATCTGAGTTGACGACGAACTAACACTGGATGATAGTTAATTCCTCCTTTAGTTCCTATAAGGGGTACATTAGGGAAGTTTCCACAACTGTCAATGATTTTGATCTCGTCATAGATTCGATTGTACCAATCGATGTCAAAGTTGGTAAGAGACATGATTCTCTGCGACCAACGTAAAGAACTCTTAGGATCCCAAAATGCAGCAAACTTCGGCAAATGGGAAATGAACCATTTGTATAGCAGGGGTACACAGCATGTGATCATTCCTCTGCTGTATAAATTCCTTAAGTGTACAGAATGATAAGCATCTGTGAGCAGAGTTGGTACGGGGTTTCCAATCAGAAAAACCTTAATGGCATTGATATCAACGAAGTTATCGATGTTGGGAAACAGAAATAACCCGTAGGTGAGAAAAACAAAGATGCTCTCGAAAGCGGCCATTGCAATGGTTGGATCCTTTGGAATTTCTTCCAGTCCAAAAAAGGGAGCTTGATCAGTAATGGATAAATCAGTCAGGTGAGAGTATTCCTCTAGTGTTGGTGCTAGTTGATAATTCGGGAAGGTGAAACAATGATAGACCAGATCGTAGAACTGGATTAGAGTGGACAGGATTCCTTCAATTACATGGACCCATAACAGAGATAGCAGTCCTCCATACTTAGCTCTGAAAGCCTTAGGGTTGGTTATCATCATCACCAACCCTCTTAAATTCCTATAGTTTTGGAACCTTGAAGGTGTACTTGTGAGTTTTCCTTCTACCAAAATCCATTAGCGCAATCTCTTTATCTGACATTTGCAATCATTGTGTTAGTTTAATTTGAAAAAGAGACTAGAAGAGAAATTTTTCTTTGTTTAAATATTTTTTAAATGAATGTATGAATGCAGCACACAAAAACATAGAAAAAACATGGGGTCAAAGGGTCGGTGTCATGAAGTTAAGGCTCCACCCATCCCCAAAGGTTTATACTGGTGATTTTTTGTACCTGTCCTCAAAATCATTGACCCCTCTTGGGATAACGACAACAAGCGGATCGCGAGCGAGCTGCAGTATCTTAGAGTAGTCTCAAATGAGGGTAGTATCGCGTGACAACTATTTCCGATAGCTTCCGCACTACAAAA
This sequence comes from Lathyrus tuberosus, assembly GCA_022829125.1. NCBI lineage: Eukaryota > Viridiplantae > Streptophyta > Magnoliopsida > Fabales > Fabaceae > Lathyrus > Lathyrus tuberosus. The sequence continues at coordinate 997,233 of JALAZF010000497.1, forward strand.
TGGTTTCAGTCTACTAAAATCCTCAGCTTCTCAGATAACCCAATGGAACAATATGCTTTCAACAACCGAAGTCGTATAGGCATTGAATCCGCAAAGGGCATCTCCACTGATTCGATGGTCGACCGGTGTAACGCCCCGATTTTTGTTAGATTTATTTAATCGAGTCAATTTAATTATTTTTGTTTGTATATTATTTTATTCTTTGTTTTTATTTGGTAAATATGTTATGTTTATCGTTATTAGGTTTTATCGAGTTTTGGGAATGTTTGCGAGGAATTGAGTGTAGGGGTATTTTGGTCATTTTGCTTGGTTAGATGTTATTGTTTTTCTTAAAATAGAAAAATAGAGATTAGAAAGAGAGAAAAAGAAGTTAAGAGAAATAGAGAGTGAGAAGAAGAAAAAGAGGAAAACTTGAAGTGTAAGAAATCGATTCAACCGACACTTCGAAGCACGATTAATCGGGTAAGGGTGCGAAACTCGGTTATTATATGCTTGTGTATGAATATGTATGTGTGTGTTTAAATGTTTACCTGTTTCTCATAGTTTTTCAATTATAGGTCGAAATGAGCAAAATGAATAGAAATCGATGTTTTCACAGTCGGAAATCGATATGAATCACGTAGTATGATCGTATTATATGTAGGAACATTGTTGATACTTGTTTTGATTGATTGAAAATGTTTTGGTTGGAGAAAGTTGGATTCTGGGGTTTTGGAAACATGTAACCCGCAGCAGAAAATTCTGCTTCTGATGCGTAACGTCGGGCGGCGCTTTGAGCGCCGGGCGACGCGAAACTTACGCCCCTGCAACGCTGGGCGAAAGTCAAGAGGCGCTGAGGGTTTTGCTTCTGTAACTTTTGGGTTTTTGACATGGAATTTACGACGCTATTTCGCCGGGCGAAGCACAGGCGAAGGGGGCACCGCCGGGCGCTCCTGGGAATTTTCAATAATTCTGTTTTCTTTAAAAATCCATAACTTTTGATCCGTAACTCGGATCGAGACGTTCTTGGTATCATTGGAAAGCTAATGAGATGTTATTTCTTATAAAAATGGTGTTGAAATTAGTGGCCGATTTAATTGTGTCAGGAGTTTGGAAACGTGTCGTTTTGTCGACTTTTACCGTCGTAATTGTGTGCGATTGATGTGTTATCATGTGATATGCTTTTGATATATATAACCTATAGCTTGTGTGTTGTTATATGATGTGAATGCATGTGATGAAATGTTGTGATGATGGTTTATGGCCTTACGGCAAATAAATGCATTGTTTTGGGTTTGATTGCAATGCATGATTAATGATGTTGAGATGGTTCACATGGTTATATATGTATATGCATTTGATTGTCATGAGTCCTTTGTATGCCAAGCATCATGATATGCATCTTGTGATGTCGTGTGCCCTTGTGGGGTGTGAGCGACGAAACGATTCCAGAGGGAATCTGCTGTAACGTTCATGTGCCTTATACAAAGAGGACCTAAAGCGACGTTATAGACGATCGTGTGCCTTATACAAAGAGGACCTAAAGCGATCGGGTCGTGTGCCTTATACAAAGAGGACTTAAAGCGATCCATAAACGTCGTGTGCCTTATACAAAGAGGACCTAAAGCGACGGGGAACATCGTTTGCCCGACGGGGAGTTACACTAAGTAACATGCGATGATTCCAATAATTCCTGAGTGAATTAATGATGAGAATGATGGATGGAATAGTACCCCATGCATAGAGTCGTTGTGTCGGTCTCTGTGCATTTGCATAAATCATGAATGGATTGATTATGTGTGGGAAATTGTGAATGGGATTGATGAGTTGACATATATATATTGGTGATAAATGTATTGAGCATGATTAATATGCCTTAGTGATGGATGCATGAATTATGAATGGTGTTGTTTTGTATTTGAGTTGTGGTATACGTCGTGGTGAGAATGTTTTTGCATGCGTATTTCATGTTATTACATAATTGTATGCAATTATATTATAATTGTGTTTCTCACCCTTCTGCTGTTTTGAATGCTCTACGAGGCATTGCAGATTAGATGCTGGAGGTTTTTTTTTGTGAAGCTTATGTCTTCATTCTTTTGTCAGTCGACTCTGATATGTGGCACCGGGTAGGACTTTTATGTGTATGACATACAAACTTTTATGTTTATATATGAGATTTCAGTTGCAGATTTTCCGCTTTTATTCTGTATCTGAATTGTGGGTGTTAGGAACTGAGTTCCCCTGTTTATGTTTCTACCTGATTGTTGCATATCTTTATGAGCAGGTTGTTATATTTCATTACTTTGATGTGACGCTCCCGTCTATGCCATAAATGATTTAATTATACTCTGATTATTTGTTACTGCTTTAATTACTCGGGGTATAGATTAGGGGTGTCACGTTAAGTGGTATCAGAGCCAGTCTGTGTCGGTCATTGTGACCAAGTTGTTTGTGGTGCGACAGTTGTGTTCTAGGGAGCTGATTGTTTAACCATAGTTACTGTTATTGGATATGAACAGAATATGGCTGGTAGGAATGATGCTGCTCTTGCTGCTGATATGCAAGCTATGGCTCAGGTTGTGCGGAATGCACCTAATCCTGGGGGGAATGATGAGTTCAGGAAGAACAAACCGCCTATCTTCAAAGGAAGATATGATCCTGATGGTGCTCAGATTTGGCTTAAGGAGATTGAAAGAATCTTTCGAGTGATGGACTGTGCTGAGGAACAGAAAGTGAGACTGGGTGCTCACATGTTGCAGGAGGAAGCTGATGATTGGTGGGTTAGTATGCGTCATGTGTGGGAAGCTACAGGTGAAGTTGTCACTTGGGCTTTGTTTAGTAGCGAGTTTTTGAGGAAGTATTTTCCTGAAGATGTTAGAGGGAAGAAAGAAATAGAGTTCTTGGAGTTGAAACAAGGTAACATGTCTGTTACGGATTACACTGCTAAGTTTGTGGAGCTTGTTCAGTTTTATCCACATTATGCTGAAGCCACTGCGGAGTTTTCCAAATGTGTGAAGTTTGAGAACGGGTTGCGTCCTGAGATCAAACAGGCAATTGGTCATCAAAGAATTAGGAGGTTTTCAGATTTGGTGGATGGTTGTAGAATTTATGAGGAGGATAGCAAAGCTCGTTCTACTCATTATAAGAGTTTGAACGAAAGGAGAGGAAAGAAACCGTTTCATGGTGGTCCTTATGTGGCACCAGCTGACAAGGGAAAGCAAAGGGCTAATTTTGATAAAAGGCCAGGTGGGGGAGGTATGTATAATCCTCCGAGATGTTTTAAGTGTGGTGACTTAGGACATCGTCAGTTTAAATGTAGGAAGGATATGAGGAAGTGTTCCAATTGCGAAGGTATAGGACATGTAGTAGCTGATTGCAAGAGGAATGTGGTGAAGTGTTTCAACTATGGTGAACCTGGTCATGTTAGTACGAGGTGTCCGAAACCAAAGCAAGCTCAAGATGGAGGGAAAGTATTTGCATTGGTAGGAGCTCATCCTACTAGTGCATATCGTCTGATCAGAGGTACTTGATTTATTAATAGTACGCCTTTAGTTGCTATTATTGATATCGGAGCGACTCATTCTTTTATTTTGTCCGAGTGTGTACGGCGTTTGGATCTTTTGTTGTCATCGATGGGTGGAGAGATGGTTATCGATACTCCAGCATTGGGGTCGGTAACTACTTCTCGGGTTTGTTTAGGTTATCCTTTGACCATTTATGGTAAGGATTTTACTATGAATTGAGTGTGTCTTCCATTGGAAGGTTTAGACGTAGTTCTAGGAATGAATTGTTTGCAGTTCAATCGAGTTCATGTCGATTGTTATCATAAGTTGGTAAGATTTCCTTCTCTTGAAGAAGACGAGGAATCGAGTTTCGTATCTACCAAAGGGTTGAAGGAACTTTTGGCAGATAAAGCTCAGTTGTTCGGGTTGTTTGCATCATTGACCGTGGATAGTCAAGTTGCAATTGATGTGTTTCCAGTCGTGTGTGATTTTTTGGAGGTGTTTCCGGAGGATATTTTTGATGTGCCGCCAGAAAGAGAGGTGGAGTTTTCTAAAGATCTAGTTCTTGGTACTAGACCTGTGTCTATGGCACCATATCATATGTCGACATCAGAGTTGGTCGAGTTGAAGAAGCAGTTCAATGAATTGTTAGAAAAGAGGTTTGTGAGGCCGAGTGTATCGCCTTGGGGTGCTCCAATTTTATTGGTGAAAAAGAAAGATGGAAGTATGCGATTGTGTGTTGATTATCGCCAGCTGAATAAAGTGACGATTAAGAATAAGTATCCTCTTCCGAGAATTGATGATTTGATGGACCAGTTGGTAGGTGCATGTGTGTTTAGTAAAATTGATTTGAGGCCAGGTTATTGTAGCGAGTGATTTTTGGATGTGGTTGCGAAGCACGATCGCTCTGGTACTACGGTTCGATTCATTTTTTATCCTATTAAAGCTGATGAAGGAGGGGAAATAGATGTCTCCAACTAACCCTGCTTGCATACTGAGATTAAACAGTCAAAACTGTTGGTTTACAGATGCTACAAAGATTCGGGGTTTCTCCTAGGTTTATTTTGTTGAGGAGGGGTGCTTTAGGCTATTGGTTAAGATGTTAGGATGGATATATATGAAAGTATGGGATTTTGGGTTTTTGTTTAGTGTGCTCGCTAAGATTTTTCTTTCAATCTTATGCCTACGTATTCCCGTTTACCGAAACAGGGAAATCAGAGCGTTCATAGTTCCTCCTATTCTATGGGAGGAAATGGTTGTTTTGGTGTCTTGTTCAAAGCCCAAGACGTGAAGCGAAAGGTGGTTTGTATCTTGTTCAAAGCCCAAGATGTGAAGCTAAAAGGTTTATTTGTATCTTGTTTAAAGCCCAAGATATGAAGCTAAAAGTGTTGACCTTAGAGAGAATTTGTAATCTCTAAAGAGGGGTTTGTCTATTACGACTGTTTATAAAGGAGAATTACTTTAACCGGGATTGGTGAATTCGGCAATGCCATAATTTCCTTTATAGGGGATTTCAACCTGAAGGAGAAGACTTTAACTCAGTGTAGAGTAATGCCATCTTTCCTTAGGAATTTCTCATACTAAAAGAGGGACATTGGCATGGATGTAGATGATCCAGAGGCTTGCCGCTTACAGCGATTAGATGAAGGGGAAAGAGTTGTTGATGTTTGTGTACTGTGAACGAGGCACAACTTTGATGCTAAAAGGTTAATTGGATCAACCAGTGGTTTTCTTATACAAAGCCTAAGAGAAGGCTATTATGTGTCTCGTACAAAGCCCGAGAGAGAGGCTAAAAGGTTTTTGACTTAACGAGGGAATCTTTTGGTATCTCGTATAAAGCCCGAGATGGAGGCTATTTGACTCAACAGGAGAGTTTTTTTGTATCTCGTATGAAGCCCGAGATGGAGGCTGAAATTTGTTTGGCTCAAATAAGAACCTTTTTGTATCTCGTATAAAGCCCGAGATGGAGGCGAAAGGGGTGATTGACTCAACGAGGGAGTCTTTGTATCTCGTACAAAGCCCGAGATTGAGGCTAAAGGTTGTTTGACCCCGTTGGGGGGAATCATTGTACAAAGCCCAAGAGAGAGGCTAACTTCACGGGAGAAGGATCATTATACAAAGCCTAAGAGGAGGCTATGGCAACTGTTCAGTTAAGTGACAGGTCCAGTATACTGATTTTTAAAGAGAAAATCAGTTCTTATATGAGCAACACTGTACTCGAGGATTTGATTCAAGAATCCGGGTTATTCCTGTTCTTTAAGGAAGTGAAAAATCTGAAGGGCATTGAGATTGTCCGAGTCTACGGGTTTTCTTCCTATTTAACGAAGGGGTCACTTGAGAATGTCTTTGAGACTCAAGGAGATTAGACTGTCCAAGTCTAGAGTGTCATCTTTTGTACTGTGCTTTGAGAAACAGTAGTAGACTCAATGAAAGGACTGTTCTATGCAGATGACTAATTTTTGTTCCTATACCTCTAGGAGGTCGTTGGGACAATTTGTATGAAGCCCAAGAGGAGGCTGGAAACTTTTAAGAAGCCGACGGGTCGTTGTACTAAGCCCAAGAGAAGGCTATCATTCCCGGAGGAAGATATCATTATACGAAGCCTAAGAGGAGGCTGTGAATACTTCTAAGAAGCCGTAGGGTCCTTGTACTAAGCCCAAGAGGAGGCGGGGCTGCTTTTAAAAAGCCTTTGGGACCTTGTACTAAGCCCAAGAGGAGGCCGATGCTTTTAAGAAGCCGATGGGTCCCCAAACCCCAAGAAATTCAAGACAGGCTATTCACAAGGAATAGATCAAGCCAGGAAAGTTCGAGAATTTGGAAGAAACTCAAGAGATGCCATTCACAGAGAAAAGATCATCTCTGGGGAGTAGAGTTTCTTCACAAGTGCTTTTAAGAAGCCTGTGGGTCCCCAAACCCCGAGAAGTTCAAGACATGCCATTCACCGAGAATAGATCAAGCCAGGAAAGTCCGAGAATTTGGAAGAAACTCAAGAGATGCCATTCACGGAGAAAAGATCATCTCTGGGGAATAGAGCTTCTTTGACAACTTCTACGAGTGGCAGTCTATGAAAGGGTTCACCGAGAATGCTGCCTTTCATATCTCCATATTGTTTAACCCCAAGAGGAGGGAAGACTGTGTCTGGCAATCCTATGGGGATCTAGTTTTGACTATTTAAGAGTGATCAACGGGCTTAATGCTAGACGTAGTTGCCGGGGAAACTCTAAATATCTATACTATTATTACACAGTTGATATGAGTTTATGAAAGAAGACTTACAGCGAAACAACCCCAAAATACAGTTATATGTATATGAAAGCGGTAAATGAAAGCAATAACCACTTACTCGGTTGTAGAGCTTCCATGCTGTTTGGTTAGTTGTTCAACAAAGAAACATTGAAAACAACGATATATTCAAAATCAAAGGAGAAAGTGCTTTGAAAAAGAAAGATTTGGGGCTTACAGCTCAAGGAGAGGCCCAGGGTTTTATCATTGAGCGCACTGTTTGAATTGGTACAGAGGGACTTATACAAGTGACTGTGGCCCAAAAATTGTTTTCTGTACAAAGGGATGGGTCTTACACTCTCTCAATAGGCCCAAAAAGTTTAAAGAAAAAGAGTGGGGCTTATAACACGAGGGTAGGCCCAGATGATATTTCCGTTTGATATGGCGATCCCGCAGAGATTTTTTGTTAACGCAGAGGGACGTATACAATAAGTGAGGCCCAAAATGATTTTGGTTAAAAGGGGGTTGGGTCTTACACTCTATTAGAGGCCCAAAAGTTTTGAATGGGTCTTATAGCTCAAGGAGAGGCCCAAAAGGTTATTTTTCAAAAGGCGACGATCGCGCCGTTTGTTTTTTACGGTATCGGGACTTATACAATACACTGAGGCCCAAAAATGGTTTGGTCAAAAAAAGGATTGGTTCTTACACTCTATTAGAGGCCCAAGAGTTTGTTTTGAAAATGATTTATGAGGGTTGAATTAATCCAAAAACCCTAATTTGTTTTCAAAATTTGTTTTAATTGAATAAAAATTCAATTAAAATGATCAAAATTGTTTAACATATGGAAAACAAATTCTGATCTTGGATTAATGCTTCGAAAATTAAGTATTGACCTACAAAATAATTAGAAAGCATTAAAAGTTGCAAGATTAAGGTGGAAAAAATATTTTAAATGTAAAAAACAATTAAAACATTAATTCTTTGCAAAAATATCAATTATACAAAATAAATAATATTTTGGAATTTTTTGGGAAAATAAAATATTTTAACATTTTTGTGAATTATTAAAAAAAGAATCAACTCAAAATCATTAAAACTCAGAGAGAAATTAATTTTTGAATCAATTAAATAAAATCACAAAATTCAAATATTTGAATTTATGAAAATGGCGCCAAGAACATGGACCAAGAACACGCGCGTTTTCTGTCTTGCCCAAATTTGCATTTTCTATCCAATCTCACTGAATACTTGATTATATCATGCAATCCACATATCAATATGCTCGTCTCAACCTCACGATCATGTTTATGACAATTAATTTTATCTAAATTAAGCATAAAACAAGAAATCACGATAAATCCTTATGAACCCTAATTTCTGCATGAAGGCTGGGATTATTAATACACGATTCAAACAAAGTAATTACTTGAGGGGAAACATTCCATGCATGATTATGAACATTTGGCAAAAGTATTGTGCGAGACAATATGCATAGATTGAGAGATGACCAAGTTTAAGCTTACCTCTAGGTCGTGACAGCAAGAGCAAATTGATTTCTGAGTAGGAGGTCTTACAGGTGACTTGTGATGATCTGAACAGCTTCCCTACACCTTATGGAGTGTGTTTGAATGCTTGGACTTGACTGAGAATGGCTGGATCACTTCATGGCATCGCAAATGCACTTTGGTTAAAACCTTGAGCAATTGACTGGTGATTCTGATAAATCAGTGTTCCAGTTGTTGTTTAAGTGTTTGATCAGCTCACATATGATGTATATGAGGTGTGTGTGTGATTGGTTTGAGTGGAATTGATCTCTAATGAAAAACCCGATAGTGACTTGCTAAGAAAGGCATTTTTGAGAGTGAGAAGTGGTTTTTGAAAAAGGCAAGTGTTGTAGGCCTTTTGTGTACTTAAACTGATCACAATTGAGCTCTATTTATAGTAGAGCAAGTTTGTTTTGGGATCCACAGTGAATGGCAACTGCAGCAGGTGTTTGTTCAATGTTGGCCAATGGAAATCCAAGTCTCCTCTAGCCATTGACTAGAGGTTAGGGCACAGGGCTGTGGTTCCCTTGGTCTTGGATAAGTCTTGACTGAATTCAGTTGCAAATGGCTCAGTCCATGCCACCTTGATGCTTCCATTGAATGCTCCAATCCAAAATTGGAGTCTTGTCCCTATTTTGGCCATTCTAGGTTCAACATGCTATTTCTTGTTCGAAAGACTTTGGAGGCTTGGCTCAGTGATTGTCCCCTTTAGATTCAATCCTCAGAGGTGTCCAAGTGGATAGGAGCATTTGGATTTGGCTAATTTTGGCAAATCGAGCAAAAATGCAAATTCTACCTTGCCTTGGAAGATTTCAGCAAGGCAACTTTCCAATGTCATATCTCATGACTCAAATGGAATTTGGTAATGTTCTTGGCCATTTTGGAAAGCCCTTACATGATACAACAATTGTTTGAACATGTTTGGTTTTGATCTCTTTTGAATCCAAGTGAAAAATCCCCCTACATTTGGCAAAAAGTAGGGTAAAATCTGACTTAGTGAAATTTTCACTAAGTGTTGGAACAAAGTGACTTTTCTGGATTTTGATCACTCCATAACTCAAAATCCACAATGAATTGGAATTAGGTCTAGTTGAAGTTTTTGTAGAGGGCAATGAGATCTACAAATCAAGCCTTGGATGGGAGAAAATGACTTTGTGGTTTAGGAGTTATGACCCTCCAAAGTTGGTACCCTAGCCACTTTATTTTTAACTTAGAAAATTTTCTAAGTTTTTTATGGTTACCCCTTTTACAAGTTACCCAACTTTTCTTGATTTTTCTTGATGAATGATGATTCAAATCATACATTAACATCATTTTAGGCTTAAAAATCAATTTTGGTGAAAAATCTCAAAAAGTCAAAGTTGACTTTTGTGCACAGTTGACTTTTTATCAGATGAATTGCAAACTGTGCAATTCTTCATGAAATCATGTCCTTGACCTAAATCAAACTTGAAGGACATGTTCCATGGGTGTCATAGGGTATATTGATGCATGTCATAGGGCTTGGGAGCATGTCCTGGTCAAAAGTCAAAGTTACAGTTGACTTTTTCCTTAAAACCCTAATTGTGGTGCAGATGAAATTGAGACTTGTTGCTCAAGCTTCTTGGATTAATCCATTGTTCCAAATGGATCAATTTAGTTCATTAGAGACCCTCAAACCCTCTCTTGAGGTCTTGGCTCATGTTTTGCCCTAAAAGTCAACTTATGGGTGAATTAGGTCAAGATACCCTAATTCCTGATTTTTGATGAATGCATCCCCTGAGGCAAAATTGACTTGATGATTGGGTCCATGAGGTTCCATGGAGTATATTAGGATAGGTTTTGGATCATTGGCTTGTACCCAGATGAAAATTTTCCATCTGGAGGCCCTGGTCGACCAAAACCCTAATTTGGTGACACTGTCGATCATGAGACTTAATCCACCTAGAAGGGAGCAGCCTTGTGCTTAATCCTTGAAGTGGGAGTCCTTTTGATCCATTATGGATGTTTGAGAGGTTAGACAAGTTGAAGATCATGTCATTCCTTGATTGATCCTTTGTCTAAGCACTCAGAGAGGGCTTGAAACCCTAATTTGATTGTAGTGAATGCTCACCCATCTTTGGGGAGACTGATGAAGTATGTTGGTTCCTCCATATTGTGATGATGATTTGCACAATGATGGGAAATCCTAGTGGTCAAAATTTGGGGTATGACAGATGCCCCTATTTAATCTTCTTGGACATGAAGGTGTGAATGATGAAGGCATTCGGGCATTCGGGGTGTAAGAGGATTAAATATCGGAATACTCAAAATTTTGATGGCGGTTATGAATGGAAGATCACATTCATCTTCTTTTACTAAGCAATGATGCTTAGAAAAGGTAAACTTCCCCTCGATCCTGGTCTTCAGCCAAGGAACTGGTCTCAGTTTTCTTAAATAAACTTCCCCTCGATCCTGGTTTCCTACCGAGGAGCTGGTCTTAGTTTTTGATGTAAACTTCCCCTCGATCCTAGTTTCCTACCAAGGAACTGGTCTTAGTTTCTGATGTAAACTTCCCCTCGATCCTGGTTTCCTACCAAGGAACTGGTCTTAGCTGATGTAAACTTCCCCTCGATCCTGGTTTCCTACCAAGGAACTGGTCTAAGTTTCTTTTGTCAATAAACTTTATTGACAAGGGACGCTATGCGTAGCGGTTCTCCTCAAACTTCTCGCCGAATTTTCCTGGGGAGATACCAATTGAGTGGAAAAAGTTTTGATGTCAGACTTGCTGGGGAACCTAGTCATCTGAGTTGTAAAGGTGTACAAACTTCTCTGTTGGAGATGCCATTTGTTGACTCTACTTGGGGAATGCGAGTCCCTTGAGAGACTGCATTCGCTTGGGGTCTTTACATCATACTTTTCTCGGAGATCTTCTCGGAGAAATGCCATATGATGTGATCCAATTTTGAGGTGCCGATGACCTTTTCATTAGTGGGTTTTTCGGAGAAAAACTGCCGTACTGCCGAATCTCCGATTTAGGAGGCTTTCTCTCGGGATTTTCTTTAATCCGGGAAAACAAGGATATCCTCTTCGATGGCGAAGAATGATGTTAACTGAGGGCTCTCTGGTCTTTCAGAGGTTCAAGTTATCAAAGTGGTCGAGGACCCCACTTCAATCCCGAAATAAAACTGGAGGAGAGAGAATGTTCAGACGTAACACTTCCTGACGAGGAAAGGGCTGACAACTCGATTGAGATGACTTTTATCACTAGGGGACAAAGCCGACTAGAGTGATAGTGATGCAATATGAAATGTGAATGCAAATCAATAATGCAATGATGCATGTATGTTTATGCTGACAAAACTGACGCAACATAAAAACTGACAGGTGAACACGACTGGATACTCGGACATCGCGGGGCGAAGAAGTACCGTTGGTTCAAAATCGCAATTCCACCTTGCTTAGGAGAGATAGTCCCTGTTGGGAGCTATGTTGATCGGGCTTAGGAGATGAGAACTCGGACGAGGCGTGTCAGACGAAACAAGGTCTCTGACACAGTTGACCCCTTCATTCAGGCGTACTGAGTTAGAAGGAGTACTTCGATTCTGCAATTTGAGGTTCGATTACTTCTGGAGAAGCGACCGATGTTCTTCTGATGTTCAACAGTCAAAAGAAATTGTCGTCTTTATTAAAAAGCAGAAAAAGTTTTAACAAGTAAATTCATTTTTGTTTTATTTCAAGAATTGTTAATCATGTTAACAACGTCGTTCTGTAAAGCTAAAACAAATAAGAATTACAAACAAAAGCACAAGGGCTCAAATTTTATTGATAAGATGGAGATCAGCCAGACGCGTGATTCCAAAGAGTATTTACAAAGTTAGAAAATGGTAATTTACAGGGAAAAGGGCTACGTTGAAACATAACAACGACTATCCTTCGACCAACTTTGAATTTGGGGCATCCTGAGCTTCTGTCGAAGATGACCTTGACTGGAATTTTCTGACAGATAATGTAACTGCTGCTGCTGAGGGATTTGCCTCTGTTGAACATAGTTACTTGCCATTATCCCTAATTTTTGCCTGGATTGTACTGTGATGTTTCCAATCCAACGGGATGATTTTTTCCTTTTTATGTCTCTAACTTTTGCCTGGACCGCCCTTTCGGGTTCTCAATCCACCGAGACGTTTTTCTTTAGTTTAGGCGAAGTATTTCTTAACTACATCAACATTCGTGGGGTAGGCAAATTCCTCTCCGTCCATGGTTGCAAGTCTCAAGGCGCCGCCTGAGAAAGGTTTCGTGACCACATAGGGGCCATCATAATTCGGAGTCCATTTACCTCGCGAATCAGTGAGAAATGATTGTATCTTTTTGAGCACGAGGTCTCCTTTTCTGAAGACACGAGGACGAACCTTTTTGTCAAACGCCCTCTTCATTCTCTGTTGATACAGCTGACCATGGCATGGCGCCGTGATTCGCTTCTCCTCGATCAGATTCAGTTTGTCGTGTCGACTTTGACACCATTCAGCTTCTGAAAGCTTAGCTTCCATCAATACCCGGATTGATGGGATCTCTACTTCTATGGGGAGCACTGCTTCCATGCCATACACTAGAGAGAAAGGGGTTGCCCCTGTTGAAGTGCGGACAGATGTGCGATAACCGTGAAGAGCAAAGGGTAGCATTTGGTGCCAATCTTTGTAGGTTACAACCATCTTTTGAACGATCTTCTTGATGTTCTTATTGGCCGCTTCTACCGCTCTGTTCATCTTGGGTCGGTAGGGAGATGAGTTATGATGTTCAATCTTGAACTCTGCGCACAACTCTTTCATCATCTTATTGTTTAAGTTAGATCCATTATCAGTAATGATCTGGCTCGGAACACCATAACGGCAGATGATATTATTTCTGATAAATCGGACCACCACTTGTCGGGTTACGTTGGCGAATGACGCTGCTTCGACCAACTTGGTGAAGTAGTCAATGGCTACCAGGATGAACCGATGTCCGTTTGAAGCTTTGTGCTCAATCAAGCCAATCATGTCGATTCCCCATATGGAAAAAGGCCATGGGGAAGAGAGAACTTTGAGATGTGATGGCGGTACATGAATTTTGTTGGAGTATATCTGACACTTGTGACACCTCCTCATGTACTTGTAGCAGTCGGATTCCATGGTCAACCAGTAGTACCCTGCTCTTAAAATTTTTCTCGCCATTGTGTGTCCATTGGCATGAGTGCCAAAGGACCCTTCATGAATTTATTTCATAAGCATGTCTGCTTCTGGTCTGTCTACGCATCGGAGCAAGACCATGTCAAAATTTCTCTTATAGAGAGTGTCACCGCTCAGGAAGAACCTTCCAGCCAATCTTCTGAGGGTTTTTCTGTCCTTCCTTAGTGCCCCAGATGGGTACTGTTGTTTCTGAAGGAAGCATTTGATATCGTGGTACCAAGGATTTTCGTCTATGACTGCTTCAACCGTGAAGACGTAGGCGGGCTGTTCAAGGCGCATTATGTTGATCTTAGGTAAGTCGTTCCATTGACCTACACTAATCATGGAAGAGAGAGTGGCTAATGCATCAACCATGTGATTCTCCTCACGAGGGATATGATGAAACTCAACTCTGTTGAAGAAAGGTAACAACCTTCTTGCATAGTCTTTGTAAGGAATCAGTCCTGATTGGTATGTGTTCCAATCTCCTTTTATCTAATTGATAACCAAGGCTGAATCGCCGTATACGTCCAAGTTTTTTATCCTTAAATCAATTGCTTCTTCGAGACCCATAATACAAGCTTCGTATTCGGCCTCGTTGTTTGTACATTTGAACGTAAGTCTGGCAGTGAAAGGAATGTGGGTACCCTGAGGGGTAACAATGATCGCCCTAATTTCGTTTCCATAATGATTAACTGCTCCGTCAAAGATTAGTCCCCATTGGGAACCTGGTTCTGGCCCTTCACTGGGTAACAGTTCATTGCAATCTTTCATTTTTAGATACATAACATCTTCGTCTGGGAAGTCAAACCCGATTAATTCCTGATCGTCAATCGGTTGATGAGCCAAATGATCGGCTAAAATACTTCCCTTAACGGCTTTCTGAGCGTGGTACTCTATGTCATATTCTGATAACAACATCTGCCAACGGGCAATCCTTCCCGCAAGAGAAGGTTTTTCGAAAACGTATTTGATTGGATCCATTTCGGAGACCAACCAAGTAGTATGGCGAATCATGTATTGACGTAGACGTTTGGCTGCCCAAGCCAAAGCGCAACAAGTTTTCTCAAGCATCGTGTACCGAGTTTTGCAGTCGGTGAATTTCTTGCTCAAATAGTAAATGGCAGACTCTTTCCTTTTGGTTTCGTCTTGTTGGCCAAGTACACATCCCATTGAGTCCTCTAAGACTGTGAGGTAAATGATCAGTGGCCTTCCTTCCACTGGAGGTGATAGAATCGGAGGATTCAACAGATATTCCTTGATACTATCGAAGGCGGTTTGACAATCTTCTGTCCAAACGCAATCCTGGTTCTTTTTGAGTAATTTGAAAATCGGCGCACACGTGGCAGTCATAAGGAATATGAACCTGGAGATGTAGTTCAAACGTCCCAGGAATCCTCTGACTTGTTTTTCAGTTTTCGGAGAAGGCATTTCTTGAATGGCCTTGACCTTGTCAGGATCAACCTCAATTCCTTTCTGGCTGACGATGAACCCTAAAAGTTTCCCTGAACGGAGACCGAAGGTGCACTTGTTGGGATTCAAGCGGAGTTTGTACTTCCTCAAACGCTCGAATAGTTTTGACAGGTGGGTCACATGCTCCTCTTCTGTCTTAGATTTTGCAATCATATCATCGACATATACCTCGATTTCTTTGTGTATCATGTCATGAAAAAGAGTAGTCATGGCCCTTTGATAGGTTGCCCCGACGTTCTTTAAACCGAACGACATTACCTTGTAACAAAAGGTGCCCCATGGGGTAATAAACGAAGTTTTCTCCATGTCTTTCGGCGCCATTTTGATCTGGTTATAGCCCGAGAATCCATCCATGAAGGAGAAAATTTTGAACTTTGTTGTGCTGTCTACCAGCATGTCAATGT
Source organism: Lathyrus tuberosus (assembly GCA_022829125.1). Taxonomy (NCBI): domain Eukaryota; kingdom Viridiplantae; phylum Streptophyta; class Magnoliopsida; order Fabales; family Fabaceae; genus Lathyrus; species Lathyrus tuberosus. The sequence continues at coordinate 1,012,523 of JALAZF010000497.1, forward strand.
GTGGTAAAGGAAAGTCGTCCTTTGGACTAGCCTTGTTCAGGTCCCTGTAATCAACACACATTCTGACATTTCCGTCCTTTTTGGGAACAGGTACGATGTTGGCTAACCATTGAGGATATTCAGATGTGGTGAGGAAACCCACGTCAATCTGTTTCTGTACCTCCTCTTTGATTTTGATGGCCATGTCCGGGTGAGTGCGTCTCAACCTTTGCTTTACTGGCGGGCATTTCGATCTCAACGGTAAGTGATGTTCCACGATGCTGGTATCCAACCCTGGCATATCCTGATAGGACCAAGCGAATACATCGGGGAATTCTTTGAGAAGCTTTATCAAACTCTCTTTGGCAGTTGGACTGAGCAGTGCCCCAATCCTGATTTCTTTTCTCTCTTTTTCTAAACCCAAGTTTACCGTTTCCAACGGCTCTTTGTGAGGTTCAATGGACCTTTCCTCTTGTCTGAGTAGTCGAGAGATCTCTTCTGGAATTTCGTTGTCAACTTCTTCTTCAGCCCCAAATGCCGGGAACTCAAAGTTGGGAGAAGGCATCGGATCATATGTTTCAAAGGGGTTTAAAACAAGCAATTTGCATGACGTGATGATTCGTGTTTAGAAGAGATAGAGAAAATGCAAGAGTGTGCAGTGTATTTATTTTACTGCTTGTTTTTATTTTTAATTGTTTTTTAGGATTACCATTTTCTGAAAAAGCAAAAAGAGAAAACAACAATTAATGCGGAAATTACAGAACGACGTTATTTTATTAATGAACAAGTCGATCCTTGAAACTACAGCCCTATAAAACAAAACTCTGTCGCTTTGGGCGAAGCGAAGAGGGAAAATTTACAGAAAGTGAGCCCTATCAAAACATCCGTTTCACCTGGGCAGGGTGAAAGGTTAAAGATGGCAATTACTTTGACTGATGAACGATCTTCGGAACATCGACAACAACCCGTTAGCGGCGAACTCCTCGGTGAATCACAAAGTCTGGCACCTTCCTTGATTTGTCTTCAGAAATAACGCTGATTTCTGGTGGAGCAGGATCATTGGAATCTGTCTCCCAGGCAGAATTGTCGTAGGAGAATTCCTCAGTTGCATTTTGCATAGTTTTTGTGCTCTCAGCTGTATCTCCCCATCCAGTAGGCTGGATGTATTCGAACCTGATACGAGAGCTTTCGGGAGCGGTGTACTTGACCATGAAGTCAAACTTTCCACTTGGTTGTCCCAGGGTGTCCCACACTTCTTTAGAACTGGAGGAGTCATCTCTCTCGATGACGTTAACCTAAGGAAAAGCGTAGTTGATGAATTTAAGTCCTGCAAACGTTGCAAATTCATCTTCATGTTAAGTAGTTTCTGAATGACCTGAGTGTTGATCCCATGACATGGAGGGGACACAGGTATTCTGTTCGATGACGGACAGCTGATTTTCATTGTTCGGCTGACTCTCTTGCCCCAAGTTTCCTGGGTAAGGCTGCCACATTGGTAGACCATCCATTGGGCCATAGTAATTGTGGTCAAAGTTGTCTTTCATCAGAGTGTCCTCCTCTAATGAATTTGGCGGAGCATGGCATCCTTCTGGATCACAATCCCCGTATATCATTTCGACATCTGACCTGGGTATAAATCTCGGACTCTGTGCGGGATAGCAAAATGGTATAGGCACCTCTTCTTGAGACATATAATCGTCCTCGTTAAGGTAGGACCTCCATTCTTCATCTGTGTCGGAGGGATCTTCCTCATTGATAGCATGTACTGCTTGAGACACTGGGTGAAGAAAACCTCCACTGTGGAAGAAATTTTGAAGGGGATGAAGACTTTCATTGTTGGCAGCTGTCCGGGTGCAGGTTGCAGAAAAACCAAGACCCTTCTTTATTTTATTGTCACTAGGAATGACAAGCTGTCCCCATCCGATTGTATCGGTACTCTCGACTGCTTTGATAGCATCTTTCTATGAGGAAATCGAGGTTCCTCTTTGAACTGATTGTTCTTGCTTACCGACAGTGCTTGGGACCCAATAACCTCCTCGGGTTCTATACCAGTAGACGATGACAAGTTGCTTACAAGCAAGGCTTGTTCCCCGCAGACTGTGACAAGTTGATCGTTCTTGACGAACTTTAGCTTTTGGTGGAGGGTCGAAGTGACCGCTCCAGCCTGATGTATCCAAGGTCTTCCTAATAAACAACTGTACGTTGCCCGGATATCCATGACCTAGAAAGTGACTTGGAAAGTGTGAGGACCGATAGTTATGGAAAGATCAACTTCGCCGATAACTGTTTTTCTGGATCCGTCGAACGCTTTGACGACGACCTCGCTGATTCTCATCGGAGGGCCTTTGAATGATAATTGCATCAAAGTGGACTTCGGCATAACATTCAGGGCTGACCCTGTGTCTACCAGTACACTGGCTAAAGCATCGTCCTGGAAGTTGACTGTGATATTGAGCGCCATGTTATTACGGCGACCCTCTTCGGGTAATTCCTCATCACTAAATCCCAAATTATTGCAGGAAGTGATGTTAGAGACAATGTTATCAAACTGTCTGATTGTTACATCTTGTTCAAAAAGGCTTGCTCCAAGACTTTCTGTAGAGCCTCCCTGTGGGCTTCTGAACTGAGTAACAGTGATAATACCGAGATCTTTGAAGGAGTTTGTAACAGTTGATCCATAATGTTGTATTCACTCCTTTGGATGAGCTTCAGCATCTCATCATTATTTTTCGAAAGGTCGGGATTACTGGATTGACCGACTGGTGGATCAGGAGTTTTCGTCTGGAGTTCCTTTTCCTTGTTAGGTTCTCCAACTCCTCGGTTGAAGATTCTACAACTCCGTGTTACACGACTGATGTCTGCAATATTCACGACGGAGGGTAATGGAACTTCCTTTCCATTTTCAACTGTCGTTGCACCGTATTTGTAAGGGATAGCCTTAGTTGATTCATACGGTGTTGGTCCCGGCAGATAGATGACTATGGGAACCTTCTGATTTTTCTAACCATCATAATTAATCTCGATCCGTTCCCGGTTGGGAACTTTAGATTCATCAAGTTGAGGGATAATGGCAAAAATATCCCTGGTCCTGTGATGACCAGAGATCATGACAACATCCTCAACTTGCTCGGCAAGGTAGTTCGGCGTCCAGTTGATAGGTCCAGAACCCGAATATGGACGAATTTCTCCACGATCTACCTGACCCTGAAGAGCTGCTCTCACAAAGTAACACCCTTGGTTACTTTCCGAACAGACGCCGCAACGTTCATAGTTGTGTGGTGGCACCTGGCCACGCCCACTTTGAATACAATGTAACCTCACTAGGTTAGCTTCCATAGATCGGACATCCTGACTCTGACGCCGAGTAGGATTCCTGTTGCTGATACTAATTTGCTGAGTATCTTCATCCATATAAATTGGCATCCACCAGTGATTTAACAAGTGCTGAAGTGCCTCCTGGACAAGGGTACAACCTCGATCGTTTTCGCAACCTGCCTTACAGCTTTGATAGTCATGTGATATTAGGAATCTGAGTTGGACCTGTTCAGCATGTAACTCTACCAGGTTGGTATTCATCACGCGAATATCGAAGATCTGAACCATGTTGATTTGATAGGAGTTCCTATCATGGTAGTCTTGGATCCATCCAAGATCCATCTGACGCTGGAGGGCCTCATGTATGAAAGAGCATCCCTGTTTGTTTACCGAGCAAATCAGACAGGAACTATAATCGTGCCGCGGCAGATTATGATACTGGCTTTGCCTTGAGTGCATTGCCACCAGATTGACATTCATTGCACGGATATCGTGGTTCTGAATGATGTTAGAATTCGTGTAAACCATGTTAACTCCACGAACTCGGTGCTCTTGGATCCATCCGAAATCCATCTATTCCTGTAGAGCTGCTTGCACCACAGAACATCCTTGGTTGTCTTTAGAGCAGATATCACACTGGTGATAATTATGAGTTGGCACATGGCCATATCCACTCTGTCTACAATGCATCTTGACCAAATTGGTTTTCAACAAGAGTACATCATGAATTTGATAGACATCATTAGTCTCTCCTTCTATCAAATTGACTGCAGCCTTCTCGTGTTGAGGCAGCGGGTTGGTGAGAACATTAGGATTTGTATCCTTGAAGGATAAGATCCTGCTCCTAACAAGTTTTTGCACGTCGGACTTGAAATTGAGACAAGTCTCTATGTTATGCCCTGAACCTCCTTGATGATAAGGGCAAGTTTGATCCACCTTAAACCAAAAAGGTGGATTTTCCAGTACTGTAAGAGGAGATTTAGTCTGAATGTGCCCCTTAGCCAGTAGTAATGGAAACAGCTCTCCGTACGACACGAGTATAGGATCAAACCCTGGTGGCCGTGTTGTACGGTTGTTGTTATATGGAGGACGAGCCTGCTGAAGAGGCTGTTGTGTCCTTTGTTGATCAGGTTGGCTCTGCACAACCTGAGGTTGATACGTAGGAACAAGCGCAGGGTTGATAGCAGGAGTCACAGCTGCTACCGGTTGATAACGTCGCCTTTGCTTTCCGAGAGAGATATTCCCAATATCTTGCTCTTTTTTCTTAGGGAGAGCACTACCATATTTTTTAGTACCGCTCGTCGATCCAGTGTCTTTTACCAAACGTCCTTCTCGGACGGCTTCCTCAAGATGTACGCCCATGCCGACCATTTCGGTGAAATCACTGGGCGCACTGGCAACCATTTGGTCATAGTAAAATGAGCTTAAGGTCTTTAAGAAGATCTTTGTCATCTCTTTTTCCTTAAGAGGTGGAAAAATTTGAGCGGCAATCTCACGCCACCTTTGAGCATACTCCTTAAAGGTTTCCTTGTCCTTTTGCGACATCGATCTGAGTTGATCTCTGTCGGGTGCCATGTCCAAATTGTATTTGTATTGTTGAACGAAGGCAGTGCCAAGATCTCTGAATGTGCTGATCGTGGCACGGTTTAAACCCATCTACCATTTAAGTGCGGCACCGGTTAAACTATCCTGAAAGTAGTGAATCAATAGGTCCTAATTCTCCATCTGAGCTGACATCCGCCGAGCGTACATCACCAGATGGCTTTGAGGGAAAGAGTTACCCTTGTACTTTTTAAAGTCGGGCACTTGAAATTTGTGCGGGACTTTCACATTTGGGACCAAGCAGAGATCTGCGGCGTCCTTTCCAAATAAATCCTGACCGCGAATGGCTTACAGTTCCTTCTACACTTCCAAGAACTGCTCCTGGAATTCCTCCATTCTATCAATAATAGTTTCCTTCTTACCAGAAGGTGTCTATGGAATCTGTCCTTCCGGGACAGTGTGCACCACAAGGGGTGGTACCGTGACTACGGTAGTGAGTCTTGGCGTCTCCCAAATTTATAACCTTCAGGAGTCTTCAGTATGCCCTTGGCATCTTCGCTTTCCCAAAGTTTGTAACCTTCAGCCCCAGCGGCTTCTGTTGTGATTCCCTGATCTTCAGTGATCGGCGGAACATATCCTTCCGGGATATAGTTAACAGGCATGCCCCAAGGACGATCTTTCGGCATCTAATACCTAGGATCATACTTCTCCACTATGGGCATTGAGGTGATTTCTGATATCATAGTTCTTTGTAGTTGAGCTTCTGCCATGGCTTGCATGTCGTTACGAAGCTTTCTCATATCCTCTCTCAGAGCGTCGATCTCTTCTTTCTACTCTCTGTTTTCTTCCTCAAGATCATCCATCTTTTTCTGACGATTGGCCCGAGTATTATACGAATGAGACAGTTTGACTCTAGAACCGAGACACAAACGTGAGATTCGTAGATAAGAAGAATACGTGATGTAAGAATGATGAATGCAATGATTATATTAATTGTTTTTGGTTTAATCAAAATAAACTTCGACAATTAGATTGTAAATATCAAACGGTGGGGAAACCCCTTTTTATTGAAATTCAAAGGATTACAGAAATGGAAATACAGTAGATTACAAGGTGCAGAAACAAAAACCTAAACTAATGGGTCCTGAGTCCTCTCTGAAGAGAAATCGGGTGCTGATTCTAGTATCTTCCATTTCTTTGACCGGGGCTCTTGAGCCGTTGTCGGGTTGTCATTCCTTTGCCAGGTGAAAGGAGCGAGCAAATTCCTTTGGTCATCCTGATTTTCTACAGCATGTTGCTCCAAAATCTCAATTAGAGTATCTTTATCATTTAGTAATTGTTGTATTTTGATGCACTCTACGTCGAAGGTGCGGTACTTGTTCTTCCAAGACCTTCTCTCCTGTTGAACTTTGTTGAGAGCAACCTGAAGCTTTTCAGTTTCCGTCATGAAGTACATGACAGATTCCCTCAGCGGAAGAATTCCGTAATGAGGATAAGGAATTTTTAGCTTGAGAGCTCTAGTTTGTACCCAATGGAGGTAAGGCTCCACCGAGACACAGTCTGGTTTTCCCAGAGACTCTCGTCCTTTCTTATGAACATGTTTCCAAGCTTGCACTATTTCCGTCTTTAGTGCTCAGTCGTTTTCTCCTTCCTTGAAGAAAATACCTTCCAGATGAACACCCCGTGGGACGTGTCTCATCAGGTATCCAAACTGACGGCGAACCAACACCGGATGATAGTTGATTCCTCCCTTAGTTCCTATAAGGGGTACGTTGGGGAAGTTTCCACAATGATCAATGATCCTGATTCCATCATAGATCCTATTACACCAATCAATATCAGAGTTAGTAAGAGACATGATCTTCTGCGACCAACGTAAGTCACTCTTGCAATCCCAAAAAGAAGCAGACTTGGGCAATTGAGAGATAAACCATTTGTAAAGCAGAGGTACACAACATGTGATCTCCCCTCCGCTGTACAAATTTCCCAAATGTACAGAATGATACTCATCTGCGAGCAAAGTCGGCACAGGGTTTCCAATGAGAAAAACCTTAATGGAGTTGATATCGATGAAATTATTAATGTTGGGAAACAAAAATAACCCGTAGGCGAGTAAAACAAAGACGCTTTCAAAAGCAGTAACGTTTCCTATACTGGAAAAATACAGGGCTTTCTTTGTCAAGAACTGGGCTGGCAAACCTTGGATGCCACCTTTGGTAGTTAGGTGAGTCCTAACCTTAGACTCGTCCAAATGAATCGCTCTTGCAATGGTCTGATTCTTTGGAATTTCTTCCAGTCCAGAAAATGGAGCTCGATCAGTAATGTGTAGATCGATCAGATGAGAATACTCCTTCAGCGTTGGTGCGAGCTAGTAATCCGAGAATGTGAAACAGTGATAAACCGGATCATAAAACTGAATGAGCGCATCCATGATTCCCTCAATCACATGGAATCTTAACAGTGGTAGCAAACCTCCGTGCTTGGCTCTGAAAGCCTCTGGGTTTGTGATCATCCTCGTTAACCTCAAATCCTCTAGCTTTGGAACCTTGAAGGTATAACTATGAGTTCTCCTTCTACCGAAATCCATTAGTGCAATCCTTTTCTCTGATATTTGGAATCACGGTCTCAGTTTAATTTGAAAAACAGAGAGACTAGAAGAGAAATTTTTTGAATGTTTTGAATGTTTTTTAAATGAATGCATGAATGCAGCACACAAAAACATAGAAAAAACATGGGGTCAGAGGGTCGTTGTCATGAAGTCAAGGCTCTACCCATCCCCAAAGGTTTATACTAAGGTGATTTTTGTACCTGTACTCATTATCATCAGCTCCTCCCAGGAAAGCAAAACAACAAGCGGATCGCCAGCGAGTTGTAGAGCAATCTTAGAGTAAGTGCCATTCACCGAGAATAGATCACCAGCCTCAAATGAGGGTAGTATCGCGTAACAACTATTCTCGATAGTTTCTGCACTACAAAAGGGTTTGGCTTCTCAGCTTCTCAGACATCACAATCGGCCCATTGTCTAGGTGAGAGAATGGGTTGCATTGGTCAGCCTCCACTGAGGTTGATGGTCGACCTCGTCGCCATCACTTATCTTAAGTGTATACTCGATCTTTCCACATGCGGCATCACACGCATTCCCATTAGTAGAAAAATAAACACAAATATCAATTAGGAAAAGCAGTATATATATTTGTCCTAATCATCCTAGACTTTTAAAAGCTAAGAATCTTAAGTTCCTGACAGAAAATGGTTTCCCGGCGGAGTCACCAATCTGTGATTTCATTCCAAATTAATGGCGTTTTGACCTAAGATCCTAGTGACGTCAAGGTTTCCACCTAGGGGACAAAAAAGAACAAGATCCCTAAAGAGACCTGCGTTTTGCCCAGCAGAGTCGCCATTTTTCTGTAGCGAGTGATTTTTGGATGTGGTTGCGAAGCATGATCGCTCTGGTACTACAGCTCGATTCATTTTTTATCCTATTAAAGCTGATGAAGGAGGGGAAATAGATGTCTCCAACTGACCCTGCTTGCATACTGAGATTAAACAATCAAAATTGTTGGTTTACAGATGCTACAAAGATTCGGGGTTTCTCCTAGGTTTATTTTGTTGACGAGGGGTGCTTTAGGCTATTGGTTAAGATGTTAGGACGGATATATATGAAAGTATGGGATTTTGGGTTTTTGTTTAGTGTTCTCGCTAAGATTTTTCTTTCAATCTTATGCCTACGTATTCCCGTTTACCGAAACAGGGAAATCAAAGCGTTCGTAGTTCCTCCTATTCTATGGGAGGAAATGGTTGTTTTGGTGTCTTGTTAAAAGTCCAAGACGTGAAGCGAAAGGTGGTTTGTATCTTGTTCAAAGCCCAAGATGTGAAGCTAAAAGGTCTATTTGTATCTTATTTAAAGCCCAAGATGTGAAGCTAAAAGTGTTGACCTTAGAGAGAATTTGTCATCTCTAAAGAGGGGTTTGTCTGTTACGACTGTTTATAAAGGAGAATTACTTTAACCGGGATTGGTGAATCCGGCAATGCCATAATTTCCTTTATAGGGGATTTCAACCTGAAGGAGAAGACTTTAACTCAGTGTAGAGTAATGCCATCTTTCCTTAGGAATTTCTCATAATAAAAGAGGGACATTGCATGGATGTAGATGATCCAGAGGCTTGCCGCTTACAACGATTAGATGAAGGGGAAAGAGTTGTTGATGTTTGTGTATTGTGAACGAGGCACAACTTTGATGCTAAAAGGTTAATTGGATCAACCAGTGGTTTTCTTATACAAAGCCTAAGAGAAGGCTATTATGTGTCTCGTACAAAGCCCGAGAGAGAGGCTAAAAGGTTTTTGACTCAACGAGGGAATCTTTTGGTATCTCGTATAAAGCCCGAGATGGAGGCTATTTGACTCAACAGGAGAGTTTTTTTGTATCTCGTATGAAGCCCGAGATGGAGGCTGGAATTTGTTTGGCTCAAATAAGAACCTTTTTGTATCACGTATAAAGCCCGAGATGGAGGTGAAAGGGGTGATTGACTCAACGAGGGAGTCTTTGTATCTCGTACAAAGCCCGAGATGGAGGCTAAAGGTTGTTTGACCCCGCTGGGGAGAATCATTGTACAAAGCCCAAGAGAGAGGCTAACTTCACGGGAGAAGGATCATTATACAAAGCCTAAGAGGAGGATATGGCGACTGTTCAGTTAAGTGACAAGTATAGTATACTGATTTTTAAAGAGAAAATCAGTTCTTATATGAGAAACACTGTACTCGAGGATTTGAATCGAGAATCCGGGTTATTCCTGTTCTTTAAGGAAGTGGGAAATCCGAAGGGTATTCAGACTGTCCGAGTCTACGGGTTTTCTTCCTATTTAACGAAGGGGTCACTTGAGAATGTCTTTGAGACTCAAGGAGATTAGACTGTCCAAGTCTAGAGTGTCATCTTTTGTACTGTGCTTTGAGAAACAGTAGTAGACTCTATGAAAGGATTGTTCTATGCAGATGACTAATTTCTGTTCCTATACCTCTAGGAGGTCGTCGGGACAATTTGTATGAAGCCCAAGAGGAGGCTGGAAACTTTTAAGAAGCCGACGGGTCCTTGTACTAAGCCCAAGAGGAGGCTATCATTCCCGGAGGAAGAGATCATTATACGAAGCCTAAGAGGAGGCTGTGAATACTTCTAAGAAGTCGTAGGGTCCTTGTACTAAGCCCAAGAGGAGGCGGGGCTACTTTTAGGAAGCCTGTGGGTCCTTGTACTAAGCCCAAGAGGAGGCCGATGCTTTTAAGAAGCCGATGGGTCCCCAAACCCCGAGAAATTCAAGACAGGCTATTCACAAGGAATAGATCAAGCCAGGAAAGTTCGAGAATTTGGAAGAAACTCAAGAGATGCCATTCACGGAGAAAAGATCATCTATGGGGAATAGAGCTTCTTTGACAACTTCTACGAGTGACAGTCTATGAAAGGGTTCACCGAGAATGCTGCCTTTCATATCTCCATATTGTTTAACCCCAAGAGGAGGGAAGACTGTGTCTGGTAATCCTATAGGGATCTAGTTTTGACTATTTAAGAGTGATCAACGGGCTTAATGCTAGACGTAGTTGCCGGGGAAACTCTAAATATCTATACTATTATTACACAGTTGATATGAGTTTATGAAAGAAGACTTACCGCGAAACAGCCCCACAATACAGTTATATGTATATGAAAGTGGTAAATGAAAGCAATAACCACTTACTCGGTTGTAGAGCTTCCATGCTGTTTGGTTAGTTGTTCAACAAAGAAAGATTGAAAACAACGATATATTCAAAATAAAAGGAGAAAGTGCTTTGAAAAAGAAAGATTTGGGGCTTACAGCTCAAGGAGAGGCCCAGGGTTTTATCAGTGAACGCACTGTTTGAATTGGTACAGAGGGACTTATACAAGTGACTGTGGCCCAAAAATTGTTTTCTGTACAAAGAGATGGGTCTTACACTCTCTCAAGAGGCCCAAAAAGTTTAAAGAAAAAGAGTGGGGCTTATAACACGAGGGTAGGCCCAGATGATTTTTCCGTTTGAAATGGCGATCGCGCCGAGGTTTTCTTTTAACGCAGAGGGACTTATACAATAAGTGAGGCCCAAAATGATTTTGGTTAAAAGGGGGTTGGGTCTTACACTCTATTAGAGGCCCAAAAGTTTTGAATGGGTCTTATAGCTCGAGGAGAGGCCCAAAAGGTTATTTTTCAAAAGGCGACGATCGCGCCGTTTGTTTTTGACGGTATCGGGACTTATACAATACACTGAGGCCCAAAAATGGTTTGGTCAAAAAAAGGATTGGGTCTTACACTCTATTAGAGGCCCAAGAGTTTGTTTTGAAAATGATTTATGAGGGTTGAATTAATCCAAAAACCCTAATTTGTTTTCAAAATGTGTTTTAATTGAATAAAAATTCAATTAAAATGATCAAAATTGTTTAACATATGGAAAACAAATTCTGATCTTGGATTAATGCTTCAAAAATTAAGTATTGACCTACAAAATAATTAGAAAGCATTAAAAGTTGCAAAATCAAGGTGGAAAAAATATTTTAAATGTCAAAAACAATTAAAACATTAATTCTTTGCAAAAATATCAATTATACAAAATAAATAATATTTTTGGGATTTTTTGGGAAAATAAAATATTTTAACATTTTTGTGAATTATTCAAAAAAGAATCAACTCAAAATCATTAAAACTCAGAGAGAAATTAATTTTTGAATCAATTAAATAAAATCACAAAATTTAAATATTTGAATTTATGAAAATGGCGCCAAGAACATGGACCAAGAACACGCGCGTTTTCTGCCTTGCCCAGATTTGCATTTTCTATCCAATCTCACTAAATACTTGATTATATCATGCAATCCATATATCAATATGCTCGTCTCAACCTCACGATCACGTTTATGACAATTAATTTCATTTAAATTCAGCATAAAATAAGAAATCACGATAAATCCTTATGAACCCTAATTTCTGCATGAAGGCTGGGATTTTTAATACACGATTCAAACAAAGCAATTACTTGAGGGGAAACATTCCATGCATGATTATGAACATTTGGAAAAAGTATTGTGCGAGGAAATATGCATAGATTGAGAGATGACCAAGTTTAAGCTTACCTCTAGGTCGTGACAGCAAGAGCAAATTGATTTCTGAGTAGGAGGTGTTACAGATGACTTGTGATGATCTGAACAGCTTCCCTACACCCTATGGAGTGTGTTTGAATGCTTGGACTTGACTGAGAATGGCTGGATCACTTCATGGCATCTCAACTGAACTTTGGTTAAAACCTTGAGCAATTGACTGGTGATTCTGAGAAATCAGTGTTCCAATTGTTGTTTAAGTGTTTGATCAGCTCACATATGATGTATATGAGGTGTGTGTGTGTGATTGGTTTGAGTGGAATTGCTCTCTAATGAAAAACCCGATAGTGACTTGCTAAGAAAGGCATTTTTGAGAGTGAGAAGTGGTTTTTGAGAAAGGCAAGTGTTGTAGGCCTTTGGTGTACTTAAACTGATCACAATTGAGCTCTATTTATAGTAGAGCAAGTTTGTTTTGGGATCCACAGTGAATGGCAACTGCAGCAGGTGTTTGTTCAATGTTGGCCAATGGAAATCCAAGTCTCCTCTAGCCATTGACTAGAGGTTAGGGCACAGGGCTGTGGTTCCCTTGGTCTTGGATAAGTCTTGACTGAATTCAGTTGCAAATGGCTCAGTCCATGCCACCTTGATGCTTCCATTGAATGCTCTAATCCAAAATTGGAGTCTTGTCCCTATTTTGGCCATTCTAGGTTCAACATGCTATTTCTTGTTCCAAAGACTTTGGAGGCTTGGCTCAGTGATTGTCCCCTTTAGGTTCAATCCTCAGAGGTGTCCAAGTGGATAGGAGCATTTGGATTTGGCTTATTTTGGCAAATCGAGCAAAAATGCAAATTCTGCCTTGCCTTGACAGATTTCAACAAGGCAACTTTCCAATGTCATATCTCATGACTCAAATGGAATTTGGTAATGTTCTTGGCCATTTTGGAAATCCCTTACATGATACAACAACTGTTTGAACATGTTTGGTTTTGATCTCTTTTGAATCCAAGTGAAAAATCCCCCTACATTTGGCAAAAAGTAGGGTAAAATCTGACTTAGTGAAATTTTCACTAAGTGTTGGAACAAAGTGACTTTTCTTGATTTTGATCACTCCATAACTCAAAATCCACAATGAATTGGAATTAGGTCAAGTTGAAGTTTTTGTAGATGGCAATGAGATCTACAAATCAAGCCTTGGATGGGAGAAAATGGCTTTGTGGTTTAGGAGTTATGACCCTCCAAAGTTGGTACCTTAACCACTTTATTTTTAACTTAGAAAATTTTCTAAGTTTTTTATGGTTACCCCTTTTACAAATTACCCAAATTTTCTTGATTTTTCTTGATGAATGATGATTCAAATCATACATTAACATCATTTTAGGGTTAAAAATCCATTTTGGTGAAAAATCTCAAAAAGTCAAAGTTTACTTTTGTGCACAGTTGACTTTTTATCGGATGAATTCCAAACTGTGCAATTCTTCATGAAATCATGTCCTTGACCTAAATCAAACTTGATGGACATGTTCCATGGGTGTCATAGGGTATATTGATGCATGTCATAGGGCTTGGGAGCATGTCCTGGTCAAAAGTCAAAGTTACAGTTGACTTTTTCCTTAAAATCCTAATTGTGGTGCAGATGAAATTGAGACTTGTTGCTCAAGCTTCTTGGATTAATCCATTGTTCCAAATGGATCAATATAGTTCATCAGAGACCCTCAAACCGTCTCTTGAGGTCTTGGCTCATGTTTTGCCCTAAAAGTCAACTTATGGGTGAATTAGGTCAAGAAACCCTAATTCCTGATTTTTGATGAATGCATCCCCTGAGGCAAAATTGACTTGATGGGTCCATGAGGTTCCATGGAGTATATTAGGTTAGGTTTTGGATCATTGGCTTGTGTCCAGATGAAAAATTTCCATCTGGAGGCCCTGGTCGACCAAAACCCTAATTTGGTGACACTGTCGATCATGAGACTAAATCCACCTAGAAGGGAGCAGCCTTGTGCTTAATCCTTGAAGTGGGAGTCCTTTTGATCCATTGTGGATGTTTGAGAGGTTAGACAAGTTGAAGATCATGTCATTCCTTGATTGATCCTTTGTCTAAGCACTCAGAGAGGGCTTGAAACCCTAATTTGATTGTTGTGAATGCTCACCCATCTTTGGGGAGACTTATGAAGTATGATGGTTCCTCCATATTGTGATGATGATTTTCACAATGATGGGAAATCCTAGTGGTCAAAATTTGGGGTATGACAGTTATCATCAGATTAGAGTGAAGGAGGAAGATATTCAGAAGACGGCTTTTAGGACGCGATACGGGCATTGCGAATATTACGTGATGCCGTTCGGGGTTTCTAATGCGCCGGGAGTGTTTATGGAGTATATGAATCGCATTTTCGATGAGCATTTGGATCAATTTGTTGTTGTGTTTATTGATGACATCTTGATTTATTCAGAGTCTCGGGAGGAACATGCGGAACAATTGCGTATCGTATTGCAAATTTGGAAGGAAAAGAAACTTTATGCCAAGTTGTCCAAGTGTGAGTTCTGGTTGTCAGAAGTGAGTTTTCTTGGGCATGTGATTTCAGGTAATGGTATTGATGTGGATCCATCCAAAGTAGATGCAGTTCTACAATGGGAGGCTCCTAGATCTGTTACTGAAATTAGAAGCTTTTTGGGTTTAGCTGGATATTATCGAAGGTTCATTGAAGGCTTTTCCAAGTTAGCACTTCCATTGACCCAGCTGACTTGTAAAGGTAAAGCATTTATTTGGGATATTCAGTGTGAGGAGAGTTTTAGTGAGCTGAAGAGAAGATTGACTACAGCTCCGATTTTGATCTTACCGAATCCTAGTGAACTGTTTGTGGTGTATTGCGATGTGTCTTTAAGTGGTTTAGGTGGAGTGTTGATGCAAGAAGGTAAGGTTGTGGCTTATGCTTCGAGACAATTGAGGGTTCATGAGAAGAATTATCCTACTCATGATTTGGATTTAGCTGCGGTGGTTTTTGTATTGAAAATTTGGAGACATTATCTCTACGGTGCAAGATTCGAAGTCTTTAGTGATCATAAATGTCTAAAATACTTGTTTGATCAGAAAGAGTTGAATATGAGGCAACGGAGATGGTTGGAATTTTTGAAGGACTATGATTTTAGCTTGAATTACCATCCTGGTAAAGCTAATATGGTAGCCGATGCGTTAAGTCAGAAATCTTTGCATATGTCTGCTTTGATGGTTAAAGAGTGGGAACTTTTGGAAGAATTTAGAGATTTGAGTTTGGTGTGTGAATTGACATCTGTTGCGTGAGGCTTGGTATGTTAAAGGTCACTAATGAATTTCTGTTGACCGTTAGCGAGAAACAGAGGCTGGATGTGAAATTTGTTGATTTGATGAAGGTTGGAGATAAAGGTGTGAATGGTGACTTTAAAGTGGATGATCAAGGTGATTTGAGATTCTGTAGTAGAATTTGTATTCCTGATGATTCAGAATTGAAAAAGATGATTTTAGAGGAAGGACACCGGAGTAGTTTGAGTATACATCTGGGAGCTAATAAAATGTATCAAGATTTGAAGATCTTTTGGTGGTGCGGATTGAAGAGGGATGTGGCTCAGTTTGTTTATGCGTGTTTGACGTGTCAGAAGTCAAAGGTAGAACATCTGAAGCCTAGTGGATTATTGCAACCGTTGGATATTCCCGAGTGGAAATGGGATAGCATTTCTATGGATTTTGTGACAGGGTTGCTGAATACTCAGAGGGGACATAATGCCATTTGGGTGATTGTGGATAGACTGACTAAATCGGCGCATTTCATTCCGATTGACATCAATTTTTCTTTGGAGAGGTTGGCTGAGATTTATATCCGTGTGATTGTGAGATTCATGGTGTTCCATTGTGTATTGTTTCAGATCGAGATCCGAGGTTTACTTCCAGATTTTGGGAAAGTTTACAAAAGGCGTTAAGTTCCAAGTTGAGATTGAGTTCTGCTTATCATCCTCTGACAGATGGTCAGACTGAGAGAACTATTCAATCATTGGAAGATTTGCTGAGAGCTTGTGTTCTTGAGCAAGGTGGTGCTTGGGATAGTTATCTTTCATTGGTGGGGCTCACGTATAACAACAGTTTCCATTCAAGTATTGGAATGGCACCTTTTGAAGCGTTGTATGGAAGAAGATGTCGAACACCTTTGTGTTGGCATGAATCTAGTGAGAGTTCGGTGGTTGGGCCGGAGTTAGTTCAACAAACTACGGAAAAGGTGAAACTTATTCGTAAGAAAATGAAGGCTTCTCAGAGTAGGCAGAAGAGTTATCATGATCGAAGGAGGAAAGATCTTGAGTTTCGAGAAGGCGATCATGTATTTTTGAGAGTTACACCGGTGACGGGTGTTGGACGTGCATTGAAGTCGAAGAAACTTACTTCTCGATTTATTGGTCCTTATCAGATATCCGCGAGAGTGGGTGCTGTGGCTTATCGGGTGGCATTGCCACCGAATATTTCGAATTTACATGATGTGTTCAATGTTTCACAGCTTCAGAAGTATGTTTCGGGTTCCGTCGCATGTGATTCTGATGGATGACGTTGAGGTAAGGGAGAACCTTACGGTTGAGGCATTACCGGTGAGGGTTTTGGATCGCGAGTTGAAGCGGTTAAGAGGTAAGGATATTGTGCTTGTGAAAGTAGAGTGGGGAGGCACTGCTGAGGGCAATTTGACTTGGGAGTTGGAGAGTCGGATACGGGAATCGTATCCGGAGTTGTTCGTCTCAGGTAATATTTTCGAGGACGAAAATTTCTAAGTGGGGGAGAGTTGTAACGCCTCGATTTTTGCTAGATTTATTTAATCGAGTTGACTTAATTATTTTTGTTTTTTTATTATTTTATTCTTGGTTTTTATTTGGTAAATATGTTATGTTTATCGTTATTAGGTTTTATCGCGTTTTGGGAACGTTTGCGAGGAATTGAGTGTAGGGGTATTTTGGTCATTTTTCTTGGTTAAATGTTATTGTTTTTCTTAAAATAGAAAAATAGAGATTAGAAAGAGAGAAAAAGAAGTTAAGAGAAATATATAGTGAGAAGAAGAAAAAGAGGAAAACTTGAAGTGTAAGAAATCGATTGAACCGACACTTCGAAGCACGATTAATCGGGTAAGGGTGCGAAACTCGGTTATTATATGCTTGTGTATGAATATGTATGTGTGTGTTTGAATGTTTACTTGTTTCTCATAGTTTTTCAATTATAGGTTGAAATGAGCAAAATGAATAGAAATCGATGTTTTCACGGTCGGAAATCGATATGAATCACGTAGTATGATCGTATTCTATGTAGGAACATTGTTGATACTTGTTTTGATTGATTGAAAACGTTTTGGTTGGAGAAATTTAGATTTTGGGGTTTTGGAACCATGTAACCTGCAGCAGAAAATTCTGGTTCCGATGCGTACCGTCGGGCGGCGCTTTGATCGTCGGGCGACGCGGAACTTACGCCCCTACAACGCCGGGCAAAAATCAAGAGGTGCTGAGGGTTTTGCTTCTGTAACTTTTGGGTTTTTGACATGGGATTTACGAAGCTGTTTCGCCGGGCGAAGCACAGGCGAAGGGGGCACCACCGAGCAAAAATTTGTACCGCCGGGCGCTCCTGGGAATTTTCAATAATTCTGTTTTCTTTAAAAATCCATAACTTTTGATCCGTAACTCGGATCAAGACGTTCTTGGTATCATTGGAAAGCTAATGAGATGTTATTTCTTATAAAAATGGTGTTGAAATTAGTGGCAGATTTAATTGTTTCGGGAATTTGGAAACGTGTCGTTTTGTCGACTTTTACCGTCGTAATTGTGTGCGATTGATGTGTTATCATGTGATATGCTTTTGATATATATAACATATAGCCTGTGTGCTGTTATATGATGTGAATGCATGTGATGAAATGTTGTGATGATGGTTTGTGGCCTTACGGCAAATAAATGCATTGTTTTGGGTTTGATTGCAATGCATGATTAATGATGTTGAGATGGTTCACATGGTTATATATGTATATGCATTTGATTGTCATGAGTCCTTTATATGCCAAGCATCATGATATGCATCTTGTGATGTCGTGTGCCCTTGTGGGGTGTGAGCGACGAAACGATTCCATAGGGAATCTGCTGTAACGGTCGTGTGCCTTATACAAAGAGGACCTAAAGCGATGTTATAGACGATCGTGTGCCTTATACAAAGAGGACCTAAAGTGATCGGGTCGTGTGCCTTATACAAAGAGGACCTAAAGCGATCCATAAACGTCGTGTACCTTATACAAAGAGGACCTAATGCGACGGGGAACATCGTTTTCCCGACGGGGAGTTACACTAAGTAACAAGCAATGATTCCAATAATTCCTGAGTGAATTAATGATGAGAATGATGGATGGAATGGTACCGCATGCATAGAGTCGTTCTGTGCATTTGCATAAATCATGAATGGATTGATTATGTGTGGGAAATTGTGAATGGGATTGATGATTTGATATATATATATATATATATATATATATATATATATATATATATATATATATATATATATATATATTGGTAATAAATGTATTGAGCATGATTGATATGCCTTAGTGATGGATGCATGAATTATGAATGGTGTTGTTTTGTATTTGAGTTGTGGTATACGTCGTGGTGAGAATGTTTTTGCATGCGTATTTCATGTTATTACATAATTGTATGCAATTATATTATAATTGTGTTTCTTACCCTTCTGCTGTTTTGAATGCTCTACGAGGCATTGCAGATTAGATGCTGGAGGTTTTTTTTGTGAAGCTTATGTCTTCATTCTTTTGTCGGTTGGCTCTGATATGTGGCACCGGGTAGTCGGGGAGATCGTTATGTGATTATATGTATATATATCTTTTTTTTGGATTTTACATGTATGACTCTGTGTATGACAGACAAACTTTTATGTTTATATATGAGATTTCAGTTGCAGATTTTCCGCTTTTATTCTGTATCTGAATTGTGGGTGTTAGGAACTGAGTTCTTCTGTTTATGTTGCTACCTGATTGTTGCATATATTTATGAGCAGGTTGTTATATTTCATTACTTTGATGTGACGCTCCCGTCTATGCCATGAATGATTTAATTATACTCTGATTATTTGTTACTGTTTTAATTACTCGGGGTTTAGATTAGGGGTGTCACAACCGCGACCTCTTATCTGGGATTCACTCCCCGTAAGATTACCTGTCTAGTGCCATCATTTATCTTAAGTGTATACTCAATCTTTCCACATGCGACATCACACGCATTCCCATTAGCAAGAAAAATAAACACGGATATCAATTAGGAAAAGCAGTATATATATTTTTCCTAACATCCTAGACCTCTATGATCCTATGATCCTATGCAGACAATGGCTCCCTAGCAGAGTCGCCATTTCTGTGACACTTTGCAAATTGAAGGCATTCTACTTAAGACTGTAAGAAAGAATGATTCTCCCACTATGCTCGCCATTTTGCTGTAGCACGATTTTTGTGGTTTCGAATCACTATCGCTTTGGTACTACAGTTTGATTCATTTTTTATCCTGTTGAGCTAATTAAGGAAGGGAAATAGATGTCTCTAATTAACCCTGCTTGCATACTGAGTTTAAACAGTCAAAACTGTTGGTTTACAGATGCTATCAAAAGGGGGGTCTATCTTTAGTTATTTGCTTAAAGAACGGAGTGTCTTGACTGTACAGGATGCTTTTGGTTAGGATACTAAACCTGATTTTCTTTAATTGATGTATAGAAGTACTGGACTTTTGGTTTTTGATTAGTATGCTCGCTAAGATTTCGCAATCTTATGCCTACGTATTCCCGTTTAACGAAACAGGGAAATCAGAGCGATCGTAGTTACTCCTATTCTATGGGAGGAAAGAGGTGTTTAGGTGTCTTGTTCGAAGCCCAAAACATGAATCTAAAGGTGGTTTGTATCTTATTCAAACCCCAAGATTTGAAGGTAAAGGGTTTTTTGTATCTTGTTTAAAGCCCAAGATATGAAGCTAAAGGGTTTTGACTGAGAGAGAATTTGTCATTTCTAAAGAGGTATTGTTGATGTTTATATGTTGTGAGCAAAGCACAGATTTGATGCTAAAAGGTTGATTGACTCAACCAGGGATTTCTTTATACAAAGCCTAAGAGGAGGCTGGGAGTTTGACTTATCCGAGGAAAAAGTTCTTTCTGTCTTGTACAAAGCCCAAGATTGAGGCTAAAAGGGATTTTTGACTCCGTTGGGGAGAATGTATCTTGTATAAAAGCCCAAGATAGAGGATGAAATGAGGTTGACTCAACAAGAGAGCGCTTGTATGTGTCTTGTACAAAGCCCAAGACGGAGGCTAAAAGAGTTGACTCAACAAGAGAGTCTTGAACAGGTGATTGACTCAACAAGAGAGTCTGAAGGTTGATTGACTCAACAAGAGAGTCTTTTATGCTCAACAAGAGAGTGATTTGCTGTCTCGTACGAACCCCGAGATTGAGGCTAAAAGGAGATTGACTCAACAAGAGAGTGGTTTTTTTATATGTCTTGTACAAAGCCCAAGACGGAGGCTAAAAGTTGTTTGACTCAACAAGAGAATCTTTTATACTCAACAAGAGAGTGGTTTTTTTTATATGTCTTGTACAAAGCCCAAGACGGAGGCTAAAAGTGGTTTGACTCAACAAGAAAGACTGAAAAGGTTAGCTTCGCTAGGGAGAATCATTTGTACAAAGCCTAAGAGGAGGATGTCTTACTGCGGAGGATTAGATTCCTAAGCAGGCCCAAGGGTGGGGAACTCTTATGAGAGAGACCGGGTTGCGGAGTGATCGGTGTTTCTTCCTATGTTTGAAAGGAACTTGAGAATGTCTTTAAGACTCAAAAGGCTGAGACTGTCCAAATCTAGAGTTTTATCTTTTGTACAATGCCCAAGAGGAGGTACGGGCATTAAGGGATGAGTATCAACACTAAAATGGCCGGAGTTTTGACACTGGAAAGACTGCTCTAGCAATGGATGACTAAGTTCTGTCTTATACCTTTAAGAGGTCGTCAAGGTCCTTGTATTAAGCCCAAGAGAAGGCATGAGAACTTCTTAGAAGCCGAAGGGTCCTTGTACAACGCCCAAGAGGAGGCGGGGATGCTTTTAGGAAGCCTGTGGGTCCCCAAACCAAGAGAAGTTCAAGAAATGCAATTCACTGAGAAGAGATCATTCCAGGAAAGTTCGAGAATTTGGAAGAAACTCAAGAGATGCCATTCATGGAGAAAAGATCACCTATGGGGAGATAGAGTTTCTTTGACAATTTCTAGGGGTGACAGTCTGAGAAAAGATTCACCGAGAATACTGCCTTTCTCTTTGTTCCATATTGTTTAACCCTAAGAGAAGGGAAGCCTGTATCTGGAATCCTATGGGGGATCTAGTTTTGTTTGTATTTAAGAGTGACCAACAGGCTTTACCTAGTTCTAGAAGTAGTTGCCAAGAAAAACTCTAAATAACTATACTAGTTTTACACAGAGGATATGTGACAAGTATATAAAAGGATGTGAAAGAAGACTTACAGCGAAACAGCCCCACAATACAGTTATATACATATGAAAGAGGTAAATGAAAGCGGATAAACACTTACCCATTGTAGAGCTTCCATGTTGTTTTGTCAGTTGTTCAACAAAGAAATTAAAGAAAGTTTTGATAACAACATATATTTGAATTCAAAATCAAAGGAGAAAGTGCTTTGAAAAGATTCTTGGGGCTTACAGCTCAAGGAGAGGCCCAAGTTTTAACGATGATTGCACCATTGTTTTGAAAACTGTATAGAGGGACTTATACAATATGTGAGGCCCAAAAAGGTTTTATGTACAAGGGGATTGGGTCTTACACTCTATTAGAGGCCCAAAGAAACTTTAAAGAAAAGAAATGGGGCTTATAACACGAGGGTAGGCCCAGGGTTAATTTTTGAACTGGCGATCGCGCCGAGATTTTTCTTTCAACGCAGAGGGACTTATACAATATCTAAGGCCAAAAATTGTTTTGGTTAAAAGGGGATTGGGTCTTACACTCTATTAGAGGCCCAAAGATTTGTGTTTTATACAAGTGGTGGGGCTTACAACTCAAGGAGAGGCCCAAGGTTTATTGTTTAAAAAGACGACGATCGCGTCAAACTTTTGAAAATGTACAGAGGGACTTATACAATGTCTGAGGCCCAAAATTGTTTTATTTACAAAAAGGGGTTGGGTCTTACACTCTATTAGAGGCCCATGAGTGTTTGAAAAAAGATTGACGAGGGTTGAATTAATCAAAACCCTAATTTTGTTTAAAAAGGAATTAATTTTGTCTAAAAATTAATAAAAATTGTTGAGATATGTGAAAAATGAGTGGTGATCTTGGATTAATGTTTGAAAAATCATGTTTATATCCACAAAATGATTGGAAACCAATTAAATTTGGAAAATCAAGGAGGAAAAAATATTTTAAATGTAAAAAACATATAAAAGATTAATTCTTTGCAAAAATATCAAGCATATGAAATAAATAATATTTTTGGGAGTTTTTGGCAAAATAAAATATTTTAACATTTTTGTGAATTATTAAAAAAAGAATCAACTCAAAATCATTAAAAACCAGAGAGAAATTAATTTTTGAATCAATTAAATAAAATCACAAAATTCAAATATTCAAATATTCAAAAAATGGCGCCAAGAACACACCAAGAACATGCGCCACCCCTCTGTTTCTGCAGATTTGCATTTTCTCACCAATCTCACTGAATACTTGATGAAATCACTCAATCCACATATCAATCTACTCGTTTTCACCTCACGATCATGTCTATGGTCTTTAATTTCATTTATTTTAAGTATGGAATAAGAAATCAAGACAAAACCTCAAGAACCCTAAAATTTGCATGAAGGCCGAGAATTTTGATGCACGATTCAAACCAAGCAATTAATTGAGGGGAAACATTCTATGCATGATTATGAACATTTGGCAAAAGTATTGTGCGAGGAAATATGCATAGATTAAGAGATGACCAAGTTTAGGCTTACTTGAAGGTCGTGACAGCAAGAGCAATGTGATTTTTGAGTTGGAGGTGTTACAGATGAGTTGTGATGATCTGAACAGCTTCCCTACACCATATGGAGTGTGTTTGAATGCTAGGACTCGATTGGAAATGGTTGGATCACTTCATGTCATCTCAACTGCAACTTGGTTGAAAACATGAGCAACTGGCTGGTGACTCTGAGAAATCAGTGTTACAGTTGTGTGTTTAGTGTTTGATCAGCTCACATATGATGTTTATGAGGAGTGTGTGTGATTGGTTTGATTAGAATGGCCCTCAAACTCAATACCCGATAGTGAATTGCTTTGGAAGGCAAATTTGGAGTGAAAGAAGAGATTTTGAGGAAAGCATCAGTTTGATGGCTTTGGTGTACTTAAACTGAGTACAAATGAGCTCTATTTATAGTAGAGCAAGTTTGTTTTGCAAGCAATAGTGAATGGCAACTGGTACAGGTCTGTGGCCAATTGGATCATTTTGGAATCTCAAGTCTTCTCTAGCCATTGACTTGAGGTTAGTGCACAAGCCTATAGTTCTTTGGTTCAAAGCTTATCCTTGACTCATTCAGTTGGAAATGGCTCAGTTCATGCCACCTTGGTGCATCCATTGAATGCTCCAAAACAAAATTGGAGTCTTGTCCCTTCTTTAGGGTATTTTAGGTTTGGCATGCTATTTTTAGTTCCAAAGACTTGAGAGGCTTATGGATCAGTGTTTGTCCCTCCTTGGTCTCCCCCTGAGGTGTTCAGATGGATAAACTTGTTTGTCATTTGCAAAAATTGCTCAAATCGAGCAAGATGCACAAATCTGCCTTGTTATGACAGTTGTAGCAAGGCATATTGCCACTGTCATAACTCTTAGCTCAAATGGAATTTCATGGGGTTCTTGGAAATTTTGGGAAGCCCTCATATGATACAACACATGTGTGATCATAGTTTGTTTTGAAACTTTTTGGATCCAAGTGAAAAATGGCCCTACATTTTGAAAAAAGTGAAACAGATTCTGACTAGGTGAAAATTTCACTAAGTGTTGGAAAAAGTGACATTTCATGTTTTCAGCCATTTTGATCCACCCATAACTCAAAATCCATGATGAATTGGAATGAGGTGTAGTTAACACTTTTAAAGTATGCCATGAGAGCTAGAAATCCATCTTTGGATCAGCCCAAATGGTTGCTTGGATCTCAAGTTATGATCCTTGGAAGTTGGTACCCTAGCCATTTTGTTCCATAACTTAGAAAAATTCTAAGTTTTTATGGTTACCCCTTTTACAAGTTATCCCACCTTCTTTGATTTTTCTTTTTGAATGTTGATTCAAATCACACATTAACATAATTTTAGGGTCAAGGAACCATAATTGTGAAAAATCTCAAAAAGTCAAAGTTGACTTTTATGCACAGTTGACTTTTTATCAGATGAATTCCAAACTGTGCGGTCCTTTATGAAATCAAATCCTTGACCTAAATAAAACTTGATGGATATGTTCCATGGGTGTTATAGGTGTATTGAATCATGTCCCAAGGTTTGGGAGCATGTCCTGATCAAAAGTCAAAGGCACAGTTGACTTTTTCTTCAAAAATCCTAACTATGGTTCAGATGAAATTGAAACTTGTGCATCAAGCTTCTTGGATTAATCCATTGTTGCAAATTAATCAATGTGGTTTATTAGAGACCCTAAAACCATGTCTTGAGGTTTTGGCTCATGCTTTGTCCCAAAAGTCAACTTAGGGGTGAATTAGGTCAAGAAACCCTAATTCCTGATTTTTGGTGAATGCATCCCCGGAGGCTAAATTGACTTGATGATTGGGTCCACAAGGTCCATTGGAGTATTTTGGGTTATGCTTTGAAGCATTGGCTCATGCCCAGAGGAAAATTTCCATCTGGAGGCCCTGGTCGACCAAAACCCTAATTTGGTGACACTGGCGGTCTTGAGGCTTAATCCACTTGGAGTGCTGCAACCTTGTGCTTGATTCTTGATGTGGGAGTCCTCTTGATCCATTGTGGATATTTGAGAGGTTAGACAAGTTGAAGATCATGTAATTCCTCGATTGATCCTTTGTCTAAGGGCTCTGAGAGGGCTTGAAACCCTAATTTTGATTGTAGTGGATGCTCACTCATCTTTGGGGAGACTAATGAGGAATGATGGTTCATCCATATTATGATGATGATTTGCATAATGATGGGGAATCCTAGTGGTCAAAATTTGGGGTATGACAACATGGCATACTAAGATTTCATGAACACCAATTTATTCATTTGCTAATGAATGACTTTCAGATTAACCTACCACACATTATCTTCAAGTGTCTCTGAAAATCCATTTGTTCTGGACCGGGCCGGGGTCTGCTCATCAATCCAGCAGGCCTAACCCACATCTTGGGATGGCCCAACAAGGGCCTCCTATCACAACCAACTTCGAGCGCAGGCTCGCCTCAACTATGTCGGGCACGTACAACAACCTCGGCAGTGTTCGGGCGCATGCAGTATAGAGCACCGGGCGGAGGCACTAAGTCTCTCCGAGCTAGCCCCTCCTCGACACGCAGGGACATCTCCTTCTGCACCTAAGTCCTCCGCGCGAGGACACGGCTCTCCCCGACACGCAAGACTCCTCCCCGCGAGGACACGTTCTCATGTAACTGCCCACTCCCGATGGAATCGGTCTGCCCTAATTCCGGAGATCTAGGAGCGGTTACCCCAGGGCGAAGACCACGTGCTGGTCTTCACTACGCCACGTAAGCCCTTGCAGTTGCTTGGATTGGGCCTGTCAATCCGGCCCAGTGCTAGTGACCGTTGGCCCCGCGCTGGGGGCTCTCTATAAATACCCTCTCACTTGAGAGGGCCAGGTTACTCACTTCTGAACACTCTAACCTTATTCTCTTGTGAAATTCTAGCACAGATATCAGATGTCCTACACAGATGTTGAGACACTGATGTCCAACACAATGAACAAGACATCAATAATAATAACAGTGCAGAAAGTAAAGAACACCGTGATATGTTTACCCAGTTCGGATCAACAATCCTACTCTTGGGGCTACCAAGCCAGGGACGAAACCAATATACGATAGTATCAATTCACAGATCATACAGCAACCACACCCGGTTATAATCTGCTCATTTAATCACTACCCTTCCTATGACTTCTACCTAAGACTCACCTAGGTATGAGGCCCTCCTCAAATCCCTCTACAATCACATCCCGTGATTGGTTTCTTACAACACAAGTAACAAAACGAAAGCCACACTTTTAAAACTCACAATTCTCAATACTTCAAAGCTTATAAGAATTGACACACAAGAAACTCAATGCTTAAAAGCTTATGAGTCACTGACAGAACTTACAACACAAAAACTAGTCCTTATACTGTTATCAGAATGATACCAGTTAGGCTCACAATTAACACTCGAAAACCCTAACACAAATACACGTAAGTTCCACACCTAAACTAGGTTTACACCAGTCAATATATAGCATTAAATCTGGACTGGATTGGGCTTCAAAAACGCAGCAAAGAGACTGCTCACAAATCTGCAAAATAAACTCCAACAAAATAGGTCTTTAATCTAAAGTTTCCTAATATGTCTCCATAATTAGGAAGTGCTGAAAATCCAAAAACCAACACAAAAACTCAATCCAAAAATACTTTGGATGCCACATAGGATAACCAAATATTCACAGAATATTCAGTAACAATTAACAGCAACATAATCTTCCTTTTAAACTGAAATCAGACACGATGTCCTAAGGGCCAGTATGGGACATCTTTATCCGACATGTTAAATGCAGAATATTAAAACATCTTGTTTCAACATCTTGCTACTAGAATAGTTTTAGCAAAATACATGCCAACCACAACATCACAGAAATAACAATCTCCCCCTTTGGCTTATTTTGGCTAAAACTACACACCACACAAATCTTGCAAAGATAACACAAGAAAAAAAAACCATATCAGAGACAGCAGCGAAATACCAACACACATCACAGCATAGCAGAAAAAAAAACCCCCCTCAACTGCAGCAACACAACATTCCACATTCTCCTCCTCAGCTGCAGCACCAGCACAACACAACACAACACGCACAAGCATACTACTCCCCCTTTTTAGCCAGAAATATGACAAAGGCATGCAGAACAGTTTAAAGTAAAAACAAAATAAAAGTTAAAGTTCAGAAGTAGAGACAAGAAATAGTTATCTTAGGTGTTCAGTCAAAACAAGACAAACAAAAAAATATCTTTTGCAGAAATTCTGCAATTATTCTGCAGCACCATCATCATCTTCATCTGACCCAGATTCTGCAATTTCTTCACTCTCTCCATCAGTCTCAGCATCAATATCACCACTCCTAGATCCTGAGTCATCTGAACCCTGTTCCCTTTCTCTATCAGATCCCCCAGAGGCATCACCTTCAGCAGTTTCTTGGTCTTTACCAACTGTTCCAGCAGAAGCATTCCTTTTCTCCATGAAAGTTTTAATTAACTGTTCAAGTTTGGACTTCCGAGGAATGTCTTTTCTGATGAAATCTTCCAGTTCCTTGCACGTCTCTTGCAGCTGTGCAATGACTTCATCATCAAAGGTAGCATGACTGGAAGTTTGAGAAGATGTCCCAACAATGTCTGAAACATGTGCCCCACCAAGTAACTTGTAGTGTAGGGACAGAGGAGGTTTTCTTTTGAGAGCAGTGTCACTCCCTAACACAAGGTTAGGACACTGGTCTAAAATAACACCACAGATCAGGGATGGAAAGCAAATAGGCATCTTGACAGCAGTTGAACTAGCTTGTTTCAGAATTTGTTCAAAGATGTATGACCCAAAATCAAAAGAAACCTTTTTCCCGATAGCATAAATGAATCTACCAAGTATAGAGGAAATAGTAGATGTGTGATTGGTAGGAACCCAATTCACAACTGCAATCCTGTGGAGGATAGCATATTTAACACTCAGTTTTCCAGAGGACAACTTTTCTTCATTTGGCCAGTGTTTAATGCAACCACCTGTAATCTCCTTACATACTTCATTGTCTGTGACCTCTAACTCAGGTTGAGGTTCCTTACACCTGCCCAGAAAGTTGTTGATTACTTCGGAAGAAAAAGTGACGACTTCTCCTCTCACAGACACGTTTCTGAGGTTGTTACTCCTGTTATCATCACAATCTTCAGATATATTCACCACAAATTCCTTGACTAATTTCACATAGCAGGTTCCTATCTTGGACACAGTTCTCATCAATCCAGCAGCTGCAATAAGATCCATGATTTCTTTGTATTTATTGAAATCCTTACCCAGCTCTCTCTCCAGGGAAATCCTCCTTTGATCCACAACTCTCCATCTATCTGTATTCCTCATAGAACTTTCAGCATAAGTCTTTTTGCAGGTAGAGTTTTTCACACCAATGATATCTTGAACATCTGTTGCAGCCTCAGACTCATTGTGATCAGTGATTTTTCTCTTCTTAGTTGGCACAACAACCTTACTCCATTGTTTAGGAGGCCCAGCTCGAACTTTTCCCTTGGTACTATCCACACCTCCAGACTTTCTATGCAATTTTGCAGACTTTGAACCTTCAATCATCACAGTTTTCTCTCTTCTTCTCTTAATTCCCCTTAACATCCCAACAATGGGTTCCTCATCAGAAGTGACGTCATCAACATTAATAACAACATCGGCTTTCTTTTTACTCCTTCTTTCGCGGTCCACATGAATGGGGACACCATCATCAGTCCTATCTGTAGGGCTGCCATTGACATTTCCTGTCAAGGATGTTGGAACATCAGACCCAACATCTATCTCGACTCCACTCAGAATCGTGGCAACAAACCTCCTAAGTTCCTTATCATTTTTGACTACATCATCATCAGTAGGATTCTTGTTTACACCACATGATTTAGTAGCATTCTTCTTCTCAATCAAACCAGACTTAGACCCCTTTTCAGACACGTTTTTTCTAGGGCTTATTTGGTCAGCATATAAACTAGTCATCGAGTGAATTTTCTTCCTAGGTGAAAAAGGTTTACACTTCTTACCAGGAATATTGTCATTCGTTGTGTGAGAAACTTGCCGTTTTCCTTTAGGATCAGCCGGTACTACGTTCAAGGGAGCAATATCAAGCACAAGATTAGAGAGGTTGATCATTCGAAGTGATTCATCATCTCCAGCATTGGTCCGAGGAGATCCTGAGTTATCAGAAGAGCCATGCATGGATTCTGAGGCATGATGTTGAGACATTTTTGATTGATCACAAGGCACAATATTGAGGATGTTAAGAGAAAACCCTAAAGCCCGTGAACTTTGGAGAGAAAGGGCAAGAGGAATTTTTGTAGAATATGTTTGATGTAGGTAGAGTGTGTTTGCCCGCCTATTTATATTTTTGAGAAATGGGCCCATAGAAGCGCGACATTCACAAACTTTGAGCGCCCGATTCTCCTCAAATGTGCATCCATCAAACTCTCCTTTTAAATTTTCCTTGCTGTCATACTTACTAAGTTTAATCTTATCATCACAGTTCACCATGCTAACATTTTAAGTTGCTTTACAATTGATCAACACCTGTTCTAACTCAATAGTCTGTCCAATAGCTTTCTTAGTTTCCAAGCATATTGCAGTGCTCTCAGAACTCCACAAGTAACAATTATCTGATGCTCTCTCGCCTCTCATGATAACCTTACCCTTCTCATTTGTTACCAGACATTCAGAATTGGTAAAGTTGACCCTGAGACCCTGATCACATAGTTGACTTATGCTTATCAAGTTTGCTTCTAAGCCTTCAACAAGTAATACCTCCTCCAGATTGGGTTGGCCTGTACAGTCCAGTTTTCTGACACCCATTACTCTCCCTTTTGATCCATTACCAAAGGTCACATAGTTAATAGAATGAGACTTAACATTTGACAGACATCCCTTGATACCAGTCATGTGCCTAGAGCATCCACTGTCAAAGTACCAATTTTGCGTTGTAGAGACACTGAAAGATTTATGAGCTATGTGTTCTTCCACAGTACTCTTTGGAGTCCACACTTTCGTTGCTCCAACCCAATCTTGTTCCCTACTAGACTGTAACCCAGTCTTGGGGTATCCATATAATCTGTAGCAGAAAGGTTTTATATGGCCAAACCTTCCACAATAGTG
This sequence comes from Lathyrus tuberosus, assembly GCA_022829125.1. Classification (NCBI taxonomy): domain Eukaryota; kingdom Viridiplantae; phylum Streptophyta; class Magnoliopsida; order Fabales; family Fabaceae; genus Lathyrus; species Lathyrus tuberosus. The sequence goes on from JALAZF010000497.1 coordinate 1,042,607, forward strand.
GCATCTCCATCTTTGATTCTTTCTTCTTGTGAAATTCTTCTGATGTCTGTGAGGATGTTGCAACATGTTATATGTCATCTTCAATTCTTTCTTAGATTGAGCAGGTGTTACTTCAGGCCATTTTCCTTTGTCCATCTCACTGGAACTTCCAAATCCAAGGCCACTAACATCTCCAACATCTCTCCCTGACTTCAGAATCTCATCAAGCACATCAGAGCTGTTATTGAGCATTCTGACTGTCTTGATAACATTATCCAGTTTTGAATTCAGAACAACCACTTCACTTTTCAGATCAGAGATAGTAGCGAAATGCTCTACCTTTTTAGCTTTTAGATGAGCAATAACTTTCTTTTGTTCTTCTTTCTACTGACATACTTCTTCACTTTTAATGCATAAATTCTTGTAGGAAGCAGCCAACTCTTCAAAGGTAAGATCTTCGCTGACTGACTCTTCATCAGACTCACACACACCTGTTAATGCTGTAACCCGCTTCCCAGACTTCTCATCAGTTTCAGTTTCAAAATCATCTTCTGACCATGAGACTGATAGTCCCTTCTTTTGCCTCTTGAGATAAGTGGGGCACTTAGATTTTATGTGCCCAAAACCTTCACACTCATGACACTGAGCTCCTCTCCCTTGGTTGGAATTATCTTCAGTACTGGTATTTCTCCCAGCATTCTGATTTCTACTGATGTCAGATGGCTTGTCCCTAACATTTGATCTTGACTTCCAATCCATCCTTCTGAGCACTTTGTTGAATTGTCTGCCAAGTAACACCAGGTCTTCTGAGAGGCCTTCATTTCTGTCCAGATTACTTTCGACTTCTGAGTCACCTGCCTTTGACACAAAAGCTATACTTTTCTTCTTTTCAGACTTTTCACTGATCCCCAATTCAAATGTTTGAAGTGATCCCACAAGTTCATCCACTTTCATCTTATCTATGTCCTGAGCTTCCTCTATAGCAGTCACTTTCATGTCAAATCTCTTAGGTAGAGATCTGAGGATTTTTTTGACCAGTTTGTTGTCAGACATCTTTTCACCTAGGGCACTTGAAGCATTAGCTATCTCAATAATGTTCATGTGAAAGTCATGAATGCTCTCATCTTCCTTCATCTTCAAATTTTCAAACTTGGTAGTGAGAATCTGAAGTTTTGACATCTTCACCTTTGAAGTCCCTTCATGAGCAACCTTCAAGACCTGCCAAGCCTCTTTTACAATGGTGCAGTGTTCAATCAACCTGAAGATATTTTTGTTAACACCATTGAACAATGTATTCATGGCTTTGGAATTTCCCAAGGACCCTTTGTAATCTGCATCATCCCAGTCTTCCTCTTCCTTCACCACATCAGTAGATTTACCTTCTCCATCTCTAACCTTTGGGGGTTCCCATCCTTTTATAACAGCTTTCCATGCTTGATCATCCATGCATTTGATGAATGCTATCATCCTTGGTTTCAAATAGTCATAGTTGGAACCATCAAGCAGAGGTGGTTTGTTCAAAAATCCTCCATCCTTGTCCATTGTACCAGAAAGTACCTTCCCTGAATCTCACCCAGAACCAAACAAGGGTGCAAGCTCTTGATGCCAATTGAAATTCTGGTACAGATATCAGATGTCTTACACAGATGTTGAGACACTGATATCCAACACAATGAACAAGACAACAATAATAATAACAGTGCAGAAAGTAAAGAACACCGTGATATGTTTACCCAGTTCGGATCAACAATCCTACTCTGGGGGCTACCAAGCCAGGGACGAAACCAATATACGATAGTATCAATTCACAGATCATACAGCAACCACACCCGGTTATAATCTGCTCACTTAATCATTACCCTTCCTATAACTTCTACCTAAGACTCACCTAGGTATGAGGCCCTCCTCAAATCCCTCTACAATCACAACCCGTGATTGGTTTCTTACAACACAAGTAATAGAACGAAAGCCACACTTTCAAAACTCACAATTCTCAATACTTCAAAGCTTATGAGAATTGACACACGAGAAACTCAATGCTTAAAAGCTTATGAGTAACTGACAAAACTTACAACACAAAAACCAGTCCTTATACTATTATCAGAATGATACCAGTTAGGCTCACAATTAACACTCGAAAACCCTAACACAAATACACGTAAGTTCAACACCTAAACTAGGTTTACGCCAGTCAATATATAGCATTAAATCTGGACTGGATTGGGCTTCAAAAACGCAGCAAAGAGACTGTTCACAGATCTGCAAAATAAACTCCAACAAAATAGGTCTTCAATCTAAAGTTTCCTAATATGTCTCCATAATTAGAAAGTGCTGAAAATACGAAAACCAACACAAAAACTCAATCCAAAAATACTTTGGATGCCACATAGGATAACCAAATATTCACAGAATATTCAGTAACAATTAACAGCAACATAATCTTCGTTTTAAACTGAAATCAGACGCGATGTCCTAAGGGCCAGTATGGGACATCTTTATCCGACATGTTAAATGCAGAATATTAGAACATCGTGTTTCAACATCTTGCTGCTAGAATAGTTTTAGCAAAATACATGCCAACCACAACATCACAGAAATAACATCTTGTACTTGCTTATTCTCTGACGCTTACCTTACTTGAGCGTCGGAGTACCTTGCAGGTACACCCCCCCCCCCCCCACCCGGCGTCTTTTAACCGCACCGGAGCTGAAACCCAGACGACGTTGTTGGCCACCAGAAACTCTCTGATCCAGGTACGATCACCATCTCTGATCCAGAAACCTCACAAAGTCCTACATTCCTTGTGGAAGAGTTTTGTCTGAGATTTTCTTTAGAGATGGAATTAAGGACATGATCAAAGAGAAAATTGAAGAAGATGGTCCTGAAAGCCTTCCGGATAACTGCTTGTTGAAGACTAAATGTGAATTCTTTAGCAACAAAAAATTCTTTTATCTCTGTTTAATCTTTGTCTGGATTTTGTTATGTATAGGGTTAAATCGTATTTGGTCTAGGTAGTTGTACTTGCATCAAGTTGTTTCTGAACTATTTAGGGTAAATGAAGTGTCAAGCTTATCATCTAAATCAATATCTCTTCTTTGTTATTCAAAGAATATGAAATTCTCTCGCTCATAACTAACCATAAATTGGAATTAAGAAAATCAAGTATCTGACAAAGCATTAATCAATATTATCTATCGAAAGATATTTGGAAGATCCTTTAGTGGCTCAAGAAACCGTCATATCAGCCCCATTGGCCACTCGCTGCACAACAGTTGTTAACATATTAATTCTTCCCAAATAAATTAGTAACTGCTCCAATTCTCTTTTCCCACACAGTTACGCCCTTTAGCATACCCTAAGTAATCATGACTACCTAGGAAATAGTAAACCCAAATCCTTAAGTACCAATTTAGTTATCATACTCTTTACTCTCATTCACCAATAAATAGTAGGATTTTGCTTCACCCTAATTCATCCTCAAAACCTAGTTCGTCACTATCTCAAAACTCTTATTGCAACAAGATGATGAATTCCCAAAGAAATGGTCCAACCTTCTTAGGTAGAAAAGAAAACTTAGAGGTCATTCCTAAGAAAAGACCCAACCTCGGTCGTCTCGGAAATGATGGCTTAGAGATAATAAGAAGCATGCAGGCCCAGTCCTGGCAGTGTTATCACTCTCTATTAAATGGTCCTATCTTTCCTGACCTTGTTAAAGAGTTCTGGAATTTTTCTAGGGTCAACAATGATGGTAACGCCATCTGGTCTGAGGTCCATCTTCACACCATCGCTATCTCTGTCGCCTCAATAGAGAAAGTCACTGGATGCTTTTCCTCTGGAGTCACGATTGATAACTTTCAGCTTGACTTAAGCATGGTGGAAAGGTGCAGGATCCTGTTTGATAATTCAGATCCTTACGAACCGAATAAACCTGAGAAGCTTCTTCCTTCTCCAAAAACCTAGTTCAAATTCTCTCTGACCAACCTTCATCCTCGTTGGACTGCAAGGGGCACACTGACTCAAGATGACAGAATCTTCGTCTTTCTCCTAACTCATCATGTTACAATAGACCTTCCCAAGACTATTTTTAACCACATGAGACACTCTATCAGAGTCTCAAGAAACCAGAGGTCCTTCACATTCCTTATGGAAGAATAATATCTGAAATAATCTTGAAAGAAAAAGCCTGGGGATTAATAAGCATGCTCGGACCAGGACCTACGCCAACCGAAACTAGATGTGAAAGAGTTGATGAAGTGGAAGATTTTGATGATTAAGCTTTAAACCTTAGTGTATCTCAAATCGTTTTCTGTGGTTTTGTGTTGATGGTTCTATATCATTTTACTCAATGAATCAATGTTGTTTTCTGTTTTATCATCTATAATCATATCAGTATTAAATCCATAACTTAAAATTTTTATCATTCTCTGAGATGCTTACATTGCTTAAATAAAACATTTAAAACATTATCATAATCTAACGATGATCGTTAGAATCAAAGACTGTCAATGATGCATTAACATCCTTCAAGGATAATGCAATCACAAAAATCCATGGCTTAGTAGATGCTTCCAGTTCCTGTGAGGACCCCATGGAAATAAGAAATATCTGGACTGAGTTCCATGAATGGATCTCAGAGGAAATTGTGAAGAGCAAGAGGTTGGCAATTACTCAAGCAGAAGAAAAGCTGCATGCCTCAAGAACAAATGGTTCTGAAAGCTCGTTCTCATCTTGTTCATCATTAGGCTCTTTTTAGTCTAACCCCTAGGAACCTATCCTCATTAGGTCTGTGTTTTGATTACCTTTAGGATTAAGCTTAACGGATGCCTTATATTTTAAAATCATTTTATGGTTCTGCGTTAAAATTCCATCTAGGTATCCATTAATGAAAATACTATGACTAATCTCTAACGATGTTGATCACTAGAACTGTTCCTTATCATATCAATATTCGTATGCTTAATGATATCATCCTTTGAGTTTATTTATGTTCACTATCATATTAATCTACATATGCTTAAATGCTCAGATGCTCTAAAATTTTTTGATGATGTCATAAAGGGGGAGAAATATATTATGATTTTGATTGGAAAGAAAGAAATCTTAAGAATGCAACTCAAACAAGTAATCAATCATATAAAATGCGTTACTACTAGCGTTTGTTGTTTGATGTTTAACTGAGGAACTCTAAACAAGTTCACTAGGCATTTTAAGAACAGGTTAAGAAAGAAGAACTCTGTTAGAAGTTCTTATGAATTGTTGGTCATATGATAGAAGTTGTACACTTCGTGAACATGTGTTTAGAATCAGATCTACCCAGTACTATTCAGAAGTTGAGAACTTTCTGAAAGTCAAAGTTTATCTTGATCTCTGTCTCACTTGGTTCAGAATCTGTAAGCTGTCTAAGAATATGAGATTCAAAACGTAAGAATCAGAAGAAGTAAACTCTGAAAGCAGTCAAGACAAAGTCTACATCTCAAGATGCTTATTCAGAAGAACTGTGCAAATCAGAAGTCAAGAACTGTCTGAAAATCCGGATTGAAGATCCAACAAGAAGTAGTTCTGATGTCTACCAAGAACCAATAAAGAAGAAAATGATTTGGTATCAGACTAAATCAACAAATGGTAATCAGACTCAGTATACATAAAGATTGGTATCAGACTCAATTTGAAGTAATATCAATCAGAGCTAAGCTGTGAAATGTTTTCTATACCTTCATTGGTATCAATCTCAGCATACTAAGGAAATACCCTTCAAGTGATACGAAAAGAATTCCTTCAGATGGAATCAGACACAACATACTCTGGTATAACTCAGTATCAGACTAAGATTAAAACATGTGTACCAGTTTCAGAATCAAGAGTTGATTGATCACATAAATTAACCTTCAATTGGTATCTGATCAAAAATTAAGCTTTAATGAACCGCTGAGTTGTGATAGTAACAAGGTTCTGAGATGAAGACCTGTGTTCAAAGTCAAACTCTGAAAAAGTCATGATCTACATTGGTGATTAAAAACTTATATTTCTGAATTACGATTCTAAAGATCCCAATATTTGACTTATGGAAATTAGGGGGAGACTACCCAGAAGATTCAATTGCAAAATCTAAACTCTTCACATAGTCTGAAACTCAGGGGGTGTTTCTCAAGAGACAGTGTCTGCCTCTAATGAATAGCAATGCTATGTTATTAGATAAGAACTGTTATGTTTGTGCTTAAATGAATCTGCTGAAAAGTATAAATGCTTCAGATGTCTCTGAAGATTATAAGCTCTAATACGACTACAAAGGAATTGAGTTCTGAAGATCTGAAGATGGAAGTTCTGATGAACTAGTCCAAATGCTAAAGACTTTTGTCTCCTTAAAGACAAGATAAAGAAGTAGTCATTTTCTATTCTTAGATCTGGCAACTCAAGTTGTTATTCTGTATATCTTTGGATCATATAAGATTCTAGATGATCATAGATAAAACTTTGAGGATAACACATTCAGGGGGAGCTGTTGTTCCAGACTCTGAATATGTTTGTTTGGTGATTACCTTGTATAAAATGTTCAATTAAAATACTTGGTTTTGTCATCATAAAAAAGGGGGAGATTATGAGAGCAAGAGTTGTCTCTACAAGTCAATCTATGTTTTGATGATAACAATAAGTATTTGTGAAAGAACTATTTTATGTTCTAACGTGTGTTGTGTGCAGATCATAATCATAGAAGATATCAGATCCAACAAGCACCTGCCAGATGTGTGTAATTGATAATATGCGAAGTTACTAAGTGTGACACAAGTCGCAAGAAGCAAGAACGCTTCTATATCTAATCGTGATTAGTGAGATCCAAGGATGCTGATATTGCTGTTGCAATGCTCTTATGGATGCTCTCTAAAAGTGGTCGAGATTATGAAGATTGCGAAGCTTCTGAAGAAGAGAACCGAAGTGCTGAAGACTCTCATGACTTGTAGTTCTAAAGGCGGAAGACTCTGAAGACTTAGTGCAGAAAGACTCTAAAGACTTATATGTTCTGAAGATTACGGTTCCAAAGGTCAAGTGCTGATGACTCTGAAGACGGATTCCTAATGGACAAGTTCTGAAGTTTCGGAAGACTTGAAGAAGTAAAGGATAATGTTCTTAATGACAAGTGCTGAAGTTCTGAAGACTGATTCCTAGTGGACTTCTTCAATTGACAGAAGACTTGACGCATCAGATATCCTGTTAAAGAAAGCTGTACTCATGCTTCATTAATTTACCATCAGAAGCCTCTGAAGTTTGGAAGTCAAATGTTACCGTTGTGAATAACTGTACACAGTGCTCAAGAAGATATATCCCGTCACTTCTCCCACAGCAAAAAGGAGATGTCTCAGTACAGCTAATTATTACACAACGTCTCTTTTCCAACAGCCAACAGTATTTCAAATGGCTATATTTCTATTGGGCTATTTAAAGAAAGGAGTAAACGCTTCTGAATGCAATCGATTCAGTCCATGTATGGAGAATTGATCAAAGTCATTGTGTGAAGATAGCAACAACGATGAGTTCTCATTGTAACACTTAAATATCAAAAGTTATCACCATTTACACATGGCCATTGTTGTTGAAGCTCAAAGATCATCATTTAACACAACAACAAGGAATTAGTACATAAGCTGTTGATGTAGAAGACAACATTGAAAATCAGTCAAGTCATCAACCACCTTCTCGTCAGCGCCACATTGAAGATCTGAAGCAAGGAGTTGTTGCTCAAAGCTTGCTCACCCAAGAAGAAGAAGAAGATCTACAAGATATCAACAACTTTCAAATTCAAATACATCTTTGTAGTTCCTTAGAATAGCAAGGAGCTGCTGCTCACATCTTGCTTGAAAAATTGTGTGTTCTTTGTACTTAAACTTAGGAGTAATCTGCTTATTAAGAAGCATTCTTGTAATTTCCTGTATAACTAATTCTTGGTGAATTAGGATACCTTAAGTGGTCAGTGTGACCAGAGACTCGAGAAGACAATGGCGAGATGTCATTGTGGGAAAAGCCTGAAATAGGGTCAGTAGCGTTATATTCATTGCGATGAATCCCTGAACGTCTAGCTGTGAAAGCCTAGCAGTCGATCTTGCGAGATTGGAACCTGCAGGTCAATGTTCGTTATATTCATTAAGTTGAATCCCTGAATGGTTCATTGCATGTTAGTCACAGTGCGGCTGTGCAAGTTGTTAGTCACCGGCTGTTGCCCGTGCATCTGTAATCGAGATTGAGTATAGTGGATTAAGACCTTGTGTTCAAGGAGAAATCACTTGAGGAGGGTAGACTGGATTAGCCTTTATGGTGAACCAGGATATATCGTGTGTTCTTTACTCTTATGCTTAATGTCTTTGTTTATGTTTCTATATTAAGTATCTGAACCTTACATAAGCAAGTCAGAACCTTTCAACTCTAATAAGCTTCCGCTCTGCAAGTTCTGAATGATGCACACAGCGTTCAGACTCTTGTTGGTTCTTATGCTTCATGCAAGGAAAATCTGAATGTTACTTCGTAAGTCAGAGTCTCTCAATGAACTCTGATGTTATCTCAACGTCTTAATGATAAGAAGCGAAAAGTTGTTAAAGAGTAAATACACAATTCAAACTCCCCTTTCTTGTGTCTTTCACGCACCTTCACTTTCTACCCAATTGGTTGGGATTTCTTGGGTTAGGATCCACAAGGGTACCACATCTTCGCTAACTACTTATCCATGGTTTATGACCCTTGGATATAGGATTCTAGTTTGAAGGTAGTGGAGGATTATAACCTTCGATTTTAGGTGAGTGGCTTTGAAAGGGGCATTCATCTTTTCCATGGGGTTGATTACAAGGTGGTTAATGGCGGTGGAGTGCTTAATGTTCTTGAACCCTATTGGTCTATCAAGAGTGTATGTAATCCCATAAGATGGAAACTCAAAGGTTCTCCTAAAGTGGTCCATGTGAATAGCGATTTCCACTACTCTTACAGATGTTCTAAGATGATATCTGATAAGTGGTTGTTGCACTGTCTTTACTAGTTATTTTACCTTAGTATTTTACCTCTTTTGTTTGATTTCCTCCTGTTTATCTTATTTTATGCTTTGGTAGTGCGTATTTTTGCTATTTTCAGATTTTAATAAGTATTTGAGGTGAAAGAGGAACAAAGACGAGTAAAGCGTGGGAAAACTTCAAAAGTCAGAAAATCCCCATATAAAATCTAGAGGGATGCTACGGGCCTAGGGAACCCCTTCAAATCTAGGAGCAGTTACGAGTTATCGTAACCAAGCCCTAGGGATCCCCTACATTTTGAAGTGTCACACAAAAAGAAGAGGCTTGCTACAGCCACCCGTAGTAGCTGCTATGGGACATAGCAGGAGATCGAGTTGTCTCTTGATTTGTTTCTTTTTTGGATGAAAGCTGATAGATTAGATCTGGTATATGAGAAATGAGTTCTTGAATTCCTTGAATACGCTAATCAAAATGTTCCTGACAATAAAGGTATCTTTTATTGTCATTATGTTAATTGCAGTAATATAAATAAAGGTACAAAGGATGAGATATTACATCACCTATGTTGTGATGGTATATGTCAAAATTATACAATATGGACGTGGCATGGTGAGGTGGAAAAAAAGCGAAACAGTGCGTCACAAAGTTACGAAGTTGATGAAGATGAATATATGGATGACCGTCTAGAAGATATGTACCGTGATATTGGAGAATCTTATTTTAAGAAAGTACATATTTATGATACTTTATGTAGTGATAAGGACACCCCTTTATATAAGGGTGCACAAGTTCTTAATTTCAAAAAATTAGATGAATTGGAAGATAAAGCTGCCATAATCTTGTGTCATTTGGAGATGTATTTTCCTCCATCATTTTTTGGCATTATGGTTCACTTACTTGTTCATCTAATCAGAGAAGTCAGAATTTGTGGTCCAGTTTATTTAAGGCGGATGTATCCAATAGAGCGATAGATGAAGATCTTTAAAGGATATACGAAGAATCATCACCGACCGGAAGCTTCGGTTGTTAAAAGGTACATCACAGCAGAAGCTGTTGAGTTTTGTACAAACTATTTGTCGGAAGTAGTGTCTATAGGAATTCCAAAGTCTCGTCATGCTGACACTGAAGTTAGAGGTATTCAAGGTTTAAATGTTAAGTCAATGGCTCGGGATGTAGATATTCAGGAACATTTCTATATATTGAATAATCTTGAAGAAGTTCAACCTTACGTGGCTACTCACAAAAGACTTTTGAAGAAAATATATCCACAAATGAGTGACAAGTTGTTGTTGATCGAGCATAACAAGAAATTCCATGATTGGTTTAATAAAAGGATACCAAAAGATCATAGTGCATCTGAGACTATTAAATGGTTGTCGTTCATGCCAAAATTTAATGTGATAACTCGGACTCCATATGACATTGGTCATTATACCTTTTATATAAAATTAAAAGATGAGTGTAGTACAATGCAAAATAGTGGATTTATGGTTGAGGACGAATCCATGTATTTCTCTAGTTCGAAAGATAAGAATCCAATATTGGCATCTAGTTGTTCTATGGTGTCATTAAGAAGATTTGGGAGATTGATTATGTTATCTTCAAAGTCCCTTTATTTAAATGCAAATGGGTTCCCAATAATATTAATGGTGTACAAACCGATGATTTAGAATTCACCCGGGTTGACCTTGGCAATGCAAATTATATGACCGAACCATTCATCATGGCTTCACAAGCAAAACAAGTTTTCAATGTGACCGACCCTTCAGACACATCGAGGAAATGGTCAATCATTCTCCGGAGAAAAGAAATTCATAGTAGTGATGAAAGTTTCGATATTCCTTTTACTCCTTCTTACTTAACAAAAGTTCCTACCACATATGATGAAGTTGATAGAGATGATGTGCATGCTATTTGTATCGATCATAATGAAGGCATATGGGATAATTAACAAGTAAGTATTTTATTCTTTATTCATAATTTAATGTAAGTTATTATTTCTAACTATATTTATTACTAACAAGTACGATTATTTGATATTGTAGGTGTTTAAAGTCAAGACACCAAGAGACAAAGAAACCAAAACACTATATAAGATACAATTATGTGATGTTATATAATGTGTGTAGGTGGTTTTGTGCTATTTTTATTTTGATGTAATATATATATATATATATATATATACAATTTTTGGTTCTTAATCCAATGTATGGATTTGATGTAATACAATACAATGATTTGTTATGATACAATTGATATTTCTGCTCTGATACGGTTCACAAAAATACAGGTTAAAATGGAAAAAAAAATTCAAAAAGCAAAAAAATATATTTTAAAAAAGCAGATAATTTAACGACGATTGTTAAATATGATCGTGGTTATATAGTGAGCGCTGTCCAGAATAATATATATACCAAAAAGGTGCTGTTGAGAATCGAACTTGGGACCTTTAATATATTACAACAGTTAGTTAAAGAAACCGTGGTAATATGTCACACGCTTTCAGGTTTTCTACAACGGCCATACGACCGTGATTGTAAGTAACACATATACAACCACACACTAGGTAACAACGATCGGTCCTGGGTGATAATATATCTTTTCCAACCGTTGTTGTATATGTTTTCCGTAGTAGTGGGGACAACTTTAACTACATGATTATTTCCTCATCGTTTATGATAAATCCAAAGTCTCTGGTACTTACCTCATTCACTGTCGGCTCTATGAATTACTTCATTTGTCTGATTCATTATCTGATAACTCACATAATCTTTAATATAAAAAGAAACTTCAATCATCTAACTAGGTATGACGTTACAATTGTATGGATGATCGCAAACAAAATTGAAACAAATTGGGAATGTGAAGTGATACAACACATGTTTGAAAGCAAAATAAAAGATATATGCCTACCATATGATGACTTGGTCACAAAGATCCTGGAATTCATTGACTTCAAGCTTGAGGGAGTTGTGACAATGATAAGAGAAGTTGCACTAAGAATGATAAGGTACAAAATTTTTAATGGAAAAATAATTCAAAAACCCTCCAAAGGAAAGAAAAGAGGAATGAAAGAGAAAAATCAAGAAGCACCCAAGAATGTAGAAGATTTAAAATATAATATCCCTGAAACACCCTCTGTTGAAGACCTACTCAGTGACATAATAAAAAATCTAAAGAGGATAAGTGAGAAGATCAACTTCATGGCTTTTCACTTCGTCCAAGACTAATGACATTTACCTCATGGGATGTTTACTGATGTTGGTGAGGATAATAAAGAGTAGTCTCACCAATGTGTTTATAGTCTTTAAGCGTGTTTAAATTTGCATCTTTCCTGCATTATTTCAATTCCTGCAATTTTCCCATTTTTTGTAATTTGAATTCTAGTATTTTGAATTAATAAAATGTTTTCCCTTCCTTAGTAATGTGTTTAAATATGTGAACAATGTGCTTACATATTTACAATTATGTTTAGCATCTTTCCCGCCTTTTTTATCATGCCAAAGGGGGAGAGGTATACTCTCAGGGGGAGTACAGTATACTTTCTACTCATGTCAGAGAAAGTTTAACCACTCCAAAATTTATCTACTTGTTTTTATCTTTTACCACCACTCTAAGAGATTAGTTGTTATCATAAAAAAGAGGGAGGATGTTGAACCATGTGCTTGCAGGAATAATAAAGAAGTGATCCAAAACATAAAGCTCAAAGATAACATAATTTAAGAAGTAAAAATCTTAGACTTAATGACGTTGGAGTTTTGATGATGACAACTCTTAACTGCTAAAGATAGCTCAAGCGGTCAAAGATGCACAAGGTGATTGATCAAGCTATTCCTCCTAATTAAGCTAAAAATTTAAGGTTTATGTGTTAGGTGATAAAATTCGATCTAGATGGGGGTGAATAGATCACACATAAAAACTTTTTGCAAAAATAAATTTAAAAAGTTTTATGGCACAATGGAAACAACTCGAATCGAATCGTCTAACCGAACCTCTATCGAAAAGCTCGAATATGCATAAAGGTACACAAACGTATGATAATGAACATAAATTGTTCAACAACAATTAATCACAAACAATTGAATGCTAAGCTATACGTAGGGCTTATTCCCAATGATCAAAACACACAAAAACACAATAAACCAATTTATCAAACACTTTGTGTACAATCGATATCGTTTGGAAATTTGCTTTGTTTTGTTAATCTTAAAAACCAATCACAATCAAATGGATTATGATTATATCAACAAAGCCTAATTCAAAATGTGATAAAAAATAATTCCCAAACGAATTGATTAAACTAACAATGAATTCAATAATTTGCAATCACAAAATTAAAATAAAGAGAGAGAGAGAGAGAGAGAGAGAGAGATGGGGGGTACACAAGGATTTGCTTAAGAAGTTCCCCAATCGGCCTCGCTATGGGTACATATTCCCTCAATTCGAATTTGAATTGAGATATTATAATATATCTTACTTTGCAAATGTGTGTATACAAGAGATGAAGAACTCTAACCCTAAAAACCCTAGGTTTGTTTTCGATTCTACCACCTCGAAAACCCTTGGTTAAATAATGATCAAGTAACTAAAAATGTCGCTTCAATTGACCTGTTCTTCCTACTTTCTTGCAAGGCACCAGTTATCCTAAGGGTTTCACACTGTTGAATTAATGCCAAACGCACACTTGTTGAAACCCAAAATTTACCAACACGATCCACCGTCTCACGCTACTCCCTTGCAAGGCACCTCTTGTTCCAAGGCTTTCACTCGATCGGATTCAAATTGTGTACTCTTGTCCAAAACTTTCAAATCCTCAACGATCTTGAAGGAAACCCCAGCTCTGTTTTCTTATTTGAAATCCTCAAAGTTCTCAACCCAATGTTCTCGGTACAACAACCTAATTGGACGTTATCAACCCTAATCTAGATGGTCACCCAATCAAAAAATGATTTTGTGTAGTTTGATTGTGTGTATACATAGAAGAGAGGTTGAAGATGATGATAATGCTTTGAAATCTCGATTTCATATGGGTTTACTCTAGAACCTTACTAGAAATGATGCATGTTTCAAGTATTTATATGTATGCAAGTATGAAGCAAAGAGCATGCAAAAGGAAATGAAAAGAAAGAAAAAATTCAAGATTTTAGGTCTATAGGTCGATTTATAAAAGTCATGTGTCGACCTATAAAGGAATTGAGTTGACCTATAATAGTTAGCACATGGACAGAGCCTACAGGCTTCAAAATTGAAGTATGTGTATGGACCTGAGCTGAAGAAAATCTTTTATAGGTCGACCTAAAGTCATATGTGATGACCTATAGAGTGTTTTTCACACCTAAAACAAAGTTTTTGATTCCTGAAGCTATTTCTTGATGCATGAATCTTTTCTAAACCATTTCTAACATGTTGACATGCTTCCTAATGCTAAAATGCATAATGCACACCTATAATCAGTTGATACCATCCAATGTACAAAAACGTTAAAGTTTCTCCTAGTTTTGGCATCATACAAAACATATCTAAACAGAAAGATGCACTCACATACGACCCCTTTTTTATGATGGAAAAACTTGAGATGATGCGTTTCTTGTTCATGAAAAGCTCCCCCTGAATGTGTGCATCATAGCTTCATATACTTCTCCCTCTTTGACAACATCAAAAAGAGACAAGGCACATTATTAGCAGTATCACATTATTAACAATATATAATACAAAGGCAATTGAAAAGATAAGAAGCGCACTCACATATATCTAACATACATGAAAACAAGATTAATAAACACAACAATATTCATAATTGTTATCCAAGTCAAAACACATAGTGCAACCATTCAAACATATTATCAATATTGTTAATACATAACCATAAACAATGTAGACTCAAAACAAGACTAAACAAGATGCAATACAAGACTCAAGACCCAAGAAAACAACATCACTAAATCACACCCCGTCATCGTCTTCCATGGCCCCTAGACATTGGTCTTTCTACCATATACCATCCTTGTCCCTCGTTCCGATAGTGAGAGTCCTAGAAATCACACATCTAATGGTAAAATAGATCATAATGACCAGAATCCTCTTCTTGAGCCGTAATCATGTAATTAATCCTAGCCAGAACAGCAACATGATTAACATTCATATCATTTCATATAGACAAAAGATTCCCCATCACATACACAACAAACGTGTCAAATTTAGAATCCTGAGTAGAAATATGTTGTTACGTCACACAGAACCTCTCTTCATGAGCAGCTTTAAAAATATGTCGCCTTCTACAATCCTCCACACACCTCTTGTCTTGCGTCATTTTCATATTCTAAAGCATCGTCATGATAAAGGAAGTATCAGTAAAACCAGTACCAACACTGGTACCATGATCATCTCCATGAGGAACATCTTGCATTATATCATCTACCTAAGGAACATCATGAGGAACCTCTATAGGTTGCTCATCATCCATATGAGTTTCATCTTCATCATTACCAAATTCAGCGGGATCATCAAATTTGTAAATCTTCCTTCCATGCTTACCCAAGCGGAGATAATATGCCCGATGTTTGATATCCCAAAAGTAATTCAAGTTTGTTAGGGTACGTTGAAAAAATTCTTGAGACAAGCCAGGAGATTTATAGGTAAGATTTGACATACCAAGGTTGAAGTGGTTCATAATCTTATCTATCATAGAGGCATAGCATTGTGACATCCCTCTGTTGCATTCTTTGACCGCGAACATACGAGATACAAAGTAGTGAGGCCAATTAATTTTGACCTTGTGCAAGAGAATATAGACTAGATGAATCTCAGCAAAGTCAATCCTTGACAACCTACCATTCTTTGGCCGTAATATATGAGACACCACCCAAAGTAAAATCCTTGGCACCCTCTTCAATCGGCTAGTGGAAATATGATCACAACAATCCTCGACACGAGGGGCTTTGAGCAGCTCATTTATATGAATGCCCTAATCAAAGTTAACATGAGTATTGTCAACCGTCACCAACGGGTCAGCCTCATCATCAACATCAGCGTCAACCACCGTAATACCAAATAAGGATTTCCACAGATCATCTGTAAACTGATAAACCTTGTTTCCTACAGAGAACTTGGAGTGAGAACCTTGCATATCGTGTAACCTATAGTAGAATTCATGAATAAGGTCCTCATTGTAATCCTAAGCAAGTTGCAGGAAATAGAAAATATGTTGATGCTCAACAAGCTTAACAACATATGGTATATCCAAACAACGAACGTAATTGGCTTCCACGTATATTGTTTCATAACAAGTCGGTTTTGAACTTTTAGCCAAAAGTCTTTGACATACTTCTTTGAAACCAATGTAAATGGATTCTCAGTAGAAATAATAGAGGTAGTAGCCTTGTCCTTTCCTTTAACATCAACTTTGGTCTTTGGAGCCATGAAAATTATGAAATAAAGTGTGCACACCACGTATTTGATGAAATATTTGAATGAAAAGTGAATGAGTATGAGATATTTATGAATACCCACACACTCAACCAAGACACACACAAAATCCCAGAAACACACATAGAAGAGAAGATGGACCACAGACAAGTAAAAATTTCGAATTTTGGTGAGTTTGGGTGAAGTATGGCCTTTGAAGAGGAATGAGAGAAAATAAAGAGAAAAATAGAAATAATTTGTTGGAATTTTGTGTGTTAAAGATGTGAAGAGAATGAAACAAGAAGGATATAATGAGAATTAAATGATTCTCAAGGTTTAAGAAGAAATGAAGAAGTTTAGGAAATTTGATGCATGTATGAGACTAAAGGAAATGAAGAGAGATTGGCCAAAGGATATGTTTATGAGTCAACCTCTGAGCGCATGTGTTGGCCTATCAAGGTCACAGGTCGACACATATTGAAGCGAATAATCAGGAAATCAAAAAATTATTGTGTCGACCTATTCATTTCATGTGTCGACACATACTGAAGG
The DNA here is from genome assembly GCA_022829125.1 of Lathyrus tuberosus. NCBI lineage: Eukaryota > Viridiplantae > Streptophyta > Magnoliopsida > Fabales > Fabaceae > Lathyrus > Lathyrus tuberosus. The sequence continues at coordinate 1,059,529 of JALAZF010000497.1, forward strand.
AATTTTGAAAAATTCAAAAACTCAATTTTATGTGTCGACCTATACGAATTTCGTGTCGACACATAATATCCAAAACATGGAGAATTTGACACTTATGAATTTTGAGTGACTGTGGAGTGCTCAATTTGACTCAAGGATGATTAATTGATGAGAGACACATGTATATGATTCTATTTCATGGTTTGTTTGCTAATATCATGCAAACATGTAAATACAAGCATGCAATGATAAAAGATATAGATCAAATGTGAAAACATTTAGAATAGAGTCACTATAACCATGTAAAATGAAAACACACAATGATCACATTTGAAATTTTTGAAAGTGAACACATATTACATACATCATACATATAATATATCATATACCTTTGAGAAATTAACAGGTAAAAGAAATACTTACTTACAAAAAAAGAAAAGGATTGAAACAATATTACCTCACTGTGTGAATGACGGAGGATGCACTTGTATTCTACAAGGAACTCTAGAACGAAAGTTGGAATGAATGCAAAGCGTGCCACAAACACTTACAAAACTAAAATGCTCCTACCACTTTTCTCTTAGTAAAAGTACTTGAAAGTGATGATTAGTAATGTATCCAATGAAGTAATTGACTTTTCTTGTTGGACTTTCACTCTTGTTCAATCATGATGATTATATTGGTCCTCCTCATGCTTCATCATCTTACATTGATCAATCCCTAATTTGATGTACTTGAGTATGTCTTGTTGAATATAGACCTACATCATTAAACACAATACCTTTCCGACACTTCTCGAATACAAAACATCAATAATAATCAACACCCTTTTACCAATTAAAATGAAACACTAAATGTTAACCTTCTTGGTAAAACAATCCATCTTTCTTGCCACATAGTCAAAGCAATAAGGAGATGTCACCCTTATTATGCCAAAACATTTTTCCTGCAAGATCAACGAATAATGCTAGGTACCCAATCTTCATTGGGTCCTTAAGGATTAATGAAACCTTGGTTGCATTTAGGAAACCATTGAAAGGGCTCCTTTAGGAACAAAAGTTTCCTGAATTTTCACTTTGAAATAGTATGACCCTTTTCCAACAATAATGGCAATACAAATTATGAGAGGATGAGCTTTTTCTATTTGGTTCCTTTTTAACAAAACTATACCTTCTATAAGGATTATGAGAAGACATATCATATTTACAAGTATCTACAGCAAAAGTAACCTTAGGTTGCAAAGCCTTATCCAACTTGGCTTTAAGAGTTCTTGACTCTTTTTACCAAATGTGACAAGTTTCACAACCAAACCATGAAGGTTTGCCATCCTCACTCTTATATCTTAGAATATCTAGCATAAACTTCCTTATAGCTTCCATATTCTTTTCATTTTCCAAAATTTTAGCTTCTAAGTGGGAAATTATTCTTTTGTTTATAGCTAATCTTTTGAAATCCACTATGGCTTGTCTTTGTAGATTTTCAAAAGATTCTTGTGATTGACAAAAAGCTAAGTCATGAGTAGATTTATGTTTAGATTAACTTACAACCGTTTTCTTCTTTTTGTTTTCCATGTAGCAAAGCTTGGTCGGTTCAACACTTGAATTGAAGCTTTTATCACTTGAAGAATCACCTTCGCTCTCCCAAGCGACATAAGCTCTTCTAGAATTTCTATATCTCTTATGATGGCTATTTTCTTTGTCTTTCTTGATTGTAGGACACTCCGACCTTTAGTGGCCCAGTCCGCCACAATTGTAACATGACCTTCTATGTTTACCTTTCATATCTTCATCTTCCCTTGAAGAATTTGGTAGCCTTTTAAATTTGGTTAGGCTTTTGTTAGAGTACTTGACTCCATTTTCCTTATATGCCTTTGGTAACTTTTGACAAACAACCCCATATCCTCATCATAGGAATTCTTGTCATCTTCACTTTCACTATCACTTTTCTAATTTTGTGAGGACTTTGAGCTTGAAGTCTTTAGAGCAATAAATTTCTTCTCTACCTCTTTGTCTTTTCCTTTCTCATTCTTCACCTTATTTTCATACTCTTTTTCATGTTTTTCTAAGCAAGAGAGTTCTTGATCATGTTCTTCCAATTTTCCAAGCAAGGTAGTGAGATCAAGTGCTTTAAGATCATTCGCCTCTTTAATAGCAGTGACCTTGGATTTTCATTCCCTATTTAAACATCTCAATACCTCATTAGTAGCAATATCATTGGAAATAGGCTTACCTAGGGCATTTAATCGATTGATAAGATGTGTGAACCATTTTTGCATTTCAGCAATGGTTTCACCATGCTCCATGAGAAATAGCTCAAAATCTTAATTTAATGTGTTAATCCTAGCTTGTTTGACCTCACAATGAGAAACATGATAGTATTCATCAACACCTAGTGCGGATGTGAGAATATTTTTCTCCTTCCTATCACGTGATCACAATTTCCAATCATTATCATTCCATTGTACTTCCAGTTTAGGTACGGTAACACCTTCATTATTGCTCACTGTAATTTCATTAGGACCATTTTTGATGACGTCCCATATACCCTTGTCAACCGAGTTGACATGAATACACTTACATGCTTTCCAATAGCCATAATTTTTTCTGGTGAAAATTGGTGCTCTATTGTACGCTCCCTTAGGTTCGGTAGTCATTCTTCAAATAAGCAAATCTTAAGCACAAAATTAGCCGGAGATTGTGATACCACTTGGTAGATGATAGGCTTCAATATAGAGGGGATGAATAGATCACAAGTAAAAACTTTTGGCAAAAATATATTTGAACATTTTTATGGCACAGCGGAAACAACCCGAATCGAATCTTCTAACCGAACCTTTATCGAAAAGCTCGAATATGCTTAAAGGTACACAAACATGTGATAATGAACAAAAATTATTCAACAACAATTAATCATAAACAATTGAATGCTAATCTATACATAAATCTTATTCCCAATTATCAAAACACACAAAAACACAACAATTAATCACAAACAAGGATTTGTTTAGGCAGTTCCCGAATCGGCCTCGCTATAGGAACGCTTGCTTGTTGAAACAATAATAGTGTGGGTTTTTGTTATAGTATCAGCAGGGATTGGTTGATATTACCGCCGTTCTACAGTTGGAATTGTTTTAAACATAGAACATAAAAGATGTTTGTTTTGGTTTTGTAACGCAACGGTCGCATAAAGATTTATAAGCAACGGTAAAGAGTTTCAGTTTTAAAACGATTGTTAAAAATATGTCAAGATTATGGCTCAATATTCCATTTCATACATATTTTCTTAATAAAGCATGTGAACTTATTAACAATAAATATAATCACATATCCTCTCAAGATGTTTCATATCTAAAACAAATTGTGACATTTATCATATTGATCCTTAGATGATCTCTCAACCTAACTATCAACATGATATAATTAAAGGATTGATATTAGTGAGTATCAACTCACAAAACTATCTCTAAACTTTGTTTGTTGAAATATTAAAAAGCTAGGTCAATAGTTGAAACATATCTCTCAATTATGATCCAACACAAATATATCATAAAAACAAGGATTTTCACCATATATTCATCATCAACTTGTTCACATACAAAAGATCAAGAGAAATACATACAAAAGTGAGGATTATCTACCTCTAATCTTGACACAAGAAGGGATTTAGCTACCAATAACCATGGTAGCTTGATAAACAAGTAACAAACAAAGCTTTTGGAGCATCAAACTTGAAAGGATCAAAGATTGAAGCTTAAAAGCTTTGATTTCTAAGTGAAAATGAAGAAGATGACTTTTTCTCCCCACACAAATGTTTCTAGGTCACAAAATATTATCCAAAAAGTAAGTTATGTTCCAAAAAAAATCAACAAGTGCTAAAATACACATGTTCTGCCCAGGCAAATTCGTCGGGCGAGTGTAGCGTGCGATTTTTGTGAGTGACGCGACCACCTTACCGCAAAATTGGATTTGGGTGCTACTTTATGATTCCTGTATTTATCCCATAAAGCTGGAAAGGAAAGGGAAGATATCTAAAACTAACCTTGCACGCAAATGTTTTCTTTAACAAATGCTAAGAGATCAGGGATCGGGGTCTGGTTATACAAAGGGAAGCTATTAACACCCAGTGTATCTATGGTAATCCATAGGAACCTTTTATTACATGTATTTCTGTAAACTTTAAATGTTTTCTCGTGTTCATCTTTTGTGGCTTGGGAAAGTTTCTCCTTTGGGAGAATTGAGAGAATATTTTTGTGGTTTTCGGGTTTTATGTTGTTTTTGGGAAGGTACTGAACCTAAAGTTTTTGATTTGTGTGCTCACTAAGATTTCACAATCTTATGCCTATGTATTCCCGTAAAGAGATTTGGAAAATTAGAGAAATCGTAGTTCCTCCTATTCCATGGGAGGAAAATATGTGGTGTCTAGTTCAAAGCCCAAGATTGAAGCTAGCAGAGTATCTGTGTCTTGTTTAAAGCCCAAGATTGAAGCTAAAGGGGTGACTGAGAGAGAAAATTTGTCATCTCTAAAGGGAGGATATCTCACCTATTCATCACAAATGTTGAGTAATTGGTTATAAGGGAAATTACTTTAACTGTGATATGGGAATCCAGCAATTCCATAATTTCCTTTATAAGAGGGATGTCATGAAGGAAGAAAGCTTTAACACAGTGTAGAGCAATGCCACTTTTTCCTTATGAATATTTCATGCTACGATATGGACATTGGCTTGGATGTATGGAATCCAAAGGCTTGCCACTTACAGCTGTTAGATGAAAGATGAATTTAGCTAGGATAAGAGAAGGACTCCAACTTGGACTTTGAATCAACAAGTGTGCCACTTACAGCAATTATCTGGAAAGGTTATAATTATCTGTTTTGATATGTGATGTTTAGAGGATATGTCTTCCTGCAGAGAGGACTCATGGTCTCATCTGAGGGGATGTTGGTTTTTGTGTGCCTTAATCAAAGCCCAAGGTTGAAGCTAAAAGAAAATGACTCCACCGGGGAGGGTTTTATCTGTCTTGTACAAAGCCCAAGTGTAGCGTGCGATTTTTGTCGGTGACGCGAACACCTTATCACAAGAATTAGGTTTTCTCCTCAATGAAGAGGAGGGGGGGGGGTGTTACTTTCTGATTTCTTATTTATCCCATGAACCTGGAAGGGAAAGGGAAGCTATCCAAAACTAACCTTGCACGCGAATGTTTAACTGAACAAACGCTTAAAGAGATTCGGGGAGTTCGGGATCATGTTATATAATGGGGAGCTGTCAATTACCCATCCTATATGTGGTTATCCACAGGTTGTTAGTTTCAGGTTTCGCTTTGTACTTGATGGTGTTTATCCGTTAATGGGTTGGGAAAGTTTCTTGGGATATATGAGAGAGAGAGTGAGTTTTTGTTGATGTTCAGGTTTTTCTGATGTTTTTGGTAAGGTATTGGACCTATGTTTTGATTGATATAAAGGTACTAGACCTAGAGTTTTTTATTAGTATCCTCGCTAAGGTTTTGCAATCGTATGCCTACGTATTCCCGTTTAAATGAAATAGGGAAATTAGAGCAATCGTAGTTCCTCCTATTCTAAGGGAGGAAAAAGATATTTAGTGTCTTGTTCAAAGCCCAAGATTGAAGCTAAAAGGTTGAGTATTTTACGTCTTGTTCAAAGCCCAAGATTGAAGCTAAAAGGTTTGTCTGAGAGAGAATTTGTCATCTATAAAGGGAGACATATCTTCTGTTTATCACAACTGTTGGGTGACTATTTATAAAGGAAGATTACTTTAACTGGGATATGTGAATCCAGTAATGCTATAATTTCCTTTATAGGGGATTTGTCCTGAAGGAGAAAACTTAAACTTAGTGTAGAGCAATTCCATTTTTCCTTAGGAATTTTTCATACTAAGAGAGGGACAGTGACATGGATGTAAATAATCCAGAGGCTTGCCGCTTACATCAATTAGATGAAATGGAGGTTTTACCAGGATAAAAGATGGACGACAACTTGGATATTTGAATCCACAAGTGTGCCACTTACAGCAGTTATCGGGGATTAGGGTTTATTTTGAATGTCTGTTTTGATAAGTGATATACAGAGAAATGACTTCCTACAGAGAGATTTTGATTACCTCTGAGGGGATGTTGATTTTTTTGTGCCTTGATCAAAACCCAAGGTTGAAGCTAAGAGATTGATTGACTCCACTAGGGAAGTCCTTAAACAAAGCCTAAGAGGAGGCTAGAAAAGACTGACTCAACAAGAGAGTGTTTATCTATCTTGTACAAAGACCAAGATTGAGGCTAAAAAGAGACTGACTCTTTGGGGGATATCATTATACAAACCCTAAAAGGAGGCTAAAAGTTTGACTTTTCCGGGGAAAAGGTTCTGTCTGTCTTATACAAAGCCCAAGGTTGAGGCTAATAGGGTTTTGACTCCGTTGGGGAGGGTTTATTTGTGTCTTGTACAAAGCCCAAGATTGAGGTTGAAAAGAAGACTGACTCTGTGGGAAAGAAATCTTTATCTGTCTTGTACAAAGCCCAAGATTGAGGCTAAAGTGAGACTTTACTGACTCAACTGATGGTATTATAGGTGTCTTGTACAAAGCCCAAGATTGAGGCTGAAAAAAGTTTGACTCTGTTGGAGAGTATTATCTGTCTTGTACAAAGCCCAAATTGAGGCAGAAAAGGAGAGGATTGACTCTACCTAGGAAATTTATATGGTGTCTTGTACAAAGCCCAAGATTGAGGCTGGAAAGGGTTTGACTCAACAAGAGAGTGCTTTTATCTGTCCTGTACAAAGCCCAGGATTGTGGCTGAACAAGCTAGAGAAATCATTATACAAAGCCTAAGAGGAGGCTAACTTTTGCTAGGGTAAATCTTTATACCAAGCCTAAGAGGAGGCTGGAAAAGATTGACTCAACAAGAGAGTGTTTTTATCTGTCTTGTACAAAGCCCAAGATTGAGGCTAAAAGGGTTGACTTAACAAGAGAGTCTTGAAAGGTGATTGACTCAACAAGAGAGTCTGAAAAGGTTAGCTCAGCTGGGGGAGAATCATTGTACAAAGCCCAAGAGGAGGCTGGCTATGCTGAGGAAATAAAAGATCATTATACAAAGCCTAAGAGGAGGCTATCTTCTACTGGGGATTATTTAGATCCCGAGGTAGGCCCAAAATGGGGAATCAACTCTTTCTGAGGGTTACAAAAGAGTTGAGATATCAGAGACCTTGAGGTTCTGCTAAAGGGTTTATTAATAGCCTTTTGACCCTGGCTGGGGAATTTTAGGAGAAAGACTGGGTTTTAGCTCTATTGGAGATTGATCCAAAGTGACCAGGGTTTATCCTATGTTTGTAGGGAACTTGAGAATGTCTTTGAGATCCAAGATGGGATTAGACTGTCCAAGTCTATTGATATGGAAGAGTTTATCTTTGTACGATGCCCAAGAGGAGGCAGGTGTTTTAAGGGATGAGAATCAACCCTCAATTGGTCTGAGATTTGACACTAGAAAGATTGCTCTAGCAAAGGATGACTAAGTTCTGTCTTATACCTTTAAGAGGTTGTCGGGTCCTTGTATTAAGCCCAAGAGAAGGCATGAGAACTTCTAAGAAGTCGGAGGGTCCTTGTAGAAAGCCCAAGAGGAGGTGGGGATGCTTTTAGGAAGCCTGTGGGTCCAAACTTAAGAATAGTTCAAGAAAAGTTTCACCGGGAATAATCTTTTCTTTAGTGAACAGTTATAGGGTTTGAAGAAATTCAAGAGAGGTTTCACCGAGAATTAATCCTCTATGGGGAAACTGAATTTCCTTGACAAGTTCTAATAGTGACAGTCTGAGAAAAGGTTCACCGAGAATACTGCCTTTCTCTTTGTTCCATATTGTTTAAGCCCAAGAGAAGGCAAGACTCTATCTGGAAATCCTATGGGGATCTAGTTTTGACTATATTTAGGAGTGACCAACTGGTTTTACCTAGGTCTAGACCTAGTTGCCGGGGAAAATTCTAAGCAAATATACTAGTATATATACAGTTGATATATGACAAGTATTTAAAAGGATATGAAAAAAGGACTTACAGGGGAGCAGCTTCCCACAATACAGTTATATATATATATATATATATATGATAGAAAATAAATGAAAGCTGATAAAAACTTACAGGTGAGCAAGCTTCCATGTTGTTCAAACAAATATATACATGTATATGTGCCAGTAAGTAAAAGAAAGCGGATAAAAACCTACAGGCGAGCAAGGTTCCATAGTTGTATTATTAGTTTTAAAGAAATTAAAGAAAGTTCTGATAACAACTGTATATCTGAACCTAAATCAAAAGAGAAGTTGTTTTTGAAAAGAATGTTGGGGCTTATACTCAAGGAGAGGCCCAAAGATTATTTTATGTACAAAAGATGGTTGGGTCTTACACTCTATTAGAGGCCCAAAAAATGTTTTAAGAAAAAGAAATGGGACTTATAGCTCAAGGAGAGGCCCAAGTGATTTGATTTTGAACTAGCGATCGCGCCGAGGTTTTTGAAAATGTGTTGGGACTTATACAATGTCTGAGGCCCAAAATGGTTTTGGTTAAGAAAAGGATTGGGTCTTACATTCTATTAGAGGCCCAAAAGTGTTTTGAAATATTTGATAAGGATCAAAAATCAAAGAAACTCTGATTTCATTTTCTTTTAAAAGTAATTCTTTAAAGAAAATCAATAAAAATGATAAAAATACCAAATAAGTTTAAACTACTTGTGATTTTTGGTTAAGGTTTGAAAAATGAGGTTTTAATCACAAGATGATTTAGAACTCATTTGGTTTTGATTTTCAAGATAAAAATTCACTTTTAAAATGTTTAAAAACAATAAAAAATGAATTTATTCACAAAAATCCAACTATATTAAATAAATAATATAACTCTGATTTTTTAGTAGACTAAAGTGCTTTAATATTTTTGTGATTTTTCAGAAAAAGAATCAATAAAAATGATTAAAATTGAAAGAGAACTTAATTTTTCAAATCATTAAAAATAATATGAAAAATATAATAAAAATGGAACAAGTGATAAAAAAGAGGTCTGGGGCGAGGGGGATTCAAACCCCAGACCTCTCGCTCGCTCAATACACACAAACCAGTTGATCAACCACTGGGGCGCAATGCCAATTCATTTAATATATGGAAAACAATAAATATATAACAAACTTGGTTGGATTTCTGAAGCATGGTGCCATGGCCATCTTCATCCTCAAGCTCAGATACGTGAAGCCTCCTATCTCACTCGTCTCTCAACCAGTTCACACGATCCAAATATGAAAATCGTGCATTTTCAGATGAGAAACACAATGGCAATACCCAATTTTATTTAAATCAAGTGAATCAAAACATAATCTGATAAAACCTGAAGAACCCTAAAATTGGCATGAACTCAATGGAATCCTATACACGAGTTATAAACAACAATTGATTGAGGGTAAATGATCTACAAACATCCAGAAACACAATGGTAACAAGAAACCATGTTTATGATGCATGATTCATTGAGTTTGAGAGTTCAAGTTTTACCTCTGCAAGTGAGAATCAAATTCTGTTTTGGAGGTGTTACAGATGAGTTCCATTGATTTGAACAACTTCCTTGTACCTCAATGGATGTGTTTGAGTGCTTAGTGTCGCTCCCGGGATTTTCATCCAAGTACAAACGTGAAAGTGGCACCGAACAGAGTCGCCAACAATGTGCATTTATCCCAAGAGAGGGAAAGGAAACACTGCGTAAACCTGAGAGAAAGGAAAAGCATGGTCTTACGACCAAGAGAACTGGGTTCGGGAGTCGGTTATGTGTGAGGAAGGTATTAGCACCCCCCACGCGTCCATCGTACCCGATGGGATCCACGCTTGCTTGTCTCAATCAAAGGGTGTAAGAAAAGGATGCTGGAAAAGGAACTGCTAGCTGGAAAGGAAAAGGAGTATGAAAAAGGAAAGGATAGAGAAAGAGAAACAAATGTAGGGAAAATAAAAGAAGTGCTCGCATGGGCCCTACCCCACTGCCTACGTATCTCTTCGGGAGCATGAGAATCAGAGCGACGTAGTTCCCCTCACCTAGGGAAAGTTGTTTGTGTTTTTTAGTGGAATACGTCAACGTTCGTGTTCCAGCAGTTAGGTGTTGCAGCTCGCTGTAGGGAGACTTAGGCGTTACCTGTTTGCGGTAGAACGAAAATGACGCATCCTTAAGGAATGAGTGAAGAAGATGAGAAGAGAATTGTTGTTTGTTTGAAGTTTTTTAGAAAAGAAGTGTTTTGAATGTTTTTGTGTTTTGTAACAAGTATTGTATTTAAGTCCCTCATGTGAGATTGAATGCCTCGCACATCGTCCCCAGACGGTAGGTATGCTAAACATTCTCCCAAAGAAATGAGAGAAGACCCCTCACCTCCTTGTTCCCACATGAAAGGCCTAAATACAATAGGTGTTATGCTTTTATTAAGTATTTTTTACTTTTATTATGAGATGAGAGAAAAGAGACTCAAGAGAGAGGTAAAGGTGAAAACTAAGGGAAGACTAAGACACACCCTAGTGTTAGCATGCTTGGAGGTCCTATGGTTAATGGGGTTTAAGAAACCTACTTCTTAAAGAAAGAAGAAGAAGAGCAAAAGAAACAACTTACTTCCAAAATGGAAGTTAAGTTGATCTTAAAGAGGGATGGAGAAGAATTATTCAAGGAAAGCATGTAAATGCTTATCAAACACAAATTGAATTATTTAAAAGAGATAAGAAAAGATGAGGGAGAGAAGTGTATGTGGAACTATGTCCCCACACTTACTTACCATGCACCTACATGAAAAAGTTAGTTCACAATATTTACAAGTATGAAATAAAGGAAGAAACAACAAGTGATGCTCAAATCAATTAAGAACCAAAGAAATAGGATCCTAAGAGATACAAACTAATCAAGGTCAGAATCTAAACAATAAGAGTACTCTCTAATATTAAGACATCAAACACACATCAACTATGTACAAGTAATGTCCTAAACATTAAAGAAATGAATCATAGAAGAAATAGATGAAGAATAGGTGGAAACGCAAAGTGATCATGCATTTATACTTCATATAAAGTCAAGGTCAGAATTAAACTCAACTCACAAAGGTCTTACAAAGCATATGAACCGTCATGTAATTCAAGAATAGAAGAGTGCAAGTGGAAGAGATAAGATGAAGTAGAAGAAAAGAGAAGTGAAACATGTTCAATTAAATGCACAAAATGACATATTGTAAATGCATAACATGTGAAATGGTTAATGAATGCACATGGGCAGTAGCATATTATACATGAGATGCAAATGGCATGAAGGAAATGGTACACCAAAATGCAAACATGACTCACATATAGCATAAGAAGAAGTGAGAGATGAAAACAAGTCATAATTCAATTTAGAATGCACAAACTCATGTCAAATGTAAATGCAAACCAAATTGACTTATAATGCAATCAAAGGTGACCTATAATATCATACAAATGACCTATAATATCACATGAATGGCTCATAAAAAATATGCAAATGCTCATAAAAATATGCACAAAAGAAATCATGTAAACATGCACTAAAGTTAGAATGATTATGACATGTTATTATGCTTCAAATATAAATGCATCAAACAAAAATTAAATTGGCTCAGGAAAATTATACAAGCATGGTATTAGAATTCCTAAGTCAGAAGTAAATCATACATCAAGATAGCATGTCAAAATTCAAAGCAAAAATGACTTCAAACAATGCATTATGTCAAATTAAAATGTCATGCAAAGTGGTGCAAATATCAGCATCAAAACATGTCATAAAATGACCTAAAAAATAAAAAAAAAATCATCTAACATGCTTCAATGTATTAGTGAATCAATGCAAAAAGAATCAGGTCAAAACAGTTTGTAATGAGCAAGAAAAAAAGTCTACAAATTCATGTATCATATTTGAAATGCATACAAATGGAAATTCAAAGAAAATTATGAAACAGGGGCAAAAAGGTAATAAAATCACGAAATAAAAATATCAAAAATTTTCTAAATGTCTTAATAATGTTCATGAAGTTTTCTGGAATTTTCTAATGTTGTTTTGTATTTTAAAAAAAAAATAAAATGAAACGTGTATGAAATGAAGAAAATGAAAAGGAAGTAAAACAAGAGAGGGGTGCAACAATAGTCATTTTTCAGTTCAAAAACCATGGGCCTAAAAAAGAGGGGGGTGCGAAAAATAGTTTTTTATTCCATAAATCTGCAGAATCATGCGTGAGAGAGTGTATTTTCCATTCCATGTACATGCCATTCAAACCACACGATTAAACTAGATCTCCACATCAACGGATTAGAACGCACGTGCACGCAAACACCATGCACACGCGCGCTCACGAATGAGCTGAAGAGATTCAAAAATCAGCACGTGAGCCTTGCTTTCTCATTAATGTGCTGCTGAATTGTGATAGGCCAGCCGCAATGCACATTCCCTCCACCAATCAAAACGCGCCATTTGCACCTTCTCTCTCCTCAATCATCATCCATCATTAATTAATCATGTTCTAATCATTATTCTATCATTACCTAATTATTAAAGTGGAAGAACATGACCAACGAAATGCTGCCACGTGGCAGCCTTCATGCAAGAATGAAAATTAAACGCAGCAACTTATGAAAACGCAGGATTTTTTTCTCAAACTTCTACACCACATAACTTCATCAAATCTTAATGAAAATTAACAAAGTAAGATACCAAACTGAAGCCCAAACTCCATAGATCATGAATATACATATTAAATCACCAAAAGATCATTCTAACATCAAGAAAAATGGCACAAAAGTGACACATTCAACATGAATTTCACAAAAATCACAAAATCACATAAACTTCAAATTAAACAAACAGACGTGTGCCATCATTTCAGGACTTCCAGATGCAAAGCATGAGTACTAATTTCACATTGTAAATCTCTAAAATATGATGAACTAAAGGAAAAGATTCAAGATCTCTAACCTTGTGTGATGCAATTTTTTGTTTTAGAAATCCGAAAACTTCCGGCAAGATCTTCAAATCAACACTTTGTGCCAAATAAAGGCGAAAACCAGATCCAATACTTGCTTGAAGTAGAAATTGGAAGTGATGAGTGAAACTTGAGATTTTTCGATGGTGGATTCAATCGAATCTAATGCATACAGTAGAAAGAGGAGATTATGGAGATGATTCTGCTTCGAAGATCTTCGAAAATGATGAAGAAACGAAAGAGAAATCTGGATTTGAATTCTTGAGAGTGAAAGAGAAATTTGAGATTTCTTGAGAAATTGTGATGAAAAGTGTGAGAAATGTGTGAGATCAGAGAGAAAATTGAGAGAATGATTGAGAATGAGTTCTGAGAAATGTGGAAAAAAAATGAGAGAGAGAGTTGAAATTGTGTGTGTATTTGTTTATATAGTTAGGGTTTAGTGTGATTAACCATAGTAAACTGAGTGAGTTAAGTGAGTTAGAGTTGGGTTAACTGAGTGGGTTCTAACTAACTGAGTCATGACAGTTAGAGGTGAGTTGGGAAAATTTATTATGGTGTGGGTGAGTTTATGAAGTGTATAGTGGGGTTTAAAATGGAGGGTGGTGATGTAAAGGAATTTTTAGTTTAATAAAATGGAATGTGGACTGGTGTGTAGCATGTATGAGTATTTGAATTAACCACAACAACAATGTTATTTTTCTGTTTTTATAGCAGCATAAAATCAATTAAAACAAGGAAGTTTGATGATGAAATTCTCTCACTTTATTGAATGAAAATGTGTAATTTTTGTGGCAAATGAAAGAGTAGATATAGGAGAATAATTTTGATGTTGAAATTGAATTGAATAGCGGCTTGTAGAATGGTGTAAAATGACTCCAAACATCATGGTTCAGAACTGGTGCATGGGCTTGGCAGGTTGGTAGGGTGGCATGGCAATCTGTCTTGGAAAATTCAGCATGAACACGTCAACTTGGGACCATCATAACCCCATCATAACTTGCTCAAATGGAAAAATGTCAAACATCAAAGTTGAAGAGGACATTGAGATGAACAACTTTGATGTTCAACATTTTTTCGTTTGGAGCTTCCATCCATGAGAAATTAAGCTTGACATTTGGCCCACCAAGTGTTTGTAAAAATGATGGCCCATGGGCCTGGCAAGACTTGGTCATGGCCTGATTTTGTACCTACTTTGCTCAAACTTTGATAAATCATATCTCACTCAATTTTTATCCAATGGAGCTGTTCTTTATATGGATTTGAAGCTTGAAACAAGATCTTTTGTTGTGGCCTGGTGGAATTTTTATTTGATGCCTCAATTTTGAATGGCCTTGGTTCAAAGTTTGGTGCAAAATGGCCAAAATTTACTATTTTTGGAAACTCCAAAATTTCTATTTTTGGCAGTTTTGCAATTTCTTGATTTTTCGTGATCCCTTTGGAGTTTCTTGATCAAATTTTGTACCTTGGTCACATGTAACATGAATTTCATGAATTTGGCCTCAAAAAGTCAAGAGTTGACTTTTTCCTCTGATTATTTGACTTGGCCCCAATTTCCCTGATTTTTTATCTTTCTTCCAATTGAACCACTTCTAAAACTAATTGAGAGGCAATCTTCCACACACATACACTTAAGGACATGTAGAATATCATGACATCAAGTTTTGTCCAAAAAATCAGAGATGACCTAATTTAATTGGAAACCCTAATTTCAGTACCCACCTCCTAAGGAGAAAATGTGCAGTCTTCAATTTCAAATTCCTCAGAGTATGTTGTGTATCCTCTTAAAGGATGATGAGATATGCCACTTGAGGATGACTTTGAATCAATGAGCTATCTCTTTTGAGGGTTTTCCTTTATTTTTTTGAACCTCTTGCATGATGAAGTATGCAGTGCTTCAATCTCCTATTGAATCTCACTTTCTTGAGGTTTTGGATAATCAATTGAGGTAGTATGAGACATGAAAGACCTCTTGGCTTGCCTTGAGGCAACTTGTTTGACCTCTTGTGCCTTGAATGACTCCTTGATTGTCCATCTCCCCCCTGATCACATGCCTTGATGGTAAGAGGGATGCTATGCTTCATTTTTCTATGTTAAAGATGCAATGCAATGCTAATGAGGTGGATATGATATGATAAATGGTAATGTCATGCTATGATGCCAAAAGGGAGAGCAAATTTTGGGGTATTACAGCTGCCCCTATTCAAACGCTGTAGACCTGAATGCCTGAAAGCGAATGCTTTCAGACTTTCAAGGTATATAGTGATTGAATACTAAATATAGCCAAAAAATTTGCTCTGGATGATGAAGAAGAAAAGGGATATAAACCCAATGACACTGCTGGGTTGAATCTTCAAATGAACGTTGTCGGAGAGCTCTGTCTTTTGAACGACGCCAGGCGACTACTGGCTTGCCACACTATGGATGGACTTTAATAATGTCTTTTTGAACGAAGCCAGACGACTACTGGCTGGCCACACTGTGGGTGGACTTTCAATAATGTCTTTTTGAACGAAGCCAGACGACTACTGGCTGGCCACACTGAGGGTGGACTTTAATAATGTCTTTTTGAACGAAGCCAGACGACTACTGGCTGGCCACACTGTGGGTGGACTTTGATAATGTCTTTTTGAACGAAGCTAGACGACTACTGGCTGGCCACACTGTGGGTGGACTTTCAATAATGTCTTTTGAACGAAGCCAGACGACTACTGGCTGGCCACACTGAGGGTGGACTTTGATAATGTCTTTTTGAACGAAGCCAGACGACTACTGGCTGGCCACACTGTGGGTGGACTTTCAATAATGTCTTTTTGAACGAAGCCAAACGACTACTGGCTGGCCACACTGTGGGTGGACTTTCAATAATGTCTTTTGTACGACGCCAGACGACTACTGGCTGGCCACACTGAAGGTCGACTTTAATGATGTCTTTTTGAACGAAGCCAGACGACTACTGGCTGGCCACACTGAGGGTGGACTTTAATGATGTCTTTTTGAACGAAGCCAGACGACTACTGGCTGGCCACACTGAGGGTGGACTTTCAATAATGTCTTTTGTACGACGCCAGACGACTACTGGCTGGCCACACCGAGGGTGGACTTTGCTGAGAATATAGATGTTTATCATCATCCCACATGCTGGAATAATATGAACAAACCGTCTGCATGCCAAAAACAAATTGGACTTTGGATTGCAAATGGACATTGCTGAAAATTATACCACTTGCTGAGAAATGTCGTTGGCCGACACCTTGCTAAAGGAAAGATTCTGTCGATCTCTTTAAACCTTGCTGGGGAATGCCTTCTGAGAGGATTTTACAGAAGACCCAACGTCTTCAAACTCTACTGGGGATAATAGATTGGGAGTATCCTTTGCTGGGGAGATAACATGCCCTCTGCATGGGATGGTCAATAACTCCGTTGGGGATTAATCTTTGACAAATTTCACATGCTGAAACCTATGGGAGATATAATACTACTGCTTGCTGGTACATCCTGCCAAGAGTAAACTCCACAAGGGATGTTACTGCTAGAAGTTTCGTCTCTTAAAAGGATTTTATAGAAAACCAAGCGTTTCAAACTCTTATACGAACCCTCTACCTTGAACTACCCTTCACATCGTCTGCAAGGTACCGGAAGGTTGGCACTTGTTATTGACCTGGAGCATTCACTGCATTAATAACCGTTATCAACACAGAAGAATTACATCTTTGACCGCCGTTGCCGTCACGAAACTCGGTGGGAACTCTTGAATGGAAGAATCGACTTAATAAGATACAACAGTATCAAGTCAAAGCAAATATCTGTCGATTGTGCTGAGAGATAACTTTCGTGCTGCTTGGGTCGATCGTACTCATTACCTGCAACAGAAAAAGAATATGCACATGCCCCAGGATATTGCGTGGTCTTTTGAGTCCACCATCCAAGGTTGTCCAACAAGCAAAGTAATTTTTATTGTCTTTGTGCATGTTTTTGCAAGGCCAAGATATTTTCAAAGTAATGTTTTATTATCAAAAAATCAGACGTTTTTGCAAACAAAACAATAAAATGAAAATAAAAGCTCGTGACTGAATATTCAACTTTATTGATGAAATGCCAAAATCGGCGACTTTACAATCAGAAGCAAACCCCTGAAAGAGGCGATTGCCATAAAATTGAGAAAAGAAATCTATCCTAATGATAATGCGGAAATTGGATTCCAACTGATTTCTGATTCTGTTATAGCCAGTATGTATTCCAACTCTCCTGATTATCTTTGCCTTCAGAAGTTCATGGTCGGACCAATTCCTCCTTTGGAATTTTGCCAGTTCGCTGAAGAGTAGAGAACATACAGATCAATTCAGATTACAGTCATTCGCTTTAATCTCTCTTTTGCGTGGATCGCCTTTTCAGGTTTTCAATCCACCGGGATACCCATTTTTGCCTAAGTTGCCCTTTCGGGTTTTCAACTTACCGGGTGTACAATTCTTTTCAATTATATCCCTAATTTTTGCCCGAACCTTTATTCTGTTTTTGGTTCGCCGGGATGCCCCTTTTTGCCTGGATTCTTTTTTTCTTTTATCCAGCGGGTCTCTTTATACGAAGTATTTTTTTAACTGCATCTGAATTAACAGGGGATGAAAAGTCTTCACCATCCATGGTTGTCAGTAATAAGGCCCCACCTGACAAAACCTTTATAACCACGAATGGACCTTCATAGTTAGGAGTCCATTTGACCTTGTGATCTGTACTCGGGGGAAGTATTCTCTTGATTACCACATCCCCGACCTTGTAGACTTGGGGTCTAACCTTTTGATCGAATGCCCTCTTCATTCTGCGCTGATATAGCTGACCATGACACACTGCTGCTAATCGCTTCTCCTCAATAAGGCTCAGCTGATCAAATCTGGCTCGTACCCATTCAGCTTCCTCTAGTTTAACGTCCATCAACACTCGGAGAGAGGGAATCTCAACTTCGATCGGTAAAACTGCCTCCATACCGTATACAAGTGAGTATGGTGTTGCCCCAGTGGACGTGCGGACTGATGTTCGATACCCATGCAAAGCCAGTGGTAACATCTCATGCCAATCTTTGTACGTGACAACCATCTTCTGCACAATCTTCTTGATATTTTTGTTGGCCGCCTCTACCGCGCCATTCATTTTCAAGCGGTACGGAGAAGAATTGTGATGTTCGATTTTGAAGTCCCGGCATAGCTCAGCCATCATCCTGTTATTCAAATTAGAACCATTATCAGTAATGATTCTTTCGGGAACTCCATATCTGCAAATGATATCTCGTTTCAAGAAACGAGCCATTACTTGCTTAGTAACATTGGCATAAAAGGCTGCTTCAACCCATTTAGTGAAGTAATCAATGGCGACCAAGATGAAACGATGGCCGTTTGAAGCAGTAGGCTCAATTTTCCCGATCATATCAATGCCCCACATTGCAAAGGGCCACGGAGAGGACATGATACTCAACAGATTGGGAGGAACGTGTACTTTGTTTGCATAAATTTGGCATTTGTGACACTTGCAAGCATACTTGCAGCAATCTGACTCCATTATCAGCCAATAGTACCCCAATCTCAACAATTTCTTAGCCATTGCATGTCCTCCAGCATGGGTACCGAAAGAGCCTTCGTGCACTTCGATCATCAACAGGTCTGCTTCGTGTCTATCCACACATCTGAGCAGGACCGTGTCTAAATTCCTCTTATACAGCACGCCATCTTTATTCAAGAAGAAACTACCAGCTAGCCTTCTTAATGTCTTCTTGTCTTTGGAAGATGCCCCAGGCGGGTATTTTTGTTTTTCCAAGAAGCATTTAATGTCATGGTACCAAGGCTTATCGTCAGACACTGCATCAACCTCAAACACAAAAGCAGGCCTATCAAGACGAGATATATCAATCCTGGGTACAAAGTTCCAACCATGCACTTTGATCATCGAAGATATAGTGGCCAAGGTATCTGGGAACTTATTTTCATCTCTGGGAACATGATACAACTTGACAGTTGTAAAGAATGTCAGCAATCTCCTCGTATAATCTCTATACGGGATCAAATTCTGTTGATGTGTGTGCCAAGTTCCCTTTACTTGATTGATTACCAGTGCAGAATCACCAAAGATATCGAGGGTCTTGATTCGTAAATCGATAGCCTCCTCAATCCCTAGTATGCAAGATTCGCATTTTGCTTCATTGTTGGTGCACCCGAAGGTTACTCGGGCAGTGAAGGGCATGTGAACACCTTCTGGCGTAATGAGGACTGCACCAACTCCGCACCCATTCATATTAACTGCCCCATCAAACATCAAACTCCATTTGGATTCAGGGTCAGGCCCCTCCTCTAGAAGTGGTTCCTCGCAGTCCTTCGCTTTGAGAAACATGATGTCCTCATCAGGGAAATCAAATCTCATGGGCTGGTAATCATCAAGAGGCTGTTGCGCAAGATAATCTGACAATATACTTCCCTTGATTGCTTTTTGCGAAGTAAATTGAATATCGTACTCTGTCAGTACCATCTGCCACCTTGCAACTCTGCCTATAAGTGCTGGTTTCTCAAAAATATACTTGACAGGATCCAATTTTGAGATCAACAGGGTTGTATGTGTGAGCATATATTGTCTCAATCGTTTGGCGGCCCATGCGAGTGCACAACATGTCTTCTCAAGCATTGAATAACGCGATTCACAATCTGTAAATTTCTTGCTCAGGTAGTAGATAGTGTGTTCTTTCTTACCCGTCTCGTCGTGTTGACCGAGAACACAACCCATGGATCCTTCGAGCACTGTCAAGTACATAATCAGTGGTCTCCCTTGAACTGGAGGTATCAGAATCGGAGGTTCCTGCAAATATCTTTTTATTTTATCGAATGCATTTTGACAATCATCATTCCACCTGATCGTTTGATCTTTTCTTAGCATTTCGAAAATCGGTTTGCAAGTAGCAGTTAGGTGAGATATGAACCTTGAAATGTAGTTCAATCTCCCTAGAAAGTCGCGAACTTCTTTCTCAGTTCTCGGTACAGGCATATCTTATATAGCTTTCACTTTAGCAAGATCAACCTCTATTCCTTTTTCACTGACGATGAAACCAAGCAATTTTCTGGACCGCACGCCAAAAGTACATTTGTTAGGATTCAGTCTCAACCTAAATTTCCTCAACCTCTCAAACAGCTTCTTAAAGTTGATCAGATGTTCCTCTTCTGTCTTGGATTTAGCAATCATGTCATCCACATAGCACTCGATCTCTTTATGAATTAGATCGTGGAATAACGTCACCATTGCTCTTTGATAAGTTGCCCCTGCGTTCTTCAACCCAAAAGGCATTACTTTGTAACAGAAGGTACCCCACGGGGTAATGAATGTGGTCTTCTCCATGTCTTCAGGCGCCATCTTTATCTGATTGTACCCGGAGAATCCATCCATAAATGAGAACACTGAAAACTGAGCGGTATTATTAAACAGTACATCAATATGAGGGAGTGGAAAGTCATCTTTAGGGCTCGCCCTGTTGAGATCTCTGTAATCCACACACATTCTAACTTTGCCATCTTTCTTCGGCACCGGTACTATGTTGGCCACCCAAGGAGGATAGTTGGTTACTGCCAGAAAACCTGCATCCAACTGTTTCCGTACCTCTTCCTTGATCTTCAAAGCCATTTCTGGTTTCGTTCTGCGCAGCTTCTGCTTAACCGGTGGACAGTCCTCTTTCAATGGTAGTCTATGCACAACTATGTCTGTATCTAAACCTGGCATATCTTGATATGACCAAGCAAAGATGTCAACGTATTCACATAGCATGACTATCAGCTCTTGCTTTACATCAGCCCGCAGACTCGCACCGATCTTGATCTCTTTCTTGCTATCTTCTGAACCAATATTGATAACCTCAAGCTCTTCCTGATGAGGCTGAATGGTCTTCTCTTCCTGTTTCAACAATCTAGCCAACTCTTCAGGGAGTTCATAGTCTTCATCACTTTCCTCCTCAGCTTGATAGATCGGATTGTCGAAATCATACGTGGGCATAACAGAATCATTTTCAGAGGAATTCACAAAATCAAGTCTGCATGATTGGATTTATGCTTTATTTTAGATTATTTTTGCTTGAAAACAAAAGAAAAGAAAGTGCATTATCATTTTTAATTTTCTTTGTGCAAAAATAAAAATAAAGAAGGAATAAAGGAACACAAATTTGTAAACAAAAACGTCCTTTTATTGATATTTGAACATTATATGAGAAAATATGGTGGCCCTACAAATGGATCCTCACACCTTGGGCAGAGTGTGGGATTTTATGCACTATGAAAGACAAGAATTATTACTCTGAATGGTGTACAACATGAACGATTTCTTCACTAGACCAGTTTTGCAATGCCTCGCTTGGAGCTAGTGAATACACCCATCTGTCCAGATAATCTGAGCTTTCAGCGTCATCTTCTATTGCTGAGCAGGACTGATTGGGATTGATAACTCCTCCACTGTTGAAATTGATTGGCCACGGAATCGGGGAACTGGCGTCCGGCCCGGCTGGTATCCAATGCCAAACTTATCTTCTTTCACGAACACATCTATAGCTTTACCCCAACCTTGGGCATTTCCGCTTTCAACCACTTTTCTGGCCTGCTTGTAGGATGCAATTGATGCGCTCGCCCCACCTGGCACATTCGACACCATTGCTGCTGAAGTAGATTCTGGTAAGTTATTGATATTCAAGGCATCGAAAGACTGGCACAGGGTTTCATGAATTTCTCCATCCATTTCCACATATTTGAAAGTGGATAGATGACTCACAAATATATCTTCCTCACCGCAAACAGTGACCACTTGACCCTCGAACACATACTTGAGCTTCTGATGAAGCGTGGAGGTAACTGCGCCCGCTGCGTGAATCCATGGTCGGCCCAACAAACAGCTATAAGCAGGCTGAATGTCCATAACATGAAATATCGTCTTGAATATCTGTGGACCGACCTGTATTGTTAGTTCAACCTCCCCAAACACCGATCTTTGGGATCCATCGAAAGCTCTCACAATCAGATCGCTGGGCCTCAGAACCAATCCATCTACTTCGATTTTCATCAGGGCCTTTTTGGGTAACACATTCAAGGAAGAACCTGTATCAACCAGCACATGCGACAAAACAGCTCCTTTGCATTCAAGTGTGATGTGCAACGCCTTGTTGTGATCACGTCCATCTGGAGTCAAATCCCTATTCGTAAACCCCAACCCATGGCTCACATTCACATTAGAAATTACTCCCTCTAACTGATTCATTGTAATCTCTTGGGGAACGTATGCCATATTCAGAACCTTCAACAAAGCAGCCCGGTGTGCATCTGAGCTCATTAACAGGGATAATATCGAGATTTTAGAGGGTGTCTGATTGAGCTGGTCAATTATCTTGTAGTCGCTCTTTTTGATAATCCTCATAAATTCCTCGACATCATTATCAAAATTGACTTTAGGGTCCTCTTCCTGAGCAGGCACCTTGTCATCAACAACCTGCTTTCCTTTTGCTCTTGCAGCGGCTTCAGCCTCTTTATCATTCCTTAGAGTATGGGGAGCAAACAGTCGACCACTCCTGGTGAAACCACTTGGTCCACTGACATTCTCAACACTGGTACCGACAACCTCTGCTTTCTGTCGACTTCCTCCTTGATGAGTATCAGTTCCATATTGCCATGGAACTGCCCTATTGGACACATAAGCAGCTGATTCAGGAACTATAATTGTAACTGGTCTCGGCCTCTCGGGCACGATGATGGCAACAGGAGCTTCAACAGGCACCTGTATCTCAACTGGATTATAATAGATGGTAACAGCAGAAACATCCTTTTCCTTCTCTACTTTGTCAAACTGAAGGCTTCCTTCGTCCATAAGATCCTGCAGTCCAGCTTTCAACTTACTGCAGCCATTAATCTGTATCGAACAATCCTCGCAATCAGAGGCACATCCAGGAAATACCTTTCCTATTAACAAACGTTCTTTTACAATCAACAGCGGGGTCTTTACCAAATTAACATCAGTAATCAAATTCAGCTTTTCACCATCAGAAATAGCATGCACGCCTGCCTCTCCATGATTAGGCATTGGATTATCACGAACATTCGGGGGCTTAGAGAAATTAATAGCTTTTGCGTCAAGCACTTTTCTATCGAGTGACCTGGCGCACCAGAATGAAATTCACATCGAACATTGGCATCATAATTTTGAGGCAACCTTCCAGTATCTGACGACCTCATAGTTCTAAGTTCAACCAACTTCTCTTTAAGAAATTGTGGTAACAAAGCAACATATGTCATAGGCAAGGGATCAAACTTACGGTCCCTTGTTCTATTAGTCTGGAATCGGGGTCAAGCTTGCTGATCTGGAGCTAGCTGTCCTGCTGGAACCGGAATGGTTACAGCGTCCACCTGATGATAGGATTGATTCCTGCCTCTGCCAGCTCCTCTATGCACAGCACTGGACTCCCCTTCTCTTTTCCTTGGCCCATTAGCAAAGGGTTTCTATGAACTTGCAGCGCCAGTCCCACTGACATCTTGAATCTTACCCAACTTCAGCAGACTCTCTATTCGTTCCCCAGCAACGACAATGTCGGCAAACCCTGTGGAAGGACATGCGGCAAGTCTATCTAAATACGTCCCTTGGAGTGTGCTCATGAACATATCAGCCATCTCACGATCACCCAAAGGTGGTTGAACTCGAGCAGCCAATTCTCTCCACCTTTGAGCGTACTGCTTAAAGCCCTCCTTGTTATCCTGAGTCATACTCTGCAGTTGAGTACGATTAGGTGCCATGTCCAGATTATATTGATACTGCTTCAGAAATGCAGCGCACAAATCTTTCCAGCTCTTTATATGAACCCTGTCCAGCTTAATGTACCATTCCAAGGAAGCGCCTGACAGGCTATCCTGGAAAAAATACATCCAGAGCTTTTGGTCCTCGGCGTAAGCGGCAATCTTGCGATTGTAAGCTTGCAAATGTGATTTGGGACAGGTACTACCGTTGTACTTATCCATAACAGGAAGCTTGAACTTGGGAGGGATTGGCACACCCTGCACAAGGCCCATGTCTTCTACATCAATTCCCAGAGGATTTTGCCTCTCAATAGCCTTGAGTCTTTCATCCAGCCCTTCATACTTCCGGTCGTCATTGTAGAAACCCATGTCATTGTTGAATGCAGTGAACTGGTCCTCTTGACCATCCTCATTATTGTCAAATCCCAGATGTATCCCACCAGCAGGGATTGTACCACCAGGAGGAGTGCGCACATTGCGATTTGGGATTTCAGTTTCCAGCCTCTGGATAGTGGCTCTCATAGCTTCTTGACCAATCCTCATGTTTTCTTGACCAGTCCTCAGCTCCTGTTGACCTTGAGCAATCCCCTGCATAAGATTCATGAACTGTTCCATCCTTCCCCTCAAATCAGCTAATTCAGTCTGAACTTGTTCCATTACTCTGGCTTGATTGCGTCGGGTAGAATATCGGTGAACTGGGGTATCAGCTATCGTGCCTGTAAACCAAATCAAGGTTAGCAGGCGCCTGCAAAAAAGAAAACCTGTAATGCAACAATGATATGCTATGCAAATGCAAATGCCATGTTTATCATTTTCGAGGTGGCTCACACTCTGATTCCAACCTTAACCACGGAAATCTGAAGACCAGAAATCGTGATATAACGAGACGTGTCGTGGTCATGTGCTTGTGTACAGATATCTGATAAGGACTAATTCTGAATAAAACTGCTCATCCCCATTCAACAAAGTGTTCAAGTACATTCAAAAGAGATTCATCAACAACTGAAATACAAGGGAAAGATGGATCCATCAACAAGCCTGATGGTAACCATTAACAACAAATTACAAGTAAACAAAGAACATCAGTCTGACAATTCCACGTCCCTCAGCTTATCACTTGTGTATTTGATCTCCTCGAAGAGTATGCGAGTACGCTGGTGATTCGGCTTTTCAATCATCTCTCTGATCAAAACATCCCTTTTCTCCAGAGCCTCTGTTAAGGAACCCATATGCAGTATCAAAGCTTCGTCATCGCACACTCCTTTGTGTCTTTTTATGCCAGCTTGCATCTTGAGTATCTCCCTTTCCATCAGGACTTCTTCAAGCTCTTTCTTGGTATTCTTCAGCTCTCTTCTAGCTTCTTCTAACTGTTCTTGACTTTTACCGAGACTTTCCCGATACTTTCTTCTTTCTACATGTGCTTTCTTCAGCTCTTCATCTTTATTTCGCAACTGCTCCTGTAACTCAGCATTCTCAAGCCTGAACTCATCCCAAGCTTGCTGAAACTTGGCCAACTTTTCTTTGTTCTGCGCTAAGGCCTGTTTAGTTTGCTTATAGGCTTGAGTGGCATCATCAGCACCTCTGCTAATTTTCTGAAAATGTTGCGCTCTTTCGGAAAAATCCCTTTCTTTTGCTGCTAGGACTCTTTCAGCATCTTGGGCCTTCCGTTCCAGCTCTTTGTTGGCATGTAGAGCATTTTGAAGACGGCTACTCAACTCGGAATTCTCTCCTTGAAGCTTTTTCACCAAGGCTTGCAACTTGTCAACTTCTTCCACAGTAGCAGTGCTTCTTGCTTTCTCATTCTCCGGATACAAAAGGGGTGCCTTACCAAAAGGCAAGAGAAAATCTTCAACTTTTTTCTTCACCCACTCTTCATATGCTGGACAGGCCTGGTTGTTGGGTCTGCCCAGAGCAACTTTCCCCTTCTTCTGTATGCTACCCCAGCTTTCAGAAGCTTTTTGTGCTGTTTCCCAACCATCTGATGCATGAAAATATAGGGACTCCTCTACATCTCTCTTAATAGGCGGACTCGTCAGGGCGTACCCAAATTGCCGAACGACCAAAGAAGGATTGTAGTTAATTCCCCCCATTCTTCCTATCAGTGGAACATTAGGGAACTTACCACAACTGTGGATAATATTCTTGCCAATCAGCCCATGATCTACCCGTACGATGTCCTTGGCCACTAATCCCATTAAACGTTGACTCCACTCTAGAGAATCTTTGGAATCCACAAAAGCCCCTAATTGTGGCAAGCGACTTGCAAACCACTTATAGAACAAAGGTGCACAGCACCGAATTATCCCTCCTCTTTTCTTTTCGTTTCGGTTGTACAAGGAATAGTGAAGATCTCCCAGCAGTGTTGGTACTGGATTCTTCATCATGAATATCCGTATGGCGTCCGTATCAATGAAATCCGGCTCGTTGGGAAACAATACAATGCCGTATATACAAAGGGCTAGCAAAGCATTAAAAACAACCCAATTCTCGCCTTTAGCTGCTTCCTGAGCCTTCTTAATCAGATATTCTAGCTTGTAACCATGAATCTTTCCTTTGTTGGAGACATTGGCTTCTAGCTCTGATTTGCTCAAATAAAGAGCACCAGCCACTTTTCCAAAGTCAAGATCACCCACAGACCCAAAGAAAGGAGGCTCCTCCTTGATAGCGATCCCCAACATGTTGGAATATTCCTCCAAAGTAGGAACCAACACATAGTCTGGAAATACAAAACACCTCAGAGGCGGATCATAGAACTGCATCAATGTATGGAGACCTCTGGCTTCATAATCACTGACATTACAGACCACAGATAAAATGCACCCATATTTCTCTTCAAAAGCTGCTCGCACTGCAGGGCTCGCCATTCCCTTCAGAATAATAATAGGGCCTAGAGTAGGCGTAAAGACCTTGTAGCTGATGATATTCTTCCTCTCTTTAGTGTTCATCTTTGCAAGGACCTGACGACTGGAATCAAGGGTAAAATATGCACCTGGAAATGAATAAACATGTATGTTAGGATATGATAATGCAATGCAAAAGGCATGGTATCAAGGTGCCAAGTGTCTGTGTTGAACTGTGAACGGTGTCAGTGTAACTCGGAGATCAATATAGAACCATAGATAAGACACATCTGAATACAATTGGATGAAACTTCCTTTTGTGCGATGATGATAGAAAACTGGGTATGTAGGAGGTAATGGTTACCTGCAAACCTGTAAACAACCCGCCCTTCTCACATGTGGGTACTAGGATGTTCAGTATCCCGGGCTCTCAGGTCAAGAAATGATGATACGCTCACCATTTCTGGTTTGGCATCATCATCAATCGAGGAGGCCTCAACTGATTCTCCAAATCGAAAGGTCCCCAGCTTCTGGCACTGAGGTCGAGAAGCAATAGTACATTCATCCCTCGGGGTATAGTACTATTGCCAATCTAGGAGTGCCTCCACTGATTCTCCTTCAAAAGGGATATCCTATAGCGAGGTCCCAGCATTGGGTCCTCGGATCGAGAATGTGCAATGGGTTTGCCATAAAACGTGGTCTGCCACTGTCACATCTCGGGAGGAGTGCCGTAACTGAGTCCTCGGGAATGGTCACCAGAGTCGACAGTTCCTCAAGAGAATAACTACTGGCCTGCATAACATGCAGTAGCAGAAAGCTCCTGATAGAACCTCGTCTGGTTGTGGGTCTCATAAACAACAATATGTGGTCACCACCACGCAAGCGTCATGACTATCCACTCTAAAATCTATGTGTGTACTCAAGCCTGGGTAGTGGGCTTATCTCTCAGAACACCCACCCCGCCAAACAGACAGAACAGTGCAACATAGTATAATATATGAAATGTAAATGCTACAATGCTGTAAATATGATACAAGTAATAAACTGCAGTAAACAACAAATACAAGATAATAGTAAACACCCAATGAAAGAAAAGCAAACAAGCGCTAGGATTGACTCGCTTAGGATGGACCAGCAAGAGGTCAACCTGTCCCCAGCAGAGTCGCCAGCTGTCGCTCCCGGGATTTTCATCCAAGTACAAACGCGAAAGTGGCACCGAACAGAGTCGCCAACAATGTGTATTTATCCCAAGAAAGGGAAAGGAAACACTGCGTAAACCAGAGAGAAAGGAAAAGCATGGTCTTATGACCAAGAGAACTGGGTTCGGGAGTCGGTTACGTGTGAGGAAGGTATTAGCACCCCCACGCGTCCATCGTACCCGATGGGATCCACGCTTGCTTGTCTCAATCAAAGGGTGTAAGAAAAGGATGCTGGAAAAGGAACTGCTAGCTGGAAAGGAAAAGGAATATGAAAAAGGAAAGGAGAGAGAAAGAGAAACAAACGTAGGGAAAATAAAATAAGTGCTCGCATGGGCCCTACCCCACTGCCTACGTATCTCATCGGGAGCATGAGAATCAGAGCGACGTATATCCCCTCACCTAGTGAAAGTTGTTTGTGTTTTTTAGTGGAATACGTCAACGTTCGCGTTCCAGCAGTTAGGTGTTGCAGGTCGCTGTAGGGAGACTTAGGCGTTACCTGTTTGCGGTAGAACGGAAATGACGCATCCTTAAGGAATGAGTGAAGAAGATAAGAAGAGAATTGTTGTTTGTTTGAAGTTTTTTAGAAAAGAAGTGTTTTGAATGTTTTTGTGTTTTGTAACAAGTATTGTATTTAAGTCCCTCATGTGAGATTGAATGCCTCGCACATCGTCCCCAGATGGTACGTATGCTAAACATTCTCCCAAAGAAATGAGAGAAGACCCCTCACCTCCTTGTTCCCACATGAAAGGCCTAAATACAATAGGTGTTATGCCTTTATTTAGTATTTTTTACTTTTATTATGAGATGAGAGAAAAGAGACTCAAGAGAGAGGTAAAGGTGAAAACTAAGGGAAGACTAAGACACACCCTAGTGTTAGCATGCTTGGAGGTCCTATGGTTAATGGGGTTTAAGAAACCTACTTCTTAAAGAAAGAAGAAGAAGAGCAAAAGAAACAACTTACTTCCAAAATGGAAGTTAAGTTGATCTTAAAGAGGGATGGAGAAGAATTATTCAAGGAAAGCATGTAAATGCTTATCAAACACAAATTGAATTATTTAAAAGAGATGAGAAAAGATGAGGGAGAGAAGTGTATGTGGAACTATGTCCCCACACTTACTTACCATGCACCTACATGAAAAAGTTAGTTCACAATATTTACAAGTATGAAATAAAGGAAGAAACTACAAGTGATGCTCAAATCAATTAAGAACCAAAGAAATAGGATCCTAAGAGATACAAACTAATCAAGGTCAGAATCTAAACAATAAGAGTACTCTCTAATATTAAGACATCAAACACACATCAACTATGTACAAGTAATGTCCTAAACATTAAAGAAATGAATCATAGAAGAAATAGATGAAGAATAGGTGGAAACGCAAAGTGATCATGCATTTATACTTCATATAAAGTCAAGGTCAGAATTAAACTCAACTCACAAAGGTCTTACAAAGCATATGAACCGTCATGTAATTCAAGAATAGAAGAGTGCAAGTGGAAGAGATAAGATGAAGTAGAAGAATAAAGAAGTGAAACATGTTCAATTAAATGCACAAAATGACATATTGTAAATGCATAACATGTGAAATGGTTAATGAATGCACATGGGCAGTAGCATATTATACATGAGATGCAAATGGCATGAAGGAAATGGTACACCAAAATGCAAACATGACTCACATATAGCATAAGAAGAAGTGAGAGATGAAAACAAGTCATATAGCACAAACTCATGTCAAATGTAAATGCAAACCAAAGTGACTTATAATGCAATCAAAGGTGACCTATAATATCATACAAATGACCTATAATATCACATGAATGGCTCATAAAAAATATGCAAATGCTCATACAAATATGCACAAAAGAAATCATGCAAACATGCACTAAAGTTAGAATGATTATGACATGTTATTATGCTTCAAATATAAATGCATCAAACAAAAATTAAATGGGCTCATGAAAATTATACAAGCATGGTATTAGAATACCTAAGTTAGAAGTAAATCATACATCAAGATAGCATGTCAAAATTCAAAGCAAAAATGACTTCAAACAATGCATTAGATTAAATTAAAATGTCATGCAAAGTGGTGCAAATATCAGCATAAAAACATGTCATAAAATGACCTAAAAAATCAAACAAAAATCATCTAACATGGTTAAATGTATTAGTGAATCAATACAAAAAGAATCAGGTCAAAACAGTTTGTAATGAGCAAGAAAAAAATTCTACAAATTCATGTATCATATTTGAAATGCATACAAATGGAAATTCAAAGAAAATTATGAAACCGGGGAAAAAAGGTAATAAAATCACGAAATAAAAATATAAAAAATTTCTTAAATGTCTTAATAATGTTCATGAATTTTTCTGGAATTTTCTAATGTAGTTTTGTATTTTAAAAAAAAATAAAATGAAACGTGTATGAAATGAAGAAAATGAAAAGGAAGTAAAACAAGAGAGGGGTGCAACAATAGTCATTTTTCAGTTCAAAAACCATGGGCCTAAAAAAGAGGGGGGTATGAAAAATAGTTTTTTATTCCATAAATCTGCAGAATCATGCGTGAGAGAGTGTATTTTCCATTCCATGTACATGCCATTCAAACCACACGATCAAACTAGATCTCCACATCAACGGATTAGAACGCACGTGCACGCAAACACCATGCACACGCGCGCTCACGAACGGGCTAAATAGATTCAAGAATCAGCACGTGAGCCTTGCTTTCTCATTAATGTGCTGCTGAATTGTGATAGGCCAGCCGCAAAGCACATTCCCTCCACCAATCAAAACGCGCCGTTTGCACCTTCTCTCTCCTCAATCATCATCCATCATTAATTAATCATGTTCTAATCATTATTCTATCATTACCTAATTATTAAAGTGGAAGAACATGACCAACGAAACGCTGCCACGTGGCAGCCTTCATGCAAGAATGAAAATTAAACGCAGTAACTTATGAAAACGCAGAATTTTTTTCTCAAACTTCTACACCACATAACTTCATCAAATCTTAATGAAAATTAACAAAGTAAGATACCAAACTGAAGCCCAAACTCCATAGATCATGAATATACCAATTAAATCACCAAAAGATCATTCTAACATCAAGAAAAATGGCACGAAAGTGACACATTCAACATGAATTTCACAAAAATCACAAAATCACATAAACTTCAAATTAAACAAACAGAGGTGTGCCATCATTTCAGGACTTCCAGATGCAATGCATGAGTACTAATTTCACATTGTAAATCTCTAAAATATGATGAACTAAAGGAAAAGATTCAAGATCTCTAACCTTGTGTGATGCAATTTTTTGTTTTAGAAATCCGAAAACTTCCTGCAAGATCTTCAAATCAACACTTTGTGCCAAATAAAGGCGAAAACCAGATCCAATACTTGCTTGAAGTAGAAATTGGAAGTGATGAGTGAAACTTGAGATTTTTCGATGGTGGATTCAATCGAATCTAATGCATACAGTAGAAAGAGGAGATTATGGAGATGATTCTGCTTCGAAGATCTTCGAAAATGATGAAGAAACAAAAGAGAAATCTGGATCTGAATTCTTGAGAGTGAAAGAGAAATTTGAGATTTCTTGAGAAATTGTGATGAAAAGTGTGAGAAATGTGTGAGATCAGAGAGAAAATTGAGAGAATGATTGAGAATGAGTTCTGAGAAATGTGGAAAAAAAATGAGAGAGAGAGTTGAAATTGTGTGTGTATTTGTTTATATAGTTAGGGTTTAGTGTGATTAACCATGGTAAACTGAGTGAGTTAAGTGAGTTAGAGTTGGGTTAACTGAGTGGGTTCTAACTAACTGAGTCATGACAGTTAGAGGTGAGTTGGGAAAATTTATTATGGTGTGGGTGAGTTTATGAAGTGTATGGTGGGGTTTAAAATGGAGGGTGGTGATGTAAAGGAATTTTTAGTTTAATAAAATGGAATGTGGACTGGTGTGTAGCATGTATGAGTATTTGAATTAACCACAACAACAATGTTATTTTTCTGTTTTTATAGCAGAATAAAATCAATTAAAACAAGCAAGTTTGATGATGAAATTCTCTCACTTTATTGAATGAAAATGTGTAATTTTTGTGGCAAATGAAAGAGTAGATATAGGAGAATAATTTTGATGTTGAAATTGAATTGAATAGGGGCTTGTAGAATGGTGTAAAATGACTCCAAACATCATGGTTCAGAACTGGTGCATGGGCTTGGCAGGTTGGTAGGGTGGCATGGCAATTTGTCTTGGAAAATTCAGCATGAACACGTCAACTTGGGACCATCATAACCCCATTATAACTTGCTCAAATGGAAAAATGTCAAACATCAAAGTTGAAGAGGACATTGAGATGAACAACTTTGATGTTCAACATTTTTTCGTTTGGAGCTTCCATCCATGAGAAATTAAGCTTGACATTTGGCCCACCAAGTGTTTGTAAAAGTGATGGCCCATGGGCCTGGCAAGACTTGGTCATGGCCTGATTTTGGACCTACTTTGCTCAAACTTTGATCAATCATATCTCACTCAATTTTTATCCAATGGAGCTGTTCTTTATATGGATTTGAAGCTTGAAACAAGATCTTTTGTTGTGGCCTGGTGGAATTTTTATTTGATGCCTAAATTTTGAATGGCCTTGGTTCAACGTTTGGTGCAAAATGGCCAAAATTTACTATTTTTGGAAACTCCAAAATTTCTATTTTTGGCAGTTTCTATTTTTGAATCAATGAGCTATCTCTTTTGAGGGTTTTCCTTCAGTTTTTTGAACCTCTTGCATGATGAAGTATGCAGTGCTTCAATCTCCTATTGAATCTCACTTTCTTGAGGTTTTGGATAATCAATTGAGGTAGTATGAGACATGAAAGACCTCTTGGCTTGCCTTGAGGCAACTTGTTTGACCTCTTGTGCCTTGAATGACTCCTTGATTGTCCATCTCCCCCCTGATCACATGCCTTGATGGTAAGAGGGATGCTATGCTTCATTTTTCTATGTTAAAGATGCAATGCAATGCTAATGAGGTGGATATGATATGATAAATGATAATGTCATGCTATGATGCCAAAAGGGAGAGCAAATTTTGGGGTATTACACTTAGGTTGATTGGAAAACCTCTGGATTGATCAACTTGATTCCTTCTGCAGCAAGTCATGAGTCTTGTGCAATTGGGTGGCCATTTGGTGATTTTGATGTTATAGATGTTATGTAAGAGTTTGGATCACCTCTATATGTTATATGTGAGGTGTGTGAACCATTGGTTTGGTTGGAATCACTCTCAAATGCAAAACCCAATAGTGACTTGCAAGAGAAGGTGTTTTTGGAGTGAATGTGGAGGTTTTGAGAAAGGCATCTATTTAGGACCTTTGGTGTACTCAAACTGATCACAATTGAGGCCTATTTTTAGTGTGTCAAGTTTGTTTTGCAAGCAACAGTGTGTGGCAACTGCAGCAGGCCTTTGGTCAATGTGGATCAAATGGAATCTCAAGTCTCCTCTAGCCATTAACTTGAGATTAGAGCACAAGCCTATGGTCCTCTGTTGTGTGAGCTTATCTTGACTCATTTGGTTGATCATGGACTGATACATTCCAGTTTTATGCATCCATTGAATGTCTCAAAACAAAATTAGAGTCTTGAGGCATCTTTAGCTTTTAGGGATGGCACATCTACATGTAGTTCCAAAGACTTGGAAGGCTTATGGATCAGTGTTTGTTCCTTCTTGGTCTCCTTCTGAGGTGTGCAGATAGATAAACATGTCTTTGATGACTCAGAATATGCAAATTCGACCAAATGCACAATTCTGACTTAATGAAAAATCAGATTTTGGAGCTAACTTCCCATGGATGTATCTCTCAGCTCAAAATGAATTAGAGATACTTCTTGTAATTTTTGAAAAGCTTGAATGATGTACTAAAACATTGAAGTTTGAAGATTTCATTGATTCATCTTGGATCAATGTGAAAAATGCCTTGGAAGTTTGATGTTTCATGCTGAAATTACAAGGCAGAATTTTCACTAAGTGTTTTTTTAACATATTTTGGTTTTTTCACAACTTTGATCCACTACTTACTAAAAATCCATTAAGAATTGG
Source organism: Lathyrus tuberosus (assembly GCA_022829125.1). NCBI lineage: Eukaryota > Viridiplantae > Streptophyta > Magnoliopsida > Fabales > Fabaceae > Lathyrus > Lathyrus tuberosus. Next base: position 1,093,404 of record JALAZF010000497.1, read on the forward strand.
AGCTTGATGTAGTTGAAGCTTTTGTAGAGTGTAGCAAGACCTACAAATCTAGTTTTGGATCATCCAAAATGGTTACTTGGATCCCAAGTTATGGTCCTTGAAAGTTGGTACCCTAGCCACTTTGTTCCATAACTTAGAATAATTCTAAGTTTTTTCATGGTTACCTCTTTAGCAAGTTAACTCACTGTCTTTGATTTTTCTTCATGAATGATGATTCAAATCACATATTAACATTGTTTTAGGGTTAAGGAACCTTGGTTGACCAAAAATCCAAAAAGTCAAACTTGGACTTTTGTACAGTTGACTTTTTCATCAGATGAAATTTTGACTTTGTGATCCTTTTGTGAAATCAATCCTTGGGTTTAATTAAACTTCGTGGATGGCCTCAAAGGGTATTTAGGAATGTCTTGGACCCCTCCCCAAGGTTTGAAATCAAGGATAGGCCAACAGTCAAGGATAGGGTTGACTTTTTCCGTTAGAAACCCTAATTTATAATCAGATGGTTTTGAGCTCTCGTGGCTTATGACTTGAGCTCTTTGAGTCAATCAAATCTTGTGGACATATCAATATGATGTACTTGAGGTCCTTGAAGTTCATTTTGAACCTTCAAGCCCTGCCTCACTTCACAAGTTAACCAAAGGGTTGAATTAGGTCAAAACCCTAATTCCTGATTTTTTGATAGATTGACCTTCAAGGTGATTTTGCCATTGTGGATGGGCTCTTGAGATCCTTTTGAGTTTTTTTAGACCATACATTGAGGTATTGGCTCATGCCCAGATGGAAATTTTCATATGGAGGCCTCAGTCGACCAAAACTCTAATTTGGTGACACTGGCGGTCCTGAGGCTTGATCCACTTGGTATATTGCAACCTGGTGCTTAATTCTTGATGTGGGAGACCTCTTGATCCTTCGTGGATGTTTTGAGAGGCTAGACAAGTTGAATATAATGTCATTTCTTGATTGATCTTTTGTCTAAATGCTCTGAGAGGGGTTAAAACCCTAATCTTTGATTGTAGAGAATGCCTAACAATCCTTGAGGAGATTGATGAGGCACGATGGTATATCCATACTATGATGATGATTTGCACAATGATGGGAAATCTTGGTGTTCAAAATTTGGGGTATGACAGATACCCCTATTTAGTCTTCTTGGACTCGAAGGTATGAATGGCGAAGGTATTCGGGCATTCGGGGTGGTTATGAATGGAAGCTTGCTCATCCATCTTCTTTTACTAAGCAATGATACTTAGAATAGGTAAAAACTTCCCCTCGATCCTGGTCTTCAGCCATGGATCTGGTCTCCGTTTCTGAATAAACTTCCCCTCGATCCTGGTTTTTAGCCACAAAACTGGTCTCAGTTTCTGATGTAAACTTCCCCTCGATCCTGGTTTTTAGCCACGGAACTGGTCTTAGTTTCTTTCGTCAATAAACTTTCTTGACAAGGGACGCTATTTGTAGCGATTTTCCTCAAACTTCTCACCGAATTTTCCTGGGGAGATGCCATTTGATGGGAACAAGTTTTGATATCAGACTCGCTGGGGAAACCCATTCGTATGAGTTGTAGAGGTGTTCAAACTTCTCTGTTGGAGACGCCATTTGTTGACTCTACTAGGGAAAATGAGTATCTTGAGAGGTTGTTTCCTGCTTGGGGATATTACATCATACTTTTCCTCGAGATCTTCTCAGAGAAATGCCATGTGATGCAATCCAATTTTGAGGTGCTGATGACTTCATTATCATTGACTCTCTTGGGGAGAAAAATCAATGTGTTGCTGAGAGTCTTTAATTGCGAAGCTTTCTCTGGGGATTTTCCTTAATCTGGGAAAGCGAAGATATCATCTTCAATGGAGAAGAGTGACGTTTGTCGAATGTCTTCTTGCCTTTCAGAGGTTCAAGTTATCAAAGTGGTCGGGGACCGTCTCCAATCCAGAAATAAACTGGGGAGAAATTGTTCAGACAAAACATTTCCTGATGAGGAAAGAACTGACAACTCGATTAATAAGAGGACTTTTATCACTTGGGGATAAGACTGACCAGAGTGATAGTGATGCAATATGAATATGAGTATGAATTAATAATGCATGATGTATGTAGGTTTATGCTGACAAAACTGGCGCGACATACAGACTAATAGACGAACACGATTGGATACTCGGCCACTGCGGAGGATGAAAAGTATCAATGGTTCTAGATAGCAATCCTGCCTTGCTTAGGAAAATTAGTTCCTATGGGGAACAACGTTGGTCGGGCTTATGAGGTAAGAACTCTGCTGGGGTGTCCGATGAAACATGGTATCTGACACGGTTGATCCTTCATTCAGGGGTACTAGTTTAGAAGGATTACTTTGATTTTGCACTTTGAGGTTCAATTACTTCCGGAGAAGCGATCGATGTTCTTTCGATGTTCAACAGTCAAGAGAATTGCCATCTTTATTTTTAAAAGCAGAAAAAGTTTTGACAAGTAAATTCATTTTGGTTTTATTTCAAGAATCGGTGATCATATTAAAAACATCATTCTGTAAAGCTAAAACAAATAAGAATTACCAACAAAAGCACTAGGGCTCAAATTTTATTGATAGGATGGAAACCAGCCAAACGCGTGATCCCATAAAGTATTTACAAAGTTTAGAAAATGGTAATTTAAGGGAAAAGGGCTACATTGAAACATAACGATCGTTATCCTTCTACCAACTTGGATTTCTGGACATCCTGAGCTTCTGTCGAAGATGACCTTGACTGGAGTTTTTTCGATGGATGGCATTACTACTGAGGAGTTGAACTGATCAGACATAGTTACTTGCCATTAATCCCTAATTTTTTCCTGGATTGTACTTTGAGATTTCCAATCCATAGGGATGATTTTTGCTTATGTCTCTAATATTTGCCTGGACCGCCCTTCCGGGTTTTCAATCCATCGAGATGTTTTTTTTTATCTTTACTTAGACGAAGTATTTCTTGATTACGTCAACATTCGTGGGGTAGGCAAATTCCTCTCCATCCATGGTTGTAAGTCTCAAGGCACCGCTTGAGAAGGCTTTCTTGGCCACATATAGGCCATCGTAATTCGGAGTTCATTTACCCCGGGAATCAGTGAGAAATGATTTTATCTTCTTGAGCAAGAGGTCTCCTTTTCTGAAGACATGAGGTCAGACCTTTTTGTCAAACGCTTTCTTCATTCTTTGTTGATAAAACTGACCATGGCGTAGAGCCGTTATTCGTTTTTCTTCGATCAGATTCAGTTCGTCGTGCCGACTTTGACACCACTCAGCTTCTGTTAGCTTAGCTTCCATCAATACCCGGATTGATGGGATCTCTACTTCTATGGGGAGCACTGCCTCCATGCCATATACTAGAGAGAAAGGGGTTGCCCCTGTTGAAGTGCGGACAAATGTGCGATAACCGTGAAGCGCAAAGGGTAGCATCTCGTGCCTGTCTTTGTAGGTTACAACCATCTTTTGAACAGACTTCTTGATGTTCTTGTTAGCCGCTTCTATCGCGCCGTTTATCTTAGGTCGGTAGGGAGAGTTATGGTGTTCGATCTTGAACTCAGCACATAATTCTTTCATCATCTTATTGTTCAAGTTAGATCCATTATCAGTAATGATCTGGCTTGGAACACCATAATAGCAAATGAGATTTTTTTTATAAATCGGACCACCACTTGTCGGGTTACACTGGTGTATGATACTGCTTTGACCAATTTGGTAAAGTAATCAATGGCTATCAGGATGAAACGATGTCCGTTTGGAGCTTTGGGTTCGATCATGCCAATCATGTCGATTCCCCATATGGAAAAAGGCCATGGGGAAGAAAGAACTTTGAGATGTGTTGGCGGTACATGGATTTTGTCTAAGTATACCTGACACTTGTGACATCTCCTCATGTACTTGTAGCAGTCGGATTCCATGTTCAACCAATAGTACCCTGCTCTTATAATTTTTCTCGCCATTGTATGTACATTGGCATGAGTGCCAAAGGAGCCTTTGTGAATTTCTTTTACCAACATGTTTGCCTCTGATCTGTCTACACATCGGAGCAAGACCATGTCAAAGTTTCTCTTATAGAGTGTATCACCACTCAGAAAGAAGCTACCTGCCAATCTTCTGAGGGTCTTTCTGTCTTTTCTGGATGCCCGAGGCGGGTACTCTTGGTTCTGAAGGAAGCATTTGATATCGTGATACCAAGGTTTGTCGTCTATGACTACTTCGAGCGCGAAGATGTAAGCGGGCCTTTCAAGGCGTATTACGTCGATCTTAGGTACGCCATTCCATTGACCCACACTAATCATGGAAGAGATAGTGGCTAAGGCATCAACCATGTGATTCTCTTCACGAGGGATGTGATGAAACTCGATTATGTTGAAGAATTGTAACAATCTTCTCGCGTAATCTTTGTAAGGAATCAGTTCTGATTGGTATATGTTCCAATCTCCTTTGATCTGATTAAGAACCAGGGTTGAGTTTCTATATACATCCAAGTTTTTAATTCTCAAGTCGATCTCTTCTTCGAGATCTATGATACAAGCTTCGTATTTGGCCTCGTTGTTTGTACACTTGAATGTCAATATGGCAGTGAAAGCAATATGGGTACCCTAAGGTGTTATGATGATTGCCCCAATTCGGTTTCCATAATGATTGACAGCTCCGTCAAAGATTAATCCCCATTGGGAACTTGGTTCTGGCCCTTCGCTGGGTAGCGGTTCATCGCAATCTTTCATTTTTAAGTACATGACCTCTTCGTCTGGAAAGTCAAATCCGAGTGATTCCTGATCGTCAATCGGTTGATGAGCCAAATGATTAGCTAAAATACTTCCTTTGATGGCTTTCTGAGCGTAGTATTCAATGTCGTATTCTGATAACAACATCTGCCAACGGGCAATCCTTCCCGTGAGAGCAAGCTTTTCAAAGACGTACTTGATTGGATCCATTTCAGAGATTAACCAAGTACTGTGACAAATCATATACTGGCGAAGATGTTTGGCTGCCCAAGCCAGAGCACATCAAGTTTTTTTAAGCATAGTGTACCGAGTTTCACAGTCGGTGAATTTCTTGCTCAGATAGTAGATGGCAGACTCCTTTCTTTTTGTTTCGTCTTGTTGACCAAGTACACAACCCATGGAGTCTTCCAAGACTGTTAAATAGATGATAAGTGGTCTTCCCTCCACTGGAGGTGATAGGATATATGGATTCAACAGGTATTCCTTTATATTGTCGAAGGCGGTTTGGCAGTCTTCTTCCATACGCAGTCCTGATTCTTTTTGAGTAATTTGAAGATTGGCACGCATGTCACGGTCATGAGGAATATAAATCTGGAAATGTAATTCAAACGTCCCAGGAATCCTCTAACTTGTTTTTCAGTCTTTGGAGAAGGGATTTCTTGAATGGCCTTGACCTTGTCAGGATCAACCTCAATTCCTTTCTGGCTGACGATGAACCCTAGCAGTTTTCCTGAGCGAACACCGAACGTGCATTTGTTGGGATTCATGCAGAGTTTGTATTTCCTCAGACACTCGAATAGTTTTGACAGGTGGGTCACATGTTCCTACTCTGTTTTAGATTTGGCGATCATATCATCAACATACACTTCTATTTCTTTATGTATCATGTCGTGAAACAGAGTAGTCATGGCCCTTTGATAGGTTGCCCCAACGTTCTTCAAACCGAACGACATTACCTTGTAATACAGAGGGGGCCCATGGGGTGATAAAGGAAGTTTTCTCCATGTCTTCCGGCGCCATTTTGATTTGATTATAGCCCGAGAATCTGTCCATGAAAGAGAACACTTTGAACTTTGTTCTACTGTCTATCAGCATGTCTATGTGCGGTAAGGGAAAGTCATCCTTCGGATTGGCTTTGTTCAGATTCCTGTAGTCTACACACATTCTGACTTTTCCATCCTTTTTCGGAACTGGTACTATGTTGGCTAACCATTGAGGATATTCTGATGTGGCGAGGAAACCTGCGTCAATCTGTTTCTGTACTTCCTCTTTGATTTTGATGGCCATGTCTGGATGAGTCCGTCTTAGTCTTTGTTTTACCGGCGGACATTCTGATCTTAACGGTAGATGATGTTCCACCGGTATCCAACCCTGGCATATCCTGATTAGACCAAGCGAATGCATCGGGAAATTATTTTGAGAAGCTTTATCAAACCTTCTCTGACAGTTGTGTAATACCCCAAAATTTGCTCTCTCTGTTGTCATCATAGTATAGCATTATCATATATCATATCATATCCATCTCATTAGCATTGCATTGCATCTTTAACATAGAAAAATGAAGCATAGCATCCCTCTTACCATCAAGGCATGTGATCAGGTGAAAGGTGGACAATCAAAGAATCATTCAAAGCACAAAAGGTCAAACAAGTTTCCCCAAGGCAAGCCAAGAGGTCTCTCATGTCTCATATTATCTCTATTGACCATCCAAAAGCTCAAGAAAGTGAGATTCAATAGGAGATTGAAGCACTACATACTTCACTATGCAAGAGGTTCAAGAAACTGAAGAAAAACCCTCAAAAGAGATAGCTTATTGGTTCAAAGTCATCCTCAAATGGCATATCTCATCATCCTTTAAGAGGATACACAACATACTCTGAGGAATTTGAGATTGAAGACTGCATTTTTTCCTCCTAACCAGAGGGGGCTAAAACTAGGGTTTCCAATAAAATCAGGGCATCTCTGATTTTTTGGTCAAAACTTGATTTCATGGTGTTCCATATGTCCTTAAGTGAATGTGTGTAGAAAATTGCCTCTCAATTGGTTTTAGAAGTGATTCAATTGGAAGAAAGATAAAAAATCAGGAAAATTGGGGCCAAGTCAAATAATTAGAGGAAAAAGTCAACTCTTGACTTTTTTGAGGCCAAATTCATGAAATTCATGTTATATGTGTCCAATGTACAAAATTTGATCAAGAAACTCCAAAGGAATCATGAAAAAATCAAGATGTGGAAAATTGCCATTTTTGGAAAAAGTAGGGTTTCCAAAAATAGTAATTTTGAGCCATTTTGCATCAGAGTTTGAACCAAGGCCATTCAAAATTGAAGCATCAAATGAAATTTCCACTTGGCCACAACAAAATATCTTGTTTCAAGATTCAAATCCATGTGTAGAACATCTCTATTGGATAAAAATTGAGTGAGATATGATTGATCGAAGTTTGAGTAAAGTAGGTTCAAAACTAGGTCATGACCAAGGATTTTCAGGTCACGCGCATGTCATTTCTACAAGCAGTTGGTGTGCCAAATGTTTGGGTCAATATCTCAAGGTTAGAGGCCTCAAATGAAAAATCTTTCAACATGAAAGTTGTTCCTCTATGTGAGGTCTTCAAAATTGATGTTCATGGTTTTTTCATTTGACCAATGGATGAGAAGTTGTGATGGCTCAAAGTAAGGTCAAGATAACTAAAAAGTTGGTTAGGTCACAACCAGGTCATGCCACGCACGCGTGCATTATGCAGTATTTCAGGTCAGTTTTGAGGTTATATGTTTGGAGCACATTTCCAAGGTGTTGGAAGTCTCATTTTCATTTCTTTTCAACATCAAAGTTGTTGTATCATGTACACATTTTGTAATGATACCAAGATCATTCATGTCCATGGCTTGAAGTGAGAGATATCTTTGCGTAAACATCACCATTTCCAACTTTTGAATCACATCAGAATTTTTAGTTTGGTTCCGACATCCATCAAACAATTCATGCACTTTATTTCCACATTAAGTCAAGCACATATCACTTACACCATGCACATTAGCACGTGCCTTGCATGAAAATAGAAGGAACAACTTATTGAGCAAGTTTCTATTACACAAGCCGTGCCATTTCACTTCTCTTCACTTCCACCATAGTTTATCATGAGTTGCCATCACCATAGCTTTGCTCTCCCGAACTAACTTGACTCAGTTAGTTAGGGATGACTCACTTAACTCAACTGTGACTCACTTGACTCACTCATTAAACCATGGTTAAGCTCACACTATAAATAGAAATCTCACTCTCAAATTTCATTTCCAACTTCATTTTCTCATCTGCATCTCAAAAACTCTCGCCTCTCTCTCTCTGATTCTCTCATTCTTCTTCCATTTCAACATTCACCTTCCATATTCAACTCATAATCAATCTTCTTCTCTCTCAATTTCTCACCATGGCAGCTGGTTTTGAAGCTTAGATCTCATTGCTTCTTCACTGAATCATCATCAAGTATTTCATCAAAGCCTTTATTTGGCCAAGTGAAGCTCAAGGAGGAAGTATTTCTCTCTGGTGCTCTTGTATACTCAAAGCCTCATCAATTTCATGTTTGAGTTTTTGAACTTGGATTGCACGTTTTCTCCTTAATATCCCTTGTTTTCTTGATGAATTGAGCTTAATAGAAGCATTGGAACTCTGGCTAGTTGATAGAGCTTCTTAGAAGTTTAGATCCAAAAACTTAGGGCAATATGTTCATGCTTGTTTCTTGCTGTATGTGAATGGTTTGATGATTTCATTGGTAGATTTATGATGTGTGTTACTTCCTCTTCATTTTGGCATATTGATTGTGAAATTCTGGAAAGTTTGAGGTTGCAGACGGTGGTGGTTCGCCGGAGAAGGTGACCGGAGGTCCCTCTCCGGCAGGGGATCTTATTTTAGGGTTTCATGTGCAGTTTGAATATGAACCGTTTGATGTTCATGATCGTGCGTTCCAAAACATGCCAGCACATTAAAAACAAGTGTGCTCCTCACGTGTTTTTTCTGATTTTCATTTAAACATCATGTGGCGCAGTGCATTGTAGATAATGTGTTCCTCACGCGTGTGTGTTGATTTTGTATACTTTGACTTGGCTGTTGACTTGACCTGATCCATGGGTTTTCATTGCTTTGACTGGGTTTGACTGAGTGTGCATGTTAATTAGTGTGGATTGTGCAGACTTGGACCTAGACCAATTTGATATTCGCACCCTATGCATTTCAAGCCCAAACCATTTGAATTGAATAATTGCTATGCATGCACCCCTCCCTTATTTTCATTTCTTTTTATTTTCTTCATTTTTATGCACGTTTGCTTTTTATTTGTTAAAAATACTAAAATACATCATAAAATTCTAGAAAAATTCATGAACATCATTAAGACATTTAGAAAATTTTTGACATTTTTATTTCATGATTTTATGACATTTTTGCCCCTGTTGTACAATTTTCTTTGAATTTCCATTTGTGTCCTTTCTAAATGTGGTACATGAATTTGTATGATCTTGTTCTTGCTCATTATAAATGGTTTTAATTTGGTTCTTTGTGCATTGATTCATTAACACTTTGAAGCATGTTATAGGATTTTTGTTTGATTTTTTAGATCATTTTATGGCATGTTCTGATGCTCATTTTTGCACTACTTTGCATGACATTTCAAGTTGACCTAATTGTTTTGTTTGACATCATTTTGCTTTGAATTTTCACATGCTATTTTGATGTATGATTCATTTCTGACTTAGACATTCCAATACCATGTTTGTATAATTTTCACAAGTCCATTTGATTTTTGTTTGATGCATTACATTTGAAGCATAATAACTTGACATATCATTCTAATTTTGTGCATGTTTACATGATTTCTTTTGTATACATTTGTATGATCATTTGCATATTTTATGAGCTATTCATGTGACATTATAGGTCATTGATACATATTATAGGTCATCTTTCATATGTTCATTTCCATTTGAGCTTTGTGCATCCTTAACATTGTATTGTATGCACTTTCCTTTTGAACTTTTATTCCACTACTTCTTCTATTACTTCTTGAATGTCTTGGTTGTTAATTCATGAACACTTTGAGATGTGTATAAACCATTTTCCATTTGGTTTCAATTCTGATCCTTGGATTACATGTTCCATCTTTTCATTTCTTTTCATTTCACTTCTTATACATGTTGCTTTGTTTACTAACCATGTAGGGGTTTTGGTAAGTAGAAATTGAGTGTGGATAAGGAATCCACATTCAAACTTCTTTCCTTTCATCTTCTACAATTCAATTTTGTGTTTTTTTAAGTACTTATGTGCCTACTTTGATTAACTCATTACTTTCCCTTTTGAGTTACAATTCATCTTCTACTTTAGAAGTGAATTGTTTAATTCATTTCTTCTTTAGACTTTAGGTCTTGCAACCTCACAAACCTTTAGGATCACTCCCTTAATCAATTAGGATTGAGTCTTAGATCACATAGATTTTACCTTTCTTTCTCTCTTGAGTCTTTCATCTTCTCACCTCAAAGAAAATTCAAAATATCTAATAAAGGTAGGCATTTATTGCATTTAGGCCTTTCATATAAAGAAGGGATTATAAGGGGTCTTCTCTTATAATCTTAGAATGTGTAGCATATAGCCCATCTTGGGTCAATGTGTTAAACATTTGATCTTGTATGAGGGACTTAAATGCAATACTTGTTAAAGGTACAAATAATAAAAAACACTTCTTCATCCCATAATCAACAAAAACACTTAATAAATACAAGTATGCTAGTGTGTTTGAACCTTAATAATTGGAACTAAGTGTGAGGGTCTTCTTCACCCTTAGTGTGCTTTCTTACTCATTCCATCTTGGAATGTGAGAAGGTACACATTCCAATGACTAAGATTTAGATACACTAACATATGCAAACAAATGAAAAAAATTTTAAAAGACAAAAAACAAACAGTAACGTCTTTCCTTTGGGAATTCTTTTCTCACCTCATTCTTAGCGTACGAACGTGCTCTTACTCGTTCTCTTGCAAGATGGTAACGCATTCGGACCAGCGAGCCTGCAACACCTGAGCTAGAACGTTAGCCGTTCCTAAAAAAAACACAAACAATCCATCCCTAGTGAGGGGAACTACGTCGCTCTGATTCTCATGTTCCCGATGAGATACGTAGGCAGTGGGGTAGGGCCCATTCGAGCACTTCTTTTATTTTCCCGACATTTGATTCTTTCTCATTTCTTTCTTTCAGTTCCTTTTCCATTATCTTTCTTCACACCCTTTGATCAAAGCAAGCAAGCGTGGATCCCATCGGGTACGATGGACGCGAGGGGTGCTAATACCTTCCTCTCGCGTAACCGACTCCCTTACCCTTTCTCTTGGTCGCAAGACCATGCTCTATCCTTTCCTTCAGGTTTATGTGGTGTTTCCTTTCCCTCTCATGGGATAAATACACATTGCTGGCGACTCTGTTTCGGTGCCACTTTCGCGTTTGTACTAGGATGAAAATCCCGGGAGCGACAGCTGGCGACTCTGCTGGGGAGATGTTGACCTATTGCTGGTCCATCCTAAGCGAGTCAATCCTAGCGCTTGTTTGCTTTCTTTCATTGGGTGTTTAATGTTATTCTGTATTTGCTGTTTACTGTATTTTATTACTTGTATCATATTTACATCATGTTAGCATTTACAGTTCATATATTATACTATGTTGTACTGTTCTGTCTGTTTGGCGGGATGGGATATCAGAGAGATGAGCTCAGTACACAGGCTCGAGTATACACTTAGATTTAGAGTGGAGAGTAGTGGGACCTACATGCCATCTGTGTACGTTGGGTAATCACGAAATTCACAGCTAGACGAGGCTATCTTGGGACCCATCATGGCGTGCGCATCTTGTGTATTCCATGATGTCGATCTAGATAGCTGTCGACTCTAGTGACCGAACATGAGGACCTTAGTGGAAACATCCCTCTTTAGTGGTGACAGTGGCAGACTACATTCTGTAGCAAACCCATTCGCACCCGAGGGCCCACTTTGGTACTTGCATAGGATGGCCTTTATTTTCTAAGGTGAGTCAGTGGACGACCTCTTTGAATGACATAGCATTATATCCTACGGGCTGAATGTGCTATCGCTTCTCAAACCTCCGAAGCTGACAAACCTTGTTTTCTAGGAACCACATGTGAGTATGGGTGGGATGTTTACAGGTTTGCAGGTAACCTAGCCTCCTACATACCTTATTTGTGATCCTATGAGTATTATAGACAGTGTATCCTATGACAGTGGTTTGAGTATTCACCTCAGATATATTGCCAGATTCAGTACAAAGACACAGTGCACACTGTTCAACACAGACACAGACACCTGGATACCTTATCACATGCCTTTTGCATTTGCATACTCATATCATAACAGGTTATGTTTGTCATTTTCAGGTACCTACCATATTGTCTGATTCCAATCATGAGTTTCCAAGAGGTTGAGGTTAAGAGGAAGAATAATGTGTCATATAAATTCCCTGATCCTAAGCTGGGTTTATTGAACAAGATGATAGGTATGGCTGATTCTGGTGTTCTTAGCACTTTTCAGAAGGAATATGGAGAGCTGATTAAAATGGTATGTGCATTCACACAGTATGAGAAGGATGGGTTGCACACTTTCTTGCAGTTCTATGAACCATCAATGAGATGTTTCCTGTTCTCTGACTACATCTTGATGCCTACTTTGGAGGAATTCTCATTTATTTTGGGAATTCCAATCACGTCTACTATACCGTATTTTTCTGAAGGTGCTCTTGCCCCTGAAGTAATTGCTGCTGTTCTACATCTGGACCTGTTTGTTGTGAAAAGTGGCCTGAGTAAACTTAAAAAAGATGAAGGATTTCATTTGCGGTTTCTTTTCCAACAAGCTCAGGAAGCTGCCAAGGCTAAAAACTGGATTACTTACAATGTTGTGTTTTCTCTTTGTATCTACGGTTTGGTGCTTTTCCCCGGTCAATCTAATTTTGTTGATATGCAGGCAATGAAAGTGTTCGTTTCGAAGAATCCGATTCCTACCCTGCTAGGGGATTTTTATCACTCAGTACATTACAAAAATGAGAAGGGAAGAGGAAGTCTGGTTAGTTGTTGTACCCAATTGTTATGTCATTGGCTCTTCAAGCATTTACCTCGAACTGGTGCGTTTGTAGAAACTACTGAGACAATGAAATGGTCCAAGAGATTAATAGGTTTGACTGCCAGTAACATCATTTGGTTTGATCCCAAATTACTGATGATAGAGCTTACTGTCAAATGTGGAAGTTTTCCGAATGTGCCTCTACTTGGAAGAAGAGGAGGGATTAATTATAACCCGGTGTTGGCTGTTAGACAATTTGGTTACGCTTCCAGAAATCCTCCCGTTGATGAAATGATTAGTGCTTCTCTGTTTTTCGTAGGAACCAAGAATGAAAGAGTGCCAGAAGTAGTAAATGCCTAGAAATTTAGACAAAGAGCGGGAAAATTAATGTCCGGCAAAGGAGACTGATAGTTCCTGGATTGGATAGTATTTTGGTAAAACAAAGGTTATTCAATGTTGATGTCAAGGTGTTGATGTTGTAACATTGAAGTCTTAACACTGGGCTGTGTTAAGTTGTTAAGTGCTGAAGTTGGATGTCTGATGTCACACAGGTGATGTTGTAACATCAGACCTGCAGAATTAATAACAACAGCAGGTTGTTAGGGCACACGTATTAGCTGGAATTGTGGAGAGTGGTTGACTCATTGGATGAGAATATCTTGGGATAGATATTTTCTGTTACATGGGAGATTTGATTGCAGATCTGTTGGAGAATTAAAAGGTTGAAGATTTAAAAAGATTTTGGGGATAAAATCTGTTTTGAAGATTCAGTTTTAATTAACAAATCTGATCAAATATTGTGACAAGTCCAAGCCCAATTCAGGAGCTATATAAAGCGCACAAGACCAAAGGAAAAAGTACAGAAAACATTCAGAAGATCAAGAGCAGGAGGCTTAGTGTCTAGAGTTTGTTTAAAGTGCTTGTATTTACACTATTCTAGGGTTTAAATAGGTGTTGAGTTTCTGTCCTCTCTAAAGCTGTGAAGCAAAGAGAGTTGTGTGATTTGATCGAAACTGTGAAGTAAGATCAAGGGTACTCAAAGTGGTCTCTTTGAGTGTTTGTAAGGGATTGAGTGGTGTTCTCATACCTAAGTGGTTTCTTAGGTAGGAAGTCATTAGTAGAGTATAAGTTTAGGAGATTGTCAACGGGTTGTTGAGTCTGTAAATTATATCTACAAGTAGTGAATTCCATCCCTGGCTTGGTAGCCCCCATAGTAGGTTGGTTGTTAGACCGAACTGGGTCAACAATTCTTGGTGTTATTTTACTGTTATTGATGTCCATAGTGCAGAGTGTGTTGTTGTGACATCACACCTTAACATCACACGTCTGATACCAGAATTTCAATTGGTATCAGAGCAGGCATCCTGTCTGTCTCTGGGTGAGATCTAGGGAAGTTACTTTCTGGTGAAAAGATGGACAAAGAAGTTGGAGGATTCGTCAACAGACCCCCTATTTTGGATGGATCCAATTATGACTATTGGAAGCCAAGGATGACCACCTTCTTAAAATCCTTGGACAGTAGGGCTTGGAAGGCTGTTATTAATGAGTGGAAAGCACCTGTCATGTGTGAGAAGGATGATGCTGGCAAAGATAAAGAAGGCACCTCTAAGCCAAAGCCTGAAGAAGAGTGGACCAAGGAGGAAGATGAGCTTGCCCTTGGAAATTCCAAAGCTCTGAATGCTATCTTCAATGGAGTGGATAAGAACATCTTCAGGTTAATCAATACCTGTGAAGTTGCTAAAGAAGCATGGGATATCTTGCAGGCTACTCATGAAGGAACATCTAGAGTCAAGATGTCAAGACTTCAGATTTTAACATCAAAATTTGAAAGCCTGAAGATGAAGGAAGATGAGACTATTCATGATTTCCACATGAGTGTTCTTGAGCTGGCCAATGCATCTAGTGCTCTTGGAGAGAAGATGTCAGATGAAAAGCTTGTGAGGAAGATCCTTAGGTCCCTACCTAAGAAGTATAAGATGAAGGTTACTGCCATTGAAGAATCACAAGATATCAGCAAGATGAGAGTTGATGAGCTCATTGGATCTCTTCAAACCTTTGAGCTTGGGTTGAATGAGGAAGAACCAGAAAAGAAGCCAAAGAGTATAGCCCTGGTGACAAATGGTGAAGAAGAGAAAGAAGCCAAAGAGTATAGCCCATAGTGATGTTGGGAAGACAGTTCACCAAAGTATTCAAGAGAATGAATAATAACTCCAGGCCTAATGTCAAGAACATGACTTCTGACACCAGCAAGAAGGATGAAGAGAAAACTGCCCAAGATAAAGGAGTGCAGTGCTTTGAGTGTGAAGGGTATGGACATGTCAAGAAAGAATTTCCCACCTTCTTGAAAAAGCAGAAGAAGGGCATGACAGTTTCCTGGTCTGACTCTGATAGTGAAAGTGAAGGCGAGTCAGCAAAGCATGTGAGAGCTTTAACAGGAGCTGTGGTTTCTGATGATGATTCGAGTGATGGAGAAGTAACTTATGAGGAGTTGGCTTCCACCTATCAAGAGCTTTGTTTAAAAAGTGCTGAGATTTGTCAAGAAAACAAGTGCCACAAGCAACAGATTGCTCAGCTAGAGAATGATAAGACTGATCTTGAAAATGAAGTGGTGCTAGTTAGAGCTCATCTTGATCAAATGACCAAGTCTGTCAGGATGCTAAGCTGTGGTACAGACACACTCGACAAGATCCTTCAGTTAGAAAAATCTGCTGGAGACAAAGCTGGGATAGGTTATGTGGCTGAGGACAAGGGAACTTCAGAAGGAAGCACTTCAGGTTCAAAGAAGGAAGTGTCACAACTTTCATCTCAACATCAGCCAAAGAAGCAGGATCCTACCCCTAAGAAAGCTGATGTTTCCCAACCTAAGAAGAAGACTGGTCCCTATCAGAAGAGAAAGCAGCCACAGGGAGCTAGTCAGTATATGCCCCCACAATACCATGAGAGCATGCAAGCTGCTCAGATCAAACAGCACATGTCTCATCAGATGTCTCAACATCAGGACAACTGGTATGGTTATAGGTATGGATGCACCAATGCTGTTCCTTATGTATATTGAAGAAGAAAGCCACACCATCATGGGAGACAATCAAGGAAACTGCATTCTCAGCCGTCCTATGGGAGAAGATATCAACAGAATAGATGGCAGGGCAGTTATGGTAGGAGGAGACCACATCATGGATGGCAGCATAGGCAATCTCATCATGGCAGAAGATTCAGAGATGAAAGGGTGAGATGCTATTATTGTGGAAGATTTGGACATATGCAGTACTCTTGCTACAAGCTGCATGGATACCCTCAGCCTCAAAACAGATGGAGAGAGCACAGGCCCAAAGTTGTTAAACAATGGGTACCTAAGAAGAAGGTAAAGTGCTTATTGGCTCTCATGGGTGATAAAGAAGGAACACGGTATTTTGACAGTGGGTGTTCCAATCACATGTCTGGATGTAGATCCATGTTTGATGATCTTAGACCTTGTCCCTCTCATGAAGTCGTATTTGGCAATGGAGAAAAAGGTGCTGTTGCAGGAGTTGGGAAAGTGCAAGGTGATGGTAGACCTGAACTTGACAATGTTATGTTTGTCAATGGCTTAAGTGCAAATTTGATCAGCATAAGCCAGTTGTGTGATGAAGGTTACAGGGTAAACTACACTAAGGATGGGTGTGTGGTTTCTGATGAACATAATCAGGTTATTATGAAGGGTACCAGAACCAAAGACAACTGCTATCAGTGGACCTCTCTTGAAGGGAATTCAACTAATGATGTTGATGTCATAACATCAGACTATGACATCAGGATGCTGAAAGGTCACTCAAAGTTAACAAGTTCAGATGTGAATGTTTCAAAAGGAAAGTCTTTATGGAGGGAGAAAATTAGTAATTGGTCTTTAAAGAGTATTCAAAATCAGGCGCCTTACCATATTGATACTACATCAAGACTTACCAAAGCATTCTCATCGCAACGTTTCATCTCCCCAAATCTCAATAGAATAGAAGGTTCTTATCCAAACCTAGTCTGTCACAAAGGAACGATGTCTGTCCCTTCCAAGAACTCTGAGCAGGTACGAACTGGGGTTTCTTCCGAAGAACTCATTTCCAGTGCTCTTCCCGAGTCAGGTAACCCTAAACCCTCGACAACGGTGAATAAACCTGAAGCTAGGTTATCATCCTCTCAAGCTGTTGAGGAGAAGTTTGATGTAGACGAGCATTTGGAACAGCTTGCCACCAAAATCCTTGAGAAGGGGATACG
The DNA here is from genome assembly GCA_022829125.1 of Lathyrus tuberosus. NCBI lineage: Eukaryota > Viridiplantae > Streptophyta > Magnoliopsida > Fabales > Fabaceae > Lathyrus > Lathyrus tuberosus. Next base: position 1,110,465 of record JALAZF010000497.1, read on the forward strand.
GGTGAAAGGGATTTCCGTCCCTCTAAGGCAAATGCCTGCTGAACAAGTCGACTCTCAAGGAGAGGACAAAAATCTTCAAAGCCAGGCCCTTAGTCAAGAAGCGGAAGGTGAAGATCCTGATGACACTGATGTCAGTCTTGATGTCAGAACATCATCCCCTAGGAATGAAAGCCACAGGGGTAAAGGGAAGGAGCAGGTTGAGGTTATAGAGATTGAGGACTCATATGATGATGATAGATTTGGAAGAGGGAAGGATAAGAAAAGGACTTCATCTACAGACTGTCCCAAGTCATGGAGCAAAGGTGCCATGTCTGGCAAGAAGAGGAGAATCAGGGAGGAGGAAGATTCTGAGAGTGATGCTCAAGACATCAACCCTGCTACAAATCAAGTGCCTGATAACACCTCATCTCACAGCGCCAGAAGTGCCTCCTTGTGGAAGTGTGTGAGCCTAAGAAAGGTAGCTCTGGAAAGAGAGGTTGTAGCAAAGGACTTAGAATCTAATGAAATTATTGACCTAATTAAGCTTGCTGGTCTCATAAGGACTGTGTCAGGGTTGGCTGATTGCTATGATAGACTGGTCAGGGAGTTCATAGTGAATATACCTGAAGCGATAAACGACAGTAAGATCCGAACTTTCAGAAGAGTTACCCTCAGGGGTAAGTGTGTCTGGTTTTCTCCTGAGATGATCAATGCCTAATTAGGAAGAAATGAGGAAGATTATGGGGAATTTGAGGTATCCAACAATGTTATATGTAGAGAAATCACTGCTGGTCGAGTAGATTTTTGGCCCGTAGAAGGAAAGCTGTTAGCCAATTTGTTGAGTGTCAAATATGCTTTTCTGCACAGAATAGGTATTGCCAACTGGGTTCCTACTAGTCACAAGACCACAATTTCTGTTGAATTGGGGAAGATAATCTATGCAGTTAGGACAAAGCACATAGACATAAGGCATCATTTCATAAGGGATCTGGTAGAAGAAAAAGTTGTTACCTTGGAACATGTAGCCACCGAGAACCAGCTGGCTGACATATTCACTAAAGCCTTTGATGCAAACCAATTTGAAAGATTAAGAAGCAAATTGGGAATCTGCATTTATGAAGACTGAATCTGCTAGAGAGGTTGTGGGCAGTTGGGGTGGTTCTGAAAATGTATAGTCAACTGCCAGGTGAAGGTTGCCTAATTATGGATAAAAAGGGGGAGAAGATAGCCAAGATAGCCAAGATAGTTAAGAGGATTATTGCCATATGCTGCTGATGTGATGCAGAGATTAAGGGGGAGTTAGATTGATGCTTCTAAAAGGTGTGTAGTTGTATTAAGGGGGAGTATTGAAGATATCATGACATGTGAAGAGTGCAGCCAAGCAGACATCTAGGGGGAGTAATGTGCTGCACATTATGAGCTATTGAATAGCTGCGATGCTGGTTCATGTTTTCAAGGAGGAGCACCAATTGGCTGTTGTCAATAATGAAGATGGTGCTGCAGCAGATCAAGTGATGAAGACTATGCAAAGTATCAAACTGCTGCTAATGAGTTGGAAATTGATTGAAGATTATTTCGCTGCTGAAATCTCTGAAGGTGCAGAGTGCAGAAGTTATTTGCAGAGTGCAGAGATTGTTTTAGCCAAAATTAGCCAAAGGGGGAGATTGATAGTTCCTGGATTGGCTGGAATTTTGGTAAAACAAAGGTTATTCAATGTTGATGTCAAAGTGCTGATGTTGTAACATTGAAGTCTTAACACTGGGCTGTGTTAAGTTGTTAAGTTCTGAAGTTGGATGTCTGATGTCACACAGGTGATGTTGTAACATCAGACCTGCAGAATTAATAACAACAGCAAGTTGTTAGGGCACGCGTATTAGCTGGAATTGTGGAGAGTGGTTGACTCATTGGATGAGAATATCTTGGGATAGATATTTTCTGTTACATGGGAGATTTGATTGCAGATCTGTTGGAGAATTAAAAGGTTGAAGATTTAAAAAGATTTTGGGGATAAAATCTGTTTTGAAGATTCAGTTTTAATTAACAAATCTGATCCAATATTGTGACAAGTCCAAGCCCAATTCAGGAGCTATATAAAGCGCACAAGACCAAAGGAAAAAGTACATAAAACATTCAGAAGATCAAGAGCAGGAGGCTTAGTGTCTAGAGTTTGTTTAAAGTGCTTGTATTTACACTATTCTAGGGTTTGAATAGGTGTTGAGTTTCTGTCCTCTCTAAAGCTGTGAAGCAAAGAGAGTTGTGTGATTTGATCGAAACTGTGAAGTAAGATCAAGGGTACTCAAAGTGGTCTCTTTGAGTGTTTGTAAGGGATTGAGTGGTGTTCTCATACCTAAGTGGTTTCTTAGGTAGGAAGTCATTAGTAGAGTATAAGTTTAGGAGATTGTCAATGGGTTGTTGAGTCTGTAAATTATATCTACAAGTAGTGAATTCCATCCCTGGCTTGGTAGCCCCCATAGTAGGTTGGTTGTTAGACCGAACTGGGTCAACAATTCTTGGTGTTATTTTACTGTTATTGCTGTCCATAGTGCAGAGTGTGTTGTTGTGACATCACACCTTAACATCACACGTCTGATACTAGAATTTCAGAGAATGTAGATCATACCCTAACTATGATGCTTGGATTGAGATGAAGGTCAAGGAGCTGCTGCTACCCTTTTCAAGGGAGATTCTCTTATGCCCAGATCAACACTCCATGGTACCGGCTGAAGAGTGCGAGAAATGGAAGAAAATGGTTAAAGAATTGTAGATAGAGAACTCTGGAATGAGCAGATGTCTTCAGAAAGCTTTGGCTGACAACAAAGAGTTGGAAAAAAGAGCATTGAAAGCGGAGAAGACCTTGGCAGACAAAGAAGAAGATTTTGATGATAGAGCTCGGTACTTCCGGAAACTCACTTTGGGAGCAGATGATACTAGTCAGGCTCACAAGGCTACAAAAAAGTCTTTAGCCCGAAGCAAGGATTCATTAGCTAAACTTCGTCAAGCTTGGGATGAAGTCAGAATTGAAAACTCTGAATTGCTGACCCAGTTAAAAGATAAAGATGAAGAGCTGAAGAAAACATATGAAGCAAGAAGAAAGTATCGAGAGGACCTGGGCAAAAGCCAAGAACAGGTAAGAAACGCTGAGGATAAACTGAAAATTGCCAACAAAGAGCTTGAGGATGTCACGGCGGATCTGAAGCTGGTTAAAATTCAAGCTAGAATTAAGAGGCGCAAAGGAGCCGGTGAAGATGAAGCCTTGTTGATGCACATGGGTTCGTTAGAGGATGCATTGGAAAAAAGGGACGTCGTAATCAGAGAGCTGATTGAGAAGCCACATAATCAGCGTACCCGCATCCTGTTCGAGGAGATTAAGTATTCCAGCCAGAAGCTGAAGGACGTAGAGCTATCAGATTAATGATTTTTGTCATTTCCTTGTAATTTGCAATGGTTACCATCAGAATTGTTGATGGATCCATTTGACTGCTTGTTTCTTATTCTGTTGCTGAAACTATGACAAATGTACTTGAAAACTTTTGGGAATTTGTATGAAATGAGCTATTTCCGTTCACAATTTCTGGTCTTCAGATACATGTGATGTGATAAGATATCTGCACACTGGCACTACAAAATCACTATTTCTGGTCGTCAGATATTTGTGATTGGTTTATATGAATATCTCTTCAAGGAAAAACTCACTAATCATGATCTCTGGTCGTTAGAAATTCATGGTTACGATTGGAATCAGGATATGAAAATTATCTTGAAATGACAAACATAACGGTGCATTTGCATTTGCATTAGCATATCATTTTACATCGCAGGTTTTCTTTTTTTGCAGGCGCCTGCTAACCTTTATTTGGTTTTCAGGCACGATAGCTGATACCCTAGTTCATCGATATTCTACCCGACGTAATCAAGCCAGAGTAATGGAGCAAGTTCAGACTGAGTTAGCTGATTTGAGGGGAAGAATGGAGCAGTTCATGAACCTTATGCAAGGGATTGCTCAAGGTCAGCAGGAGCTGAGGGCCGGTCAGGAAACCATGAGGATTAGTCAGGAAACCATGAGGGTGGGTCAAGATTCCATGAGAGCCACTATTCAGAGACTGGAGACTGAAATCCCAAATCACAATGTGCGCACTCCCCCTGTTGTCAACATCCCCACTGGTGGGGTACATCTGGGATTTGATAATAATGGCTTGGAGGATGGTCAAAGGGACCAGTTTACTGCATTCAACAATGACATGGGTTTCCACAGTGAAGATCGGAAGTACGAAGGGTTAGATGAAAGACTCAGGGCTATTGAGAGCCAAAATCCTCTGGGGATTGACGTGGAGGACATGGGTCTCGTGCAGGGTGTGAGGATCCCTCCCAAGTTCAAGCCTCCTACCTTGGATAAGTACAACGCCAGTACCTGTCCCAAAACACATTTGCAAGCTTACAATCGTAAGATTGCCGCTTATACTGAAGACCAAAAGCTCTGTATGTATTTCTTCCAGGACAGCCTAGCAGGCGCTTCCTTAGAATGGTACATTAAGCTGGACAGGGTTCATATAAAGAGCTGGAAAGATTTGTGCGTTGCATTCCTGAAGCAGTATCAATATAATCTGGATATGGCACCTAATCGTACTCAATTGCAGAGTATGACTCAGGATCAGAAGGAGGGCTTTAAGCAGTATGCACAGAGATGGAGGGAATTGGCTGCTCAAGTTCAACCACCTTTGGCTGATCGTGAGATGGCTGATCTGTTCATGAGCACACTCCAAGGGACGTATTTGGATAGATTGGTTGCGTGTCCTTCTACAGGGTTTGCCGACATTGTTATTGTCGGGGAACGAATAGAGAGTCTATTGAAGTTGGGTAAGATTCAAGATGTCAGCGGGACTGGTGCTGCGAGTTCAAAGAAGCCCTTTGCTAACGGACCAAGAAAAAGAGAAGGGGAGTCCAATGTTGTGCATAGAGGCCAGGGCAAAGGCAGGACTCAACTCTACCATCAGGTGGATGCTGTAACCATTCCGGTTCCAGCAGGACAGCAAGCTCCAGATCAGCAGGCTAGACCCCGATTCCAGACTAATAGACAGAGGGACCGTAAGTTTGATCCCTTGCCTATGACATATGCTGCTTTGTTACCACAATTGCTCAAAGAGAAGTTGGTTGAGCTTAGGACTATGAGGCCGTCAGAAACTGGAAAATTGCCTCAAAATTATGATGATAGTGTTCGACGTGAATTTCATTATGGTGCGCAAGGTCACTCGATAGAAAAGTGATGGGCTTTTCACCATAAGGTTCAGGACTTGCTTGACGCAAAAACTATTAATTTCGCTAAGCCGCCAAATGTTCGCGATAACCCAATGCCTCATCACGGGGGTGCAGGTGTGAGTGCTATTGCTGATGGTGAGAAATTGAATCTGATTACTGATGTTAATTTGGTAAAGACTCCGCTGTTGTTCGTAAAAGAGCGTTTGTTAAAAGGAAAGGTATTTCCTGGATGTGGTTCTGATTGTGAGGATTGTTCGAGACAGATTAATGGCTGCAGTAAGTTGAAAGTTGGGCTGCAGGATCTTATGGATGAAGGAAGCCTTCAGTTTGATAAGGTAGAGAAGGAAAGAGATGTTTCTTCCGTTACCATTTATTATAATCCAGGTGAAATACAGGTGCCTGTTGAAGCTCCTGTTGCTATGACAGATAGGCCGAGACCATTTACGATTATAGTTCCTGAATCTGCTTCTTATGTGTCTAATCGGGCAGTTTCATGGCAATATGGAACTAATACTCATCAGGGAGGAGGTCAACAGAAAGCAGAGGCTGTCGTTGGTACCGGTGTTGAGAATGTCAGTGGACCAAGTGTTTTCCCCAGAAGTGGTCGACTGTTTGCTCCTCAGACTCTAAGGAGTGATAAAGAAGCTGAAGCCGCTGCAAGAGCAAAAGGAAAACAAGTTGTTGATGACAAGGTGTCTGCTCAGGAAGAGGACCCTAAAGTCAATTTTGATAGTGATGTTGAGGAATTTATGAGGATTATTAAAAAGAGTGATTACAAGATCATTGAGCAGCTCAATCAGACACCCTCTAAAATCTCAATATTATCCCTGTTAATGAGTTCAGATGCACACCGGGCTGCTTTGTTAAAAGTTTTGAATATGGCATATGTTCCCCACGAAATCACTGTGAATCAGTTGGAGGGAGTAATTTCTAATGTCAATGTGAGCCACGAGTTAGGGTTTACGAATAGGGATTTGACTCCAGATGGACGTAATCACAACAAAGCGTTGCACATCACACTTGAATGCAAAGGAGTTGTTTTGTCGCATGTGTTGGTCGACACAGGCTCTTCCTTTAATGTGTTACCCAAAAAGGCCCTGATGAAAATTGAAGTAGATGGATTGGTTCTTAGACCCAGTGATCTGATTGTGAGAGCTTTCGATGGATACCAACGATCGGTGTTCGGGGAGGTAGAGTTACCAATCCAGGTTGGTCCACAGATCTTCAAGACGATCTTTCACGTTATGGACATTCAGCCTGCTTACAGCTGTTTGTTGGGCCGACCATGGATTCACGCAGCAGGCGCAGTTACATCCACACTGCATCAGAAGCTCAAGTACGAGTTCGAAGGTCAAGTGGTTACCGTTTGCGGTGAGGAAGATATATTTGTGAGTCATATATCCACTTTTAAATATGTGGAAATGGATATTCACGAAACTTTGTGCCAATATTTTGAAGCCCTGAATGTCAACAAATTCTCAGAATCTACTTCAGCAGCAGTGGTGTCAAATGTGCCAGTTGGGCCGCGTACATCGATTGTGTCCTACAAGCAGGCCAGAGAAGTGGTTGAAAGCGGAAATGCCCAAGGTTGGGGTAAAGCTATTGATATATTCGTGAAGGAAGATAAATTCGGCATTGGATACCAACCGGGCCTGGCGTCAGCTCCCCGATTCCGTGGGACAATCAATTTCAATAGTGGAGGAATTATCAACCCTAATCAGTCCTGCTCAGCAATAGAAGATGACGCTGAAAGTTCAGATTATCTGGACAGATGGGTGTATGCGCTGGCTCCGGGCGAAGCATTGCAAAACTGGTCTAGTGAAGAAGTCATTCATGTGGTACACCATTCAGAGTAATAATTCTTGTCTATCATAATGCATAAAATCCCACACTCTGCCCAAGGTGTGTGGATCCATTTGTAGGGCCACCATATTTTCTCATATAATGTTCAAACATCAATAAAAAGGACGTTTTGGCTTACAAATTTGTGTTCCTTTATTTTTTCTTTATCTTTGCACAAAGAAAATTAAAAATGACAATGCACTTTCTTTTCTTTTGTTTTCAAGCAAAAAATAATAATCTAAGATAAAACATCAATCCAATCATGCAGACTTGATTCTGTGGGTCCCGCTGAAAATGATTCTGTTATGCCCACGTATGATTTCGACAATCCGATTTATCAAGCCGAGGAGGAAAGTGATGAAGAATATGAGCTCCCGGAAGAGCTGGCTAGGTTGTTGAAACAGGAAGAAAAGACCATTCAGCCTCATCAGGAAGCTCTTGAGGTTATCAATATTGGTTCAGAGGAAAGCAAGAAAGAGATCAAGATCAGTGCAAATCTGCGGGCTGATGTAAAGCAAGAGCTGATAGTCATACTACGTGAATATGTTGATATTTTTGCTTGGTCATATCAAGATATGTCAGGTTTAAATACAAACATAGTTGTGCACAGATTACCATTGAAGGAGGATTGTCCACCGGTCAACCAGAAGCTGCGCAGAACAAAACCAGAAATGGCTTTGAAGATCAAGGAAGAGGTACAGAAACAGTTGGATGCAGGTTTTCTGGCAGTAACCAACTATCCTCCCTGGGTGGCCAATATAGTACCGGTGCCAAAGAAAGATGGCAAGGTTAGAATGTGTGTGGACTACAGAGATCTCAACAGGGCGAGCCCTAAAGATGACTTTCCACTCCCTCATATTGATGTGCTTGTTGACAATACTGCTCAGTTTTCGGTGTTCTCATTTATGGATGGATTCTCCGGGTACAATCAGATAAAGATGGCGCCTGAAGACATGGATAAGACGACATTCATTACCCCATGGGGTACCTTCTGTTACAAAGTAATGCCTTTTGGGTTGAAAAACGCAGGGGCAACTTATCAAAGAGCAATGGTGACGTTATTCCACGATCTAATTCATAAAGAGATCGAGTGCTATGTGGATGACATGATTGCTAAATCAAGGACAGAAGAGGAACATCTGATCAACTTGAAGAAGTTGTTTGAGAGGTTGAGGAAATTCAGGTTGAGACTGAATCCTAACAAGTGTACTTTCGGCGTGCGGTCGGGAAAATTGCTTGGTTTCATTGTCAGTGAAAAAGGAATAGAGGTTGATCCTGCTAAAGTGAAAGCTATACAAGATATGCCTGTACCGAGAACCAAGAAAGAAGTTTGCGGCTTTCTAGGGAGATTGAATTACATTTCAAGGTTCATATCTCACCTAACTGCCACCTGTGAACCGATTTTCAGAATGCTAAGAAAAGATCAAACGGTCAGGTGGAACGATGATTGTCAAAATGCATTCGATAAAATAAAAAGATATTTACAGGAACCTCCAATTCTAATACCTCCAGTTTAGGGGAGACCACTGATTATGTACTTGACAGTGCTCGAAGGATCCATGGGTTGTGTTCTCGGTCAGCACGACGAGACAGGTAGGAAAGAACATGCTATCTACTACCTGAGCAAGAAGTTTACAGATTGTGAATCACATTATTCAATGCTTGAGAAGACATGTTATGCACTCGCATGGGCCGCCAAGCGATTGAGACAATATATGCTCACACATACAACCCTGTTGATCTCAAAATTGGATCCGGTCAAGTATATTTTTGAGAAACTAGCACTTACAGGCAGAGTTGCAAGGTGGCAGATGGTACTGACAGAGTACGATATTCAATTTACTTCGCAAAAAGCAATCAAAGGAAGTATACTGTCAATTATCTTACACAACAGCCTCTTGATGATTACCAACCCATGAAGTTTGATTTCCCTGATGAGGACATCATGTTTCTCAAAGCGAAAGACTGCGAGGAACCACTTCTGGAGGAGGGGCCTGACCCTGAATCCAAATGGAGTTTGATGTTTGATGGGGCAGTTAATATGAATGGGTGCGGAGTTGGTGCAGTTCTCATTACGCCAGAAGGTGTTCACATGCCCTTCACTGCCCGAGTAACTTTCGGGTGTACCAACAATGAAGCAGAATACGAAGCTTGCATACTAGGGATTGAGGAAGCTATTGATTTACGAATCAAGACCCTCGATATCTTTGGTGATTCAGCACTGGTAATCAACCAAGTAAAAGGAACTTGGCACACGCATCAGCAGAACTTGATTCTGTATAGAGATTATACGAGGAGATTGCTGACATTCTTTACAACTGTCAAGTTGTACCATGTTCCTAGAGAGGAAAATAAGTTTGCAGACGCCTTGGCCATTATATCTTCAATGATCAAAGTGCATGGCTGGAACTTTGTGCCCAGGATTGATGTATCTAGCCTTGATAGACCTGCTTTTATGTTTGATGTTGATGCAGTGTCTAATGACAAGCCTTGGTACCATGACATTAAATGCTTCTTGAAAAATCAAGAATACCCGCCTGGGACATCTTCCAAAGACAAGAAGACGTTAAGAAGGCTAGCCGGTAGTTTCTTCTTGAACAAAGATGGCGTGCTGTATAAAAGAAATTTTGACATGGTTCTGCTCAGATGCGTGGATAGACACGAAGCAGACCTGTTAATGATTGAAGTGCACAAAGGCTCTTTCGGTACCCATGCCGGGGGACACGCGATGGCTAAGAAATTGTTGAGATCGGGGTATTATTGGTTGATAATGGAGTCAGATTGCTGCATGTATGCCCGCAAGTGTCACAAATGCCAGATCTATGCAGACAAAGTACATGTGCCTCCAAATCCGTTGAGCATCATGTCTTCACCCTGGCCGTTCACCATGTGGGGCATTGATATGATCGGGAAAATTGAGCCTACTGCTTCAAATGGCCATCGTTTCATCTTGGTCGCCATTGATTACTTCACTAAATGGGTTGAAGCAGCATCTTATGCCAATGTCATTTAGCAAGTAGTAGCTCGTTTCTTGAAACGAGATATCATTTGTAGATATGGAGTTCCCGAAAGAATCATTACTGATAATCGTTCTAATTTGAATAACAAGATGATGGCTGAGTTATGCCGGGACTTCAAAATCGAACATCACAATTCTTCTCCGTACCGCCCAAAGATGAATGACGCGGTCGAAGCGGCCAACAAAAATATCAAGAAGATTGTGCAAAAGATGGTTGTCACGTACAAAGATTGGCATGAGATGTTACCATTGGCATTGCATGGGTACCGAACATCAGTCTGCACGTCCACTGGGGCAACACCATACTCACTTGTATACGGTATGGAGGCAGTTCTACCGATAGAAATTGAGATTCCCTCTCTCCGAGTATTGATGGACGTTAAGCTAGATGAAGCTGAATGGGTACGAGCCAGATTTGATCAGCTGAGCCTTATTGAGGAGAAACGATTAGCAGCAATATGTCATGGCCAGCTATACCAGCGCAGAATGAAGAGGGCATTCGATCAAAAGGTTCGACCTCAAGTTTACAAGGTCGGAGATGTGGTAATCAAGAGAATACTTCCTCCGAGTACAGATCACATGGGCAAATGGACTCCTAATTACGAAGGTCCATTCGTGATTAAAAAAGTTTTCTCAGGTGGAGCCTTATTGCTGACAACCATGGATGGTGAAGACTTCCCATCCCCTGTTAATTCAGACGCAGTTAAAAAATACTTCGCATAAATAGACCCGCTGAAAAAAAAAAGAAAAAAAATCCAGGCAAAAAGGGGCATCCTGGCGAACCAAAAACAGAATAAAGGTTCAGGCAAAAATTAGGGATATAATTGAAAAGAATTATACACCCGGTAAGTTGAAAACCCGAAAGGGCAACTTAGGCAAAAATGGGTATCCCGGTGGATTGAAAACCTGAAAAGGCGATCCACGCAAAAGAGGGATTTAAGCGAATGACTGCAGTATGAATTAATCTGTACGTTCTCTACTCTTCAGCAAATAAGCCAAGTTTCCGAAGGAGGGATTGTTCCGACCATGAACTTCCGAAGGCGAAGATAATCAAGAGAGTTGGAATACATGCTGGCTATAACAGAATCAGAAATCAGTCGGAATCCGATTTCCGCATTGTCATTAGGGTAGATTCTTTTCTCAATTTTATGGCAATCAACTCTTTTAGGGGGTTTGCTTCCAATTGTAAATTTGCCGATTTTGGCATTTCATCAATAAAGTTAAATATTCAGTCACAAGCCTTTATTTTCATTTTACTGTTTTGTTTGCAAAAAACGTCCGATTTTTTTATAATAAAACATTGCTTTGAAAATATCATGGCCTTGCAAAAATATGCGCAAACAAGACAATTAAAGTTACTTTGATTGTTGGGCAACCTTGGATGGTGGATTCAAAAAACCACGCAATATCCTGGGGCATGTGCATATACTTTTTTCTGTTGCAGGTAATGAGCACGATAGATCCAAGCGGTGAGAAAGTTATCTCTCAGCACCAACAGATAACTGTTATGACTTGATACTGTTGTATCTTATTAAGTCGATTCTTCCATTCAAGATTTCCCACCAGGTTTTGTGACGACAACGGTGGCCGAAAATTGAATTCTTCTATGTTGATAACGGTTATTAATGCAGTGAGCATCCCATGTCGACAACGAGTACAAATCCTCCGGTACCTCGCAGACAATGCGAGGGGTAGTGCATTAGCGAATGTTCGGAAGTTGAAGACCGGGTGTTCGTCTGAGAGTTTGAAAATGATTGGTTTTCTATAAAATCCTCTTAGGAGACGAAGCTTCTCGCAGTAACATCCCCCAGTGGAGTCATAAGGAGTTTGAAGAAACTTACTCTTACTCTTCTGTAAAATCCTCCTGGGATGTTTTCGTCAGATCAGGCTTATATCATGGAGCAAACAAACAAGTTGTTGACCTTCCCAAGCATGGGGCATCGTGAATTTCCCCGGCAAAAGATGTTCCAGATCTATTATCCCCAGTAGAGTTTGAAGACGATTGGTGTTCCATAAAATCCTCTTAAAAGACGAAACTTCTCGCAGTAACATCCCCTGTGGCTTATTCTCAGCAAGATTTACCAGCAAGTGGTAGCGTTAACAAGGCATATTTCCCGTCGGTCTCAGCAGGTGAAATCCGTCAAAGAATAATTCCCAGCTGAATTGTTTTCTCCCCAGCGCACTCCCCACAGAGTTCAACATTTTGACAGTGTTTTCCCCAGCAAGGTCTAAGTAGATCAGGGGAATCTCTTCTCAAGCGAAGTGTCAGTACATGATATTGCCCAGTAGGTGGTGTAACTCTCTCAGTATTGGTCATTTATAACTCAGAGTCCCATTTATTTTGGGCATACATATAGTTTGTTCATATTATTCCAGCAGGTGGGATAGTATGGCATATGGTTATTCCAACAGGTGGGGTGATCATATAGTTTGTTCATATTATTCCAGCAGGTGGGATAGTATGGCATATGGTTATTCCAACTGGTGGGGTGATCATATAGTTTGTTCATATTATTCCAGCAGGTGGGATAATATTGCAGATGATTATTCCAGCCGGTGGGAGGATCATCATATAGTTTGTTCATATTATTCCAGCAGGTGGGATGATATTGCAGATGATTATTCCAGCAGGTGGGGTGATCATTATATATAGTTTGTTCGTGTTATTCCAGCAGGTGGGATAATATTGCAGATGATTATTCCAGCCGGTGGGAAGATCATTATATACCGTTTGTTCGTGTTATTCCAGCAGGTGGGATAGTATTGCAGGTGGTTTTTCCAGCAGGTGGAGTAATCATTTAGCAAAGCTTCCAAAGCCGGTTTGGTAAGCATCAAAGTCCAATATTAGTTTGGCAAAGCTGCAAAAGTCCATATAAGGATGGCAATTTTGAGATTCCACAGCCGGTTTGGTAATCATTGAAGTCCAACGACAGATTGGCAAAAATCCAGCACGAACTGGTAAAAGTCCATTGTCTAGAATGGCAGAGCAGCTAAAGTCCACTCGCAGTGTGGCAAGCCAGTAGTCGTTTGGCGTCGTACAAAAGACGTTATGAAAGTCCACCCGCAGTGTGGCAAACCAGTAGTCGTCTGGCGTCGTACAAAAGACGTTATGAAAGTCCACCCACAGAATGGCGAGCCAGTAGTCGTCTGGCGTCGTACAAAAGACAGATTTCTCTGGCAACATTTCATTTGAAGATTTAATCCAGCAGCCTCGCTGGGTTTATATCCCTTTTCTTCTTCATCATCCCGAGCAAATTTTTGGTTATATTTGATATTCAATCGCTATATACCTCAAAAGTCTAAAAGCAATCGCTTTCAGGCATTCAGGTCAACAGCGTTTGAATAGGGGCAGCTGTAATACCCCAAAATTTGCTCTCTCTGTTTTCATCATAGCATAGCATTATCATATATCATATCATATCCATCTCATTACCATTGCATTGCATCTTTAACATAGAAAAATGAAGCATAGCATCCCTCTTACCATCAAGGCATGTGATCAGGTGAAAGGTGGACAATCAAAGAATCATTCAAAGCACAAAAGGTCAAACAAGTTGCCCCAAGGCAAGCCAAGAGGTCTCTCATGTCTCATATTATCTCTATTGACCATCCAAAAGCTCAAGAAAGTGAGATTCAATAGGAGATTGAAGCACTACATACTTCACTATGCAAGAGGTTCAAGAAACTAAAGAAAAACCCTCAAAAGAGATAGCTTATTGGTTCAAAGTCATCCTCAAATGGCATATCTCATCATCCTTTAAGAGGATACACAGCATTCTCTGAGGAATTTGAGATTGAAGACTGCACTTTTTCCTCCTAACCAGAGGGGGCTAAAACTAGGGTTTCCAATAAAATCAGGGCATCTCTGATTTTTTGGTCAAAACTTGACGTCATGGTGTTCCATATTTCCTTAAGTGTATGTGTGTAGAAAATTGCCTCTCAATTGGTTTTAGAAGTGGTTCAATTGGAAGAAAGATAAAAAATCAGGAAAATTGGGGCCAAGTCAAATGATCAGAGGAAAAAGTCAACTCTTGACTTTTTTGAGGCCAAATTCATGAAATTCATGTTATATGTGTCCAATGTACAAAATTTGATCTAGAAACTCCAAAGGAATCATGAAAAAATCAAGATGTGGAAAATTGCCATTTTTGGAAGAAGTAGGGTTTCCAAAAATAGTAATTTTGAGCCATTTTGCATCAGAGTTTGAACCAAGGCCATTCAAAATTGAAGCATCAAATGAAATTTCCACTCGGCCACAATAAAAGATCTTGTTTCAAGCTTCAAATTCATGTGTAGAACATCTCTATTGGATAAAAATTGAGTGAGATATGATTGATCGAAGTTTGAGTAAAGTAGGTTCAAAACTAGGTCATGACCAAGGATTTTCAGGTCACGCGCATGTCATTTCAACAAACAGTTGGTGTGCCAAATGTTTGGGTCAATATCTCAAGGTTAGAGGCCTCAAATGAAATATCTTTCAACATGAAAGTTGTTCCTCTATATGAGATCTTCAAAATTGATGTTCATGGTTTTTTCATTTGACCAATGGATGAGAAGTTGTGATGGCTCAAAGTAAGGTCAAGATAACTGAAAAGTTGGTTAGGTCACAACCAGGTCATGCCACACACGCGTGCATTATGCAGCATTTCAGGTCAGTTTTGAGGTTATATGTTTGGAGCACATTTCCAAGGTGTTGGAAGTCTCATTTTCATTTCTTTTCAACATCAAAGTTGTTGTATCATGTACACACTTTGTAATGATACCAAGATCATTCATGTCCATGGCTTGAAGTGAGAGATATCCTTGCGTAAACATCACCATTTCCAACTTTTGAATCACATCAGAATTTGTAGTTTGGTTCAGACATCCATCAAACAATTCATGCACTTTATTTCCACATTAAGTCAAGCACATATCACTTACACCATGCACATTAGCACGTGCCTTGCATGAAAATAGAAGGAACAACTTGCTGAGCAAGTTTCTACTACACAAGTCGTGCCATTTCACTTCTCTTCACTTCCACCATAGTTTATCATGAGTTGTCATCACCATAGCTTTGCTCTCCCTAACTAACTTGACTCAGTTAGTTTGGGATGACTCACTTAACTCAACTGTGACTCACTTGACTCACTCATTAAACCATGGTTAAGCTCACACTATAAATAGAAATCTCACTCTCAAATTTCATTTCCAACTTCATTTTCTCATCTGCATCTCAAAAACTCTCGCCACTCTCTCTCTGATTCTCTCATTCTTCTTCCATTTCAACATTCACCTTCCATATTCAACTCAGAATCAATCTTCTTCTCTCTCAATTTCTCACCATGGCAGCTGGTTTTGAAGCTTAGATCTCATTGCTTCTTCACTGAATCATCATCAAGTATTTCATCAAAGCCTTTATTTGGCCAAGTGAAGCTCAAGGAGGAAGTATTTCTCTCTGGTGCTCTTGTATACTCAAAGCCTCATCAATTTCAGGTTTGAGTTTTTGAACTTGGATTACACGTTTTCTCCTTAATATCACTTGTTTTCTTGATGAATTGAGCTTAATAGAAGCATTGGAACTCTGGCTAGTTGATAGAGCTTCTTAGAAATTTAGATCCAAAAAATTAGGGCAATATGTTCATGCTTGTTTCTTGCTGTATGTGAATGGTTTGATGATTTCATTGGTAGATTCATGATGTGTGTTACTTCCTCTTCATTTTGGCATATTGATTGTGAAATTCTGGAAAGTTTGAGGTTGCAGACGGTGGTGGTTCGCCGGAGAAGGTGACCGGAGGTTCCTCTCCGGCCGGGGATCTTATTTTAGGGTTTCATGTGCAGTTTGAATATGGACCGTTTGATGTTCATGATCGTGCGTTCCAAAACATGCCAGCACATTAAAAACAAGTGTGCTCCTCACGTGTTTTTTCTGATTTTCATTTAAACATCATGTGGCGCAGTGCATTGTAGATAATGTGTTCCCTCACGCGTGTGTGTTGATTTTGTATACTTTGACTTGGCTGTTGACTTGACCTGATCCAAGGGTTTTCATTGCTTTGACTGGGTTTGACTGAGTGTGCATGTTAATTAGTGTGGATTGTGCAGACTTGGACCTAGACCAATTTGATATTCGCACCCTATGCATTTCAAGCCCAAACCATTTGAATTGAATAATTGCTATGCATGCACCCTCCCTTATTTTCATTTCTTTTCATTTTCTTCATTTTTATGCACGTTTGCTTTTTATTTGCTAAAAATACTAAAATACATCATAAAATTCTAGAAAAATTCATGAACATCATTAAGACATTTATAAAATTTTTGACATTTTTATTTCATGATTTTATGACACTTTTGCCCCTGTTGCACAATTTTCTTTGAATTTCCATTTGTGTGCTTTCTAAATGTGGTACATGAATTTGTATGATCTTGTTCTTGCTCATTATAAATGGTTTTAATTTTGTTCTTTGTGCATTGATTCATTAACACTTTGAAGCATGTTAGAGGATTTTTGTTTGATTTTTTAGATCATTTTATGGCATGTTCTGATGCTCATTTTTGCACTACTTTGCATGACATTTCAAGTTGACCTAATTGCTTTGTTTGACATCATTTTGCTTTGGATTTTCACATGCTATTTTGATGTATGATTCATTTCTGACTTAGGCATTCCAATACCATGTTTTTATAATTTTCACAAGTCCATTTGATTTTTGTTTGATGCATTACATTTGAAGCATAATAACTTGACATATCATTCTAATTTTGTGCATGTTTACATGATTTCTTTTGTATACATTTGTATGACCATTTGCATATTGTATGAGCTATTCATGTGACATTATAGGTCATTGATACATATTATAGGTCATCTTTCATATGTTCATTTCCATTTGAGCTTTGTGCATCCTTAACATTGTATTGTATGCACTTTCCTTTTGAAATTTTATTCCACTTCTTCTTCTATTACTTCTTGAATGTCTTGGTTGTTAATTCATGAACACTTTGAGATGTGTATAAACCATTTTCCATTTGGTTTCAATTCTGATCCTTGGATTACATGTTCCATCTTTTCATTTCTTTTCATTTCACTTCTTATACATGTTGCTTTGTTTACTAACCATGTAGGGGTTTTGGTAAGTGGAAATTGAGTGTGAATAAGGAATCCACATTCAAACTTATTTCCTTTCATCTTCTACAATTCAATTTTGTGTTTTGTTAAGTACTTATGTGCCTACTTTGATTAGCTCATTACTTTCCCTTTTGAGTTACAATTCATCTGCTACTTTAGAAGTGAATTGTTTAATTCATTTCTTCTTTAGACTTTAGGTTTTGCAACCTCACAAACCTTTAGGATCACTCCCTTAATCAATTAGGATTGAGTCTTAGATCACATAGATTTTACCTTTCTTTCTCTCTTGAGTCTTTCATCTTCTCACCTCAAAGAAAATTAAAAATATCTAATAAAGGTAGGCATTTATTGCATTTAGGCCTTTCATATAAAGAAGGGATTATAAGGGGTCTTCTCTTATAATCTTAGAATGTGTAGCATATAGCCCATCTTGGGTCAATGTGTTAAACATTTGATCTTGTATGAGGGACTTAAATGCAATACTTGTTGAAGGTACAAATAATAAAAAACACTTCTTCATCCCATAATCAACAAAAACACTTAATAAATACAAGTATGCTAGTGTGTTTGAACCTTAATAATTTGAACTAAGTGTGAGGGTCTTCTTCACCCTTAGTGTGCTTTCTTACTCATTCCATCTTGGAATGTGAGAAGGTACACACTCCAATGACTAAGATTTAGATACACTAACATATGCAAACAAATGAAAAAACTTTTAAAAGACAAAAAACAAACAATAACGTCTTTCCTTAGGGAATTCTTTTCTCACCTCATTCTTAGCGTACGAACGTGCTCCTACTCGTTCTCTTGCAAGATGGTAACGCACTCGGACCAGCGAGCCTGCAACACCTGAGCTAGAACGTTAGCCGTTCCTAAAAAAAACACAAACAATCCATCCCTAGTGAGGGGAACTAAGTCGCTCTGATTCTCATGTTCCTGATGAGATACGTAGGCAGTGGGGTAGGGCCCATTCGAGCACTTCTTTTATTTTCCCTACATTTGATTCTTTCTCATTTCTTTCTTTCAGTTCCTTTTCCATTATCTTTCTTCACACCCTTTGATCAAAGCAAGCAAGCGTGGATCCCATCGGGTATGATGGACGCGAGCGGTGCTAATACCTTCCTCTCGCGTAACCAACTCCCTTACCCTTTCTCTTGGTCGCAAGACCATGCTCTATCCTTTCCTTCAGGTTTATGCGGTGTTTCCTTTCCCTCTCATGGGATAAATACACATTGCTGGCGACTCTGTTTCGGTGCCACTTTCGCGTTTGTACTAGGATGAAAATCCCGGGAGCGACAAGTTGGACTGAGCAGTGCCCCAATCTTGACTTGCTTTCTCTCTTCTTCTGAACCCAAGTTTACTGTTTCCAATGGCTCTTTGTGAGGTTCAATGGACCTTTCCTCTTGTCTGAGTAATCGGAAGATCTCTTCTGGAATTTCTTCGTCATTTTCTTCTTCAGCCTCAAATACCGGGAATTCAAAGTTGGAAGAAGGCATTGGATTGTATGTTTCAATGGGGTTTAAAATAAGCAATCTGCATGACGTGATGGTTGCTTTTTTATCAGAGATAAAGAGAATGCAGGAGTGTGTGCAGTGTATTTTCTGAAAAATGCTTGTTTTTATTATTTGAGTTATTTTTTAGGATTACCATTTTCTAAAAACCCGAAAAGCAAAAACAACAATAAAATGTAGAATTTATAGAACGACATTATTTTATTTATGATTTAGTCGTTTCTTGAAACTACAGCCCTATAAAACAGAACTTTGTCGCTTCGGGAAAAGCGAAGAGAGACATTTACAGAAAGTTCGCCCTATCAACACATCCGTTTCACCTGGGCAGGGTGAAAGGTTAAAACAAATACGAAAATTACTTAGACTTATGAACAATTTTCGAGACATCGACAGCAACCCATTGGCGGCGAACTCCTCGGTGAATCACAAAGTCTGGTATCTTCCCTCTTGGTTTGTCTTCAGAAATAACGTTGATTTCCAGTGGAGCAGGATCGTTGGAGTCTGTCTCCCTGGAAGAGTTGTCGTAGACGAACTCTTCCGTTGTATCTTGCACAGTATTTGCACTCTCAGGTGGATCTCCCCATCCAGTGGGCTGGATGTCTTCGAGCCTGATACGAGAGCTTTCAGGAGCGGTGTACTTGACCAAGAAGTCGTACTTGCCACTCGATTGTCCTAAGGTGTCCCATACTTCTGTGGAACTGGAGGAGTCATCCCTTTCGATGACGTTGACCTCGGGAAAAGCATATTTAAGGAACTCTTGTCCAGCAACCTTTGCAAATTCATCGTCGTGCTGGATGTTTTCTGAATTCCCTCAGTAATGATCCCATGAGTTGCTGGGGACGCAGGTATTCTTTTCAATGATGCTCAGCTGATATGCATCATTGGGCTGACTCTTTTGCCCCAAGTTTCCTGGGTACGACTGCCAGATAGGCAGGCCATCAATTAGGCCATAATAGTCATAGTCAAAGTTGTCTTTCATTAGAGTGTCCTCCTTTAATGAGTTTGGTTGAGCACGACATCCCTCCGGATCACAATCTCCATATATCATTTTGACATCTGATCTTGGTATATATCTCGGACTTGGTGCGGGATAGAAAATGGCGTAGGCACCCCTCCCTGAGACATCTGACCGTCCTCGTTGAGATAGGACTTCCACTCTTCATCTGTATCGGAGGAGTCACCCTCGTTGATGGTATGGACTTCTTGAGACACTGGGTGAAGAAAACCTCCACTGTGGAAGAATTCCTGAATGGGATGAAGACTTTCATCGTTAGTAGCAGCCTGGGTACAGGTTGAGGGAAAACCAAGACCTTTCTTTGTCTTATTATCAGTAGGAATGATAAGATGTCCCCATCCATTTGCATTGGTACTTTTGATCACTTTGAGAGCATCTTTGTACGAGGAAATCGATGTTTATTTTTCTGATTGGTTGTCATTGCTCACCGAAAGTGCTTGGAACTGGGTTCCAACATCCTTTTCTGGTTCTACACAAGTGGATGACGATAAGTTGCTCACGATCAAGGCTTGCTCTCCGCAGACTGTGACTAGTTGGTCATTCTTGATGAACTTCAGCTTCTAGTGAAGCGTCGAAGTGATTGCCCCAGCCTCGTGTATCCAAGGTCTTCCTAATAAACAACTGTATGCTGCCCGGATGTCCATGACCAAGAAATTGACTTGGAAAGTGTGAGGACCGATAGTTATGGGAAGGTCGACTTCGCCGATAACTGTTTTTCGGGATTCGTCAAATGCTTTGACTATGACTTCACTGCCTCTCATCGGAGATCCTTGAAATGATAGTCGCATCAGAATAGATATTAGCATAACATTCAGAGCTGATCCGGTGTCTACCAGTACGCTGGCTAAAGCATCGTCCTGACAATTGACTGTAATGTTAAGCGCCATGTTGTGATTTTTGCCTTCTTCCTGCAGTTCTTCATCACTGAATCCCAAATTGTTGCAGGAAGTGATGTTGGAGATGATGTTGTCGAATTGTCTTATCGTTACATCTTGTTCCATAAAGGCTTGCTCTAAGACTTTCTGTAGAGCTTCCATGTGAGCTTTGGAAATGAGTAAAAGAGATAGCACAGAGATTTTTTAAGGAGTTTGCAACAGTTGATCTACAATGTTGTACTCGCTCTTCTGAATTAGTTTAAGCATCTCATCGTTGTTCTTTGAAAGGTCGGGATTACTAGATTGACCGACTAGTTGATTCAGACCTTCTGTTTGAGGTTCCTTTTCTCTGGTGGATTCACCAACTCCTCTGTTGAAGATCCGACCGCTCCGTGTTACTCGACTGATGTCTGCAATATTTACGACGAAGGGTAAGGGAGTTTCCTTTCCATTCTCAATTGTTGTTGCACCGTACTTGTAAGGGATAGCCTTATCGGATTGGTATGGTACTGGTCCCGACTGATAGATAACTACAGGAGCCTTTTGATTTTTCTGACCAACGTAGCCGGCCTCAATTGGTTCGAGGTTGAGAATCTTTCCACTTTCAAGGGGAACTCTTGATTCATGGAGTAAAGCGATTATGGCGCATACATCTTTGGCCACTTCTCGTTTAGGGATTAAGACAACGTCTTTGCCTCGATTGGGAAGTTAGTCTGACATTATGTTGATCGAACCAGAGCTTGAGCATGGTCGAACCTCTTTGTGGTTTAACTGACTTTGAAGGGCTGCTCACACGAGGTAGCATCCCTGGTTGTTCTCTGAGCAAACTTTATAGCGCTCATAGTTGTGTGGTGGCACTCGGCCACGTCCGCTTTGTATGCACTGCAACCTCACTGGATCTGTTTCCATTTATCGAACATCCTGACTTTGATGCCTAGTAGGGTTCCCGTCAGCCATACTGACTTGTTGTGTGTCTTCATCTAGATAGATCGGAAGCTACCAGTGGTTCAACAAGTGTTGCAGTGTTCTTTGAACGAGTGCACATCCTTGGTCACTCTCATGACATACTTTACAGTTCTGATAATCATGGGAAGTCTGAAAATCGAGCTGGACTTGCTTAGCGTGTAATTCCACCAGACTGGTATTCATCAAGCGAATATCAAAGAATTGAATCATATTAACTTGATAATGACTTCTATCCCAGTAGTCCTGGATCCATCCAAGATCCATTTGACGTTGGTGGACCTCTTGTACAAAAGAGCATCCCTGATTATTTACCGAGCATGTCAGAGAGGAATCGTAATCGTGCCGTGGCAGATCAAGATGTTGGCTTTGCCTTGAGTGCATTGCCACTAAGTTGACATTCATTGCTAGAATGTTGTGATTCTGGATGATGTTGGAATTTGTATAAGTCGTGTTGACCTCACGGATTCGGTGATCTTGGATCCACCCGAGATCCATCTATTTTTGTAGAGCTGATTGCACTACAGAACACCCTTGATTGTCTTTAGAGCAGATATCACACTGGTGATAATTATGAGACGGTACATGACCGTATCCGCTCTGTCTACAATGCATCTTGACCAGGTTGGTTCCCAATAAGAGTACATTGTGTATTTGATAGCTCTGGTTAGATTCTTCCTCTATCAAATTTACTGCAGTTTTCTCGTGTTGAGGCAGCGGGTTCGTCTGAACATTTGGATTTGTATCTTTTAAAGATATGACCCTGCTCCTAACAAGCTTCTGCACATCGGACTTGAAGCTGAGACAATTTTCTATGTTATGCCCTGGTCCTCCTTGATGGTAAGGGCAAGTTTGATCCGCTTTGAACCAAAAAGGTAGATTTTCTAGTACTGTAAAAGGAGACCTGGTTTGGACATGCCCCTTGACCAGTAGTAGTGGAAACAGTTCTGCGTACAACATCGGTATAGGGTCAAACCCTGGTGGTCGCGTTGTACGGTTGTTGTTGTATGGAGGACGAGCCTGCTGAAGAGGTTGTCTGGTCCTTTGCTGATATTGTTGTTGATTTGGTTGGGTCTGAGCAACCTGAGGTTGATACGTTGGAACAGGCACAGGGTTGATAGCAGGAGTTACAGCTGCTACTGGTTGTTACCGTCGCCTTTGCTTTCCGAGGGAGATATTACCAATATCTTGCTCTTTTTTCTTAGGGAAAGCACTACCCTATCTTTTGGTACTGCTTGATGGTCCTGTATCTTTGATGAGACGTCCTTCTCAGACTGCTTCTTCAAGACGTACTCCCATATTCACCATTTCAGTAAAGTCGCTGGGCGCACTAGCAACCATTCGGTCGTAGTAAAATGAGCTTAAGGTTTTCAAGAAGATCTTGGTCATCTCTTTTTCCTCAAGAGGTGGACAAGTCTGGGCGGCAATTTCACGCCATCTCTGAGCATATTCCTTAAAGGTTTCTTTGTCCTTCTGCGACATGGCTCTGAGTTGATCTCTGTCTAGTGCCATGTCCAAGTTATACTTATATTGTTGAACGAAGGCAGTGCCAAGATCTCTAAAAGTGACGATCTTGGTGCAGTTTAAACCCATGTACCATTTGAGTGCGGCACCGGTTAAACTATCTTGGATGTAATGGATCAGTAGCTGCTGGTTCTCTGTCTGAGTTGACATCTTTCGAGCGTACATCACCAAATGACTTTGAGAGCAAGAGTTGCCCCTGTATTTCACAAATTCGGGCAACTTGAATTTGTACAGAATTTTCCCATTGGGGACCAAACAAAGGTCTACGACATCCTTTTCAAATAAATCCTGACCGCGAATGGCATGCAGTTCCTTCTGCATCTCTAGGAATTTCTCCTGGAACTCATTCATTCTATCGTACATACTTTCGTTTCCACCATAAGGTATCTGTGGAATCTGTCCTTCCGGGACAGTGTGTACCACGGGTGATGGTATAGTCATTTCGGCCGTGACTCTTGGTTCTTCCCTATCCCAAAGTTTGTAACCTTCAGGAGTTGCTGTCATGCCCCTTGCATCTTCGCTTTCCCGAAGTTTGTAACCTTTAGACCCGGCGGTGCCTGCTGCAGTTTTCGGATCTTCCGTGATCGGTGGAATATATCCTTCCGGGATATAGTTGAGTGGCATGCCCCAAGGACGATCTTTAGGCATGTTATACCGAGGACCATACGTCTCTACGATGGGCATAGATGTGATCTCTGAGATCACAGTCTGTTGTTGTTGTTTCTGGGTTGCTGCCGGAGATTGCATGTGACTGTGAAGTTTTCTCTGATATTCTTTTAGAGTGTCGATTTCTTCTCTCAACTCTCTATTCTCTTCGTCGAGATCATCCATTTTCTTTTGTTGATTGGCCCGAGTATTGTACGAATGAGACAGTTTGACTATAGAATCGAGACATAGACGTGAGATTCGTAGGTAAGGAGAATGCGTTATGTGAGAATGATGAATGATATGCAATAATTATATTTTAACTTTTTTTTTTGTTTTAATCAAAAGAAACTTCAACAATTGGATTGTAAATATCATACAGTGGAGAAACCCCGTTTTATTGAATTCAAAGATTGCGGAAATGGAAATACAGTAATTTATAAAGTGCTGTAAAAGGAAAAGTCTAAGCTTATGGATCCTGAGTCCTCTCTGAGGAGAGCTCAGGTGCTGGTTCTGGTATTTTCCTTTTCTTTGACCGGGGCTCTTGAGCCGTTGTCAGGTTGTCATTCCTTTGCCAAGTGAAAGGAGCAAGCCAATTTCTTTGGTCTTCTTGATTTTCTACAGCATGTTGCTCTAAAATTTTGATCAGAACATCTTTTTCTTTTAACAGTTGTTGTATCTTGGTACACTCCACATTGAGCATGCGGTACTTGTTCTTCCAAGACTTCCTTTCCCGTTGAACTTTGTTGAGAGTGATCTGGAGTTTTTCCGTATCAGACATAAAATAAAGGACAGATTCCTTTAACGAAAGAACTTCTTGACAAGGGTAAGGCATCCTCAGCTTGAGAGCTCTAGCTTGTACCCTGTGGAGATAAGGTTCCACAAAGACACAATCTGGTTTTCCTAGAGACTCCCTTCCTTTCCTATGAACACGTTTCCAGGCATGCACTATTTCTGTCTTTAGTGCCCTGTCACTTTCTCCTTCCTTGAACAAAAGACCTTCCAGATGAACATTACACGGGATATGTCTCATCGGGTATCCGAATTGACGACGAACTAAAACTGGATGATAGGTGATTCCTCCTTTAGTTCCTATGAGGGGTACATTAGGGAAGTTTCCATAATGGTCAATGATTCATATCCCGTCATAGATCCGATTGTACCAATCTATGTCAGAGTTGGTAAGAGACATGATTCTCTGTGACCAGCGTAGATTACTCTTATGATCCCAAAAAGCGGCAGACTTTAGTAAGTGGGAAGTGAACCATTTGTATAGCAGGGGTACATAGCAGGTGATCATTCCTCCACTGTACAAATTCCTTAAGTGTACAGAATGATAAGCATCTGCGAGCAGGGTTGTACGGGGTTTCCAATTAGAAATATCTTAATGGCATTGATATCAATGAAGTTATCAATGTTGGGAAAAAGGAACAACCCGTATGTGAGTAGAACAAAGATATCTTCGAAAGCAGTAACGTTTCATATACTGGCAAAGTACAGGGCTTTCTCCATCAAAAACTTGGCCGGTAAACCTTGGATTCCATCCTTAGCAGTCATGTGAGTCCTGACTTCTGACTCGTCCAAATAGATTGCTCTCGCAATAGTTTGATCTTTTGGAATTTCTTCAAGTCCATAAAAAGGAGCTTAGTCTGTAATGGGTAAATCAGTCAGGTGAGAGTACTCCTCCAGTGTTGGTGCTAGTTGATAATCCGGAAATGTGAAACAGTGATAAATCGGATCATAAAACTGAATCAGAGTAGACAATAATCCTTTAACTACATGGACCCTTAATAGAGACAGCAGTCCTCCGTACTTAGCTCTGAAAGTATCAGGGTTGCTGACCATCCTGGCCAAACCTCCTAAATCCTCTAATTTTGGAACCTTGAAGGTGTACTTGTGAGTCTTCCTTCTACCGAAATCCATAACGCGGTCTTTCTCTCTGATATTTGCAATCATTCTCTTAGTTTAACTTGAAAAAGAGAGACTAGAAAAGAAGATTTTTTCTTTGTTTAAAAGTTTTTTAATGAAATGAATGCATGAATGCAACACACAAAAACATAGAAAAAACATGGGTTCAAAGGTTCAGCATCACGAGCATGGAGTCATGGCTCTACCCATTCCCAAAGGTTGTAATATGGTGAATTTTGTACCTGTCCTCAAAATCATTGACTCCTCTTGGGATAACAACAACAAGCTGGTTTACCGGAGCGAGTTGTAGTATCTTAGAGTAATCTTAATTGAGGGTAGTATCACGTGACAACTATTTTCGATAACTTCTGCACTACTAAATAGTCACATGGTTTTAGTCTACTAAATCCTTAGTTTCATGTATACCACAATCGAATAATCTGCTTTCACAACCGAAGTCGTTAGACATTGAATCCGCAAAGGGTATCTCCACTGATTCGATGGTCTACCGAGATCGCTTATTCGGGAATCACTCCCTGTAAGACCACCCGTCTATGCCATCACTTATCTTAGGTATCACTCAAACTTTCCACATGCGGCATCACCTGCATTCCCATTAGCAGAAAAATAAACACGGATATCAAGTAGGAAAAGCGATATATATACATATATATATATATATATATATATATATATATATATATTCATTCCTAAAACTAACATCCTAGACCTTTTAAGAATTCTAGTCTATAGTCCTATACAAACAAAATGACTCCCTAGCAGAGTCGCCATTTTACTGTAGCGTGCGATTTTTCTCGGTGACGCGACCACCTTATCGCAGGAATTGGGTTTTCTCCTCAATGAAGAAGAGGAGGGGGTGCTACTTTCTGATTTCTTATTTATCCCATGAAGCTGGAAGGGAAAGGGAAGCTATCTAAAACTAACCTTGCACACGAATGTTTAACTGAACAAATCCTTAAAGAGATTCTGGGAGTTCGGGGTCAGGTTATACAATGGGGAGTTTTCAATTACCCATCTTATATGTGGTTACCCACAGGTTGTTAGTTTCAGGTTTTGCTTTGTACTTGATGGTGTTTATCCGTTAATGGGTTGGGAAAGTTTCTTGGGAAATATGAGAGAGAGAGAGAGAGAGAGAGTGAGGTTTTGTTGATGTTCGGGTTTTTACGATGTTTTTGGTAAGGTATTGGACCTAACTTTTGATTGATATAAAGGTACTGAACCTAGAGTTTTTTATTAGTATGCTCGCTAAGATTTCGCAATCTTATGCCTATGTATTCCCGTTTAAATGAAACTGGGAAATCAGTGCAATCGTAGTTCCACCTATTCTAAGGGAGGAAAAAGATATTTAGTGTCTTCAAAGCCCAAGATTGAAGCTAAAAGGTTGAGTATTTTATGTCTTGTTCAAAGCCCAAGATTGAAGCTAAAAGGTTTGACTAAGAGAGAATTTGTCATCTCTAAAGGGAGATATCTCGTCTGTTTATCACAACTGTTGGGTGACTATTTATAAAGGAGGATTACTTTAACTGGGATATATGAATCTAGTAATGCCATAATTTCTTTTATATGGGATTTGTCCTGAAGGAGAAAACTTTAACTCAGTGTAGAGCAATGCCTTTTTTCCTTAGGAATTTCTCATACTAAGAGAGGGATAGTGGCATGGATGTAAATAATCCATAGGCTTGCCGCTTACTGCAATTAGATGAAAGGGAGGATTTACCAGGATAAAAGATGGACGACAGCTTGGATATTTGAATCAACAAGTGTGCCACGTACAACAGTTATCGGGGATTAGGGGTTATTTTGAATGTCTGTTTTGATATGTGATATACAAAGAAATGACTTCCTAAAGAGAGATTTTGATTACCTCTTAGGGGATGTTGATTTTTGTATGCCTTGATCAAAGCCCAAGGTTGAAGCTAAGAGATTGATTGACTCCACTAAGGAAGTACTTATACAAAGCCTAAGAGGAGGCTAGAAAAGACTGACTCAACAAGAGAGTGTTTATCTATTTTGTACAAAGCCCAAGATTTATGCTAAAAAGAGACTGACTCTTTGGGGGATATCATTATACAAAGCCTAAGAGGAGGCTAAACGTTTTACTTTTCTGGGGAAAAGGTTCTGTCTGTCTTGTACAAAGCCCAAGGTTGAGGCTAAAGGGGTTTTGACTCCGTTGGGAAGGGTTTATATGTGTCATGTACAAAGCCCAAGATTGAGGATGAAAAGAAGACTGGCTCTGTGGGAAAGAAATCTTTATCTGTCTTGTACAAAGCCCAAAATTGAGGCTAAAGTGAGACTTTACTGACTCAATTGAGGGTATTATAGGTGTCTTGTACAAAGCCCAAGATTGAGGTTGAAAAGAGTTTGACTCTGCTGGAGAGTAGTATCTGTCTTGTACAAAGCCCAAGATTGAGGATGAAAAGGAGAGAATTGACTATGCTTAGGAAATTTATATGGTGTCTTGTACAAAGCCCCAGATTGAGGCTGGAAAGCGTTTGACTCAACAAGGGAGTGCTTTTATCTGTCCTTTACAAAGCCCCAGATTGTGGCTGAACAAGCTGGAGAAATCATTATATAAATCCTAAGAGGAGGCTAACTTTTGCTAGGGGAAATCTTTAAACCAAGCCTAAGAGGAGACTGGAAAAGATTGAATCAACAAGAGAGTGTTTTTATATGGTGTCTTTTACAAAGCCCAAGATTGAGGCTAAAAGGGTTGACTCAACAAGAGAGTCTTGAAAGGTGATTGACTCAACAAGAGAGTCTGAAAAGGTTAGCTCAGCTGGGGAAGAATCATTGTACAAAGCCCAAGAGGAGGTTGGCTATGCTGAGGAAATAAAAGATCATTATACAAAGCCTAAGAGGAGGCTATCTTCTGCTGGGGATTATTGAGATCCCGAGGCAGGCCCAAAATGGGGAATCAACTCTTGCTGAGGGTTACAGAAGAGTTGAGATATCAGAGACCTTGAGGTTCTGATAAAGGGTTTATTAATAGCCTTTTGACCCTGGCTGGGGAATTTTAGGAGAGAGACTGGGTTTTAGATCTATAGGAGATTGATCCAGTGTGGCCAGGGTTTCTCCTATGTTTGTAGGGAACTTGAGAATGTCTTTGAGATCCGAGAGGGGATTAGACTATCCAAGTCTACTAATATGGAAGAGTTTATCTTTGTACGATGGCCAAAAGGAGGCAGGTGTTTTAAAGGATGAGAATCAACCCTCAACTGATCTGATATTTGATACTAGAAAGATTGCTCTAGCAAAGGATGACTAAGTTCTGTCTTATACCTTTAAGAGGTCGTCGGGTCCTTGTATTAAGCCCAAGAGAAGGCATGAGAACTTCTAAGAAGCCGGAGGGTCCTTGTACAAAGCCCAAGAGGAGGAGGGGATGCTTTTAGGAAGCATGTGGGTCCAAACTTAAGAATAATTCAAGAAAAGTTTCACCGGGAATAATCTTTTCTTTAGTGAACAGTTCTAGGGTTTGAAGAAATTCAAGAGAGGTTTCACCGATAATTAATCCTCTCCAGGGAAACTGAATTTCCTTAACAAGTTCTAATAGTGACAGTTTGAGAAGAGGTTCACCGAGAATACTGCCTTTCTCTTTGTTCCATATTATTTAAGCCCAAGAGAAGGTAAGACTGTATCTATAAATCCTATGGGGATCTAGTTTTGACTGTATTTAGGAGTGACCAACTGGCTTTTCCTAGGTCTAGACCTAGTTGCCGGGGAAAACTCTAAGTAAATATACTAGAATATATACAGTTGATATATGACAAGTATTTAAAAGGATATGAAAGAAGGACTTACAGGGGAGCAGCTTCCCACAATACAGTTATATATATATATATGAAAGCAAATAAATGAAAGCTGATAAAAACTTACAGGTGAGCAAGCTTCCATGTTGTTCAAACAAATATATACATGTATATGTGCAAGTAAGTAAAAGAAAGCGGATACAAACTTACGGGCGAGCAAGCCTCCATAGCTGTATTGTTAGTTTTAAAGAAATTAAAGAAAGTTTTGATAACAACTGTATATTTTAACCTAAATCAACAGAGAAATTGTTTTTGAAAAGATTGTTGGGGCTTATACTCAAGGAGAGGCCCAAAGATTATTTTATGTACAAAAGATGGTTGGGTCTTACACTCTATTAGTGGCCCAAAAAAGGTTTTAAGAAAAAGAAATGGGACTTATAGCTCAAGGAGAGGCCCAAGTGATTTGATTTTGAACTGGCGATCACGCCGAGATTTTTGAAAATGTGTTGGGACTTATACAATGTCTGAGGCCCAAAATGGTTTTGGTTAAGAAAAGGATTGGGTCTTACACTCTATTAGAGGCCCAAAAGTGTTTTGAAATATTTGATAAGGATCAAAAATCAAAGAAACCCTGATTTCATTTTCTTTTAAAAGTAATTCT
Source organism: Lathyrus tuberosus (assembly GCA_022829125.1). Classification (NCBI taxonomy): domain Eukaryota; kingdom Viridiplantae; phylum Streptophyta; class Magnoliopsida; order Fabales; family Fabaceae; genus Lathyrus; species Lathyrus tuberosus. Next base: position 1,140,541 of record JALAZF010000497.1, read on the forward strand.
TTAAAGAAAATCAATAAAAATGATAAAAAATACCAAATAAGTTTAAACTACTTGTGATTTTTGGTTAAGGTTTGAAAAATGAGGTTTTAATCACAAGATGATTTAGAACTCATTTGGTTTTGATTTTCAAGATAAAAATTCACTTTTAAAATGTTTAAAAACAATAAAAAATGAATTTATTCACAAAAAAACCAACTATATTAAATAAATAATATAACTCTGATTTTTTTGTAGAATAAAGTGCTTTAATATTTTTGTGATTTTTTAGAAAAAGAATCAATAAAAATGATTAAAATTGAAAGAGAACTTAATTTTTCAAATCATTAAAAATAATATGAAAAATAAAATAAAAATGGAACAAGTGATAAAAAAGAGGTCTGGGGCGAGGGGGATTCAAACCCCAGACCTCTCGCTCGCTCAATACACACAAACCAGTTGATCAACCACTGGGGCGCAATGCCAATTCATTTAATATATGGAAAACAATTAATATATAACAAACTTGGTTGGATTTCTGAAGCATGGCGCCATGGCCATCTTCATCCTCAAGCTCAGATACGTGAAGCCTCCTATCTTACTCGTCTCTCAACCAGTTCACACGATCCAAATATGAAAATCGTGCATTTTCAGATGAGAAACACAATGGCAATACCCAATTTTATTTAAATCAAGTGAATCAAAACATAATCTGATAAAACCTGAAGAACCCTAAAATTGGCATGAACTCAATGGAATCCTATACACGAGTTATAAACAACAATTAATTGAGGGTAAATGATCTACAAACATCCAGAAACACAATGGTAACAAGAAAACATGTTTATGATGCATGATTCATTGAGTTTGAGAGTTCAAGTTTTACCTCTGCAAGTGAGAATCAAATTCTGGTTTGGAGGTGTTACAGATGAGTTCCAATGATTTGAACAACTTCCTTGTACCTCAATGGATGTGTTTGAGTGCTTAGGTTGATTGGAAAACCTCTGGATTGATCAACTTGATTCCTTCTGTAGCAAGTCATGAGTCTTGTGCAATTGGGTGGCCATTTGGTGATTTTGATGTTATAGATGTTATGTAAGAGTTTGGATCACCTCTATATGTTATATGTGAGGTGTGTGAACCATTGGTTTGGTTGGAATCACTCTCAAATGCAAAACCCGATAGCAACTTGCAAGAGAAGGTGTTTTTGGAGTGAAAGTGGTGATTTTGAGAAAGGCATCTATTTAGGACTTTTGGTGTACTCAAACTGATCACAATTGAGGCCTATTTATAGTGTGTCAAGTTTGTTTTGCAAGCAACAGTGTGTGGCAACTGCAGCTGGCATTTGGCCAATGTGGATCAAATGGAATCTCAAGTCTCCTCTAGCCATTGACTTGAGATTAGAGCACATGCATATGGTCCTCTATTGTGTGAGCTTATCTTGACTCATTTGGTTGATCAGGGACTGATACATGCCAACTCTATGCATCCATTGAATGTCTCAAAACAAAATTGGAGTCTTGAGGCATCTTTAGCTTTTAGGGATGACACACCTACATGTAGTTCCAAAGACTTGGAAGGCGTATGGATTGGTGTTTGTTCCTCCTTGGTCTCCCCCTGAGGTGTACAGATGGATAAACATGTGTTTGATGACTCAGAATATGCAAATTCGACCAAATGCACAATTCTGACTTAGTGAAAAATCATATTTTGGAGCTAACTTCCCATGGATGTATCTCTCAGCTCAAAATGAATTAGAGATACTTCTTGTAATTTTTTGAAAATCTTGAAGAATTGGAGCTTGATGTAGTTGAAGCTTTTGTAGAGTGTAGTAAGACCTACAAATCCAGATTTGGATCACCCAAAATGGTTGCTTGGATCCCAAGTTATGGTCCTTGGAAGTTGGTACCCTAGCCACTTTGTTCCATAACTTAGAAAAATTATGAGTTTTTTCATGGTCACCCCTTTAGCAAGTTAACTAAATTTATTTGATTTTTCTTGATGAATGATGATTCAAATCACATATTATCATTGTTTTAGGGTTAAGGAACCTTGGTTGATCAAAAATCCAAAAATTCAAACTTGGACTTTTGGACAGTTGACTTTTTCATCAGATGAAATTCTGACTTTGTGATCCTTTAGTGAAATCAATCCTGGGGCTTAATTAAACTTCATGGATGGCCTCAAAGGGTATTTAGGAATGTCTTGGACCCCTCCCAAGGTTTGAAATCAAGGATAGGCCAACAGTCAAGGATAGGGTTGACTTTTTCCATTAGAAACCCTAATTTGTGATCAGATGGTTTTGAGTTCTTGTGGCTTATGACTTGAGCTCTTTGAGTCAATCAAATCTTGTGGACATATCAATATGATGTACTTAAGGTCCTTGAAATTCATTTTGAAGCTTCAAGCCCTGCCTCACTTCACAAGTTAACTAAAGGGTTGAATTAGGTCAAAACCCTAATTCCTAATTTTTTGATAGATGGACCTTCAAGGTGATTTTTCCATTGTGGATAGGCTCTTGAGATCCTTTTTAGTTTTTTTAGACCATAAATTGAGGTATTGGCTCATGCCCAGATGGAAATTTTCATCTGGAGGCCTTAGTCGACCAAAACTCTAATTTGGTGACACTGGCGATCCTGAGGCTTGATCCACTTGGTATATTGCAACCTGGTGCTTAATTCTTGATATGGGAGACCTCTTGATCCTTCGTGGATGTTTGAGAGGCTAGACAAGTTGAAGATCATGTCATTTCTTGATTGATCTTTTGCTTAAATGCACTGAGAGGGGTTAAAACCCTAATATTTGATTGTAGAGAATGGCTAACAATCCCTGAGGAGATTGATGAGGCACGATGGTATATCCATACTGTGATGATGATTTGCATAATGATGGGAAATCTTGGTGGTCAAAATTTGGGGTATGACACCAAGATTGAGGCTGACTAGGGAAAATTCTTATATGAAGCCTAAGAGGAGGCTATCTCTTGCTGAGGATTTATGGAAATCCAGGAGCAAGTCTAGATAGTATTGGGGAATCCAAAGGGTTTACTCTTGCTTAGAATCAGGGAAGAGTTTAAGTATCAGATGCCATGAGGCTCTGATTCTGTTAGGGATTTGTTTATGTTAAATTGACCCTGGCTGGGGATTTTTAAGGTGAAAGTTAAGCCTTGTTGGGGGGTTAGGGAAGTTTAAAAGTGAGTTTGAAAACCTTAGAGGTTTTAACTCTGCTGAAGATTGATGTAATGGTAAAATGATCAGGATTTTTCCTGTGCTTTTAGGAAACTTGAGGGTCTCTGTGTGAGATTCAAGAGGAGATGAGACTTTCCAAGTCTACTTGAATGAAGCCCAAGAGGAGGCTGAGACTTTCGATGTCTCTCAAGAAGTGGTAGAATCTAGTGTAGAGAGGGGCCTTTGTATGATGCCCAAGAAGAAGCTGAGGGTTTAAGGGATGAAGATAAACCCTTAGAATGTATGATGTTCTGGAAATTTGACTCTCCTGGGGATTGAAGTAGTAGAGATGACTAATTTCTATTCTATGCTTTTAGGAAGCCTTTGGGTCCTTGTACTAAGCCCAAGAGGAGGCTAGGGGAACTTTTAAGAAGCCTGTTGGTCCTTGTACTAAGCCCAAGAGGAGACTGGGGATGCTTTTAGGAAGCCTGTGGGTCCAAACCTAAGAAAAGTTCAAGAAAGGTTTCACCGTGAATTAATCCTTTCTTTGTTGAACAGCTCTAAGGTTTGAAGAAATACAGGAAAGGTTTCACCGGGAATTAATCCTCTCTGGGGAAATGAATTTCTTGTACATATATATTTCTAAGTTTTGACAGTCTTGCAAAAAGTTTCACCGGGAATAATGCCTTTCTCTGTTCCATATTGAATAAGCCCAAGAGGAGGCACACTGTATAGGGAATTTCCCATGAGGGAACTAGTTTTGAACTAAGTTAAAAAGTAACCTCTGGTTTAACCTAAGCATACATCTAACTGCTGGGGAAACTCTAAGCAAGATATGCACAAGTATATACATACAAGTGAGTTAACAGATATATAAACAAATATGCATTGAAAAAGATATTGGGACTTACATTCAGAGAGGAGGCCCAAGTGTATTGTGATCTGTTGTATTGACTACAACTGTATGCTTCATTAGGGTTTCAAGAAATTGAAGAAAGTTTTGAGAAAACTTTGAATTTGAATTTGAATTAAAAGAAGTTTGTTTAAAAAGAAAAGAAAGTTTGGGGCTTATAACTCAAAGAGAGGCCCAAGTGGTCTAAGAGCAGTTTCACCGGGAATAATGCTCCTCTTAGTACCAGTTTAAAAACAGATAGATGATTTTGAAAACAGAGGTATGCTGCTTACAACTTAAGGAGAGGCCCATGAAAGTTTTTTGTTGTTAAAAACAAAGTTTATGTACAAAAGATTGGGGCTTATACTCAAGGAGAGGCCCAGATGACGTATTTGACAAAATTGATCGCACTGTGATACCGAAAGACGTTATGGGGCCTATACTATAGCAGAGGCCCAAAAAATGTTTTTGTGCAAATAGGGTTTGGGTAATACCTCTATTAGAGGAACAAAAGTGTTTGTGAAAAAATAATAATGGGGCTTATACTCAAGGAGAGGCCCAAATGAAAACAACGATCGCATCGTTATTTTGAAAATCGTATCGGGACTTATACAACGATTGAGGCCCAAAAAATTGTATTTACAGAGGGGATGAGTCTTACACTCTAATAGAGGCCCAAAAGTGTTTCAAATGAAGTTTGAAAATTTAAAATCAAGGGAAAACCCTAATTTTAATTAAAATATAATTTTTCAAAGAAAATTAAATAATAAATGATATAAAATATCAAAAACAAGTTGTGAACTTTGGAAAATGTTTTGAAAAAATCATGTTTAATCATATGAAAACTTGGAATTCATTTGAATTTGAAAAATCAAGGTAGAAATTTCATGTAAAATGTTTAAAAACAAATAAAAATGAAATTATTTACAAAAATTCAATCTATATTAAATAAATAATATAAATTTAATTTTTTTTGTAGAATAAAATATTCTAACATTTTTGTGAATTTTGAAAAAAAAAATCAATAAAAAATAATTAAAATTGAAGGAGAAATTAATTTTGAGATTAATTAAAAATATAATGAAAAATGAGAAAAATAGCAAAAAAGGAGAGGGAACCAAAAACGGTCTGGGTGGGTGTTGAACCCACGCCCTCTAACCAAATAAACACACCCTACTACCACTGGGGTGGTGATACATCCGTGTATCAAAACCACCCCATATGCATATAAGGGTGACCTAATTTCAAGGTCAGGCCAAGGCAAAAACCAGATTTTGGGGTATTTGCAAGAAGGTCATAACTTTTTCATTTCTCCATGAAAATGGATGAAATTTAGATGGATCCTACCTAGAATTTGTAACGACCCGATTTTAATTATCTCTATTTGTGGTGTTAATTATATTATTTTGTGGAGTATTTTACTTTAATTTGACAATGATTATGTTATTGGTGAAATTGGTGTTTTAATATGTTATGTTTTCATATTAAGCATTTTTACCGTTTTTGAGAGTTTGCAGGGAAAATTGGAATAGAGGGTATTTTAGACTTTTCACCTTAAATAGTATTCAATTAATGAGTTAATAGATATTTTGGGATATTTATGTTAAGTAAATATTTTTGTGTTTGTGAGAAAAGAAATAGAAGGGATAGAATTAGAAAGGAAAGAAAAAGAGAGAAAACTATATATAGAGAGAGATAGTAAGAGAAATGGAAGGAAATAGGAGAGAAAGAAAAGGAGGAGAAGAGAAAGAGAAGGAAAAGATGAATTTTCACCCGAATCGACTTCCGATCGTTTCTAAACTCGGGTAAGGGTGTGAAATATCATTATTCTAAATTTGTATACGATTATGTATGATTGTTTCCGATTGTTTTGGTTGTTTAAGAGAAATATGAGTTTTAGGTTGAAAATGACATAATCGGTCGTAAATTATGTTTTCACGGATGGAATTCGAAATAAATTGCGTAGATTAGTCGAGTGAGGTGAGGCCGAGATTATAGAAACTCGTTTCGTTGAAATCGGTTGATATTTGAAGATTTCATGTTTTTGGGTTTTGGAAAATTTGAGATTCTGGTGAAAAATAAAAGTCGTGAAATCGGGTTTTTCTTGATCCTAATATGTTGGTGTGTATTTATGTGATATTACCATGTGTTTGTTTCGAAGGAATTAGGTGAATCGGTCGGGTTTTCGGACGAAAACGCCGAAAAATAGCAGCTGCACCAGTAGAACCCGCAGGGCTGCATTGCTGATTTTTCTGGTTTTGTGTAATTGTCGGAAAACTTCGAAAATTCATATCTCTTGAACCGTAAGTCGGTTTTGACCCCCGTTCGAAGCGTTGGGAAGCTAACGAGATGTTCTTTCTAGGAAAAATAGTTTTGAGCTCTGAAACTGCTCCAATCGGTACAGTTTTTTCGAACCGTTTCGTAGTGTCGGGCGTCCGGTTTATGTTTTTGCGTTATTTTGAAATATTCATAACTTATTCGTTGTTTATCCGATTTAAACGTTCTTTATATCGAATCGAAGGTGTTGAGGAGTACTTTTTGATGATGATGGAAAATATTATTTTTGGCCGACTTTTGGCCAACTTTTCCGACTATTTGTGAATAGTGATTTTGTAGAAAATGTTGAGTATGTTAATTGTGAATGGTATGAATGTGTTGTGGATAGGTTTGTGGAGTGAACCTTTGATTGAGGAATTCTTTGTGAATTGTGGATCTTTAGTGAATGTATGCATTGTTTGAATTAAGTGATAATGCATGTTAAATGTGAATATATGATGAGATGTTGTGGTGATGGTTTGTGGCCTTAGGGCAAATAATTGCATTGATGTAAATTGAATTACAATGCATGAAAATGACTATGTGGATCACATTGTTGTATTTGAAGAATTGTATATGTTGTTATACAATTGATGTATGTGATATGTATGAGATAAATGCATGACTATATTGTGAATACGTATGCATTTCAAGAGTGTCATGAGTCATGTTGTATGTGAAACATCATGATGTGCATTCTTGGGTTAAAGGGTTCTAAGATGAACCCATTGTAAGTCGTGAACCTAAGTGATAGGTGTGAGTGATAATTACAAACGATTGTGAACCTAGGTGATAGGTGTGAGCAATCGGATTGTGAACCTAGGTGATAGGTGTGAGCAATCCATAAACATTGTGAACCTAGGTGACAGGTGTGAGCAATGGGTGAACGTCGTGAACCTAAGTGATAGGTGTGAGCGATGGTTCCAACAAGTTCTTCAATTGAACTTAGGTTGATGAGTCGGTACCGCATTGCATCTGCATAGAGTCGAGTGTCGGTCTCTATGATTTTCATTTGACATCATTGTATTTGTGCATTGATGGAATGAACATAAATGTATGTATTTATGTTGGATGATAAGCATTGTGATGAATGTGCTTGGTTTGTATATATATATATGCCTTGCGATGTATATAGAATGAAATGTGATGATTTGCAGTAAGGATGGTATCGTTGTAATGATACATTAGTAAGTAAACAGGTATGAGTGTTTATGAATAAATGGATATCTATTAGTGATACATGTATTTGAGCATGAATGGATATGCCTATGGGATTTTATGTGTTGATTACGGATTGTTATGCCTTGTAAATGACTTATGGTATATGTTTGATGTTATGTGTATAAATATATGCATAGTGATGAGTTGTGGTGAGAATGTGGTATATGTGTATTAGATGTTGAGATATATATAATTATATGCAACGTTATTATGATAATATTTTTCACCCTTCTGTTGTTTTATAATGCTCTATGAGGCATTGCAGATTAGGTATGCTGGTGGTTTTTGGTGAAGCGTGTCTTCACTTCTTTTTGGTCGTCTGGCTCTGATATGTAGCGTCGGGTAGCTAGGATGATTTTGAATTCCTTTTTGTGATGCATTGATTTATGTATCTGGATGATGAATTATGTGTATAAACCTGATGTTTGATGTGATTCACTGGATGATGTATATATATGTTTGATGTTGCAATGTTTAGATTTTCCGCTTATATTCTAAATATTGATTGATATGTGGGTGTAAGGACTGAGATCCTTTATTGCTGATAGTTACCACACTGTTGCATATCTATTTTAGTAGGTGTTGTATGTTTTAATTTCATATAAATTGTGGCATGCCTCTTTTATCCCATGTTATAATTATACTCTGACGAAATTTTTAATATGTGCGTAAATGATTTAATTGATTATTTGGGGGTATAAAATGGGGGTGTTACAATAGTGGTATCAGAGCCAGTGTTGAGTCAGTTGTGTCTGTCTTGTGGTTGTGTTGGTTAAATTGTTGTTTACCTTGTTGTTATTTTTGGGAACAGTCGGATATGGCTGGTAGAAATGATGTTGCTATGGCTGCTGCTATGGAAGCAATGGCTAGGGTTGTGCAGGGTGCACCGAATGCGAATGCGAACGATGAGTTCAGAAAGAATCAACCACCGGTCTTCAAAGGAAGATTCGATCCTGATGGTGCTCAACACTGGTTGAAGGAAATTGAAAGAATTTTCAGGGTTATGGATTGTACTGAAGAGGATAAGGTGAGGCTTGGACCTCACATGCTGAAGGAAGAAGCCGATGATTGGTGGGTCGGTAGGCGTCAAATTCTTGAGGTGGATCATGAGGAGATAACTTGGGAATTGTTTCGTACTGAGTTTTTGGTGAAGTATTACCCGGAGAGTGTTAAAGGAAAGAAAGAGATTGAATTTCTGGAATTGAAACAAGGTAGTATGTCAGTGGTGGAATATACTGCGAGGTTTGTTGAGTTGGTTCAGTTTTATCCTCATTATGCTGCCGTTACTGCTGAGTTCTTAAAGTGTATTAAGTATGAGAACGGTTTGCGTCCCGAGATTAAGCAAGTTGTGGGATATCAGAGGATTAGAACGTTTTCTGATTTGACTGAATGTTTCAGAATCTTCGAGGAAGACAGCAAGGCTCGTTCTACATATTACAAGAGTGTGAATGAGAGTAAGAGTAAGCAACAAGCGAGGAGTGGACCTTATGTGACACCCGCTGATAAGGGCAAGCATAAGGGAAACTTTGATAGGAAAGCTGGCGGAGGAGGTTCCGGTTCCAATAAGTGTTATGACTGTGGTGAAGTCGGACATAAATCCGTGGAGTGCAGGAATACTGCATTGAAGTGTTCTAACTGTGGACGTAAAGGGTATTCTGTTGCCGATTGTAGAAAGAGTTTAGTGACCTGCTACAACTGTGGAGAATTGGGTCACATGAGTACTAAGTGTACTAAACCGAAACAAGCTCAAGCGGGCGGAAAGGGGTCAGACACTGCTAGTGCGGATCGTTGATTAAAGGTATAAGTTTTATAAATTGTACCCTTTTGTTGCTGAAGTTGTTTTGAAAGAGACTCATTTGTTTATTTCCTATGAGTGTGCAAAGTGTTTGAATTTGTTTATGACTGCTTCAGGGTCGGTAACTAAGTCCTTGGTGCGTGTCAGTTGTCTTTTGACCATGTATGGTAAAGTCTTCAGTATGGATTTTGTGTATTTGTCGATGTTGTTTGTCCCTTAGTACGTGATAGGTGTGTGGAACACTGTCAGTACTTTATGGTTTTCTAATCCTTTGTCTGCAGGAGTTAGAATGAGATAAGTGGGGGAGAAGCTTGTACTTCTCCCAGTTGCTTTGGTTGTGTGCCGTTGGTTGCAAGGTTGTGAGTGCTATTTGGACAGTGTGGTTCCCGGTTTAAGAGGAGATGCGGAAGTAAGGATATGTCAATTAAGGATTTGTACCTTAGGTGGTTTTGTGCACAAGAGGCAAGGAAGGTTGTTATGGCTTGGTAAAGATGGTTTATACCCCATCATGATTGTCGACTGTCTATTGGCAAATTGAGGAACTGATCACCCTTAATCTCTTGTTGATAGCAGACGGAAATTGTGTTGGATGGAGTAGACGTGTCTTTCCAGCTTAGATGGCATGTTGGTGGTGTTAGTGTTCTAGATATTAAAAGTAAAGCCAAAGAATGGATGATTGATTCGTATAGCCAACATGTGGTGTATACTCGTATGGATGCTATGGAAAGCAAAACACAAAGTTACAATGAGTTAAGGAGTTTTGAGCTTAAGGTATCAATGTAAGAATTTTAAGGAAACCATTATGTATGAGTAGCAAGTTTAGAAAAGAGATGACGTTTTAAGATAAGTTATCCAAGTGTGGATGTTCATTGCGAATAAGTTTCAAGGAGCTAAAAGTAGGAGTTGTCTACAACTCCAGTTTTGATTTTTGCCTGATCTTAAAGAACAGTTTGAGGAACATTGAGTTATGTCTTGATGAGTTTAGTCGGTGGGTTAATGCAATATGGTTAAGTCGTAGCTTATGCTTTACAATAATTGAGGATTCATCCAAGGATTTATACTATTCAGGATTGGGGATTGGTTGCAGTGATTTTGTGTAGAAAGTATGGAAGTGTTGTTGTTTCGTTTCCATTGTGATGGTTCGAGTACGTGTAGCTAATTCCTATGTTTGGGGATTAGGGGAGTGGTACCAATGGTGTTGGTGTCAATCTTGTCGTGGTCGTTGTCTTGTCGTTGTTGTTTGTTGGTTTGTTGTTTATGTTATTCGTGGTGTGCCTTGTGTCGGCATGATAGTTGGTTGGTCGGACGCGAGAGTAGTATCCGAGTTTGTGTGTGCTTAGCATATTTTCGAGGACGAAAATGTCTAAGTGGGGGAGAGTTGTAACGACCCGATTTTAATTATCTCTATTTGTGGTGTTAATTATATTATTTTGTGGAGTATTTTACTTTAATTTGACAATGATTATGTTATTGGTGAAATTGGTGTTTTAATATGTTATGTTTTCATATTAAGCATTTTTACCGTTTTTGAGAGTTTGCAGGGAAAATTGGAATAGAGGGTATTTTAGACTTTTCACCTTAAATAGTATTCAATTAATGAGTTAATAGATATTTTGGGATATTTATGTTAAGTAAATATTTTTGTGTTTGTGAGAAAAGAAATAGAAGGGATAGAATTAGAAAGGAAAGAAAAAGAGAGAAAACTATATATAGAGAGAGATAGTAAGAGAAAGGGAGGGAAATAGGAGAGAAAGAAAAGGAGGAGAAGAGAAAGAGAAGGAAAAGAGGAATTTTCACCCGAATCGACTTCCGATCGTTTCTAAACTCGGGTAAGGGTGTGAAATATCATTATTCTAAATTTGTATACGATTATGTATGATTGTTTCCGATTGTTTTGGTTGTTTAAGAGAAATATGAGTTTTAGGTTGAAAATGACATAATCGGTCGTAAACGATGTTTTAACGGATGAAATTCGAAATAAATTGCGTAGATTAGTCGAGTGAGGTGAGGCCGAGATTATAGAAACTCGTTTCGTTGAAATCGGTTGATATTTGAAGATTTCATGTTTTTGGGTTTTGGAAAATTTGAGATTTTGGTGAAAAATAAAAGTCGTGGAATCGGGTTTTTCTTGATCCTAATATGTTGGTGTGTATTTATGTGATATTACCATGTGTTTGTTTCGAAGGAATTATGTGAATCGGTCGGGTTTTCGGACGAAAACGCCGAAAAATAGCAGCCGCACCAGTAGAACCCGCAGGGCTGCATTGCTGATTTTTCTGGTTTTGTGTAATTGTCGGAAAACTTCGGAAATTCATATCTCTTGAACCGTAAGTCGGTTTTGACCCCCGTTCGAAGCGTTGGGAAGCTAACGAGATGTTATTTCTAGGAAAAATAGTTTTGAGGTCTGAAACTGCTCCAATCGGTACAGTTTTTTCGAACCGTTTCGTAGTGTCGGGCGTCCGGTTTATGTTTTTGCGTTATTTTGAAATATCCATAACTTATTCGTTGTTTATCCGATTTAAACGTTCTTTATATCGAATCGAAGGTGTTGAGGAGTACTTTTTGATGATGATGGAAAATATTATTTTTGGCCGACTTTTCTGACTATTTGTGAATAGTGATTTTGTAGAAAATGTTAAGTATGTTAATTGTGAATGGTATGAATGTGTTGTGGACAGGTTTGTGGAGTGAACCTTTGATTGAGGAATTCTTTGTGAATTGTGGATCTTTAGTGAATGTATGCATTGTTTGAATTAAGTGATAATGCATGTTAAATGTGAATATATGATGAGATGTTGTGGTGATGGTTTGTGGCCTTAGGGCAAATAATTGCATTGATGTAAATTGAATTACAATGCATGAAAATGACTATGTGGATCACATTGTTGTATTTGAAGAATTGTATATGTTGTTATACAATTGATGTATGTGATATGTATGAGATAAATGCATGACTATATTGTGAATACGTATGCATTTCAAGAGTGTCATGAGTCATGTTGTATGTGAAACATCATGATGTGCATTCTTGGGTTAAAGGGTTCTAAGATGAACCCATTGTAAGTCGTGAACCTAAGTGATAGGTGTGAGCGATAATTACAAACGATTGTGAACCTAGGTGATAGGTGTGAGCAATCGGATTGTGAACCTAGGTGATAGGTGTGAGCAATCCATAAACATTGTGAACCTAGGTGATAGGTGTGAGCAATGGGTGAACGTCGTGAACCTAAGTGATAGGTGTGAGCGATGGTTCCAACAAGTTCTTCAATTGAACTTAGGTTGATGAGTCGGTACCGCATTGCATCTGCATAGAGTCGAGTGTCGGTCTCTATGATTTGCATTTGACATCATTGTATTTGTGCATTGATGGAATGAACATAAATGTATGTATTTATGTTGGATGATAAGCATTGTGATGAATGTGCTTGGTTTGTATATATATATATGCCTTGCGATGTATATAGAATGAAATGTGATGATTTGCAGTAAGGATGGTATCGTTGTAATGATACATTAGTAAGTAAACAGGTATGAGTGTTTATGTTGAATAAATGGATATCTATTAGTGATACATGTATTTGAGCATGACTGGATATGCCTATGGGATTTTATGTGTTGATTACGGATTGTTATGCCTTGTAAATGACTTATGGTATATGTTTGATGTTATGTGTATAAATATATGCATAGTGATGAGTTATGGTGAGAATGTGGTATATGTGTATTAGATGTTGAGATATATATAATTATATGCAACGTTATTATGATAATATTTCTCACCCTTCTGCTGTTTTATAATGCTCTATGAGGCATTGCAGATTAGGTATGCTGGTGGTTTTTGGTGAAGCGTGTCTTCACTTCTTTTTGGTCGTCTGGCTCTGATATGTAGCGTCGGGTAACTAGGATGATTTTGAATTCCTTTTTGTGATGCATTGATTTATGTATCTGGCTGATGAATTATGTGTATAAACCTGATGTTTGATGTGATTCACTGGATGATGTATATATATGTTTGATGTTGCAATGTTTAGATTTTCCGCTTATATTCTAAATATTGATTGATATGTGGGTGTAAGGACTGAGATCCTTTATTGCTGATAGTTACCCCACTGTTGCATATCTATTTGAGCAGGTGTTGTATGTTTTAATTTCATATAAATTGTGGCATGCCTCTTTTATCCCATGTTATAATTATACTCTGACGAAATTTTTAATATGTGCGTAAATGATTTAATTGATTATTTGGGGGTATAAAATGGGGGTGTTACAGAATTCCATGAGGAATCCAATGGTGGTCTTAGAATTTTCTAAAGATGCCTACATTTTAAAACCCGATAGTGGTTTCAAAATAGACCAAAATTTGCATGTTTTATGCTACCACTTCATACAAGCAATAATAGCATGGTAAATTGGTTCAAACACAACACATATGATAGGTATGACATGATCATGCTTAATGGACATCAAAGTAATGCATATTTTAAAGAGTACAAGTTGTTATGCACTTACCTCTTGAAGCTCCTTGTGCTAACTCTCAAGATGCTTGTTCCAGAAGTAATTCAATGCATTGGTCACTCTTAATAGACCCCTTAGCAGCTTTTATGATGATCAAAATCAATTGGAAAGCTCTGGAACAGAAATGGACTCTTTCTTGCAAAACTGCCAAAAGTGACCAAAATAGTAACTCCCTTAATTGGTGTTACAGTTGAGGAAAACTTGTTGGAACAGTTTAGGGATGATATTTGGAGAGTATTTGAAGTGTTTTTTGGCTTTGAAAGTGATTGGATCAAGACATGGCTTGAAAAATGCAGAAAAGTCAAAATTTGAGGTTTTGGGGCTTGACTTTCTGATTTTGGTGTTGTACAATGAGGATGAAGGTTTGAACACCTCCAAGGGATAGTTTATGAAGTGTTTGGATTGTGGTTTGAGGAATTTATGCTCTGGTTTTGAGAATTCCCAAATGGCTACTTTGAAACTTGAAAGTTAAGTTAGAGAGGGAGACTGAGAAAACAAGGCTTTGGTATTGTTTTGGTGTGGTTTGTGTCATATGATGCGTGTTATCCGCAAGTATACGGATTGCGTCAGAGTAATATAAAAGATTTATCGTTCCCACAGAGACCAATGTCAATCTATCGAATACTATCGTTACGTTGTTTATCTAAGGCTAATGAATATCGGGGTAAAAGCTTTCTACTGAACAAAAATATAAATAAATCAGATAGATATTATACTGGAATGTAATTCACATCAATCAAACAATACTCCTATCATCTAAATAGTAACACTTACGGGGCAATATTTTCTCCTTTGAAAAAGAGTTAATTAAAAAGGATCCGCCGCGTTAGCGTGATCGGAACCAGACCTATCCTTTAATCTATACCAGCCGCTCACGCTGCACCGGTCGCTCCTTGCGTTAAAGTGATAAAGTCCCTTTTTTATGTAATTACCTCTAAGACTTAGTTAAAAAGTGCTTTCGATTGAAAATATGTTATACCAAAGGGTTTCCGGCATATGCTCGGCCAACCGGATCCTAAATCTATAATACAAAACTCTCCTAGTTAATCAATAAAGTGCTTCCGCTGTATTTATCAATTAACAACTAACAAACTCTTTTCTAAAGTGTCGGACGACTTTCGATCTTACCCGATCTAGTCACAGTCATTACGTGAACAAAAACACGGTCTCATTTACGTAATGACCGATCAATTGAAGTTCAGAAGAGTTTAATTAAAATAAAAAACAACCCCTAAAGTATTTTTAAATAGATGTCGTGTGGAGCACCGTCAGAACGACGATCCTCACATCCCAGCACAAGGGATTTAGCTAGACATAGTAATAGAGAACATAAAAATAAATCGATTAACAAAATAAGACATATTTAAAGTTAAGACGTGCGTAGTGTGAGAGTGTATTTCACGAGAGTGAACACAAGTGTCACGCTTAAGTTCAGTTTCGAGTCACACAGATCACACAGGTAAATAAAATAATAAGATAATGGCAGAGACGGAAAATAAACGAATATAATGCAGTACAGGAAAAAAATTAATATAAAAGCGATGCGAGTAAAATAAATTATATTTTATAAAAGAAACCTGCTCCAAAGCGGAGACTGAATCTGGTACAGATGCTGGAAAATAGACTGCGGGAAAGTAAATAGCTCCTAACTATGATTGCTCCAATCCAACTAACTACTATAGTGCAAAAACCCTTCGATGTGAAGGACTATTGCTTTACAAAGTGAACTCTATGCCTATGTTGAAAAACTAAGATTGGATTCCTATGAAAGTGAAAGTACAAGTCCTTATATAGCAAACTTAAAGTTGTAACTACTTTTAATCATAATGAAAAAACGTTTAAAAACTAATTTCTTCGAGTGTAACTGCTTCAGACGTTTCTGACCGTTTCCTCGTTACAACAGTCGGCGCCCGCTGACCCTTGCTCCGCGTCTGCCGAGTGCTTTTCTTTCCATGTTGTAGATCTCTTCGTTAGCTTTCCAACACTTCAAACGGGGCGTCATTCTGATTTGCTGATAAAAAGTTATGGCCAAAATCGTCAGACAATGCCTTGCGTGCAAATTGCTGCATTTCTTCCGTTTTTCATCTGAATTACTTCATTTCTTCGCATGTGACTCTTAAATGGCTAAATACCTAAAAACAAACAAAATACCAACATAATAGTACAAATGCAAATCAAAACAACTAGAAAACACGCATTAATCAAGTCAAATAAACGATGTATTTTCACGTTATCATCATACCCCAAATTTTGACCACTAAGATTTCCCATCACTGTGAAAATCATCATCACAATATGGATGAACCATCATACCTCATTAGTCTCCCCAAAGATGGGTGAGCATCCACTACAATCAAACTTAGGGTTTCGAGCCCTCTCAGAGCCCTTAGACAAATGATCAATCAAGGAATGACATAATCTTTAACTTGTCTAACCTCTCAAACATCCACAATGGATCAAGAGGGCTCCCATATCAAGAATCAAGCACAAGGTTGCATCATCCCAAGTGGATTAAGCCTCAAGATTGCCAGTGTCACCAAATTAGGGTTTTGGTCGACTAGGGCCTCCAGATGGAATTTTTCCTCTAGGCATGAGCCAATGCTTCAAAGCACCACCCAAGATACTCCAAGGGACCTCTTGGACCCAATCATCAAGTCAATTTAGCCTCAGGGGAAGCATTCATCAAAAATTAGGAATTAGGGTTTCCTGACCTAATTCACCCCTAAGTTGACTTTTGGGACAAAACATGAGCCAAGAACTCAAGACATGATTTGAGGATCTCTAATAAACTACATTGATCCATTTGCAACAATGGATTGATCCAAGAAGCTTGGTGCACAAGTTTCAATTTCATCAGGATCACAATTAGGGTTTTGAGGGAAAAGTCAACTGAACCTTTGACTTTTGACTCAGGCATGCTCCCAATCCTTGGGACATGATTCAATACACCCTATAACACCCATTGAACATGTCCATTAAGTTTTATTTAGGTCAAGGATTTGATTTCATGGAGGATCGCATAGTTTAGAATTTATCCAGTAAAAAGTCAACTGTGCACAAAAGTCAAAGTTTGACTTTTTGAGATTTTTCACAATTATGGTTCCTTGACCCTAAAATGATGTTAATGTGTGATTTGAATCAACATTCATCAAGAAAAATCAGAGAAAGTGGGGTAACTTGTAAAAGGGGTAACCATAAAAACTTAGAATTTTTCTAAGTTATGGAACAAAGTGGCTAGGGTACCAACTTCCAAGGATCATAACTTGAGATCCAAGCAACCATTTGGGCTGATCCAAAGATAGATTTGTAGCTCTCATGACACACTTTAAAAGTGTCAACTACACCTCATTCCAATTCATCATGGATTTTGAGTTATGGTTGGATCAAAATGGCTGAAAACATGAAATGTCACTTTTTCCAACACTTAGTGAAATTTTCACTAAGTCAGAATCTGTTTCACTTTTTTCAAAATGTAGGGGCATTTTTCACTTGGATGTAAAAAGTTTCAAAACAAACTATGATCACACATGTGTTGTATCATATGAGAGCTTTCCAAAATGTCCAAGAACCCCATGAAATTCCATTTGAGCTAAGAGTTATGACAATGTCAATATGCCTTGTTGAAACTGTCATAACAAGGCAGATTTGTACATTTTGCTCGATTTGAGCAATTTTTGCAAATTACAAACAAGTTTATCCTCTGAACACCTCAGGGGGAGACCAAGGAGGGACAAACACTGATCCATAAGCCTCCCAAGTCTTTGGAACTAAAAGTAGCATGCCAAACCTAAAAATGCCTAAAATGGGGACAAGATTCCAATTTTGTTTTGGAGCATTCAATGGATGCACCAAGGTGGCATGAACTGAGCCATTTCCAACTGAATGAGTCAAGGATAAGCTCTAAACCAAAGAACCATAGGCCTGTGCTCTAACCTTTAGTCAATGGCTTGAGGAGACTTGAGATTCCAAAATTCCCCAATTGGCCAAAGGTCTGGAGCAACCTTTATTCACTATTGCTTTCAAAACAAACTTGATCTAATATAAATAGAGCTCATTTGTGCTTAGTTTGAGTACACCAAAGCACTACAACACTTGCTTTCCTCAAAATCTCTTTCTTTAGGCAAAAATGCCTTCTTTAGCAAGGTAACTCTGAGTTTTTGAGTTAGAGAGCATTTCCATCACAACTCATGATCCAAACACATCCAATATGTGATATCTAAGCTGTCCAAACTCTCACAAGTGACATGTAACCCCAAAATCTCAAAGTCCCTTCTCAAAACCTCAAAATAGGACTTTTTGCATTTTTCAAGCGATGTCTTGATTCAGTCACTTTCAAAACCAGATAAAGCCTCAAACACACTCCAAATATCACCCTTGAACTGTCCCAAATGGTTCCCCATATCTGGAACACCATTTGAGAGATTTTCTATTTTGGTCACTTTTGCCCCTTATGCAAGAAAGGGCCAGTTTCCATTCCTGAGGTTTCCAGCTGATTCCAATCATCCTAAAAGCTTCTAAGGGATCATTTGAGGGTGTCTAAAGTGTCATACGCCAAATTTTGACCACTAAGATTCCCATAATTGTGCAAATCATCATCACAATATGGATGGACCATTATACCTCATTAGTCTCCCCAAAGATGGGTGAGCATCCACTACAATCAAAATTAGGGTTTCAGGCCTACTCAGAGCTCTTAGACAAAGGATCAATAAAGGAATAACATGATCTTCAACTTTTCTAACCTCTAAAACATCCACAATGGATCAAGAGGACTCCCACAGCAAGAATCAAGCACAATGTTGCAGCATTCCAGGTGGATCAAGCCTCAAGATCGCCAGTGTCACCAAATTAGGGTTTTGGTTGACCAGGGCCTCCAGATGGAAATTTTCCTCTGGGAATGAGCCAATGCTTCAAAGCATAACCTAAGATGCTCCAAGGGACATCATGAACCCAATCATCAAGTCAATTTTTGCTCAGGGGATGCATTCATAAAAAAATCAAGAATAGTTGACTTTTGGAACAAAACATGAGCCAAGACCTCAAGATATGATTTGAGGGTCTCTAATGCACTATATTGATCCATTTGCAACAATGGATTGATCCAAGAAGCTTGAGCACCAAGTTTCAATTTCATCAGAACCACAATTAGGGTTTCGCGGGAAAAGTCAATTGTGCCTTTGACTTTTGACCCAAGCATGCTCCCAAACCTTGGTACATGATTCAATACACCCTATAATACCCATGAAATCAATCCATCAAGTTTTATTTAGGTCAAGGACTTGATTTCATAGAGGATCGCACAGTTTGGAGTTCATCTGACAAAAAGTCAACTATGCACAAAAGTCAACTTTGACTTTTTGAGATTTTTCACAATTATGGTTCTTTGACCCTAAAATGATATTAATGTATGATTGGAATCATCATTCATCAAGAAAAATCAAGAAAAGTGGGATAACTTGTAAAAGGGGTAACCATAAAAAACTTAGAAATTTTCTAAGTTATGGAACAAAGTGGCTAGGGTACCAACTTTGGAGGATCATAATTCCTAAACCACAAGGCCATTTTCCCCATTCAAAGATGGATTTGTAGCTTTCATGGCCCTCTACAAAAGCTTCAAACACAACTCATTCCAATTCCTCATGAATTTTAAGTTATGGAATGATCAAAATCACAAAAAGTGAAAATGTCACTTTTTTCCAACACTTAGTGAAATTTTCACTAAGTCAGAATCTGCCTTCACTTTTTTCCAAATGTAGGGGCATTTTTCACTTGGATCCAAAAAGTATCAAAACCAACTATGATCAAACAGTTGTTGTATAATATGAGGGCTTTCCAAAATGACCAAGAACTCCATCAAATTCCACTTGGGCCATGAGATATGACATTGGCAATATGCCTTGCTAAAAACTGTCCAAGCAAGGCAGATCTGTGCATTTTGCTTGATTTTCCAAATTTGTGCATTTTGCTCGATTTTCCAAATTTGTGCAAATGACAAACACACTTATCCATCTGAACACCTCAAGGGGGGACCAAGGAGGAACCAACTCTGATCCCAAACCTCCCAAGTCCTTGGAACTAAAAATAGCATGCCAAACCTATAAATCCCTAAAGAGGGGACAAGACTCCAATTTTGTTATGGAGCATTCAATGGATGCATCAAGGTGGCATGGAGTGAGCCATTTCCAACTGAATTCAGTCAAGACATATCCAAGACCAAGGTAACCAGCAGCCTGTGCCCTAACCTCTAGTCAATGGCTAGAGGAGACTTGGATTCTCATTGATCAACATTGGCCAAACCTCTGCAGCAGTTGCCATTCACTATTGCTTGCAAAACAAACTTGCTCTACTATAAATAGAGCTCATTTATGATCAGTTTGAGTACACCAAAGCCATCAAACAAATGCTTTCCTCTAAATCACATTCTCACTTCCAAATTTGCCTTCCAAAGCAAGTCACTATCGGGTTTTGAGTTTGAGAGCAATTCTAACCAAACCAATCACACACACACCTCATAAACATCATATAGAAGTGATCCAAACACTCAGATTTGAACACCAAAATCACAAAATCACTAGCCAATTTCTCAAGTTCTTGACAGATTTGCAGTTGGGGTACCATCTCAAGTTCCAGATCATTTTCATTCATTCCAAGCATCCAGACACAGTTCAGAGCACCTAGGGAAGCTGTCCATATCCTTGGAACCAAGCTGTAACACCTCTAACATAAAACACGATCACCAGCTGCAAGAGGTAAGCATGAGCTCTTCTAACTCTATGATTCATGCAATTTTTGCTGCACAATAATTTGCCCATATGTTTATAATCATGCATAGAGTGTTTTCCCTCAATCAATTGCTTTGTTTGAATCGTGTATGGAATTTCTGAGCCTTCATGTAAATTTTAGGGTTCTTGAGGTTTCTCTTTGATTTCTTATTCCATGTTTAAAATAAATGAAATTAAAGACCATAGACATGATTGTGAGGTGAAAACGAGCAAATTGATATGTAGATTGCATGATATAATCAAGTATTCAGTGAGATTGGATAGAAAATGCAAATCTGCAGAAACAGAGGGTGGCGCGTGTTTTTGCCATTGTTCTTGGCGCTCTTTTTCAAAATTTGAATATTTGAATTTTTGTGATTTTATTTAATTGATTCAAAAATTAATTTCTCTCTGAGTTTTAATGATTTTGAGTTGATTCTTTTTTTAATAATTCACAAAAATATTAAAATATTTTATTTTACCAAAAAATCCCAAAAATATTATTTATTTGATATTTTTGCAAAGAATTAATGTTTTATTTGTTTTTAACATTTGAAATATTTTTTCCTCCATGATTTTCCAAACTTAATTGATTTCCAATCATTTTGTGGATATAAACATGATTTTTGAAACATTGATCCAAGATCACAATTTGTTTTCACACATGTTTAACAATTTTGATCATTTTAATTGAATTTTTATTCAGTTAAAATGTATTTTGAAAACAAATTAGTGTTTTGATTAATTCAACCCTCTTCAAAAAATTTTTAAACTCTTTGGGCCTCTAATAGAGTGTAAGACCCAACCCCTCTTTGAAATCAAAATGATTTGGGCCTCAGTCATTGTATAAGACCCACGGTGTTTTCAAAGATCTCGGCGCGATCGCCTTTTCAAAAATAATCAACTGGGCTTCTCCTTGAGCTATAAGACCCATCTTTAATCATTTTCAAAAACTTTGAACCTCTAATAGAGTGTAAGACCCAACCCCTTTGTAAATACACCACCTCTTGGGCCTCATTCATTGTATAAGTCCCACTGTATTTCCAGAAACAATGGCGCGATCGTCGCCTTTCTTTTTTTTAACAAAATCAACTGGGCCTCTCCTCGAGCTATAAGTCCTAATTCTTTTTCTTAAAACTCTTTGGGCCTCTAATAGAGTGTAAGACCCAATCCCCTTTTAACCAAAACCTTTTTGGGCCTCAGATATTGTATAAGTCCCTCTGCGTTAAAAGAAAATCTCGGCACGACCGCCAGTTCATAAATCAAATTACCTAGGCCTACCCTCGTGTTATAAGCCCCATTTCTTTTCTTTAAATATCATTGGGCCTCTTGAGAGAGTGTAAGACCCATCCCTTTGTACAGAAAACCTTTTTTGGGCCTCAGTCACTTGTATAAGTCCCTGTACAAATTCAAAACAGCAGTGCAATCACTGGAAAAACCTAGGGCCTCTCCTTGAGCTGTAAGCCCCAACAATCTTTTCAAATTACTTTCTCCTTTGATTTTGAATATAGTATAGTTATCAAAGTTTTCTTTGTTGAACAACTAACAAAACAGCGTGGAAGCTCTACAACTGAGTAAGTGTTTACCCGCTTTCTTTATCCGCTTTCATATATATATAATTGTATTGTGGGGCTGCTCACTGTAAGTCTTCTTTCATAAAATTTTATATACTTGTTAAATATCAACTGTGTAATACTAGTATAGTTATTTAGAGTTTTCCCCGGAACTACGTCTAGCACTAGGTAAAGCCATGTTGGTCACTCTTAAATACAAACAAAATTAGATCCCCACAGGATTACCAGACACAGTCTTCCCTCCTCTTGGGGTTAAACAATATGGAGACGTGAAAGGCAGCATTCTCTGTGAACCCTTTCTCAGACTGTCACCCTTAGAAATTGTCAAAGAAACTCTACTCCCCAAAGATGTTCTTTTCTCGGTGAATGGCATCTCTTGAGTTTCTTCCAAATCCTCGAACTTTCCTGAAATGATCTCTTCTCGGTGAATTGCATTTATTGAACTTCTTTTGGTTTGGGGACCCACAGGCTTCCTAAAAGCATCCCCGTCTCCTCTTGGGCGTTGTACAAGGACCCTTCGGCTTCTTAAAAGCTCTCATGCTTCTCTTGGGCTTAGTACAAGGACCCAGAGACCTCCACAGGTATAGGAACAGAACCTAGTCATCAATTTGCTAGAGCTGTCTTTCTGAGTCAAGTGTCAGACCAGTTAATGGGTTGACCTTCAATACCCTTCACTATCTGAGAATCAATATCTCAAAACACCAGTAGACTTGGACAGTCTCAATAACCTTTGGATTTCCCATTTCCTTAAAGAACAGGAAATAAACCTGATCTTCTGATCAGTACCAAAGTACAACCTTACCTTTAATCAGTCCCTTTATAAGAACTGATTTTCTCTTTTATCCAACATACTGGACCTGTCACTAAACTGAAACAGTCACCAGCACAGTTAGCCTCCTCTTGGGCTTTGTACAATGATTCTCCCCACACTCTCTTGTTGAGTATAAAGACTCTCTAGTTGAGTCAAACCCTTTAGCCTCCATCTTGGGCTTCGTACGAGATACAAAAGACTCTCTTGTTGAGTCAAACATTTTTAACCTCCATCTCGGGCGTCGTACGAGATACAAATCACTCTCTTATTGAGTATAAAAGATTCTCTTGTTGAGTCAATTCCCTTTTAGCCCCTATATAGGGCTTCGTACGAGATAAAAAAGACTCTCTTATTGAGTATAAAAGACCCTCTTGTTGGGTCACAAACACCTTTAGCCTCCGTCTTGGGCTTCATACAAGGCACATATAAAACACTCTCTTGTTGAGTATAAAAGATCCTCTTGTTGGGTCACCAACTCTTTAGCCTCCGTCTTGGGCTTCGTACAAGACATATAAAAGCACCCTCTTGTTGGGTCAATAGCCCCCTCTTAGGCTTTGTATAAAGAAAACCCCGGTTGAGTCAATCAACCTTTTAGCATCAAATCTGTGCCTTGCTCACAGCATACAAACCTCAACAACTCCTCTTTAGAGATGAAAAATTCTCTCTCAAACCAAGACCCTTCAGCTTCACATCTTGGGCTTTTAACAAGATACAAATAGACCCTTCAACTTCACATCTTACGCTTTGAACAAGATACATATACTCCCTTTAGCTTCACGTCTTGGGCTTTGAACAAGACACCAAAACAAACTTTTTCCTCCCATAGAATAGGAGGAACTATGATCGCTCTGATTTCCCTGTTTCGTCAAACGGGAATACGTAGGCATAAGATTGAAAAAAAATCTTAGCGAGCATACTAATCAAAAAACCCAAAATCCCATACCTTCGTACATCAATCGAAAAGCAACAAACCTAACATCCTACCAATAGTCTAGACCCCTTTTTAAAGCAAAATAACCTAAGAGAGACCCACAATCTTAATAGCATCTGTAAACGAACAATCATCTGTTTAAACTCAGTTTACAAGAAGGGTTAATTGGAGACATCTATTTCCCTTCCTTCATCAGCTTCAATAGGATAAAAAATGAATCGAACTATAGTACCCCAAAGCGATAGTACTTCGCAACCACACAAAAATTTGCACTACAGAAGAATGGAGACTCTGCTGGGGAGTCATTGTCTGTTAGGATCATAAGACTAGAGGTCTAGGATGATTAAGACAAATTTATATACTGCTTTTCCTAATTACTTTCTGTGTTTATTTTTCTGCTAATGGGAATGTGTGTGATGCCGCATGTGGAAAGATTGAGTATACACCTAAGATAGGTGATGGCAATGCGGGTAATCTTGCGGGGAGTCAATCCCAGTTAAGAGCCCCGATCGACCATCAAACTCAATGGTGACTCCCTTTGCAGATACATTGCCTATACGACTTCAGTTGTTGAAAGTAGTGTGGTTGACTGGGTTATCTGAGAAGCTGAGGTTTTTAGTAGACTAAAGCCATTTTGTAGTGTGGAAGCTATCGGAAATAGTTGTCACGCGATACTACCCTCATCTGAGATCACTCTAGGATACATCAGCTCGCTGGAGATCCGCTTGATGTTGTCATCCCAAGAGGGATCAATGATTTTGCGATAGGTATAAAAAATCACCAGTATAAACCTTTGGGGAGGGGGGGTAGAGCCTTGACTTCATGACACCGACCCTTTGGCCCCATGTTTTTTCTATGTTTTTGTGTGATGCATTCATGCATTCAACTAAAAAACATTAAAACAAAGAAAAATATTCTCTCTTAGTCTCTCTTTTTCAAATTAAACTAAGACAATGATTGCAAATGTCAGATAAAGGGATTACGCTAATGGATTTTGGTAGAAGGAAAACTCATAAGTACACCTTCAAGGTTCCAAAATTAGAGGATTTAAGAGGTTTGGCGAGAATGATCACCAACCACGAGGCTTTCAGAGCTAAGTACGGAGGACTACTGTCTCTGTTAAGGGTTCATGTAATCGAAGGAATCCTGTCCACACTAATCCAATTCTACGATCCGGTCTATCACTGTTTCACATTCCCGGATTATCAACTAGCACCAACACAGGAGGAGTACTCTCACTTGACTGATCTGCATATCACTGATCAAGCTCCATTTTCTGAGCTGGAAGAAATTCCAAAGGATCAAACCATTGCACGAGCAATTTATTTGGACGAGTCATAAACCAGGTTTCACTTGACCACTAAGGGTGGCATCCAAGGTTTGACAGCCCAATTCTTGATAAAGAAATCCCTGTACTTTGCCAGTATAGGGAATGTGGCCGCTTTCGAGAGCATCTTTGTTTTGCTCACCTACGGGTTATTTTTGTTTCCCAACATTGATAACTTCATAGATATCAACGCCATTAATACTTTCCTGATTGGAAACCCTGTACCAACCTTACTCGCAGATGCGTATCATTCAGTACACTTAAGGAATTTATACAGCGGAGGAATGATCACGTGCTATGTACCCTTGCTTTACAAATGGTTCACTTCCCATTTGCCCAAGTCTGCTGCATTTTGGGATCAAAAGAATACTTTACGTTCGTCGTAGAGAATCATGTCTCTTACCAACTCCGATATCGATTGGTACAACCGAATCTACGACGGGATCAGGATCATTGACCGTTGTGGAAATTTCCCAAATGTGCCCCTTATAGGAACTAAGGGAGGAATCAACTATCATCCGGTGTTAGTTCGTCGTCAATTTGGATACCCGATGAGGCATGTCCCGCGGAATGCTCATTTGGAAGGTCTTTTCTTCAAGGAAGGAGAAAATGACAGGGCACTAAAGACAGAAATAGTGCATTCCTGGAAACAAGTTCATAGGAAAGGAAGAGAGTCTCTAGGAAAGCTAGAATGTGTCTCGGTGGAGCTTTATCTCCACTGGGTACAGACTATAGCTCTCAAGCAGAGGATGCCTTACCCTCGTCAGGAAGTTCTTCCATTAAGGGACTCTGCCCTTTATTTTATGTCTGAGACGGAAAAACTTCAGGTTAGTCTCGCCAAAGTTTAGCAGGAGAAGAGGTCTTGGAAGAACAAGTACCGTATTCTCAATGTGGAGTGTAAGAAAATACAGCAGTTGTTAAGAGAAAAAGATGCTCTGATTGAGATTTTAGAGCAACATGCTGTAGAAAATCAGGATGACCAAAGGAATTTGCTTGCTCCTTTCACTTGGAAAAGGAATGACAACCCGACAACGACCCAAGAGCCCCTGTCAAAGAAAAGGAAAGCACCAGAACCAGCACCTGAGCTCTCTTCAGAGAGGACTCAGGATCCCTTAGTTTAGATTTCCTTTTTCAGCACTTTGTAATCTACTGTATTTCCATTTCCGCAATCTTTGAATTCAATAAAACGGGGTCTTCCCTACTATTTGATATTTGCAATCTAATTGTCAAAGTTTACTTTGAATAAACAAAAACATACAATTAATATAATCATTGCATATCATTCATCATTCTCGCGTAAACGCATTCCTTTTACCTATGAACCTCACGTTTGCGTCTCGATTCTAGAGTCAAACTGTCTCATTCGTACAATACTCGGGCCAATCGTCAGAAAAAGATGGATGATCTCGAGGAAGAGAACAGAGAGTTAAGGGAAGAGATCGACACTCTGAAAGAGGATCTGAAAAAGCTTTATAAAGACACGCAAGCTCTAGCAGAAGCTCAAATGCAGCAACAACGGACTATGATCTCAGAGATCACATCAACGCCCTTAGTGGAAAAGTCTGATCCTAGGTACAAAATGCTGAAAGATCGTCCCTGGGCCATGCCACTTAACTATATCCCGGAAGGATATGTTCCGCCGATCGCTGAGGATCAGGGAACCGCAGCAGGGACCGCTAGGCCTGAAGGTTAAAAACTTTGGGAAAGGAAGATGCCAGGGGCATGGTAGCAACTCCTGAAGGTTACAAACTTCGGGAGGCACCGATAGTCTCGTCCATAATGAATATACCACCTCCCGTGGTACACACTATCCCGGAAGGACAGATTCCATAGATACCTTCTGGTGGAAACGACAACATGTTCGACTTGCTCTAAAAACAATCAAGGATGTTCTGTGGTGCAATCAGCTCTACAGGAACAATTGGATCACAGATGGATCCAAGAGCACCGAGTTCGTGGAGTCAACATGCCTATACGAATTCCAACATCATCCAGAACCACGACATTCGTGCAATGACTGTCAACTTGGTGGCGATGAACTCCAGGCAAAGCCAGTATCATAATCTACCGCAACATGATTACAATTCCTATCTGATGTGCTCGGTAAACAAACAGGGATACTCTTTCATACAAGAGGCCCTCCTGCGTCAGATGGATCTTGGGTGGATCCATGACTACCATGATAGAAATCATTATCAGATCAACATAATCCAAATCTTTGATACTCGTTTGATGAATACCAGCTTGGTAGAGTTACATGCCAGGCAAGTCCAACTCGGTTTTCTCACTTCTCACGATTATCTAAGCTGTAAAGTATGCAGTGGGAGTAACCAAGGGTGCGCTCTTGTTCAAAGAACTTTACAACACTTGTTAAACCACTGGTGGCTTCCGATCTATATGGATGAAGACACGCAACAAATCAGTGTGCTTAATGGGAACCTTACTCGGCGTCAAAGTCAGGATGTCCGATCTAGGGAAACTGACCTAGTGAGGTTACACTGCATCCAAAGCGGACGTGGCCAGGTGCCACCGTATAATTACGAACGTTGTAGAGTCTGCTCGGAGAATAACCAAGGATGCTACCTTGTGAGAGCAGATCTTCACGGTCAGTTGGATCGTAAAGAGATTCACCCATGTCCGAGTTCCGAGCCAATCAACTGGACACCAGACTACTTCGCTGATCAAATTAGAGACTTTGTCATAATCTCTGATCATCAACAGAACAAGGATGTTTGTACCATCATCCCTCTACTGGACGAATCAAAGGTTCCTAGCCAGGAACTGATTGAACTTACTTACGACATTCAGAAAAATTAGAAGGCTCCTGTAGTTATCTATCTACAAGGACCATTACCGTATGAATCAGCTAAGGCGATCCATTGCAAATACGATGCGACAATAATCAAGAATGGAAAGGAAATTCCATTACCCTCCGTCGTGAATATTGCAGACATCGGTCGAGTAACACGGAGCGGTCGAATCTTCAACCGAGGAGTTGGAGAACCTAACAAAGAAAAGGAACTTTAGACAGAAGCTCCTGATCCACCATTCGGTCAATCCAGTAATCCCGGCCTTTCGAAAAACAATGATGAGATGCTGAAGCTCATCCAGAGGAGTGAATACAACATTGTTGATCAGCTGTTGCAAACTCCTTCTAAAATCTCTGTGCTATCACTTTTACTCAGTTCCGAAGCCCACAGAGAGGCTCTACATAAAGTCTTAGAGCAGGCCTTTGTAGAACAGGATGTGTCAATTCAACAGTTTGATAGCATTATCTCTAACATCACTTCCTACAACAACTTAAGGTTCAGTGATGAGGATTTGCCAGAGGAGGGCAAACGCCACAACATGGCGCTCAATATCACAGTTAACTACCAGGACGATGCTTTAGCCAGCGTGCTGGTAGACACAGGATCGGCCATCAACGTTATGCCAAAGTCCACTTTAATGCGACTATCATTCAAAGGATCCCCGATGAAGGGCAGTGAGGTTATCGTCAAAGTCTTTGACAGATCTCGAAAAGCAGTTATCGGCGAAGTCGACCTTCCCATAACTATCAGTCCTCACACTTTCCTAATCACTTTCTAGTTCATGGACATCCGGGCAACATACACTTGCTTATTACGAAGACCTTGGATACACCAGGCGGGGCAGTCATTTCAACGCTGAACCAGAAGCTGAAGTTCGTCCAGAACGATCAACTCGTCACTGTCTGTGGAGAACAGGCCTTGATCGTGAGTAACCTGTCATTATCTACTTGTATAGAACCCGATGAGGTTGTTGGAACTCAGTTCCAAGCACTTTCGGTGAGCAATGAGAATCAATCAGAGAAAGGAACCTCTATTTTCTCATACAGAGATGCTCTTAAAGGGATCAAAAATAACAATACGAAAGGATGGGGACAGCTTGTCATTCCTATTGATAATAAAACAAAGAAGGGTCTTGGTTTTTCTGTGACCTGCACCCAGACAGCTGCTAACGGTTAAAGTGTTCACCCCATTCAGAACTTCTTCCACAATGGAGGTTTCCTTCACCCATTGTCTCAAGAAGTACACACTATCAACGAGGAAGATTCCTCCGACACAGATGAGGAGTGGAAGTCCTATCTTAACAAGGATGGTTATATCTCTCAGAAAAAGGTGCCTACGCCATTTTGCTATCCCGCGCAGAGTCCGAGATTTATACCCAGGTCTGATGTCAGAATGATATACGGAGATTTTGATCCGGAAGGATGTCGTGCTCCACCTAATTCATTAGAGGAAGACACTCTAATGAAGGACAACTTTGACCACAAATATTATGGCCCGATGGATGGCCTGCCTATCTGGAAGCCATATCAAGGAAACTCGGGGCAAGAAAATCAGCCGAACATTGAAAATCAGTTGAGCATCATTGAACAGAATACCTGCGTCCCCACCATGTCATGGGATCATTACTCAGGGCATTCAGAAAACGTCCAGCGCGACGATGAATTTGCAAAGTTTGCAGGACTAGAATTCATCAACTATGCTTTTCCTGAGGTCAACGTTATCGAAAGAGATGACTTCTCCAGTTCCAAAGAAGTGTGGGACACCTTGGGACAACCAAGTGGAAAATACGACTTCATGGTCAAGTACACCACTCCTGAGGGCTCTCGTATCAGGCTCGAAGACATCCAGCCGAATGGATGGGGAGATTTACCTGAGGGCACAAATACTATGCAAAATACAACTGAGGAATCCTCCTACAACAACTCTACCTAGGAGACAGATTCCAATGATCCTGCTTCGTCAGAAATCAGTGTCATTTCTGAAGACAAATCAAGGAAGGTACCAGACTTTGTGATTAACCGAGGAGTTCACTGCCAATGGGTTGCTGTCGATGTTCCGAAGATCGTTCATAAGTCAAACTAATTGCCGTCTTTACTTTAACCTTTCACCCTAACCAGGTGAAACAGATGTTTTGATAGGGCTCACTTTCTGTAAATGTCCCTCTTCGCTCTGCCCAAAGCGACAGAGTTTTGTTTTATAGGGCTGTAGTTTCAAGATTCAACTTGTTCATAAATAAAATAACGTCGTTCTGTAATTTTCGCATTAATTGTTGTTTTCTCTTTTTGCTTTTCTTAGAAAATGGAAATCCTAAAAAACAACTCAAACTAAAAAACAAGCAGTTTTCCAAAAGAAAAACACTGCACACACTCTTGCATTCTCTCTATCTCTTATAAAAAACAATCATCACGTGATGCAGATTGCTTGTTTTAAACCCCCATTGAAATGTACGATCCGATGCCTTCTCCCAACTTTGAATTCCCGGTATTTGAGGCTGAAGAAGAAGTTGACGAAGAAATTCCAGAAGAGATCTCCTGACTACTCAGACAAGAGGAAAGGTCCATTGAACCTCACAAAGAGCCGTTGGAAAAGGTCAACTTGGGCTTAGAAGAGGAAAGAAAGTTTGACAAAGCTTCTCAAAGAATTTCCCAATGTATTTGCTTGGTCCTATCAGGACATGCCAGGGTTGGATACCAGCATCGTGGAGCATCATCTACCGTTAAGGTCAAAATGTCCGCCAGTAAAACAAAGGTTGAGACGGACTCACCTGGACATGGCCATCAAAATCAAAGAGGAAGTACAGAAATAGATTGACGCGGGTTTCCTCGCCACATCAAAATATCCTCAATGGTTAGCCAACATCGTACCAGTTCTTAAAAAGGATGGAAAGGTCAGAATGTGTGTCTATTACAGAGATCTAAACAAGGCTAGTCCAAAGGATGACTTTCCTTTACCACACATTGACATGCTGGTAGACAGTACAACAAAGTTCAAAGTTTTGTCCTTCATGGATGGATTCTCGGGCTATTACCAAATCAAAATGGCGCCGAAAGACATGGAGAAAACTTCGTTCATCACCCCATGGGGTACCTTTTGTTACAAGGTAATGCCATTTGGTTTGAAAAATGCCAGGGCAACCTATCTATGGGCCATGACTACTCTGTTTCATGACATGATACACACGGAAATCGACGTATATGTCAATGATATGATTGCAAAATCTAAAACAGAGGAGGAGCATGTGACCCACCTATCAAAACTATTTGAGAGTTTGAGGAGATACAAACTCCGCTTGAATCCCAATAAGTGCACATTTGGTGTCCGTTCAGGGAAACTCTTAGGGTTCATCGTCAGCCAGAAAGGAATTGAGGTTGATCCTGCCAAGGTCAAGGCCATTCAAGAAATGCCTTCTCCAAAAACTAAAAAACAAGTCATAGGATTCCTGGTACGTTTGAATTACATTTCCAGATTCATATTCCTCATGACCGTGACATACGCGCCAATTTTCAAGTTACTCAAAAAGAATCAAGATTGTGTCTGGACAGAAGATTGCCAAACCGCCTTCGACAGTATTAAGGAATACCTGTTGAATCCGCCGATTCTATCACCTCTAGTGGAAGGAAAACCACTGGTCATCTACTTAACAGTCCTAGAGGACTCGATGGGTTGTGTGCTTGGCCAACAAGACAAAACCAAAAGAAAAGAGTCTGCCATCTACTATCTGAGCAAGAACTTCACCGAATGCGAGACTTGGTACACTATGTTTGAGAACACTTGTTGTGCTTTGGCTTGGGCAGCCAAACGTCTCCGTCAGTACATGATTCGCGACACTACTTGTTTAATCTCAGAAATGGATCCAATCAAGTATGTATTTGAAAAACCTGCTCTTACGGGAAGGATTACCCGTTGGAAGATGTTGTTATCAGAATACGACATAGAATACCACGCTCAAAAAGCCGTTAAGGGAAGTATTTTAGCCTATCATTTGGCTCATCAACCGATTGACAATCAGGAATCAATCGGGTTTGACTTCCAAGACGAAGATGTCATCTATTTACAATGAAAGATTACGATGAACCGCTACCCAGTGAAGGGCCAGAACCAGGTTCCCAGTGAGGACTTATCTTTGACGGAGCTGTCAATCATTACGGAGATGGAATTGGGGCAATCATCATAACACCTCAGGGTACCCGCATTCCTTTCACCACCAGCCTTACGTTCAAGTGCACAAACAACGAGGCCGAATACAAAGCTTGTATCATGGGCCTCGAGGAAGCGATCGACTTAAGGATCAAAAACTTGGATGTATATGGTGACTCAGCCCTGGTTATCAATCAGATCAAAGGAGATTGGAACACGTACCAAATAGGACTGATTCCTTACAAAGACTATGCGATAAGGTTGTTATCCTTCTTCAACAGAATCGAGTTTCATCATATCCCTCGTGAGGAGAATCACATGGCTGATGCATTAGCCACCCTCTCTTCTATGATTAGTGTGGGTCAGTGGAACGACTTACCTAAGATCGACATAATGCGCCTAGAACGGCCCGCTTACATCTTCACGTTTGAAGCAGTCATAGACGACAAACCTTGGTATCACGATATCAAATGCTTCCTTCAGAAACAAGAGTATGCACCTGGGGCATCCGGAAAGGACAGAAAGACCCTCAGAAGGTTGGCAGACAGCTTTTTTCTGAGCGGTGATACACTTTATAAGAGAAATTTTGACATGGTCTTGCTCTGATGCATAGACAGACCAGAAGCAGACGTGCTGATGAAAGAAATTCATGAAGGATCCTTTGGCACTCATGCCAACGGACACACAATGGCGAGAAAAATTCTAAGAGCAGGGTACTACTGGTTGACCGTGGAATCTGACTGCTACAAGTACATGAGGAAGTGTCACAAGTGCAAGATATACTCAGACAGAATCCATGTACCGCCAACGCATCTTAAAGTTCTCTCTTCCCCATGGCCTTTTTCCATATGGGGAATCAACATGATTGGCATGATTTAACCCAAGGCTTCAAACGGACATCGGTTCATCCTGGTAGCCATTGACTACTTCACCAAGTGGGTCGAAGCAGCGTCATACACCAATGTAACCCGACAAGTGGTGATCCGATTTGTTAAAGACAATATCATCTGTCATTATGGTGTTCCAAGCCAGATCATTACCGATAATGGATCCAACTTGAATAACAAGATGATGAAAGAGTTGTGCATTAAATTCAAGATCGAACACCATAACTCATCTCCCTACCGACCCAAGATGAACGGGGCGGTAGAAGCGGCTGACAAGAACATCAAGAAGATCGTTCAGAAGATGGTTGTAACCTATAAAGACTAGCACGAGATGCTACCCTTTGCTCTTCACGGTTATCGAACATTCGTCCTCACTTCAACAAGGGTAACCCTTTCTCTCTAGTATATGGCATGGAGGCCGTGCTTCCCATAGAAGTAGAGATCCCATCAATCCGGGTATTGATGGAAGCTAAGCTTACAGAAGCTGAATGGTGTCAAAGTCGACACGACGAACTGAATCTGATCGAAGAAAAGCGAATAACGGCTCTATGCCACGGTCAGTTGTATCAGCAAAGGATGAAGAAGGCGTTTGACATAAAGGTCCGACCTCGCGTCTTCAGGAAAGGAGACCTTGTGCTCAAAAAGATACAATAATTTCTTACTGATTCCCGGGGCAAATGGACTCCGAATTATGACGGCCCCTATGTGGTCAAGAAAGCTTTCTCAGGCGGCGCCTTGAGACTTGCAACCATGGACGGAGAGGAATTTACCTACCCCACGAATGTTGACGTAGTCAAGAAATACTTTGCTTAAACTAAAAAAAAAAGGACGTCTCTGTCGATTGAAAACCCGAAAGGGCGGTCCTGGCAAAAATTAGAGACACAATAAAAAATCATCCAGGTGGATTGGAAACATCACAGTACAATCCAAGCAAAAATTAGGGATAACAGCAAGTAACTATGTCCAACAGAGGCGAGTCCCTCAGCAGCAGTTACGTCATCCATCAAAAAACTCCAATCAGGGTCATTTTCGACGGAAGTTCAGAATGCCCAGAATTCAAAGTTGGTAGAAGGATAGCGGTCGTTATGTTTCAATGTAGCCCTTTTCCCTTAAATTACCATTTTCTAACTTTGTGAATACTCTATGGAATCACGCGTTTGGCTGATTTCCATCCTATCAATAAACTTCGAGCCCTTGTGCTTTTGTTTGCAATTCTTATTTGTTTTAGCTTTATAGAACGACATTTTAACATGATTAACGATTCTTAAAATGTAACAAAAATGAATTTACTTGTTAAAACTTTTTTGCTTTTAAAATAAAGATGGCAATTTCTTTTGACTGTTGAACATCGAAAGAACATCGATCGCCTCTCCGGAAGTAATCGAGCTTCAAAGTGCAGAATCAAAGTACTCCTTCTAAACCAGTACACCTGAACGAAGAATCAATTACGTTAGAGACCATGTTTCATCTGACACCCCCCCGACAGAGTTCTTACCTCCTAAGCCCGCCAGCGGTGTTCCCCGCGGGGACTATTTCTCCTAAGCAAGGCAGAATTGCTATCATGAACCAGTGGTACTTCTCATCTCCCACTATGGCCGAGTATCCAGTCGTGTTCATCTACTAGTCTGTATGTCGCGTCAGTTTTGTCAGCATAAACATACATACATCATGCATTATTTATTTGCATTCATATTGCATCACTATCACTTTAGTCGGTCTTATCCCATAGGGATGAAAGTCCTCTCAATCTAGTTGTCAGTTCTTTCCTCGTAAGGAAATGTGGCGTCTGAACAATCTCTCTCCACCAGTTTATTTCTGGATTAGAATTGGCCCTTGACCACTTTGATAACTTGAACCTCTAAAAGGCCAGAGAACCCTCGACAAATGTCACTCTTCGCCATTGAAGATGATATCTTTGCTTTCCCAGATTAAGGAAAATCCCTAGAGAAAGCCTCTTAATCAGAGATTCGGCAATGCAACCGTTTTTCTCCAAAAAATCTGCTAACTAAAAGGTCATCAACACCTCATAATGGGGTCACATCATATGGCGTTTCTCCGAGAAAAGTATGATGTAATATCCCCAAGCAAAAATAACCTCTCAAGAGACTCGTTTTCCCCAGTAGATTCAACAAATGGCGTCTCCAACAAAGAAGTTTGTACACCTCTACAGCTCAGACGGATGGGTTACCCAACAAGTCTAACGTCAAATCTTTTTCCATCAAATGGCATCTCCCCAGGAAAATTCGGCGAGAAGTTTGAGGAAAACCGCTACGAATAGCATCCCTTGTCAATAAAATTTATTGACAAAAGAAACTTAGACCAATTCCTTGGTAGGAAACCAGGATCGAGGGTAAGTTTATTTCAAAAACTTAGACCAGTTCTTTGGTAGGAAACCAGGATCGAGGGGAAGTTTATATCAGAAACTTAGACCAGTTCCTTGGTAGGAAACCAGGATCGAGGGGAAGTTTACAAAAGAAACTAAGACCAATTCCTTGGTAGGAAACCAGGATCGAGGGGAAGTTTACAAAAGAAACTGAGACCAGTTCCTTGGTAGAAAACCAGGATCGAGGGGTAGTTTATTACAGAAACTTAGACCAGTTCCTTGGTAGAAAACCAGGATCGAGGGGAAGTTTATTTCATCAGAAACTGAGACCAGTTCCTTGGCTGAAGATCAGGATCGAGGGGAAGTTTTTACCTTTTCAAAGCATCATTGCGTAGCAAAAGAAGATGAATGCGTAAGCCACCATTCATAACCACCATCAAAATTTCGGGTATTCCGATATTTAATTATCTTGCACCCCGAATGCCCGAACACCTTCGCCATTCACAACTTCGGGTCCAAGAAGATTAAATAGGAGCATCTGTCATACCCCAAATTTTGACCAATAATATTCCCATCATTGTGCAAATCATCATCACAATATGTATGGACCATTATACCTCATTAGTCTCCCCAAAGATGGGTGAGTATCTACTACAATCAAAATTAGGGTTTCAGGCCCTCTCAAAGCTCTTAGACAAAGGATCATTCAAGGAATGACATGATCTTCAACTTTTCTAACCTCTCAAACACCCACAATGGATCAAGAGGACTCCCACAACAAGAATCAAGCACAATGTTGCAGCATTCCAGGTGGATCAAGCCTCAAGATCGCCAGTGTCACCAAATTAGGGTTTTGGTTGACCAGGGCCTCCAGATGGAAATTTTCATCTGGGCATGAGCCAATGCTTCAAAACATAACCTAAGATGCTCCAAGGGACATCATGAACCCAATCATCAAGTCAATTTTGCCTCAGGGGATGCATTCATAAAAAAATCAGGAATTAGGGTTTCTTGACCTAATTCACCCCTAAGTTGACTTTTGGAACAAAACATGAGCCAAAACCTCAAGACATGATTTGAGGGACTCTAATGCACTATATTGATCCATTTGCAACAATGGATTGATCCAAGAAGCTTGAGCAACAAGTTTCAATTTCATAAGAACCACAATTAGGGTTTTGCAGGAAAAGTCAACTGTGCCTTTGACTTTTGACCCAGGCATGCTCCCAAACCTTGGGACATGATTCAATACACCCTATAATACCTATGAAATCAATCCATCAAGTTTGATTTGGGTCAAGGACTTGATTTCATAGAGGATCGCACAGTTTGGAGTTCATCTGACAAAAAGTCAATTGTGCACAAAAGTCAACTTTGACTTTTTGAGATTTTTCACAATTATGGTTCTTTGACCCTAAAATGATTTTAATGTATGATTGGAATCATCATTCATCAAGATAAATCAAGAAAAGTGGGATAAATTGTAAAAGGGGTAACCATAAAAAACTTAGAAATTTTCTAAGTTATGGAACAAAGTGGCTAGGGTACCAACTTTGGAGGATCATAACTCCTAAACCACAAGGCCATTTTCCCCATTCAAAGCTGGATTTGTAGCTCTCATGGCCCTCTACAAAAGCTTCAAACACAACTCATTCCAATTCCTCATGAATTTTAAGTTATGGAATGATCAAAATCACAAAATGTGAAAATGTCACTTTTTTCCAACACTTAGTGAAATTTTCACTAAGTCAGAATCTGCCTTCACTTTTTTCCAAATGTAGGGGCATTTTTCACTTGGATCCAAAAGTATCAAAACCAAATATGATCAAACAGTTGTTGTATCATATGAGGGCTTTCCGAAATGGCCAAGAACTCCATCAAATTCCACTTGGGCCATGAGATATGACATTGGCAATATGCCTTGCTGAAAACTGTCAAAGCAAAGCAGACTTGTGCATTTTGCTCGATTTGCCAAATTTGTGCAAATGACAAACACACTTATCCATCTAAAAACCTCAAGGGGGGACCAAGGAGGAACCAACTCTGATCCCAAGCCTCCCAAGTCCTTGGAACTAAAAATAGCATGCCAAACCTAGAAATCCCTAAAGAAGGGACAAGATCCAATTTGGTTTTGGAGCATTCAATGGATGTACCAAGGTGGAATGGACTGAGCCATTTCCAACTGAATACAGTCAAGACATATACAAGACCAAGGGAACCAGCAGCATGTGCCCTAACCTCTAGTCAATGGCTAGAGGAATAAGGGAACCAGCAGCCTGTGCCCTAACCTCTAGTCAATGGCTAGAGGAGACTTGGATTCTAATTGATCAACATTGGGCAAACCTCTGGAGCAGTTGCCATTCACTATTTCTTGCAAAACAAACTTGCTCTACTATAAATAGAGCTCATCCATGATCAGTTTGAGTACACAAAAGCCATCAAACAGATGCTTTCCTCTAAATCACCTTCTCACTTCCAAATTTTCCTTCCAAAGCAAGTCACTATCGGGTTTTGAGTTTGAGAGCAATTCCAACCAAACCAATCACACACACACACACACCTCATAAATATCATATAGAAGTGATCCAAACACTCACATAACATCTGGAACAACAAAATCACAAAATCACTAGCCAATTGCTCAAGTTCTTGACAGATTTGCAGTTGGGGTACCATCTCAAGTTCCAGATCATTTCCATTCATTCCAAGCATCCAGACACACTCCATAGCACCTAGGGGAGCTCTCCATATCCTTGGAACCAAGCCGTAACACCTCTAACATAAAACACGATCACCAGCTGCAAGAGGTAAGCATGAGTTGTCCATATCGTGTATGGAATTTCTGAGCCTTAATGCAAATTTTAGGGTTCTTGAGGTTTCTCTTTGATTTCTTATTCCATGTTTAAAATAAATGAAATTAAATACCATAGACATGATCGTGAGGTGAAAACGAGCAAATTGATATGTAGATTGCATGATATAATCAAGTATTCAGTGAGATTGGATAGAAAATGCAAATCTGCAGAAACAGGGGGTGGCATGTGTTGTTGCCATTGTTCTTGGCGCCCTTTTTCCAAATTTGAATATTTGAATTTTTGTGATTTAATTTAATTGATTCAAAAATTAATCTCTCTCCGAGTTTTAATGATTTTGAGTTGATTATTTTTTTTAATAATTCTCAAAAATGTTAAAATATTTTATTTTACCAAAAAATCCCAAAAATATTATGTATTTCATATATTTGGTATATTTGCAAAGAATTAATGTTTTATTTGTTTTTAACTTTTGAAATATTTTTTCCTCCATGATTTTCCAAACTTAATTGATTTCCAATCATTTTGTGGATATAAACATGATTTTTGAAACATTGATCCAAGATCACAATTTGTTTTCACACATGTTTATCAATTTTGATCATTTTAATTGAATTTTTATTCAATTAAAATGTATTTTGAAAACAAATTAGGGTTTTGATTAATTCAACCCTCATCAAACTTTTTTCAAACTCTTTGGGCCTCTAAAAGAGTGTAAGACCCAACCCCTCTTTGAAACCAAAATGATTTGGGCCTCAGTCGTTGTATAAGATTCACGGTGTTTTCAAAGATCTCGGCGCGATCGCCTTTTCAAAAATAATCAACTGGGCTTCTCCTTGAGCTATAAGACCCATCTTTATTCATTTTCAAAAACCTTGGGCCCCTAATAAAGTGTAAGACCCAACCCCTTTATAAATATACCACCTTTTGGGCCTCAGTCATTGTATAAGTCCCACTGTATTTTCAGAAACAATGGCTCGATCGTCACCTTTCTTTTTTTAACAAAATCAACTGGGCCTCTCCTCGAGCTATAAGTCCCAATTCTTTTTCTTAAAACTCTTTGGGCCTCTAATAGAGTGTAAGACCCAATCCCCTTTTAACCAAAACCTTTTTGGGCCTCAGATATTGTATAAGTCCCTCTGCGTTAAAATAAAATCTCGGCGCGATCGCCAGTTCAAAAATCAAATTACCTGGGCCTACCCTCGTGTTATAAGCCCCATTTATTTTCTTTAAATATCATTGGGCCTTTTGAGAGAGTGTAAGATCCATACCTTTGTACAGAAACCTTTTTTGGGCATCAGCCACTTGTATAAGTCCCTGTACAAATTCAAAACAGCAGTGCAATCACTGGCAAAACATTGGGCCTCTCCTTGAGCTGTAAGCCCCAACAATCTTTTCAAAGTACTTTCTCCTTTGATTTTGAATATAATATAGTTATAAAAGTTTTCTTTGTTGAACAACTAACAAAACAGCATGGAAGCTCTACAACCGAGTAAGTGTTTACCCGCTTTCTTTATCCACTTTCATATATATATATATATATATATATATATATATATATATATATATATATATATATATATATATATATATATAACTGTGTTGTGGGGCTTCTCACTGTAAGTTTTCTTTCACAAACTTTTATATACTTGTCAAATATCAACTGTGTAATACTAGTATAGTTATTTACAGTTTTCCCCGGCAATGCACTCAAGGCAAAGCCAGTATCATAATCTGCCGTGGCACGATTACAATTCCTGTCTGACTTGCTCGGTAAACAAACAGGGATGTTATTTTGTACAAGAGGCCCTCCAGCGTCAGATGGATCTAGGATGGATTCAGGATTACCGCGATAGAAGTCAGTATCAGGTGAATATGATTCAAATCTTTGATATTCGCTTGATGAATACCAGCTTGGTGGAGTTACACGCTACACAAGTCCAGCTTGGTTTTCTGACTTCGCATATTTATCAAAATTATACAGTATGCCGTGAGAGCGACCAAGGATGTGCTCTCGTTCAAAGAACTTTGCAACACTTATTGAACCACTGGTAGCTTCCAATCTATATGGATGAAGACACACAACAAGTCAGTGTGGTTAACGAGAACCCTACTCGGCATCAATGTCTGGATGACCGATCTATGGAAATAGACCTAGTAAGGTTACACTGCATTTAAAGCGGGCGTGGCCAGGTGCCACCACACAACTATGAATAATGTAGAGTTTGCTCGGAAGATAATCAATGATGTTACCTCGTGCGAGCAGCCCTTCAAAGTCAGTTGGCTCCCAAGGAGATTCAACCGTGTCCATGTTCAGAATCAATCAACTGGACGCCAGACTATTTCGCTGATCAGATTAAGGATGTTGTAGTCTTTGATCCTGAGAGGACCAAGGATGTTTGTACCATCATCCCTCTACTTGACGGATCGAAGATTCTTAACCAGGAATTGATTGAAGTTACTTACGACAGTCAGAGAAATCCGAAGGCTCCTGTAGTTATTTATCTGCTGGGATCCCTACCGTATGAATCAACTAAGGCTATCCCTTACAAATACAGTGCAACAACAATTGAGAATGGAAAGGAAATTCCATTATCCTCAGTCGTGAATATTGCAGACATCAGTCGAGTAACACAGAGCGATCGAATCTTCAACAAAGGAGTTGGAGAACCTAACAGAGAAAAGGAACTTCAGGCAGTAGCTCCCAATCCACCAGTCCATCAATCTAGTGATCCCGACCTTTCAAAAAACAACGATGAGATGCTGAAGCTCATCCAGAGGAGTGAATATAACATTGTTGATCAGCTGTTACAAACTCCTTCAAAGATCTATGTGTTATCCCTTTTACTCAGTTCTGAAGCCCACAGATAGGCTCTACAGAAAGTCTTAGAGCAGGCCTTTGTGGAACAGGATGTGTCGATAAGGAAATTCGACAGTATCGTCTCTAACATCACTTCCTGCAACAACTTGGGGTTTAGCGATGAGGAATTTCCAGAAGAAGGCAAAAGTCATAACATGGTGCTCAATATTACAGTCAAATGCCAGGACGATGCTTTAGCCAGCGTACTGGTAGACACCGAATTGGCTCTCAACGTTATACCGAAGTCCACTCTAATGCGACTATCATTTAAAGGACCTCCGATGAGAGGCAATGAGGTCGTCGTCAAAGCGTTTGACGGATCCTGAAAAATAGTTATCGGCGAAGTTGACCTTCCCATAACTATCGGTCCTCACACTTTCCAAGTCACTTTCCAGGTCATGGACATTCGAGCAGCATACAACTATTTGTTAGGAAGACCTTGGATACACCAGGCTGGGGCAGTCACTTCGACACTTCACCAGAAGCTGAAGTTCGTCAAGAATGATCAACTCGTCACGGTCTATGGAGAACAAGCCTTGATCGTGAGTAATCTTTCATTATCCACTTGTGTAGAACCTGAGGAGGTTATTGGAACCCAGTTCCAAGCACTTTTGGTGAGTAATAACAATCAATTAGAAAGAGGAACGTCGATTTCCTCATAAAGAGATGCTCTCAAAGTGATCGAGAGTAACAACGCAAAAGGATGGGGACATCTTGTAATTCCTGCTGATAACAAGACAAAGAAAGGTCTTGGTTTTTCTTCAAACTGTGCCCAGACAGCTACTAACGATGAAAATCTTCATCCCATTCAAAACTTCTTCCATAGTGGAGGTTTCCTTCACCCAATGTCTCAAGAAGTACATACCATCAACGAGGGAGATTCCTCCGATACAGATGAAGAGTGGAAGTCCTATCTTAACGAGGACGGTTATATGTCTCAGGGAGAGGTGCCTACGCCATTTTGCTATCCCGCACAGAGTCAGAGATATATACCGAGGTCAGATGTCAAAATGATATACGGAGATTGTGATCCGGAAGGATGCCGTGCTCCACTAAACTCATTAGAGGAGGACACTCTGATGAAATACAACTTTGACCACGACTATTATGGCCCGATGGTTGGCCTGCCTATGTGGCATCCGTACCCAGGAGATTCAGGACAAGAGAATCAGCCCAACGATGCTTATCAGCTTAACATCATCGAAAAGAATACCTGTGTCCCCTCCGAATCATGGGATTAACATTTAGGGCATTTAGAAAATATCCAGCACGACGATGAATTTGCAAAGTTTGCAGGACTAGAATTAATTAACTATGTTTTTCCCGAGGTCAACGTCATTGAAAGGGATGACTCCTCCAGTTCCAAAGAAGTGTGGGACGCCCTGGAACAACCGAGTGGAAAGTACGACTTCATGGTCAAATACACCGCTCCTCAAAGCTCTCGTATCAGGCTCAAAGACATCCAGCCAACTGGATGGGGAGATATACATGAGAGCACAAATACTATGCAAAATACAACTGAGGAATCCTCCTACGACAACTCTTCCTGGGAGACAGATTCCAATGATCCTGCTCCACCAGAAACCAGCGTTATTTCTAAAGACAAATCAAGGAAGGTACCTGACTTTGTGATTCGGCGAGGAGTTCGCCGCCAATAGGTTGCAGTCGATGTTCCGAAGATCGTTCATAAGTCAAAGTAATTGCCGTCTTTATCTTAACCTTTCACCTTGCCCAGGTGAAACAAATGTTTTGATAGGGCCACTTTCTGTAAATATCCCTCTTCGCTTTGCCCAAAGCGACTGTGTTTTGGTTTATAGGGCTGTAGTTTCAAGAATCGACAAAAGTATAAATAAAATAACGTCGTTCTGTAATTTCCGCATTAATTGTTGTTTTCTATTTTTGCTTTTTCAGAAAATGGTAATCCTAAAAACAACTCGAATAATAAAAACAAGCAGTTTTCAGAAAAAAACTGCACACACTCTTGCATTCTCTCTATCTCTTGTAAAAACAAATCATCACGTCATGCAGATTGCTTGTTTTAAACCCCATTGAAACATACGATCCAATGCCTTCTCCCAACTTTGAATTCCCCGTATTTGAGGCTGAAGAAGAAAATGATGAAGAAATTCCAGAGGAGATCTCCCGATTACTCAGATAAGAGGAAAGGTCCATTAAGCCTCACAAAGAGCCGTTGGAAACGGTCAACTTGGGTTCAGAAGAAGAGAGAAAAGAAGTCAAGATTGGGGCACTGCTGTAACGCCCCGGTTTTGTCTTATTTATTTAATCAAGTCGATTTAATTATTTTTGTTTTATATTATTTTATTCTTGACTATTATTTCACAATATATTATTTTTCATCGCTGTTTATGTTTTATCGCGTTTTGAGAGCGTTTGCGAGATATTTGAGTTGAGGGGTAAAATAGTCTTTTTAGGGGTTTAGATATTTTTATATAAATAGAGATTAGAGAGAAATAGAGAGAAAAGAAAAGGAAGAGAAAGAAAAGAGAAGATAGAAAGGAAGAGTAAAGAAAAAGGGAAAAAGAGAAAAATCGACATAATTCCGTTTCGAGCGCGATTTAATCGGGTAAGGGTGCAAAACTCGGTTATAATATGTTTGTGTATGATTATGTATGTGTGTGTTGGATTGTTTGTGGTGTTCTATAGCTTTTCGATTCTAGGTCGGAACGATAGAATCAATGCGTTCGTGGTTGAAATGTGATATAAATGTTGTAGAATACTTGTTACCATGATTGGGTTATGTTCTAATTGTTATGTTTTGGTTTGGAAGTGTTTTGGGGGTTGAAATGTTAGTTGGGAGTGATCTATAGCGCTGCTGGGTTTTTCTGGTTTCGCAGGATCACACTTCGAATGTCCAGCAAAAGGGAAAGCGAACGTTCGCGTGAGGTTCGTACTGCGAACGTTGTGTTGTTTTTCTTTCTTCCACGCTTCACTGGGAGATTCGCACTGCGAAGGGGATAGTGAAGGTTCGCTGTGAGTTCGCACTGCAAAAATGTAGGCTATTTTCTTTCTGCCATGGTTCGCTGGGGCATTCGCACTGCGAATGAGGAAATCGAAGGACTCGCTAGGAGCTTCGCATTGCGAACATGACAGCTTTTCTAAATTGTTTTAATTATAATTGTTGGGTCGTAAGATGGTTTGAGGCGCGATTTGATGCGTTGTAGAGCTAATGAAA
Source organism: Lathyrus tuberosus (assembly GCA_022829125.1). Classification (NCBI taxonomy): domain Eukaryota; kingdom Viridiplantae; phylum Streptophyta; class Magnoliopsida; order Fabales; family Fabaceae; genus Lathyrus; species Lathyrus tuberosus. The sequence continues at coordinate 1,184,850 of JALAZF010000497.1, forward strand.
TGTTCTTTCTTATTAGAATGGTTTTGAGATTGTGGGCCGATTTAATTATGTCGGGAATTGGAATAGTATCGTTTTTCTGACTTTTACCGTCTTAACTGTGTGTAATTGATGTGTATCCTGCAATGTGCTATTGAAATATATGTTGTATCACTTGTGTGATGTTATATGATGTGAATGCATGTGATGACCTGTTGTGATGATGGTTTGTGGCCTAAGGGCAAGTAAATGCAATGTGTTGTGTTTGATTATATATGCATGATTATGGATGTGTATATGTGTGCATTTGAATGTCATGAGTCATTATATGCCAAGCATCATGATATGCATTCTTGAGATGTCGTGTGCCCTAGTGGGTGTGAGTGACGAATTGATTCCAGAGGGAATCTGCTATAACATCGTGTGCCTTATACAAAGAGGTGTGAGCGATGATTATGGACGATCGTGGGCCTTATACAAAGAGGTGTGAGCGATCGGGTCGTGTGCCTTATACAAAGAGGTGTGAGCGATCCAGAAATGTCGTGTGCCTTATACAAAGAGGTGTGAACGACGGGGAACATCGTTTGCCCGACGGGGAGTTACACTAAGTAAAAAGCGATGGTTCCAATAGTTCCTGAGTGAACTAGTGTTGAGATTGACGGATGGATGGTACCGTATTTGCATAGAGTCGTTGTGTCGGTCTCGTTGCATTTGCATAAATCATGAATGTATTGATTTTGTGTGGAATTGTGAATGGAATTGATGAGTTAATATATATATATATATATATATATATATATATATATATATGTTGTTGATAAAATGCATTTATTTGATTATATATGCCTTGGTGATGGATATATGATGATATGCAATGTGTCGTTTTGCGTTTGAATTCTGGTATAAGTTGTGGTGAGAATTTTACATGTGTATTTTGGTGTTATTTTATAATTGTATGCAATTATATTATGATTGTGTTTCTCACCCTTCTGTTGTGGTTTGTTGCTCTATGAGGCAATTGCAGATTAGTAGTCTTGGAGGCTTTTGTGAAGATTAGTTCTCCATTCTTTTGTCGGTCTTGGTGTCTGCTCTGATGCGTAGCACGGGAGTCGGGGAGCGATTATGTTATATATGTATACCTTTAATAGATTTATTTTGTATTACCTTTGTATGTATATTTTGATGTTATAAAACAATTTATTTTGTAAAACAAGTCAGTTATGGATCTTTCCGCTTTATTCCATAATTGAACTTTCCTTTTATATGGAAAAAGTTTCTCTTTGATGTTATCCCAGGTTGTGTTATGTATCAAATAATTGAGCAGGGTTTGTGTTTTTCTTTCTTTAACTGTGGCATCCTTGATTCTGTCTGAAAAAATAAATTTTTTGTTACTCTGATTTATTTATGTATTATTTATTCGCGATGGGAATTGAGGTGTTAGATTAGTGGTATCAGAGTAGGTTGGTCCGTCCGGCCAAGTTGTTGAGTCAGTTGGTGTGACAGTTAAATATTGTCATTGTTGTTTGTCCCTTAGTATGTGATATGTGTGTGAAACATTGTCAGTGCTTTCTGGTTTTCTAATCCTTTGTTTTCAGGATTGAGAATGAGATAAGTGGGGGAGAAGCTGGTACTTCTCCAAGTTGCTTCAGGTGTGGAGCGTTGGCTCAGTGTGTTGTGAATTGCAAGATTGTAAGTGCTCTTTGGACAGTGTGGTTCCCGGTTTCAGAGGGGATGCGGAGGTAAGGTTTATGTTGACTAAGGATTAGTGCCTTAGGTAGTTTTGTGCACAAGATGCAAGAAATGCTATTATAGTTTGGTAAAGACGGTTTATGCCCCGTCATGATGGTCGGCTGTCTATTGACAAATTGAGGAACTGATCACCCTTAATCTCTTGTTGATAGTAGACAGAATTATGTTGGATGGAATAGACGTGTCTTTCCGGCTTGATAGTGTGTGCAATGAATTGTTTGGAATTAAGAAAGTGCTTACGGATTGTTTTGTTAAATCGATGAAGACTCTAATACCGGAAGATGAAATGGATTAGAGGTTTTGGTATGTTGGTCCAGTTGGGAAGTCATTGAGAGAAAACGATTGGGTATCGTTAATGGTTGTTCTTAGAGAGTAGAGTGTGAACTCAAATTGGACGAAGGTGAGGATTTGAGGTTTGGATCTGCTAAGTAAGTAGAAGAACTTTTAGGAAGTGAAACTCAGATGTTGTCTTGTTTGTGATGATAGTGTTCTGGAAATTGGCAGAAAGGCCATAGTGATGGGCCGTCAGTTGTGCATGGTTTTCAGATGTGTTTCTGGATGGAATTTGGATGTTAGTGTTAGAATTATTCAGATTCAAAGAGCGGTTGGAAGATTTACTGGGAAGGAGAATTGTGAGGCCAAGTGTGTTGTCTTCTTGGAGAGCTCCAGTATTGTTAGTAACAAAAAGGATGGATGAATGAATGGAATAACAAGCATGATGTGTATAATGGTATTGAGACTATGGGAAGCAAGACTTAGAGTTCTGGTGAGGTTTGAAGTCTTTGGAGTTTTAAGGCACTAATGGAAATTGTGAGGAAACCCTTGTGGGTGGATGTAACATTGCGTTTGAGAGTTCTTTTTGGTTGGTTATTGATACAGGTTGGGATTTGTGGAATTGGACGGTCAGGAGAAGAAATTATGTATGGATTACTGACAATTGAATAAGGTAACGATTGAGAATAAGTGTCCACTTTTGGGAATAGATGATTGGAATGGTTTGGTTGAGTTTGAGTGAAATTACAATTGTTTGGAACGTTTGATAAGGATAGTGAATTTTGTGAGTTGAGGCTTTAATCTATTTAATGGGACTGGTTAGGTTTGTTATCATCGGATTAGGCTATTATTTACTCGGTTAAGCTTGTATGTGAGTAACCAGTTACCTAGGGGAAAGTTTTATAAAAGCTTTAAGAATTTATATCTTTTGGAATTTGGTTGGGCATTACAATGCACAGTGATATTGTTCGGTGTTAGTAAGGTGTCTGGAATGTTTGTGGAGTGGATGAATCGTATCTTCCATATTTAATTGGATAAGTTCATAGTGGTTTTGATTGAGGATATTCGGATTTGTTATGAACTCAGAGGGAGAACAAGTGGAAAGTTTGAGAATTGAATTGCAAGTGTGGAAAAGAAAGGAATTTTTATGCTAAGTTATTCAAGTGAGAAGATGGGTTGAAAAAGGTTAGTTTTCTTGGATATGTTATTTCAGATGAGAGTATGGTTATGGATCCGTCGAAAGTAGATGCAGTTCTACAATGAGAGGCTCCGAAGTTGGTTGAGGAGATTAGAATCTTTTTGGACTTTAGTTGGTTATTACCGGAGGTTATGGAAGGCTTTTCCAAGTTAGTGTTTTCGTTACTTCGATTGACTTGCAAAAGGTAAATTGCTTGTTTGGGATGTTCGTTGTAAGGAAAGTTTTAGAGAGCTGAAGTAGACGTTGTCTACGGCTCCAATTTTGATTCTGTGTGATCCTGATAAATCGTTTGTGAGGTATTGTCATGTGTCTTTGATGAGTTTAGTCGTGTGTTAATGCAAGAGGGTAAAGTCGTGGATTATGCTTTACGACAATTGAGGATTCATAAGAGGATTTATACTATTCAAGATTTGGAATTGGTTGCGGTTGTATTGTGTTGGAAACTTTGGAGGTATTATTTTTATGGTTCTAGGTTCGAAGTGTTTAGTAATCACAAGAGTTTAGAGTACTTGTTTGGTCTGAAGGAATAGAGTATGAGACAACGAGGATGGTTAGAATTCGTGACGAGTTATGAATTTGGCTTGGATTATCCTTCGGGAAAAGGTAAGGTGGTGCCTGAAGAGTTAAGTCGAAAGTTTTTATACATGTCTGTTTTGATGGTCAGAGAATTATAGTTGGTTGAGCAGTTCAGAGACTTGTGTCTGGTGTGTGATATAACACAGTAGAGTGTGAGGTTGGGTATATTAAAAGTGAATAGTGATTTTTGGTGAATATGAGAAAGAGTTGGACTTTGGACGTGAGATTGGTAGTTTTGATGGTTACGAGTAATCAGAGTGCGCAGCAGAAGCGTGATGTGGCACAATTCGTATATGCGTGTGCGACTTGTAAGAGTTCTTAGGTTGAACATTGGAAACATGTAGGAGTGATGAGACCATTGGACGTTTCAGAATGGAAGTATTAGGTGAAAGGTTTAAATATTATTCATGGGCTACTATGTGGATGGATGTTTTGGTTGTATGGTCGTTTGGGGAATCGTAGCATTGTTGTAATATTGTTGTGTGATAAGGAGTTTGGTATTGTGGTTATGTAGAGGATGTTGGAACGATGTTGGGTCGTGGAACTTTATGTTCTTGTTGTGTTTCGGTTCAAGAGTGAACCTGTGTGTGTTCGTAACTTGGGTATTCCTTGAGTCGTGAGTTGGTCGTCAAGTGCATTGTATGGGCTTTGCATCTTGTCGTTGTAGTTATCGTCGTGTCGTGTCCGGAGTTGTTCGTCTCAGTATATTTTCGAGGACGAAAATGTCTAAGTGGGGGAGAATTGTAACGCCCCGGTTTTGTCTTATTTATTTAATCGAGTAGATTTAATTATTTTTGTTTTATATTATTTTATTCTTGACTTTTATTTGACAATATATTATTTTTCATCGCTATTTATGTTTTATCGCGTTTTGAGAGCGTTTGCGAGATATTTGAGTTGAGGGGTAAAATAGTCTTTTTAGGGGTTTAGATATTTTTATATAAATAGAGATTAGAGAGAAATAGAGAGAAAAGAAAAGCAAGAGAAAGAAAAGAGAAGATAGAAAGGAAGAGGAAAGAAAAAGGGAGAAAGAGCAAAATCGACATAACTCCGTTTCGAGCGCAATTTAATCGGGTAAGGGTGCGAAACTCGGTTATAATATGTTTGTGTATGATTATGTATGTGTGTGTTGGATTGTTTGTGGTGTTCCATAGCTTTTCGATTCTAGGTCGGAACGATAGAATCGATGCGTTCGCGGTTGAAATGTGATATAAATGTTGTAGAATACTTGTTACCATGATTGGGTTATGTTCTGATTGTTATGTTTTGGTTTGGAAGTGTTTTGGGGGTTGAAATGTTGGTTGGGAGTGATCTATAGCACTGCTGGGTTTTTCTGGTTTCGCAGGTTCGCACTGCGAATGGCCAGCGAAGGGGAAATAGAACGTTCGCGTGAGGTTTGCACTGCGAACCTTGTGTTGTTTTTCTTTCTGCCACAGTTAGCTGGGGGATTCGCACTGCGAAGGGGACAACGAAGGTTCGCTGGGAGTTCTCACTACGAAACTATAGGCTATTTTCTTTCTGCCATGGTTCACTGGGGCATTCGCACTGCGAATGAGGAAAGTGAAGGACTCGCTAGGAGCTTCGCATTGCGAACATGACAGCTTTTCTAAATTGTTTTCTTTATAACTGTTGGGTCGTAAGTCAGTTTGAGGCGCGGTTTGATGCGTTGTAGAGCTAATGAAATGTTCTTTCTTATTAGAATGGCTTTGAGATTATAGGCCGATTTCATTATGTCAAGAATTGGAATAGTGTCATTTTTCTGACTTTTACCGTGTTAACTATGTGTAATTGATGTGTATCATGCAATGTGCTATTGATATATATGTTGTATGACTTGTGTGATGTTATATGATGTGAATGCATGTGATGACCTGTTGTGATGATGGTTTGCGGCCTAAGGGCAAGTAAATGAAATGTGTTGTGTTTGATTATATATGCATGATTATGGATGTGTATATATGTGCATTTGAATGTCATGAGTCATTGTACGCCAAGCATCATGATATGCATTCTTGAGATGTCGTGTGTCCTAGTGGGTGAGAGCGACGAATCGATTCCAGAGGGAATCCGCTATAACATCGTGTGCCTTATACAAAGAGGTGTGAGCGATGATTATGGACGATTGTGTGCCTTATACAAAGAGGTGTGAGCGATCGGGTCATGTGCCTTATACAAAGAGGTGTGAGCGATCCAGAAACGTCGTGTGCCTTATACAAAGAGGGGTGAGCGTCGAGGAACATCGTTTTCCCGACGGGGAGTTACACTAAGTAACAAGCGATGGTTCCAATAGTTCCTGAGTGAACTAGTGTTGAGATTGACAGATGGATGGTACCGCATTTGCATAGAGTCGTTGTGTCGGTCTCTTTGCATTTGCATAAATCATGAATGGATTGATTTTGTGTGGAATTGTGAATGGAATTGATGAGTTGACATATATATATGTTGTTGATAAAATGCATTTATTTGATTATATATGCCTTGGTGATGGATATGTGATGATATGCATTGTGTTGTTTTGCGTTTGAATTCTGGTATAAGTTGTGGTGAGAATATTACATGTGTATTTTGGTGTTATTATATAATTGTATGCAATTATATTATGATTGTGTTTCTCACCCTTCTGCTGTGGTTTGTTGCTCTATGAGGCAATTGCAGATTAGTAGTCTTGGAGGCTTTTGTGAAGATTAGTTCTTCATTCTTTTGTCGGTCTTGGTGTCTGCTCTGATACGTAGCACGGGAGTCGGGGAACAATCATGTTGTATATGCATACCTTTAATAGATTTATTTTGTATTACCTTTGTATGTATATTTTGATGTTATAAAACAATTTATTTTGTAAAACAAGTCAGCTATGGATCTTTCCGCTTTATTCCATAATTGAACTTTCCTTTTATATGGAAAAAGTTTCTCTTTGATGTTATCCCAGTTTGTGTTATCTATCAAATAATTGAGCAGGGTTTGTGTTTTTCTTTCTTTAACTGTGGCATCCTTGATTCTGTTGGAAAAAATAAATTTTTAGTTACTCTGATTTATTTATGTATTATTTATTCGCGATGGGAATTGGGGTGTTACAACTGCTCAGTCCGACTGTCAAAGAAAGTTTAACAAAGCTTCTCAAAGAGTTTCCCGATGTATTCGCTTGGTCCTACCAGGACATGCCAGGGTTGGATACCAGTATCGTGGAACATCATCTACCGTTAAGATCAGAATGTCCGCCGGTAAAACAGAGGTTGAGAAGAACTCACCCAGACATGGCTGTCAAAATTAAAGAAGAAGTACAAAAACAGATTGACGCAGGTTTCCTCGCCACAGCAGAATATCCTCAATGGTTAGCCAACATCGTACCAGTTCCGAAAAAGGACAGAAAGGTCAGAATGTGTGTGGATTACAGAGATCTAAACAAGGCTAGTCCAAAAGACAACTTTCCTTTACCACACATTGACATGTTGGTTGACAGTACAACAAAGTTCAAAGTCTTCTCCTTCATGGATGGATTCTCGGGCTATAATCATGTAAAAATGGCGCCAAAAGACATGCAGAAAGCTTCGTTCATTACCCCATGGGGCACTTTTTGTTACAAGGTAATGTCGTTCGGGTTAAAGAACGTCGGGGCAACCTATCAAAGGGCCATGACAACTCTTTTTCATGACATGATACACAAGGAAATCGAGGTATATGTCGATGACATGATTGCAAAATCTAAAACAGAAGAAGAGCATGTGACCCACCTGTCAAAACTATTTGAGCGGTTGAGGAAGTATAAACTCCGATTGAATCCCAACAAGTGCACCTTCGTTGTTCGTTCAGGGAAACTCTTAGGGTTCATCGTCAGCTAAAAAGGAATTGAGGTTGATCCTGACAAGGTCAAGGCCATTCAAGAAATGCCTTCTCCGAGGACTGAAAAACAAGTCAGGGGATTCCTAGGACGTTTGAATTACATTTCTAGATTTATATTCCTTATGACCGCAACATACGCGCCAATCTTCAAATTACTCAAAAAGAATCAGGACTCCGTTTGGACAGAAGACTGCCAAACCGCCTTTGACAGTATCAAGGAATACCTGTTGAAACCACCGATTCTATCACCTCCTATGGAAGGAAGACCACTAATCATCTACTTAACAGTCTTGGAAGACTCAATGGGTTGTGTACTAGGCCAACGAGACGAAACAAAAAGGAAAGAGTCTGCCATTTACTATTTGAGCAAGAAGTTCACCGACTGCGAGACTCAGTACACTATGCTCGAGAAAACTTGATGTGTTCTAGCTTGGGCAGCCAAACGTCCTCGCCAGTACATGATTTGTCACACTACTTGGTTAATCCCCGAAATGGATCCGATCAAGTATGTCTTCAAAAAGCCTGCTCTCACAGGGAGAATTTCCCGTTGGCAGATGTTGTTATCAGAATACGACATCGAGTACCACGCTTAGAAAGCCATCAAAGGAAATGTTTTAGCCGATCATTTAGCTCATCAACCGATTAACGATCAGGAATCAATCGGGTTCGACTTCCCAGACGAAGATATCATGTATCTAAAAATGAGAGACTGCGATGAACCGCTACCCAGTAAAGGGCCAGAACCAGGTTCCTAATGGGGACTTATCTTTGACGGAGCTGTCAATAATTATGGAAATGGAATTGGGGCAATCATCATAACACCTCAGGGTACCCACAGTCCTTTCACCGCCCGACTAACATTCAAGTGTACAAACAACGAGGCCGAATACGAAGCTTGTATCATGGATCTCGAAGAAGCCATTGACTTAAGGATCAAAAACTTGGATGTTTATGGCGACTCAGCCCTGGTCATCAATCAGATCAAAGGAGATTGGAACACATACCAATCAGGATTGATTCCTTACAAAGATTACACAAAAAGGTTGTTACTATTCTTCAACAGAATCGAGTTTCATCATATCCCTCGTGAAGAGGATCACATGGCTGATGCATTAGCCACTCTCTCTTCCTTGATTAGTGTAGGTCAATGGAATAACATACCTAAGATTGACATAATGCACCTTGAAAGGCCCGCTAACATCTTCGCAATTGAAGCAGTCATAGACGGCAAACCTTGGTATTACGATATCAAATGCTTCCTTCAGAAACAAGAGTACCCACCTAGGTCATTAAGAAAAGACAGGAGAACCCTCAAAAGGTTGGCAGGAAACTTCTTCCTGAGCGGTGATACACTCTATAAGAGAAACTTTGATATGGTCTTGCTCCGATGTGTAGACAGACCAGATGCAGACATGTTGATAAAAGAAATTCACGAAGGATCCTTTGGCACTCATGCCAATGGACACACAATGGCGAGAAAAATTCAGAGAGCAGGGTACTATTGGCTAACCATGGAATCCGATTGCTACAAGTATATGAGGAGGTGTCACAAGTGTCAGATATACACTGACAAAATCCATGTACCGCCAACGCATCTCAAAGTTCTCTCTTCTCCATGGCCTTTTTCTATATGGGGAATCAACATGATTGGTATGATCGAACCCAAGGCTTCAAACGGACATCAGTTCATCCTAGTAGCCATTGATTACTTTACTAAGTGGGTTGAAGTAGCTTCATACGCTAATGTAACTCGACAAGTGGTGGTCCGATTTATCAAAAATAATATTATCTTTCGCTATGATGTTCTGAGCCAGATCATTACTGATAATGGATCTAACTTGAACAACAAGATGATGAGGGAGTTATGCGTTGAGTTCAAGATCGAATACCATAACTCATCTCCCTACCGACCTAAGATGAACGGAGCGGTAGAAGCGGCTAACAAGAACATCAAGAAGATCGTTCAAAAGATGGTTGTAACATACAAGGATTGGCACGAGATGCTACCCTTTGCTCTTCACGGTTATCGCACATCTGTCCGCACTTCAACAGGGGCAACCCTTTTCTCTCTAGTATATGGCATGGAAGTAGTACTTCCCAAGAAGTAGAGATCCCATCAATCCGGGTATTGATGGAAGCTAAGCTAACAGAGGCTGAATGGTGTCCAAGTTGACACGACGAACTGAATCTGATCGAAGAAAAGCGAATAGCGGCACTATGCCATGGTCAGTTGTATCAACAAAGAATGAAGAAAGCCTTCGACAAAAAGGTTCGACCTCGCGTCTTCAGGAAAGGAGACCTTGTGCTCAAGAAGATACAATCATTCCTCACTGATTCCCGGGGCAAGTGGACTCCGAATTATGACGGCCCCTATGTGGTCAAGAAAGCCTTCTCAGGCGGCGCCTTGAGACTCACAACCATGGATGTAGAGGAATTTACCTACCCAACAAGTGTTGATGTAGTCAAGAAATACTTCACCTAAACAAAAAAAAAAAAGAAGAAAAAAAAAAGGAAAAAAAAACGTCTCGGTGGATTGAAAACCCGAAAGGGCGATTAGGAAAAAATTAGAGACTCAAGCAAAAAATCATCCTGGTGGATTGGAAATCTCAAAGTACAATCCAGGCAAAAGTTAGGGATAATGGCAAGTAACTATGTCCAACAAAGGGGCAAGTCCCTCAACAGCAGTTACACCATCCATGAAAAACCCCAGTCAAGGTCATCTTCGACGGAAGCTCATGATATCTAGAATTCAAAGTTGGTAGAAGGATAACGGTCTTTATGTTTTAATGTAGCCCCTTTTCCCTTAAATTACCATTTTCTAACTTTGTAAGTACTCCATGGAATCACGCGCTTGGCTGATTTCCATCCTATCAATAAAATTTGAGCCCTTGTGCTTTTGTTTGCAATTCTTATTTGTTTTAGCTTTACAGAACGACGTTTTAACATGATTAACGATTATTGAAATAAAACAAAAATGAATTTTACTTGTCAAACTTTTTCTGCTTTTAAAATAAAGGTGGTAATTTCTTTTGACTGTTGAACATTGAAAGAACATCGATCGCTTCTCCAGAAGTAGTCGAGCTTCAAAGTGCAGAATCAAAGTACTCCTTCTAAACCTGTACACCTGAATGAAGGATCGGCTGTGTCAGAGACCGTGTTTCCTCTGACACCCCCGGCAGAGTTCTCATCTCCTAAGCCCGACCAACGGTGTTCCCCACAGGGACCATCTCTCTCCTAAGCAAGGTAGAATTGCTATCTTGGACTAGTGATACTTTTCATCCCCAGCAGTGGCCGAGTATCCAGTCGTGTTCATCTACTAGTTTGTATGTCGCGTCAGTTTTGTCAGCATAAAGATACATACGTCATGCATTATTTATTCATACTCATATTCATATTGCATCACTATCACTCTGGTCAGTCTTGTCCCCAAGTGATAAAAGTCCTCTCAATGGAGTTGTCAGTTCTGTCCTCGTCAGGAGGTGGTGCATCTGAACAATCTCTCCTCCAGTTTACTTTTGGATGGAAACCGGTCCTTGACCACTTTGATAACTTAAATCTCTGAAAGGAAAGAAAACCTTCGACCAACGTCACTCTTCGCTATTGAAGATGATGTCTTCACTTTCTCGAACTAAGGAAAATCCCCGGGGAAGACCTCCAAATTTAGATTACATCACATGGCATTTCTCCGAGAAGATCCCGGGAAATGTATGATGTAATATCCCCAAACAAAAAACAGTCTCTCAAGAGACTCATTTTCCCTAGTAGAGTCAACAAATGGCATCTCCAACAAAGAAGTTTGTACACCTCTACAACTCAGACAGATGGGTCCCCCGGCAAGTCCGACATCAAAATTTTTTCCATCAAATGGCATCTCTCCAGGAAAATTCAGCGAGAAGTTTGAGGAAAAGCCGCTACGAATGGAGTCCCTTATCAATAGGGTTTATTGACAAAAGAAAATGAGACTAGTTCCTTGGTAGGAAAGCAGGATCGAGGGGAAGTTTATTTCGGAAACTTAGACCAGTTTCTTGGTAGGAAACCAGGATCGAGGGGAAGTTTACACCAGAAACTGAGACCAGTTCCTTGGTAGGAAACCAGGATCGAGGGGAAGTTTTACCTTTTCTAAGTATCAACGCTTAGCAAAAGAATATGGATGCGCAAACTGCCATTCCTAACCACCATCAAAATTTCGGGTATTCCGATATTTAATCATCTTGCACCCCGAATGCCCGAATACCTTCGCCGTTCACACCTTCGGGTCCAAGAAGATTAAATAGGGGCATCTGTCATACCCCAAATTTTGACCACTAAGATTTCCCATCACTGTGAAAATCATTATCACAATATGGATGAACCATCATACCTCATTAGTCTCCCCAAAGATGGGTGAGCATCCACTACAATCAAACTTAGGGTTTTGAGCCCTCTCAGACCCCTTAGACAAAGGATCAATCAAGGAATGTCATGATCTTCAACTTGTATAACCTCTCAAACATCCACAATGGATCAAGAGGGCTCCCACATCATGAATCAAGCACAAGGTTGCAGCATCCCAAGTGGATTAAGCCTCAAGATCGCCAGTGTCACCAAATTAGGGTTTTGGTCGACCAGGGCCTCCAGATGGAATTTTTCCTCTGGGAATGAGCCAATGCTTCAAATCACAACCCAAGATACTCCAAGGGACCTCTTGGACCCAATCATCAAGTCAATTTAGCCTCAGGGGAAGCATTCATCAAAAATTAGGAATTAGGGTTTCTTGACCTAATTCACCCCTAAGTTGACTTTTGGGACAAAACATGACCCAAGACCTCAATACATGATTTGAGGGTCTCTAATAAACTATATTTATCTATTTGCAACAATGGATTGATCCAAGAAGCTTGGTGCACAAGTTTCAATTTCATCAGGATCACAATTAGGGTTTTAAGGGAAAAGTCAACTGAACCTTTGACTTTTGACTCAGGCATGCTCCCAAACCTTGGGACATGATTCAATATGCCCTATAACACCCATGTAACATGTCCATTAAGTTTGATTTAGTTCAAGGATTTGATTTCATGGAGTATCGCACAGTTTAGAATTTATCTGGTAAAAAGTAAACTGTGCACAAAGTCATAGTTTGACTTTTTGAGATTTTCCACAATTATGGTTCCTTGACCCTAAAATGATGTTAATGTGTGATTTGAATCAACATTCATCAAGAAAAATCAAAGAAAGTGGGGTAACTTGTAAAAGTGGTAACCATAAAAACTTAGAATTTTTCTAAGTTATGGAACAAAGTGGCTAGGGTACCAACTACCAAGGATCATAACTTGAGATCCAAGCAACCATTTGGGCTGATCCAAAGATGGATTTGTAGCTCTCATGGAATACTTTAAAAGTGTCAACTACACCTCATTCCAATTCATCATGGATTTTGAGTTACGGTTGGATCAAAATGGTTGAAAACATGAAATGTCACTTTTTCAAACACTTAGTGAAATTTTCACTAAGTCAGAATCTATTTCACTTTTTTCAAAATGTAGGGGCATTTTTCACTTGGATCCAAAAAGTTTCAAAACAAACTATGATCACACATGTGTTGTATCATATGAGGGCTTTCCAAAATGTCCAAGAACCCCATGAAATTCCATTTGAGCTAAGAGTTACGACAGTGGCAATATGCCTTGCTGCAACTGTCATAACAAGGCAGATTTTTGTATTTTTCTTGATTTGAGCAATTTGTGCAAATGAAAAACAAGTTTATCCATCTGAACACCTCAGGGGGAGATCAAGGAGGGACAAACACTGATCCATAAGCCTCCCAAGTCTTTGGAACTAAAAGTAGCATGCCAAACCTAAAAATGCCTAAAAAGGGGACAAGACTCCAATTTTGTTTTGGAGCATTCAATGGATGTACCAAGGTGGCATGAACTGAGCCATTTCCAACTGAATGAGTCAAGGATAAGCTTTGAACCAAATAACCATAGGCCTATGCTCTAACCTCTAGTCAATGGCTAAAGGAGACTTGAGATTCCAAAATGCTCCAATTGGCCAAAGGTCTGCAGCAGCCTCCATTCACTATTGCTTGCAAAACAAGCTTGCTCTACTATAAATAGAGCTCATTTGTGCTCAGTTTGAGTACACCAAAGCACTACAACACTTGCTTTCCTCAAAATCTCTTTCTCTTGGGAAAAATGCCTTCTTTAGCAAGGTAACTCTGAGTTTTTGAGTTAGAGAGCATTTCCATCACAGCTCATGATCGAAACACATCCAATATGTCATATCTAAGCTGTCCAAACTCTCACAAGTGACCTGTAACCCCAAAATCTCAAAGTCCCTTCTCAAAACCTCAAAATAGGACGTTTTTGCATTATTCAAGCCATGTCTTGATTCAGTCACTTTCAAAACCAGATAAAGCCTCATACACACTCCAAATATCATCCTTGAATTGTCCCAAATGCTATTTTGGTCACTTTTGCCCCTTTTACAAGAAAGGGCCAGTTTCCATTCCTGAGGTTTCTAGCTGATTCCAATTATCCTAAAAGCTTCTAAGGGATCATTTGAGAGTGTCCAAAGCATCAAATTGTTTCTGGAACAAAGCACTTGACAAATTGCCCAAAAGGCTCCTAAAGAGGTAAGCATCACAACTTGAACTCTTTGAAATATGCATTGCTTTGAAGTCCATTGATCATACACATCTCATACATGTTATATATGTTGTGTTTGGACCAATTCATCATGTAATTCATGCCTGCAACAAGAGGTAGCACAGAAAATGCAAATTATGGCCTATTTCAAAACCACTATCGGATTTTGAGGAGGATTTATTTTCTGAAAAAACCACCACCACCATTGGATTCCTTGTGAAATTCTAGGCAGGATAAACCTAAATTTTGTCCCAATCCATGGAGAAATGAGAAAGTTACAAGATTCACGTTTTTGGCCAAAACTTTGCCTTGCCTTGCCTTGGCCAGGCCAAAAACACACCATGCCTTATATACTTCTAGGGTGGTTTTGATACACAGATGTATCACCACCCCAGTGGTAGGAGGCGCACACTGCACACAAGAGGTCTGGGGTTCGAATCCCCCTCGCCCCAGACCCCTTTTTAATGTTTTTTCCATTTTCTATTATTTTTCTTATTATTTTTAATGATTTGAAAAATTAATAACTCCCTAAATTTTAATTATTTTTTATTGGTTCTTTTTACAAAAAATCACAAAAATGTTGAAGTATTTTATTCCACAAAAAAATCAAATTTATATTATTTATTTAATATAGTTGGTATTTTTATGAATAAATTCTTTTTTAATTGTTTTTAAACATTTTAAAAGTGAATATTCATCTTGAAAAATCAAAACCAAATGAGTTTTAATTCATCTTGTGATTAAAACCTCATTTTCCAAACCTTAACCAAAAATCAAAAGTTGTTTATTCAAGCTTATTTGGTGTTTTATCATTTTTTATTGATTTTCTTTAAGAATTTACTTTTATAAATGATGAAATTAGGGTTTTGATTGATTCCACCCTCATCAATCATTTTCAAACTCTTTGGGCCTCTTGAGGGAGTGTAAGTTACATCCTTTCATAAAATGAAAACCATTTTGGGCCTCAGTGTATTGTATAAGTCCCAATACCGTCAAAAGGTTCAGCACGATCGTCGCCTTTTTAACAAAAGTCTTTGGACCTCTCCTTGAGTTGTAAGTCCCATATCTTGTACAAAAAATAAATCTTTGGGCCTCTAATAGAGTGTAAGACCCAACCCCTTCTACATAAAAACTCTTTGGGCCTCATATATTGTATAAGTCCCTCTGTACAGTTTTCAAAATAACGGTGCGATCATCGTTAAAACTTGGGCCTCTCCTTGAGCTGTAAGCCACAACAATATTTTCAAAGCACTTTCTCCTTTGATTTTGAATTCAAATATATGTTGTTATCAAAGCTTTCTTTAATTTCTTTGTTGAACGACTAACAAAATAGCATGGAAGCTCTACAACGGGTAAGTGTTTATCCACTTTCATTTACCGCTTTCATATGTATATCACTGTATTATGGGGCTGTTTCACTGTAAGTCTTCTTTCACATCCTTTTATATACTTCTCACATACCCACTATGTAATACTATTTTAGTTATTTAGAGTTTTCCCCGGCCACTACGTCTAGAACTAGGTAAAGCCTTGTTGGTCACTCTTAAATACAAACAAAAGTAGATCCCCCATAGGATTCCAGATACAATCTTCCCTTCTCTTGGGGTTAAACAATATGGAACATAGAGAAAGGCAGTATTCTCGGTGAACCTTTTCTCAGACTATCACCCTTAGAAATTGTCAAAGAAACTCTAACTTCCCAAAGATGATCTTTTCTCCGTGAATGGCATCTCTTGAGTTTCTTCCAAATTATCGAACTTTCCTGGAATGATCTCTTCTCTGTGAATTGCATTTCTTGAACTTCTCTTGGTTTGGGAACCCACAGGCTTCCTAAAAGCATCCCCGCCTCCTCTTGGGCATTGTACAAGGATCCTTCGGCTTCTTAGAAGTTCTCATGCCTTCTCTTGGGCTTAATACAAGGACCCTGACGACCTCTTAAAGGTATAAGACAAAACTTTGTCATCCTTTGCTAGAGCAGTCTTTCTAGCGTCAAAACTCCGGCCATTCTAGGATTGATACTCATCCCTTAATGCTCGTGCCTCCTCTTGGGCATCATACAAAAGATAAAACTCTAGACTAAGACAGTCTAAAGCCTCTTGAGTCTCAAAGACATTCTCAAGTTCCTTTCGAACATAGGAAGAAACACCGATCACTCTGAAACCCGGTCTCTCTCATGAGAGTTCCCCACCCTTGGGTCTGCCTATAGATCTAATCCTCAGCAGTAAGACAACCTCCTCTTGGGCTTTGTACAAATGATTCTCCCTAGCGGAGCTAACCATTTCAGACTCTCTTGTTGAGTATAAAAGATTCTCTTGTTGAGTCAACTTTTAGCCTCCATCTTGGGCTTTGTACAAGACATATAAAACACTCTCTTGTTGAGTATAAAAAAGACTCTCTTGTTGAGTCAATCTCCTTTTAGCCTCAATATCGGGCTTTGTACGAGACATCAAATCACTCTCTTGTTGAGTATAAAAGACTCTCTTGTTGAGTCAATCAACCTTCAGACTCTCTTGTTGAGTTAATCACCTGTTCAAGACTCTCTTGTTGAGTTAATCACCTGTTCAAGACTCTCTTGTTGAGTAAACTCTTTTAGCCTCTGTCTTAGGCTTTGTATAAGACACATACAAGCGTTCACTTGTTGAGTCAAACTCAGTTCAGCCTCCATATTGGGCTTTATACAAGATACATTCTCCCATAACGGAGTCAAAAATCTGTTTTAGCCTCAATCTTGGGCTTTGTACAAGACATAAAGAACTTTTTCCTCGAAAAAGTCAAACTCCTAGCCTCCTCTTAGGCTTTGTATAAAGAAATCCCCGGTTGAGTCAACCTTTTAGCATCAAATTTGTGCTTTGCTCACAGCATATAAACATCAACAATCCCTCTTTAGAGATGACAAATTCTCTCTCAGTTAAAACCCTTTAGCTTCATATCTTGGGCTTTAAAGAAGATACAAATAACCCTTCAGCTTCATATCTTGGGCTTTGAACAAGATACCTATCATTTTTAGCTTCAATCTTGGGCTTTGAACAAGACACCAAAACACCTTTTCCTCCAATAGAATAGGATGTTTCGTTAAACGGGAATATGTAGGCATAAGATTGCGAAATCTTAGCGAGCATATTGTCGCTCCCGGGATTTTCATCCAGGTACAAACGCGAGAGTGGCGCGGAAAACAAATTCGTCAGCCGTGTAAATTTATCCCAAGAGGGGGAAAGGGAACACCGCATAAACCTGATGAAGAGGGAAAGAAATGGTCATCGCAACCATAGCCTGGGTTCGGGATTCGGTTACGCGAGGGGAAGGTGCTAGCACCCCACGCGTCCATCGTACTCGATGGGATCCACGCTTGTTGTCTAATCTAAGGGTGAGTTATCCTAAAATCCATGGCTATACTGACACGAGGAAGGGGAAAACAAAGACAGACTCGGTAGGACGTCGACTTCCTAGGCCTACGTACTCCCTTTGTGCAATGGTAAATTCAAAGTCAACGTAGTTCGGACCAAGTTCTTTTTGTGTTTTTTATGAGCGACGTTAAGTCCGCGTCCGACAGTTAGGGTCGATGCTTGTTTGCGACTCAGACGGAAAGTAACGTGCCCTTTTTGAAAATAGCCTTTAGTTTGACAATCCCGAAGGACAAAAAGGTTTGAAGTTTGTTTGTATTTTTTTAAGACAGAAGTGACTTGAGTTAGTTCATAACTTGCATTGCACCAAAGTCTAGGGCACAGGGACGAATACTTAACGAATCGTCCCAAGACAGGACGCTCGCTAAGCACTCTAGAAAGATGAGAGGAAGCCCCTTATTTCTCATTCCCCACGCTTAAGGCTCGTGCGCAATACACTTTATCCTTATTAAGTGTGTTCAAGAAGTTTTGAGATGAGAAGAGAGAAGACACAAAGGAAACTCTAAAGGGAAACTAAGAGTCCTAATGTTATCATGCATGGGTGACCTACGGTTAGTGAGGTTTGACGACAACCTAAACCTAAAGAAAAGAAAATATGAGAGACAGAAAGAGTGAGAGTGGGCATGGATAACTATCCACACCCTCAAATAACTTACCTCAGCCCCTGCATAGAAGGTTAGTGCAAACGGACATAAGTGACAATAAACCAAATGAAACTCAACCAAGACAGAAACCAAAGAGAAATGATTATAAACCAAGTGAAATTCAACCAAGACTGAATGAGGATGACCTAAACATGGATTATGAAGTCAAAGAAGCAATCCCAAATGATGGCACAAGTGCCTTCTCAAACAAATAATCAGACATAGTCAAGGATGTGCACACAAGAAGATCTCAAACAATGAGCAATCACATAACTAGTAAAACATCTTATAAAATTCCCAAATTAATTATCAACATTTCTCGACCAGAAACAAACAACATATCAAAAACTCATGCCAAAATTCACAAGATAGGTCACCCAAACAATTATGCAAAGTTCAGACAAGAAACATGGTTCAATATGCTAAAGAAAAGGCCTAAAATGCAACATGAAATGATTTTAAAAATGAGAGAAAAATATTTTAATGCAATTCGATGTGTTGGTGAAACAGTGCAAAAAGAATGAGTTCAAAAGGTTTTATGAATGATGAGAAATAAAATAAACAAGTTAAAGTATGCATGTAAGGAATAAATTCAAAAGAAAATAAACCAAATAATTAATTCAGATGATGAAAATAAAATAAAACATAAAACATAAAATTTGGGAAAATTTTATAAAATTATAAATATGATTCATGAATTTTTTTGAGATTTTTTAATGCAATTATCTATTTTAAAAAATTAAAAATGAATTAATGCCAATTAAATAAAATAAAATGAATTGAAAACAAGTGGGAGGTATGAACAGCAAGCCAGACACGTTAAAAATGAGAATGCGCTGAAAGGAGGGTGTGGAATTAGCGAGCCCAAAACAAACAAATCCACCAGCGAAGTCAATAAAGAGCATGGAATGCAGTCAACATTTCAATTCAATATCCACCACTAGATCAATCATGCGCATCACAATAGGTCAACATATCAGCACAGTCATCAAGATTAAAGGCCATGATTCACACGCACACCACAATGAAATGAACACGCACACACTAAACTGATCAGTACACCATGGAATCACACGTGAGCAGCACGTGATTTCATTAATTTGTTGGCACATTGTCAGCCACATGATCATATCAACGTCCAAGATTAAATCAAATGTTTAAAAAGTAATTAAAACGAGAGGTCAGGATATGATGCACACGATAGTAACCATGGGACGCCACACACATAACTAAATAAAATTAAAACAAAGTTCAAAAAACGTGGCATTACGTGGACCGTTGGATCAACAAAATGAAGGGCTGGGATTTCATCTTCCCCATTCAAACCCTAATCTCGCCGGAACCCTCACGAGCCGCCGGAGCTAGGGTTCCGACCACCACTTCCGGCCACCTGCAACTAAAAACTCACCAGAAAACGCAAACAAATACACCTTCTTGACCAGAATTTCACCAGGATCTCAAATATCACATCAAAAATTGCAAATGATCAACACACAAAGAGATTCGAACAAAACAAAGTATGGGTCCAAAACTTAAATCTCACCATATGCACATAATACACGTCTAAAATCAAAACAAATTATATCAGGGTTATCAGCAACAATCACACATCATTATGCATGTCAAAAAACTGAGTTTTAAGATCATGAAAAATACCACCAACCTGAGATCACGCCACCTATTCCCTTGCTATTAGCTTCAAGTGATGATTGTTTTGTGCTCTATGGATCCTCAGGACTCAGATAGTGAAAGAAGTTTTGGAAAAGCTCTTCTGGATTGTGAGATTCGATGAAAAGAAAGCTTAGGGTCAAAACTTGATTCTCCTCCAAAATAACGTGTATTCTCCTTCTAACCCTAGCATGAGTTTGCTTAAATAGACTAGGTTAATCCACTGATCAACATTTGGGCCTTGGTAATTCCCCACTTGATGAGTTTTGGGTGATTTTGGAAAATTACATAATGTGAAATACACCCTCCTCCATGCATGCATATCCAAACCCTTGATGATGGATCACTTATTTAACAATTGCTAATCACACCTGAATTTGATTTGGGCCTTGAGATGTATTGGTTCATGAGTTTTCAATAATTTGGCAATTTTGCATAATGAAAAATAAGTAATGAATAAGTCATGAAATTTCTGGGTTCAAAGGCCCAAAATGATCCTTAAGGAGTGTTCTTTGATGTTAGAATGTCACATGAAGCAATGGAATCAATTATAGGTCACTATGTCCCAAAATGCAAATGGAACCATGAGAAAACCCTAAAAAACCACTTTGCCTTCTTTTGATCATAACTTGAGTTTCACAAATGATATGGAGACCCACTAGTACTTGTTGGAAAGGGGAGAAAAAGGTCTTCAACTTTCATGTTTGAGGAAAATTCATTTGAAGCTTTCTTGATGATGAGAAGTCAAGTTGAATGTAGTGTAAGGACTTGCCCAAAAAGGAAACTTTCAAATTATAGGTCATTTCCATATTTAGCAACTTTTGTACCAACCCTTGATTCTTGATAAATGGTATGAAACTTGACTCCTGAAGACCATATGAGGATGTGAGACCTTGAAAACCTTGAAGAGAAACTCAAAATTTCATAGTTGACTTCCCCTCTCACTATTGACTTTTCCCCAATTCTCCTGATTCCCAATCCATTAGCCAGTTGAACTTCTCATGAACCAAACTGATGGACAGTCTTCCATTCCTAGATATTTAGGGACCCAAGGAATACCATGGAATCAAGTCTTGCCCAAAAAATCAGAAATAAACTGACTTTATAGCAAACCCTAATTTTGGTATCCTCAGTCTAGGAGGAAATAACACAGTCTCCAAATCCAAATTCCTCTGAATATGATGTGTATCCTCTCCAACAAAGATAAGATATACCATTTGGTGATGATAAAAACCCAAGAAACTTGCCCATTGGAGGAATAAACCCAAGAATCTCAAAACCCTAGTTTCTGCACTGGTTAGGAGAGAGTGATCCACTTGAACCCTCTTGCTTGACCCTTTGAAGTACATCTTCTCCTCTTGAACTTGCCTTAGGCACCTTGACCCCATGCTAAGAACCAATGATATGCACACATGATAATGGTGAGAATAACGAGATGGAGCGTACTGAAAAATAAGGAATATGACCTCAACCATACCCTAAAAAATAAGACGAATACGACCTCAATCGCACCCACAAAGGAAATACGAATACGACCTCAACCGCATCCACAAAAAACGAATACAACCTCAATTGTACCCTCAAAGGGAGACTGACCTCAATCACTCCACCCACAAAGAAAATACGAATACGACCTCAATCGTACCCACAAAACGAATACAACCTCAATTGTACCCTCAAAGGGAGACTGACCTCAATCACTCCACCCACAAAGAAAATATGAATACGACCTCAATCGCACCCACAAAATGAATACAACCTCAATTGCACCCGCAAAGGAAGATTGACCTCAATCACTCTACCCACAAAGAAAATATGAATACGACCTCAATCGTACGCACAAAACGAATACAACCTCAATTGTACCCTCAATCACTCTACCCACAAAGAAAATATGAATACGACCTCAATCGCACCCACAAAACGAATACAACCTCAATTGTATCCGCAAAGGATAACCAACATAAAGTAGACTTCGCTGTGAAACAAAACTTCTGATTTAGACCACCCTACTGAGAAAGGGAAATTGGCAAACAAAATATGTCAGGCGAGAACTGACTACCAGGCGAGAACTGGATTTCACAAAAGAGAAAGGCCAAACAAAGGCAAACTTCTAACGGACTCACGATCCACAGATAAGATGACTCCGCTGGGGAAAGGAGAAGTCTAAATAAAAGATTCTGCCAGGGAGCACAAGTATGAGGAAAGCATCCCTCCAAAATCTCCTG
This sequence comes from Lathyrus tuberosus, assembly GCA_022829125.1. NCBI lineage: Eukaryota > Viridiplantae > Streptophyta > Magnoliopsida > Fabales > Fabaceae > Lathyrus > Lathyrus tuberosus. The sequence continues at coordinate 1,207,026 of JALAZF010000497.1, forward strand.
AGTTATGCCATCTCTGCTAGGAAAGAGAACTGGCAAGGAAAGCATTAAACCTGGCTTATGCTTCGAATGCAAATGTTTGAATTTTGCCGTAATGCTCCACACAAAGTGGAAATGCTACGCGTTTTGAGGATGCAATGCCAATGCTTATGATATGCAAAAGGGGTCACTCCAGCAAAATAAATGCATGGAGAGAAAAGACCAATTCAGTTGGGGATGACAAAAATAAATTTTCCTCTGAATCCAGGAACTCTGCTGAGAAGGGTCATATTGATCGACTCTTCAGATCAACAACTTCTGCTGGGGATGAAATCCCGAAAGAACTACCGGGGGCCACACCTGTCTTTCACCGAAGGTAACATCCAAAACCTGAGATTTCTCCTCTGCTGGGGGAGTTGAGAATGAACGCCAATAACGGAATCGGAAGTCTGTCACTAAAGATTGCTAATATCCAATTGGGCTCAGAACCTGCTGGGGGATGCCAGCCCCTAATACCATCCTGCTTGGGGAAAACAGTCCATAATACCATCCTGCTTGGGGATACTGCTGAACTTAGCCTGCTGGTGGGGAGAATGACTTTACTCCCACCTTGCTAGGGATTAGAATATGACATTGTCGGCGAAAGCACGCTTCCTGACTGGATGGGGGAAGTGAAAACCTTGATTCTGTGCGGAGATAACGTCTTGATTCAGAGAAAATACTTTCCAGGTCTCCTGCTGGGGAAGGTCTGCTCTGCTGAGGAAAGTGCAATCTCAATGCTGGGGAAAGCAAACTGCTGGGAAATACAATCCTGTTTCCCTGCAAGTCAAATAACAACAAAAGAATATGCCACAACCTGACTATCACCGTTAATGCCTAAGTAATTTCTACTGCTTTTCGTTATGCTCCGCAAAGCTCAAAGTTTTATATGCAATGTTTATCAAAAATATCGGACGTTTTTTGCAAACAAAACAGTAAAAGTAAAACAAACAACGGAAAGCTCTTTGAGTGAAATGAATATTTTATTGAGAAAAGTGGCCTGTAAATAGGCATTTACAATAGGAAGCAATTCCTAAAAAGAGGTAAATGCGCAAAAGCAAAAAGAAAATACACATGTCGGCAATGTGGGAACAGATATCCACCATGATTCGACTCAGCTATGACCCATATGTCTTGCTTATCCACAAATGTCTTGACCTTTGAAGAGACTAACTGTACTGATTCCTTTCTTTCAGAATTTCCAGGTATTGAAAGTGCTCACAGATCGAACGCAGACCATAGCCTTTCGCTTATAGATCCCTAACTTTTGCCTGGATCGCCCTTTTCGGGTTTTCAATCCATCGGGATACCCATTTTTGCCAAAGTCGCCTTTTCAGGTTTTCAACTTTGCGGGTTGACATGTTTCTTTTTACATTTTATCCCTAACTTTTGTCCAAACCTTTTCCTTTTTATGGTTCGCCGGGATGCCCCTTTTTTGTCTGGACTTTCTTTTTATGTCCAGTGGGTCTCTTTTATGCGAAGTATTTTTTTGACTACGTCTGCGTTCACAGGGGATGTAAAATCTTCGCCATCCATAGTTGAAAGTAGTAAGGCTCCACCAGAAAAAACCTTTCTCACTACATATGGCCCCTCGTAGTTTGGAGTCCATTTTCCCCTGTGATCTGTCTGAGGAGGAAGGATCCTTTTCAAAACCAATTCATCTGTCTGAAAACTCCGAGGACGCACTTTCTGGTCAAAGGCGTGCTTCATCCTGCTCTGATACAACCGACCATGTGCGATGGCAGCCAATCTCTTTTCTTCAATAAGGTTTAACTGATCCAATATGGAACGCACCCACTCAGCTTCATCAAGCTTCACATCTGCCAGAATTCTCAAAGACGGAATCTCGACTTCTAAGGGTAAAACTGCTTCCATACCATACACCAATGAGAAAGGGGTTGCCCCAGTTGACGTACGCACTGAAGTACGGTAACCATGTAGGGCATAAGGTAGCATCTCATGCAAGTCTTTATATGTTACCACCATTTTCTGCACAATCTTCTTGATATTCTTATTTGCTGCCTCAACAGCCCCATTCATCTTCGGACGATATGGAGAGGAATTATGATGCTCGATCTTAAAACTCTGACATAGTTCCTTCATCATCTTGTTGTTCAAATTCGAGCCATTATCAGTAATGATTCTCTCCGGGACCCCATAACGACAGATGATATCCTTCTTTATAAACCGGGCTACCACTTGCTTGGTGCCGTTGGCGTACGAGGCTGCTTCCACCCACTTTGTGAAATAGTCAATGGCAACCAAAATGAAACGATGCCCATTGGAAGCAGTGGGCTCAATCTTTCCAATCATATATATGCCCCACATTGCAAAAGGCCAAGGAGATGACAACACATTTAGAGGCGTAGGCGGTACATGCATCTTATCTGCATAAATCTGGCATTTATGGCACTTTTGGGCGTACTTGAAACAATCAGACTCCATAGTCATCCAGTAATATCCTGCCCTCAACAACTTTCTAGCCATGGCGTGTCCACTATAATGAGTACCAAAAGAGCCCTCGTGAACTTCCTCCATCAACAAACCTGCCTCGTGTTCATCAACACAACGTAGCAAGACCATATCGAAGTTCCTCTTATATAACACATCATCCTTGTTCAGAAAGAAGTTTCCTGCCAACCTCCTTAGAGTCTTCTTATCCTTGGTGGAGGCACCCTCTGGATACTCCTGTCTCTTCAGGAAAACCTTAATATCATAACACCACGGTTTGCCATCAGACACATCTTCAATTGCAAACACAAAAGTTGGTATGTCCAGACGCATGATTCCAATCGAAGGTGGTTCATTCCAACGGTTCACCTTATACATAGATGCTAATGTCACTAACGCATCGGCCATCTGATTCTCAGCTCGGGGCACATGATGAAAATCCACCCTGTCAAAGAAAGGTAACAACCTTCTGGCATAGTTGTTGTAAGGCACCAAATTTGCCTGACGAGTCTCCCATTCTCCTGTAATCTGATTAAATACCAACGCGGAATCACCATAGACATCGAGGTTCTTAATTCTCAAATCAATTGCTTCTTCTAACCCCATGATGCATGCTTCATACTCCGCCTCGTTGTTGGTACACACGAATGCTAACCGGGCAGTGAAAGGTATATGAGAACCCTTTGGGGTTGTAATGATTGCCCCAATTCCATTACCATATGAGTTGACAGCCCCATCAAAAATCATCTTCCATTGAGACCCAATCTCAGGTCCTTCATCAGGCAGAGGCTCTTCACAATCTTTCATTTTTAGAAACATAACATGCTCGTCTGGAAACTCAAACTTCATTGGCTGATAATCCTCGACCGGCTGTTCAACAAGGTATTCTGACATAACACTTCCCTTAATGGCCTTTTGGGAAACATACTGAATATCGTATTCTATCAAAACCATCTGCAACGGGTTATCCTTCCAGAAAGTGCCTACTTCTCAAATACGTACTTAATCGGATCCTTCTTCGAAATCAACAAGGTTGTGTGGTTTAACATATACTGCGTCAGGCGCTTTTGCCCAAGCGAGCGCACAACATGTCTTTTCCAACATAGAGTATCTTGATTTGCAATCAGTGAACTTCTTACTCAGGTAGTAAATGGCGTGCTCTTTCCTGCCTGTCTCGTCGTGTTGACCGAGCACACAACCCATCGAATTCTCAAGAACCGTAAGGTACATAATCAACGGTCTCCCAGACACCGGTGGCATAAGGACTGGAGGTTCCTGCAAATACGTGTTTATCCTTTCAAACGCCTCTCGACAATTTTCATTCCACCTGACCTCTTGATCCTTTCTTAACAACTTGAAAATTGGTTCACACGTGGCTGTCAGATGAGAGATGAACCTAGCAATGTAATTCAACCTCCCCAAGAAACCACGAACCTCGTTCTCTGTTCTTGGCTCAGGCATCTCATGTATAGCTCTTATTTTTGCAGGATCAACCTCGATACCTCTTTCACTAACAATGAATCCCAGCAATTTACCAGACCTCACACCGAAAGTGCACTTGTTCGGATTCAATCTCAATCTGAACTTCCTCAACCTTTCAAACAACTTCTGGAGGTTTACCAAGTGTTCTTCCTCTGTCTGTGACTTCGCAATCATGTCATCAACATAGACTTCAATCTCCTTGTGAATCATATCATGAAAGAGAGTCACCATTGCCCGCTGATAGGTTGCCCCAGCATTCTTCAATCCAAAGGGCATTACCTTGTAGCAAAATGTTCCCCACGGTGTTATGAACATAGTCTTCTCCATGTCCTCTGGGGCCATTTTGATTTAGTTATACCCAGAGAAGACATCCATGAAGGAAAACACAGAATATTGAGCAGTATTGTCTACTAACACGTCAATGTGGGGGAGCGGGAAATCATCCTTCGGGCTCGCCCTGTTCAAATCTCGGTAATCAACACACATCCTGACCTTCCCATCCTTCTTAGGTACAGGTATGATATTAGCAACCCACGGAGGATAATTTGTCACAGCAAGAAATCCGGCGTCCAACTGTTTCTGAACTTCTTCTTTGATCTTGATAGCCATATCTGGTTTCGTCCTTCTCAGTTTCTGCTTGACTGGAGTACAGCCCTCTTTAAGCGGCAACCGGTGTGAAACAATGTCAGTGTCAAGCTCGGGCATGTCTTGGTAAGACCAGACGAAGATATCCACATACTCTCGAAGTAACTCAAACAATCTTCTCCTAACAGTGTCTTCCAAAGCAGCCCCAATCCTTACTTCTCGTTTAACATCCTCGGTTCCCAGATTAATAGTCTCAACTTCCTCCTGATGAGGTAGAATAACCCTTTCCTCTTGTTTCAGTAACCTGGCTAATTCTTCTGGTAAGTCACAGTCTTCGTCAGTCTCTTCTTCGGCTTGATAGATAGGATTGTCGAAGTCATATCGAGCCATAGCTAAGTCATGAGGGGTGGAATCTGAACAAAGGAACCTGCATGACGGATGTTTTATGTTTATTATGAGTGCAACAAACAAGAAAACACATTGCCATTTTGATGTGGGTTAATGCAAAAAGTAAAAACAGAAAAACAGGGATCAAAATATTTGAATGAAAAAAACGTCCTTTATTGATGATAAAAAATAGCGAATAAAACATCCAAGCCCTACAAATAAATATCACTACGTCTTGGGCAGAACGTAGGATTCAACATAACAGGAAACAAAAGTAAATTACTCCGGGCGCGTCACTTGGATGACTTTCTCGGAAGACCAGTTGCCTAAACTCTGACCAGGGGTGCAGGGACGGATCCATTCATCCATGTCACAGTAACTATCCCCCTCATCCTCAATAGCATTGACTCTGTCGAAGAAAACACCGGCACTGGTGAAACGGACTGGACCATAGAACTTGGGAGGCTCTTCAGGATGCCTAGGTGGCTTGTAACCCAGTCCATGAGTATCTTGCATTCTTTGAACGTCAATGACACTGCCCCCACTTCTGAGAACCACCAGCTTCAACTATAGCGCGCGCCTCTTTGAAAGAGGACATTGGAACCTCTGGTTGTCTGATAACTTCAGGTTGGGCAACCACCTCTGGCTGACTGACTGCCTTTGGGGGTTCCTCGGGAATTTTCACAGCTTCAGAGGCTTGGCACAAAGTTTCCTGTACTTCACCATCTACCTCTATATACTTGAAGGTCGATAGGTGACTCACCATGATATCTTCTTCACCACAAACAGTCACAACATGGCCATCCACCATATACTTCAACTTCTGGTGCAGCGTAGATGTTACTGCCCCAGCACCATGGATCCAAGGGCGACCCACCTTGATTGGCAGAACTAACTCTCCAAAAACGACCTCTTGGAGCCATCAAAAGCACGTACCACCAAGTCACTTGGTGTACAAATTAACCCACGAGTATCCAACTTCATCAAAGCCTTCTTCGGAAGCACTTTCAAAGACGATCTAGTATCAACTAACACATGTGACATCAAGGAACCACGACATTCCACTGAAATATGCAGAGCGTTGTTGTGATTCCTCCCAGCTGGAGTCAGATCTAAATCGGTGAAACCTAAGCCATTACCAGCATTCACATGAGCCACAACCCCTTCTAACTGGTTGACAGATATTTCCTGCGGTACATAAGCCATGTTCAGAACCTTCAGTAATGCATTTCAGTGTGCCTCAGAGCACAATAGTAAGGATAGGATGGAAATCTTCGATGGAGTTTGGTGAAGTTGATCAACAATCTTGTAATCACTTTTCCTTATCAACCTCATAAACTCTTCTACGTCTTCTGAGAAAGTATCCCTAGCCTGCTTTGTCATAGAATTATTAGCTTCCTACCTCTGTACGGACTCATCCATCATCTGTTTACCTTTGTCTTGTCTTGAACTGCCAACTTGATCCTCGGACAGAATAAAGACTCTACCACTCCTAGTGATAGCCCCTGCTTCAACAAGGTTTTCAACCCCTGTATTCACAGCTGATGTCTCTTCCAATTCTTGTTTCTTGCCATTAACAAACACCTCGGCCCCATAGTTCCATGGGATGGCCTTGGTACTCTCATACGGGATTGGTCCAGGAACAGTGATAGTGACCGACGCTGGTCTCGCCGGCGCTGATATAGTTATTGTCTTGAATGGAATTGTTATCGTGGCAACATTAATCTCTCTGTCAGTAACTTTACTCTGCTTACAACCCCTGTCAAACTGTAATATCCCTTCATTGATCATTTTCTGAATACCTGCTTTCAATAAATCACAACCGCCTGGCTGCGACACACATCCTACACAACCTTCATCACAGCCGGGAAATACCCCTCCCTTCAACAGTTTGTCCTTCACCACACGCAAAGGAGTTTAAACCTCGTTCACATCTGAAATCAAACTCAAGTCTTCACAGTCTTTAATAATAGCATTGACCCTTGGCTCACCGTGATTCAGCATCGGGTTCTGATTCACATTTGGAACATCATTGGAGAAATTGATGGCTTTGGAATCCACTAAATCTTGAACCTGATGCTTAAAAGCTTTACAGTTCTCAATATGATGTCCGGATGCCCCAGAATGAAACTCACAGTGGGCGTTGGCGTCATAGCTGGGAGGTGGATTACCAGTGGGTGGAGCCAAGGTTCTCTTCTGAATTAACTGGAGCTTTAGCAAGTGCTGAAATAATTGAGAATAGGGAAGAGGTGGAGTGTCAAAATGCCTATCACGCCTAGTTAGAGGCTGCTATCGGCGAGGAGCCTGATTTTGTTGTTGAGACACTGCTGGCTGCTGGGGTGCTGCTAGGATGGTTACAGAAGCCACCTGTTGATTGAAGTTCTGGTGAGGTCCTTCTCTACCACGATATGATGACACAGAGTTTGTATCTCCCTCCCTCTTCTTGTAACCACTGGCATAAGGCTTCTTACTTCCTCCAGATGAGGACCCATCACCGCCTGATATTTTTCCCGCCTTAATTCCGCTTTCCACCATCTCTCCTACTAAGATCAAGTCAGCAAACTTTCCAGTCATACACAGTACCAGCTTTTCATAGTAATGACCCTGCAAGGTGGCCATAAACATAGTTATCATTTCACGTTCCAACATGGGAGGCTGAAGCCTTGCTGCCAGTTCACCCCACCTCTGGGCGTACTCCTTGAAACTCTCAATGTTCTTCTGTGACAAATTCTGCAGCTGTGTTCTGTTCAGAGCCATGTCAGTGTTATACTGATAGTGTTTGATAAATGCCCATTCCAGATCTCTCCAACTACGTACATCTTTCCTTTCTAGTTGCATGTACCACTCCAGGGATGCCCCAGATAGGCTATCCTGGAAGCAATGCATCATCAGCTTCTCATTCTTCGCATGCGCAGCCATTTTACTTGCATATGCCCTCACGTGGGTCCTTGGGCAAGTCATACCATTATACTTCTCAAAAGTAGGAGTCTGAAACTTGTGCGGGATAACCACGCCTGGAACCAACCCCAAATCCTCTAGAGCCATACCCCAAGCATCCTGATTCACAAAACCTCTTAGTTGTTCCTCAATCAACCGGAACCTCTGATCATTGTCAATCTGGGGACCAGCATCCCCACCTGGCACAGAAAATGCATCTTCCTGAAGATCATTATACTGACGGCCATGAATTGCGCCAGCACCGTTACCTTCTCCCACTACAGTGGGAACCACAACATCTCCTCCTCCCGGAGGAATCACAACACCAGCAACAGGAATACCTCCGCCCGGAGGGCCATTCTAAACATTATTACCAGTAACACCAGTATGAAGTCCTCCATGAAGGACACCCTCTTCATCAATTCTCGCAATCAGTGGCTGAACGAGAGTCCTTAACTGCTCTTGGCCTTGCGCAGCCCCTTGCATCAAATCCATGAATTGGTTCATGCGAGTCCGCATCTCAGTCATCTCATTTTGTAGCTGATCCATGAGTCTCTTCTAATTTTGTCTGGTAGAATACCGATGAATGTGCTGATCTGCAATCCTGAGATTGGAACAAGATAAGAATACCGGAGATAAACACCTGTTATGCACAATGATTATGCAAAATGATTATGAATATGCAAATGCAAATGAACATGTTTGAATATTCGCAGGGCGATCCACCCCCTTGATTCCAGTTTAACAACAAGATAGAATGGAACTTCTACTCATATATTAAGAAAACCAGAGGAAAACCAAATATCAACAATCACAAATCCAAGATAACAAGTCTGAACACAATAATCATAGATCCCAACCAACAAGTCTGGCGGTGGTCCGAATAATGAAAGAAAATAGAAAACTACGGCATGTCATCAAAGTCTACAAGTGTCAATCCCCCCCATCCATTATGCTTCTTGCTCCAGTCTTGAATTTCTTTGAACAGCTTTTTGGTGTTGGGATGCTTCGGTCTCTGAATTAGCTCTTGAATGAGAACGTCTCTCCTATGCATGATCCCTTCCAAGTATCGGCAATGTAACTCCCAAGCGTCTTCTCCAGAAACACCATCCATACTAGGTCCCTCATTTCTAGATCTCTTCACTTCAGCTTGGATCTTCAGTTCCTCTATGGAGGCTATGGCTTCATTGAGTCAACCCTCGACTGCTTGTCTCTGGAATACCCCTGATAGGATCTCAGCGTCTTTCTTCTTGAGTTACGACTTCAATTGATCAATCTGAGCTAGATAACCGTCTTCTTTTTGCTTATTCTCACCCATTGCAGTTTCTCGGTGAGCATTGAACCTGTGAATTTTTAACAAAGCCTTGTCCAACTCTTCCTTCTTAGACTCGAGAACCTTACTGATACCGTCTAGAGCTTGTTTCATCCTTTGTCTGGATGCGACCTTGTCAGCTAGCTCCTTTTCTGCCTCAGTGATAAGCTCTGTCTTCAACTCGGCGATATGAACAGCTTCACCCCGCTCATGCTTCAACTGATAAATCTCTCTTTGTAGCTCACTGTTTTCTTCTTGCAGCTTTTCCTTTTCAACCCACAACTTGTTAAACTTCTCTATCTCAATTGTGGTAGGAGGCTCAATCAGCAAGGGGTAAGATGGTGGTTCTACCGGGAAGGGAAGAAGCTCCTCTTCTGCTCTCTTCTTAATCCACTCTTTATAGGAAGGGAAAGCCCGGTTGTTACATTTCCCGAATGAAGTTTTTCCCCTCTTGGTCACCTGCTTCCAAGCATTCACAATCTTCCTTATCATCTCTTGATCCCCAGTACCATTGAAGAATAAGGACTCTCTGACATCTCGCTCTTCAGGTGGACCTTTCAAAGGATAACCAAACTGCCTGATAACAAGGGAAGGATTATAGTTAATTCCACCTCTTCTCCCTATCAAGGGTACATTAGGGAATTCTCCGCACTTGCAAATAATCTCTATTCCTAGCAAGTCACGGTTGAACCAGACAACGTTGTCAGCAGTCAAGCCCATTAACCTCTTTGACCACTTCAGAGAATCTTTCGTATCAACGAAGGCGCCAGCTTCAGGGAGATGGCTCAGAAACCAAGTAGATAAGAGCGGTGGACAACAACTCACGGTTTTTCCTCGCCTATTTTCATTCTTGTAGTGGACTGAGTGATACACATCACCTAGCAAGGTAGGTATAGGATTCTTTGAAATAAAGATTCTGACAGCATGCATATCCACCAGATCAGGAACATTGGGAAACAGGACAATCCCATAGATGGACATAGCCAGAATAGCTTGGAAAGTAGTCCAATTCTTCTCTTTAACATGTATTCAAGTTTGATCAAACAAGAACTTCAATAAGAAACCCTTAGCTCCTTGTTTTTCCTCAATATTACTGCTCAGAACAGATTCACCAATATGAAGAGCAATAGCCATTTCTTTTATCCCTGGGTGTTCTTCAGAAAAGAATACTATGTCATGCCTGATGGGGATTCCCAAAATAAATGAGAACTCCTCCAACGTTGGGGCCAAGATGTAGTCTGGGAAAGTGAAGCAACGCAAAGACGAATCGTAAAACTGAAGAAGTGTATGAATGGCATCCTTCTCATACTTGGAGATATTGTAGACAAACTTCAGAAGTCTCCCATACCCTCCACTGAACTCTGTACGAACTCCGGGACCAGCCATACTAATCAGCTTGTGAATCAACGTTAAGGTCGGATCTGGGAACGAATAGGAAACAGTCTTCTTTCTCTGGACATCCATGCCAAGGTAACCTCAGAAAACCGGAATCAAGAGTAAGATGCAAGCCCTAAAAAATGTCAAACATGTCATAATGCAAGAAAAATGATATGCTCATGCAAACATGGGATCAAGGCAACACTGCTGGATGTGCTGTGTTGTTAACTGAACGAGAACCACAACCCAGAAAACCAGAATTCCAAAATACCGAACCACTGAGATAACCAGGAACCCAGATAATCAAACATTGATGAGAAATCCAGAAAAACCGGGTAGGTTGAAGGTTTCGGTTACCTGCAAACCTGCAAACACCCATCCCCTCTCACGTGTGGGTACTAGGATGCTCAGTATCCCGGGCTCTCAGGTCGAGAAATGATGATACGTTCACCATTTCTGGTTTGGCATCATCATCAATCGAGGAGGCCTCAACTAATTCTCCAAAACGGAAGGTCCTCAGTTTCTGGCACTGAGGTCGAGAAACAATAGTACATTCATCCCTCGGGGTACAGTACTATCGTCAATCGAGGAGTGCCTCCACTGATTCTCTTCAAAAGATAGGGGTCATCCTATGCGGGTTCCAAAGTAGGCCCTCGGGTGCGAATGGGTTTGGCATAGAATGTGGTCTGCCACTGTCACCACTAAAGAGGGATGTTTCCACTAAGGTCCTCGATGATCGGTCACCAGAGTCGACAGCTCTCTAGATCGACATCCTAACATGCGCAAGACACACACGTTAGAATGCGTCCCAAGATAGCCTCGTCTGGTTGTGAATTTCGTGAACACACAAATGTACCAAGCGGGCACGTAGGTCCCACTACTCTCCACTCTAGTCCTAGGGTGTACTTAAGCCTGGGTATTGGGCTTACCTCTCAGAACAACCCAACCTGCAAAACAGAAACCGCCAGCACAACACAGCAATATCCAGTATGACAGTAATAAAAATGAAATGCAATGTAGTAAAAGCTGTAAAACGGTAATATACAACATAATGTAGCACAACAAATAAACACCCAACAAAAAAACAAACAAGCGCTAGGATCGACTCGCTAGAGGGGATGGACCATCATAGGTCAACCGTTATCCCCAGCAGAGTCGCCAGCTGTCGCTCCCGGGATTTTCATCCAGGTACAAACGCGAGAGTGGCGCGGAAAACAGAGTCGCCAGCCGTGTAAATTTATCCCAAGAGGGGGAAAGGGAACACCGCATAAACCTGAGGAAGAGGGAAAGGAATGGTCATCGCAACCATAGCCTGGGTTCGGGAGTCGGTTACGCGAGGGGAAGGTGCTAGCACCCCACACGTCCATCGTACTCGATGGGATCCACGCTTGTTGTCTAATCTAAGGGTGAGTTATCCTAAAATCTATGGCTGTACTGACACGAGGAAGGGGAAAACAAAGACAGACTCGGTAGGACGTCGACGTCCTAGGCCTATGTACTCCCTTTGTGCAATGGGAAATTCAGAGTCAACGTAGTTCGGACCAAGTTCTTTTTGTGTTTTTTATGAGCAACGTTAAGTTCGCGTCCGGCAGTTAGGGTCGATGCCTGTTTGCGACTCAGACGGAAAGTAACGTGCCCTTTAGTTTGACAATCCCGAAGGAAAAAAAGGTTTGAAGTTTGTTTGTATTTTTTTAAGACAGAAGTGACTTGAGTTAGTTCATAACTTGCATTGCACCAAAGTCTAGGGCACATGGACGAATACTTAACGAATCGTCCCAAGACAGGACGCTCGCTAAGCACTCTAGAAAGATGAGAGGAAGCCCCTCATTTCTCATTCCCCATGCTTAAGGCTCGTGTGCAATACACTTTATCCTTATTAAGTGTTTTCAAGAAGTTTTGAGATGAGAAGAGAGAAGACACAAAGGAAACTCTAAAGGGAAACTAAGAGTCCTTATGTTATCATGCATGGGTGACCTACGGTTAGTGAGGTTGGACGACAACCTAAGCCTAAAGAAAAGAAAATATGAGATACAAAAAGAGTGAGAGTGGGCATGGATAACTATCCACACCCTCAAATAACTTACCTCAGCCCCTGCATAGAAGGTTAGTGCAAACGGACATAAGTGACAATAAACCAAATGAAACTCAACCAAGACAGAAACCAAAGAGAAATGATTATAAACCAAGTGAAATTCAACCAAGACAGAATAAGGATGACCTAAACATGGATTATGAATTCAAATAAGCAAACCCAAATGATGGCACAAGTGCCTTCTCAAACAAATAATCAGACATAGTCAAGGATGTGCACACAAGAAGATCTCAAACAAAGAGCAATCACATAACTAGTAAAACATCTTATAAAATTGCCAAATTAATTATCAACATTGCTCAACTAGAAACAAACAACATATCAAAAACTCATGCCAAAATTCATAAGATAGGTCACCCAAAAAATTATGCAAAGTTCAGACAAGAAACATGGTTCAATATGCTAAAGAAAAGGAATAAAATGCAACATGAAATGATTTTAAAAATGATAGAAAAATATTTTAATTCAATTCAATGTGTTAGTGAAACAGTGCAAAAAGAATGAGTTCAAAAGGTTTTACGAATGATGACAAATAAAATAAACAAGTTAAAGTATGCATGTAAGGAATAAATTCAAAAGAAAATAAACCAAATAATTAATTCAGATGATGAAAATAAAATAAAAATAAAACATAAAATTTGGGAAAATTTTATAAAATTATAAATATGATTCATGAATTTTTTGGGGATTTTTTCATGAAATTATCTATTTTAAAAAATTAAAAATGAATTAATGCCAATTAAATAAAATAAAATGAATTGAAAACAAGTGGGGGGTATGAACAGCAAGCCAGACACGTTAAAAATGAGAATGGGCAGAAAGGAGGGGGTGTAATTAGCGAGCCCAAAACAAACAAATCCACAAGCGAAGTCAATGAAGAGCATGGAATGCAGTCAACATTTCAATTCAATATCCACCACTAGATCAATCATGCGCACCACAATAGGTCAACATATCAGCACAATCATCAAGATTAAAGGCCATGATTCACACGCACACCACAATGAAATGAACACGCACACACCAAAATGATCAGCACACCATGGAATCACACGTGAGCAGCACGTGATTTCATTAATTTGTTGGCACATTGTCAGCCACATGATGATATCAACGTCCAAGATTAAATCAAATGTTTAAAAAGTAATTAAAACGAGAGATCAGGATATGATGCACACGATAGTAACCATGGGACGCCACACACATAACTAAATAAAATAAAAACAAAGTTAAAAAAACGTGGCATTACGTGGACCGTTGGATCAACAAAATGAAGGGCTAGGATTTCGTCTTCCCCATTCAAACCCTAATCTCACTGGAACCCTCACCAGTCATCGGAGCTAGGGTTCCGGCCACCACTTCCGGCCACCTGCAACCAAAAACTCACCAGAAAACGCAAACAAATACACCTTCTTGACCAGAATTTCACCAGGATCTCAAATATCACATCAAAAATCGTAAATGATCAACACACAAAGAAATTCGAACAAAACAAAGTATGGGTCCAAAACTTAAATCTCACCATATGCACATAATACACGTCTAAAATCAAAACAAATTATACCAGGGTAATCAGCAACAATCACACATCATTATGCATGTCAAAAAACTGAGTTTTAAGATCATGAAAAATACCACCAACCTGAGATCACGCCATCTATTTCCTTGCTATTAGCTTCAAGTGATGATTGCTTTGTGCTCTATGGATCCTCAGGACTCAGATGGTGAAAGAAGTTTTGGAAAAGCTCTTCTAGATTGTGAGATTCGATGAAAAGAAAGCCTAGGGTCAAAACTTGATTCTCCTCCAAAATAACGTGTATTCTCCTTCTAACCCTAGCATGAGTTAGCTTAAATAGACTAGGTTAATCCACTAATCAGCATTTGGGCCTTGGTAATTCCCCACTTGATGAGTTTTGGGTGATTTTGGAGAATTACATAATGTGAAATACACCCTCCTCCATGCATGCATATCCAAACCCTTGATGATGGATCACTTATTTAACAATTGCTAATCACACCTGAATTTGATTTGGGCCTTGAGATGTATTGGTTCATGAGTTTTCAATAATTTGGCAATTTTGCATAATGAAAAATAAGTAATGAATAAGTCATGAAATTTCTTGGTTCAAAGGCCCAAAATGATCCTTAAGGAGTTTTCTTTGATGTTATAATGTGACATGAAGCAATGGAATCAATTATAGGTCACTATGTCCCAAAATGCAAATGGAACCATGAGAAAACCCTAAAAAACCACTTTGCCTTCTTTTGATCATAACTTGAGTTTCACAAATGATATGGAGACCCACTAGTACTTGTTGGAAAGGAGAGAAAAAGATCTTCAACTTTCATGTATGATGAAAATTCATTTGAAGCTTTCTTGATGATGAGAAGTCAAGTTGAATGTAGTGTAAGGACTTGCCCAAAAAGGAAACTTTCAAATTATAGGTCATTTCCATATTTAGCAACTTTTGTACCAACCCTTGATTCTTGATAAATGGTATGAAACTTGACTCCTGATGACCATATGAGGATGTGAGACCTTGAAAACCTTGAAGAGAAACTCAAAATTTCACATTTGACTTCCCCTCTCACTGTTGACTTTTCCCCAATTTTCCTGATTCCCAATCCATTGGCCAGTTGAACTTCTCATGAACCAAACTGATGGACAGTCTTCCATTCCTAGATATTTAGGGACCCAAGGAATACCATGGAATCAAGTCTTGCCCAAAAAATCAGAAATAAACTGACTTTATAACAAACCCTAATTTTGGTACCCTCGGTCTAGGAGGAAATAGCACAGTCTCCAAATCCAAATTCCTCTGAATATGATGTGTATCCTCTCTAACAAAGATAAGATATGCCATTTGGTGATGATAAAAACCCAAGAAACTTGCCCATTGGAGTAATAAACCCAAGAATCTCAAAACCCTAGTTGCTGCATTGGTTAGGAGAGAGTGATCCACTTGAACCCTCTTGCTTGACCCTTTGAAGAACATCTTCTCCTCTTAAACTTGCCTCAGGCATCTTGACCCCATGCTAAGAACCAATGATATGTACACATGATAATGCAAAATGAAATGAAACATAAGCCAGTTGGTACTAAAGGTAGGAGAGCAAATTTTGGGGTGCTACACATACGAATCAAAAACCCAAAGTCCAGTACCTCTATATATCAATCAAAGAAAATCAGGTTTAGTATCCTAACCAAAAGCCTCCTGTACAGTCAAGACACTCCGTTCTTTTAAGCAAATAACTAAAGACAGACCCCCCTATTTTAATATCATCTGTAAACCAACAGTTTTGACTGTTTAACCTCAGTATGCAAGCAGGGTTAATTTGAGACATCTATTTCCCTTCCTTAATCAGCTTAACAGGATGAAAAAGAATCGAACTGTAGTACCAAAGCGATAGTGATTCGAAACCACAAAAATCGCGCTACATTTTGAAACATAAGAAATGACCTCTATTATAAATAGAGGAAGTTTGTTTTTGAAGAAATAGTGAATGAGGGCTGGTTTACTCTATTATCCAATGGATATACCCATGTATCACTTTCTTAAATGCCAAGGTACCAAGTCTCCTCTAGCCATTGACTTGAGCTGATCTTTGTAGCTTTAGGTCTTATGATTTTTGAAACAATCTTGACTCAAATGGACTGTCATGGACTGATGCATGCCACCTCAATGCATCCTTTTAATGCTTCATGACAAACTTGATTTTTGGATTTGCAAATTGATGATCACATGCCAAAAGGATTAGTTCTTAACTTATTGGTCTCATGGTTTAGATCCCTCACCATTTAGGTTGATTTTGGACAAAAATGAAATCATGCAAGTGTCCAAAATTGGCCCAAGGAATCGTGGGAACCAAGTTATGTTTTCATGCTTTTGTGTGGGCAGGGTGAAAAATGCCATTTTTGGAGGCTTATAACTCCTTGCTCAAGTTGAACCATAAGAGACTCTTGTACTTTTTGGAAAGCCCATATAACATACTTCAACTTTGTTGTTTAATTTTGGTCTTGAATCATCTTGGATCATAATGAAAAATGGCCTTAAAGTTGGTGAAAATCCAAAACAGATTATGTCCAAAATTTCACTAAGTGTTGAAAAAGTGTCCATTTTCCATTTTTTGTGATTTTGATCAATCCATAACTCAAAATCCATGAGGATTTGGAATCTGTTGTAGTTGACAATCTTGAAGTATGTAATGAGAGCTTTCATTTGAGCTATCATTTTGGCACAGTTGACTTTTTTGTCAGATGAATTTCAAACTTTGTGATCCTCTATGAAATCAAGTTCTTGACCTAATTCAAACCTAATGGATGGATTTCATAGGTGTCTTAGAGTGTCTTGAATCTTGTCCCAAGGTTTGGGATCATGTCTTGGTCAAAAGTCAAAGGTACAGTTGACTTTTCATCAGAAAACCCTAATTGGTCTAGATGAATTTGAATCCTTGTATTACTTATGAACCAAGTTCTTTGAATAAATCCAATCTTGTAAATGGATAAATATGATGTATTTAAAGTCCTTAAAGCATCTCTTGAGGTTTTGGCTCATGCCTTGCTCCAAAAGTCAACTTAGGGATTTAAATTAGGTCAAAACCCTAATTCCTGATTTTTGATGAATGCACTCCCTGAGGCTATTTTGAACTTGTGATTGGGTCCATGAGGTCCCTTTAAGCTTATTGGATAATGTTCTGAAGTATTGGCTCATGCCCCAATGAAAATTCCCCTCTGGAGGCCTTGATCGACCAAAACCCTAATTTTGTGACACTGATGATCTCGAGGCTTGATCAACTTGAGATGTTGCATTTTCATGCTTAATTCTTGATGTGGGAGACCTCTTAATCATTCATGCATGTTTGAGAGGTTTGACAAGTTGAGGATCATGTCCATTCTTGATTGATCCTTTCTGTGAGTACTCTGAGAGGACACAAAACCCTAATTCTTGGTGGAGGGGGTTGCTCAACAATTTTTAAGAAAATTCATGAGGTGTGAAGGTACATCCATACTGTGGTGATGATTTATACAATGATGGGGAAATCTTGTGGTCAAAATTTGGGGTATGACAGATGCCCTTATTTATTCTTCTTGGACCTGAAGGTATGAATGGTGAAGACGTTCGGACATTCAAGGTAAAAGAGGATTAAATATCAGAATACCCGAAATTTTGATTGTGGTTATGAATGGTAAAGATTTTGCTCATCCATTTTATTTTACTAAGTGGTGCTTCGTAGAAAAGGGTAAAACTTCCCCTCGATCCTGGTCTTCAGCCATGGAACTGGTCTTAGTTTCTTTTAAAATAAACTTCCCCTCGATCCTGGTCTTCTGCCATGGAACTGGTCTCAGTTTCTCTGAAATAAACTTCCCCTCGATCCTGGTCTTCTGCCATGGAACTGGTCTCAGTTTCTTCTTGTCGAATTCTTTTCTTGCCAAGGAATGCTATCTGTTGTAGCGGTCTTCATCAAACTTCTCGCCAAGTTTTACTGGGGAGATGCCATTTGATGGAAAAAGACTTGATGTCAGACTTGCTAGGGAGAACCTTTTGTCTAAACTGCAGAGGTGTGCAAACTTCTCTGTAGGAGATGCCATTTATCGACCTATTGGGGAAAATAAACCTCTTAAGATATTGCTTTTTGTTTGGTGATGTTACATCATACTTTCCTTCGAGACCTTTTTGTAGAAATGCTATGTAATGTAATCCAATTTTGAGGCGCTGATGACTTCATTGAAAATAATTTTTTTGGGGAGATACCGCCGTATTGCCGAGAGTCTTCTATTGAGAGGATTTCTCTGGGGATTTTATTTAATTCGGGAAAGCAAAATATCATCTTCAATGGTGAAGAGTGATGTTCCAAAGGTGTCTATGCGAATGTCTTCTTGCCTTTCAGAGGTTCAAGTTATCAAAGAGGTTGAGGACCGATTTCAATCCAGGAATATACTCGAGAGATATTGTTTAGCCGATACATTTCTGGATTAGGAAAGGAAAACTGACAACTCTATCAGAGAAAGGACATTCCTCACTTGGGGATGAAAATGACTAGAGTGATATTAATGCAACACATGCATGGATATGAATCAATTATGCATGATGTATGTATGTTTATGCTGACAAAATAGACACGACATACATACCGATGATGAGTTCAACTGGATACTTGGCCACTCTGGGAGATGAGGGTATCACTGGAGATTTTGAAAGTTGTATTTTTGCTTGGGAGTAGGGATTCCCGCATTCGTTCTGGCTTTCGGAGATACAAACCTGCTAAGGATAAAAATTCGTCCTTGTTTTTCAGAGATGGACCCTACTGGGGTGAAAAACCATCAATTGGTTTTCAGAGGTAAGAACTCTGTCGAGGATGATAGATGGATCATTCCGTCTGAAATAGTTGATCCTTCATTCAAGGAGTACTTTGATTCTTCATTTTGAGTTTTGATCACTACCAGAGAAGCAGTCGATATTCCCTTTTTTGTGCTCATTAATCAAAAGGAAATTTCCATCTTTGTTTTAAAGTAAAACTTGAACTTCTCGTTTTGAAAAAGTAAATTCATTTTTGTTTCGAGAATCGTTGATCATATTAAAATGTCATTTTGCAAAGCAGAACCAATAAGAATTGCAAACAAAAGGCACACAAGCTCAAATTTTATTGATAGAATGGCAATTAGCTTAACGCGTGATTCCATGGAACATTACAAAGTTTAGAAAATGGTAATTTAAAGGGAAAGGGGCTACATTGAAACATAACGACTGCTATCCTTCCACCAACTTTAAATTCTGGGCATTCTAGGCTTCCATCAAAGGTGACCTTTACTGAAGTTTTCCTAACAGATGGCGTTACCTCTGAGGAGTCAATCTTGTCGGATATAGTTACTTGCCATGAATCCCTAACTTTTACCTAGATTGCCCTTTTATGTTTTCAATCTATCAGGATGATCATTGGTTATGTCTATAATTTTTGCCTGGACCGCCCTTTCGGGTTTTCAATCCACTGAGATGTTTTTTTATTTAGGCGAAGTATTTCTTTACTACATCAACATTTGTGAGGTAGGTAAACTCCTCTCCATCTGTGGTTGCGAGTCTCAAGGCACCGCCTGAAAAGGCTTTCTTAACAACATATGAGCCATCGTAATTCGGAGTCCATTTGCCATTGGAATCAATGAGGAATGGTTGTATCTTCTTGAGCACGAGGTCTCCTTCTCGGAAGACATGGGGTCAAACTTTTTTGTCAAACGCTTTCTTCATTCTTTGCTAATATAACTGACCATGGCATAAAGCTGTCATTCTCTTTTCTTCGATTAGGTTCAGTTCATCGTACCGGATTTGGCACTATTCAAATTCTATTAGCTTGGCTTCCATCAATACTGCCATTGATGGGATCTCTACTTCTATGGGGAGTAATGCTTCCATGACATATACTAGAGAGAAAGGGGTTGCCCTTGTTGAGGTGCGCACAGATGTACGATAACTGTGAAAAGAAAAGGGTAGCATCTCATGCCAATCTTTGTAGGTCACAACCATCTTCTGAACGATCTTCTTGATATTCTTGTTAGTCGCTTCTACCGCTTCATTCATTTTAAGTCACTAGGGAGATGAGTTATGGTGTTCGATCTTGAACTCAACACATAACTCTCTCATCATCTTGTTGTTCAAATTTGATCCATTATCTTTAATGATCTGGCTTGGAACACCATAACGACATATGCGATTGTTCTTGATAAATCGAACCACCACTTCTCGGGTCACAATGGTGTATGATACTGCTTCGACCAATTTGGTGAAGTAGTCAATGGCTACTAGGATTAACTGATGTCAGTTTGAAGCTTTGGGTTCAATCATGCCAATCATGTCGATTCCCCATATAGAAAAAGGCCATGGAGAAGAAAGGACTTTGAGATGCGTTGGCGGTACATGGATTTTGTTTGCGTATATCTAACACTTGTGACACTTCCTCATGTACTTGTAGCAATCGAATTCCATTGTCAGCCAATAATATCCTGCTCTCAGAATTTTTCTTGACATTGCATGTCCATTAGCAGGAGTGCCAAAGGAACCTTCGTGAATCTCTTTCATCAACATGTTTGCTTCTTGTCTGTCTACCCATCTGAGCAAAACCATGTCGAAGTTTCTCTTGTAGAGTGTATCATCGTTCAGGAAGAAGTTTCCAGCTAGTCTTTTGAGAGTCTTCCTATCTTTTCTGGATGCCCCAGGCGGGTATCCCTGTCTTTGAAGGAAGCATTTGATATCATGATACCATGGTTTGTCGTCTATGACTGGTTGAATCGCGAAGATGTAAGTGGGCCTTTCAAGGTGCATTATGTCAATCTTGGGTACATCGTTCCATCAACTCACACTAATCATGAAGGATAGAGTGGCTAATGCATCAGCCATGTGATTTTCTTCACGAGGGATATGATAAAACTCGATTCAGTTGAAGAATGGTAACAACCTTCTCGCATAGTCTTTGTAAGGAATCAATCCTGATTGATATGTGCTCCACTCTCCTTTAATCTGATTTATAACAAGGGCTGAGTCGCCATACACATCCAAGTTCTTTATCCTTAGCTCAATAGCTTTTTCGAGACCCATGATACAAGCTTCGTATTCAGCCTCATTATTTGTGCATTTGAATGTCAATCTGGTAGTGAAGGGAATATGGGTACCCTGAGGTGTTACGATGATTGCCCCAATTCCGTTTCCATAAGTGTTGACAGCTCCGTCGAATATTAGTCCCCATTGGGAACCTGGTTCTGGCTCTTCGCTGGGTAGCGTTCATCACAATCGTTCATTTTCAAGTACATGACATCTTCGTCTAGGAAGTCAAATTCAACTGAATTCATGATCGTCAATCAGTTGATGAGCCAAAGGATCGGCTAAAATAATTCCTTTGATGGCTTTCTGAGCTGGTTACTCAATGTCGTATTCTGATAACAACATCTTCCAACGGGCAATCCTTCTCGTGAGAGCAGGCTTTTCAAAGACGTACTTGATTAGATCTATTTTAGAGATTAACCAAGTAGTGTGATAAATCATGTACTGGCAAAGACGTTTAGCTGCCCAAGCCAAAGCGCAGAAAGTTTTCTCGAGCATAGTGTATCGAGTTTCACAGTCCGTGAACTTCTTGCTTAAGTAGTAAATGACATATTCTTTTCTCTTTGTCTCGATTTTTTGGCCAAGCACACAACCCATGGAGTCTTCCAAGACTGTTAGGTAGATTATCAACGGTCTTCCTTCCACTGGAGGAGACATAATTGGTGGATTCAACAGATATTCTTTGAAGCTGTCAAAGCTTTTTGGCAATCTTTTGTCCATACACAGCTTTGGTTCTTCCTGGGTAGTTTGAAGTTCGGCGCGTATGTCGCGGTCATGAGGGATATGAATCTTGAGATGTAATTCAGTCGTCCCAAAAATCCTCTAACTTGTTTTTCAATCTTTGGTGAAGGAATTTATTGAATGGCCTTGACCTTGTCAGGATCAACCTCAATTCCTTTCTGCCGGACGATGAATCCTAAAAGTTTTCCTGAGCAAACACTGAACGTGCACTTATAAGAATGCAAGCGGAGTTTGTATTTTTTCAGACGCTCGAATAACTTTGATAGGTGTTCCACATGTTCTTCTGTTTTAGATTTGGCGATCATGTCATCGACGTACACTTCAATTTCTTTGTGCATCATGTCCTGAAATAGAGTCGTCATGGCCCTTTGATAAGTTGCCCCTGCGTTTTTCAGACCGAACAGGATTACCTTGTAACAAAAGGTGCCCCATGGGGTGATGAATGAAGTTTTCTCCATATCTTCCGGCGCCATTTTGATTTGATTAGAGTCCGAGAATCCATCCATGAAGGAGAATACTTTGAATTTTGTTGTGCAATCTACCAGCATGTCAATGTGTGGTAGGGAAAAATCATCCTTTGGACTTGCTTTGTTCAAATCCCTGTAGTCTACGCACATTCTGACTTTTTTGTCCTTTTTCTGAACTGGCACTATGTTAGCTAACCATTGAGGATATTCTGAGGTGGCAAGGAAACCTGCGTCGATTTGCTTCTGCACTTCCTCCTTAATTTTGATGGCCATATCTTGATGAGTCCTTCTCAGTCTTTGTTTTACTGGAGCACATTCTGGTTTCAGTGGTAAGTGGTATTCCACGATGCTGGTATCCAACCCTGGCATGTCCTGATAGGACCAAGCAAATACATCTGGAAACTCTTTGAGAAGTTTTATCAAGCTTTCTCTGATAGTTGGACTTAGTAGTGCTCCAATCTTAACTTTTTCCTTTTCTTCTTCCGAACCCAAATTTATTGTTTCCAACGGCTCTTTGTGAGTCTCATTGGACATTTTCGGAATGCCCTGAGTAAGGATTCACTGACTCAGAGGGAACTTGTGTATTCTTTTCAAGATTACTCAGTTAATATGCATTGTCTGGCTGACTCTTCTGCCCCGAGCCTTTCGTGTATGGGTTCTAGATAGGCAAGTCATCCAGGGGATCATAATAATCGTAATTAAGGTTATCTTTCATCAAATTGTCTTCCTCTAATGAGTTGGGTGGAGCACGACATCCTTCGGGATCACAATCTCCGTAGATCATTCTAACGTCTGATCTTGGTATATATCTTGGGCTATGCTTTGGAGAGTAGAATGGCATGTACGTTTCTCCCTGAGACATATAACCTTCATCGTTAAGATAAGATTTCCATTCCTCATCCGTATCGGAGGAGTCGTTCCCATCGATGGTGTGGACTTCTTGAGATACTGGGTGGAGGAAACCTCCGCTGTGGAGGAAATCCTGAATGGGACAAAAACTTTCATCCATTTTAGTAGTCTGGGTACAAGTTTGAGAGAAACCAAGACCTTTTCTTGTCTTGTTATCAATAGGAATTACAATCTATCCCCATCCTTTTATGTCATTACTCCCCATAACTTTGAGAGCGTCCTTGTATGAGGAAATCGATGTTCCTTTTTCTTGGTGATTATCATTGCTCATCGAGAGTGCTTGAAATTGAGTTCCAACGACCTCCTCTGGTTCTACACAGGATAATGATGATAAGTTGCTCACGATTAAGGCTTTCTCCCCACATACTGTGACTAATTTGTCATTCTGGACGAACTTCAGTATCTGGTGAAGTGTTGAAGTAATTGCCCCGACTTTGTGTTTATCCAAGGCCTTCCTAACAAACAGTTGTATGCCGCTCAGATGTCCATGACCTGGAAAATGACTTAGAATGTGTGAGGATGAATGGTTATCGGAAGATCGACTTCGCCGATAAATGTTTTTATGGATCCGTCAAAGGCTTTGACGATGATCTCACTGCCCCTCATCGGAGTTCCTTGAAAAGATAGTCGAACCAAAGTTGACCTTGGCATGACATTCAAGGATGAACTTGTGTCTACCAGTACGATGCCTAAAGCATCGTCCTGGAGATTGACTGTGATATTGAGTGCCATATTATGGTTCTTGCATTCTTCTTGCAGTTCTTCATCACTAAATCCCAAGTTGTTACAAGAAGTGATGTTAGAGATGATGCGGTCAAATTGTGCTACTGTCACATATTGTTCCACAAAGGCTTGTTCTAAAATCTTCTGTAGATCTTCTCTGTGAGCTTCTGAACTAAGCAGGAGAGATAACACGGAGATCCGAGATGGAGTTTGCAATAATTGATCCACAATGTTGTACTCGCTTTTTTGGATGAGCTTTAGCATCTCATCGTTGTTCTTTACAGGTTCTGTATTACTAGATTGACCGACTTTTTGGTTAGGAACTTCGACTTGAGGTTCCTTTTCTTTGGTAGGCTCTCCAACTCCTCTGTCGAAGATCCGACCGCTCCGGGTAACTCGACTGATGTCGACAATGTTCACAACAGATGGTAATGGAGTTTCTTTTCCATTCTCCATGGTCGTTGCACCATACTTGTATGGGATAGCCTTTTCTGACTTGTGCGGTATTGGACCTGGCAAGTAGATAACCACAGGGGCTTTTTGGGCCTTTTGACCGTCGTAGGCCACCTCAATTAGCTCTAAGTTTAGAATTTTTCTATTGTCAAAAGATATTTTTGACTCATCGAGCAGAGGAATTATGGCGCAAACATCCTTGGTAATTCCATGATTGGAGACTATGACAGTGTTTTTGTTTTGAATAGAGGTGTAATCTTGTATCATGTTGATTGATTCAGAATTCAAGCATGGTTGAATCTCTTTTTTGGTCTAACTGATGCTGGAAGGCTGCTGACACTAGATAGCATCCTTAGTTATTTTCCAAGCATACTCCACAGAGTTCATAATTGTGAGGTGGTACCCGACCATATCCGCTTTGTATGCAGTGCATCCTTACTAGATCTGTTTCTATTGAGCAGAAATCACAACTTTGATGTCTACCAGGATTCCCATCAGTCATGCTAACTTGTTGTGTGTCTTCATCTAGGTATATCGGAAGCCACCAGTGGTCCAACAGATGTTGAAAATTCCTTTGCACAAGCGCACACACTTGGTCATTTTCACAGCATTCTTTACAGTCTTGATAATCATGTGAGGCCAGAAAACCAAGTCTGACCTGCTTAGCATGTAATTCCACTGGACTGGTATTCATTAAGCGTATGTCAAAGATTTGAATCATATTGACTTGATGATCACTCCTTTCATGGTAGTCTTGGATCCATCCGAGATCCATTTGACGTTGGAGGGCCTCTTGTACAAAAGAGCATCCCTGATTGTCTTTTGAGCAGATTGGGCAAGCGCTATAATCATGCCACGACAAATTGTAATACTAACTTTGTCTTGAATGCATTGCCACTAGATTGGCGTTCATTGCACGGATGTCGTGGTTCTGAACAATGTTGGGATGTGTATGGGCCATGTTTACTTCACGAATCCCGTGATTCTGAATCCATCCCAGATCCATTTTTTCTTGTAGAGCTTCTTGTACTATGGCACACCCTTGATTGTCCTTCGAGCAGATATCACACTGATGATAGTTGTGAGATGGCACATGGCCGTACCTGCTCTGTTTGGAATGCATCTTTACCAGGTTGATTCCTAGTAAGGGTACATTGTGAATTTGATAACTGCTGCCAGGTTCTTCTTCTATCAAATTCACTGTATTATTCTCATGTTGCGGTAATGGGTTCATTTGAACATTTAGATTAGTATCTTTGAAAGATAAAACCCCGTTCCTGACGAGCTTCTGTACATCAAACTTGAAGTTGAGACAATTCTCAATGTTATGTCCAGATCCTCCTTGATGGTAAGGGCAAGTTTGATCTAATTTGAACCAAAAAGGTGGATTTTATGGTACTGTAAGAGGAGTCCTGGTTTGAACGTGCCTCTTGGCCAGTAGAAGTGGAAATAACTCTGCATACAACATCGGTATAGGGTCGAACCCTAACGGTCGTGTAGTACAATTGTTATTATTGTACTGAGGGTGAGCCTGCTGAAGAGGCTGTTGCGGCCTTTGCTGATACCGTTATTGATTTGGTTGGCTTGGAGAAACCTGAGGTTGATATGTCGGAGCTGGCATCGGGTTGATAGCAGAAGTTACTGCTGCTACTGGTTGGTACCTTCGCCTTTCCTTTCCCAGAGAGAAATTACAGATATCTTGCTCTTTCTTCTTTTGGAAAGTACTGCCGTATCTTTTGGTACTGCTGGATGGCTCTGCATCTTTGACCAATCGTCCTTCTCGGACTGCTTCTTCAAGGCGTACTCCCATGTTCACTATTTCAGTGAAGTCATTGGGCGCACTGGAAACCATTTGGTCGTAATAAAACGAGCTCAATGTTTTCAGGAAGATCTTTGTCATTTCCTTTTCCTCGATAGGAGGACAGATCTGGGCGGCAATTTCACACCATCTCTGAGCATATTCCTTGAAAGTTTCTTTATCCTTTGTGACATTGCTTTGAGTTGGTCCCTATCTGGTGCCATATCTAAGTTGTATTCATATTGCTGAATGAAGGTTGCCCCGAGATCTCTGAAGGTACTGATCTTGGTGAGGTTTAAACCCATGTACCATTTGAGTGCGGCATCGGTTAAACTATCTGGGAAGTATTGGATTAGTAGCTGTTGATTTTCTATCTGGGTAGACATTTTTCGAGCGTACATCACCAAATGACTTTGAGGGCAAGAGTTGACTTTGTATTTTTCAAAGT
Source organism: Lathyrus tuberosus (assembly GCA_022829125.1). Taxonomy (NCBI): domain Eukaryota; kingdom Viridiplantae; phylum Streptophyta; class Magnoliopsida; order Fabales; family Fabaceae; genus Lathyrus; species Lathyrus tuberosus. Next base: position 1,233,791 of record JALAZF010000497.1, read on the forward strand.
CAGACACCTTGAATTTGTGCAGTATCTTTACGTTAGGGACCAAACAAAGGTTAGTGGCATCTTTACCAAATAAGTCTTGGCCGCAAATGGCATGCAATTCCTTCAGCATTTCCAAGATTTATTCCTGGCACTCATTCATCCTTTCGTATACGTCTTCGTTTCTGCCAGAAACCGTTTGCGAAATCTGTCCTTCTGAGATAGTGTGTACCATTGGATGTGCTATATGTAGCGTGTGATTTTTGTCGGTGACGCGACCACCTTATCGCCAATGGTTGGAATTGGGTGCTACTTTCTGATTTCTTATTTATCCTATGAAGCTGGAAAGGAAATGGAAGCTATCTAAAACTAACCTTGCACGCAAATGTTTTCTTTAACAAATGCTAAGAGATTGGGGAATCCGGGGTCAGGTTATACAATGGGGTGTTGTCAATTACCCATCCTATATATGGTTATCCATAGTTCGTTTAGCAAATTCTACTGTTATCTACTTACTGGTGTTTATCTGTCATGGGTTGGGAAAATTTCTCCTTTGGGAGTGTTGAGAGAGTATTTTTGTTGTTTTTGGGTTTTTTCGATGTTTTTGGTAAGGTACTGGACCTAAGGTTTTTGATTAGTGTGCTCGCTAAGATTTCGTAATCTTATGCCTACGTATTCCCGTTATAGAAAACAAGGATATCAGAGCAATCATAGTTCCTCCTATTCTATGGGAGGAAATTTGTTTGGTGTCTTATTCAAAGCCCAAGATTTAAGCTAAAGGGTATTTGTGTCTTGTTCAAAGCCCAAGATTAAAGGTAGAAGGTTTTGACTGAGAGAGAATTTGTCATCTCTAAAGGGAGATATCTCATCTGTTTATCACAGTTGTTGGGTAACTGATTATAAGGGATGATTACTTTAACTGGGTTATATGAATCCAGCAATGCCATAATTTCCTTTATGAGGGAGTTGTCCTAAAGGGGGGAACTTTAACTCATTGTTGAGCAATGACATTTTTCCTTAGGAGTCTTTCATGCTAAAAGAGGGACATGGGCTTGGATGTAAATAATCCAGAGGCTTGCCACTTATAGTTGTTAGATGAAAGGAGTTTACCAGGATAAGAGATGGACTATAGCTTGGATATTTGAATCAACAAGTGTGCCACTTACAACAGTTATATGGGATTAAGTTTGTTTTCTTTTGTGATTGTACAGAGAAATGTCTTCCTATAGAGAGTTTTTGATTTCCTCTGAGGGGATTTTGGTTTTATGTGTGTGTGCCTTGGTCAAAGCCCAAGGTTGAAGCTAAAAGGTTGACTATATTTAGGGAATTTTATATCTGTCTTGTACAAAGCCCAAGATTGAGGCTGAAAAGAGACTGACTCTTTTGGGGAGATCATTATACAAAGCCTAAGAGGAGGCTAAAAGTTGACTTTTCCGGGGAAATATTTTGTCTGTCTTGTACAAAGCCCAAGATTGAGGCTAAAAAAGAGGTTTTTGACTCCACTGGGGAATATGTGTATGTGTCTTGTACAAAGGCCAAGATTGAGGCTAAAAGAAGAAACTGACTCTATTGGTGAGAGGTTTTGTCTGTCTTGTACAAAGCCCAAGATTGAGGCTAAAAGAAGATTGACTCTGCTGGAGAGTATGATTTGTCTTGTACAAAGCTCAAGATTAAGGCTGGAAAGAGGATTGACTCCGCTTAGGGATATTTTATATGTGTCTTGTACAAAGCCCAAGATTGAGGTTGAAAAGAGGATGATTGACTCAGTTGAGGATATTTTAGGTGTTTTTATCTATCTTGTACAAAGCCCAAGATTGAGACTAAAAAGAGAGTGACTCAACAAGAGAGTGTTTTTATCTGTCTTGTACAAAGCCCAAGATTGAGGCTATCTTCTGCTAAGGATTATTGAGATCCATAGACAAGTCCAAAATGGGGAATCAACTCTTACTGAGGATTACAGAGGAGTTGAGATATCAAATGCCTTGAGGTTCTGATAGTGTTATATTGATAGTAAGATGACCCTAGATGGGGAAATTTGGGAATGAAAAGTTTAGACTCTGTTGGTGATTGATGAAATGATCATGGTTTCTCCTTTTCCTTGAGGAGATGAGACTGTCTAAGTCTATTGGTATGAAAGGGTTTATCTTTGTATGATGCCCAAGAGGAGGCAGGTGTTTTAAGGGATGAGAATCAACATTAAATTGGTCAGAGGTTTTGACTCTTTGGAAAGACTGCTCTAACAAAGGATGACTAAGTTTTGTCCTATACCTGTAAGAGGTCTCGGGTCATTGTATTAAGCCCAAGAGAAGGCATGAGAACTTTTAAGAAGCCTGAGGGTCCTTGTACAAAGCCCAAGAGGAGGTTGGGAATGCTTTTAGGAAGCCTGTGGGTCCAAACCTAAGAAAAAATCAAGAAAGGTTTCACCGGGAATTAATCCTTTAGAGAACAGTTATAGGGTTTGAAGAAATTCAAGAGAGGTTTCACCGGGAATTAATCCTTTCTGGGGGAAATGAATTTCTTAGACAAATTTCTAGATAGTGAGAGTCTTGAGAAAAGTTTCACCGCGAAAAATGCCTTTCTTTGTTCCATATTGTATAAGCCTAAGAGGAGGCAAGACTGTATCTGGAATTTCCTATAGGGAACTAGTTTTCACTGTGTTGAAAGAGTGACCAATGGTTTGATCTAATCCTAGACCTAATTGCTGGGGAAAACTCTAAGCAAGATATATACAAGCATGTATACAGATGAAATATATAAGCAAGTATGTAGAAGAGTATAGAAGGACTTACAGGTGAGCAAGCTTCCAACATTACAAACAAATATATATATATATATACAAGTATGTAAAAGAAAGTTGTTTAAAACATACAGGTGAGCAAGCTTCCATTGTTACAGCTGTATGGTTAGTTTTTCAAGAAATTAAAGGAAGTTTTGATAACAACTATAAATTTGAACCTAAATCAAAAGGGAAGGTTGTTTTAAAGAGAAGATTAGGGCTTATACTCAAGGAGAGCCCCGGATGAAAAATAGTAATTGTACCGTTGATCTGAAAATTGTATCGGGACTTATACAATGACTGAAGTCCAAATTATTGTATTTACAAAGAGGTTTGGTCTTACACTCTATTAGAGGCCCAAAGTTTATTTTTGTACAAGAGATGAGACTTACAACTCAAGGAGAGGCCCAAGAATAACAGTGATCGCACCATTGTTTTTGAAAATCGCGTAGGGACTTATACAATGACCGAAGCCCAAATTATTTATGTACAAAAGGGATTGGGTCTTACACTCTATTAGAGGCCCAAAGTTTATTTTTGAAAGAAAAAAAAGAATTGGACTTACAACATAATGGGGAGGCCCAGATTATTGTGTTTTGAAAATGGCGATCGCGCCGAGATTTTTAAAATCGTATCGGGACTTATACAACGACTGAGACCCAAAAAATCAAGTTATTTACAAAAGGATGAGACTTACACTCTACAAAGAGGCCTAAATGATTTTGTTTAAAAGGCGACGATCGCACCGCGGTTTTAAAAAACACAGTGGGACTTATACAATGAGTGAGGCCCAAATTATGGTTTGTATTTACAAAAGGATGGGACTTACACTCTATAAAAAGGCCCAAATGATTTTGAAACATCAAAAATTAAAGGAAACCCTAATTTTGAATTTAAAAGTTATAATTTTCAAAAGGAAACTACATAAAAACGATGAAAATACCAAATAAGTTTAAATGAACAACTTGTGATTTTTGATTAAGATATGAAAAATGATGTTTTAATCATAAGATGTTTTAAAACTCATTTAGTTTTGAAAAATCAAGAGAAAATAAATATTTTCAAATGATTAAAAAACAAATAAAATAAATTCTTTATGAAAATGTTAAATATATAAAATAAGTAATGTTTTTTGTGAAATTTTTGTAGGATAAAATATTTTAACATTTTTCATGAATTTTGAAAAAAATAATTAATTCAAAAACATAAGAATTCAGAGAGAAATTAATTTTCCAAATCATTTAAGAAAATAATATGAAAAAGATAATGGAATTGGACAAGTGATAAAAAATTGGTCATGGGTGGGGATTGAACCCACGACCTCTCGCCCTCCAACTCACAAAACACGCCCTTGCCAACTGAGCCAGCGTGTGCTAGTGATTGAGAATGGAAAGAATAGATAATATATGAGAAATACTTTTGAAATGGTTTAAAAAAAATAAAACCAAAAGGTCTGGAGCGAGGGGGATTCGAACCCCAGATCCTTTGCTCGCTACACACACAAAACTAGCTGATCAACCGCTGGGGCGCAATGCCAATTCAAGTATATAGTGGCAAGTGTATAATATATACTAAACTTAGTTTGATTTCTAAAGAATGGCGCCATGGTCATCTTCTTCCTTGGGCAACTTTCAGAATTGCGTGAAGCAAGCTATCTCTCTCATTTCTCAACCATTTGAAAAGATGTAAATATGAAAATCGTGCGTTTTTAAACAAGGAATACAATGGTTCTTTTTAATTTCATTTAAATTAAGTGTAATAGAAAGTATCATGGCATAACCAGATGAACCCTAAAATTTGCAAGAACTGAATGAAATCTTATCCACGCATTATAAACATTAATTAATTGAGGGTTAATGACCTATGATCACCCAGAGACATAATGGTAACTTGAAAACATGTTTATGATGCATGCATTAATGAGTTCAGTTTTAAGAAAGCTTACCTTGCAAGTGAGAATTGAATTCTGGCGTGGAGGTGTTACAGATGTGTAATGATGATCTGGACAGCTTCCTTATACCTCAAGGAATGTGTTTGAGGGCTTAGAGTGGTTGGAAGCCCTTTGGTTTGATCAGCTCGAACCTTTCTGTAGCATATGGTGGATTTTATGCAAATGGGGTAGCACTTTGTGATTCTGATGTTACATATGTTGTTTTAGTGTTTGAATCACTTACACATGATGTATGTGAGGTGTTTACATCATTGGTTTGGATAGAAATGCTCTGGTTTTGAAATTCTTGATTCTCACTTTTGAAAATGTGAAAATCTAGAGCAAGCCTAAGAAGAGAGTGAAAACAAGTGTGGTATTGGTTTGGTGTGATCTGAATGAGGTAGTGTAACCTCTATTTATAGGTGATCAAGTTTTGTCTTGGAGAAATAGTGAATAGCTGCAAGATCAGATCACATTCAATGGCTTTGGCTTGGTGGCATTTCTTCTTATGCAAGGCAAATTGGCCCCTCCAAGCAACAAGGATATGTTTTGGCCAATTCCACATTCCTCAGATGTTTTTAATGTTATTTAAGCATGAATCTTGACTGAGAAGATCAACTTTGTTGAAAGTGCACTATTGCACATAAATGCACTTTGAATTCCAAGTCTTTATACAAAGACTTATCATGCCAAAGGATGAACTTTGAAGCATCTTGGCCTAGCTCAGCAGGTTTGATATGATTCAATCTAATCCTCATTGATTTGAGAAGATGACAAAGTTTGCAAGATGACAAACTTGCAAATGGAAATCGTGTGGTGCAAGAAAAATGTCCCAAAATCTGTCTTGAAGACAATTGTAGTAGGGAAACTTGGGAGGATCATATCTCCCTACTCACATGGAATCTTTGAGTGTTCTTGTACTCTTTGGGAAGCTGGGATAACATACTTCAACTTTGATGTTTACATATGGTTCTTCATCCCCTTGGATCATAGTGAAAAATGCCTCTACATTTTGGATTTTGGACTGTTTTTAACTTAGGCAGATTTTCACTAAGTGTTGGAAAAAGGGATATTTTCATGTTTTAGTGATCTTGCTCCATCTATAACTCAAAATCCATGGAGATTTGGAATTTCTTGTAGTTAACATATTTGAAGTATGTCAGATGGACTTTCATTTGAGCTTTGAATGGGAGAAAAATGCCTTGTGGTTTGGGAGTTATGACCTTGCAAAGTTGAGTAAAAACCGCTTTTGTTCCATAACTTAGAAAAAATTTGGTTTCTCAAGGTTGCCCCTTTTGCAAGAAACCTCACTTTTCTTAATTTTTCTTAATGAATGATGACCAATATCATACATTAAAATTTTTTTTGACTTAGGGGAACCATATTTCTGAAAAATTCGAAAAAGTCAAACTTGACCAATACTAGAATGAAAACTGTTATTATACGTGAATTCAATCAACGCAAGATAACTATCCCACACACCACCTTGTTCCAAAACACACGCTCGCAACAAATCTTCGAAACACTGAATCGTCCTCTCCGTCTGACCATCCGTCTGCGGATGATAAGCCGAACTCAATCTCAACTTAGAACCCAACGCCTTCTGTAAACTTTCCCAAAATCTCGAGGTAAACCTTGGATCTCGATCCGAAACAATACTCAATGGAACTCCATGCAACTTCACAATCACACTGATATAAATCTCGGCTAACCGCTCCAAAGAAAAACTAATGTCAATCGGAATGAAATGAGCCGATTTAGTCAGTCTATCAACAACCACCCAAATAGCATTATGCCCTCTCAGTGTATTCGGCAACCCGGTTACAAAATCCATATAAATGCCCTCTCTGCAGTCGCTTCAGCATAATGAGTATAAAACTGTACAAGCTCCACAAACTTAGAAGTATAATCAACAACAGACATATTACCTTTTTTTAATTCCAAGAACTCAATTTCCTTCTTTACTCTTACATCTTCGGGAAAATACTTCCTCAAAAACTCCCGGCTAAACAATTCCCAAGTAACTTCTTCATCCCCAGCTTCCAACACCTGACAAGTACTAACCCACCAGTCATCCGCTTCTTCCTGTAACATGTGAGTTCCCTGTCTCACCTTATTGTCCTCAGCACAATCCATAACTCAGAAAATCCTTTCAATCTCTTTCAACCAAATCTGTACACCATCAGGATCATGTCTCCCTTTGAATACAGGCGGTATGTTCTTCCTGAACTCATCATTACCAGCAGCATTAGGTGCACCCTGCACAGCCCGAGCCATAGCTTACATAGCAGCAGCCAAAGCAGCATCATTCCTACCGGCCATATTCTGTTCATTTCCAATAATAGAAACTATGGTTAAACAAACAGCTCACTCCAACGCCACAGCGACAAAGGACTGACACAAACAAACACAAACTAACACGGACTGGCTCTGATACCACTTAATGTAACACCCCCAATCTATACCCCCAAGTTATTAAAGCTATAAATAAAATAACAAATTTTCATCAGAGTATATTTACAATTTCACGGCATAGACCGAGGGGTCACATCAATTTGAAATAAACATACAACACCTGCTCACAAAGATATGCAACAATTCAGGTAGTAATACACCCACAATTCAAATACAGAATAAAAGCTGAAAATCCGTAATTGAATCTCATATGTATATGTATATCATAGGAGTGTATGCGTCATATACAACCATACATGTACAATCCAAAAGATACATATACATAATACAAATAATCACAACGGCCTCCCTAACTACCCGGTGTCACATATCAGAGCCGACCGACAAAAGAATGAAGACCTAACTTCACAAAAAGACCTCCAGCAACTCTAATCTGCAATGCCTCATAGAGCATTATAAAACAGCAGAAGGGTGAGAAACACAATCATAATACAGTTGCATATAATTATATAATAACACAGAAATGCACAAGTAAAATATTCTCACCACAAATGCACCACAATCAAATATAACACAACACAGTACAAGTATCAGGTATCCATTACCAATACACATCACTCATACACAATGCACTCATCATCAACACAATTATCCATATTCCATCTCATTAATCACATTCACAATTACATACACAATTAATCCATGGTTTATGCAAATGCACAGAGACCGACAAAACGACTCCATGCAATGCACATGCGGCACCGACTTCCAATGTTTCTCATCACTAGTTCACTCAGGAACTCTGCTGGAACCACCGCTCGTTACATTACTGTAACTCCCCGTCGGGAATACGATGTTCCCCATCGCTCACACCCCACACAGGCACACGACGTTTATGGATCGCTCACACCCCACACGGGCACACGACCCGATCGCTCATACCCCACATGGGCACACGATCGTCTATAACCATCACTTTCGGTCCTCTTATTTTTAAGGCGATTCATTCCTCTTATTTTTAAGGCGCACGATGTTATAGGAGATTCCCTCTGGAATTAATCCCTCACTCAGGACGTCACAAGAATGCATATCATGATGTTTGACATACAATGACTCGTGACATTTAAAATGCACACATATATGCACTCATCTTAATCAACAAAATCATGCTTTACACTCAAGTCCAAAACAATGCATTTAATTGCCATGCGGCCACAAACCATCGTCACGATATTCAAACACATGCATCCAACATATATCACAAGCAAATCGTAGGATAACCCATCAATTACACCCAAGTAACCGGCAAAAGTCGACAACAATACCACACAATTTCTAGTTTCCGATAGAATTTAATCGGCCAACAATCTCAAAACCATCCTCATAAAAAAGAACATTTTATAAGCTTTCTAGCGCATCAAACCACGCCTCAAACTGAACCACAGATCAAAAGTTATGCAGAAAACAAAACTACGCAAACAGCCCTGTTCGTTAGGCGAACCCTCTAGCGAACATTCGCTACCACCTTCGCTAGGCGAATGTCCAGCGAACCCGTTACCAGCTAGAAAACAAATACAAAGTTCGCTAGGCGAACCAAGGCAGCAACTACAGACCCAAAAACATCCAAAGTTCGCTAGGCGAACAACTCAGCGAATCTTCGCTGACCTTCGCTAACTGGTTCGCTAGGCGAACCCGCGAAAACATCACTCGCTTCTGCTTCGCCCCAGGTTCACTAGGCGAACCAAGGAAAACTCAAAATTTCTCAACGCTGTGTGGAAACCCAAAATGATAATTTCTACTACCAAAACATTTCCAAAACATCATATATCAATCAGAACTCAATACAATCATGGCAACAAGCATTCTACCACATTTACGTCGATTTCCAACCGCGAAAGTATCGATTTCTCACAAGATTCTCATTTCTAACCTAGAACTCAAAGCAACGGAAGACAAGCAAACATACAAGAAACACTACATAATCATACACAAACATAGTATAATTGAGTTTCGCACCCTTACCCGATTTAATCGTGTTTAATAAAGTCGGGAGATTGGTTTCTTCTTTTCTCTCTTTTTCTTCTCTTCTTCTTTCTCTCTACTTTTCTTCTTCTCTTTTTCTTTCTCCTTACTATTTTTCTCTCTTTCTATTCTATCATATTCCAAACTTAACAAAATAAACCAAAATGCCCAAAATACCCCTACCCTCAAATATCTCACAAACGTTCCCAAAACGCGACAAAATATGTTCACGATGAAAAATAACATATTTTCACATAAAAGTCAGAAATAAAATAATATAATAATAAAATAATCAAAACGACCCAATTAATTAAAAAGACAAAACGAAAAAACTGACTGGGGCGTTACAACTCTCCCCCACTTAGAAATTTTCGTCCTCGAAAATATTACCTGAAACGAACAACTCAAGATACGACTCCCGCATCCGACTTTCTATCTCCCAAGTCAAATTGCCCTCAGCAGCGCCTCCCCACACCACTTTCACAAGTGCAATATCCTTGCCCCTCAACCGCTTCACCTCGCGATCCCAAATACTAACGGGTAGTGCCTCAACCGTAAGGTTCTCCCTTACCTCAACCTCATCCATCGGAATCACATGCGACGGATCCGGAACATACTTTCGAAGCTGTGAAACATGGAACACATCATGTAAATTTGACAAACTCGGCGGCAACGCCACCCTATAAGCCACAACACCCACTCTCACAGATATCTGGTAAGGACCAATAAACCGAGAAGTAAGCTTCTTCGACTTCAATGCTCTACCAACACCCGTTACCGGCGTAACCCTCAAAAATACATGATCGCCCTCTTAAAACTCAAGATCTTTTCTTCTCCGATCATGATAACTTTTTTATCTACTCCGAGAAGCCTTCATTTTCTCACGAATAGGCTTCACTTTTTCCGTAGTCTGTTGCACCAACTCTGGCCCAACCACCGAACTCTCACCAGATTCGTGCCAACACAACGGTGTTCGACATCTCCGTCCATACAATGCTTCAAACGGTGCCATTCCAATACTAGAATGAAAACTGTTATTATACGTGAATTCAATCAACGCAAGATAACTATCCCACACACCACCTTGTTCCAAAACACACGCTCGCAACAAATCTTCGAAACACTGAATCGTCCTCTCCGTCTGACCATCCGTCCGCGGATGATAAGCCGAACTCAATCTCAACTTAGAACCCAACGCCTTCTGTAAACTTTCCCAAAATCTCGAGGTAAACCTTGGATCTCGATCCGAAACAATACTCAATGGAACTCCATGCAACTTCACAATCACACTGATATAAATCTCGGCTAACCGCTCCAAAGAAAAACTGATGTCAATCGGAATGAAATGAGCCGATTTAGTCAGTCTATCAACAACCACCCAAATAGCATTATGCCCTCTCAGTGTATTCGGCAACCCGGTTACAAAATCCATATAAATGCCCTCTCTGCAGTCGCTTCAGCATAATGAGTATAAAACTGTACAAGCTCCACAAACTTAGCAGTATAATCAACAACAGACATATTACCTTTTTTTAATTCCAAGAACTCAATTTCCTTCTTTCCTCTTACATCTTTGGGAAAATACTTCCTCAAAAACTCCCGGCTAAACAATTCCCATGTAACTTCTTCATCCCCAGCTTCCAACACCTGACAAGTACTAACCCACCAGTCATCCGCTTCTTCCTGTAACATGTGAGTTCCCAGTCTCACCTTATTGTCCTCAGCACAATCCATAACTCGGAAAATACTTTCAATCTCTTTCAACCAAATCTGTACACCATCAGGATCATGTCTCCCTTTGAATACAGGCGGTATGTTCTTCCTGAACTCATCATTACCAGCAGCATTAGGTGCACCCTGCACAGCCCGAGCCATAGCTTGCATAGCAGCAGCCAAAGCAGCATCATTCCTACCGGCCATATTCTGTTTATTTCCAATAACAGAAACTATGGTTAAACAAACAGCTCACTCCAACGCCACAGCGACAAAGGACTGACACAAACAAACACGAACTAACACGGACTGGCTCTGATACCACTTAATGTAACACCCCCAATCTATACCCCCAAGCTATTAAAGCGATAAATAAAATAACAAAATTTCATCAGAGTATATTTATAATTTCACGGCATAGACCGAGGGGTCACATCAATTTGAAACAAACATACAACACATGCTCACAAAGATATGCAACAATTCAGGTAGTAATACACCCACAATTCAAATACAGAATAAAAGCTGAAAATCCGTAATTGAATCTCATATGTATATGTATATCATAGGAGTGTATGCGTCATATACAACCATACATGTACAATCCAAAAGATACATATACATAATAAAAATAATCACAACGGCCTCCCTAACTACCCGGTGTCACATATCAGAGCCGACCGACAAAAGAATGAAGACCTAACTTCACAAAAAGACCTCCAACAACTCTAATCTGCAATGCCTCATAGAGCATTATAAAACAGCAGAAGGGTGAGAAACACAATCATAATACAGTTGCATATAATTATATAATAACACAGAAATGCACAAGTAAAATATTCTCACCACAAATGCACCACAATCAAATATAACACAACACAGTACAAGTATCAGGTATCCATCAACAATACACATCACTCATACAAAATGCACTCATCATCAACACAATTATCCATATTCCATCTCATTAATCACATTCACAATTACATACACAATTAATCCATGGTTTTTACAAATGCAAAGAGACCGACAGAACGACTCCATGCAATGCACATGCGGGTACCGACTTCCAATGTTTCTCATCGCTAGTTCACTCAGGAACTCTGCTGGAACCCTCGCTCGTTACATCACTGTAACTCCCCGTCGGGCATACGATGTTCCCCGTCGCTCACACCCCACACAGGCACACGACGTTTATGGATCGCTCACACCCCACACGGGCACACGACCCGATCGCTCATACCCCACATGGGCACACGATCGTCTATAACCATCACTTTCGGTCCTCTTATTTTTAAGGCGATTCATTCCTCTTATTTTTAAGGCGCACGATGTTATAGGAGATTCCCTCTGGAATCAATCCCTCACTCAGGACGTCACAAGAATGCATATCATGATGTTTGACATACAATGACTCGTGACATTTAAAATGCACACATATATGCACTCATCTTAATCAACAAAATCATGCTTTACACTCAAGTCCAAAACAATGCATTTAATTGCCATGCGGCCACAAACCATCGTCACGATATTCAAACACATGCATCCAACATATATCACAAGCAAATCGTAGGATAACGCATCAATTACACCCAAGTAACCGGCAAAAGTCGACAACAATACCACACAATTTCTAGTTTCCGATAGAATTTAATCGGCCAACAATCTCAAAACCATCCTCATAAAAAAGAACATTTTATAAGCTTTCTAGCGCATCAAACCACGCCTCAAACTGAACCACAGATCAAAAGTTATGCAGAAAACAAAACTACGCAAACAGCCCTGTTCGTTAGGCGAACCCTCTAGCGAACATTCGCTACCACCTTCGCTAGGCGAATGTCCAGCGAACCCGTTACCAGCTAGAAAACAAATACAAAGTTCGCTAGGCGAACCAAGGCAGCAACTACAGACCCAAAAACATCCAAAGTTCGCTAGGCGAACAACTCAGCGAATCTTCGCTGACCTTCGCTAACTGGTTCGCTAGGCGAACCCGCGAAAACATCACTCGCTTCTGCTTCGCCCCAGGTTCACTAGGCGAACCAAGGAAAACTCAAAATTTCTCAACGCTGTGTGGAAACCCAAAATGATAATTTCTACTACCAAAACATTTCCAAAACATCATATATCAATCAGAACTCAATACAATCATGGCAACAAGCATTCTACCACATTTACGTCGATTTCCAACCGCGAAAGTATCGATTTCTCACAAGATTCTCATTTCTAACCTAGAACTCAAAGCAACGGAAGACAAGCAAACATACAAGAAACACTACATAATCATACACAAACATAGTATAATTGAGTTTCGCACCCTTACCCGATTTAATCGTGTTTAATAAAGTCGGGAGATTGGTTTCTTCTTTTCTCTCTTTTTCTTCTCTTCTTCTTTCTCTCTACTTTTCTTCTTCTCTTTTTCTTTCTCCTTACTATTTTTCTCTCTTTCTATTCTATCATATTCCAAACTTAACAAAATAAACCAAAATGCCCAAAATACCCCTACCCTCAAATATCTCACAAACGTTCCCAAAACGCGACAAAATATGTTCACGATGAAAAATAACATATTTTCACATAAAAGTCAGAAATAAAATAATATAATAATCAAATAATCAAAACGACCCAATTAATTAAAAAGACAAAACGAAAAAACTGACTGGGGCGTTACAACTCTCCCCCACTTAGAAATTTTCGTCCTCGAAAATATTACCTGAAACGAACAACTCAAGATACGACTCCCGCATCCGACTTTCTATCTCCCAAGTCAAATTGCCCTCAGCAACGCCTCCCCACACCACTTTCACAAGTGCAATATCCTTGCCCCTCAACCGCTTCACCTCGCGATCCCAAATACTAACGGGTAGTGCCTCAACCGTAAGGTTCTCCCTTACCTCAACCTCATCCATCGGAATCACATGCGACGGATCCGGAACATACTTCCGAAGCTGTGAAACATGGAACACATCATGTAAATTTGACAAACTCGGCGGCAACGCCACCCTATAAGCCACAACACCCACTCTCACAGATATCTGGTAAGGACCAATAAACCGAGAAGTAAGCTTCTTCGACTTCAATGCTCTACCAACACCCGTTACCGGCGTAACCCTCAAAAATACATGATCGCCCTCTTAAAACTCAAGATCTTTTCTTCTCCGATCATGATAACTCTTTTATCTACTCTGAGAAGCCTTCATTTTCTCACGAATAGACTTCACTTTTTCCGTAGTCTGTTGCACCAACTCTGGCCCAACCACCGAACTATCACCAGATTCGTGCCAACACAACGGTGTTCGACATCTCCGTCCATACAATGCTTCAAACGGTGCCATTCCAATACTAGAATGAAAACTGTTATTATACGTGAATTCAATCAACGCAAGATAACTATCCCACACACCACCTTGTTCGAAAACACACGCTCGCAACAAATCTTCGAAACACTGAATCGTCCTCTCCGTCTGACCATCCGTCTGCGGATGATAAGCCGAACTCAATCTCAACTTAGAACCCAACGCCTTCTGTAAACTTTCCCAAAATCTCGAGGTAAACCTTGGATCTCGATCCGAAACAATACTCAATGGAACTCCATGCAACTTCACAATCACACTGATATAAATCTCGGCTAACCGCTCCAAAGAAAAACTGATGTCAATCGGAATGAAATGAGCCGATTTAGTCAGTCTATCAACAACCACCCAAATAGCATTATGCCCTCTCAGTGTATTCGGCAACCCGGTTACAAAATCCATATAAATGCCCTCTCTGCAGTCGCTTCAGCATAATGAGTATAAAACTGTACAAGCTCCACAAACTTAGCAGTATAATCAACAACAGACATATTACCTTTTTTTAATTCCAAGAACTCAATTTCCTTCTTTACTCTTACATCTTCGGGAAAATACTTCCTCAAAAACTCCCGGCTAAATAATTCCCAAGTAACTTCTTCATCCCCAGCTTCCAACACCTGACAAGTACTAACCCACCAGTCATCCGCTTCTTCCTGTAACATGTGAGTTCCCTGTCTCACCTTATTGTCCTCAGCACAATCCATAACTCAGAAAATCCTTTCAATCTCTTTCAACCAAATCTGTACACCATCAGGATCATGTCTCCCTTTGAATACAGGCGGTATGTTCTTCCTGAACTCATCATTACCAGCAGCATTAGGTGCACCCTGCACAACCCGAGCCATAGCTTACATAGCAGCAGCCAAAGCAGCATCATTCCTACCGGCCATATTCTGTTCATTTCCAATAATAGAAACTATGGTTAAACAAACAGCTCACTCCAACGCCACAGCGACAAAGGACTGACACAAACAAACACGAACTAACACGGACTGGCTCTAATACCACTTAATGTAACACCCCCAATCTATACCCCCAAGTTATTAAAGCGATAAATAAAATAACAAATTTTCATCAGAGTATATTTACAATTTCACGGCATAGACCGAGGGGTCACATCAATTTGAAATAAACATACAACACCTGCTCACAAAGATATGCAACAATTCAGGTAGTAATACACCCACAATTCAAATACAGAATAAAAGCTAAAAATCCGTAATTGAATCTCATATGTATATGTATATCATAGGAGTGTATGCGTCATATACAACCATACATGTACAATCCAAAAGATACATATACATAATACAAATAATCACAACGGCCTCCCTAACTACCCGGTGTCACATATCAGAGCCGACCGACAAAAGAATGAAGACCTAACTTCACAAAAAGACCTCCAGCAACTCTAATCTGCAATGCCTCATAGAGCATTATAAAATAGCAGAAGGGTGAGAAACACAATCATAATACAGTTGCATATAATTATATAATAACACAGAAATGCACAAGTAAAATATTCTCACCACAAATGCACCACAATCAAATATAACACAACACAGTACAAGTATCAGGTATCCATTACCAATACACATCACTCATACGCAATGCACTCATCATCAACACAATTATCCATATTCCATCTCATTAATCACATTCACAATTACATACACAATTAATCCATGGTTTATGCAAATACACAGAGACCGACAAAACGACTCCATGCAATGCACATGCGGCACCGACTTCCAATGTTTCTCATCACTAGTTCACTCAGGAACTCTGCTGGAACCACCGCTCGTTACATCACTGTAACTCCCCGTCGGGCATACGATGTTCCCCATCGCTCACACCCCACACAGGCACACGACGTTTATGGATCGCTCACACCCCACACGGGCACACGACCCGATCGCTCATACCCCACATGGGCACACGATCGTCTATAACCATCACTTTCGGTCCTCTTATTTTTAAGGCGATTCATTCCTCTTATTTTTAAGGCGCACGATGTTATAGGAGATTCCCTCTGGAATCAATCCCTCACTCAGGACGTCACAAGAATGCATATCATGATGTTTGACATACAATGACTCGTGACATTTAAAATGCACACATATATGCACTCATCTTAATCAACAAAATCATGCTTTACACTCAAGTCCAAAATAATGCATTTAATTTCCATGCGGCCACAAACCATCATCACGATATTCAAACACATTCATCCAACATATATCACAAGCAAATCGTAGGATAACCCATCAATTACACCTAAGTAACTGGCAAAAGTCGACAACAATACCACACAATTTCTAATTTCCAATATAATTTAATTGGCCAACAATCTCAAAAACATACTCATAAAAAAGAACATTTTATAAGCTTTCTAACGCATCAAACCACGCCTTAAACCGAACCACAGATCAAAAGTTATGCAGAAAACAAAACTACGCAAATAGCCATGTTCGCTAGGCGAACCCTCTAGCGAGCATTTGCTACCACCTTCGCTAGGCGAATGTCCAGTGAACCCGTTACCAGCTAGAAAACAGATACAAAGTTCGCTAGGCGAACCCCTTGGCGAACCAAGGCAGCAACTACAGACCCAAAAACATCCAAAGTTCGCTAGGCGAACAACTCAGCGAACCTTCGCTGACCTTCGCTAACTGGTTCTCTAGGCGAACCCGCGAAAACATCACTCGCTACTGCTTCACCCCAGGTTCGATAGGCGAAACAAGGAAAACTCATAATTTCTTAGCCCTATGTGGAAACCCAAAATGACAATTTCTACTACCAAAACATTTCCAAAACATCATATATCAATCAGAACTCAATACAATCATGGCAACAAGCATTCTACTACATTTACGTCGATTTCCAACCGCGAAAGTATCGATTTCTCACAAGATTCTCATTTCCAACCTAGAACTCAAAGCTATGGAAGACAAGCAAACATACAAGAAAACACGTACATAATCATACACAAACATAGTATAATCGAGTTTCGCACCCTTACCCGATTTAATCGTGTTTAATAAAGTCGGGAGATTGGTTTCTTCTTTTCTCTCTTTTTCTTCTCTTCTTCTTTCTCTCTACTTTTCTTCTTCTCTTTTTCTTTCTCCTTACTATTTTTCTCTCTTTCTATTCTATCATATTCCAAACTTAACAAAATAAACCAAAATGCCCAAAATACCCCTACCCTCAAATATCTCACAAACGTTCCCAAAACGCGACAAAATATATTCACGATGAAAAATAACATATTTTCACATATAAGTTAGAAATAAAATAATATAATAATAAAATAATCAAAACGAACCAATTAATTAAAAAGACAAAACGATAAAAATGACTGGGGCGTTACACCTTTCACGTCTCCATATTGTATAACCCCAAGAGGAGGGAAGACTGTGTCTGGTAATCCTATGGGGATCTAGTTTTGTTTGTATTTAAGAGTGACCAACAGGGCTTTGCCTAGTGCTAGACGTAGTTGCCGGGGAAAACTCTAAATAACTATACTAGTATTACACAGTTGATATTTGACAAGTATATAAAAGTTTGTGAAAGAAGACTTACAGTGAGCAGCCCCACAATACAGTTATATATATATATGAAAGGGGATAAAGAAAACAGGTAAACACTTACTCGGTTGTAGAGCTTCCATGTTGTTTTGTTAGTTGTTCAACAAAGAATGCTTTGATAACAATATTATATTTAAAATCAAAAGAGAAAATGCTTTGAAAGATTGTTGGGGCTTATAGCTCAAGGAGAGGCCCAAGGTTTTATCAGTGATTGCACTGTTCTTTTGAATTTGTACAGGGACTCATACAAGTGACTGAGGCCCAAAAAGGTTTTCTGTACAAAGGTATGGGTCTTATACTCTCTCAAGAGGCCCAAATAGTTTTTAAAGAAAATAAATGGTCCTTATAACACGAGGGTAGGCCCAGGTAATTTGATTTTTGAAGTGGTGATCGCGCCGAGATTTTCTTTTAACACAGAAGGACTTATATAATATCGGAGACCCAAAAAGGTTTTGGTTAAAAGGGGATTGGGTCTTACACCGTATTAGAGGCCCAAAAGTATTTGGTACAAGTGATGGGGCTTACAGCTCAAGGAGAGGCCCAGTTGATTTTGTTAAAAAAGGCGACGATCGCGCCATTGTTTTTTAAAATACAGTGGGACATATATAATGACTGGGGCCCAAAAAGTGGTGTATTTACAAAGGATTGGGTCTTACACTCTATTAGAGGCCCATGAGTGTTTGAAAATGATTTGTGAGGGTGAAAATCAGAGAAACCTGTCGCACCTCAAAAAAAACGCTTAAATCGAAGACGCAACCCTCGCGCGAAAGTTGCGGAAAACGGTTCGACAGAGTCGCCACCGAACTTTATTTATCCCAAAAGAGGGAAAGGAAAATATCGAGAAAACCTTTAAAGAGAAAGATAAGGATATGGTCGTCGCAATAACATTCTGGGTTCGGGAGTCGGTTACATGAGGGGACGGTACGCGCACGCCCTCACGTCCGTTGTACTCAATGGGAACCTCTTAGTTCAAATTGTGATGAACGTTATCTAAGCTTTTTTGTTTTCTTCTTAACGATATATGGGAAAAGGTAAAGTAAAAGGTTTCGATTACTAAGGGAAATTGGGTGGTTTTAGGATAGGGTGCTCGGCAAGATCGTCGCGACCTTGGGCCTACGTATGCTCATTCGGACGAGAATGAGGAATCAGAGCAATCGTAGTTCGACTACGGGAAGGGACAGAGGGAAGACGGAAGATGGAGGGAAGGTAGCTCGCAAGATCATCGTAATCTTGTGCCTACATATCTTTAATCGGACGAAAATAAAGAATCAGAGCAGTCGTAGTTCGTGGTACGCCCACGAAAAGAATGGGGTTTGTGTTTTTTAGGATACGAAAGATTGAATGACAAACAACCCAAGGGGCGTGCCTCGAGAGCAATCACTCAAGAATCCAAGGAATGCGAGACTCCAAGAACTCAGTTCTTTCGTGATTGATTGCAAAAATGTTCGATAAAGATTAAGTGTTTTAAGATGAAAGGGTGAATGAACAACAACCCAAGGGCGCGCCTCGAGAGCCATTCATTCGAAGATCCAAGGAATGCTAGATCCCAAGAATCTCCTCCTTTCGTAAGGTGATTAAGAAAGCGTTTGAAAAAGATTGAGTTGAATTGGTTGAGAAAAGAGGTGAGGATCGATACTAGTCCCTAGGGGTGCTCCTAGTAACAAAACCTACGAAATGTGCAAGTGTGCATTTGACGACGAGTCGAGAATTGGTTTGGAAATGGTTTGATTTGTTAAGTGTTTTAGAGAGAATGACGATTATTCGATAAACGAGACGTCGGCCTCGCAACCAATTAATCAGGGCATTATTGGGATGCTAGATCCCAACGACACCTTTTTCATTCGATTGATATATGAAATATTGTTTGTTGGACGACGAAAGTACCATGTGGAATGCTAGACTCCAATGGAATTTCTTTGTCCAAATAGTTAAGACGAGTGTTTTAGGAGCGAAAGGTCGAATGATCACCACCTAAGGCGTGCGCCTCAATAGCGGTCACTCAAGAACCCAAGAAGTGCTAGACCTCAAGAGCTCAATTCTTTCGTGATTAATTAAAAAATGATTTGAATATGTGCGTTAGGTGGTTTTAATCGAAAATTAAATGCTTAGGCGTTTCGATAATTGTTAGTGTGTTTGATTAAAATATGAAAAAAAGAAATGGTTAGATAAACATGATATGAATATGATATGGACAATATGATAAGAATATGAATAATATAATCGAGATAATATGAACAAGGTATAATATTGACATAACAAAAAATTGGTCTGTTCTTAATCGGAATTTAATCGAGAAATCGATAATCAACGATTTTTGACTTTCATTGACCAAAAGTGAAAATAAAAGAATATAAATCGAAATAGACATAAAAATCGAAAAACTAAGAAAAGTCTCATCTTTACTAAGATTTTAAATCGAAAAATCGATAATCTTTAGTATTTGATTTTCATTGACCAAAAAATGAATAAAAGTGAAATAAAAATAATAGAAATGAAATAAAATCGAAAATGTCAAGAAAAAGAATAAAGGCCTCACCTTTATCAAGATTTAAAACCAAAAATCGATAAATCTTGATATTTGGCTCTCATTGACCCAAAAATGAATGGTAAAAACAAATAAATCAAAAATAAAATAAATAAATAGTAGGCCTCATATAAATCAAGATTTTGAATCGATTTGAGAAAATCAACTAAATCAAGATTGTTGTCATATCATTGGCCCAACTAAAAGATAAAATCAAAAATGAAAAGGGAAGGAGTGGAATTATTTGAGAAAACTTAAAGATAATTAGACCAAGTCATATTAGGAACTAATAATGTTAAAGTCTAGAAAATAAAATATTAAAACATTATAAACAAATTGACTTAGTTAAAAAACAAAATTAGAGGGAAGGGTGCTGGAGCCATGAGGGTGTGAAATAATGGAATCACCTGGGCTTAAATCAAAGCCCATCATCCAATAAAACAAAACAGGTGGAAAAAGAGAAATGATGGTGAACGATAGGCCCATCCATAACCAACGAAACAAACACGGTTCAAATACACAGAAAGCCTTCCCCTTCTTTAAAAAGGAATTGACACGGGTGAATCAGAAAGCAAACAGGTTTCCATCTTCATAAATGAAAAAAAAAACAAGGCAATATCCTTTTCATTTTTTAACAAAACCGAAAAACAAAACAACAATAAAAGGCAATGTGCAAGCAGTGGTTCCAAACTAAAAAACAAACGCTCAGAGGAATGAAAACGACTTCCTCTTCGTCATCGCGCGAAACAAATTCGGAAAATAGAGAAGGGGTTTCATTCCCAACCTTTGCGATCTGTTCTCACGATCTTCTGCCTTGAATCAGGTTCGATCTGTGTGGTTTTGTTGAATCTATTTCAAACTCTCTTCTTCTCAAATTTCCTTCTGGTTCTGCGGTTATTGTGGGTTTGATTGATTCTGATTTGGGTTTTGTGTTGATGTTGGTGAAGGATTTGCGTAGAGGGTTGAAGGTTTTGATTTGAAGGAGATTTAAAGGTGGTTTGAAGAAGGTGTTGTGTTGTTGAGAAGAAATATTCTGGGTTTAAAGGTTTGAGAATTGAAGGGTAAAGGTATGTGGTCCGGAGAACGTTGAGGATGAAATTAGCAGAGTCCTGGTTAGCGGCTAGGTCCTCCCCCTTTTATGATCTTTATTCCCCATAACCAAACTTGTGAATTAAGTTTTAGAGGTACATAAGGTTTTGTTTGGTTGTGATGATATATCCTTTTCTTGGCAGATTTGTGGTCATTGTTGGTCAGTGAGGTGTTGTTTTTGTTTGCAGGACTGAGGTAGCAGGTTGTTGGTTATTTCACGGTTTTGATAGCAGGGGTTCTGTGGGTCAGCGTGTGATGGTCGTTTGCCTACTACATATTAAAGAATTTGTCTTATTATAAAGGATGTAAACGAACTTCTCTCTTTTTTTTTTTTTGACATAGGCTTATTGGAATCATGTAAAATAATGGGTCTTGTGTTTTTGAACTTTTTGTAATGGACTTGGAGTTTTAAGAATGGTGATGGTCATTTTGTGAATTTATAATGAATTTTTACAATTTCTCTTGTGATGGGTATGTATGGATAATGAAGATGGATATGGTTAGAAAAACAAAATAATTGGATAATTGGATTACAAGGACATGGTTTAATGAGATGGATTAATAAAATGGACTTTAAAAAATGGGTAAAAAGAATATTCAAAGTTGGATTTAAATTGGATAATAATGGATGTGGTTTGAAATGGTGATTTGAAAATAAGGCAAATTAGATTTTTTGGAATTTTGTTTGAAATGGATAATGGGATAAATGGATAACTTACTAAAAAGAATGGTTTTATGAATGGATACTTGAATTGAAATTGGATATGGAAATGGTTCAAATGGACATTTAATTGGATGAAAGATAAAAAAATGGTTAAAAGATAGATAGGACTTAAAATGAAAAAAAAATGAAAGAGAGATGAAGTTGAAGACAACATATGTTTTTGGATTTTTGAATAATTGTCAGTGGGTGGATGTACAGATGGAAGTTATACACAGGTAGGACAAATTTGGGGTATGGCAAAACCCTAATTTTGTTTTCCTTTAAAAGTAAATATTTAAAGAAAAATCAAATAAAAATGATAAAAACAATTAAAAAATGAACTTTTTCACAAAAATACTAATTATATTAAATAAATAATATAAATCTGATTTTTTTGTGGAATAAACTATTTCAACGTTTTTGTGATTTTTTGCAAAAAGAACCAATAAAAAATAATAAAAAAATTGAGGGAGTTATTAATTTTTCAAATCATTAAAAATGATAAGAAAAATAATAAAATATGAAAAAGTGGTAAAAAAGAGGATCTGGGGAGAGGGGGATTCGAACCCCAAACCTCTTGTGTATAGGGCACACGCCTTACCACTGGGGTGGTTGATACATCCGTTGATTGAAACACAACCACAAATATATAAGGCTTGCCTTGTTTTTAGCCTGGCCCAAGGCAAGGCAAAGCAAGATTTTGGTTGAAAACGTGAAGGCCATAACTTTCTCATTTCTCCATGGATTGGGACAAAATTTAGGTCTATCCTGCATGGAATTTCACAAGGAATCCAATGGTGGTGGTGTTTTTTTTTTTCAGATCATGCTCCTATTGAAAAACCCGATAGTGGTTTTGAAATAGGCTATGATTTGCATTTTCTGTGCCATCTCTTGTTACAAGCATGAATTACATGATAAATTGGTGCAAACACAACACATATAACATGTAGAAGAGATGCATGATCAGTGGACATCAAAAGAAAACATGATTCAAAGAATCCAAGTTGTGATGCTTACCTCTTTTTGGAGCTTTCGTGCAATCTGCCAAGAGCTTTGTTCCAGAAATGATTTGATGCTTTGGACACCCTCAAATGATCTCTTAGAAGCTTTTAGGATGGTTGGAATCAGCTGGAAACCTCAGGAACAAGTTTAAGCTCTTTCTTGCAAAAGGGGTAAAAGTGGCCAAAATAGCAACTCTCTCAAATTGTGTTCCAGATGTATGGCACCATTTGGGATAGTTCAAGGATGATATTTGGAGTGTGTTTGAGGTTTTATCTGGTTTGGTGATGCGTAGTATTCGCAAGTGCACGAATCGCGTCAGGGTAATATAAAAAGTTATCGTATCCACAGAGACCAAATGTCGATCTAACGATTTCTGTTTGTTACAGTGCTTATCTAAGGCAGTTCAATTCAGGGTTTACTAATGCAGGGGAAAATAAATAAAAGTAAATGACGAGGTAATAAAATTCAGACAAAACAATAGGCTTGAATGTAATTCTCATAACCGATAATATTTCTATATTCATCAACAGAACTACTTACGGGCAATATCTTCTATTTTAAGAAAAGAATTCAATTTAACAGGAACTGTCGCTTTCGCGTAGTCAGAACCAAGTTTACCCTCTAAACTAACCCCTTTATTGTCACTTATAAAAAGGCGCGCATTGCGTTAGAGTCATGGAAAACTTACTTTTAAGAAATTCAAATTCTAAACTAAACAGAAAAGTATTTTGACCTGAAATCTCTAAACTAAAGAGGTTCAAAATGAACCAGATTCTAATCCCACTAACGCGTCCGAAAATAGTTTTAAAATCTCTTTTCTAAAGTGTTAAAAATCCCTACTCAACTGAGCAAAGCGCTTTCGCTGTATTTGATCAGTTGAGAACTAAATAAGTTCACAAATGGTTGGACGGCTTTCGATCTTACCCAACATTTCTTTTAAGTAAAGAAAACTTGTGTTAAAGATTAAAACAGCCCTTAAGTACTTCTATTAGCATATAGACGTATTACGGTGGTTATGGTCTTTACATTCTTACCTATCTAAAACTTAGCCAGCCATGGTAGTTATAACAGTCATATTAATTCTTATCAAGTGCAAGAAATAAATGAAAGTAAATGCGATTAAAATAAAACCTGCCCCAAAGCGGAGTCTTTAAATCTGGTACAATGTACGGAAAATAAAATGCTGGCAGGATTACTTCTACCAAAGTGCTCCAACTTGATTACAGACACTCCAAGACTTGATTACAATCTCGATCACACACAGTGCAATAACTCCTCGATGTGAGAAGATTACTGCTTTACAAGAGTGAAATTTATGCCTAAGATGAAGTAAACTAAGATTGGATGATCCTAAAATTCGAGTCCTGAGAGTATTTATAGGCAAAGTTGGCATGGTGCAAAGACAAAAGTGACCTTGGCTTGAAAAATGGGCGGGAACTACTTTTGCCTTGTCGCGCCCCGCGACAGGCCTACTGCGCCCGCGACAAGAAGAAAACGGCAAAGGTCGTGGGAACGTGGCAGTTGAGCAGTGGAGATCATGGGACACGTCGTCGCCTACCCTGGGGCGTCCGCGACAAGAGAAGCGGCAAGAGTAAATTGCTGCCAAACTTGAATTCTTGCTCCTTTTGCACCCTTTTTCGTCTGGGACCTCGATTTATTGAAAACCTGAAAACAAAGGGAAACATAACAATAACAAAGCAAAAAATAATAGAAAAACAACTAATATGCATGTGAAATCAGAGTCGAAAATACAATATAATTTAGTGTCATCAAATTCTCCCACACTTAGACCTTTGCTTGTCCTTAAGCAAAACATTTAAAGCTCATAGAAAAATCAGTGTCGATCGATGATTTTTGGGCGAAAATGGCTTCTAAGTCCGAGTCTGGATGCAGTGGTCGGTACTAACTGAGTGAACCAAGGGCATCGTGATGACACTAATCCGCAAATACGGACATAAACTTCGCTCCTATACCAATCAACCCATTATATCCCACAATACTTAGGCCTTCCTTTTCCATCTCTTTTGAGTCCTTTTCATTCAAGCGCAATCACATTAAGCCCATTTTCCGCACATGCTTCATGGTAGAGTGACCTGTTAGTGATTCTGATATTTTCATACCGGATTTATGGCACAAGGAACTGTGTAAAATCCTTTTATTCCTCTCAAGTGCAGTTGTGGGGGATCGGATCGTAATCCGCCCTACCGAGTTCAGTGCCAGATACCTCTGAACCAACTGAAATGAGCAAGCTAAACATCTTATTACTTATTTCTTTTTCTTCTTTTCATATTTTTTTTCTTATTTTTTTTCATCATTTTTTTTTTGTATATGTACTCGGATCAGTCACTTATATTCGTCGGTCTCCTACTTAGAACATGTTTAGACTGGAGCTGATTGCTGAAATAAACTACTAAGGATGATTTTGAAATGAAATTAGGGCCATGGTACATGGGGTTTCAGGTGTGATTCTTATATTTACGAAGTTCATGGTGTAAAGACGATACTGATGTTTCGAAAGTTCTCCCAAGTCACCGCATCCTAACCCGAACCTGTCTTAAAATCCAGAAATTTTTCAGAACAACACTTTTTTTCTAGAAATTTTTTTTTTGGGTGTTAAAATATGTGGGAAAAAATGAAGGTGAACCAAAAAATATACTTATACTAATGACTCTTCAAACACATGCATTTTCTAAAACAGAAACAAAAGTAAATAACTGAAGGGAAATAAAAATAAACTACTAAAACGACGGAAATAAAAACGATAAAATCTCCTCCCACACTTAAATCGAACATTGTCCCCAATGTTTCGAAGTAAGCTAAGGAGGAAGGAACCTGGCAAAACTAGTGAGGACCGCTGGTGCCCTCGCCGCCCTGTGCTGAACGCTCGGAACGACGGGATCTGCTACGGTGATGGTCTCGCTGGTCCATCCTAGCCTGCAATTCTGCCCGAGCAGCTTTCACCTCACGAAGGTTACCTAAGATGGAACCCTGAGTGGCCTCCATAAGCTGAAAGTGCTGATGATTATATTGCTGTTGACGGGATTGCTCATTGGTGATCGCAAGCAGAGTACGGGAGATGGTCTCGCTAGATTGGTCTGCTCTTTGCCGCGACTCTTGCATAAAGCTCATCTGGTCCACCATCTGTTGCTGAATGGAAGAGAGCAGGTCTTCATGCCGTGCTTCTCTAGCCATATGGTCTCGCCACATCTCCTCAGTAATATAAAATCTGGGAGCAGCTCCTGCAAAAGTGTTAGAAGAAGATGGTGCGGTGTGTGATTATGTAGGGCGAGGGGGGGACACACGCTCTCTATTGTCATACTCATCATCTGTGTCGGGCCCCTCATTGTCATGGGCATTAGGAGGAATTGGGCCTAGAAAAGGTGGGGTAGTAAGGTCATAGATCCAGTTCCTCTCGAATCGTACATCTGTACGTCTACTGCACGGCATAACAATTGATTCGATGGCTACCCCGTGGATCATCAACTCATAACCACCAGCCCTCCTCGATCGACACAATTTCATGTCTTTCAGAAATTTTAAATTAATTGTGCGAGGGGGCAATGGTTCTAAAGTAGCTATCTCATCATTCAAATTTAGTGCCCGAGCAATAGACGTTATCAATCCGCCAAAAACTATCGGTCCACCCTTATTTACCGTTAAGCACATGTGGGCGATCATAAATGGAACTGGATTGATTCTTACATTTGTGAGGCATCCTTGCAAGAACAAAAGTTCTTTGCTATTAACTTTGTTTTGATTCTCCCGGCAAAAAATAGAGCATGCCAAAAGATATCTGAAAATTCTTATGGCCGGGTTATGAATGGTCGAGGCGAGTATTCCCTTAAAGGAATCAACAATAGTATCTGACAACCTGCGCCAGAAGGCGAATAACTCGACTGACCATTCAGCATCTGAAGGAGCCTCACAAACAGCACCCTCCCCATGAGGGAATCCCAATAGACCTGCTAGTTCATCGGTACTGTACTGATACTCAACAGCAAACAGTCTAAAATGCACGGTACCGACTGTGCTAGCAGTGTCGGGATGAACGGTATAAACCAATGAACTCAAAAACTCAACCGTCATCCTCTCATAGGTGGGTTCTTTTGTGGTAAAAACAGTGCCTAAACCTACAAAGTCTAACAAATGGAAAACGCTATGATGAACCCCTAAAGCGTGCAAGCAAGAATCGTCGACATACCTCATCGAGAGAATTTCTCGATCCTGAAGCTTTTGAAGTTGCCGCTTCTGCCTATTCCCGGATTTTCCTTCCCGAAGAATGACTCCATTAAACTCCAATTATGAAGATGGTGAAGAGGGTGGAAGAAAAGTGGTATGATAAAGGTTGGATTTTTTTGGGTTTTTGTTGATGGAAATTGAAATGGAAAGTTAAGAGATGATGGGTGAATGCTAGAGATATGAATTTCAATGGGGTTTTATAGGGATTTTCCGGAGGGAAAAAATGGGTTTGAAAAGGTTGGAGGTTCAAAAATGGTGGAAATGGAGGTTCTGTCCCGATTTTACAAGGACCCCCGTCGCGGGCGCGACAGGTGTGTCGCGTGCGCGACGAGAGTAAATTCGCTGATGGGCCTCAATTTGTCTTTTTGAATGGGCTTTTTGTCCTTCCTTTGGCCTTGGGGGGTCTTTTTAGCATTCCATATGTCCTAAAAATGTAGTTTCGCACAAAATTTTTACAAGCATATATATATTTTTTTATAATAAATTTTTTTATATATTTTGTCAAAGAAAAATAAAACAAAAGAAAATATTAGCATATAAACATAAAAAACTCAAACGTTAATATAAATCGGAAATATATCAAATGCAAATAGTAGGAAATATGTCTGGGTGATACTGGAAGTAAATTAATGCATAAGAAATATAGTAAATAATACGAAAATGGAAATCAAGATGTCTGGTCATCTCCACGGAGTCTCGCTATCTCACGACGGAGCTCCGCCATGTCTTCATACAGCACATCGTACTCAGTAGCGTGGGTCAGCTCTGACACTTCCATCCTCAGGTGTAAGTCACCAAGAGTCTGTCGGAGATCTACTATCTCTTGGCGCATCATCGCCATCTGGGTCTGCATATCTGGAGTACCTAATGAATGATTATTTGACCATACCGTGGTCCTGTCAGGTGGTGGAGCTGGAACGTACTCTGGCTCTGGGCAGGGTCGTGGTGCGTCCACCGTCTCACCGTGTCCTTCTAAGGCATATGTCCAGTTTGCTGGGTCATGGACACTGGTCATAACAGGATCTGGCAAAGTGAAATGATGTATGGTCTCACCATCGATCGGGAGTCTGAACTGAGAGGGATTAAAGGAGTTCCTTCTCATCAGCCCCCGATCTAAACAAAAATCAATATCCATGGTGGTATGGCTGCAGTAGGGAGTCAAATGAAATAGCTTTCGGCCAAGGCCTAGAGCAGCAGCAATCTCAGTCACATTACCTCCTACATGTATAGGTCCTCCTGCCCAGGTGGCAACACCACTAAAAGAGTACAGCATAAAGTTACCACAGGCTAAACGACGTGACTGATTCGCACAAAACATGAAAAATATGTCCTCCTCAGTAACGTGGTCATCAACATCTGCTCTCCCAAAGAATGTATGGGCAATGATCATCTGAAAGTATCGGAGAGCTGGGTTGTGGATAACCTGTGAAATGTGAGTATCAGGGTTAGGTCCTCCACCTCCAGAGATGTCACTCCAAAATTTCTCCACGTCTCTATTCATGAAGTAACCCATGGGCAGCTCAGGGATAGCGCCAACTTCAGTCTCAAATCCAAGAAGATCACCGAACTCAGTATGGGTGAACGAATACTCTGTGCCAAATAACCTGAAGCTGGTGTGGCCATCTGGTCCCAAGTACAGATCATAGGAGAAAGAGTTGAGGAACTCCAGAGTGAGGTTCCTATAGGTGGGATGCAAATCATCAGCGTACTGGTCCCATTTGAGCTGGTGGGTCAAGTATCGGACACTGGGCTCTATGCCCAAAGATTCCATGCAATCACTATTTGGGTAGCGAGTGGGTGCCATAGGTCTAAGTGAAAGCATCGCATAACGCTCTCTCTGAGCGTCGTCTCTAAAGGTCACGTGCATGTCGTCGACTGGTGGCATCCTGAAAGAAAAGGTTAGGAAAAACAGTCCCTGAAATCAAACACACAAAACAAGTTAGACATATATGTACAAACAAGCAAACAAACGTAAATCAAAATAAACGGAAAGAAAATAAATACGAAAAGGAAAAGAACCATGGGTTGCCTCCCATGCAGCGCTTGCTTAACATCGTTAGCTTGACGAGTTCAAGTCATGTATCTGGTGTGAGGATAGGTGGGTCTGTTAACGTGAACCTGGAGTAGTATGCTGGAATGTCACCTCCTTCATAATGCTTAAGCCTTTGTCCATTTACAACGAACGGACTGCAAGATTTGTTCTTAATTTCCACCGCCCCGGATTTTAGGACTTTGGAAACTTCGAACGGGCCCGTCCATCTAGATCGAAGCTTACCTGGAAAAAGTCGCAGTCTTGAATTGTATAGAAGAACAGGGTCACCTATGTTGAAGTCTTTCTTGACGATCTTCTTGTCATTCCATGCTTTGGTTCTCTCTTTATATATGATGGCATTTTCATAGGCTGATTGTCGGAGCTCTTCTAGCTTATGTATGTCTAAGATGCGTTTCTCACCGGCTGCTAAATAATCGAAATTTAAGGTTCTGATGGCCCAATATGCTTTGTGTTCCAATTAAAAGGGTAAGTGACATGATTTTCCGTAAACTAGTTGGTAAGGGGTTGTTCCAATGGGAGTCTTGTAGGCTGTCCTGTAGGCCCACAGTGCTTCTGAAAGTTTCTGTGACCAATCCTTTCTGGATATCGAGACAGTTTTTTCTAGGATATGCTTGATCTCTCTATTGGATACTTCTACTTGCCCACTGGTTTGCGGGTGGTAAGGTGTGGCTACTCTATGTTTAACTCCATACTTCCTCAATAGTTTGTCAAAAATCCTAGATATAAAATGTGATCCTCCATCACTTATGACTAGTCTGGGAACTCCGAATCTAGGGAATATATTCTACTTGAACATCTTAATCCCTACTCGGGTGTCGTTTGTGGGTGCAGCTATAGCTTCAATCCATTTGGACACGTAATCGACAGCGACTAAAATATATTTGTTTCCTAAGGATGATGGAAAAGGTCCCATAAAGTCGATTCCCCAAACATCAAAAAGTTCTACTTCTTGAATGTTTCTTAATGGCATTTCATTTCTCCTCGAGATGTTTCCGGAGCGTTGACACGGGTCGCACTTGGTTATATATGTATGAACATCACGCCATATAGTTGGCCAATAAAGACCAGCTTGTAATATTTTAGCGTGAGTCTTAGATGTGCTTCCGTGTCCTCCGTAGGGTGATGAGTGACAATGTTCTATGATATGGTGCACTTCTTCCTCTAGAACACACCGGCGAAAGATTCCGTCAGTGCCTCTCTTAAAAAGGAGTGGTTCATCCCAATAGAAATGTTTAACGTCATTGAAGAACTTCTTTTCTGCTGATAGCTGAGGTCATGAGGTATTATATCTGCAGCAAGATAGTTACCAAAATCTGCATACCAAGGTACATTATTTACCGCTAAGGATTTTTCAGAATCTTCTAAGGTTTCTAAACTTACATCTCCAATGGCATCTAGCTTAGCGATTAACCTGTCATAAGCAAAGTCATCATTTATGGGTACTACATCAGGTTTCAAGAACTCAAGCCTGGAAAGGTGATCGGCAACTACATTCTTGGTGCCTTTCTTATCTCTGATATCAAGGTCAAATTCTTGCAATAAAAGTATCCACCTGAGTAACCTAGGTTTAGCATCCTTTTTATTCAAAAGGTATCAGATGGCGGCATGATCAGTGTAAACAATTATTTTGGCTCCCACCAAATAGGATCTAAATTTGTCTATGGAGAAAACTACGGCTAGGAGTTCTTTTTCTGTGGTTGCATAGTTTAGCTGAGCGGCATCTAGAGTTCTACTGGCGTAGTAAATCACATGTAACTTCTTATCAGATATTTGCCCTAGCACTGCTCCTACAGTGTAATCACTAGCATCACACATGATTTCAAAAGGTTTTGTCCAATCTGGTGGTTGCATAATGGGTACTGAGATTAAAGCTTGTTTTAAAAGGTTGAATGCTTCGTTGCATTTTTCATCAAAAATGAACTCGGCATCTTTCATCAGAAGACCTGTCAAAGGTTTAGTGATCTTAGAGAAATTTTTAATGAAACGCCGGTAAAATCCAGCATGTCCAAGAAAACTTCGAACTTCTCTAATTGTTTTGGGTGGTTTAAGATTCTCTATCACCTCGATCTTAGCTTTATCAACTTCAATGCCTTTTTCAGAAACGATATGTCCTAGAACTATGCCTTCAGTGACCATGAAGTGACATTTCTCCCAATTTAATACCAGGTTTACTTCGACACATCTCTTCAAGATCTTTTCAAGGTTGACTAGACAGTTATTGAAATCAAATCTGCAGACTGAGAAATCGTCCATGAATACTTCCATAATTCCATCAAGATAATCAGCGAAGATTAACATCATGCAACGCTGAAAAGTTGCTGGGGCATTACAGAGTCCGAAAGGCATACATCTATAGGCAAAAGTTCCATATGGGCATGTGAAGGTTGTTTTCTCTTGGTCATCAGGGTGTATAGGAATTTGGAAAAAACCTGAATATCCGTCGAGGTAACAGAAGTAGGAATATCTAGCTAGACGTTCCAATATCTGATCTATAAAAGGTAATGGGAAATGGTCTTTCCTAGTGGCTTTGTTTAATTTTCTGTAATCTATGCACATACGCCAACCTCCTTCTATCCGTTTTGTAACGTGCTTACCTTTTTCGTTTTGAACCACGATGATGCCTCCCTTTTTAGGTACTACATGCACAGGGCTTACCTATTTACTGTCCGAGATCTGATATATTATCCCTGCTTCCAACAACTTAAGAACTTCCTTCTTAACTACCTCACTCATTATAGGGTTAATCCTTCTTTGGTGTTCTCTCGAAGGTTTAGCATCTTCCTCAAGTGAAATCCGGTGCATGCACACGGATGGACTTATTCCTTTAAGATCTGAGACGTTGTACCCTAGTGCTGAGGGATATCTTCGCAAGACATCTAAGAGTTGGTTTGTTTCATTTTGGTTCAGAACGGCACTGACTATAACTGGTCTGTCCATTTCTTTGTCTAAAAACTCATATCTTAGATTCTTGGGTAATTCTTTCAATTCTAAGGTTGGTTTGCTGGGGTTTTGTATAGGATCTGGAGTTAAGGATAGACATTCAAAAAGGCTATCATCTATGTAGGGTTCCATACTGTCATCATCTTTCTCAATGGGCATTGAAGGTAGTTTTATTCTTTCTATTGGCTCTTCCTGGTTAAGTTCACGGACACATTCATCAATGACATCAACTGCATAACATGCATCTCCTATTACTGGTGCCGCGAGAAACTTTGCTAGGACAAACTCTATTTTTTCGTTACCTACCTCAAAGGTCAATTTTCCTTTCTTGACATCTATTATGGCTCCTGCAGTTGATAGGAAGGGTCTACCTAGGAGGATTGTGATATCTTTATCTTCTTTGATGTCCAGTACGACGAAGTCGGTGGGAATGAACAACTTGCCTATTCTAACTGGGATGTCTTCTAATACGCCTACAGGGTATTTTATAGATCTGTCAGCTAATTGGAGAGACATCTTAGTAGGTTGCAAATCTCCTAGTTTCAATCGTTCACAAACTGCGAGGGGCATTAGGCTTACACTGGCTCCTAAGTCCAGAAAGGCTTTATCTATGACATGATTCCCCAAAATACAAGGTATGGAGAAATTCCCCGGATCTTTGTCTATTTTGGCAAGTTTGTTCTCGGAAATGGAATTACACTCCACTGGTTTTGGATCGTCAAGTCTACGTTTATTGGTGAGGATGTCCTTCAGGAATTTAGTATAAGATGGTATTTGGGTGATGGCTTCTGTAAAAGGAATCTCTACATGGAGTTTTTCGATAACTTTAACAAACTTCTGGAATTGGTCATTGATCTTAGTTTGTTTAAGTCTTTGTGGATAGGGAATTTGTGGTTTGTATGGCTGAGGGGGTGTTGAAGCTTCGTCCGTAACTTCTCCTTTATCTCTGTCTTTTGGTTTCTCAATTTCTACGGGTTCCTCACCTTCGGGGGTAGCATCCTTTTTGGAGATTTCGGAGTCACTCAATGTCGGGTTTTTAGGCCCTTCATAAGTGGTTCCACTTTGTAAGGTAACAGCGTTAGCTTGCCCTCGAGGGTTCTGTTGAGGTTGTCCAGGAAATTGTCCTCCAGGAGTAGTTTGGGGTGCTTGCTTTAGGGCTACCTGAGAGATCTGGGTTTCAAGCATCTTGCTGTGGGTGGCCATTTGATCCATTTTGGTTCCTAGTTGGGTAAGCAGCTCATTCACATGAATGTTCTGATTTAGGAACTCTTTGTTTTACTGGGCTTGCGCTGCCATAAAATCATTTAGCACTTTCTCAATATTTGGCTTAGGTGGCACTGCTTGCATACGTTGGTTTTGTCTAGGTGTTTGATTGTTGGTTGATCTCGGAGGTGCTTGGTTTTGGATAGGGTTATTGTTTTTGTAGGAAAAATTAGGGTGATTCCTCCATCCAGGGTTGTAAGTATTTGAGAACGGGTTTCCTTAGGCATAGTTGACTGGGTCTGGGTTAGTCTCATTTAACAAATGGCAGTCAGCTGATTGATGACCTTTAGTACCACAAAGTTTGCAATCCGATACTACTGCTGCTGCAGAGGTTGGTTGTGCGTACATTTGATCGATCTTGAGGGCCATAGCATCCATTTTGGCTTGCATCATGTCTATAGAGCTTACCTCATGTTTACCTCCTTGGGCTTCTTTCTTCTCCACTGTTTCTCTTTCGTTTCCCAATTGATGATGGTTTTGAGCCATATCTTCAATGAGACCACAAGCGTCAGGATAGGGTTTGTTCATCAGGGCACCGCCAGCGGAAGCGTCGATGGACATCTTTGTGTTATAATGAAGTCCGTGGTAAAAGGTATGTATAATCAACCATTGCTCCAAACCGTGGTGTGGACAAGCCCTTAGAAGGTCTTTATACCTCTCCCAAGCTTCAAATAGTGATTCTCCTTGGTTTTGGGTAAATCTTGTTATTTGGTTTCGGAGAACGGCTGTTTTGCTTGGGGGAAAGTATTTAGCAAGGAATGTTCTCCTAAGGTCTTCCCATGTTATTAAAGAATTGGCTGGAAGGGAATCTAACCAAGTTAGTGCTTTGTCTCTAAGGGAAAAGGGAAATAGTCTTAAACGAATCGCCTCAGGACTAGCACCATTGGTCTTAAAGATGTTTGACAACTGGATAAAGACTTTTAGATGTTGGTTTGGGTTTTCAGATGGTAGTCCTGCGAATTGGTTTTGTTGAACTAGTTGTAATAGGGACGGTTTTAGTTCAAAATTATTGGCAGGTATGGTAGGGTTAACAATACTAGAGCTCGGTTCTTCGTCAGTAGGCTGAGTGAATTCCTTAAGGGGTCTTTGGTTACGGTCTTCGACCATAGCTTGCTTAATTCGACGAAGCCAAAGTCGTGCGCGAGCGTAACGTTCTGGTTCCACTAAAGGATCTATAACACTACTGGAGCTGCGAGATCTTCGCATCGACCAGTTCGTGCGGCCCTAGTCTAAACGGTGATAACAAACGAAATTCGAAATTCTGCGAAATTGGTCCCCGGCAACTGCGCCAAAAACTTGATGCGTAGTATTTGCAAGTGCACGAATCGCGTCAGAGTAATATAAAAAGTTATCGTATCCACAGAGACCAAGTGTCGATCTAACGATTTCTGTTTGTTACAATGCTTATCTAAGGCAGTTCAATTCAGGGTTTACTAATGCAGAGGAAAATAAATAAAAGTAAATGACGAGGTAATAAAATTCAGACAAAACAATAGGCTTGAATGTAATTCTCATAACCGATAATATTTCTAAATTCATCAACAGAACTACTTACGGGCAATATCTTCTATTTTAATAAAAGAATTCAATTTAACAGGAACTGTCGCTTTCGCGTAGTCAGAACCAAGTTTACCCTCTAAACTAACCCCTTTATTGTCACTTATAAAAAGGCGCGCATTGCGTTAGAGTCATGGAAAACTTACTTTTAAGAAATGCAAATTCTAAACTAAACAGAAAAGTATTTTGACCTGAAATCTCTAAACTAAAGAGGTTCAAAATGAACCAGATTCTAATCCCACTAATGCGTCCGAAAATAGTTTTAAAATCTCTTTTCTAAAGTGTTAAAAATCCCTACTCAACTAAGCAAAGCGCTTTCGCTGTATTTGATCAGTTGAGAACTAAACAAGTTCACAAATGGTTGGACGACTTTCGATCTTACCCAACATTGCTTTTAAGTACAGGAAACTTGTGTTAAAGATTAAAACAACCCTTAAGTACTTCTATTAGCATATAGACGTATTACTGTGGTTATGGTCTTTACATTCTTAACTATCTAAAACTTAGCCAGCCATGGTAGTTATAACAGTCATATTAATTCTTATCATGTATGGAATTAAGTCTTTTGAAAAGTAAAGTTTTGAAAAGCAGACAATAAATAAACAAAATAAAGCAAGTGCAAGAAATAAATGAATGTAAATGCGATTAAAATAAAACCTGCTCCAAAGCGGAGTCTTTAAATCTGGTACAATGTACGGAAAATAAAATGCTGGCAGGATTACTTCTACCAAAGTGCTCCAACTTGATTACAGACACTCCAAGACTTGATTACAAACTCGATCACACACAGTGCAATAACTCCTCGATGTGAGAAGATTACTGCTTTACAAGAGTGAAATTTATGCCTAGGATGAAGTAAATAAGATTGGATGATCCTAAAATTCGAGTCCTGAGAGTATTTATAGGCAAAGTTGGCATGGTGGAAAGACAAAAGTGACCTTGGCTTGAAAAATGGGCGGGAACTACTTTTGCCTTGTCGCGCCCGCGACAGGCCTACCGCGCCCGCGACAAGAAGAAAACGGCAAAGGTCGTGGGAATGTGGCAGTTGAGCAGTGGAGATCATGGGTCACGTCGTCGCCTACCCTAGGGCGTCCGCGACAAGAGAAGCGACAAGAGTAAATTGCTGCCAAACTTGAATTCTTGCTCCTTTTGCACCCTTTTTCGTCTGGGACCTCGATTTATTGAAAACGTGAAAACAAAGGGAAACATAACAATAAAAAAGCAAAAAATATTAGAAAAACAACTAATATGCATGTGAAATCAGAGTCGAAAATACAGTATAATTTAGTGTCATCATTTGGAAAGTGACTGAATCAAGACATGGCTTGAAAAATGCACAAAAGTCCTATTTTGAGGTTAAAAGAGGTGACTTTGTCATTTTGGTGTTACAGGTCACTTGTGAGAGTTTGGACAGCTTAGATATGACATATTGGATGTGTTTGGATCATGAGCTGTGGTGGAATTGCTCTCTAACTCAAAAACTCAGAGTTACCTTGCTAAATAAGGTATTTTTGCCTAGAGAAAGAGATTTTGAGGAAAGCAAGTGTTGCAGTGCTTTGGTGTAGTCAAACTGAACACAATTGGCCTCTATTTATAGTAGAGCAAGTATGTTTTGGCTGCAATAGTGAATGGAAACTGCAACAGAGGTTTGGCCAATGTTGAGCAATGAGAATCCAAGTCTCCTCTAGCCATTGACTAGAGGTTAGGGCACAGGCTGCTGGTTCCCTTGGTCTTGGATAATTCTTGACTGAATTCAGTTGGGAATGGCTCAGTCCATTCCACCTTGGTGCATCCATTAAATACTCCAATCCAAAATTGGAGTCTTGTCCCTCTTTTAGGCACTTCTAGGTTTGGCATGCTATTTTTGGTTCCCAAGACTTAGGAGGCTGATGGATCAGGGTTTGTCCCTCCTTGGTCTCCCCTTGAGGTGTTCAGAAGGATAGATTTGTTTGCTCTTTGCAAAATTTGAGCAAATCGAGCAAAACTCCCAAATCTGCCTTGCCATGACAGTTTGCAGCAAGGCATATTGGCATTGTCATATCTCATGGCTCAAGTGGATTTTGATGGAGTTTTTGGCCATTTTGGAAAGCCCTCATATAATACAACAACTGTTTGATCATAGTTGGTTTTGATACCTTTTGGATCCAAGTGAAAAATCCCCCTACATTTGGAAAAAACTGAAGGTAGATTCTAACTTAGTGAAAATTTCACTAAGTGTTGGAAAAAAGTGACATTTTCACTTTTTGTGATTTTGATCATTCCATAACTTAAAATCCATAAGGGATTGGAATGAGTTGTAGTTGAAGCTTTTGTAGAGGGCCATGAGATCTACAAATCCAGCTTTGAATGGGGAAAAATTGCCTTGTGGTTTAGGAGTTATGATCCTCCAAATTTCTAAGTTTTTATGGTTACCCCTTTTACAAGTTATCCCACTTTTCTTGATTTTTCTTGATGAATGATGATTCCAATCATACATTAACATCATTTTAGGGTCAAAGAACTATCATTGTGAAAAATCTCAAAAAGTCAAAGTTGACTTTTGTGCACAGTTGACTTTTTGTCAGATGAATTCCAAACTGTGCGATCCTCTATGAAATCAAGTCCTTGACCTAAATCAAACTTGATGGATTGATTTCATAGGTGTTATAGGGTGTATTGAATCTTGTCCCAAGGTTTGGGAGCATGCCTGGGTCAAAAGTCAAAGGCATAGTTGACTTTTCCCGCGAAACCCTAACTGTGGTTCTGATGAACTTGAAACTTCTTGATCAAGCTTCTTGGACCAATCCATTGTTGCAAATGGATCAATGTAGTGTGTTAGAGACCCTCAAATAATGCCTTGAGGTCTTGGCTCATGTTTTGACCCAAAAGTCAACTTAGGGGTGAATTAGGTCAAGAAACTTTAATTCCTGATTTTTTATGAACGCATCCCCTGAGGACAAATTGACTTGATGATTAGGTTCATGATGTCCCATGGAGCATTTTAGGTTATGCTTTGAAGCATTGACTTATGCCCAGAGGAAAATTTCCATCTGGAGGCCCTGGTCGACCAAAACCCTAATTTGGTGACATTGGCGATCTTGAGGCTTAATCCACATGGAAGGTAGCAACCTTGTGCTTAATCCTTAACGTGGGAGTCCTCTTGATCCATTGTATGTTTGAGAGGTTAGACAAGTTGAAGATCATGTCCTTTCTTGATTGATCCTTTGTCTAAGAACTCTGAGAGGGCTTGACACCCTAATTTTGATTATAGTGGATGCTCACCCATCTTTGGGGAGAGTAATGAGGCATAATGGTCCATCCATATTGTGATGATGATTTGCACAATGATGGGGAATCTTAGTGTTCAAAATTTGGGGTATGACACATAACAACCGTTATCCTTCTATTAACTTTGAATTCTGGACATCCTGAGCTTCAGTCGAAGATGACCTTGACTGGAAGTTTTTCGACGAACAATGTTACCGCTGGGGATTTAACCTTGTCGGACGTAGTTACTTGCCATGAATCCCTAACTTTTGCCTAGATTGTCTTTTGTGGTTTCCAATCCATCGGGATGATTTTTTACTTATGTCTTTAATTTTTTCCTGGACCGCCCTTTCGGGTTTTCAATCCATCAAGACGTTTTTTTTATTTAGGCAAAGTATTTCTTGACTACATCAACATTTACGGGGTAGGTAAACTCCTCTCCATCCATGGTTGTGAGTCTCAAGGCACCGCCTGAGAAGGCTTTCTTGACCACATAGAGGCCGTCATAGTTCGGAGTCCATTTGCCCCGGGAATCAGTGAGGAATGATTTTATCTTCTTGGGCACAAGGTCTCCTTTTCTGAAGACACGGGGTCAGACCTTTTTGTCAAACGCTTTCTTCATTCTTTGTTGATACAACTGACCATGGCATACAACCGTTATTCATTTTTCTTCGATCAGGTTCAATTCGTCGTGTCGACTTTGACACCATTCAGCTTATGTTTTCTTAGTTTCCATCAATACCCCGATTGATGGGATCTCTACTTCTATGGGAAACACTACTTCCATACCATATACAAGAGAGAAATGGTTTGCCCCTGTTGAAGTGCAAAAAAATGTGCGATAACCGTGAAGAGAAAAGGGTAGCATCTCGTGCCAATCTTTGTAGGTTACAACCATCTTTTGAACAATCTTTTTGTTGTTCTTCTTAGCCGCTTCTATCGCCCTGTTCATCTTAGGTTGGTAGGGAGATGAGTTATGGTGTTCAATCTTGAACTCAGCACACAACTCTTTCATCTTATTGTTCAAGTTAGATCCATTGTCATTAATGACCTGGCTTGGAACACCATAACGGTAGATGAGATTATTTTTGATAAAGCGGACTACCATTTGTCAAGTTACATTGGTGTATGACGCTGCTTCGACCCACTTCTTGAAGTAGTCAATGGCTACCAGGATGAACCGATGTCCATTCGAAGCCTTGGGTTTGATCATTCCAATCATGTCGATTCCCCATATAGAAAAAGGCCATGGGGAAGAAAGAACTTTGAGATGCGTTGGCGGTACATGGATCTTGTCAGCGTATATCTGACACTTATGACACTTCCTCATGTACTTGTAGCAATCAGATTCCATTGTCAGCCAATGATATCCTGCTCTCAGAATTTTTCTTGCCATTGTGTGTCCATTAGCATGAGTGCCAAAGGATCCTTTGTGAATTTCTTTCATCAGCATGTTTGCTTCTGGTCTGTCTACGCATCGGAGCAATACCATGTCGAAGTTTCTCTTATAGAGTGTATCACCGCTCAGGAAGAAGTTGCTTGCCAATCTTCTGATGGTTTTCCTGTCTTTTCTTGATGCCCTAGGTGGGTACTATTATTTTTGAAGGAAGCATTTGATATCGTTATACCAAGGTTTATCGTCTATGATTGCTTCGATCGCGAAGATGTAAGCGAGCTGTTCTAGGCGCATTATGTAAATCTTAGGTACGTCGTTCCATTGACCTACACTTGAATGTCAATCAGGCGGTGAAAGGAATGTGAGTACTCTGAGATGTTATGATGATTGCCCCAATTCCCTTCCCATAATTATTGACAGCTCCGTCAAAGATTAGTCCCCATTGGGAACCTGGTTCTGGCCCTTCACTAGGTAGCGGTTCATTGCAATCTTTCATTTTCAAGTACATGACATCTTCGTCTGGGAAGTCAAATCTGACTGATTCCCGATCGTCAATCGGTTGATGAGCCAAATGATCGGCTAAAATACTTCCTTTGATGGCTTTCTGAGCATGGTACTCGATGTCGTATTCTGATACCAACATCTTCCAACGGGCGATCCTTCCTGTGAGAGCAGGCTTTTCAAAAACGTACTTGATCAGATCCATCTCGCAGATTAACCAGGTAGTGTGACAAATCATATACTGGTAAAGACGTTTGGTTGCCCAAGCCAGAGCGCAGCAAGTTTTCTCGAGCATAGTGTACCGAGTGTCACAGTCGGTAAATTTCTTGCTTAAATATTAGGTGGCAGACTCTTTTCTTTTTGTTTCGTCTTGTTGGCCAAGCACACAACCCATAGAGTCTTCCAAGTCTGTTAGGTATATGATTAGTGGTCTCCCTTCCACTGGAGGAGACAGAATCGATGAATTCAACAGATATTCCTTGATACTATTGAAAGCTTTTTGGCAATCTTCTGTCCATACACAACTCTGATTATTTCTGAGTAGTTTAAAGATTGGCGCGCATGTCGCGGTCATGAGGGATATAAACCTTGAGATGTAACTCAGATGTCCCAAAATTCCTCAGACCTGTTTTTCAGTCTTTGGAGAAGGCATTTCTTGAATGGCTTTGACCTTGTCAGGATCAACCTCAATTCCTTTTTGGCTGATGATGAACCCTAAAAGTTTTCCTGAGTGAACACAGAAATTGCATTTGTTAGGATTCAAGCGAAGTTTGTACTTCCTCAGACTCTCAAATAAATTTGACAAGTGGGTCACATGCTCTTCTTCTGTTTTAGATTTGGCAATCATGTCATCGACATACACCTCGATTTCTTTGTGCATCATGTTGTGAAACAGAGTAGTCATGGCCTTTTGGTAGGTTCCCCCGGCGTTCTTCAAACCGAACGGCATTACCTTGTAACAAACGGTGCCCCATGGGGTGATGAATGAAGTTTTCTCCATATCTTTCGGCGCCATTTTGATTTGATTATTGCCCGAGAATCCATCCATGAAGGAGAAGACTTTGAACTTTATTGTACTGTCTACCAGCATGTCTATGTGCGGTAAAGGAAATTCATCCTTTGGACTGGCATTATTCAGGTCCCTGTAATCTACACACATTCTGACTTTTCTGTCCTTTTTTGGAACTGGTACTATGTTGGCTAACCATTTAGGATATTCTGAGGTGGCAAGGAAACCGGCGTCAGTCTGTTTCTGCACTTCCTCCTTGATTTTGATAGCCATATCCAGGTGAGTTCTTCTCAACCTTTGTTTCACCGGAGGACATTCTGATTTCAACGGTAGATGATGTTCCACGATGCTAGTATCCAACCCTGGCATGTCCTGATAGGACCAAGCAAATACATCTGGAAACTCTCTGAGAAGTTTTATCAAGCCTTCTCTAACAGTTGGACTGAGTAGTGCTCCAATCTTAACTTCTTTCTTTTCTTCATCTGATCCCAAATTAACCATTTCCAATGGCTCTTTGTGAGGTTTAATGGACCTTTCCTCTTGCCTGAGTAAACGTGAGATCTCTTCTGGAATTTCTGCGTCTTCTTCTTCTTCAGCTTCAAATACCGAGAATTCAAAGTTGGGAGAAGGCATTGAATCGTATGTCTCAACGAGGTATAAAACAAGCAATCTGCATGACGTGATGATTTGTTTTTTAGAAGAGATAGAGAGAATGCAAGAGTGTGTGCAGTGTATTTTCTGAAACATGCTTGTTATTATTTTGGGTTGTTTTAGGATTACCATTTTCTGAAAAACGAAAAGTGAAAATAGAAATAAATGCTGGAATTATAGAATGACGTTATTTATTTATGATTTTGTCGATTCTTGAAATACAACCCTATAAAACAAAACTCTGTCTCTTTGGGCGAATCGAAGAGAGACATTTACAGAAAAGTGAGCCCTATAAAAACATCTGTTTCACCTGGGCAGGGTGAAAGGCTAAAACAAAGATGGAAATTACTTAAACTTATGGACGAATTTCGGGACATCGACAGCAACCCATTGGCGACGAACTCCTCGATGAATCACAAAGTGTGGAACCTTCTTTCTTGGTTTGTCCTCAGAAATGACGCTCATTTCTGGCGGAGCAGGATCGTTGGAGTCTTCCTCCCAAGCAGAGTTGTCATAAACGAACTCTTCTGTTGTATCTTCCTTAATGTTTTCACTCTCAAGAGGATCTCCCCATCCAGTTTGCTGGATGTCCTCGTATCTGATGCGAGAGCTTTCTGGAGCGGTGTACTTGACTAAGAAGTCGTACTTGCCACTCGGTTGTCCTAAGGTGTCCTATACTTCTGTGGGGCTAGAGGAGTCATCCTTCTCGATGACATTAATCTCAGGAAAAACATAGTAGATGAACTCTTGTCCTGCAATCTTTGCAGGTTCGTCATTGTGCTGGATATCTTCGAAATGTCCTGAGTAATGATCCCATGACTAGGTGGGGACGTGGGTATTTTTTTCAATATTACTTAGTTGATAGGCATTGTTTGGCTGACTCCTTTGCCCTAAGTTTTCTGTATACGGCTTCCAGATGGGCAAGTCATCCAAGGGATCATAATAATCTTTGTCGAAGTTATCTTCCATTAGTTCATCTTCAAATGAGTTAGGTGGAGCACGACATCCCTCAGGATCACAATCTCCATAGATCATTCGGACGTCTGATCTTGGTATATATCTCGGGCTCTGCTTTGGAAAATAGAATGGCATGTGCGTTTCTTCCTGAGACATATAACCGTCGTCGTTGAGATAACATTTCCATTCCTCGTCCGTATCGGAGGAGTCACTTTTGTTGATGGTGTGTACTTCTTGAGACACTGGGTGGAGGAAGCCTCCACTGTGGAAGAAGTCCTGAATGGGATGAAAACTTTCATCTTTCTTGGCAATCTGGGTACAGGCTGAGGAGAAACCAAGACCGTTCTTTGTCTTGTTATCCGTAGGAATTACGAGCTGTCCCGATCCCTTTACGTTATTACTCTCGATCACTTTGGGAGCATCTTTGTATGAGGAAATCGATGTCCCTCTTTCTGATCGATTCTCATTGCTCACCGAGAGTGCTTGGAACTGGGTTCCAACAACCTCTTTGGGTTCTACACAGAAAACTGATGATAATTTGCTCACTATGAAGGCCTGCTCTCTGCATACTGTGACTAATTGGTCATTCTTGACGAACTTTAGCTTCCGATGAAGTGTCGAAGTGAATGCCCCAGCTTCGTGTATCCAAGGTCTTCCTAATAAACAGTTGTATGCTGCCCGGATGTCCATGACCTGAAAAGTGACTTGGAAAGTGTGAGGACCGATGGTTAGGGGAAGATCAACTTCGCCGATAACTGTTTTTCTAGATCCGTCAAAGGC
Source organism: Lathyrus tuberosus (assembly GCA_022829125.1). NCBI lineage: Eukaryota > Viridiplantae > Streptophyta > Magnoliopsida > Fabales > Fabaceae > Lathyrus > Lathyrus tuberosus. The sequence goes on from JALAZF010000497.1 coordinate 1,277,470, forward strand.
TTTGACGATGATCTCACTGCCTCTCATCGGAGATCCTTGAAATCATAGTCGTATTAGAGTGGATTTTGGAATAACATTCAGAGTTGATCCTGTGTCTACCAGTACGCTGGCTAGAGCATCGTCATGGCAGTTAATTGTAATGTTAAGCGGTATATTGTGATTTTTGATTTCTTTCAGCAGTTCTTCATCACTGAATCCTAAGTTGTTGCAGGAATTGATGTTGGAAATGATGCGGTTAAACTGCCTTAACGTCACATCTTGTTCTACGAAAGCTTGCTCTAAGACTTTTTGCAGAGCTTCCATGTGAGCTTCGGAACTAAGCAGGCGAGATATCACAGAGATTCTAGATGGAGTTTGCAATAGTTGGTCCACAATGTTGTACTCGCTTTTTTGGATGAGCTTCAGCATCTCATCGTTGTTCTTTGTAAGTACTGGATCACTGGATCGTCCAACTGGTCGATTGGGAACTTCTGTTTGAGGTTCCTTTTCTATGGTGGGTTCTCCAACTCCTCTGTTGAATACTCGGCCGCTCCGTGTTACTCGACTGATGTTGACAATGTTCACGATGAAGGGTAGTGGAGTTTCCTTTCCATTTTCGATGGTTGTTGCACCGTACTTGTAAGGTTTAGCCTTATCTGATTTGTACGGTATTGGACCTGGAAAGTAGATAACAATGGGAGCTTTCTGTTTTCTCTGACCGTTGTAGGCAACCTCAATCAGTTCCTGGTTGGGAACTTTTTTACTATCAAGAGGGATCCTTGATTCATCGAGTAGAGTGATTATGGCGCAAATGTCTTTGGTCCTCCCATGATCGGAGATTATGACAACGTCTTTGCTTTGATCAGGGAGATAGTCTTGTATCACGTTGATCGACCCAGAACTTGAACATGGTCGAATCTCTTTCTGGTCCAACTGATTTTGAATAGTCGCTCGTACGAGGTAGCATCCTTGGTTGTTCTCTGAACAAACTCTACAGCGCTCGTAGTTGTGGGGTGACACCCGACCATGCCCGCTTTGTATGCAGTGCATCTTTACTAGATATGTTTCCGTTGAGCGGACATCCTTACTTTGATGCCTATCAGGATTCCCTTTAGTCAAACTCACCACAATGGTAGGAGTGGGGTGCTACTTTCTAATTTCTTATTTATCCCGTGAAGCTGGAAGGGAAAGGGAAGCTATCTAAAACTAACCTTGCACGCAAATGTTTAACTGAACAAATGTTTAAAGAGATTCGGGGAGTTCGGGGTCAGGTTATACAATGGGGAGTGCCATACCCCAAATTTTGACCACCAAGATTTCCCATCATTGTGCAAGTCATCATGACAATATGGATGTACTTTCATGCCTCATCAATCTCTTCAAAGATGATTGAGCATTCACCACAATCAAGAATTAGGGTTTAAAGCCCTCTTAGAGCACTTAGACAAAGGATCAATCAAGAAATGATATGATCTTCAACTTGTCTAACCTCTCAAACACCTATAAAGGATCAAGAGGACTCCCACATCAAGAATCAAGCACAAAGTTGCAACATTCCAAGTGAATCAAGCCTCAAGATCGCCAGTGTCACCAAATTAGGGTTTTGGTCGACTGAGTCCTCCAGATGAAAATTTTCATCTGGACATGAGGCAATGCTTCAAAGCACAATCCAAGATACTCCAAGGGACCTCATGGACCCAATCATCAAATCAATTTAACCTCAGGGGATGCATTTGCCAAAAATCAGGAATTAGGGTTTCATGACCTAATTCACCCATAAGTTGAATTTTGGGACCAAACATGAGCCAAGACCTCAAGACATGATTTGAGGGCCTCTAATACACCACATTGATCCATTTACAACAATGGATTGATCCAAGAAGCTTGATTCACAAGTTTCAATTTCATCTGGACCACAATTAGGGTTTTGAAGGAAAAAGTCAACTGTATCTTTGACTTTTGACCAAGACATGCTCCCAAACCTTGCGACATGATTCAATACACCCTATAACACCTATGGAATCCATCCATTAGGTTTGATTTAGGTCAAGGACTTGATTTCACAAAGGATCGCACAATTTGGATTTCATTCGATAAAAAGTCAACTGTGCACAAAATAAAGTTTGACTTTTTAGGTTTTTTCACAAATATGGTTCCCCTAAGTCAAAAATAATGTTAATGTATGGTATTGATCATCATTCATTAAGAAAAATCAAGAAAAGTGAGGTTTCTTGCAAAAGGGGCAACCATGAGAAACCAAAAACTTTCTAAGTTATGGAACAAAAGTGATTTTGGTATCAACTTCCAAGGAGCATAACTTGAGATCCAAGCAACCATTTTGAGTGATCCAAAACTGGATTTGTAAGTCTTGCTACACTCTACAAAATCTTCAACTACCTCAGACTCCAATTCTTTATGGATTTTGAGTTATGGATTAATCAAAATCACCAAAACATGAAAATGACACTTTTTCCAACACTTAGTGAAAATATGCCTAAATTACCAGCCTTGAACAACAATGTTCATGAGATTTTTTCAGTTGGATCCAAATAGTTTCAAAACAATCTATGATCACACATGTGTTGTATCATATGAGGGCTTTCTAAAAAGCACAAGAGCCTCCCATAACTCAACCTGAGCAGGGAGATATGAATCCCTCAAAATCACCATTTCCAACTGTCCTAAGCAAGGCAGATTTTGGCATTTTGCTCAATTTGGAAAATTTGGACAACTCCAAGCCTTGTCATCCATTTGGACACATCTGAGGATAAAACAAAAGGAGAATGATCTGATCCCTAAGCCTCCAAAGTCCATGAATCTACACTTAGCCATAACAAACCTAAAAAGGTTCCATGACTCCAATTTTGTTTCCAAGCATTCAGTGGATACACCAAGGTGGCATGGACTGACACATTCCTAACTGAATGAGTCAAGAAAAAGCTCTGAATCAAAGGACCATAGGCATGTGCCCTAACCTCAAGTCAATGGCTAGAGGAGACTTGAGATTCCTTTTGCTCAACATTGGCCAAAGGCCTGCTGCAGTTACCATTCACTATTGATGCCCAAAAAAACTTGCTCTACTATAAATAGAGCTCATTTGTGCTCAGTTTGAGTACACCAAAGCACTACAACCGATGCTTTCCTAAAAATCTCTCTCTTTAGGCCAAAATACCTTCTTTTGCAAGTCATCTCTGAGTTTTTGAGTTACAGAGCAATTCCACCAAAGCTCATGATCCAAACACATCCAATATGATATATCTAAGCTGTCCAAACACACACTTGTGACCTGAAACACCAAAATCAGAAAATCCACCTCCAAAACCTCAAAATTGGACTTTTTTGCATTTTCCAAGCCATGCCTTGATTCAGTCACTTCCAAAACCAAACAAGGCCGCAAACACACTCAAAATATCATCCTCAAACAGTCCCAATTGGTTCCCCTCATCTGGAACACCATTTGAGAGAGTTGCCATATTGGTCACTTTTGCCCCTTTTGCAAGAAAGAGCTAAAACTTGTTCCTGAGAATTCCAACTAGTTTTGATCATCCTAATAGCTTCTAAGGGATCAATCAAGAGTGTCCAAAGCATTGGATTACTTCTGGCACAAGGATCTTGACAGTTAGCACAAGAAGCTCCAAGAGGTAAGCGCATGACAACTTGAACTCTTTGAATTATGCATTCCTTTGATGTCCACTGATCCTAAACATCTCATACATGTTGTATATGTTGTGTTTGAACCAATTTGTCATGTAATTCTTGCCTGTACCATGAGATAGCATAGAACATGCAAATCTAGGCCTATTTTGAAACCACTATCGAGTTTTAAAATAGGGATAGTTTCTGAAAATTCCAAAAGCACCATTGGATTCCTTGTGAAATTCTAGGCCAGATGCACCTAAATTTTGTCTAAATCCATGGAGAAATGAGAAAGTTAGAGGCTTCACGTAAATTGCCAAAATTTGCCTTGCCTTGCCTTGGGCAGGCCTAGAAACTTGGCACCCCATATATACACATGGGGTGGTTTTGATACACGGATGTATCACCACCCCAGTGGTAGCGCGCATGTGTGTTTGTGTATGAGGTTGTGGGTTCCAACCCCACCCAGACCTTTTTTGCTACCCTTCATATTTTGCTATTTTTCATATTTTCATGTTTTTGTCAATTAATTCAAAAATTAATTTCTCTCTCAATTTTAATTAGTTTTTATTGATTCTTTTTTTTTGAAAATTCACAAAAATATTAAAATATTTTATTTCATGCAAATTTCACAAAAATATTATTTATTTCATATATTTTGTATTTTTGTAAAGAATTATATTTTTATTAGCTTTTAGACATTAAAAATATTTATTTCTCTTGGTTTTACAAAATTCAAATGATTTTTCAATCATCCCATGAATGAAACATGATTTTCCAAATATAAATCCAAGATTACAACCTTTTTTCACACGTGTGATTATTTTAATTGAATTTTTGTTCAATTAAAGTATATTTAAAAACCAAAAATTAGGGTTTTGATCACTATCACCCTAACAAATCTTTTCAAACATCTTTGGGCCTCTAATAGAGTGTAAGACCCAACCCCTTTGTACAGGAAACCATTTTGGGCCTCAGTCGTTGTTTAAGTCCCACTGCAATTTTGAAATCTCGGCGTGGTCGTCGCCTTTTAAACGAAATAACTTGGGCCTCCCCTTTGTGTTGTAAGTCCCATCTTTATTTTAAAAATAAACTTTTGGGCCTCTCCTTGAGTTGTAAGACCCAAACCTCTTTGTAAATACAATAATTTGGGCCTTAGTTATTGTATAAGTCCCGATACTATTTTCAGATCAACGGTACGATTACTGTTTTTCATCTGGGCCTCTCCTTGAGTATAAGCCCTAATCTTCTGCTCAAAAACAACTTTACGTTTTGATTTAGGTTCAAACTCATAGTTGTTATCAAAACTTTCTTTAATTTCTTGAACAACTAACCATACAATTGTTACCATGGAAGCTTGCTCGCCTGTAAGTTTTATCAGCTTTCATTTACATGCTTTCATATATATATATATATATATATATATATATATATATATATATATATATATATATAATTGTATGTGCTGGAAGCTTGCTCACCTGTACGTCCTTCTTTCATAGCCTTTTAAATACTTGTCATATATCAACTATATATATACTTGTATATCTGCTTAGAGTTTTCCCCGGCAATTAGGTCTAGAACTAGGTAAAGCTAGTTGGTCACTTTTTAAATACAGTCAAAACTAGTTCCCCATAGGAATTTCTAGATACAGTCTAGCCTTCTCTTGGGCTTAAACAATATGGAACAAAGAGAAAGGCATTATTCCCGGTGAAACTTTTCTCAGACTGTCACTATTAGAAATTGTCAAAAAAGTCCATTTCCCCAGAGAGGATTAATTCCCGATGAAACCTCTCTTGAATTTCTTCAAACCCTAGAACTATTCACTAAAGAAAATATTATACCCGGTGAAACTTTTCTTTTACTCTTCTTAGGTTTGGACCCACGGGCTTCCTAAAAGCATCCCCGCCTCCTCTTGGGCTTTGTACAAGGACCCTCCAGCTTCTTAGAAGTTCTAATGCCTTCTCTTGGGCTTAATACAAGGACCCTGAAGACCTCTTAAATGTATTAGACAAAACTTAGTCATCCTTTTCTAGGGCACTCTTTCCAGTATCAAAACGTCAAACCATTTTAGGGTTGATTCTAACCCCTTAAAACACCTGCCTCCTCTTGGGCATCATACAAAGATAAACTCTTCCATACCAGTAGACTTGGTCAGTCTAATCCCCTCGGGGATCTCAAAGACATTCTCTAGTTCCCTGAAAACATAGGAGAAACCCTAGTCATTTGACCAATCTCCAGTAGAGTCAAAATCCTCACAGGATCTAAAGCTCAGTCTCCCCTCCTTAATTTCCCCTACCAAGGGTCAGCTTATCATCAGTATAACACTATCCCAAATCAGAACCTCAAGGCATCTGATACCTCGACTCTTCTGTAAACCCTCAACAAAATTTGATTCCACATTTTGGACCTGCCTCTGGATTTCAATAATCCTCAGCAGAAGCCAGCCTCCTCTTAGGCTTCGTATAATGATTTTCCCCAGCTGAGTTAGCTTCAAAAGTACTCTCTTGTTGAGTCAATCACTTTTTCCACACTCTCTTGTTGAGTCAATGATACAAAACATAAGCATTCTCTTGTTGAGTCATTCATTTAGCCTCATTCTTGGGCTTTGTAGAAGACATATATAAACTTTCTCCAACAAAGTAAAAATCTCCATAACCTTCTCTTAAAGCTCTGGATAAATATTTCCCTAGCGGAGTCAATTCCTCCCAGCCTTCTTTTAGGCTTTGAGAAATAATATCCCTAAGCAGAATTAACCTTCTTTTCAGCCTCCTCTTAGGCTTTGTATAATGATTTTCTCCAGTAAGGCCAGCCTCAATCTTGGGCTTTGTACAAGACACCTAAAAATCCTCAACTGTGTCAGTCATCTTCTTCCAACCTCAATCCTGGGCTTTGTACAAGACACCAGATAAAACACTCTCTTGTTGAGTCGGTCTTATTTTAGCCTCAATCTTGGGTTTTGTACAAGATGTAACACCCCATTTTAATTATTTAATCATCGTGTGTTAATTTGTATTGTTTGGCCTTGTTAAGGGTGAGTGAAGGGTATGCCTTATTTAATTAGTGGGGATTAAAAACCTTAGCTAATAATAATGATATAGCAGTGAAAATAATAATAGTAATATGGTTAGTAGTGTTATTATTATTATTCTTGTTATTATTATTAGGACTATTATTATAATTATTATTTTATTATTAATTAAATAAAAATCTGATGTAATTAATTAGATAATGGCTAATAGAAAATAATAAGGGCAGTTTGGTAATTATAGGATGATTAGTGAAAAATTGGTGGCGGTTTAGCCATAATCAGAATTTAGAGAGAGAAAGAGAAAGGCTAAGGAGAGGAAGAACAAGGGCGTGCTAGGGCTAACATCTTGATCAGATTTTCGCAGGAATTAATCAAAGATTCGAGGTAAGGGGGGAGAAACGGGTTTAATATTGGTGATATGTTCATGATAGGGCAATGGGGAGTCCTTAACCCCGTAGGAATTCGTATGCAAAATGCTTTGTTATTGATTTGTGTATATGCCTGATGTGACGATGAAAGTGTGCATGAATTAATTCGTGTTAACATGATTTTTGTTGTTGTTGCTGTTGTCTGAATAACCTTTGTTGCAGATCTGTGTTTGACCCAATTTGGGATAACGATTTGGATTCTAAGACCCATAATCCATGTAGTAATGATAGGTGAAGTTGTAATGTGAAATTATAAGTCCTAAAACTGATGTAGAAACACTTTTAGGACTGGTTTGGGAGAATAGAAGAGAGATTATGTGACAGAAGTTGGACTGATGTGAAAATGGGTATTTTTCACAGTTTTTGCCCATACGCGTACCAAGGAGGGTGATACGCGTATGGCTTGGCGTGCTATGGAGGCCTTACACATAACAGGCATGTTGTTATGCAATGGCAAGGCTTTTTTAGGACAATACGCATAGGAGGTGTCATGTGGCACGACCCTCTGCCCATACGCGTAAGGATACGCGTATGGTGGCTTGGCAATACGCGTATGGAGTAGCTATACGCGTATCCAGATCTGAGAAAGGAATTTGTGAAGGAAATATCTCTCTGCCCATACGCGTATGAGGTTAGGCAATATGCGTATGGCAGGGCGAGGCAGAAGGCCTTACGCGTCTGGTACGCGTATGCTTGGGCAGGAGAGTTTGGCAACACGCGTATGACTCAGGTCAGTACGCGTATGCCCAGTGTGCGTGGAAAATTTCGGTGTTCTGCGATTCTTTCCCGATTTCGCATCCAATGCAGTTTCTTATGGTTTCGGAGATTGGGATTAGATGCCAGAATTTGAGTAGTGTGAAATTGGTGACGAAAATAATTAATTTAATAATTTTTGGGAATTAATTAATTAATAGTTGATTGATGTTGTGTGAAGTAATCGTATGGTGTTGGATGTTGATGTGTGATTCAGGTGTGATCAGGAGGATCGTGAACATGTATATATATGCCATTGTACATGTGTTTCATATGCATAATTATGTCATGCATTTCATGGAATTGGTGGGATGAATCATTGCTCAGGAGGAGTATATGTGATTCATCTGTACTCCGATTTGGAGAATGGTGGGGATAGATCATTGCCAAGTAGGGGTGTATGTGATTTATCTGGGTTCGATTGAATGAACCATGATATTGGTACCACATGCATTGTGTCTAATGTTGAGTCGCATTGCACCATTTTTGATATGTGTTGTTTGTATAGTGATGATTTGTTGACCAGTGGGTCGTAATTGTATGATTGTGTGTGAATGCTTACCCTTATCATGTATTGTTCACCGTTAAGTATTGATTGTAATTCTCACCCTTTTTTTGTTGTTGTGTCTGTGCTTCTTCGGAAGTACAGATAATCCAGGTACTTAGGTTGCTGGAGTGCGTGTTGCTTATTCGAGTCGTAGGAGTCGCTCTGATACGTAACACGGGAATTATGGGGATTTCAATCATTTGTTATTTGTTATTCATTTTTGTTACGTATCTTTCTCTTTGATGAATTTATGGTGAACCACGAGTTATGTGGAATTTTTTCGAAGTTGTTGGCATGTGGTCGCGAAATGAATAAATAAATTATTTTACGCTGTTCTATTTCATTTAATAAAAGGAGTTTGATGTTGGTTTTATGAATGTGGCATCCTACTTTATTTTTGGTGTAAAAACTCTGATTATTTCATTGAATTTTGTGTATTTTTCATAAATGGGAAAGTGGGGTGTTACACAAGACATATAAAGATTTCTTTCCCACAGAGTTAGTTTCTTTTCAGCCTCAATCTTGGGCTTTGTACAAGACACCTAAAAATCCTCAGCTGGGTCAGTCATCTTCTTTCAGCCTCAATCTTGGGCTTTGTACAAGACACCAGATAAAACACTCTCTTGTCGAGTCAATCTCTTTTTAGCCTCAATCTTGGGCTTTGTACAAGACAGATAATACCTCTCACCTATAGAGTCAGTTTCCCCTTTTAGCCTCAATCTTGGGCTTTGTACAAGACAAACAAAATATTCCCCCGGAAAAGTCAACTTTTAGCCTCCTCTTAGACTTTGTATAATGATATCCCCAAAAGAGTCAAATCTCTTTTTAGCCTCAATCTTGGGCTTTGTACAAGACAGATAAAACACTCTCTTCTTGAGTAAACCTTTTCTAGCCTCCTCTTAGGCTTTGTATAAGGACTTACTCAGTGGAATCAATCAATCACTTAGCTTCAACCTTGGGCTTTGATCAAGGCACACAAAAGTCAACATCCCCTCAGAGGAAATCAACATCTCTCTGTAGGAAGACCTTTCTATGTGTTATCACACATCAAAACAGACATTCAAAACAAACCCTAATTCTAGATAACTGCTATAAGTGGCACACTTGTTGATTTAAATATCCAAGATGTCGTCCATCTATTATCCTGGCAAACTTCCTCTTTCATCTAAATTGTTGTAAGTGGCAAGCCTCTGGATTATTTACATCCATGTCACTGTCCCTCTCTTAGCATGAAAGATTCCTATGGAAAAATGGCATTGCTCAACACTGAGTTAAAGTTTTCTCCATCAGGACAAATCCATCATAAAGGAAATTATGGCATTGCTGGATTCACATATCCCAGTTAAAGTAACCTTCCTTTATAAACAGTCACCCAACAGTTGTGATAAACAGACGAGATGTCTCCCTTTAGAGATGACAAATTCTCTCTCAGTCAAACCTTTTAGCTTCAATGTTTGGCTTTGAACAAGACACAAATACAACCATTTAGCTTCAATCTTAGGCTTTGAACAAGACACCAAAACATCTTTTCCTCCCATAGAATAGGAGGAACTATGATTGCTCTGATTTCCCTGTTTCTTTAAACGGGAATACGTAGGCATAAGATTGCGAAATCTTAGCGAGCAGACCAATCAAAACTCTAGGTCCAGTACCTTCACACCAATCAAAACTAAGGTCCAGTACCTCACCAAAATCATCAACAAACTCTCTCTCTCTCTCTCTCAACATTCCCAAACTTTCCCAACCCATCAACAGATAAACACCGTCAAGTCCAAAGCAGAACTTATTGCTAACAACCTGTGGATAACCACATATAGGATGGGCAACTGACAACTCCCCATTGTATAATCTGACCCCGAACTCCCTGAATCTCTTTAAGCTTTGGTTCAGTTAAACATTCGCATGCAAGGTTAGTTTTAGATAGCTTCCCTTTCCCTTCCAGCTTCACGAGATAAATAAGAAATCAGAAAGTAGCAACCCCTCCTACCATTGCGGTGGAGAAACCCCAAGTGCAATAAGGTGGTAGCGTCACCGACAAAAATCGAACGCTATAGGAAAATGGCGACTCAGCTGGGGAGTTATTTTGTCTGTATAAGACTAGAATTCCTAAGAGGTCTAGGATGTTAGTTTTAGGAATACTATATATATACTGCTTTTCCTACTTGATATCTGTGTTTATTTTTCTGCTAATGGGAATGCGAGTGATGTCGCATGTGGAAAGTTTGAGTGATACCTAAGATAGGTGAAGGCATAGAAGGGCACTCTTACAGGGAGTGAATTCCGAATAAGCTATCACGGTAGACCATCAAATCAGTTGAGATACCCTTTGCGGATTCAATGCTTAACGACTCCGTTCTGAAGGCAGATTGTCCCAATGTGGTATCCGTGAAACTGAGGATTTAGTAGACAGTAACCATGTTGCCATTTGGTAGTGCGGTAGCTATCAGAAATAGTTGACATGTGTTACTGCACTCAATTGAGATTACCCTAGGATGTTACAGCTCGCTCGGGTGAACCTGCTTGCTGTCGTTATCCCTAGGGGGGTCAATGATTTTGGGAACTTTTAACCCGTTCTACAAGTACAAAAATTCACCATAATATAACCTTTGGGGATGGGTAGAGCCATGACTCCATGCTCGTGACGTTGAACCCTTAAACCCATGTTTTTTCTATGTTTTTGTGTGCTGCATTCATGCATTCATTTAAAAAACTTCTAAACAAAGAAAAATCTTTTTTTCTCTTCTCTCTTTTTTTCAAATTAAACTAAACCAATGATTTCGTTATGGATTTCGGTAGAAGGAAGACTCACAAGTACACCTTCAAGGCTCCAAAACTAGAGGATTTAAGGGGGTTGGCAAGGATGATTACCAACCCTAATGCTTTCAGAGCTACGTACGGAGGACTGCTGTCTCTATTAAGGGTCCATGTAGTTGAAGGAATCCTGTCTATGCTAATTCAGTTCTACGATCCAGTTTATCACTATTTCACATTCCCGGATTATCAACTAGCACCAACACTAGAGGAGTACTCTCACCTGACTAATTTACCCATCACTGACCAAGCTCCCTTTTCTGGACTGGAAGAAATTCCAAAAGATCAAACCATTGCAAGAGCAATCTATTTGGACGAGTCAGAAGTCAGAACTCACATGACCACTAAGGAAGGAATCCAAGGTTTATCGGCCAAGTTTTTGATAGAGAAAGCCCTATACTTTTCCAGTATAGGAAACATTACTGCTTTCGAAGATATATTTGTGCTACTCACATATGGGTTATTCTTTTTTCCCAACATCGATAACTTAGTCGATACCAACACCATTAAGATATTTCTGATTGGAAACCCCATACCGACCTTGCTCGCAGATGCTTATCATTCAGTACACTTAAGGAATTTGTACAGCAGAGGAATGATCACATTCTGTGTACCCCTGCTATATAAATGGTTCACTTTCCATTTACCCAAGCCTGCTGCTTTTTGGGACCATAAGAGTACTCTACGTTGGTCACAGAGAATCATGTCTCTTACCAACTCTGACATAGATTGGTACAATCAGATCTATTACGGGATAAGGATCATCGACTGTTGTGGAAATTTCCCTAATGTACCCCTCATAGGAACTAAAGGAGGAATCAAATATCATCCAATTTTAGTTCGCCATCAACTCGGATACCCGATGAGGCATATCTCGTGTAATGTTCATCTGGAAGGTCTTTTCTTCAAGGAAGGAGAAAATGACAGGGCACTAAAGACAGAAATAGTGCATGCCTGGAAACATGTTCACAGGAAAGGAAGAGAGTCTCTAGGAAAACCAGACTGTGTCTCTGTGGAACCTTATTTCCACTGGGTAGAAACTAGAGCCCTCAAGCTGAGGATGCCTTACCCTCATCAAGAAGTTCTTCTGCTAAAGGAATCTGTCCTTTATTTTATGTCTGATGCAGAAAAACTCCAGGTCACTCTCAACAAAGTTATACGGGAAAAGAAATCTTGGAAGAACAAGTACCGTATTCTTAATGTGAAGTGTAACAAAATTCAACAACTGTTAAAAGAAAAGGACGCTCTGATTAAGATATTAGAGCAACATGTTATAGAAAATCAAGAAGACCGAAGAAATTTGCTCACACCTTTCACTTGGAAAAGGACTGACAACCCGACAACGGCTCAAGAGCCCCAGTCAAAGCAAAGGAAAATACCAGAACCAACACCTGAGCTCTCCTTAGAGAGGACTTAGGATCCATAAGCTTAGATTTTTCCTTTTACAGCACTTTGTAAAATACTGTATTTCCCTTTCTGCAATCTTTCAAATTCAATAAAACGGGGACTCCCCACTGTATGATATTTGCAATCTATTTGTTGAAGTTTCTTTTTTATTAAAGCAAAAACAAAAAAATTAATATATATCATTCATCATTCTCACATAACGCATTCTTCTTACCTTCGAATCTCACGTATGTGTCATGATTCAAGAGTCAAACTGTCTCATTCGTACAATACTCGGGCCAATCGACAAAAGAAAATAGATGATCTCAAGGAAGAAAACAGAGAGCTTAGAGAAGAAATCGACGCTCTGAAAGAAGATCTGAGGAAACTTCACAGTGACATGCAACCTCTGGCAACAGCTCAAAGACAACAACAAAGGACTGTGATGTCAGAGATCACATCTACGCCCATAGTGGAGACGTATGATCCTCGGTACAACATGCCTAAAGATCGTCCCTGGGGCATTCCTATCAACTTTATCCTTGAAGGATATATTCCTCCGGTCACAGAAGACCCAGAAAATGCAGCAGAAATCGCTGGGCCTGAAGGTTACAAACTTCGGGAAAGCGAAGACGCAAGAGTGATGACAGCAACTCCTGAAGGTTACAAACTTCGGGGCATAGAAGAACCAAGAGTCACCGCCGTAATGGCTATACCATAACCCGTGGTACACACTGTTCCGGAAGGATAGATTCCATAAATAATCTCTGGTAGAAATGAAGATATGTATGACAGAATGAATGAGTTTCAAGAATAATTCCTGGAGATGCAGAAGGAAATGCATACCATTCGCGGCCAGGATTTATTCGGAAAGGACGCCGCAAACCTTTGTCTGGTCCCTAACGTGAAAATATCGCATAAATTCAAGATGCCTGACTTTGAAAAATACAAGGACAATTCTTGCCCTCAAAGTCATTTGGTGATGTACGCTCGAAAGATGTCAACTCAGATAGAGAATCAACTGCTACTGATCCATTACTTCTAAGATAGTTTAACCGGTGCCGCACTCAAATGGTACATGGGTTTAAACCGCGCCAAGATCGTCACTTTCAGAGATCTTGGCGCTTCCTTCATTCAGCAGTATAAGTATAACCTGGACATGGCACCAGACAGAGATCAACTGAGAGCAATGTCGCAGAAGGACAAGGAAACCTTTAAGGAATATGCTCAGAGATGGCGTGAAATTGCCGCCCAGATTTGTCCCCCTCTTGAGGAAAAAGAGATGACAAAGATCTTTTTGAAAACCTTGAGCTCATTCTATTACGACCGAATGATCGCCAGTGCGCCCAACGACTTTACTGAAATGGTGAACATGGGGGTACGCCTTGAAGAAGTAGTCCGAGAAGGACGTCTGGTCAAAGGTGCAGAACCATCTAGCAGTACCAAAAGATACGATAGTGTTTTCCCTAAGAAAAAAGAGCAATATATTGGTAATATCTCTCTTGGAAAGCAAAGGTGAAGGTATCAACCAGTAGCAATGGTAACTCCTGCTATCAACCCTGCGCCGGCTCCAACGTATCAACCTCAGGTTGCTCAGAGCCAACCAAATCAACAACAATATGAGCAAAGGACACAACAACCTCTTCAGGAGGCTCGTCCTCAATTAAACAACAACAACCGTACAACACGACCACCAGGGTTTGACCCTATACCAATGTTGTACGCAGAACTGTTTCCGCTCTTACTCGTCAAGGGGCACGTCCAAACCAGGTCTCCTCTTACAGTACCGGAAAATCTGCCTTTTTGGTTCAAAATATATCAAACTAGCCCTTACCATCAAAGAGGACCGGGGCACAACATAGAAAACTGTCTCAGCTTCAAGTCCGATGTACAGAAGCTTGTGAGGAACGAGGTCTTATCCATAAAGGATACAAATCCAAATGTTCAGACGAACCCGTTACCTCAACACGAAAACACTGTAGTAAATTTAATAGAGGAAGAGGTTAACCGTAGTTATGAAATCCATGATGTACTCCTATTGGGAACCAATCTGGTCAGGATGCATTGTAAATAGAGCAGGTACGGTCATCTACCATCTCACAATTATCACTAGTGTGATATATGCTCAAAGAATAATCAAGGATGTTTCGTAGTTCAATCAGCTCTACAAGAACAGATGGATCTTGGATGGATCCAAGATCACCGAATCTATGAGATCAATATGGCTCACGCAAATCCCAACATTGTCCAGAACCACAACATTCTGGCAATGAATGTCAACTTGGTGGTAATGCACTCAAGGCAAAGGCAACATCATGACCTACCACGGCACGATTATAATACCTGTCTGACCTGCTCAATAAACAATCAGGGATGCTCTTTTGTACAAGAGGCCCTCCAGCGTTAGATGGATCTCAGATGGATCCAGGATTACCGTGATAGAAGTAGTCATCAAGTTAATATGATTCAAATCTTCGATATTCGCCTGATGAATACCAGTGTAGTAGAATTACATGGTAAGCAAGTCAGGCTCGGTTTTCTAGCTTCACATGATTATCAGGACTGTAAAGTGTGTCGTGAAGATGACCAAGGATGTGCACTTGTCACAAGAACACTTCAACACCTGTTGAACGACTGGTGGCTTCCGATCTACCTAGATGAAGACACACAACAAGTCAGTATGACTAACGAGAATCCTACTAGGCATCAAAGTTAGGATGTTCGCGCGATGGAAACAGATCTAGTGAAGTTGTACTACATACAAAGCGGACGTGGCCGGGTGCCACCACACAACTATGAGCGCTGTAGATTTTGCTCAGAGAACAACCAAGGATGTTATCTTGTGCGAGTGGCCCTTCAAAATCAGTTGGACCAAAAAGAGATTCGATCATGTTCAAGTTTTGGTTCGATCAATGTAATGCAAGACTATCTTCCTGATCAAACCAAAGACGTTGTCTTAATCTCTAATTATGAAAGGACCAAAGACGTATGCACCATAATCCCTCTACTACATGAATCAAGACTTCCTCTTTATAGTAGAAAGATTCTCAGCCTCGAACCAATTGAGGCCGGCTACGATGGTCAGAAAAATCAAAAGGCTCTTGTGGTTATCTATCTGCCAGGACCAATACCATACAAATCTGATAAGGCTATCCCTTACAAGTACGACGCAACAATAATTTAAAATGGAAAGGAAACTCCATTTTCCTTCGTCATAAACATTACTGACATCAGTCGAGTAACACAGAGCGGCCGAATCTTCAACAGAGGAGTTGGAGAACCCACCAGAGAAAAGGAACCTCAAACAGAAGTTCCCAATCAACCAGCCGGGCAATCCAGTGATCCTGACCTTTCAAAAAACAACTATGAGATGCTGAAGCTCATCAAAAAGAGCGAGTACAACATTGTAGACCAACTGCTGCAAACTCTTTCGAGAATCTCTTGCTCAGTTTCGAAGCTCACAGGGAAGCTCTACAGAAAGTCTTAGAGCAAGCCTTTGTGGAACAAGATGTGACGATAAGAAAATTTGACAGCATCATCTCCAACATCACATCCTGCAACAATTTAGGATTCAGTGATGAAGAACTTCCAGAAGAAGGCAAAAATCACAACAGGGCACTTAACATTACAGTCAACTGCCAGGACGATGCTTTAGCCAGCGTACTGGTAGATATCGGATCAACTCTGAATGTTATGCCAAAATCTACTCTGATGTGACAATCATTTCAAGGATCTCCGATGAGAGGCAGTGAGGTCATCGTCAAAGCCTTCGACGGATCCAGAAAAACAGTTATCGACGAAGTCGACCTTCCCATAACTATCGGTCCTCACACTTTCCAAGTCATTTTCCAGGTCATGGACATCCGGGCAACATACAACAGTTTATTAGGAAGACCTTGGATACACGAGGCAGGGGCAGTCACTTCGACACTTCACCAGAAGCTAAAGTTCGTCAAGAATGACAAGCTAATCACAGTATGCGGAGAACACGCCTTAATCGTAAGCAACGTATCATCATCATCCTGTGTAGAACCCGAGGAGGTTGTTGGAACCCAGTTCCAAGCACTTTCGATGAGCAATGAGAATCGATCAGAAAAAGGAACATCAATTTTCTCATACAAAGATGCTCTAAAGGTAATTGAGAGTAACAATGCAAAAGGATGGGGACAGCTTGTCATTCCTGCTGATAATAAAGCGAAGAAAGGTCTTGGTTTTTCTTTAACCTGTACCCAGACTGCTACTAACGATCAAAGTTTTCATCCCATTCAGGACTTCTTCCACACTGGAGGTTTCCTTCACCCAGTGTCTCAAGAAGTACACACCATCAATGAGGGTGACTCCTCCAATACAGATGACGAGTGGAAGTCTTAACTCAACGAGGATGGTTATATGTCTCAGGAAGAAACGCATACGCCATTTTGCTATCCCACGCAAAGTCTGAGATATATTCCAAGATCAGATGTCAAGATGATGTACGGAGATTGTGATCCAGAAGGATGTCGTGCTCCGCCCAACTCATTAGAGGAGGACACTCTGATGAAAGACAACTTTGACTATGACTATTATGACCAAATGGATGACTTGCCTATCTGGCAGCCGTACCTAGAAGACTTGGGGCAAAAGAGTCAGCCCAACGATACATATCAGCTGAGCATCATTGAAAGAATACCTGCGTCCCCACCAAATTAAGGGATCATTACTCAGGCAATTCAAAAAATATCCAGCACAACGATGAATCTGCAAAGATTGCAGGATAAGAGTTTATCAACTATGCTTTTCCCGAGGTCAACGTCATCGAGAGGGATGACTCCTCCAGTTCCACTGAAATATGGGACACCTTAGGACAACCGAGTGGCAAGTACGACTTCTTGGTCAAGTACACCGCTCCTGAAAGCTATCGTATCAGGCTCGAAGACATCCAGCCAACTGGATGGGGAGATCCACCTAAGAATGAAAACACTGTGCAAGATACAATAGAAGAGTTTGTCTATGACAGCTCTACATGGGAGGAAGACTCCAATGATCCTGCTCCGCCAGAAATCAACGTCATTTCTGAGGACAAACCAAGAAAGAAGGTACTAGACTTTGTGATTCACCGAGGAGTTCGCCGCCAATGGGTTGCTGTCGATGTCCCGAAAGTCGTCCATAAGTCTAAGTAATTGCCATCTTTGTTTTGACCTTTCACCGTGCCCAGGTGAAACGGATGTTTTATAGGGCTCACTTTCTGTAAATGTCCCTCTTCGCTTCGCCCAAAGGGACAGAGTTTTGTTTAATAGGGTTGTAGTTTCAAAAATCGACTAAATCATAAATAAAGAAACGTCATTCTGTAATTTCTGCATTTATTGTTGTTTTCACTTTTCGCTTTTTCAGAAAATGGTAATCCTAAAACAAAAAAAAAATAATAACAAGCATTTCTCTTTGAATACACTGCACACACTCTTGTATTCTCTCTATCTCTTCTAAAAATAAATCATCACGTCATGCAAATTGCTTGTTTTAAACCCCATTGAAACATCTGATCTGATGCCTTCGCCCAACTTTGAATTCCTGGTATTTAAAGCTGAAGAAGAAGAAGATGAAGAAATTCTAGAAGAGATCTCCCGATTACTTAGACAAGAGGAAATGTTCATTGAACCTCACAAAGAGCCGTTGGAAACAGTCAACTTGGGTTCAGAAGAAGAGAGAAAAGAAGTCAAGATTGGGGCACTGCTCAGTCTGACTGTCAAAGAAGACTTGATAAAACTTCTCAAAGAGTTTCCCGATGTATTTGCTTGGTCCTATTAGGACATGCTAGGGTTGGATACCAGCATCGTGGAACATCATTTACCTTTAAGATCAGAATGTCCGCCGGTGAAACAAAGGCTGAGATGGACTCATCCAGATATAGCCATCAAAATTAAAGAGGAAGTACAGAAACAGATTGACGTGGGTTTCCTCGCCACCTCAGAATATCCTCAATGGTTAGCAAACATAGTACCAGTTCCAAAAAAGGACGGAAAAGTTAGAATGTGTGTAGACTACAGGGATCTGAACAAAGCCAGTCCAAAAGACGACTTTTCCTTACCGCACATAGACATGCTGGTAGACAGTACTGCAAAGTTCAAAGTCTTCTCCTTTATAGATGGATTCTCGGGCTATAATCAAATCAAAATGGCGCCGAAATACATGGAGAAAACTTCATTCATCACCCCATGGGGCACCTTTTGTTACAAGGTAATGTCGTCCGGTTTGAAGAACGCCGGGGCAACCTATCAAAGGGCAATGACTACTCTGTTTCACGAAATGATACACAAAGAAATCGAAGTGTACGTCGATGACATGATCGCCAAATCTAAAACAGAAGAGGAACATGTGACCCACCTATCAAAGTTATTCGAGCGTCTGAGAAAGTATAAACTCTGCTTGAATCCCAACAAATGCACGTTCGGTGTCTGCTCAGGAAAACTTCTAGGGTTCATCGTCAGCCAGAAAGGAATTGAGGTTGATCCTGACAAGGTCAAGGCCATTCAAGAAATGCCTTCTCCAAAGACTAAGAAACAAGTCAGAGGATTCCTAGGACGTTTGAATTACATTTCCAGATTTATATTCCCCATAACCGCGACATGCGCGCCAATCTTCAAATTACTCAAAAAGAATCAGGACTGCGTGTGGACAGAAGACTGCCAAACCGCCTTCAACAGTATCAAGGAATACCCGTTGAACCCACCAATTCTATCACCTCCAGTGGAAGGAAGACTGCTGATCATCTATTTAACAGTTTTGGAAGACTCCATGGGTTGTGTGCTTGGCCAACAAGATGAAACAAAGAGAAAAGAGTCTGCTATCTACTACTTAAGCAAGAAGTTCACGGACTGTGAAACTCGGTACACTATGCTAGAGAAAACTTGATACGCTCTGGCTTGGGCAGCCAAACATCTTCGCCAGTACATGATTTTCCATACTACTTGGTTAATCTATGAAATGGATCCGATCAAGTACGTCTTTGAAAAGCCTGCTCTCACGCGAAGGATCGCCCGTTGGCAGATGTTGTTATCATAATACGACATTGAGTACCATGCTCAGAAAGCCGTCAAAGGAAGTATTTTAGCCGATCACTTGGCTCACCAACCGATTGATGATCAGGAATCATTTGGGTTTGACTTCCCAGACGAAGATGTCATGTACTTGAAAATGAAAGATTGCGATGAACTGCTACCCAGTGAAGGGCCAGAACCAGGTTCCCAATAGGGACTAATCTTTGACGGAGCTATCAACAATTGCGGAAATGGAATTAGGGCAATCATCATAACACCTCAGGAGATCAAAGGAGATTGGAACACATACCAATCAGGACTAATTCCTTACAAAGACTATGCGAGGAGGTTGTTACCATTCTTCAACAGAATCGAGTTTCATCATATCCCTCGTGAAGAGAATCACATGGCTGATGCATTAGCCACTCTCTCTTCCATGATTAGTGTAGGTCAATGGAACGACATACCTAAGATTGATATAATGCGCCTGGAATGGCCCGCTTACATATTCACGATCGAAGCAGTCATAGACGATAGAAGCGGCTAACAAGAACATTAAGAAGATTGTTCAAAAGATGGTTGTAACCTACAAAGACTGGCATGAGATGCTACCCTTTACTCTTCACGGTTATCGCACATGTGTCCGCACTTCAACAGGGACAACCCCTTTCTCTCTAGTATATGGCATAGAGGCAGTGCTCCCTAAAGAAGTAGAGATCCCATCAATCCGGGTATTGTTGGAAACTAAGCTAACGGAGGCTGAATGGTGTCAAAGTCGACACGATGAATTGAATCTAATCGAAGAAAAGCGAATAACGACTCTGTGCCATGGTCAGTTGTATCAGCAAAGAATGAAGAAAGTGTTTGACAAAAAGGTTCAACCCCGTGTCTTCAGGAAAGGAGATCTCATGCTCAAGAAGATATAATCATTTCTCACTGATTCCCGGGGCAAATGGACTGCGAACTACGACGACCCTTATGTGGTCAAGAAAGCCTTCTCAGGCGGCGCCTTGAGACTCGCAACCATGGATGGAGAGGAGTTTTCCTACCCCATGAATGTTGATGTAGTCAAGAAATACTTCGCCTAAACTAAAAAAAAAAAAGCGTCTCGGTGGATTGAAAAACCGAAAGGGCGGTCCAGGCAAAAATTAGGGACATAAGCAAAAAATCATCCCGGTGGATTGAAAATCTCCAAGTACAATCCAGGCAAAAGTTAGGGATTAATGGCAAGTAACTACGTCCGACGAGGTTAAATCCCCAGTGGTAATACCATCGGTCAGAAAAATCCAGTCAAGGTCATCTTCGACAGAAGCTCAGGATGCCTAGAATTCAAAGTTTGTAGAAGGATAACGGTTGTTATGTTTCAATGTAGCTCTTTTCCCTTAAATTACCATTTTCTAAACTTTGTAAATGCTCAATGGGATCACGCGCTTGGCTGATTTCCATCATATCAATAAAATTTGAGCCCTAGTGCCTTTGTTTGCAATTCTTATTTATTTTAGCTTTACAAAATAACATTTTTTAACATGATCAACGATTCTTGAAATAAAACAAAAATGAATTTACTTGTCAAAATTTTTCTACTTTTAAAATAAAGATGGCAATTCTTTTGACTGTTGAACATCGAAAGAACATCGATCACTTTTCCAAAGGTGATTGAACCTCAAAGTGCAGAATCAAAGTACTCCTTCTAAACCAGCACGTTTGAATGAAGGATCAACTGTGTCAAAGACCATGTTCCATCTGAAATCCCCGACAGAGTTCTTACCTCTTAAAACCGATTGACAATTCTTCCTCCCCACAGGGTCTACCTCTCCCAAGCAGGACAAGATTGCTATTTTGAACTAATGATACTTTTCATCCCGCACAGTGGCCAGGTATCTAGTCGTGTTCATCTATTAGTCTGTATGTCGCGTCAGTTTTGTCAGCATAAACATACATACATCATGCATTATTGATTCACATTCATATTCATATTGCATCACTATCACTCTAATCAGTCTTATCCCCAAGTGATAAAGTCATCTCAATCAAGTAATTAGTTCTTTCCTCGTCAGGAAATGTTTTGTTTGAACAATCTCTCTCCCCCAGTTTATTTCTGGATTGGAGACAGTCCTCGACCACTTTGATAACTTGAACCTCTGAGAAACAAGAAGACATTTGACAAACGTCACTCTTTAATATTGAAGATGATGTTCTCGCTTTCCCGGATTAAGGAAATTCCCCAAAGAAAGCCTCACAACTAAAGACTCTCATCAACACATTGGTTTTTTCTCTCCAGAAAGTCAATATTAATGAAGTCATCAGCACCTCAAAAGTGGATTACATCACATAGCATTTCTCCATGAAGATCTCGAAGAAAATTATGATGTAATATCCCTAAGAAGGAAGTAGTCTTTCAAGAGACTCGTTTTTCCCCAATAGAGTCGATAAATGGCATCTCCAAAAGAGAAGTTTGCACACCTCTACAGCTCAGACAAATGGGTTTCCATATCAAGTCTGACATCAAAACTTTTTTCCATCAAATGGCATCTCCCTAGGAAAATTCGGCGAGAAGGCTGATGAAAACCGCTACACATAACGTCCCTTAACAAGGAAGGAAGTGGAAAAAAAAACTGAGACCAGTTCTTTGGCTGAAGACCAGGATCGAGGGGAATTTTATTTCAAGAAGAAAACTTATACCAGTTTCGTGGCTGAAGACCAGGATCGAGGGGAAGTTTATTGAAAAAAGAAACTAAGACTAGTTTCGTGGGTAAAAACCAGGATCGAGGGGAAGTTTATTTCAAAAAAATTGAGACCAGTTCTGTGCGTAAAAACCAAGATCGAGGGGAAGTTTATTTCAAAAAACTAAGACCAGTTTCGTGGATAAAAACCAGGATCGAGGGGAACTTTTACCTTTTTCTAAGCATCATTGCTTAGAAAAAGAAGATGGGCGGGCAAACTACCATTCATAACCACTATCAAAATTTCGCGTATTCCGATATTTAATCCTCTTGCACCCCGAATGCCCGAATACCTTCGTCGTTCACACCTTCGGGTCTAAGAAGATTAAATAGGGGCATCTGTCATACCCTAAATTTTGACCACCAAGATTTCCCATCATTCTGTAAGTCATCCTCACAATATGGATGTACCTTCATGCCTCATCAATCTCCTCAAAGTTGATTGAGCATTCACCACAATAAAGAATTAGGGTTTCAGGCCCTCTTAGAGCACTTAGACAAAGGATCAATAAAGAAATGACACGATCTTCAACTTGTATAACTTCTCAAACACCTATAAAGGATCAAGAGGACTCCCACATCAAGAATTAAGCACAAAGTTGTAACATTCCAAGTGGATCAAGCCTCAAGATCGCCAGTGTCACCAACTTAGGGTTTTGGTCGACTGAGGCCTCCAGATGAAAATTTTCAACTGGGCATGAGGCAATGCTTCAAATCACAACCCCAGATACTCCAAGGGACCTCATGGACCCAATCAACAAATCAATTTAACCTCAGGGGATGCATTTGCCAAAAATCAGGAATTAGGGTTTCTTGACCTAATTCACCCATAAGTTGACTTTTGGGACCAAACATGAGCCAAGACCTCAAGACATGATTTGAGGGCCTCTAATACACCACATTGATCCATTTACAACAATGGATTGATCCAAGAACCTTGATTCACAAGTTTCAATTTCAGCTGGACCACAATTAGGGTTTTGAAGGAAAAAGTCAAATGTATCTTTGACTTTTGACCAAGACATGCTCCCAAACCTTGGGACATGATTCAATACACCCTATAACACTTATGTAATCCATCCATTAGGTTTGATTTAGGTCAAGGACTTGATTTCACAAAGGATCGCACAGTTTGGATTTCATCCGATAAAAAGTCAATTGTGCACAAAATCAAGTTTGACTTTTTAGGTTTTTTCACAAATATGGTTCCCCTAAGTAAAAAATAATGTTAATGTATGGTATTGATCATCTTTCATTAAGAAAAATCAAGAAAAGTGAGGTTTCTTGCAAAAGGGGCAAGCATGTGAAACCAAAATTTTTCTAAGTTATGGAACAAAAGTGATTTTGGTACCAACTTCCAAGGATCATAACTTGAGATCGAAGCAACCATTTTGGGTGATCCAAAGCTAGATTTGTAGGTCTTGCTACACTCTACAAAAGCTTCAACTACCTCAGACTCCAATTCTTTATGGATTTTGAGTTATGGATTGATCAAAATCACAAAAACATGAAAATGACACTTTTTCCAACACTTAGTGAAAATCTGCCTAAGTTACCAGCCTTGAACATCAATGTTCATGAGGTTTTTTCAGTTGGATCCAAATAGTTTCAAAACAAACTATGATCACACATGTTTTGTATCATATGAGGGCTTTCTAAAAAGCACAAGAGCCTCCCATAACTCAACCTGAGCAAGGAGATATGAATCCCTCAAAATCACCATTTCCATTTGTCCTAAGCAAGGCAGATTTTGGTATTTTGCTCGATTTGGAAAATTTGGACAACTCCAAGCCTTGTCATCCATTTGAACACATATGAGGATAAAACAAAAGGAGAATGATCTGATCCCCAAGCCTCCAAAGTCCAAGAATCTACACTTAGCCATAACAAACCTAAAAAGGCTAAAAAGGTGCCAAGACTCCAATTTTATTTCCAAGCATTCAATGGATACACCAAGGTGGCATGGACTGGCACATTCCTAGCTGAATGAGTCAAGAAAAAGCTCTGAATCAAAGGACCATAGACCTGTGCCCTAACCTCAAGTCAATGGCTAGAGGAGACTTGAGATTCCTTTTGCTCAACATTGGCCAAAGGCCTGCTGCAGCTTCCATTCACTATTGATGCCAAAACAACATTCTCTACTATAAATAGAGCTCTTTTGTGCTCAGTTTGAGTACAGCAACGCACTACAACTGATGCTTTCCTCAAAATCTCTATCGTTAGGCCAAAATGCCTTCTTTTGCAAGTCATCTCAGAGTTTGAGTTAGAGAGCAATTCCACCACAGCTCATGATCCAAACACATCCAATATGATATATCTAAGTTGTTCAAACACTCACTTGTGACGTGAAACACCAATATCAGAAAATCCACTTCCAAAACCTCATAATTGGACTTTTATGCATTTTCCAAGCCATGCCTTGATTCAGTCACTTCCAAAACGAAACAAGGCCTCAAACACACTCCAAATATCATTCTCAAACTGTCCCAATTGGTTCCCCTCATCTGGAACACCATTTGAGAGAGTTACCATATTGGTCACTTTTGCCCCTTTTGCAAGAAAGAGGTAAAACTTGTTCCTGAGGATTCCAACTGGTTTTGATCATTCTAAAAGCTTCTAAGGATCAATCAAGAGTGTCCAAAGCATTGGATTACTTCTGGCACAAGGATCTTGACAGTTAGCACAAGAAGCTCCAAGAGGTAAGTGCATGATAACTTGAACTCTTTGAATTATGCATTCCTTTGATGTCCACTGATCATAAGCATCTCATACATAATGTATATGTTATGTTTGAACCAATTTGTCATGTAATTCTTGCCTGCACCATTAGATAGCATAAAACATGCAAATGTAGGCCTTTTTTGAAACCACTATCGGGTTTTAAAATAGGGATACTTTTTGAAAATTCCAAAAGCGCCATTGGATTCCTTGTGAAATTCTAGGCCAGATGCACCTAAATTTTGTCTAAATCCATGGAGAAATGAGAAAGTTAGAGGCTTCACGTAAATTACCAAAACTTGCCTTGCCTTGCCTTGGCCAGGCCTAGAAACTATACACATGGGGTGGTTTTGATACACGGATGTATCACCACCCAATTGGTAGCGCGCATGTGTGTTTGTGTATGAGGTCGTGGGTTCAAACCCCACCCAGACCTTTTTTGCTACCCTTCATATTTTTTCTATTTTTCATATTTTCATGTTTTTGTCAATTAATTCAAAAATTAATTTCTTTCTCAATTTTAATTATTTTTTATTGATTCTGTTTTTGAAAATTCACAAAAATATTAAAATATTTTATTTCATATGTTTGGTATTTTCGTAAAGAATTATATTTTTATTTGCTTTTATACATTAAAAATATTTCTTTCTCTTGGTTTTACAAAATTCAAATGATTTTTCAATCATCCCATGAATGTTACCTGATTTTCCAAATATAAATCCAAGATCACAACCTTTTTTCACACGCGTGATTATTTTAATTGAATTTTTATTCAATTAAAATACATTTAAAACCAAAAATTAAGGTTTTGATCATTATCACCCTAACAAATCTTTTCAAACATCTTTGGGCCTCTAATAGAGTGTAAGACCCGATCCCTTTGTACAGGAAACCATTTTGGGCCTCTTTCGTTGTATAAGTCCCACTGCGATTTTAAAATCTCGGCGCGGTCGTCGCCTTTTAAACGAAATAACTTGGGCCTCCCCTTTGTGTTGTAAGTCCCATCTTTCTTTTAAAAATAAACTTTTGGGCCTGTCCTTGAGTTGTAATACCCAACCCTCTTTGTAAATACAATAATTTGGGCCTCAGTCATTGTATAAGTCCCAATACTATTTTCAGATCAACGGTACGATTACTGTTTTTCATCTGGGCCTCTCCTTGAGTATATGCCCTAATCTTCAGTTCAAAAACAACTTTCATTTTTTATTTAGGCTCAAACTCATAGTTGTTAACAAAACTTTCTTTAATTTCTTGAACAACTAGCCATACAGTTGTTACCATGGAAGCTTGCTCACCTGTAAGTTTTATCAGCTTTCTTTTACATGCTTTCATATATATATAATTGTTTATGCTGGAAGGTTGCTCACCTGTAAGTCCTTCTTTCATATCCTTTTAAATACTTGACATATATCAACTGTATATATACTTGTATATTTGCTTAGAGTTTTCCCCGGCAACTAGGTCTAGAACTAGGTAAAGCCAGTTGGTCACTCTTTAAATAAAGTCAAAACTAGTTCCCCATAGGAATTTCCAGATACAGTCTTGCCTTCTCTTGGGCTTAAACAATATGGAACAAAGAGAAAGGCATTATTCCCAGTGAAACTTTTCTCAGAATGTCACTTTTAGAAATTGTTAAAGAAGTTCATTTCCCTAGAGAGGATTAATTCCCGGTGAAACCTCTCTTGAATTTCTTCAAACCCTAGAACTGTTCACTAAAAAAAAGATTATTCCCGGTGAAACTTTTCTTGAACTCTTCTTAGGTTTGGACCCACGGGCTTCCTAAAAGCATCCCCGCCTCCTCTTGGGCTTTATACAAGGACCCTCTGGCTTCTTAGAAGTTCTCATGCCTTCTATTGGGCTTAATACAAGGACCCTGAAGACCTCTTAAAGGTATAAGACAAAACTTAGTCATTCTTTGCTAGAGCTGTTTTTCCAGTGTCAAAACGTCAAACCATTTTAGGGTTGATTCTCATCCCTTAAAACACCTGCCTCTTCTTGGGCATCATACAAAGATAAACTCTTCCATACCAGTAGACTTGGACAGTCTAATCCCCTCGGGGATCTCAAAGACATTCTCAAGTTCCCTGAAAACACAGGAGAAACCCTAGTCATTTGACCAATCTCCAGTAGAGTCAAAATCCTCACTGGATCTAAAACTCAGTCTTCCCTCCTTAATTTCCCCAGCCAAGGGTCAGCTTATCATCAATATAACACTATCCCAAATCAGAACATCAAGGCATCTGATACCTCAACTTTTCTTTAAACCCTTAGCAAGACTTGATTCCCTATTTTGGACCTGCCGCTGGATCTCAATAATCCTTAGCAGAAGCCAGCCTCCTCTTAGGCTTCGTATAATGATTTTCACCAGCTGAGTTAGCTTCAAAAGTACTCTCTTGTTGAGTCAATCACCTTTTCCACACTCTCTTGTTGAGTCAATGGTACAAAACATAAGCACTCTCTTGTTGAGTCATTCCTTTAGCCCCACTCTTGGGCTTTTGACAAGACATATATAAACTTTCTCCAACAAAGTCAAAATCTCCATAACCTTCTCTTAAAGCTCTAGATAAATATTTCCCCAGCAAAGTCAATTCCTCCCAACCTTCTTTTAGGCTTTGAGAAATAATATCCCTAAGAAGGATTAACCTTCTTTTCAGCCTCCTCTTAGGCTTTGTATAATGATTTTCTCCAGTAAGGTCAGCTTCAATCTTGGGCTTTGTACAAGACACCTAAAAATCCTCAGCTGGGTCAGACATCTTCTTTCAGCCTCAATCTTGGGCTTTGTACAAGACACCAGATAAAACACTCTCTGTTGAGTCAGTCTCATTTTAGCCTCAATCTTGGGCTTTGTACAAGACAGATAAATATTTCTTTCCCACAGAGTCAATTTCTTTTCAGCCTCAATCTTGGGCTTTGTACAAGACACCTAAAAATCCTCAGCTGGGTCAGTCATCTTCTTTCAGCCTCAATCTTGGGCTTTGTACAAGACACCAAATAAAACACTCTCTTGTTGAGTTAATCTCTTTTTAGCCTCAATCTTGGGCTTTGTACAAGACAGTTAAAACCTCTCACCTATAGAGTCAGTTTCCCTTTTTAGCCTCAATGTTGGGCTTTGTACAAGACAGACAAAATATTCCCCCGAAAAAGTCAACTTTTAGCCTCCTCTTAGGCTTTGTATAATGATGTCCACAAAAGAGTCAAATCTCTTTTTAGCCTCAATCTTGAGCTTTGTACAAGACAGATAAAACACTTTCTTCTTGAGTCAACCTTTTCTAGCCTCCTCTTAGGCTTTGTATAAGGACTTCTCCAGTGGTGTCAATCAATCTCTTAGCTTGAACCTTGGGCTTTGATCAAGGTACACAAAAGTCAACATCCCCTTAGAGGAAATCAATAACTCTTTGTAGGAAGACCTTTCTCTGTGTTATCACACATCAAAACAGACATTCAAAACAAACCCTAATTCCAGATAACTATTATAAGTAGCACACTTGTTGATTCAAATATCTAATCTGTCATCCATCTATTATCCTGGCAAACTTCCTCTTTCATCTAAATTGCTATAAGTGGCAAACCTCTCGATTATTTTTATCCATGCCACTGTCCCTCTCTTAGCATGAAAGATTCCTAAGGAAAAATGGCATTGCTCAACACTGAGTTAAAGTTTTCTCCTTCAGGAAAAATCACTCATAAAGGAAATTATGGCATTGCTGGATTCACATATCCCAGTTAAAGTAACCTTCCTTTATAAATAGTCACCCAACAGTTGTGAAATACAGACGAGATGTCTCCCTTTAGAGATGAAAAATTCTTTCTCAGTCAAACCTTTTAGCTTCAATCTTGGGCTTTGAACAAGACACAAATACAACCATTTAGCTTCAATCTTGGGCTTTGAACATGACACCAAAACATCTTTTCCTCCCATAGAATAGGAGGAACTACAATTGCTCTGATTTCCCTATTTCTTTAAACGGGAATACGTAGGCATAAGATTGCGAAATCTTAGCGAGCATACCAATCAAAACTCTAGGTCCAGTACCTTCACACCAATCAAAACTAAGGTCCAGTACCTCACCAAAATCATCAACAAACTCTCTCTCAATATTCCCAAACTTTCCCAACCCATCAACAGATAAACACCGTCAAGTACAAAGCAGAACCTATTGCTAACAACTTGTGGACAACCACATATATGATGGGTAACTGACAACTCCCCATTGTATAACCTGACCCTGAACTCCCCGAATCTCTTTAAGCGTTGGTTCAGTTAAACATTCGCGTGCAAGGTTAGTTTTAGAAAGCTTCCCTTTCCCTTCCAGCTTCATGGGATAAATAAGAAATCAGAAAGTAGCACCCCCTCCTACCATTGCGGTGGAGAAACCCCATGTGCGATAAGGTGGTCGTGTCATTGACAAAAATTGCACGCTACAGGGAGTTGTCAGTTACCCATCCTATATATGGTTATCCACGGGTTGTTAGCAATTTTCCTTACTGCTTTCTACTTACTGGTGTTTGTCTCTTGTGGGTTGGGAAAGTTTCTCCTTTGGGAGTGTTGAGAGAGAGAGAGAGAGAGAGATATTTTTTTGTTTAATTTCGGGTTTTCCAATGTTTTTGATGAGTGAAGGTACTGGACCTAAAGTTTTGATTGGTATGTGAAGGTACTAGACCTAAAGTTTTTTATTGCTATGCTAGCTAAGAGTTTGCAATCTTATGCCTACGTATTCTCGTTAAAGATAAACAGGGAAATCAAAGCAATCGTAGTTCCTCCTATTCTATGGGAGGAAAAGATGTTTTGGTGTCTTGTTCAAAGCCCAAGATTGAAGTTAAAGGTTATTTGTGTCTTGTTCAAAGCTCAAGATTGTAGCTAAAGGTTTTGACTGAGAGAGAATTTGTCAACTCTAAAGGGAGATATCTCAGCTGTTTATCACAACTGTTGGGTAACTAAACATGAAGGAGAAGTACTTTAACTGGGATATGTGAATCCAGCAATGCCATAATTTCCTTTATAAGGGATTTGTCCTGAAGGATAAAACTTTAACTCAGTGTAGAGCAATGCCATTTTTCCTTAGGAGTCTTTCATGCTAAGAGAGAGACAGTGGCGTGGATGTAAATAATCCAGAGGCTTGCCACTTACAACAATTAGATAAAGAGGAAGTTTACCAGGATAAGAGATGGACTACATCTTGGATATTTGAATCAACAAGTGTGCCACTTCCAACAGTTATCTGGGATTAAGGTTTGTTTTGATTTTCTGTTTTGATATGTGATAACACAAAGAAATGTCTTCCTACAGAGAGTTTTTGATTTCCTCTGAGGGGATGTTGATTTTTGTGTGCCTTGATCAAAGTCCAAGGTTGAAGCTTAGATATTGATTGACTCCACTGGGGAAGTCCTTATACAAAGCCTAAGAGTAGGCTAGAAAAGATAGACTTAACAAGAGAGTGTTTATCTGGCTTGTACAAAGCCCAAGATTGAGGCTAAAAAAAAAGAGACTGACTCTTTGGGGGATATCATTATACAAAGCCTAAGAGGAGGCTAAAAGTGGTTTTTGACTCTACTGGTGAGAGGTTTTATTTGTCTTGTACAAAGCCTAAGATTGTGGATGAAAGAAGACTGATTCTGTTGGAGAGTTCGATTTGTCTTGTATAAAGCCCAAGATTGGGACTGACTCTACTGAGGATATTTATGGGTGTCTTGTACAAAGCCCAAGATTGAGGCTGGAAAGAGAATTGACTCTGCTTAGGGATATTAATTCCCAAAGCCTAAAAGAACGATGGGTGGAATTGACTCCGTTGGCAAGATATTTATCCAGAGCTTAAGAGAAGGCTATGAAGATTTTGGCTTTGCTGGAGAAAGTTTATCTATGTCTTGTACAAAGCCCAAGATTGAGGCTAAAAAGATGACTGACTCAAAAAGAGAGTGTTTATATCTGTCTTGTATAAAGCAAAAGATTGAGGCAAAAAAGGATTTTACTGACTCAGCTGAGGGTATTTATAGGTGTCTTGTTCAAAGCCCAAGATTAAGGCTGAATTTTGCTGAGGAAAAGAAGGATCATTATACAAAGCCTAAGAGGAGGCTGAAAAAGGTTAACTCAACAAGAGAGTGTTTTTAAAAAGGTGATTGACTCAACAAGAGATTACTTTGTTTGTCTTGTACAAAGCCCGAGATTGAGGATGAAAAAAGTTAACTCAACAAGAGAGTGTTTTAAGAAAGGAGATGGACTCAACAAAAGGGTGCTTTGAAGGTGCGAGAAAGACACAAGAAAGAGGGGGTTTGAATTGTGTATTTACTCCTTAGCAACTTTTCACTTCTTATCGTTAAGACGCTGAGATAACATCAGAGTTCGTTGAGAGACTCTGACTCACAAAGTAACATTCAGACTTGCCGTGCATGAAGCATGAGAATCAACAAGAGTCTGAACGCAATATGCATTATTCAGAAATTGCAGCGTGAAAGCTTATCAGAGTTAAGTTGCAAGGTTCTGACTCGCTTATGTATGGTTCTGATACTCAATACAGAAACATAAACAATAACATAAAGCATAACAAGAGTAAAGGACACACGATATATCCTGGTTCACCACAAGGCCTATCCAATCCACCCTACTCAGGTGATTTCGCCTTGAACACAAGGACTTAATCCACTATAATCAATCTCGATTACAGATGCACGGGCAATAGCCGATGACTAACAACTTGCATAACCGCAATGTGACTAACCCACAATAATTTGCGTCATTGCCATCTCAAGTACCCAGATCATCTCATGATCCCTTGAGGTATCTCTCTCAGTGAACCGTTCAGGGATCCAATCAGGATATAATGTTCACTGGAGGAATCACAATGAGTTCCATTAGGGATCCCACAAGAGTCTTATCAACATATGATCCTCTTTGAGATATGACTATCATTGACCATATTTCAGGATTTCTACAATAGCACCAAGCCATTGTCTTCTCAAGTCTCCTATCACACTGATCACTTGAGGAATCCTAATTCATATAGAATTAGTTGAACTGGAGATTACAAAGATGCTTCTTAACAAGCAGATTACTCCTAAGTTTAAGTACATAAGAATACATAAGTGTTCAAGCAAGATTTGAGCAACAGCTCCTTGCTTTCTTTTTATTCTACAAAGATGTATATGAATTTGACAGTTGATGACATCTTGTAGATCTTCTTCTTCTTCTTCGCCTTCTTTGATGACTTGACTGATTTGCAATGTTGTCTTCTTCAGCAACAACTTCTGTACTAATTGATTGTTGTTGTGTTGATTTATGATCTTTGAGCTTCAACAACAATGGCCATGTGTAAATGATGATAGTTTTGCATGTTTAAGTGTTACAATGAGAACTCATCGTTGTTGCTATCTTCACACAATGACTTTGATCAATTATCCATTCATGGACTGAACCGATACCTTTAGAAGCGAATACTCCTTTCTTTTAAATAGCCCAGTAAAATATAGCCATTTGAATTAATTTTGGCTGTTGGAAAAGAGACGTTGTGTAATGATACAGCTGTAATGACACATCTCCTTTTTACTGTGGAGGAAGTGACATGATATATCTTATTGGGCGTTGTGTACAGTCTTTCACAACAGTAGCATTTGTCTTCTAATCTTCAGAGGCTTCTGATGGTAATTAATTAATTGAAGCATGAGTAGAGACTTCTTAACAGGATATCTAAAACTTCACGTCTTCAGTCTTTCAAAGTCATCCATTAGGAATCAGCCTTCAGAACATCAACACTTGTCTTTAAATCCGTTATCCTTTATTGCTTCAAGTCTTCCGAAACTTCAGAACTGTCCATTAGGAATCCGTCTTCAAAGTCTTCAGCACTTGACCTTTGGAACCATGAACCTTAGAACGCATAAGTCTTCAGAGTCTTTTTACACTTAGTCTTCAGAGCCTTCAGCCTTCAGAACTTCAAGTCATTGGAATCTTCAACACTTCGGTTCTCTATAACATTGTCTTCTTCAGAAGCTTCGCAATCTTCAGAATCACAACCACTTTCAGAGAGCATCCACAAGAGCATTGCAACAGCAATATCAGCATCCTTGGATCTGACTGACTATGATCAGATACAGAAGCATACTTGCTTCTTGCGACTTGTGTCACATATAGTAACTTCGCATATAGTCAATTACGCACATCTGGCTGTGCTTATTGGATCTGATATCTTCTGCACACAACACACGTTAGAACAAAAAATGGTTCTTTCACAAATACCATTGTTATCATCAACACATAGAGACGACTTGTAGAGACAACTCTTGTTCTTACATGCTTTTCAAGCTAACTCAGCTGAGGAAAATCATTATACAAAGCCTAAGAGGAGGCTGGCTTCTGCTGAGGATTATTGAGATCTAGAGGTAGGTCTAAGTCGGGGGATCAACTCTTGCTGAGGGTTTACAGAAGAGTTGAGGTATCAGATGCCTTGAGGTTCTGATAGGCTAGTATGGTATTGATGATGAGATGACCCTAGCTGGGGTTATTTAGGATAAAGATTGAGTTTTAGATCCTGCGAGGATTTTAAACTCTACTGGAGATTGATCGAATGATTAGGGTTTCTCCTGTATTTGTAGGGGACTTGAGAATTTCTTTGAGATCCAAGAGGAGATTAGACTGTCCAAGTCTACTAGTATAGAAGAGTTTATCTTTGTATGATGCCCAAGAGGAGGCAGGTGTTTTAAGGGATGAGGATCAACCCTAAACTGGTTTGATATTTTGACTCTTGAAAGGACTGCTCTAACGAAAGATGACTAGGTTCTGTCCTATACCTGTAAGAGGTCTTCAAGGTCCTTATATTAAGCCTAAGAGAAGGCATGAGAACTTCTAAGAAGCCGGAGGGTCCTTGTACAAAGCCCAAGAGGAGGCGGGGATGCTTTTAGGAAGCCTGTGGGTCCAAACTTAAGAAAAGTTCAAGAAAAGTTTCACCGGGAATAATCTTTTCTTTAGTGAACAGTTCCAGGGTTTGCAGAAATTCAAGAGAGGTTTCACCGAGAATTAATCCTCTCCGGGGGAAATGAATTTCTTTGACAGTTTTCTAATAGTGTCAGTCCGAGAAAAGTTTCACCGGGAATAATGCCTTTCTCTTTGTTCCATATTGTATAAGCCCAAGAGGAGGCAAGACTGTATCTGGAATTCCTATGGGGAACTAGTTTTGACTGTTGAAAGAGTGACCACTGGCTTTATCTAGTTCCAGACATAATTGCTGAGGAAAACTCTAAGCAGATAATATACAAGCATATATATACAGATGAAATATATACTGTATATAAAAGAGAAGTTAGGAGGACTTATAGGTGAGCAAGCTTCCAGCACAAACAAATGTATATATATATATATATATATATGTGTGTGTGTGTGTGTGTGTGTGTGTGTGTGTATGTGTGTGTGTGTGTGCAAGTATGTAAAAGAAAGCTGATAAAACTTACAGGCGAGCAAGCTTCCATTGTAACAGCTGTATGGTTAGTTGCTCAAGAAATTAAAGAAAGTTTTGATAACAACTATGGATTTGAATCTAAATCAAAAGGGAAAGTTGTTTTGAAAAGATTGGGGCTTATACTCAAGGAGAGGCCCAGATGAAAAACAGTAATCGTACTGTCAATCTGAAAATTGTATCGGGACTTATACAATGACTAAGACCCAAGAAAGGTTTTCTGTACAAAGAGATGGGTCTTACAACTCAAGGAGAGGCCCAAAGATTTGAAAAAGATAAGAAATGGGACTTACAAAAACAAGGGTAGGTCCAAGAAAGGTTTTCGTTTAAAAGGCGATGATCGCGCCGTGTTTTTGAAAACACAGTAGGACTTATACAATGACTGAGGCCCAAAAAGGTTTCTATTTACAAGGAATGGGTCTTACACTCTATTAGAGGCCCAAAATGTTTTGAAAAAAGATTTGTGAGGGTAAGAATAATCAAAACCCTAATTTGATTTTTAAATGTATTTTAATTGAATAAAAATTCAATTAAAATGGTCAAAATTATCAAACATGTATAAAAAAACAAGTGGTGATCTTGGATGAATGTTTGAAAAATCAAGTTTTATTCATAGAATGATTTCAAAACCATTTGAATTTGCAAAATCAAGAGAAAGAAATGTTTTGAAATACTTTAAAAAACAAATAAAACGTAAATCTTTACAAAAATACTAAATATATAAAATAAATAAGATTTTTGTGAAATTTTTATGGAATAAAATATTTTAACATTTTTGGGAATTAAAAAAAAAAGAACCAATAAAAAATAATTAAAATTGAGAGAGAAATTAATTAAACAAAAACCATAAAAAATGAAAAAAAAAAAAATCAAAATATGGCAAAATGATAAAATGGTCTGGGTGGGTGTTGAACCCACGACCTCAACAACAAACACACATGCTCGCTACCACTGGGGTGGTGATACATCCGTGTATCAAAGCCACCCCATTAATACATAGGGGTGCCAAGTTTCTAGGCCTGGCCAAGGCGCCATGGCCTGGCCCTTGCCCAAGGCAAGGCCTAATTTTGGCAATTTGCATGAAGCCTCTAACTTTCTCATTTCTCCATGGATTGGGACAAAATTTAGGTGCATCTGACCTAGAATTTCATGAGGAATCCAATGGTGCCCTTGGAATTTTCATAAAATGTTTCCATTTTAAAATCCGATAGTGATTTCAAAATAGGTCAAATTTTGCATGTTCTATGTTATCTCATGGTACAGGCAATAATAGCATGATAAATTGGTTCAAACACAACACATATGATATGTATGAGAGGTCCATGATCAATGGACCTCAAAGCAATGCATGATTTAGAGAGTTCAAGTTAGATGCACTTACCTCTTGGAGCTTCTTGTGCTATCTGCCAAATTCCTTGTGCCAAAAGTAATTCAATGCTTTGAACACTCTTGATTGATCCCTTAGAAGCTTTTAGGATGATCAGAACAAGCTGGATTCCTCAGGAACAAGAATAGGCTCTTTCTTGCAAAAGTGGCAAAAGTGACCAATATAGTAACTTGTCGTAACCCAAAATTTGACCTCCCTCTTTTACCTTTTGCATGATCATAAGCATTCGCATCGCTGGCATACGCATTCGCATTTTTTCTCTTTGATTTTGTTGCAGGGATATTCAGGTTTTCCAAGCCCGATTAGTCATATCCTCACAAGGTCATCACATCATCAAAACAAGCACAAAATGAGGGTTTTTATGCCTATTCATCAATACAGGAAGTGGAAAATCGAAGCCGGGACCACAACACCTTTTTTTAGGCAAACTGGGCATATTTTGGCCTGGTTAATCGATTAACCATTTGCAGTGCAATTGTGTTAATCGATTAACACAGGTAGAATAGGCACAATCTGCTACTTTTTCATGACAGCACCTTTAGCAGCATGTGGAATATTCTAAACATCTCTAGACATTTCAAGGCTATTTAATTCATTCCAAGTGCATTTATTCTAATGCTTCACTTCAAATTAAGTGCACCATGTTCCTTGTTTTCCAAGTAATGTGGATCTTTGGATGTTGGAGTTCACCTTGGGATTATTACTGAGTTGGTCCTAACTAACCAGTTAACCACCTTGACTCGGCGAGTCAAGTTTAACTAACTCCTTGTCTAGTTCCAAACCTAAAGCTAAGTCCAAAGCTAATTCCAAACCTCTCACACTCTAAACCAAAAGTCTATATCAACTCACCTTCACTCACTTTTCAAGGGATCCACCATTTCATCCACCATTTCATCCACCATTTCATCCACAATTTCATCCATAATTTCTCAACCATTCTACACATTTCACTCTCACATTCTCTCTGATTTTTTTTCTGTTACATCTTCATCTTCATCTCAATTCTCTTCCAAAACCTCACCAAAGCTCTTAATTCTCCATTGAAGAAAAAGCTACTTTCACCTTGAAAGTGTTTTTTCTTGAGCTTAACCTTCACTGTCATTCCATTATACTGGTTTTTGTGGAGTTTCAGTAGCTTTTGGATTCATCTTAAGTGATTGATTCAAGCTTCTTCGGTGATAATTCTCATTTTGGAGTTTTCGTCGCGATTTGATCGGTTTCGATACGTTTCGGCTATAATTGAAGATTCCTCTGGTTTTCTTTGATTATCTTCATCAAGATCACATTGCAACATTTACCAAGGCATATCTCGGAGTTGTAGGTTTGTGGATCTCATTCATTTTACTCTTTCGATCGTTTTTGTATCATTCACAATGTAGTTTCGATATTTTTTTGCATGTGAATTGATTATGCCATTGCTTGATCCGTGATCTTGATTGTTTAATCGATTCTATTGTTGAAAATGTTGGCAATCTATTCAGGATATTCGGAAGTGGCTAGGAACCCAGCATCAAGCTGCTTCTTTACATCTTCTCTAATTTTGAGTGCCATGTCAGGTCTAGTCTTCCTGAGCTTCTGCTTGACAGGAGGACATCTGGGCTTGAGTGGCAAGTCATGTTCGACGATGCTGGTATCCAACCCAGGCATGTCTTGATAGGATCAGACGAAGATATCAACATACTCTTTCAATAACTTGACCAACTCGGAGTGTACATGCTTAGCGAGGGAGGCGCCAACCTTGACTTCTCTTCTGAACTCATCAGTACCAAGATTAACAACTTCCACTGGCTCTTTGTGTGGCTGAATCTCTCTACGCTCCTGCTCAAGGAGCCTTTCCAGTTCAGCCGGTAATTCACAATCTTCCTTACCATCTTCTTCGGCTTGGTTAATTGGAATTCCAGAATTACGATGGATGTTTGCCATGTTGTTATTAATGCTTTTATTAGTTCTGCATGTTTATGAATATGCTTAGAATGAGCCATTTAAAAAGTGAAAAAGAAAAGAAACTTTTGCCATTTGTTTTGCAGTGCACAGGGTCATTCGTCCCCTGACTGAAGTAGTCAGAATGAGAGTAGGAATTCTCCCTTCTCATCCCTTCCCTAACACACACAGGGTGTAATGCGGAAGTTGAACCGGACGGTACAACAGCTCCAAGTTGTACAGTGCTCCTGTGTAGAGAAACCGACAGCGTAACAACTTCAATTTGTACAGTGCTCCAATGCAAGGCGTAGCGCGAAACTCCAACTCCACGGGGGGAACGAGAGAGAAAGCTCTAAAGGAAGCCTAAACAGAGGAAGGGGAAGATCAACTAATCGAAACGTGTTTCGATCAATTAATCAAGGAAGAAATATGCTAACAACTTTCTAAAGAGGATGATAAGTAATTAAAGCAAAACAAAGAGTGAGTTATTGATTATACAAAATTAAGTTTATCCATGAAGAATAAGCTTAATGCAAACTGAAATGAAAGGTGCAAAACAGTGCCAAATGATCATCAAAATGCCACACCAAATCATGTATCATGTGAACAAAGATAGTGCAAGAAGGATTATGTTCATGCAATTCTAAAAACATGAAACAACATGAATAATCGAAAATGTGCATCGAAAGTTCATGAATATGCCTCAACCAGAAGTGAAATGACATTTAGAACATCAATAAAATCAAGCATGATAATCAATGGAAGTTACAATGAAGAAACATGGCAAACATACTTGAAAATGCAAGAAAATGCCCATTTTGTTCAGTGGTAACCGATTACTCACCATGCGTTAACCGGTTACTTGCTTGAAAATCAGTGTTCTTGAGGAAAATTGCACTGAGTAACCGGTTAACCACCAAACGTTAACCGGTTACCACTGAACAATGGTGAAAAAAAACAGTAAAAACAGCTTTTCAAAAGTAGGTTTCAACACATAATCACTTATGCAAACTACCACATGCTAGGAACTGAAATTGTGCACGAAAATTGCATCATGTAAGGGTAGTTAAACACAACTTGAAATCAATAATCAGGAGGATCAAAGTTCAAACAATCGCATGGTAAATCACCGGACACGATCAAAATCAAAACATAAACGCACGAAATCAATCGAAACAGAGAGAAAAGATAGATCCACCAACCTACAAGGCTGAGATGTGCCTTGGTGATTGTTGCAAAGGATTCTTGATGCAGAAAATCAAAGAAAACCAGAGGAATCTTCAATTTGTAGACGAACCGTGTCGAAATCGAGCAAAGTACGATAAAGCTCCAAAATGCAAATTCGAACCGTTGGAAGTTGCAACAAATACTCAAGATTAATCCAAAAGCTGAAATAACTCTAGAAATCCAAGTGTAATAGCAAGAATGATGAAGGTTGAGCTCAAGAAATAATCACTTTTGATGTAAAAGTGATTATCCTTCAAAGTAGAAATGAGCTTTGGTGAGGTTTTGGAAGAGAATTTAGATGAAGATGAAGATGTAGTAGAGAAATTCAGAGGGAATGTGGGAGAATTGAGAGTGAAATGGAGCAAACGGTTGAAGGTCCTTGAAAATAGGTGAAGGTGAGTTTATATAGATTTTAGGTTTGGAGTGTGGGATGGTTTGGAATTTGCTTTGGGTTTGGAACTAGGCTAGGAGTTAGTTGGACTTGACTCACTGAGTCAAGGCGGTTAACTCGGTTAGTTAGAACCAACTCGGTAACAAACCCAAGGTGCACTCCATCATCCAAAGGTTGATATACTTGGAAAACAAGGGACATGGTGCACTTGAATTAGAGTGAAACATTGGAATAAATGCACTTGGAATGTCTTGAAATGTCTAGAGATGTCTAGAATATTCCACACACTGCTAGGACACTGTAGAATCAATGACCAAAGAGAGTGCATGGCTGCTGTCCCAAAAATGCAGCAGGAATTGCAAATTTTCACTGAGTAACCGGTTACTCACCATGAGTTAACCGGTTACTTCAGTCAATTTTTGCCCAAATTGCTCAGGAAATGATACTGGAGTCCTAGTTGTGGTTTTCCACTTCTTGTCTTGATGAATAGGTATGTAAACCTTCATTTTGTTCTTCCTTTGATGACGCGATGATCCTGTGAGGATATGATTAATCGAGCTTGAAAAACCTGAATATCCTGCGGCAAGAAACACACATAGAAAAGTGTGAATGTGTATGCTAACGATGCGAATGCGCATGCTTATGCAAAAGGCAAAAGAGGGAGGTCAAATTTCGGGTTACGACAGCTGCCCCTATTTAATCCTCTTGGACCTGAATGTACGAATTGCGCCACCTTTTTGATGATTCGAGGTAAAAGGGGATTAAATAAAATAGTAGCTCGAAAATTTGGCCGACGGCGCCAAACAGAGCAGTGCAAAGGTAGAAAAGATAAAGTGCAATGTTTGGCTGAAAATCTGCTGGGAGATAAGTCAGGCAAAAAGAGATGGAGTATGATCAGTGCATATGCCATGTATGCTTTTCTACATGATGCTTGATATCATGCAATGTAAAGGCGCAAGATAAGGCACAGCAAGGCAGTTAGGCAAAAAAAATCGTAGCAAAACGACTTTGACACCCTCGACTGGGGAGAGGACCCACAGATAAAGATAAACTCTGCTGGAGAAGAGAGTTCACAAAGGATGGTGATCCCGTTGGGGAAAGGAACTGAGAACATCTCAGGTTTCTAAATCACCATGGTTGTCTCCGTTGGGGATGAAAGAACCATGTCAATCCTTTCTACCAAGACTGGCTCTGCGTGGGGAAAAGAGATTCCCGAATCATGTTGGCTCAGCTGAGGAGAAACCACTGCTGCTGGTGACAGATAGTTCCTAATCATTGGAGACGATGCACAACCCTTGCTGGGGAAAAGTGAGCAAAGCATCTTTGCTGGGAACACCTCGGCATCCTGCCGGGGAGAACGATGACTCTGCTGAGGAACTGCTGAGGAGACAACAACTTCTTCATGGAACCATTGCACTGCCGGCCAGGCGTTAGGCTTACCAATGGATATTACTGATTATCCTGCAGGAGTTACCAGTAACACATGCAATGCATAATGCTTTCTCGATTGATTTAGCTTTTTGTTGTTGTCAATGCTTTTTAGTATTATGTTATCACAAATAATTGTTTATTATGCAAACAAAATACTAGAATGAGAACAAATTGAGATGACAAAGAATGCATTTTATTGAATGTGCAAATTTTGTACATAAAGTGTGTACAAGGATGCAAACTCCTTGATGAGGAACTTTGCAATAAAATTGAAAACAACAGTAAATGGCAAAGGGAAATTATGCTTTGTATTGATTACAACATTGGCCACCATCCACTGTAAGTCTAGGTTCCAACGCTTTGCACCAGTTGATGATGACTTGACTGCTCTGTTACCATCTGAGGTCCAGCCGTGATGAAAAGAGGCTCAAGTGTTCACAGTCAATGCCTTTATCCCTAATTTTTTCCTGGACATATTTTCACTTTTTTTTCGTCCACCGGGATGCCCATTTTTGCCTAGGTCGCCCTTTCGGGTTTTCAACTTAGTGGGCTATTATTGTTTTTTCATTGTCCCTAACTTTTGCATGGACATTTTTTTTTTGGTCCATCGGGACGTCCATTTTGCCTAGATTGTCCTTGCGGATGTCAATCTAGCGGACTTTTATCCATTTTTTTTAGGCATAATATTTTTTATTGTATCGGAGTTCACGGGCGATGGCAACTCCTCCCCATCTATTATGGTGAGGATCAAGGCTCCGCCTGAGAAGGCTTTCTTGACAACAAAAGGTCCTTCGTAATTGGGAGTCCATTTGCCTCGTGGATCCGAGTGAACAGGTGAATACCTCTTCAGCACGAGTTCGCCTTCACAAAATGTTCGAGGGAGAACTTTCTTGTCAAAAGCTCGCTTGAGGCATTTTTGATATAATTGACCATGACAAACGGCTGTAAGGCGCTTCTCTTCAATGAGATTCAGCTGGTCGTATCTGGATTGAAGCCATTTAACTTCATCAAGACCTGCTTTCATGATGACTCTGAGTGAAGGAATTTCGACTTTGATGGGTAAAACTGCTTCCATACCATACACGAGCGAATACGGAGTTGCCACAGTAGAAGTGCGAACTGAAGTTTTGTAGCCATGCAGTGCAAAGGGAAGCATTTCATGCCAATCCTTGTAAGTCTTGACCATTTTCTGGACAATCCTCTTGATGATTTTGTTTGCTGCTTCAACGACGCCATTCATGTTGGGCCGATATGGTGAAGAGTTGTGGTGCTCGATCTTAAATTATTGACACAACTCCTTCATCATATTGTTGTTCAAGTTGATTGCATTGTCCGTGATAATGTTGCTCGGAATGCCATAACGACAGATTATCTGTTTCTTGATAAATCTAGCAACCACTTGTCGTGTAACGTTTGCATAAGAAGCAGCTTCAACCTACTTGGTGAAGTAATCGATAGCAACTAGAATGAATCGATGACCGTTGGAAGCCTTCGGCTCGATCATTCCAATCATATCTATACGCTACATGGAAAATGGCCAAGGTGCAGTCAAGACATTAAATGGAGTTGGAGGCAGATGGATTTTGTCTCCGTAGATTTGGCACTTGTGACATCTTTTGGCAAAGTTGTAACAATCTACCTCCATTGTTGTCTAGTAATACCCAGCTCGAAGGATCTTCTTAGCCATAGCAGGACCTTTAGCATGTACACCCTCGCAGCCCTCATGTATGGACCTTATGATCATGTGTGCTTCATGTCTATCCACGCATCTGAGCAACACGGAGTCATAATTCCTCTTGTATAGTATACCACCACTTAAGAAGAATTTGGCGCAAAGCCGTCTAAGAGCCTTCTTGTCAGTGATAGTGATACCCTCGGGATATTCTTGTTTTTCCAGATATCTTTTAATGTCATAGAACCAAGGCTTGTCATCAGACTCATCCTCGATTGCTAAGCAGTGTGCTGGTTCGTTCAAGTGATCAATGCGAATATGAGGAGCTTCATTGTTCCACTTGACCTTGAACATGGAGGCTAAAGTTGCAAGAGCATCCGCTTGTTGATTTTCCTCTCTGGGAATATGATGAAAAGTGATCTCATTAAAGTAAGGAATCAACTTCGTTATGTGTTGTTGGTACGAAACCAGCTTGGAATCCCGAGTCACAAAGTTCCCTCTGACTTAACCAATGACCAAGACAGAATCTCCATAGACCTCAAGAATCTTGATTCTCATGTCAATTGCCGCTTCAATACCGTAGATACATGCTTCGTATTCAGCCATATTGTTGGTGCATGCAAAGCATAATGTAAGAGTGAAGGGAAGGTGAAAACCTGTTGGAGAGATGAGGATAGCACCGATTCTACGACCTTTAGAATTGGACGCACCGTCGAACACAAGCGTCCATCGCGCCCCTGGTTCGTGTCCTATATCAGGGTCAGGAGTCTCATAATCTCTGATAAACAGAACATCCTCATCAGGAAAGTCAAACTTCATTTGTTGATAGCCCTCTACAGGTTGATGAGCAAGGTAATCAGACAAGACGCTCCCTTTTATAGCTTTCTGGGTAACATGTTGGATATCTTACTCGGTTAACAGCATCTGCCACCGAGCAATCCTTCCAGAGACAGCAGGCTTCTCAAATATGTACTTTATCGAATCCATTTTGGATATCAACAAAGTAGTATGTAAAATCATGTATTGTCGTAGGCGTTGAGCAGCCCAGACCAAAGCACAACAAGTTTTTTCCAAGAGTGAGTATCTAGTCTCACAATCAGTGAACTTTTTGCTTAGATAGTATATTGCATGTTCTTTTCTGCCAGTGTCATCATGCTAACCCAATACACATCCCATTGATTCATTGAAAACGGTGAGATACATGATTAAAGGCCTACCCGGAACCAACGGTACTAAGATCAGTGGTTCTTGCAAGTATTGTTTTATTTTGTCAAATGCTTCCTGACAATCATTATTCCATTCAACCGATTGATTTTTCCTTAGCAATTTGAACATTGGTTCACAGGTAGCTGTCAAATGAGAAATGAATCTTGAAATGTAATTGAGTCTGCCTAGAAAGCCACAGACTTCTTTTTCTGTTTGGGGAGGCGACATGTTCTGAATTGCCCGAACCTTATCAGGATCAACTTCTATGCCCTTCTGACTTACAATAAAGCCCAATAGTTTACCAGATAGAACTCCGAAGGTGCACTTCGCAGGATTCAACCGCAGTCTAAACTTCCGGAGTCTGTCGAAAGCTTATTCAGTTGAACCAAGTGATCATCCTTAGTTTTGGACTTGGCAATCATATCGTCCACATAAACCTCAATCTCTTTATGAATCATATCATGAAAGAGGGTTGTCAT
The DNA here is from genome assembly GCA_022829125.1 of Lathyrus tuberosus. Taxonomy (NCBI): domain Eukaryota; kingdom Viridiplantae; phylum Streptophyta; class Magnoliopsida; order Fabales; family Fabaceae; genus Lathyrus; species Lathyrus tuberosus. The sequence goes on from JALAZF010000497.1 coordinate 1,321,645, forward strand.
GGCACGCTGGTATGTTGCCCCTGCATTCTTTAGACCGAATGGCATGACTTTGTAGCAATATGTACCCCATGGCGTGATAAATGTAGTATTCTCCATATCAGTTGGGGCCATCTTGATCTGATTATATCCTGAAAAACTGTCCATGAAGGAAAAGACAGAGAACTGCGCAGTGTTGTCTACCAAGACATCAATACGAGGCAAAGGAAAATCATCCGTTGGGCTCAACTTGTTGTGATCTCGATAATCCACACACAACCTAACTTTACCGTCCTTCTTGGGACAATGTTGGCAATTCATTCAGGATATTCGGAAGTGGCTAGGAACCCAGCATCAAGCTGCTTCTTTACCTCTTCTCTGATTTTGAGTGCCATGTCAGGTCTAGTCTTCCTGAGCTTCTGCTTGACAGGAGGACATCCGGGCTTGAGTGGCAAGTGATGTTCAACGATGTTGGTGTCCAACCCAGGCATATCTTGATAGGACCAGGCGAAGATATCAACATACTCTTTCAATAACTTGACCAACTCGGAGTGTACATGCTTAGCGAGGGAGGCGCCAACCTTGACTTCTCTTCTGACCTCATCAGTACCAAGATTAACAACTTCCACAGGCTCTTTGTGTGGCTGAATCTCTCTACGCTCATGCTCAAGGAGCCTTGCCAGTTCAGCCAGAAATTCACAATATTCCTCACCATCTTCTTCGGCTTGGTTAATTGGAATTCCAAAATTACGTTGGATGTTTGCCATGTTGTTATCAATGCTTTTATTAGTTCTGCATGTTTATGAATATGCTTAGAATGAGCCATTTAAAAAGTGAAAAAGAAAAGAAACTTTTTCCATTTGTTTTGTGTAAAAAAGTAAAATAAAGAAAGAAAATATAGCATGATTTTGAATGCAAGAAACTTTTATTTATTGATCACATAATATTGCAAAAGCGTGAGGCCCTTTACAAGCTATCCACTCGTCTCGGGCGAGGACGAGGGAACGAGAAAGCAAAATGCATTACATTTTATATGGGAAAACCACAGGAATCACGGTAGATGTCCAATTGTTGAGCTTGAAACCCGGTGGACATTTGCGCACAAAGCTTGAAATCTAATTACTGGGACCAGCATCATCAGCAGCTACCACGATGTCACCCTGCTGGAAACCCGTGCTATGGAACTTGACAAAGTTGCATTGCTTCTGATCAGAGGAACCGGATTGATGACCAGGATGATAGCCCACTCCAAAGCGATTATGTTTCTCAACCACATCAATCACGTGCCCCCAGCCTGGCAAGGCACCTCTATCGATGGTCTCTTTAGCACTCTTAGCAGATGCTAAAGTCAATTGTGGTGATCTACTTTGACTAGTTGAAGCAGAGCTGACATCTTCAAACTCGAGACACTGCAACGGCACCTCAGCTATGCCTTCTTCGGTCTCGACATATCGAAAAGACGATAACTCACTTACAATCAAATCCTCTTCACCACATACAATGACAAGCTGATCGTCAAACATGAACTTCAACTTCTGATGTAAAGTGGATGTAACTGCCCCTGCCGCGTGGATCCATGGACGACCCAGTAGGCAACTGTACGCAGGATTGATATCCATCACTTAGAAAGTAATGGTAAACAAATGCGGCCCAATGTTGATCGGTAAATCCACTTCTCCAATGACCTGTCTTCGAGGCCCGTCAAAGGCTCTGACAATTAAGGCGCTTGGTCTCATCTCGCTTCCTTCCACTAGTAATTGACTCAACGTGCCCTTAGGCATCACATTGAGAGAAGAACCGTATCCACTAGAACACAAGATAACAGGATGTCTGTGCAGGTTACAGATATGTGCAACGCTTTGTTATGGGCATTTCCTTCAGGAGGCAATTCCGATTCATTAAAACCCAAATATCGACTTGCAGTTATGTTGGCCACTACATCATCAAACTCGACAACGGATATGTCTTGCATGACATGGGCAATGTTCAACACTTTCAACAGAGTTGTTCTGTGCACGGGCGAACTCATGAGTAATGATGGAATTGAGATCCTCGAGGGAGTTTGACCCAGCTGATCCACAATCTTATAGTCACTTTTCTTGATCAACTTAAGGAACTCTTGATCATCAAGGATCTCCTTGCTCTTTGAAACATCCTCAGACAAGATAGTCGGTACCAGAACTGCGGCAGAATATGCCCCTTGTTGAATAGCAGGGGCTGCAGTTGCAAATGTTTCCTTGGGATGGACAACAGTTAGAATTTGAACCGACTTTGTATTGACTTTCGGAGCAAATACTCGCCCACTGCGAGTCATACCTCCACCGGTTGTAGCATTCACGATCTCAGATTCGGCGAACCTTACGTCTTGACCTCCAGAAAACACAGTAGACCCATATTTCCAAGGTACCTCCTTAGAATTCTGATACAGAAACGGCTTCGGCGGGCAAACAACGAAAGGTTGCACCTTCTTCTATTTAGGGGATTCCACAGGAACCTTCCTATAGACGATTGTAAATGGCTCAATAGCAGCAACTTCCTCAACAGGTTTAGATTTGGAGAATTGCACTTCGCCTCGGTTCATCAGAATCTGGACACAACCCTTCAGCCTTCGACGCTGGTTGGGATTATCGTCACAAATCTGACACTTACCATGCAACCCTTTTAACAACCCGTGTTCATTCAATCTCTTGAAAACCACAGCCATCGGGGTCTTTACTTCGTCAACATCCATGATCAATTCAGCCCTGTAATGATCCTCAATCATGTTAACTGCAGGTCCACTGTGATTTGGCAACGGATTATTCTGAATGTTAGGTCTTTCCTCAGCGAAAGTCAAGACTTTTTTATCAATGAGTTCCTGGACCTTGGTTTTGAAAACAAAGCAATCCTCTGTTGCATGTCCTACGTATCCAGCATGATAAGCACAAGATGCATTTGGGTTATGCTTCGGGCCAAATGGAGGAATCACAGGCGCAATCTGCTTGGGAAAAATTGCCCCTTGGTGAACCAAGTAAGGAAACAGTTCGGTGTATGATACCGGAATTCTGTCAAAATTCGGACACTTACGGTTTCCTTGATTGTTGTTCTGACGGTTCTGATTCTTCTGATTTTTGTTCTGTTAATTCTGTTGCTGATTCTGAGCATTCTGAACTGGTTGTTGCGGATGATACTGATATGGAGGTTGTTGATACTGTGCAGCAACAATGTATGGATATGTATAGTACGGCATGGGAGCCATGGGAGCTTGATATGGAGGAGAAACCTGAGTTGTCACAGCGTTAGCTTCACCTTCCTTCTTCTTTGACTGACTGTTCTGAGACTTCCGAGTGGCCGGCTGCCAGGAAGCAGTTCCAGGAATCTTTCCAGTCTTAAAACCATTCTCAATCCGTTCACCAATGGTCACAACATCAGCGAAGTTCGATGAAGAACTACCCACCATTTTCTCATAGTAGGATCCCTGTAATGTACCCATAAAGATGTCAACCAACTCATTGTCGGAGAGAGCCGATCGCACACGAGATGCCATCTCACGCCATCTTTGTGCATACTCCTTGAATGTTTCAGCGGAGAGCTGGGATTGATTCTGCAATTGCAATCTGGTTGGCGCCAGATCAAGGTTATACTTGTATTGTCTCACGAACGCTTCAGACAAATCCCTCAAAGTACGGATTTTACTGCGCTCTAAGCCCATGTACCAATCCAATGAAGCACCGGACAAACTATCTTGAAAACAATGAACAAGCAATTCATCATTATCAATATGGGATGCCATCTTCCTGCAGTACATAGTGATGTGACTACGCGGGCAGCTCAAGCCTTTATACTTTGGAAAATTAGCTATCTTGAATTTCTGCGGCAGCACAACATTTGGGACCAGACACAAGTCTTTGGCTTCCATACCAAAATCAGAGAACCCTTCGATAGCTCTGATACGGTCTTCCAATAACTTGTAGTCAACTGATCTATTCTGATTAGTGGGCCTGACAAGAATCTGAGGATTTGGCAGCTGAGAAGCGGCAAAAGCATTCACTTGCGGAGTAGCAAACTGAGAAGGATACACCAAACCCGGGTTAACCGTCTGACCAGCATTCTGACCCATTGGAACACCATACAGATAATTCGGAGGAGGTACCCCAGCAGCTGAGGAAGAGGCCCCAGGGTAGAACATCCCAAGATGAGCAATCGGAACAGCAGTTTGAGCAACTTAAGACAAAATCGAAACATGAATAGGAGGTCCTCTATACACATGCTCTTCTTCATCAGGATTTTCATTATCAACCAATCTGGCGGTTTGATGAGTTCGAGCCTGAAGATTCTCAGGATCATCATTCACCACTAGAGGCGGGACTGGAGTAGGCATGACCCATGGATAGGCGGCAGCATCCCATTAGGCATGGGTGTAATAAAAGGCTGATATGGCATGAAGGAATTACCATTATTTGCAATCTTAGGAGTGTAATTCGGAGGCATGCCCCCAAAAAAACCAGCGGGCATCTGGTTCAAACTAGGCTGAACAGCAGGCTGATTCACAGGCTCAACTGGCACTTCAACTCTAGATGGAGAAGGAACAACAACAACAGGAGTAGCTGTAACAATAGGAGGAACAGTCACAATAGGAGTGACAACTGTTTCATCGGTAGTAGTTGCAACAACAGTGGCAGCAGCAGCGGCGTCCCTCTGGGCACGAAGGAGTTCCATAATGACATTGATGTTTGTCTAGAACTGATCCATCCGACCTTGGAATTGTGCCAGAGTTTCCTTGTACGCAGCGTTCTCAGCTTCGAAGTCAGCCATGATTCTGGATCTGCTTGAGCGAGTAAAGTACCGATGTCAAGTCGTCGTCTTGCTACAAGGAAGACGGACAAGAGTGAGCAACGATTTCGGATGAAGGGACGTGCATATGTGTGCAGATGTATGTATGATATGCATGCAAAAATAAAGTTTTAAATTCCAGGAATTCTTAAACTTATCTTTGTTGACAATAATCATAAAGCATACAAGTAAAGGCATAAAAGATAAAGTGAGCAAGCATCTTCATTCATTCATTCAATAGAGGAAAGAAGTACAAGTTGAATATAAGTCAAAATCTGCCTTTTGGGCTATAACAAAATTTGCACGGATCATATCAAATACCACCCTACACACAGATAAGAAATGAAAAACTGCCCAAGGAAGCCGGTGCGGCAATGCATCGGCATATGCATCCCTCAACAATCCTGGTAGGTCCTCCAATGCATGCTCAGCAAATCTGGCAAGACGACCATGCCTCTCATTCCAGTACTTCGCATCCTTCACGAGGTTGCACAACAAAGAATGATTAGGTCCCTGAAGCATGTCCTGAAGAAAGGCCTCTTTCTGATCCAGGAGGTTCTGTAGATGACGGCTTTGATGCTCCCAGTGAGTGCTCTCTGTGTTGAGGTGACTAATCTGCTCCTGGCTCTGATGTGCTTAATCTTGCAGCTTCTGAATCTCATCGAATACTTTGTCGAGCTTGGCTTGACATTGGAAAAAGTCCTTTGCTAACTGATTAGCATGGTCTTGTTCACTTTACCACTTTGCCTTGAACTCGGATAACTTCCCTCGAAGCTCTTCAAGTTGCTTGTTGTAGCTCAGCTCCTCTTTGTAGGCCTGATAATGAGCATCAGCGAGTTGTCTCTTCTTTGAAGCAAGCCCCTCATAGGTGCTCTTCAAAGCATCACCCACCTTCCTACACTTGTTCTGTTCAACCTCCACCTCTTTGAGCATGCGCTCGCGCTTCTGATGTAGCTCAATCTGTAGGCTATCCTTCTCGGAAGTGACTCTATCAAGGTTGAGACGAAGATAAGCATTCTCCTTCTTCAACTTCTCAACAATCAACTTGAGTTGATCGACTTCAGATGGAGGAACAATGGCAAGTTCAGGAAGCTTGGCATTCATGGAACGCTTAGGAGAGAATGGCAACAAAATCTCTTTGACGCGCTCTTTGACCCAAAGTGTGTAAGCTTCCTTGGCTACACAATTCTTCTTACCCAAATCGGCTCTTCCTTCGAGATGAATCTGAGTCCAAGCGGCACTAAACCTCTTCAACAAACCCATGCCATCAACCTCTTCATGAAAGATGAACTCTTCCACTACCCCAGGATCATGTTTGTCAACCATAGGGTATCCCAACTGTCGGAAGGACATTCTCGGATTGTAGTTAATTCCACCCTTTGTACCCAAGAGAGGCACATTGGAGAATTTTCCACAATGAAGAATGATCGAAATGTCGTTGAAGACTCGAGAATACCAAGAAATATCATCAGCAGTAAGAGACATGATTCGTTGAGACCACTTGAGATTATCCTTATTCTCAACAAAGGGACCCTTCTGTGGAAGGTGAGACATGAACCATCGGTACAACAAAGGAGCACAACAGACAATGGTTCCCTTCTTCTTTTCATTCCTGGAATGAATAGAATGGTAGGTATCAGCAAGAAGCGTCGGAACAGGGTTCTTGGACAAGAAAATGCTGATGGCAGCCTGATCTATAAAATCCTCCATGTTCGGAAACAAGACAATCCCATATACCAGTAAAGCGAGAACGGCGTTGAAAGCCTTCCAGTTTCCATCCTTAGTAAAAGTAGTGGCCTTGTCAACCAAGAACTTCGAAGCAAACCCTCGAATACCTTTCCCTTTGGTCTTGAAATTTTCCTCCACATCTTTCTTACTAATGCAAAGCGCATCAGCAATAAGATGAAACTTCGGACAACCACTAGTGTAAACATAAGGAACCTGCTTCTTGATCTCAACCCCCAGAATATAAGCGTACTCCTCAAGTGTAGGTGCTAGCTGATAATCCTGAAATGTGAAGCACCTATATGGCGGGTCGTAGAACTGAACTAGAGTATGAATAGCAGTGATGTTGACTTCAGTGTTGAGGATGGTCAACAGATGACCATAAATACCTATGAAAACCCCTCTGTGATCTCCAACCAACAAATATGCCAAACCTCTCAAAACACCCAGCTTAGGCTCCACAAACTTGTAACTGAAGATGCCACGACAACCAGTACTCATCTCTATGATAATGTCAACAAAAGATAAGCCTTCGAATACCTGGAAATGCACATGAAAAAATTAATTTACATGATGAAATGATATGCAACACAGCAACAAGAAGCCAACACTGTCTGAATAATCAAATCTGAACAATCCAGATATCTGCATATAATCTGTGTCAGTGCAATATTATCTGATGTGTCGGTGAAGAAATCTGGCGTGTGTGAGAAGAAGGGTATGAAGTGGCCTGTTTTCCTACAAAACCCATCCCCCTCACAGGTGTGATCTAAACACAACAAGGTGGTCCCTAGAAAGGTCGCCCAAACCATAGGACTCAGGATAAAAATCCCCCGCCGTAGTGAATTCTCACAGGATGGAGATATTCTCAAACGAATCACGATCTGGGATGTGGGTCTCGTGATATCCCAGTGTGAAAAACGCAGGCCTCACGACTATCCATGATCTAGCCTATGTGTATACTAGGCACGGTGTTAGGACCTTTCTCTCCAATAATATCTACCCGCCCCAACAACAGCAGAAAATAGCAGATATCCAGAATATGTAGCATATGAATATTCAAAGCAGTAAAGAAATGTGATAAATAAACATAAAGCTAAAGCAAGTAAAGCGAGTAAAGTGCAAAAGATAACACCCAAACAAGCAAGGAAAGCAAACAAAACTAGGCGAGACCCCTCAAGGGATGGACCAGCAATAGGTCAACCTGTCCCCAACTGAATCTCCAGCTGAAGATGGCTGGTTTCTACCTGAGTGAATCGCACACTCAAAGATACAACAGAGTCGCCACCGAACTTTATTTAGTCCCAAAGGACAGGGAAAATATCGATAAAACCCAAGGGGAAGAGAAACGGGAAAGAGGGGTCGGTTATACGAAAGGAAGGTATTAACACCTAGCGCATCCGTCGTACTCGACGGGAACCATTTCACTTGCTTATAGGCTTGGATTGGTTATCTATCTAAAGGCTTCTAGCTAAAAGAAGGAGAGAGAGAAAGGGGATAAGGAAAGAAAAGAAAGAAAGTGCTCGCGGAGGAACAAGGTCCTCGTGCCTACGTACCCTCATAGTGCAATGAGGAAGTTAGAGCGTCGTAGTTCATGGAACTAGGGGACAAAGAAGAAAGAAAGAAAGGAGGAAGATGGGAGAAAGGTGGAAGTGTGGTCGCCGAGATCATTGCGATCTCATGCCTACGTATCATACATTCGAAAGAATGCAGAATCAGAGCTTCCGTAGTTCGGGGAACTAAGACGGAAAAGGAAAAGGAAAGGAAAGTGGTGTCGAAACCAAGAGCAGAAGAAAGAAGGAAATTCCTTTGGGGATTCCAAAGAAATGGTGCCGAAACCAAGAAAAGAGTACAAAGGAAAGAAAATGCAACTGTACTAAGAATAGAGAAAAATGGGGTCAAAGTCAAGAGAATAAGAGATAGAGAAAGATCCGTTGGGGATGCAAAAGAAATGATGTCATAACCAAGAGACTAGGGGAATAAGCGGGAGAAATGGTGTCCAAACCAAGAGAATAAGGGAATAAGAGAAAGATCCGCTGGGGATGCAAAAGAAATGGTGTCATAACCAAGAAAGTAAGAGAAAAGGGAATAGGAAGGACTCCGCTGGGGATCCAAATAAAGGGATGGTGTCATAACCAAGAGAAAAAGGAAACTCGGTATATTAACTGTCTGGCAGTGGTTAACTAGAGAGAGAAAGGACTGTGACTCTGTGGGGATAGAGAAGCATTGGTTTTAACAGAGAAAACTGTGATTAACCAAAGAACGGGTGTAGGACCGAGCGAAAGTCGTGACCCAAAGGACGTGTTGGTAATGACTGAACAAACTGTACTCGACAAACGGAGAAGGGTATTGAACCAAAAGAGGTTACTAGCCCAAGGGTGCAAGTATTCGAACCAAGAAAGGTTGCCAACTGCAAAGGATTCAGTTTTAACAGGAGAGTTGTGATTAACAGAGAAAATGAGTGATTAACCAAGCGAAGATGATTAACTCCAACAAGGGCTTTAGTATTTTAGCAGGAGGAGTGTGGTTAACTGAAGAAAAGGGGTGATTAACCAAGAATAGGTGATTAACCCAAGAGGAACTCGGTGTTTTAATAGAAGAACTGTGTTTAACTGAAGAAGCGAGCGAAATTGGTGTTATAACTGACCGGCAGTGATTAACCAAACAAAGGAGAAGAACCAAGAGAAGGTTGCGAACTCCTGCGGAAAAAAATGGTCGTGACAGGAAAACTGTGTTGGACTAAAGAAAGAGAATTAAGACTCTTCAGGGGAATAAAAAAGCAATGATTGATTACAAGAAGAAAGGAATAAGGAAACAACGGGAGATTCCTAGCGCAAGAATAATGATCTTAACCATGAAGAGATGGTGGTTGATCAAAAGGATAGATTGAAAGAGATAGGAGTGATCAAGGATCAAAAGAGATCTCAAAGAGAGAAGAGTGATCAGGGATCAACTCAACTGGGGAAAGAAAACACATCACCGCCTGGAGATAGAGATGACTAAGTCAAGCACAGGGTCATTCGTCCCCTACCTGAAGTAGTCGGAATGAGAGTAGGAATTCTCCCTTCTCATCCCTTCCCTAACACACACATGGTGTAATGCGGAAGTTGAACCGGACGACACAACAGCTCCAAGTTGTACAGTGCTCCTGTGTAGAGAAACGGACAGCGTAACAACTTTAATTTGTACAGTGCTCCAATGCAAGGCGCAGCACGAAACTCCAACTCCATGGGGGGAATGAGAGAGAAAGCTCTAAAGGAAGCCTAAAGAGAGGAAGGGGAAGATCAACTAATCGAAACGTGTTTCGATCAATTAATCAAGGGAGAAATATGCTAACAACTTTCCAAAGAGGATGATAAGTCATTAAAGCAAAAAAAGAGTGAGTTATTGATTATACAAAATTAAGTTTATCCATAAAGAATAAACTTAATGCAAACTGAAATGGAAGGTGCAAAACAATGCCAAATGATCATCAAAATGCCACACCAAATCATGTATCATGTGAACAAAGATAGTGCAAGAAGGATTATGTTCATGCAATGCTAAAAACATGAAACAACATGAATAATCGAAAATGTGCATCGAAGATTCATGAATATGCCTCAACCAGAAGTGAAATGACATTTAGAACATCCATAAAATCAAGCATGATAATCAATGGAAGTTAAAATGAAGAAAGCATGGCAAACACACTTGAAAATGCAAGAAAATGGCCATTTTGTTCAGTGGTAACCGGTTAATCACCATGCGTTAACCGGTTACTTGCTTGAAAATCAGCGTTCTTTAGGAAAATTGCACTGAGTAACCGGTTAACCACCAAACGTTAACCGGTTAACACTGAATAATGGTGAAAAAAAATAGTAAAAATAGTTTTTCAAAAGTAGTTTTCAACACATAATCACTTATGCAAACTACCACATGCTAGGTATTGAAATTGTGCACAAAAATTACATCATGTAAGGGTAGTTAAACACAACTTGAAATCAATAATCACGAGGATCAAAGATCAAACAATCGCATGGTAAATCACCTGACACGATTAAAACCACAATGTAAACGCGCGAAATCAATCGAAACAGAGAGAAAAGATAGATCCACCAACCTACAAGGCTGAGATGTGCCTTGGTGAATGTTGTAAAGGATTCTTGATGCAGAAAATCAAAGAAAACCAGAGGAATCTTCAATTTGTAGACGAACCATGTCGAAATCGAGCAAAATACGATAAAGCTCGCAAATGCGAATTCGAACCGTTGGAAGTTGGAGCAAATACTCAAGATTAATCCAAAAGCTGAAATAACTCCAGAAATCCAAGTGTAATAGAAAGAATGATGAAGGTTGAGCTCATGAAATAATCACTTTTGATGTAAAAGTGATTATCCTTCAAAGTAGAAATGAGCTTTGGTGAGGTTTTGGAAGAGGATTGAGATGAAGATGAAGATGTAGTAGAGAAATTCAGAGGGAATGTGGGAGAATTGAGAGTGAAATGGAGCAAATAGTTGAAGGTCCATGAAAATGGGTGAAGGTGAGGTTATATAGATTTTAGGTTTGGAGTGTGAGATGGTTTGGAATTTGGTTTGGAATTAGCTTTGGGTTTGGAACTAGGCTAGGAGTTAGTTGGACTTGACTCACCGAGTCAAGGCGGTTAACTCGGTTAGTTAGAACCAACTCGGTAACAATCCCAAGGTGCACTCCATCATCCAAAGGTTGATATACTTGGAAAACAAGGGACATGGTGCACTTGAATTAGAGTGAAACATTGGAATAAATGCACTTGGAATGTCTTGAAATGTCTAGAGATGTCTAGAATATTCCACACACTGCTAGAACACTGTAGAATCAATGACCAAAGTGAGTGCATGGCTGCTGTCCCAAAAATGCAGCAGGAATTGCAAATTTGCACTGAGTAACCGGTTACTCACCATGCGTTAACCGGTTACTTCAGTCAATTTTTGCCCAAATTGCTCAGGAAATGATACTGGAGTCCTGGTTGTGGTTTTCCACTTCTTGTCTTGATGAATAGGTATGTAAACCTTCATTTTGTGCTTGCTTTGATGACGCGATGATCCTGTGAGGATATGATTAATCGGTCTTGAAAAACCTGAATATCCCGCGGCAAGAAACACACAGAGAAAAGTGTGAATGTGTATGCTAACGATGCGAATGCGCATGCTTATGTAAAAGGCAAAAGAGGGAGGTCAAATTTCGGGTTACGACAACCCTGAAGATGTTGTATATGACGATAATGCCATTTTATGTATATCTTGTTTTATAATGATTATTATGAATTGTGATTACTCACCCTGCCTGTTTGAATGTTGCCTCCACGTGGGTAACATGCAGGTGATCAGGTTTAGCTGTGGATGCTTTCGAGGACCTTGAAGTTTATTTGCTTTTGGTCAATCTAGAGGGTCTTGCTCTGATAGTGTAACATCGAGTTGGGGTCCTTTGAGTCGAACTATGTTGTTTCTTTGTTTTTGTAGTCATTTTATGATGTGGTTTTATTTTTGATTATTACGATGTTTGTTGAAAACCTTTTAATCGAGAATTTTGAGTTCCACTGCCATGTGATGGCTTTTGAGTTCCGCTGCCATGTGAAGGCTTTTGAGTTATTTTGAGGAAAACCCTTTTGTTTACAGGCCAAGTGTATTATTTTGATTTAAATGAGAAATGTGCACCCTTTGAAGGAACTTTTATGTTTTACTCTGATAGTTGAGTTGTTTCTGCTGCAATATTTGTGGGGGTAAAAAAGGGTGTTACGTAATGCATTTTGCTTTTTCATTCCCTCGTCCTCGCCCAAGACGAGTGGATAGCTTGTAAAGGGCCTCACGTTTTTACAATTTTATGTGATCAATAAATAAAAGTTTTTTGCATTCAAAATCATGCTCTATTTTCTTTCTTTATTTTGCTTTTTCACAAACAAATGGCAAAAGTTTCTTTTCTTTTCACTTTTTAAAATAGCTCATTCTAAACATATTCATAAACATGCAGAACTAATAAAAGCATTGATAACAACATGGTAAACATCCATTGTAATTCTGGAATTCCAATTAACCAAGCCGAAGAAGATGGTGAGGAAGATTGTGAATTACCGGCTGAACTAGCAAGGCTCCTTGAGCACGAGCATAGAGAGATTTAGCCAGACAAAGAGCCAGTGGAAGTTGTCAATCTTGCTACTGAGGAGGTCAGAAGAGAAGTCAAGGTTGGCGCATCCCTTGCAGAGCATGTACACTCCGAGTTGGTCAAGTTATTGAAAGAGTATGTTGATATCTTCGCCTGGTCCTATCAAGATATGCCTGGGTTGGATACCAACATCGTTGAACATCACTTGCCACTCAAGCCCGGATGTCCTCCTATCAAGCAGAAGCTCAGGAAGACTAGACCCGACATGGTACTCAAAATCAGAGAAGAGGTAAAGAAGCAGCTTGATGCTGGGTTCCTAACTACTTCCAAATATCCTGAATGGATTGCCAACATCGTCCCAGTTCCTAAGAAAGATGGGAAAGTCAGAATGTGTGTGGATTATCGAGATCTCAACAAGGCAAGCCCGAAGGATGATTTTCCTTTGCCTCACATTGATGTCTTGGTAGACAACACAGTGCAGTTCTTTGTCTTTTCGTTCATGGACGGTTTCTCAGGATATAATCAGATCAAAATGTCCCTAGCTGATATGGAGAAAACTACTTTCATCACGCCGTAGGGTACATATTGCTACAAAGTCATGCCATTTGGTCTAAAGAATGCAGGGGCAACCTACCAACGTGCTATGACGACCCTCTTTCACGATATGATCCAAAAAGAAATTGAGGTTTATGTGGACGATATGATTGCCAAGTCCAAAACTGAAGATGATCACCTGGTTCATCTGAAGAAACTGTTTGACAGACACCAGAAGTTTAGATTGCGGTTGAATCCTGCGAAGTGTACCTTCGGAGTTCAATCTGGTAAACTGTTGGGTTTTATTGTGAGTCAGAAGGGCATTAAAGTTGATCCTGATAAGGTTCGGGCAATTCAGAACATGCTGCCTCCCAAAATAGAAAAAGAAGTCTGTGGCTTTCTGGGCAGACTTAATTACATCTCAAGATTCATTTCCCATTTGACGGCTACCTGTGAACCAATGTTCAAATTACTAAGAAAAAATCAATCGGTTGAATGGAATAATGATTGTCAGGAAGCATTTGACAAAACAAAACAATACTTATATGAACCACTGATCTTAGTACCGCCGGTTGCTGGTAGGCCTTTAATCATGCATCTCACTGTTCTCGATGAATTAATGGGATGTGTATTGGGTCAACATGACGACACTGGCAGAAAAGAACATGCAATATACTATCTAATCAAGAAGTTCACTGATTGTGAGACCAGATACTCACTCTTAGAGAAAACTTGATATGCTCTGGTCTGGGCTGCTCGACGCCTACGACAATACATGATTTTCCATACTACTTTGTTGATATCCAAAATGGATTCGATAAAGTACATATTTGAAAAGCCTGTTGTCTCTGTTAGGATTGCTCGGTGGAAGATGCTGTTAATTGAGTATGATATCCAACATGTTACCCAGAAAGCAATAAAAGGGAGTGTCTTGTCTGACTACCTTGCTCATCAACCTATAGAGGGTTATCAACAAATGAAGTCTGACTTTCCCGATGAGTATGTTCTATTTATCAGAGATTATGAGACTCCAGACCCTGACATAGGACCCGAACCAGGGGCGCGATGAACGCTCATGTTCGATGGTGCTTCCAATTCTAGAGGTCATGGAATCGGTGCTATCCTCATCTCTCCAACAGGTTTTCATCTTCCCTTCACTACCAGATTATGCTTTGCATGCCCCAACAATATGGCTGAATACGAAGCATGTGTCTACGGTATGAAGAGGCAATTGACATGAGAATCAAGATTCTTGAGGTCTATGGAGATTTTGCCTTGGTCATCGGTCAAGTCAGAGGGAATTTTGTGACTCGGGATTCCAAGCTTGTTCCGTACCAACAACACATTGCGAAGTTGATTCCTTACTTTAATGAGATTTGTTTTCATCATATCCCTATGGAGGAAAATCAACTAGCCGACGCACTCGCCACTCTAGCATCCATGTTCAAGGAATTGATCACTTGAACGAGCCAGCACAATGTTTAGCAATCGAGGATGAGTCTGACGACAAGCCTTGGTTCTACGACATGAAGAGATATCTGGAAAAACAGGAATATTTCGAGGGTATTACTATCACTGACAAGAAGGCTCTTAGGCGTCTTTGTGTCAAATTCTTCTTTAGTGGCGGTATACTGTACAAGAGGAATTATGATTCTGTGTTGCTCAAATGTGTGGATAGACACGAAGCAAACACGATCATAAGGTCCATACATGAGGGTTGCGAGGGTGTACATGCTAAAGCTCCTGCTATGGCCAAAAAGATCCTTCGGTCTGGATATTATTGGACAACAATGGAGGTAGATCGTTACAACATTGCCAAAAGGTGCCACAAGTGCCAAATCTACGGAGACAAGATCCATGTGCCTCCAACTCCATTGAATGTTTTGACTGCACCTTGGCCATTCTCCATGTGGGGTATAGATATGATTGGAATGATCGAACCGAAGGCTTCCAACGGTCATCGATTCATTTTGGTTGCTATCGACTACTTCACCAAGTGGGTTGAATCTGCTTCTTATGCAAACGTTACAAGACAAGTGGTTGCCAGATTTATCAAGAAAGAGATAATCTGTCGTTATGGAATTCCTAGCAACATTATCATAGACAATGCAAGCAACCTAAACAACAATATGATGAAGGAGTTGTGTCAAGAATTTAAGATCGAGCACCACAACTCTTCACTATATCGGCCCAAGATGAATGGTGTCGTTGAAGCAGCAATCATAAACATCAAGAGGATTGTCCAGAAAATGGTCAAGACATACAAAGATTGGCATGAAATGCTTCCCTTTGCATTGCATGGCTACCGAACTTCAGTCCGCACTTCTACTGGGGCAACTCCGTATTCGCTAGTGTATGGTATGGAGGCAGTTCTACCCATCGAAGTCGAAATTCCTTCGCTCAGAGTCATCATGGAAGCAAGTCTTGATGAAGCTGAATGGGTTCAATCCCGATATGACCAGCTAAATCTCATCGAAGAGAAGCGCCTTACAGTTGTTTGTCACAGTCAATTGTATCAGAGACGCCTCGAGCGAGCTTTTGACAAGAAAGTTCTCCCTCGAACGTTCTGTGAAGGCGAACTCGTGCTCAAGAGATATTCACCTGTTCACTCGGATCCACGAGGTAAATGGACTCCCAATTATGAAGGACCCATTGTTGTCAAGAAGGCCTTCTCAAGTGAAGCCCTGATCCTCACCACCATGGATGGGGAGGAGTTGCCATCGCCCGTGAACTCCGATACAGTCAAAAAATATTATGCCTGAAAAAAATGAATAAGAGTCCGCTAGATTTACATCCACAAGGACAATCTAGGCAAAAATGGACGTCCCGATGGACCAAGAAAAAGAAATGTCCATGCAAAAGTTAGGGACAATGGAAAAATAATAGCAGCCCGCTAAGTTGAAAACCCGGAAGGGCGACTTAGGCAAAAATGGGTATCCCAGTGTACGAAAAAAAAAATAGAAAAAACATGTCCAGGCAAAAATTAGGGATAAAGGCATTGATTGTGAACATTTGAGCCTCTTTTCATCACAGTTAGACCTCAGACGGTAACGGAGCAGTCTAATCATCATCAGCTGGTGCAAGGCGTTGGAACCTAGACTTACGGTGGATGGTAGCCAATGTTGTAATCAATGTAAAACATGATTTCCCTTTGCCATTTACATTTGTTTTTCAATTTAATTGCAAATTTCCTTATCAAGGATTTTTGCATCCTTGTACACATCTCATGTACAAAATTTTCACATTCAATAAGGTGCATCATTTGTTATCTTAATTGTTTTCATTCCAGTATTTTGTTTGGAAAATAAACGATTATTTGTGATCACATAATACTATAAAACGTTGAGAACAATAAAAAGCTAAATCAATCGAGAAAGCATTATGCATTGCATACTTTACTGGTGATTCTTGTAGGATAATCAGTAATATCCGTTGGTAAGCCTAACGCCCGGCTGGCAATATGAGGGTCCTCTGAAGAACTTGATGTTCATCAGCAGGGTCATCATTTCTCCAGCAGTCACCATTATGGTTCTCAGGAAGGGTTGATTGCATCTAGCAAAGTTGCCATGCTGTACCCCGAGAGGAGACAAGTTTGTTCTTTTCCCCAGCATGGGTCGCGCGTCATCCGCAGCATGTCAGTTTGTCATGCACCCACAGCTATACGATTTAGTTTCGTGTCTTCCCCAAGTGGAGAAGATCCTCCGAGCCTTGTGAATTCCCTACAGCAGAGCTGGCAGTAATTTAGAAATTAGATTTGTCTGGTTTCATCCCCGGCAAAGGCAGGTCTAATGAAGGGATTAGTATGAATCTCTTACCCCCTGCAATGTCGATGGTGAGTCTTCTTAGTTTCTCTCCCAGCGGAGTCTTCACCATCTCCTTGGTTTTCCACAGTAGAGTTATCATCCTTTTTGAGGGCCTCTCCCCGGCAGATTTTGTCTTTATCTGTGTGTTCTCTCCCCGACCAAGGATGGCGAGATCGTTTTACTACATCCTCTTCCTAACTTATCGTGCATTACCTCAAACCATACCTTTTGCATTACATGATATCAAGCATCATTTAGGTCGATGCATACATGGCATATGCATCGAGCATACCCCCCTCTATTGGCCTGATTCATCTCCCCTGCAGATATTCAGTCTCTTAACACTATTCTTTTGTCGCCGTGGGCCAAATTTTTGAGCTACTCTTTTATTTAATCCCCTTTTACCTCAAATCATCGAAAAGCTAGCGCAATTCGTACATTCAGGGCCAAGAGGATTAAATAGGGGCAGTTGTCGTAACCCAAAATTTGACCTCCCTCTTTTACCTTTTGCATGAGCATAAGCATTCACATCGCTGGCATATGCATTCGCATTTTTTCTCTTTGATTTTGTTGCAGGGATATTCAGGGTTTCCAAGCCCGATTAGTCATATCCTCACAAGGTCATCACATCATCAAAACAAGCACAATATGAGGGTTTCTATGCCTATTCATCAATACAGGAAGTGGAAAATCGAAGTCGGGACCACAACACCTTTTTTTAGGCAAACTGGGCATATTTTGTCCTGGTTAATCGATTAACCATTTGCAGTGCAATTGTGTTAATCGATTAACACAGGAAGAATAGGCACAATCTGCTGTTTTTTCATGACAGCTCCTTTGCACACACTTTGACCTT
This sequence comes from Lathyrus tuberosus, assembly GCA_022829125.1. Taxonomy (NCBI): domain Eukaryota; kingdom Viridiplantae; phylum Streptophyta; class Magnoliopsida; order Fabales; family Fabaceae; genus Lathyrus; species Lathyrus tuberosus. The sequence continues at coordinate 1,339,471 of JALAZF010000497.1, forward strand.
GGATTCTACAATATTATAGCAGCATGTGGAATATTCTAGGCATCTCTAGACATTTCAAGGATATTCAATTCATTCCAAGTGCATTTATTCCAATGCTTCACTTCAAATTAAGTGCACCATGTTCCTTGTTTTCCAAGTAATGTGAATCTTTGGATGTTGGAGTTCACCTTGGGATTGTTACCGAGTTGGTCCTAACTAACCAGTTAACCACCTTGACTCGGTGAGTCAAGTGTTACTAACTCCTAGCCTAGTTCCAAACCCAAAGCTAAGTCCAAAGCTAATTCCAAACCTCTCACACTCCAAACCAAAAGTCTATATAAACTCACTTTCACTCAATTTTTAAGGGATCCACCATTTCATCCACAATTTCTCAACCATTCTACACATTTCACTCTCAATTCTCTCACATTCTCTCTGATTTTTTTCTGCTACATCTTCATCTTCATCTCAATTCTCTTCCAAAACCTCACCAAAGCTCTTAATTCTCCATTGAAGAAAAAGCTACTTTCACCTTGAAAGTTCTTTTTTCTTGAGCTTAACCTTCATTGTCATTCCATTATACTGGTTTTTGTGGAGTTTTAGTTGCTTTTGGATTCATCTTAAGTGATTGATTCAAGCTACTTCGGTGATAATTCTCATTTTGGAGTTTTCGTCGCGATTTGATCGGTTTCGATACGTTTCGGCTATAATTGAATATTCCTCTAGTTTTCTTTGATTATCTTCATCAAGATCACATTGCAACATTTACCAAGGCATATCTCAGCCTTGTAGGTTGGTGGATCTCATTGATTTTACAGTTTCGATCGTTTTCGTATCATTCACGATGTAGTTTCGATGTTTTTTTTGCATGTAAATTGATTATGCCATTGCTTGATCCATGATCTTGATTGTTTAATCGATTCTATTGTTGATCATTTGCTGCTTCTAAACTTGATTTTTCGTGCATAATTGCTTGCCCTAGCATTGGAGTGATTGCATAATCAAAAGGTTGGCCAAAAGCACTTTTCAAAACTGACCCTGTCTAATGTTAATCGATTAACACTTTGCAGTGCAATAGTGTTAATCGATTAACCAGTGTTTTTGGCACTTTTTCAAGTGTTAATCGATTAACACTTTGCAGTGCAATAGTGTTAATCGATTAACACTGAACCAGAAGGCCATTTTCTTGCATTTTCAAGTGTGTTTGCCATGCTTTCTTCATTTTAACTTCCATTGATTCTCATGCTTTATTTTATGGATGTTAAGTGTCGTTTAACTTCTGTTTGAAGCTTATTCATGAACCTTTGTTGCACACTTTTGATTATTCAAATTGCTCATATTTTGGCATCATGTGAATATAATTATTCCCGCATTTCTCTTTGATCACATAACATGACTTTGTGTTGCATATTTTTTGATCATTTGGCACTGTTTTGTACTCCCTTTCTTGGTTTTGCATTAAGTTCATTCTTCATGGATGAGCTTAATCTTGTATAATCAATAATTCACACCTTTTGCTTTAATGATTTTCCACTCTCTTTGGAAAATTGTTAGCATGGCATTTCCCTTTGATTAATTGATCGAAACCATGTTTCGATTAGTTGATCTTCCCCTTCCCTCTCTTTAGGCTTCTTTAGAGCTTTCTCTCTCGATCCACCGTGGAGTTGGAGTTTTGCACTACGCCCTGCATCGGAGCACTGTACAAATTGGAGCTGTTACGCTGCCCATTTCATCACGCGGGAGCACTGTAAAACTTGGAGTTGTTGTGCTGTCCGTTTCAACTTCTGCATTACACCTTGTGTGTTAGAGAAGGAATGAGAAGGGAGAATTCCTACTCTTATTCTTACTACTACAGGTAGGGGACGAATGACCCTTTGCTTGGCTTAGTCATCTCTATCTCTAGGTGGTAGTGTGCTTTCATTCCCCAGTCAGGTCGATCATTGATCACTCCTATCTCTTTCGATCTCTCTTTTGATCAATCACCTTCTTGGTTAAGATCCTTAGTTTCTTGGGTTAGCAAACTATCTTTGTTTCAATACCCTATTCTTTTCTTGTGATCAATCATTGTTTTTTGATTCCCCTGAAGAGTCTCTTTTAATTCGGTTAAACACAGTACTCCTATTGCGACCGAATCCCCTGCGGAGTTCGCAACCTTCTTTTGGTTCTTCTCCCTTTGTTTGGTTAATCACTGTCTGTCAGTTAAAACACCAATGTTTGCACTCCTTCTCAGTTAACCATAGTCCGTCTGTTAATATACTGAGTTCCTTGGGTTAATCACCTTCTCTCGGTTAATCACCCGTTTATTCAGTTAACCACAGTCTCTCTGTTAAAATACTGAACCCTCTTGGGTTAGTCACCTGTTTCTTCAGTTAACCACAGCTTGTCTGTTAAAATATTGAACCCTTTTTGAGTTAATCACCTCCTCTTGGTTAATCACTCATTTTCTCGGTTAATGACAGTAATCTGTTAAAAACCGAACCCCAGCGGTTAGCAACCTTGTTTGGTTCAATACCCTTCTTCGTTGGTCAAGTGATGTTTGTTCAGTCAATACCAACACCCCTTTTTTGGTTACGACCTTCGATCGGTCCTACACCTGTTCTTCTGGTTAATCACAGTTTTTTCTGTTAAAACCAATGCTTCTCTATCCCCATAGTGTTGCAATCCTTGTTTCCTCGGTTAACCACTGTTTATCAGTTAACATACCGATGTCCCCTCAGAGTCAAACACCTTCCCTTGGTTCGGCACTCTCTCTTTTGGTTTATCACAATCTGTTTGTTAAAACCAATGCTTCCTTTATCCCCACCAGAGTCCTACTCTCTTTCTTCGGTTAACCACTGCCAGTCAGTTAATATACCGAGTTTCCTCTTTCTCTTGGTTTTGACACCATCCCTTTGTTTCCCAGTAGGGTTGCTTACCCTCTGTCCCTAACAACTCTTTATTTTCTTCCCCAACGGAGTTTCTTTCTTTCTTAGTTTTGATACCATTCCTTTTCTAGTCTCTTGTGCGCTCTTACTGTTCGGTTTTCCCCAGTAGAGTTTTCTTTCACTCTTGCCCTTGGTTTTTTGACACCACCTGTCTCTTTCTTATTTTGTTTTCCGTTCGGTTCCCCAAACTACGGAAGTTCTGATTCTGCATTCTTTTGAATGTATGATACGTAGGCACGAGATCGCGATGATCTTGGCGAACACACTTCCACCCTTCTTTCCTTCTCCCTTTCTTCCTTCCTTTCTGTCCACTGGTTCCATGAACTACGACGCTTTGATTTCCTCATTGCACTATGAGGGTACGTAGGCACGAGGGCCCCAATCCTCCGCGAGCACTTTCTTTCTTTTCTTTCTTTTTCCCATTTCTTCTCTCTCTCTCATTTTCTTTTAGCTAGAAGCCTTTAGATAGATAACCCATCCAAGCCTAGAAGCAAGCGAAATGGTTCCCGTCGAGTACGACGGATGCGTAACGTGCTAGTACCTTCCTTTCGCATAACCGACCCCCATTCTTGTTTCTCTTTCCCTTAGGTTTTATCGATATTTGCCCTGTACTTCGGGACTAAATAAAGTTCGGTGGTGACTCTGTGTTATCTTTGAGTGTGCGATTCACTCGGGTATAAACCGACCATCTTCATAACTCTCTCAAATGGTGTTTCAGATGAGGGAAACCAATTGGGACAGTTTGAGGATGATAGTTGGAGTGTGTTTTAGGCCGGGTTTGGTTTTGGAAGTGACTGAATCAAGGCATGGCTTGAAAAATGCAGAAAAGTTAATTTTTGAGGTTTTGGAGGTTGACTTTCTGATTTTGGTGTTTCAGATCAAGGGTGAGTGCTTGAACAGCTTAGTTATGACATATTGATGTGTTTGGATCATGAGCTATGGTGGAATTGCTCTCTAACTCAAAAACTCAGAGATGACTTGCAAAAGAAGCAATTTTGGCCTAAAGAGAGAGATTTTAAGGAAAGCATCAGTTGTAGTGCTTTGGTGTACTAAAACTGAGCACAAAAGAGCTCTATTTATAGTGTGTCAAGTTTGTTTTGCAAGCAATAGTGAATGGCTACTGGTACAGGCCTTTGGCCAATGTTGATCCAAGGGAATCTTTAGTCTCCTCTAGCCATTGACTTAAAGTTAGGGCACAGGCCTATGTTCCTTTGATTCAGAGCTGAATCTTGACTCATTCAATTAGAAATGTCTCAGTCCATGCCACCTTGATGCATCCATTAAATGCTTGGAAACAAAATTAGAATCTTTTGCACTTTTTAGCCTTTTTAGGTTTATTATGGCTATGTGTAGATTCTTGGACTTGGGAGGCTTGGGGATCAGATCATTCCCCTTGGATTTTATCCTCTGATGTGTCCAAATTGATGACAAGGCTTGGAGTTGTCAAAAATTGCCAAATCGAGCAAAATGCCAAAATCTGCCTTCTACAAGACTGTTGGAAATGGTGATTTTTAGGGGATCATATCTCCTTGCTCAGGTTGAGTTACGGGAGGCTCTTGTGCTTTTTAGAAAGCCCTCATATGATACAATACATGTGTGATCATAATTTGTCTTGAAACTATTTGAATCCAACTGAAAAATACTCATGAACATTGATGTCCAAGGCTGGTAACTTAGGCAGATTTTCACTAAGTGTTGGAAAAGTGCCATTTTCTTCATTTTTGTCCTTTTGATCAGTCCATAACTCAAAATCCATGAGGATTTGGAATCTCTTGTAGTTGACACTTTTAAAGTATGTTATATGGACTTTCATTTGAGCTTTGAATGGGAGAAAAAGGCCTTGTGGTTTAGGAGTTATGACCTTGCAAAGTTGGTACAAAATCACTTTTGTTCCATAACTTAGAAAAATTTTGGTTTCACATGGTTTCCCATTTTGCAAGAAACCTAAATTTTCTTGATTTTTATTAATTAATGATGATCTATACCATACATTAACATTATTTTTTACTTAGGGGAACCATATTTGTGAAAAATTCCAAAAAGTCAACTTTGATTTTGTGCACAGTTGACTTTTTATCGGATGAAATCGAAATTGTGCAATCCTTTGTGAAATCAAGTTCTTGACCTAATTTAAACCTAATGTATGGATTCCATAGGTGTTATAGGGTGTATTGAATAATATCTCAGGGTTTGAGAACATGTCTTGGTCAAAAGTCAAAGATATAGTTGACTTTTTCTTCAAAACCCTAATTGTGGTCCAGATGAAATTGAAACTTGTGAATCAAGTTTCTTGGGTCAATCCATTGTTGTAAATGGATCAATGTAGTGTATTGGAGGCCCTCAAATCATGTCTTGAGGTCTTGGCTCATGCTTTGCCCCAAAAATCAACTTAGGGGTGAATTAGGTCAAGAAACCCTAATTCCTAATTTTGTTATGAATGCATCCCCTGAGGCTAAATTGACTTAATGATTGGGTTCATGAGGTCCCTAGGAGTATCTTGGGTTGTGCTTTGAAGCATTGGCTCATCCCCAGAGGAAAATTTTCATCTGGAGGCCTTGGTCGACCAAAACCCTAATTTGGTAACACTGGCGATCTTGAGGCTTGATCCACTTGGAATTTTGAAACCTTGTGCTTAATTCTTGATGTGAGACTCCTCTTGATCCCTTATGGGTGTTTTAGAGGTTTAGACAAGTTGAAGATCATGTCATTTCTTGATTGATCCTTTGTCTAAGTGTCTTGAGAGGGCTTGAAACCCTAATTCTTGATTGCAGTGAATGTTCAACAATCCTTGAGGAGATTGAGGAGGCATGATGGCACATCCATATTATGGTGATAATTTTCACAATGATGGGAAATCTTGGTGGTCAAAATTTGGGGTATGACAGATGCCCCTATTTAATCTTCTTGGACCCGAAGGTGTGAATGGCGAAGTTATTCTGGCATTCGGGGTGCAAGAGGATTAAATATCAGAATACCCGAAATTTTGACGGTGGTTATGAATGGAAATATGCTCATCCATCTTCTTTTGCTAAGCAATGATACTTAGAAAATGGGTAAAACTTCCCCTCGATCCTGGTATTTGGCCACAGAACTGGTCTAAGTTTCTTAAATAAACTTCCCCTCGATCCTGGTCTTCAGCCAAGGAACTGATCTCAGTTTCTGATATAAACTTCCCCTCGATCTTGGTCTTTATCCATAGAACTGGTTTCATTTTCTCGATAAACTTCCCCTCGATCCTGGTCTTCAGCTAAGGAACTGGTCTAAGTTTCTTCTTGTCGAGTTTCTTCCTTGACAAGGGACGCTATGTGTAGCGGTCTTTATCAAACTTCAAGCCGAATTTTCCTGGGGAGATGCCATTTGATGGAAAAAAGTTTTGATGTCAGACTTGCTGGGGAAATCCTTTTGTCTGAGCTGTAGAGGTGTGCAAACTTCTCTATTGAAGACGCCATTTGTTGACTCTACTAGGGAAAAACGAGTCTCCTGAGAGACCACTTTTCACTTAGGGATATTACATCATACTTTTCTTCGAGATCTTCTCGGAGAAATTCCATGTGATATAATCCAATTTTGAGGTGCTGATGACTTCATTAACATTGACTTTCTGGAGAGAAAAACCAATGTGTTGCTGAGAGTTTTCGATTGAGAGGCTTTCTCTGGGGATTTTCCTTAATCCGAGAAAGCGAAAATATCATCTTCAATGGTGAAGAGTGATGTTTGTCGAATGTCCTCTTGCCTTTCAGAGGTTCAAGTTATGAAAGTGGTCGAGGACCGTCTCCAATCCAGAAATAAATTGGGGGATAGAGATTGTTTAGACAAAACATTTCCTGACGAGGAAAGAACTGACAACTCGGTTGATAAGAGGACTTTTTCACTTGGGGATATGATTGACCAAAGTGATAGTGATGCAATATGATTATGATTGTGAATCAATAATGCATGATGTATGTATGTTTATGCTGACAAAATTGACGCGACATACAGACTAATAGATGAACATGACTGGATACTCGGCCACGGTGGGGGATGAAAAGTATCAATGGTTCAAAATAGCAGTTCTGCCTTGCTTAGGAGAGACGGTCCCAGTGGAGAGGAAAAATTGTTCAATCGGTCTTAAGAGGTACGAACTCGGCCAGGGATATCAGATGGGATATTCGCACCTGATACAGTTGATCCTTCATTCAGGCGTACTGGTTTAGAAGGAGTACTTTGATTTTGCACTTTGAGGTTCAACCACCTTTGGAGAAGTGATCGATGTTCTTTCGATGTTCAACAGTCAAAAGAATTGCCATCTTTATTTTAAAAGCAGAAAAAAATTTTGATAATTAAATTCATTTTTGTTTTATTTCAAGAATCGTTGACCATGTTAAAAATGTCATTCTCTAAAGCTAAAACAAATGTGAATTGCAAACAAAAGCACTAGGGCTCAAATTTTATTGATAGGATGGAAATCAGCCAAGCGCGTGATCCCATAGAGTATTTACAAAGTTTAGAAAATGGTAATTTAAGGGAAAAGGGGCTCCATTGAAACATAACGACCGTTATCCTTCTACCAACTTTGAATTCTGGACATCCTGAGCTTCTGCCGAAGATGATCTTGACTGGAGTTCTCTTGATGGGTGGCATTACTGCTGAGGAGTTGAACTGATCAGACGTAGTAACTTGCCATTAATCCCTAACTTTTGGCTGGATTGTACTTTGAGATTTCCAATCCATCAGGATGGTTTTTGCTTATGTCTCTAATTTTTACCTGGACCTACCTTTTGGGTTTTCAATCCACTGAGACATTTTATTTATTTATTTTTTATTTAGGCGAAGTATTTCTTGACTACGTCAACATTCGTGGGGTAGGAAAATTCGTCTCCATCCATGGTTACGAGTTTCAAGGCGCCGCTTGAGAAGGCTTTCTTGACCACGTAGGGGCCGTCGTAATTCGGAGTTCATTTGCCTCGGGAATCAATGAGGAATAATTGTATCTTTTTGAGCACAAGGTCTTCTTTTCCGAAGACGCGAGGTCGAACCTTTTAGTCAAACGCTTTCGTCATTCTCTGTTGATACAACTGACCATGGTATAGAGTCGTTATTCATTTTTCATCGATTAGGTTTAGTTCGTCGTGCCTGCTTTGACACCATTCAGCTTCTGTTAGCTTAGCTTCCATCAATACCCTCATTGATGGGATCTCTACTTCTATGGGAAGCATTGCCTCCATGCCATATACTAGAGAGAAAGGGGTTGCCCCTGTTGAAGTGCGGACATTTGTGCGATAACCGTGAAGAGCAAAGGGTAGCATCTCGTGCCAGTCTTTGTAGGTTACAACCATCTTTTGAACGATCTTCTTGATGTTCTTGTTAGCCGCTTCTACTGCTCCGTTCATCTTAGATCGGTAAGGAGATGAGTTATGGTGTTCGATCTTAAACTCAGCACACAACTCTTTCATCATCTTGTTGTTCAGGTTAGATCCATTATCAGTAATGATCTGGCTCGGAGCACCATAACGGCAGATGATATTGTTTTTGATAAATCGGACCACCACTTATCGGGTTACATTGGCGTATGATGTTGCTTCGACCCACTTGGTGAAGTAGTCAATGGCTACCAAGATGAACCGATGTCCATTTCAAGCTTTGGTTTCAATCATACTAATCATGTCGATTCCCCATATAGAAAAAGGCCATGGGGAAGAGAAAACTTTGAGATGTGTTGGCGGTACATGGATTTTTTCAACGTATATCTGACACTTATGACATCTCTTCATGTACTTGTAGCAATCGGATTCCATTGTCAGCCAATAATATCCTGCCCTCAGGATTTTCCTTGCCATTGTGTGTCTGTTGGCATGAGTGCCAAAGGTTCCTTCGTGAATTTCTTTCATCAGCATGCTTGCTTCTGGTCTGTCTACGCATCGGAGCAAGACCATGTCAAAGTTTCTATTATAGAATGTATCACTACTCGGGAAGAAGTTTCCAGCCAGTCTCCTGATGGTTTTCCTGTCTTTTCTTGATGCCCGGGTAGGTACTCTTGTTTCTGAAGGAAGCATTTGATATCGTGATACCAGGGTTTATCGTCTTTGACTGCTTCAATCGTGAAGATGTAGGCAGGCCTCTCAAGGCGCATTATGTCGATCTTAGGTACGTCATTCCGTTGACCTATACTAATCATGGAGGAGAGAGTGGCTAGTGCATCAGCCATGTGATTCTCTTCCCGAGGGATGTGATAAAACTCGATTTTGTTAAAGACTGGTAACAACCTTCTCGCGTAGTCTTTGTTAGGAATCAATCCTGATTGGTATGTGTTCCAATCTCCTATAATCTGACTGATAACCAGGGTTGAGTCCCCATATACATCCAAGTTTTTAATCCTTAAGTCAATTGCTTCTTCGAGACCCATGATATAATCTTTGTATTCGGCCTCGTTTTTTGTGCACTTGAATGTCAATTTGGCAGTGAAAGGAATGTGGGTACCCTGAGGTGTTACGATGATTTCCCCAATTCCGTTTCCATAATTGTTGACAGATCTGTCAAAGATTAGTCCCCATTGGGAACCTGGTTCTGCCTTCACTGGGTAGCGGTTCATCGCAATCTTTCATTTTCAAATACATCACATCTTCGTCTGGGAAGTCAAATTCGACTGATTCTTGATCGTCAATCAGTTGATGAGCCAAATGATCGGCTAAAATACTCCCTTTGACGGCTTTCTGAGCATGGTACTCGATGTCGTATTCTGATAACAACATCTGCCAACGGGCGATCCTTCCCATGAGAGCAGGCTTTTCAAAGACGTACTTGATCAGATCCATTTCAGAGATTAACTAAGTAGTGTGACAAATCATATACTAGTGAAGACGTTTGGCTGCCCAAGCCAGAGCGCAGCAAGTTTTCTCGAGCATAGTGTACCGAGTATCACAATCGGTAAATTTCTTGCTTAGGTAGTAGATGGCAGACTCTTTTCTTTTGGTTTCGTCTTATTGGCCAAGTACACAACCCATCCAGTCTTCCAAGACTGTTAGGTAGATGATCAGCGGTCTTCCCTCCACTAGAGGTGACAGGATAGGTGGATTCAACAGATAATCTTTGATACTGTCGAAGGCTTTATGGCAGTTTTCTGTCCATACGCAGTCCTGATTCTTTTTGAGTAATTTGAAGATTAGCGCGCATGTCACGGTCATGAGGAATATAAATCTAGAAATGTAATTCAGACGTCCCAGGAATCCTCTGACTTGTTTCTCAGTCTTTGGTGAAAGCATCTCTTAAATGGCCTTGACCTTGTCAGGATCAATCTCAATTCCTTTTTGGCTGACGATGAATCCTAAAAGTTTCCCTGAGCGGACACCGAATGTGCATTTACTGGGATTCAAGCGGAGTTTGTACTTCCTCAAACGCTCGAATAGTTTGGACAAGTGGGTCACATGCTCCTCTTCTGTTTTAGATTTGGCAATCATGTCATCGACATACACTTCGATTTCTTTGTGCATCATGTCGTGAAACAGAGTTGCCATGGCCCTTTGATAGGTTGCCCCGGCGTTCTTCAAACCGAACAACATTACCTTGTAACAAAAGGTGCCCCATGGGGTGATGAATGAAGTTTTCTCCATATCTTTCGGTGCTATTTAGATTTGATTATAGCCCGAGAATTCATCCATGAAGGAGAAGACTTTGAACTTTTCTCTACCAGCATGTCTATGTGTGGTAAGGGGAAGTCATCCTTTGGACTTACTTTTTTCAGATCCCTATAATCTACACCCATTCTGACTTTTCCGTCTTTTTTCGGAATTGGTACTATGTTGGCTAACCATTGAGGATATTCTGAGGTGGCGAGGAAACCTGCGTCAATCTGTTTCTGCACTTCCTATTTGATTTTGATGGCCATGTCTGGATGAGTCCGTCTCATCCTTTGTTTTATCGACGGACATTCTGATTTCAACGGTAAATGATGTTCTACGATGCTGGTATCCAACCCCGACATGTCCTGATAGGACCAAGCAAATACATCGGGAAAATCTTTGAGAAGTTTTATCAAGTCTTCTTTGGTAGTTGGACTGAGTAATGCTCCAATCTTGACTTCTTTCCTCTCTTCTTCTGTACCCAAGTTGACCGTTTCCAACGACTCTTTGTGAGGTTCAATGGACCTTTCCTCTTGTCTGAGTAATCGAGAGATCTCTTCTGGAATTTCTTCGTCTTCTTCTTCTTCAGCTTCAAATACCGGGAATTCAAAGTTGGGAGAAGGCATTGGATCATATGTTTCAACGGGGTTTAAAACAAGCAATCTGCATGACGTGATGATCTATTTTTTTGAAGAGATAGAGAGAAATGCAAGTGTGTGCAGTTTATTTTCTGGAAAAAAATGCTTGGTTTTGTTTTTGGTTGTTTTAGGATTACCATTTTCTGAAAAGCAAAAAGTGAAAATAGCAATAACTGCAGAAATTACATAATGACATTATTTATTTATGATTTTGTCAATTCTTGAAACTACAACCCTATAAAACAAAACTCTTTCGCTTTGGGCGAATTGAAGAGGGACATTTATAGAAAAGTGAGCCCTATAAAACATCTGTTTCACCTGGGTAGGTGTGAAAGGTTAAAACAAAGATGGCAATTACTTAGACTTATGGACGACTTTCGGGACATCGACATCAACCAATTGGCGACGAACTCCTCGGTGAATCACAAAGTCTGGTACCTTCTTTCTTGGATTGTCTTCATAAATGATGCTGATTTCTGGCAGAGCATGATCGTTGGAGTATTCCTCCCAAGCAGAGTTGTCGTAAACGAACTCTTCTATTGTAGCTTCTTTAGTGTTTTCACTCTCGAGAGGATCTCCCCATCCAGTTGGCTGGATGTCCTCGTATCTGATGCGAGAGCTTTCAGGAGCGGTGTATTTGACCAAGAAGTCATACTTGTCACTCGGCTGTCCTAAGGTGTCCCATACTTCTGTGGTACTGGAGGAGTCATCTTTCTCGATGACGTTAACCTCAGGAAAAGCATAGTTGATGAACTCTTGTCCTGCAATCCTTGCAGATTCATCATTGTGTTGGATATCTTCGGAATGTCCTGAGTAATGATCCCATGATTTGGTGGGGACGCGGGTATTCTTTCCAATGATGCTCAGCTGATAAGCGTCGTTTGGCTGACTCTTTTGCCTAAACTCTTCTGGGTATGGATGCCAGATAGGCAAGTCATCCAGGGGATCAAAATAGTCATAGTCGAAGTTGTCTTTCATCAGAGTGCCCTCCTCTAATGAGTTAGGCGGAGCACGACATCCCTCAGGATCACAATCTTCGTACATCATCTTGACGTCTGATAATGGTATATATCTCGGACTCTGTGTGGGAAAGCAAAATGGCGTATGTGCCTCTCCCTGAGACATATAACTGTCCTCGTTGAGATAGGACTTCCACTCTTCATCTGTATCGGAGGAGTCACCCTCATTGATGGTGTGTACTTCTTGAGACACTGGGTGGAGGAAGCCTCCACTGTGGAAGAAGTCTTGAATGGGAGGAAAACTTTCATCGTTTGTAGCAGTCTGGGTATAGGTTGTGGAAAAACCAAGACCTTTCTTTGTCTTGTTATCCATAGGAATGACAATCTGTCACCATCCTTTTGTGTTGTTACTCTCGATCACTTTGAGAGCATCTTTGTATGAGGAAATCGATGCTCCTTTTTCGGATTGATTCTCATTGCTCACCGAAAGTTCTTCGAACTAGGTTCCAACAACCTCCTCTAGTTCTACATAGGAAAATGATGATAAGGTCCTTACGATTAAGGCCTGCACTACATAGACTGTGACTAGCTTGTCATTTTTGATGAACTTCAGCTACTGGTGAAGTGTCGAAGTGACTGCCCCAGCTTCATGTATCCAAGGTCTTCCTAATAAACAGCTGTATGCTGCCCGGATGTCTATGACCTGGAAAGTGACTTGGAAAGTGTGAGGACCGATAGTTATGGGAAGATCGACTTTGCCAATAACTGCTTTTCTGGATCCGTCAAAGGTTTGACGATGACCTCACTGCCTCTCATCGGAGATCCCTGAAATGATAGTCGTATCAGGGTTGATTTTGGCATAACATTTAAAATTGATCCCGTATCTACCAGTACGCTGGCTAAAGTATCGTCCTGGCAGTTGACTGTAACGTTAAGCGCCATATTGTGATTTTTTCCTTCTTCCGACAGTTCTTCATCAATGAATCCTAAATTGTTGCAGGAATTGATGTTGGAGATGATGCAGTCAAATTGTCTCATCGTCACATCTTGTTCTACAAAAGCTTGCTCTAAGACTTTCTGTAGAGCTTCGCTGTGAGCTTCGGAACTGAGCAAGAGAGATAACATAGATATTCTCGAAGGAGTTTGCAAGAGTTGGTCTACAATGTTGTACTCACTCTTCTGGATGAGTTTAAGCATCTCATCGTTGTTCTTTGAAAGTTCGGGATTACAGGATTGCCTAACTGGTTGATTTAGAACTTCTGTTTAAGGTTCCTTTTCCTTGGCGGGTTCTCCAACTCCATGGTTGAAGATTCGGCCGCTCCGTGTTACTCGACTGATGTCGGCAATGTTTAAGACGGAGGGTAATGGAGTTTTCTTTCCATTTTCAATTGTTGTTGCACCGTACTTGTAAGGGATAGTCTTATCGGATTTGTACGGTACTGATCCTGGCAGATAGATAACCACAGGGGCCTTTTGATTTTTTGACCGTCGTAGGCAGCCACAATTGGTTCAAGGTTGAGAATCTTTCTACTGTCAAGAGGGAGTCTTGATTAAGTGAGTAGAGGGATTATGACGCATACGTCCTTGGTCATTTCATGATTAGAGATTATAACAACGTATTTGCTTTGATCAGGAAGATAGTCTTGAATTACGTTGATTGAACCAGAATTTGAACATGGTCGAATCTCTTTTTAGTCCAATTGATTTTGAAGAGCTGATCGTATAAGATAACATCCCTGGTTATTCTCTGAGCAAACTCTACAGCGCTCATAGTTGTGTGGTGGCACCTGGCCACGTCCGCTTTATATGCAGTGCAACCTTACTAGATCTGTTTCCATCAAGCGGACATCCTGACTTTGATGCCTAGTAGGATTCTCGTCAGTCATACTGATCTGTTGTGTAGCTTCATCCAAGTAGATTGGAAGCCACCAGTGGTCCAACAAGTGTTGAAGTGTTCTTTGGACAAGTGCACATCCTTGGTCGTCTTCATGACACACTTTAAAGTCCTGATAATCATGTGAAGCTAGAAAACTGAGCCTGACTTGCTTAGCATGTAATTCTACCAGACTGGTATTCATCAAGCGAATATCAAAGATTTGAGTCATATTAAATTGATGCATACTTCAATCAGGGTAATCCTGGATCCATCCGAGATCCATCTGATGCTGGAGGGCCTCTTGTACAAAAGAGAATCCCTGATTGTTTATTGGGCATATCGGACAGGAATTGTAATCGTGCCGTGGTAGATTATGATGTTGACTTTGCCTTGAGTGCATTGCCACCAAGTTGACATTCATTGCTAGAATGTTGTGGTTCTGGACAATGTTGGGATTTGCGTGAGCCATATTGACCTCACGGATTCGATGATCTTGGATCCATCCGAGATCCATCTATTCTTGTAGAGCTGATTGCACTACGGAACATCCTTGATCATTCTTTGACCAGATATCACACTGGTGATAATTATGAGATTTTACATGACCGTACCCGCTCTGTCTGCAATGCATCCTGACCAGATTGGTTCCTAATAGGAGTGCATCTTGAATTTGATAACTACGGTCAAATTCTTTCTCTATCAAATTTACTGCAGTTTTTTCATGTTGAGGCAATGGGTTCGTCTGAACATTTGTATTTGTATCCTTGAAGGATAATGCCCCGTTCCTGACAAGATTATGTACATCAGATTTGAAGCTGAGACAGTTTTCTATGTTGTGCCCCGGTCCTCATTGATGGTAAGGGCAAGTTTGATATGCTTTGAACCAAAAAGGCGGATTTTCTGGTACTGTAAGAGGAGACCTAGTTTGGACGTGCCCCTTGACCAGTAAAAGTGGAAACAATTCTGCGTACAACATTGGTATAGGGTCAAACCCTGGTGGTCATGTCGTACGATTGTTTTTGTTGTACTGAGGACGAGCCTGCTGAAGAGGCTGTTGTGTCCTTTGTTGATATTGTTGTTGATTTAGTTGGCTCTGAGCAACCTGAGGTTGATGCGTTGGAGCCGGCGTTGGGTTAATAGAGGGAGTTATCGCTGCAATTGGTTGATACCTTCGCCTTTGATTTTCGAGAGAGATATTACCAATATCTTGCTCTTTTTTCTTTTGGAAAGTACTACCGTATCTTTTGGTACTGCTATATGGTTCTGCACCTTTGACCAATCGTCCTTCTCGGACTGCTTCTTCATGGCGTACCCCCATGTTTACCATTTCAGTAAAGTCGCTGGGCGCACTGGCGACCATTCGGTCGTAATAGAATGAGCTCAAGGTTTTCGAAAAGATCTTGGTCATCTCTTTTTCCTCAAGAGGGGGGCAGATCTGGGCGTCAATTTCATGCCATCTCTGAGCATATGCCTTGAAAGTTTCCTTGTCTTTCTGCGACATTGCTCTGAGTTGATCTCTATTTGGTGGCATGTCCAGGTTGTATTAATATTGCTGAACGAAGGCAGTGCCAAGATCTCTGAAAGTGACGATCTTGGTACAGTTTAAACCCATGTACCATTTAAGTGCGACACCGGTTATACTGTCTTGGAAATAATGGATCAGTAGCTGTTGATTTTTAGTATGAGTTGACATCTTTCGAGCGTACATCACCAAATGACTTTGAGGGCAAGAGTTGCCCTTGTAATTTTCAAAGTTAGGCACCTTGAATTTGTGCGGTATTTTCACGTTAGGGACCAGACAAAGGTCTGCGCGTCTTTTCCAAAAAAATCCTGGCCGCAAATGGTATGCAGTTTTTTTTGCATCTCCAAGAATTGTTCCTGGAACTCATTCATCCTGTCGTACATGTCTTCGTTTCCACCAAAAGTTATTTGTGGAATCTGTCCTTTCGGGACAGTGTGTACCACTAGTTGTGGTATAGTCATTACGGCAGTGACTCTTGGTGCTTCCCTGTCCCGAAGTTTGTAACCTTCCGGAGTTGCTGTCACCACTCTTGCGTCTTAGCTTTCCCAAAGTTTGTAACCTTCAGGCCTAGCGGTTCCTGGTGCAGTTTTTGGGTCTTCAGTGACCGGTGGGATGTATCCTTCAGGGGCAAAGTTGATAGGCATGCCCCAGGGACGATCTTTAGGCATGTTGTACCGAGGATCATACGTCTCCACTATGGGTGTAGATGTGATCTCCGAGATCACAGTCCTTTGTTGTTGTCTCTGAGCTGTTTCCAGGGATTGCATGTCACTATGAAGTTTTTTCAGATCTTCCTTCAGAGCGTCGATTTCTTCTCTCATCTCTCTGTTCTCTTCCTCGAGATCGTCCATTTTCTTTTGTCGATTGGCCCGAGTATTGTACGAATGAGACAGTTTGACTCTAGAATCGTGACACATGTGAGATTCGAAGATAAGAAGAACGCGTTATGTGAGAATGATGAATGCAATGATATATATCTTTTTTTGTTTTTTGCTTTAATAAAAAAGAAACTTTAACAAATAGATTGCAAATATCATACAGTGGGGAGACCCCGTTTTATTGAATTTGAAAGATTACAGAAAGGGAAATACAATATTTTACAAAGTGCTATAAAAGAAATGTCTGAACTTATGGATCCTAAGTCCTCTCTGAGGAGAACTCAAATGCTAGTTCTGGTATTTTCCTTTTCTTTGACCGGGGCTCTTCAGCCGTTGCCGGGTTGTCAGTCCTTTGCCAAGTGAAAGGAGCGAGCAAGTTTCTTCGGTCTTCTTGATTTTCTACAACATGTTGTTTTAATATCGTAATCAAAGCATCCTTTTCTTTCAACAGTTCCTGAATTTTGGTACACTCCACATTGAGAATGCGATATTTGTTCTTCTAAGAGTTCTTTTCCCGTTGAACTTTGTTGAGAGCGACCTGGAGTTTTTCCGGATCAGACATAAAATAAAGGACAGATTCCTTTAATGGAAGAACCTCTTGACGAGGGTAAGGCATCCTCAGTTTGAGGGCTCTAGTTTGTACCCAGTGGAGATAAGGTTCCACAGAGATACAGTCCAGTCTTCCTAGAGACTCTCTTCCTTTCCTGTGAATATGTTGCCAGGCATGCACAATTTCCTTCTTTAGTGCTCTATCATTTTCTCCTTCCTTGAAGAAAAGACCTTCCAGATGAATATTACGCAGGATATGCTTCATCGGGTATCCGAGTTGACGGCGAACTAAAATTGGATGATAGTTGATTCCTCTTTTAGTTCCTATGAGGGGTACATTAGGGAAGTTTCCACATCTGTCGATGATCCTTATCCCATCGTAGATCTGATTGTACCAATCTATGTCAGAGTTGGTAAGAGACATGATCCTCTGTGACCAACATAGAGTACTCTTATGATCCCAAAAGGCAGCAGACTTGGGTAAATGGGAAGTGAACCATTTGTAAAGTAAGGGTACATAGCATGTGATCATTCCTCCGCTGTACAAATTCCTTAAGTGTACAGAATGATAAGCATCTGCGAGCAAGGTTGGTATGGGGTTTCCAATTAGAAATATCTAAATGGCATTGGTATCGACGAAGTTATCGATGTTGGGAAAGAGGAACAACCCGTATGTGAGTATAACAAAGATATCTTCGAAAGCAGTAACGTTTCCTACACTGGCAAAGTATAGGGCTTTCTCTACCGAAAACTTGGCCGGTAAACCTTGGATTCCTTCCTTAGTGGTCATGTGAGTCCTGACTTCTGACTCGTCCAAATAGATTGCTCTTGCAATGGTTTGATCCGTTGGAATTTTTTCCAGTCCAGAAAAGGGAGCTTGGTCAATGATGGGTAAATCATTCAGGTGAGAGTACTCTTCCACGTCGGTGCTAGTTGATAATCCGGGAATGTGAAACAATGATAAACCGGATCTTAGAACTGAATCAGCGTAGACAGGATTCCTTCAACTACATGGACCCTTAGCAGAGACAGCAGTCCTCCATGCTTAGCTCTAAAAGCATTAGGGTTGGTGATCATCCTTGCCAACCCCCTTAAATCCTCTAGCTTTAGAGCCTTGAAGGTTTACTTGTGCGTCTTTTTTCTACCGAAAATCATAACGCAATCCTTCTCTGATATTTGCAATTATTGTTCTAGTTTACTTTGAAAAAGAGAGAGAAAAGAAAAGAAGATTTTTTTCTTTGTTTAAGATTTTTTTAAATGAATGCATGAATGCAACACACAAAAACATTAAAAAAATGGGTTCAAGGGTTCAACGTCACGAGCATGGAGTCATGGCTCTACCCATCCCCAAAGGTTGTATTCTGGTAAATTTGTACCTGTAGAACGGGTAAACAGTTCCCAAAATCATTGACCCCCCTAGGGATATCAACATCAAGCTGGTTCACCTGAGCGAGATGTAGCATCCTAGGGTAATCTCAATTGAGTGTAGTATCATGTATCAACTATTCCCGATAGTCACCGCACTACCAAGTTGTCATATGGTTAATGTCTACTAAATCCTCAGTTTCACAGATACCACATTGGGAAAATCTGCTTTCACGACCATTGTCGTTCAACATTGAATATGCAAAGGGTATCTCCACTAATTTGATGGTCTACCAGGATCGCTTATTCGGGAATCACTCCCTATAAGACCACCCGTCTATGCCATCACCTATCTTAGGGTTCTCTCAAACTTTCCACATGCGACATCACTCGCATTCCCATTGACAGAAAAATAAACACGGATATTGTAGCGAGCGATTTTGGACGTGGTTCTTAAGCACTGTCGCTCTTTGGGGGGACTACAGGTCTATTCATTTTTTATCCTATTGAAGCTGATGAAGGAAGGAAAATAGATGTCTCCAACTAACCCTGCTTGCATACTGAGTTTAAACAGCGGTCTGTTAGGTTACGGATGCTATATGGAAGTGGGGGCTGTTTCTGCTTACTTTGTTAAGGCTGAAATGATGGGACTATGTTATTGGTAGGATGTTAGGACTGATGCTTTTCGATTGATGTGTGAAGTTACGGGATTTTGGGTTTTTGATTAGTGTGCTCACTAAGATTTTTCTTTCAATCTTATGCCTATGTATTCAGGTTTACCAAAACAGGGAAATCAGAGCGATCATAGTTCCTCCTATTCTATGGTAGGAAAAAGGTTGTTTTGGTGTCTTGTTCAAATCCCAAGACGTGAAGCTAAAAGTGATTTGTATCTTGTTCAAAGTGCAAGATGTGAAGTTGAAAGGTCTATTTGTTTGTATCTTGTTCAAAGCCCAAGATATGAAGCTAAAGAGTCTATTTGTATCTTATTTAAAGCCCAAGATATGAAGCTAAAGGGTTTTGACTTTAGAGAGAATTTGTCATCTCTAAAGTGTTTTGTTTGTCACAACAGCTGGGTGACTGATTATAAAGGAGAATTACTTTAACTGGGATATGTGAATCCAGTAATGCCATAATTTCCTTTATAGGGGATTTTTAACCTGAAGGAGAAGACTTTAACTCAGTTTATAGTAATGCAATCTTTCCTTAGGAATTTCTCATGCTAAAAGAGGGACAGTGGCGTGGATGTAAATAATCCAGAGGCTTGCCGCTTATAGCAATTAGATGGGGGAAAAGGAGTTGTTGATGTTTGTATGTGTCATACCCTAATTTTTGACCCTGAGATTTTGTTTTCATTTCGCATCGTCTGCATAGCACATCACATCATATTAGGTCAACCATCCATGCATATCTAACCAATTTATCAAACTGTGTTCATTGGTCGTCGTTTGTGCAATCAGGTGTTGCTACAAAAGGTTCAGAGGCCATGGAAGCTGTGTGTGTTCATTGTGATTCTGGTCCTTGCAACTTGTGTTGGATTCCTGTGGAGATAAAGAAAGAATATACCCTCGTTCTTATGGTCCTTTGTTCAATGCAAACGGCATTCTGTCTCAAGATTTTGCAAAGATTCAAGGAGGATTATGTTTTATGTCCTGTTGGTCATGGTTATTTGAAAATTGGTTGGAATTTCATGGTGTTTTGTATTACAAGTGGTATCCTCAGATTCAAAGGACTCCTCAAGACATAGTTGGATTTATTCGTGAAAGTAGATCATTATTTATTTCCATTTTGATCTTAAGGGAAAGGGTGGATTTTCTTGTTGATTGATTGTGACCAATATGTTTGAAGTGGCAAAATTCGAGATCAAAATCTTGAATCGAGTTTAGGCAAGAAGTTTTCAAAGTGGAATTCGAGACTTATGTTCCAATGGATCCATTATTTTTTTACAAGGTTTAAATTCAATGTTAAGTTATGATTCAAGTTGAAATATTATCGGGCTCATGGTTTTGCTACAAAGTTACAAGAAATGATTCAAATTTTACCATAAAGAATTCATCAAGTACAAAGTTCAACCATGGTCTACGTTTCATAAGCTAGAAATTTTCAATATGTAGCATTGTCATATAAAGTTCATTGGTTGATTTTAATTGATGTATCGCATGGACTAATAGCAGCAGCAGAAGGAGTTTAACTCAAAGTAACTCCCTTGAATCCTCTTGTCGGTTACGTGGCTTTGTTGATTGGCAGCTCATTGTTTGTAGTTGTGGGGCCGTTCTGGTCGTTGCATTTAATACCATAGCTATGCAAAAGCCACATTTGGAAGTACAGAATCATCAGGAAATGATATAAAAAAGAAAAATATCCAACCAATTTGAACATGGAAATAAATTCAAGTATCTGTCCCAACATGTTTGAGATAATATGGAAACTCTTCATCAATTGTTAATTGCACAAAATCATGAAATCACAGCCTGTGTTTATTTCCAAAAATAATTCACAAACGTGTCGGGACATGTCGGCATGAAAACGGAAATAGAATTGGTACCATAATAATGTGTTCACCAAGAGGAGAATAAGATCATATGTTTAAGGAAAGAATAAAAAGTAATCAAAATGATACCGAACACATCCAAGACAAAAATCAGACGTATTTCAATTCTTTCCAAGATAGTTCAAACATGTTAATTTAAAAACAGAAACAATTTCAAAGCCATAACAAGGATGTTTCTTTCCAAGTGAATTGGAGTCTATAAAAGCAGCGGAGATTCACCAAGAAAAAGAGCAGAAAATCAGTGAGAAAAAATATTCAAAACTCACGTCACAAACTTCTAGGATCCACTCACACACATACAGAAGCGAGGAGAAAAACAGTGAAAATATCAACCCTCACATACATCAGTGCAGAAAAAGAAACAAGTCACACCAGAAGAAACCTCACAAAATATCACACGCAGAACATACTCACGCAACAGTCATTATCGCAAACATCATATACGAATGTTCAGTGAGGAGGAGGTATCATTACAGTAACAACAACAACAATAACATTTTCACGGCTGAAAAAAAGAAAAGGAGAATTCGAAGCATACCTATAGCACTCTCAGGCTTTCTCGCGTCGGTTTCGCCGCCCAAGACTCGTCGGACGAACTTCGACAGGTAATCTTGATCAGCTCTTCTCTTTTAGTGCATATTTGTATGTCTAATTGTTGATTATTGCCTTTATTCCTTTTCGATTCAACGATATTGCTTGGGAGAGATGACTTAGGAAGAAGATAGATGGAACTGTTCACGAAAGAGGGAGTCTCTAAACTTGCGCGACTAGATAAAATTGAGACCGAGACGTTGCAGGGAGTGAGAAAGAAGCAGCTCGCGACAGAGAGAACGAATCGAGAGAGTGATGGTGCGTTTGTTTCTCTTTTCCGGTGAGGAACATGTGCGAGGGAGAGAGAGATTGAATTTTGATGAGGGATTCTACTTAGCCGTGTTCTTGGTGTTTTTTAATTTGGGGTTTGTTCTTCTTTTAAGAGCTAATCCGGTCAACCGACCCATGTTAAAACCCACCACCCCATGATCTGTCATTGCCCTAAATGGGCTTCCAATATTTTAACCATTTTGGTTCACCAGGTTTCTATATGCACCCTTGTTGTAGAAGCTTTTACCCCTTTATTTTTATAATTAACCGATTTATTAACTTTTTTTTAATTGTGTTTAATTTTGGTTAATTAGAGTTAGTCCAGTCTTTTAATAGATTTAATTTCATTAGTTTTTATTTAAAATTAGAATTAGATTTTTTGAATTAGTTAATTGGTTCTTCTAATTAGAAGTTAGTTTAGTTAGTTTTTTTAGACTATAACTTAATTAACTAGTTTTTAATTTAAAATTTAGGTTTAAGTGTTTTATTTATTTTTTAAGTAATTCGTGTTTTCCCTTTTAATTAATTCCTGGTGAGCGGTGCGAATTTAATTCTTGTTGGCTATGATTTAGTCACATTACTGATACGTATTCTCTCATGATCTTTGATTCGCCTATATCCAATTCCAAAGGAAAGGATCCCCCATGTTGACTGCCGCGTCATACTTAGGTTAACTTCCTTACCTTTATCCTAACCTTAAGATCATAGTCACCGCACTCTATACATGTGTTCTACCATGGACACTTAATCTACCCTTTTCAACTTAACTTTAACTTTGGAGTTGCTGCACTCCATTTAGCGCCTTGCCATAGACGCTACCTCCCCCTGGAACCTTGACCATAGTCAAAAGTTCCTCACCCTCTTTGAGGGGAACTACGAATACTCTTATTCCACTCCCGTCAGGATACGTAGGCATAAGATGCGATGTCTTGGCGAGTATACTTAGAAATTAACCCCTAGGTCTTTCCCTTAGCACAATACCCTTAGCAAGTAATAGATAACATAAATAATAACAAGAGGTTCCTGTAGAGTACTACAGACGTTTAGGATGCTAATACCTTCCCTAAGCGTAACCAACCCCCGAACCTAGATTCTCTTATTAGGATTTTCGATCTTTAACCCTTTCCTTTGGATAAAATAAAGATCGGTGGTGAACATTAAGATTTGACATCCTAGTTAACATAATAGCTATGGTATCCGATTCTCACCGCGACAGAAATGGCGACTTCACAGAGGACATTTTATTTTTATTGAGGGTTTACCCTAACTTGTTTATTTATGTTATTATATATATTATTTGCTTGCTTGGTTTTCTTTTTTGTGCAGGTTTGGCACTTAGTGTGGTGAGAAAAAGTCCTACACCCGGACTAGAGTGAAGTTAAGATAGGAAAACGGTGAGAATTCAAAGATACTTTGAGGGAGTCGATTCCTGAAAAAGT
Organism: Lathyrus tuberosus; assembly: GCA_022829125.1. Lineage (NCBI taxonomy): Eukaryota > Viridiplantae > Streptophyta > Magnoliopsida > Fabales > Fabaceae > Lathyrus > Lathyrus tuberosus. The sequence goes on from JALAZF010000497.1 coordinate 1,362,607, forward strand.
GAATTGAGACTTCACCACTCAGTCTAGGCCCTCTCGAATAAAATATTTGTCCAACGAGTTCATTTGTTAAGACGATATGGTTTTGATCTAAAGGCCGTCGGGACTGGGGACCGTAGTTACCTTTAAACCAACTTGGCCTAATCGGGCGTAGTGCGGGGACTATGCGGGAGTCTATTTCTGCAATAGTCGCTACGCAATACTACACTCAGACGAGATTCTATTGAGGATATTACTGACTACCAAGTGATCTGGAAAATCGATAATATCCGAAAGATGGATTGTAGACTCTGGGAACTTTGTAGAACCCGTTCGACAGGTACAAATAAACCTCTAGTATATACCTTGGGAAGGGTAGACCATGGCCCCATGCTCGTGATCTTCAAACCTAGGCCCTTGCTTGTTTACCTGTATATGTGTATATGTGTATACCAGTGTTTATGCATCCATTCATGCATTCATGAATAACCCTTTGGTTTCAAGGAACTCAATTGTTCTTTCATTTGCAAAATCAAATAAAAATCCGGGATTATAAAATGAAACTTTTTTCAGCCTTTCCGAAATGTTTGCAACCTGCTTTTGAGTTCCTTGAAACTATTGCATCGCATTGCATATCATTTGCGTCTTTGCATTGCATACGTCTGTCCAGCAACTCATTCCCAGCTGTCTCTATATTCCAGTGTCACTTGTGGGTCATCAAGCTGATTCCTCGACACAGATATTGGACTAGAGCTAACTACAGACGCATAATGTCATAGCAAGAAGCACACAACGCTGAGATCTGAATGGAGATCGATGTCCTTAAGTGAGGCATGACCAAGCTCACAGAGATGCTTCAAGTTTTGATTGCTAGAGGAGAACCACCCCAAAAGACTGTCATTTAGGAAGTTTTAAATGCTGATCCTCATCCTGTTCAGGTGCCACCTTCAACCTGGCCAGAGTTTGGTTTACCTCCCGACTATTCTCCACATCTTGCATCTACTGCAATGATTGGTCAGACTTCTAGACCAGTGTTTCAAGCTCCTATTTTTTCCGAGCCTCAACCTATAGTCCAGTTTACTCGAGCTCCTTTCGAGAACCCTCTCTACGAGTACAATGTTGCCAATGCTCAGGGTGAAGACCGTGAAGACTTTGTTGAACCCGCGATTGTCCGTGAACATTTTCAAACTATAGACAAGAGACTTAAAGCCGTAGAGGGTACTGATTTCTTCAACATTGATGCAGAAAACATGTGCCTAGTTTTTTACTTTGTTATGCCTGCTAAATTCAAGACTCCCGACTTTGTGAAGTACAAAGGTGATTCTTGTCCAAGAGCTCATTTGGTCATGTATACCCGAAAGATGGCTGCTCATGCTAAGAATCAGAAGTTGCTTATCCATTATTTCCAAGATAGTCTGAGTGGAGCTTCTCTCAAATGGTATATGAATCTTGAACAGAACAGCATTCACTGTTTCCAGGATCTTATTAATGCCTTCATGAAGCAATACAAGTATAACCTCGACATGGCTCCTGACCGCCGTCAGCTGGAAAACATGTCTCAGAAGGATAAAGAGTCTTTCAAGGAATATGCTCAGCGCTGGAGAGAGTTGGCTTCCCAAGATGAACCTCCTTTGGCAGAGAAAGAATTAACTGGACTGTTTATGGACACCTTGTCTCCATTCTACTGGGAGAAGATGATTGGTATTGTTTCATCCAGCTTCACTGATTTGGTTACTATTGGTCAGAGACTCGAGGAAGGACTTAAGAATGGTAAAGTATCCAAAGTTGTCGAATCTTCTAATGGAGCGAAGAAATCCTATGGGAACTTCCAGAAGAAGAGAGAAGATCAGCCCAATACTGTTATGTTTGAAACCAGAAGGTCTCGTCCTCAACCCCAGTATGTTGATCACTCCGATGTTGCTGCTGTTACTCCTTTTGTTGCTGCTCCACGACCAGCTCAAGCTCCTCAACGTCCAGCTGTTGGATAGAATCAGTACCGTAATAGGAATAATTTTGATCCTATTCCAATTACATACACTGAACTTTATCCTGGGCTAGTTCAGAAAGGTTTGATTACCACAAGGCCTTTGCCTCCTCCTCCATATCCACTTCCACTTGGATTCAGATCTGATCTCCATTGTGCATTCCAAGAAGGTGCCGCAGGCCACGACTTGGAACATTGCTTTGCATTGAAGGCTAGAGTACAAGCGCTGATCAGAATTGGTATTCTCTCCTTTCGTGACACCAATCCAAATGTCAAGAACAATCCTTTGCCAGAGCACGCTAAGTGAAGCTTCAGTTGACTTCAGCAGACCTCAGTGTTTCAGACAAGACAGCTCACTCTTGTTTCTGATTAGTCACTAGACCATGTTTCTTATCGTTTGCATTTTCCTTATTTGTATTGGTTGTTTGCTTTCAATTTATGTTTGTACTTTCATAATTAATAAAATGAGCATTGCAACTTTTAATTCAATTCATTTGTGTTTGCTATTTAACGCTTTATATTTCAAAAAAAAAAAACAAAAACAAAAACAAAATTATTATCTCTTTTCCACTTTCTTTTCGATTATGCAAAGATTGGAGGGAGGATGATGAAAACATTATACTCATAATTGTTGTTGGTATGCTTTCAAATCAAAACTTTGCTGAAGATGTAAGGCATTGTTTCAATTCCCAAACACTGGAGAAATAAGGAAGATAAACCCTCGTCAACCCCTTTGAGCCTTGAAGTAGGAGTTTCTTTTCTTTACAAATAAAAACCCGCAATCTTAACCTGGGGCAGGGTAGTTCTCAGTTAACTTAATTGTGCATTCAAGACACCTTTCATATAAAGGTTTCATTCACAGTTTCCCTTCGCACACTACAATCAAGTGTTGAAGATGTTTTCAAATCGGAAGTCGATGATGGTTCACCGTAATCATTAAGCCAAACATTCACAACTTTCAACTCTTCCAAATCAAATGAATAAATGTTGTACAAGTTGTTCCTAAAGTGATAAATGAAAAGGGATCATCAAGAATTCCTTACTCAAAGAATGAGCCGAGTCCCTTTCGAGGCAATAGCTAAGAAAGATGGGAAGCTCACGACCTTACCTTATGCAAAGAGAAATGAGAACAAGCTTGTATAACAACCAAAAGTTGTAAGGAAGCAGTGACTGCCATCTCAAGAATCCCTTGACTTTTGAACCATCATCATCACTATCATCAGTGAAATTTCTAATCTTTTGGGAACCTGAGTGCATAATCTTAGTTAACTGAGCGTAGGACTGAAGATCATCACGAAGATTGGGTGGGTACAAATAAACTTTGAGCTTTTATCCTTTTGTTTCTTAAACCATGAACCAGACCACGTTACAACCCTCAAAAGACCTAATTGAAGCAAGGTTATTTTGAAAGCATACTACAACGAGGTTGCGTAAACTGACTCCTAAAGATCTTTGCAGATCATTTTTTGGCATCATGCCTTTTTCCTTTATCTTTCACTTTTAAATGTCTTGAACCACCGTGCTTTAGCTGGTGACTCCTATGCTTTTGCATCTTTCCAAAAATGATTTTGATTTCAAAAGTTGCATGAACTTTGCATTTACTATTTTTGTATGAACACTTTTGTTTGCAAACTAGCTTTCTTCTCAAGGAATTTTCAAACAGTTGAGAAACTTGGTCGGTGATCCAATCAGGGGCAAGTTCTTTCCAGATCCTGTTTAGAATTAGTTCGAGATTTGTTGTTCAGGGGGAAGTCCTTCTCAGAATCGGTTTATAAAGAAGATTTCAAGACTCAGACTGGGGTAAGCTTTCCAAGCGCACATTAATTCAGTCATTTACAGAATCAGACAAGCTGAAGCAATGATCAGTTCATCTACAACAGTCAGCTAATCTGGGGGAGTTTACTTGAAGAATCCCCAAGTAATTTTCCATCCTTCCTACAGGGACCAACAAATTGATACAATTTACCAGTCTGGCAGAGATTGTGTTCAATAGCATATGTAGTCCCTAAGAAAAATGGCAGTGATCTCCGTGTTGAGGAAACAGTCTTCCAGTCTTGTCTTCTCCACAAAGAGTCGAGCCGTGTCGTCGACTTCTGCATTACATCTTCATTTGAATTTGATCATATATCATGGCATAATTCATATACATACACATAACATGAGTGATTCATCCTCATTTGCATTTCTCCATAGGTCGTGTTGTTATTCACGTCTTACCTTGTGGTCAAAGTCCAACTCACTTGCCACCTACCAAACAGATATTGTCGTGTGTATCCAATGCCTTCTTGGATTGCGCTTTTGTCTCATTTGCGTCTGATGCTTTCTCAGATATTATGAGTCATACCTTTCATTCAAAGCTATTATTGGATTACTGGTTTCTCTACCTTGTTCACTTTGTCTAAAGCCATTATTAGATATTGTGACTATGCCTCTCATCCAAAGCCATTATTGGATGACGGTTTTCTTTTGCATTCAATGCCATTCTTGAATGTAGTCTTTGTTCACAGTCATCTAAAGCCATTATTATATATTGTGATTATACCTCTCATTCAAAGCCATTATTGTTTGATTGGTTTCTTTGCATTCAATGCCATTCTTAAATGTATTCTTTTGTTCACAGTCATCTAAAGCCATTATTAGATATTGTGATTATACCTTTCATTCAAAGCCATTATTGGATGTTTGGTTTCTTTACCTTGTTCACTTTCATCTGAAGCCATTATCAGATATTGTGAGTGTACCTTTCGTTCAAAGCCATTATTGGATGACTAGTTTCTTTGTGTCCGATGCCTTCTCGGATTACATCATTTTGTCTCATTCTCATCTGATGCCTTCTTAGATATTGTGAGTTTACCTTTCATCCAAAGCCATTATCGGAAGTTTGGTGCTTTTTTTATCCAATACCATTCTTGGATGATGTTTTCCAGATACTTTGCTTTGTTTCCATTCATTTCTAACATGACTGTAGCAGTTTTCCCTTGTGACATCATTCCTCACAGGATCCTTGTCTTTGCATTCATCTCATTCCATTTCATATCATATCATATCATAAGCATGTTATGGCATCTTAGGGCCAAAAATTGTGCATGTTCGTATTTAAGTCCCTCCTATCTCGTCGAGACGAAGATTCCAATCTCCACATCACTGGATAGAAGAAACTTAAATAGGGGCGTCTGTCATACCCTAATTTTTGACCTTGAGATTTTGTTTTCATTTCGCATCGTCTGCATAGCACATCACGTCATATTAGGTCAACCATCCATGCATATCTAACCAATTTATCAAACTGTGTTCGTTGGTCTTCGTTTGTGCAATTAGGTGTTACTACAGAAGGTTCAGAGGCCATGGAAGTTGTATGTGTTCATTGTGATTCTGGTCCTTGCAACTTATGTTGGATTCCTGTGGAGATAAAGAAAGAATATACCCTCGTTCTTATGGTCCTTTGGTCAATGCAAACGGAATTCTGTCTCAAGATTTTGCAAAGATTCAAGGAGGATTATGTTTTATGTCCTGTTGGGCATGGTTATTTGAAAATTGGTTGGAATTTCATGGTGTTTTGTATTACAAGTGGTATCCTCAATTGCAAAGGACTTCTCAAGACATAGTTGGATTTATTCGTGAAAGTAAATCATTATTTATTTCCATTTTGATCTCGAGGGAAAGGGTGGATTTTCTTGTTGATTGATTGTGACCAATATATTTGAAGTGGCAAAATTTGAGATCAAAAACTTGAATCGAGTTTAGGCAAGAAGTTTTCAAAGTGGAATTCGAGACTTATGTTCCAATGGATCCATTGTTTTTTTACAAGGTTTAAATTGAAAGTAAAGTTATGATTCAAGTTGAAATATTATCGGGCTCACGGTTTTGCTACAAAGTTACAAGAAATGATTCAAATTTTACCATAAAGAACTCATCAAGTACAAAGTTCAACCATGGTCTACGTATCATAAGCTAGAAATTTTCAATATGTAGCATTGTCATTTAAAGTTCATTGGTTGATTTTAATTGATGTATCGCATGGACTAATAGTAGCAGCAGAAAGAGTTTAACTCAAAGTAACTCCCTTGAATCCTCTTGTCGGTTACGTGGCTTTGTTGATTGGCAGCTCATTATTTGTAGTTGTGGGGCCGTTCTGGTACTTGCATTTAATACCATAGCTATGCAAAAGCCACATTTGGAAGTACAGAATCATCAGGAAATGATATAAAAAAGAAAAATATCCAACCAATTTGAACATGGAAATAAATTCAAGTATGTGTCCCAACATGTTTGAGATAATATGGAAACTCTTCATCAATTGTTAATTGTACAAAATCATGAAATCACAGCCTGTGTTTATTTCCAAAAACAATTCACAAACGTGTCGGGACATGTCGGCATGAAAACGGAAATAGAATTGGTACCATAATAATGTGTTCACCAAGAGGAGAATAAGATCATATGTTTAAGGAAAGAATCAAAAGTAATCAAAATGATACCGAACACATCAAAGACAAAAATCAGACGTATTTCAATTCTTTCCAAGACAGTCCAAACATGTTAATTTAAAAACAGAAACAATTTCAAAGCCATAACAAGGATGTTTCTTTCCAAGTGAATTGGAGTCTATAAAAGCAGCGGAGATTCACCAAGAAAAAGAGCAGAAAATTAGTGAGAAAAAATATTCAAAACTCACCTCACAAAGTTCCAAGATCCACTCACACACATACAGAAGCGAGGAGAAAAACAGTGAAAATATCAACCCTCACATACATCAGTTCAGAAAAAGAAACAAGTCACACCAGAAGAAACTCCACAAAATATCACACGCAGAACATATTCACGCAGCAGTCATTATCGCAAACATCATATACGAATGTTCAGTGAGGAGGAGGTATCATTACAGTAACAACAACAGCAATAACATATTCACGGCTGAAAAGAAGAAAAGGATAATTCGAAGCATACCTATAGCACTCTCAGGCTTTCTCGCGTCGGTTTCGCCGCCCAAGACGCCTCGGACGAACTCCGACAGGTAATCTCGATCAGCTCTTCTCTTTTACCGCATATTTGTATGTCTAATTGTTGATTATTGCCTTTATTCCTTTTCGATTCAACGATATTGCTTGGGAGAGATGACTTAGGAAGAAGATAGATGGAACTGTTCACGAAAGAGGGAGTCTCTAAACTTGCGCGGCGAGAGAAAATTGAGATAGAGACGTTGCAGGGAGTGAGAAAGAAGCAGCTCGCGACGGAGAGAACGAATCGAGAGAGTGATGGTGCGTTTGTTTCTCTTTTTCGGTGAGGAACATGTGCGAGAGAGAGAGAGAGAGAGAGATTGAATTTTGATGAGGGATTCTACTTAGCCGTGTTCTTGGTGTTTTTTAATTTGGGGTTTGTTCTTCTTTTAAGAGCTAATCCGGTCAACCGACCCATGTTAAAACCCACCACCCCATGATCTGTCATTGCCCTAAATGGGCTTCCAATATTTTAATCATTTTGGTTCACCAGGTTTCTATATGCACCCTTGCTGTAGAAGCTTTTACCCCTTTATTTTTATTATTAACCGATTTATTAACTTTTTTTTAATTGTGTTTAATTTTGGTTAATTAGAGTTAGTCCAGTCTTTTAATAGATTTAATTTCATTAGTTTTTATTTAAAATTAGAATTAGATTTTTTGAATTAGTTAATTGGTTCTTCTAATCTGAAGTTAGTTTAGTTAGTTTTTTTAGACAATAACTTAATTAACTAGTTTTTAATTTAAAATTTTGGTTTAAGTGTTTTATTTTTATTTTTTAAGTAATTCGTGTTTTTCGTTTTAATTAATTCCTAATGAGCGGTGCGAATTTAATTCTTGTTGGCTATGATTTAGTCACATTACTGATACGTATTCTCTCATGATCTTTGATTCGCCTATATCCAATTCCAAAGGAAAGGATCCCCCATGTTGACCGCCGCGTCATACTTAGGTTAACTTCCTTACCTTTATCCTAACCTTAAGATCAGAGTCACCGGACTTTATACATGTGTTCTACCATGGACACTTAATCTACCCTTTTCAACTTAACATTAACTTTGGAGTCTCCGCACTCCATGTAGCGCCTTGACATAGACGCTACCTCCCCCTGGAACCTTGACCATAGTCAAAACTTCCTCACCCTCTTTGAGGGGAACTATGAATACTCTTATTTCACTCCTGTCAGGATACGTAGGCACAAGATGCGATGTCTTGGCGAGTATACTTAGAAACTAACCCCTAGGTCTTTCCCTTAGCACAATACCCTTAGCAAGTAATAGATAACATAAATAATAACAAGAGGTTCCTGTAGAGTACTACAGACGTTTAGGATGCTAATACCTTCCCTAAGCGTAACCAACCCCCGAACCTAGATTCTCTTATTAGGATTTTCGATCTTTAACCCTTTCCTTTGGATAAAATAAAGACCGGTGGTGAACATTATGATTTGTGATCCTAGTTAACATAATAGCTATGGTATCCGATTCTCACTACGACAATATGTTGTGACCGAATCATGATTTGATGCTAAAAGGTCTATTGTCTCAACCGGGGTTTCCTTATACAAAGCCTAAGAGGAGGCTATTGACCCAACAAAGAGGGTGTTTTTATGTGTCTCGTACGAAGCCCGAGAGAGAGGCTAAAGGGTTTTGACTCAACAAGAGAGTCTTGACTCAACAAGAGAGTCTGTAGGTTGTTTGACTCAATGAGAGAGTCTTTTTATACTCAATAAGAGAATGTTCTTATGTGTCTTATACGAAGCCTAAGACGGAGGCTAAAAGAGGGGTTTGACTCAACAAGAGAGTCTTTTATACTCAACAAGAGAGTGTGGGGAGAATCATTGTACAAAGTCTAAGAGGAGGCCAAAAGGTTGTGTTGACCCAACAAGAGAATCTTTTATACTCAACAAGAGAGTGTTTTGGTATCTCGTACGAAGCCTGAGATGAAGGCTAAAAAGTTAGTTGACTCAACAAGTGAGTCTTTTATACTCAACAAGAGAGTGTTTTGTATCTCGTATGAAGCCCGAGATGGAGGCTGAAAATGTTTGTGACCCAACAAGAGGGTCTTTTATACTCAACAAGAGAGTGCTTTTGTATCTCGTACGAAGCCCGAGATGGAGGCTAAAAATGTTTGTGGTGAGTGACAGGTCCAGTATGTTGGTTCAAAGAGAAAATCAGTTCTTATATGAGTAATGTTATACTCATAGATTTGATCTGAGGGTCGGGATTATTTCCTGTTCTCTAGGAAAACTGGGAATCCAAAGGAGCTTTAGACTGTCCGAGTCTACGAGTTCTATCTTTTGTACTATGCTTAAGAAACAGTAGTAGTGAGATCTAGACTCTTGAAAGACTGTTCAATTAAGATGACTAATTTCTGTTCCTATACTTCTAGGAGGTCGTCGGGACAATTTGTACGAAGCCCAAGAGGAGGCTGGAAACTGTTAAGAAGCCGAGGGACAATTTGTACGAAGCCCAAGAGGAGGCTATCTTCCCGGAGGAAGAATCATTATACAAAGCCTAAGAAGAGGCTGTGAAAACTTCTAAGAAGCCGAGGGTCCTTGTACAACGCCCAAGAGGAGGCAGGGATGCTTTTAGGAAGCCTGTGGGTCCTTGCACTAAGCCCAAGAGGAGGCTGATGAACAGTTCCAGAAGGGGTTTCACATGGAACAATGTCCTTCTGTATATGAATTATTCATGGGGAAATTCCTTAGATCTAGTTATCTAATGTTGATGTAAGGAGGCGAGGTTTTGTCTAGTTCTAGACGTAGTTGCCGGGGAAACTCTAAATATCTATACTATTATTACACAGTTGATATGAGTTTATGAAAGAAGACTTACAGTGAGACAGCCCCACAGTACAGTTATATACATATGAAAGCGGTAAATGAAAGCGGGTAAACACTTACTCGGTTGTAGAGCTTCCATGTTGTATTATTAGTTGTGCAACAAAGAAAAGTTGGAAACAACAGTATATTACATAATCAAAGAAGAAAGTGCTTTGAAAGGAAAATTGGGGCTTATAACACGAGGGTAGGCCCAAGGGTTTGATTTTTCAACTGGCGATCGCGTCGAGATTTTCTTTTAACACAGAGGGACTTATACAATATCTGAGGCCCAAAAAGGTTTGTTAGGGTGAAAATCAATAAAACCCTAATTTCATCGTTTTTTAATGTAATTATTCAAAGAAAATTAATAAAAAATGATGAAAATGCCAAATAAGTTTGAATAAACAACTAGTGATTTTGGTTTTAAGTTTGAAAAATGAGGTTTAATAACAAGATGAATTAAAACTCACATGATTTTGATTTTCAAAGTAAATATTCACTTTTAAATGTTTAAAAATAATTAAAAAAGGAATTTATTCATAAAAATACTAATTATATTAAATAACTAATATAAACTTAAGTTTTTTGTGGAATACAATATTTTAACATTTTTGTGATTTTTTACAAAAAGAACCAATAAAAAATAATTAAAATTGAAGGAGTTATTAATTTTCCAATTAATTAATAAAACATGAAAATATGAGGAAAATAGCAAAAATGTGAGAAAACACAAAATGGTATGGGTGGGGTTTGAACCCACGACCTCAAGGTTATAGTGCGCGCGCCTTACCACTGGGGTGGTGATACATCCGTTGATTGAAACAAACCAACAAATATACAAGGTATGCCTTGTTTTTGGCCTGGCCCAAGGCAAGGCAAGGCAAGTTTTGGCCAGAAACGGGAAGGTCCATAACTTTCTCATTTCTCCATGTTTGGGGACAAAATTTATATGCATCTGGCCTAGAATTTCATAAGGAATCCAATGGTTGTGTTATTTTTCTCAGATCATGATCCCTCCTTAAAATTCGATAGGGGTTTTGAAATAGGCCTATAATTGCATTTTCTATGCTACACTTTGGTACAGGCATGAATTACATGATGAATTGGTTCAAACATAACACATATGACATATATAACAGATGCATGATCAGTGGACCTCAAAACAATGCATATTTTGGAAAGTTCAAGTCATGAGGCTTACCTCCTTTTGAGTTTTTTTGGAGTTTTGGTGCAATCTGTCAAGCCTCTTGTTCCAGAAATGGTTTGATGCTTTGGACACTCTCAAATGATTCCTTAGAAGCTTTTAGGTTGAGTGGAATTAGTTGAAACCTGCAAAAACACAAACTGGCCCTTTCTTGCAAAAGGGGTTAAAATGGCAAAAATAATAACTCTCTCAAATGGTGTTCCAGATGGGGGGAACCATTTGGGACAGTTCAAGGATGTTATTTGGAGTGTGTTTGAGGTTTTATCTGGTTTGGAAAGTGACTGAATCAAGACATGGCTTGAAAAATGCACAAAAGTACTATTTTGAGGTTTTGAGAGGTGACTTTGTGATTTTAAGGATTACAGGTCACTTGTGAGAGTTTGGACAGCTTATACATGACATATATGAGGTGTGTGTGTGTGATTGGTTTGGTTGGAATTGCTCTCTAACTCAAAAACTCAGAGTTATCTTGCTAAAGAAGGCATTTTTTCCAAGAGGAAGAGATTTTGAGGAAAGCATCTGTTTGATGGCTTTGGTGTACTCAAACTGAGCACAAATGAGCTCTATTTATAGTAGAGCAAGTTTGTTTTGGGATTAATAGTGAATGGCAACCACAACAGAGGTTTGGCCAATGTTGATCAATGGGAAGCCAAGTCTCCTCTAGCCATTGACTAGAGGTTAGAGCACAGGCCTTTGGTTCCCTAGTTGTTGGATCATTCTTGACTGAATTCAATTGCAAATAGCTCAGTCCATGCCAACTCTAAGCATCCATTAAATGCTCCAATCCAAAATTGGAGTCTTGTCCCTCTTGTAGGGATTTCTAGGTTTGGTATGCTACTTCTTGTTCCAAGGACTTTGGAGGCTTGGCTCAGTGTTTGTCCCCTTTGGATTTGATCCTCAAATATGTCCAAGATGATGACAAGGCTTGGAATTAGCTGATTTTTCCAAATCGAACAAAAATGCAAAATTCTGCCTAGCCTTGGCAGTTCTCAGCATGGCATATTGCCCTGGTCATATCTCATGGCTCAAGTGGAATTTGGTGATGTTCTTGGTCATTTTGGAAAGCCCTCATATGATACAACAACTGTTTTATCATAATTGGTTTTGATACTTTTTGGATCCAAGTGAAAAATGCCCCTACATTTGGAAAAAAGTAAGGCAGATTGTGACTTAGTGAAAATTTCACTTAGTGTTGTAAAAAGTGACATTTCATGTTTTCAGTCATTTTGATCACTCCATAACTCAAAATCCATGAGGAATTAGAATGAGGTGTAGTTGAAGCTTTTGTAGAGGGCCATGAGGGCTACAAATCCAGCTTTGGATGGGAAAAAATGGCCTTGTGGTTTAGGAGTTATGATCCTCCAAAGTTGGTACCCTAGCCATTTTGTTTTATAACTTAGAAAAATTTCTAAGTTTTTATGGTTACCCCTTTTACAAGTTATCCCACCTTTCTTGATTTTTCTTGATGAATGATGATTCCAATCACACATTAACATCATTTTAGGATTAAAAAACCATTTTTGTGAAAAATCTTAAAAAGTCAAAGTTTGACTTTTGTGCACAGTTGACTTTTTATCAGATGAATTCCAAACTGTGCAATCCTTTAGGAAATCATGTCCTTGATCTAAATCAAACTTGATGGACATGTTCCATGAGTGTTATAGGGTATATTGATTCATGTCCTAGGGTGTGGGAGCATGTCCTGGTCAAAAGTCAAAGATACAGTGGTGCATATGAAAATGAAACTTGTTGCTCAAGCTTCTTGGATCAATCCATTGTTGCAAATGGATCAATGTGGTGCAATAGAGACCCTCAAATCCTCTTTTAAGGTCTTGGCTCATGATTTTTCCCAAAAGTCAACTTAGGGGTGAATTAGGTCAAGAAACCCTAATTCCTGATTTTTTAATGAATGCATCCCCTGAGGCTAAATTGACTTGATGATGGGGTTCATGATGTTCCTTGGGGCATCATAGGTTATGCTTTGAAGCATTGGCCTATGCCCAGAGGAAAAATTTCATCTGGAGGCCCTGGTCGACCAAAACCCTAATTTGGTGACACTGTTGATTTTGAGGCTTGATCCACTTGGAATGTTGCAACCTTGTGCTTGATCCTTGATGTGGGAGTCCTCTTGATCCTTTTTAGATGTTTCAGAGGTTAGACAAGTTGAAGATCATGTCATTCCTTGATTGATGCTTTGTCTAAGAGCTCTGAGAGGGCTTGAAACCCTAAGTTTGATTGTAGTGGATGCTCAACCATCTTTGGGGAGACTAATGAGGTATGCTGGTTCATGCATATTATGATGACGATTTCCACAATGATGGGAATCGTAGTGGTCAAAATTTGGGGTATGACAGATATCAAGTAGGAAAAGCAGTATATAATATATATAGTATGATTGCTAACAACCTAGACCTCTTAGGAACTCTAATCCTAGTCCTAGACAGACAAATAAAATGCCACCCCAGCAGAGTCGCCATTTTACTGTAGCGTGCAATTTTTGTCGGTGACGCGACCACCTTATCGCCATGGGTTCCGCACCGCAATGGTAGGAGTGAGGTGCTACTTTCTGATTTCTTATTTATCTTGTGAAGCTGGAAGGGAAAGGGAAGCTATCTAAAACTAACCTTGCACGTAAATATTTAACTGAACAAATGCTTAAAGAGATTCGGGGAGTTTGGGGTCAGGTTATACAATGGGGAGTTGTCAGTTACCCATCCTATATGTGGTTATCCAATGGTTGTTAGCAATTTTCCTTACTGCTTTCTACTTAGTGGTGTTTGTCTGTTGTGGGTTGGGAAAGTTTCTCCTTTGGGAGTGTTGAGAGAGAGAGAGAGAGTTTTTGTTTGATTTCGGGTTTTCCGATGTTTTTGATAAGTGAAGGTACTGGACCTAAATTTTTGATTGGTATGTGAAGGTACTAGACCTAAAGTTTTTGATTGGTATGCTTGCTAAGATTTCGCAATCTTATGCCTACGTATTCCCGTTAAAGATAAACAGGGAAATCAGAGCAATCGTAGTTCCTCCTATTCTATGGGAGGAAAAGATGTTTTGGTGTCTTGTTCAAAGCCCAAGATTGAAGCTAAAGGTTATTTGTGTCTTGTTCAAAGCCCAAGATTTAAGCTAAAGGTATTGACTGAGAGAGTATTTGTCATCTCTAAAGGGAGATATCTCATTTGTTTATCACAACTGTTGAGTAACTGATTATGAAGGAGAATTACTTTAACTGGGATATGTGAATCCAGCAATGCCATAATTTCCTTTATAAGGGATTTGTCCTAAAGGATAGAACTTTAACTCAGTGTAGAGCAATGCCATTTTTCCTTAGGAGTCTTTCATGCTAAGAGAGGGATAGTGGCGTGGATGTAAATATTCCCGAGGCTTGCCACTTACAACAATTAAATGAAAGAGGAAGTTTACCAGGATAAGAGATGGACTACAACTTGGATATTTGAATCAACAAGTGGCCACTTACAGCAGTTATCTGGGATTAAGGTTTGTTTTAATTTTCTGTTTTGATGTGTGATAACATAGAGAAATGTCTTCCTACAGAGAGTTTTTGATTTCCTATGAGGGGATGTTGATTTTTGTGTGCCTTGATCAAAGCCCAAGGTTGAAGCTAAGAGATTGATTGACTGCACTGGGGAAGTCCTTATACAAAGCCTAAGAGGAGGCTAGAAAAGACTGACTCAACAAGAGAGTGTTTATCTGTCTTGTATAAAGCCCAAGTGTCATACCCCAATTTTTGACCACTAAGATTCCCATAATTGTGCAAATCATCATCACAATATGGATTAATCATTATACACTCATCAATCTCCTTAGAGATGTTTGAGCATTCACTACAATTAAGGACTAGGGTTTCAAGCCCTCTCAGAGCATTTAGACAAAGGATCAATCAAGGAATGACATGACCTTCAACTTGTCTAGCCTCTTAAACATCCCCAAGGGATCAAGAAGACTCCCACATCAACGATCAAGCACAAGGTTGCAGCACTCCAAGTGGATTAAGCCTCAAGATCGCCAGTGTCACCACATTAGGGTTTTGGTCGACCAGGACCTCCAGATGGAAATTTTACTCTGGGCATGAGCCAATGCTTAAAAGCATATCGTAAAATACTCCATGGAACATCAAGAACCCAATCATCAAGTCAATTTAGCCTCTAGGGAAGCATTCATCAAAAATCAGGAATTTAGGGTTTCTTGACCTAATTCACCCCTAAGTTGACTTTTGGGACAAATCATGAGCCAAGACCTCAAGAGATGATTTGAGGGTCCCTAACACACCACATTGATCTATTTGCAACAATGGATTGATCCAAGAAGCTTGAGCAACAAGTTTCAATTTCATCGCACCACAATTAGGGTTTCGCGAGAAAAGTTAACTTTACCTTTGACTTTTGACCAGGACATGCTCCCAAACCTTTGGACATGATTCAATACACCCTATAACACCTATGAAATCAATCCATCAAGTTTCATTTAGGTCAGGGACTAGGTTTCATAGAGGATCGCACAGGTTGGAATTCATCTGACAAAAAGTCAACTGTGTACAAAAGTCAAACTTTGACTTTTTGAGATTTTTCATAATTATGGTTTTTTAACCCTAAAATGATGTTAATGTATGATTGGAATCATCATTCATCCAGAAAAATCAAGAAAAGTGGGATAACTTGTAAAAGAGGTAACCATTAAAAACTTAGAAAATTTTCTAAGTTATGGAACAAAGTGGCTAGGGTACCAACTTTGGAGGATCTTAACTCCTAAACCACAAGGCCATTTTCCCCATCCAAAGCTGGATTTGTAGCTCTCATTACCCTCTACAAAAGCTTCAACTACACCTCACTCCAATTCATTGTGGATTCTGAGTTATGATTGGGCCAAAATGACTAAAACATGAAAATACATCATTTTCCAACACTTAGAAAAATTCTGGCCAAGGCAGATTTTGTTGAAAACACCAAAACTTGTGAGATCTTTTCACATAGTTGCAAGATGGATCAAGTCCAAAGGTAAACATCAATGTTGTTGCATATGTTTCTAAGAATCCAAAGAGCCTCTCAGCATGAATTGATTCGACTTGAGCCAAGAGGAATCCATGCCCAAAGTCATGCTGCTGCAAGCTGTTTTGGAAAAATCAGTTTGCATGTTTGCTTACCACACACGATTTCTGAATCAAAACCAAGGATCATTATGCCACATGTACTCAAACCAATCACAATGCATCTGATCCAACCTACAAAGCTGAGTCACAAAGCCAAGGAATCTTCCAACTTGAAGTTCATGAATTTTGTCACATTTTACCTTGAATTCAAAGGGCATTAATGTTGAATAGTGCATTGTCAAGATTCTCACTCTCCTCAGTCAAGTTCCCTGATTAAACAACAATTAAAATGACTGAGGAATGTGATTTTAGTCAAGGCATAGCTGGTCTATTTGGAGCAGCTGTTACACCTAATGCAAGAGGCATTTATGCCCAACCAATCCCTTTGAAGGTGATCTGATCCAGCAGCCATTCACTATTCCTCCAAGACAAGAGTTGATCACCTATAAATAGAGGTTCCAATGGATCATTCAAGGCACACTAAAGCACTTTATAGCACTGCTTTCTCTCATTCTCTCTTAAGTGCCAATTTTCTTTGTTTTTGAGCAACCACCATCGGGTTTTGAGTTGCAGCCCTAAGCAATCCATTCCAATTGCTCTGACACATCACATATGATGTATTTGAGGTGTCCAAACACTTAAACACCAACTATAACACCCCTATCTCAAAATCACTCTTCAACCAAGCCATTATGCCTCAATTATGCAGTTGGAGTTCTCCAACTTGATCCAGATGTTTTCAGAGTGTTCAAAAGCTTGCACCACACTCCACAACATCCATTGAAGCTGTAGGGATCATCAAATCGCATCTGGAACACCATCTGTGCAGAGTTCCATTTCAGCTTGCATCAAGGTAAGCCTCAAAACTCCATCTTCATGATCCATGCATATTTCCTCGCATGATATTTTTGCATGTTGAGTGTTTCCCCTCAAGAAATTTGATCATACCCCTCATAACCATGTCTGCACGACTACTTTTGCAAAATTAGGGTTCATACGGTCATGATGATATAATTTGCTATACACTGAAAATAAATAAAATCAAGTATTGCCATCTTGTTCCTTGTTGAAAAACACACGAGTTTGGTGTTTGAATCATGTCAAATGGTTGAGAGATGCGTGAGATAGGGTGCTTCATGCATGAGCTTGAGGAAGAAGATGGTCATGGCGCCATTCTTCAGGTTTTCCAACCAAGTTCTCTATATATTTTTCACTTGCCATATGATTAATCAATTGGCATTGCGCCCCAGTGGTTGATCAGCTGGTTTGTGAGTATTGGCAAGCGAGAGGTCTGGGGTTCGAATCCCCCTCGCCCAGATCTCTTTTTTACCACTTTTTCTTTTTTTTTGTTGTTATTTTTCATGTTTATTTTAAATGATTTGAAAAATTAATAACTCACTCAATTTTAATTATTTTTTATTGGTTCTTTTTGTAAAAAATCACAAAAATGTTGAAATATTTTATTCCACAAAAAAATTAGATTTATATTATTTATTTAATATAATTAGTATTTTTGTGAATAAATTCATTTTTATTGTTTTTTTTTACATTTTAAAATGAATATTCATCTTGAAAAATCAAAAGCAAATGAGCTTTAATTCATCTTGTGATTGAAATATCATTTTTCAAACCTTAACCAAAGATCATAAGTTGTTTATTCAAACTTATTTGGAATTTGTATCATTTTAATTAATTTTCTTTGTATAAGTCCCGTTGTATTTCAAAAAGTTCGGCGCGATCATCGCCCGTTTAAAACAAACCATTTGGGCCTCTCCTCGAGCTATAAGACCCATTCAAAATCACCTTTGGGCCTCTAATAGAGTGTAAGACCCAATCCCCTTTTAACCAAAACAATTTTGGGCCTCAGATATTGTATAAGTCCCTCTGTGTTAAAAGAAAACCTCGTGGCGATCGCCAGTTCAAAAATCAAATCATTTGGGCCTACCCTCGTGTTATAAGCCCCATTCCTTTTTTTTAAACACCTTTGGGCCTCTTGAGAGAGTGTAAGACCCATTCCCTTTATACAGAAAACCATTCCTGGGCCTCAGTCGCTTGTATAAGTCCCTATGTACAAATTCAAGACAACGGTGCGATCATCGTTAAAACTTGGGCCTCTCCTTGAGCTGTAAGCCCCAATTTTCCTTTAAAAAGCACTTTCTCCTTTGATTTTGTAACATACTATTATTTTCAATTTCTTTGTTGAACAACTAACAATACAGTATGGAAGCTCTAAAACCGAGTAAGTGTTTACCCGCTTTCATTTACCGCTTTCATATGTATATAACTGTACTGTGGGGCTGTTTCACTGTAAGTCTTCTTTCATAAACTCATATCGACTGTGTAATACTAGTATAGATATTTAGAGTTTCCCCGGAAACTACGTCTAGAACTAGACATAACCTCGTCTCCCGACGTTCTCCCGGATATTTCAACATAACCCAAACAGTAAAGAACTTTCTAGATACCTAGATATATGAAATTCCCCCTTTGAACAGTTCATATACAGAAGGCCAATGTTTCAAGTGAAACCCCTTATGGAACTGTTCATCAGCCTCCTCTTGGGCTTAGTGCAAGGACCCACAGGCTTCCTAAAAGCATCCCCGCCTCCTCTTGGGCGTTGTACAAGGACCCGTCGTCTTCTTAGAAGTTTTAACAGCCTCCTCTTAGGCTTCGTATAATGATTCTTCCTCTGAGAAGATAACCTCCTCTTGGGCTTCGTACAAATTGTCCCTTCGGCTTCTTAAAAAATTTTCTCGCCTCCTCTTGGGCTTCGTACAAATTGTCCCGACGACCTCTTAAAGGTATAGGAACAGAAATTAGTCATCTTAATAGAACAGTCTTTCAAAGAGTCTAGATCTTTCTACCGCAAATGTATTGTCTCTTAATTTCTCTTAAGCATAGTACAAAAGATAAAACTCTAGACTTGGACAATCTAAGACCCTTGAGTCTCAAAGACATTCTCAAGCCCCTTTCAAGAATGGGAAGAACACTCGTAGACTTGGACAGTCTAAAAAACCCTTTGAATTCCTCGTTTCCTTAGAGAACAGGAAATAATCCCAATCCTCAGATCAAATCCATGAGTACAACATTACTCATATAAGAACTGATTTTCTCTTTTAACCAACATACTGGACCTGTCACTCAACTGAAACAGTTACTCTAGCCTCCTCTTGGGCTTTGTACAATGATTCTCCCTAGCGGAGCTAACCCTTTCAGCCTCCATCTCGGGCGTCGTACGAGATACAAAAAAACTCTCTTGTTGAGTATAAAAGATTCTCTTGTTGAATCACCTTTCAGCCTCCATCTCGGGCTTCGTACGAGATACAAAATCACTCTCTTGTTGAGTATAAAAGACTCTCTTGTTGAGTCAAAACCTTTCAGCCTCCATCTCGGGCTTCGTACGAGATACAAAAACACTCTCTTGTTGAGTATAAAATATTTTCTTGTTGAATCACCTTTCAGCCTCCATCTCCGGCTTCGTACGAGATACAAAATCACTCTCTTGTTAAGTATAAAATACTCTCTTGTTAAGTCAAAACCTTTTAGCCTCCATCTTGGGCTTCGTACGAGACACCAAATCACTCTCTTGTTGAGTATAAAAGACTCTCCTGTTGAGTCAAACAACTTTTAGCTTCCATCTTGGGCTTCGTACAAGACACACAAAAAGACTCTCTTGTTGAATCAAACCCCTTTAGCCTCAATCTTGGGCTTTGTACAAGACAGAAAGAACATTTTCCCCGGAAAAGTCAACCTTTTAGCCTCCTCTTAGGCTTTGTATAAGGAAACCCCGATTGACATAATCAACCTTTTAGCATCAAAATATGTGCCTTGCTCACAACATACAAACATCAACAACTCCTTTTCCCTCGTCTAATTGCTGTAAGCGGCAAGCCTCTGGATTATTTACATCCACGCCACTGTCCCTCTTTTAGTATGAGAAATTCCTAAGGAAAGATGGCATTGCTCTAAACTGAGTTAAAGTCTTCTCCTTCAGGTTAAAAAACCCCCTATAAAGGAAATTATGGCATTGCTGGATTCACATGTCCAGTTAAAGTAATTCTCCTTTATAACCAGTCACCCAACAGTTGTGGCAAACAGACCAAAAATCCCCTCTTTAGAGATGACAAATTCTCTCTAAAGTCAAAACCCTTTAGCTTCATATCTTTGGCTTTGAACAAGATACAAACAAATCACCTTCAGCTTCACATCTTGGGCTTCAAACAAGATACATATCACTTTTAGCTTCACGTCTTAGGCTTTGAACAAGACACCAAAACACCATTTCCTCCCATAGAATAGGAGGAACTACGATTGCTCTGATTTCCCTATCCCGGGAATACGTAGGCATAAGATTGAAAATCTTAGTGAGCATGCTAATAAAAAACCCAAAATCCCATATATCAACCGAAGAACATCAGTCCCAACACCTTACCCAGACACTGTTTTCAACAAAATAACCCCAAAGGGCGAACCCCCTATTTTGATAGCATCCGTAAATCAACAGTTTTGACTGTTTAACCTCTGTTTGCAAGCAGGGTTAATTGGAGACATCTATTTCCCTTCCTTCATCAGCATTAATAGGATAAAAAATGAATCGAACTGTAGTACCCAAGCGATAGTGCTTCGAAACCACAAAAATCGCGCTACACCAAGATTGAGGCTAAAAAAAAAAGAGACTAACTCTTTGGGGGATATCATTATACAAAGCCTAGTAGGAGGCTAAAAGTGGTTTATCTGTCTTGTAAAAAGCCCAGGATTGTGGCTGAAAGAAGATTGATTCTGCTGGAGAGTACAATTTATCTTGTATAAAGCCCAAGATTGGGACTGACTCTACTGAGGATATTTATGGGTGTCTTGTACAAAGCCCAAGATTGAGGCTGGAAAAAGGACTGACTCTAGTTAGGGATATTAATTCCCAAAGCCTAAAAGAAGGATGGGAGGAATTGACTACGCTGGGAAGATATTTATCCAGAGCTTAAGAGAAGGTTATGAAGATTTTTACTTTGCTGGAGAAAGTTTATATATGTATTGTACAAAGCCCAAGATTGAGGCTAAAAAGATGATTGACTCAACAAGAGAGTGTTTATATCTGTCTTGTACAAAGCCCAAGATTGAGGCAAAAAAAAGGATTTTACTGACTCAGCTGAGGGTATTTATAGGTGTCTTGTACAAAGCCCAAGATTGAGGCTGAATTTTGCTGAGGAAAAGAAGGATCATTATAAAAAGCCTAAGAGGAGGCTGAAAAAGGTTAACTCAACAAGAGAGTGTTTTTAAAAAGGTGATTGACTCAACAAGAGAGTACTTTGTTTGTCTTGTACAAAGCCCAAGATTGAGGCTGAAAAAAGTTAACTCAACAAGAGAGTGTTTTAAGAAAGGAGATGGACTCAACAAAAAGGTGCGTTTGAGGCTAACTCTGCTGAGAAAAATCATTATACAAAGCCTAAGAGGAGGCTGGCTTCTGCTGAGGATTATTGAGATCTAGAGGTAGGTCTAAGTCGGGGGATCAACTCTTGGTGAGGGTTTACAGAAGAGTTGAGGTATCAGATGCCTTGAGGTTCTGATAGGCTAGTATGGTATTGATGATGAGATGACCCTAGCTGGGGGTATTTAGGATAAAGATTGAGTTTTAGATCCTGTGAGGATTTTAAACTCTATTGGAGATTGATCGAATGATCAGGGTTTCTCCTGTATTGGTAGGGGACTTGAGAATGTCTTTGAGATCCAAGAGGAGATTAGACTATCCAAGTCTACTGGTATGGAAGAGTTTATCTTTGTATGATGCCCAAGAGGTGGCAGGTGTTTTAAGGGATGAGGATCAACCCTAAACTGGTTTGATGTTTTGAATCTTGAAAGGACTGCTCTAACGAAGGATGACTATGTTTTGTCCTATACCTGTAAGAGGTCTTTAAGGTCCTGTATTAAGCCCAAGAGAAGGCATGAGAACTTCTAAGAAGCCGGAGGGTCCTTGTACAAAGCTCAATAGGAGGCAGGGATGCTTTTAGGAAGCCTGTGGGTCCAAAATTAAGAAAAGTTCAAGAAAAGTTTCACTGGGAATAATCTTTTCTTTAGTGAACAGTTCTAGGGTTTGTAGAAATTCAAGAGAGGGTTCACCGAGAATTAGTCCTCTCTTGGGGAAATGAGAAAAGTTTCACCGAGAATAATGCCTTTCTCTTTGTTCCATATTGTATAAGCCCAAGAGGAGGCAACACTGTATCTGGAATTCCTATGGGGAACTAGTTTTGACAGTTGAAAGAGTGACCACTGGCTTTATCTAGTTCTAGACCTAATTGTCGGGGAAAACTCTAAGCAGATAATATACAGGCATATATATTCAGATGAAATATATACTGTATGTAAAAGAGAAGGTAGGAGGACTTACAGGTGAGCATGCTTCCAGCACAAATAAAAAAAAAATATATATATATATAAATATATATATATATATATATATATATATATATATATATATATATATACATATATATATTTGTGTGTGTGTGTGTGTGTGTGTGTGTGTGTGTGTGTGCAAGTATGTAAAAGAAAGCTGATAAAACTTACAGGCAAGCAAGCTTCCATGGTAACTGCTGTATGGTTAGTTGTTCAAGAAATTAAAGAAAGTTTTTATAACGACTATGGATTTGAATCTAAATCAAAAGGGAAAGTTGTTTTGAAAAGATTGAGGCTTATACTCAAGGAGAGGCCCAGATGAAAAAAAGTAATCGTACTGCTATTCTGAAAATTGTATTGGGACTTATACAATGACTGAGCCCAAGAAAGGTTTTCTGTACAAAGAGATGGGTCTTACAACTCAAGGAGACGCCCAAAGGTTTGAAAAAAAAAATGGGACTTACAACACAAGGGTAGGCCCAAGAAAGGTTTTCGTTTAAAAAGCGACGATCGCGCCGTGTTTTTGAAAACACAGTGGGACTTATACAGTGACTGAGGCCCAAAAAGGTTTCTATTTACAAGGAATGGGTCTTACACTCTATTAGAGGCCGAAAGTGTTTTGAAAAAAGATTTGTGAGGGTGAGAATAATCAAAAGCCTAATTTGACTTTTAAATGTATTTTAATTGAATAAAAATTCAATTAAAATGGTCAAAATTATCAAACATGTATTAAATAACAAGTGGTGATCTTGGATTAATGTTTGAAAAATCAAGTTTTATTCATAGAATGATTTGAAAACCATTTGAATTTGCAAAATCAAGAGAAAGAAATGGTTTGAAATGCTTTAAAAAACAAATAAAACATAATTCTTTACAAAAATACTAAATATATGAAATAAATAATATTTTTGTGAAATTTTTATGGAATAAAATATTTTAACATTTTTGGGAATTTTCAAAAAAGAACCAATAAAAAATAATTAAAATTGAGAGAGAAATTAATTAAACAAAAACCATAACAAATGAAAAAAAAATCAAAATATGGCAAAATGATAAAAATGTCTGGGTGGTTGTTGAACCCACGACCTCAACAACAAACACACATGCGCGCTACCACTGGGGTGTTGATACATCTGTGTATCAAAACCACCCCATTAATACATAAGGGTGCCAAGTTTCTAGACCTGGCCAAGTGTCATACCCCAAATTTTGACCACCAAGATTTCCCATTATTGTGAAAATCATCATTACAATATGGATGTACTTTCATGCCTCATCAATCTCCTCAAAGATGATTGAGCATTTACCACAATCAAGAATTAGGATTTTAAGCCCTCTCAGAGCACTTAGACAAAGGATCAATAAAGAAATTACATGATCTTCAACTTTTCTAACCTCTCAAACAGACATAAGGGATCAAGAGGACTCCCACATCAAGAATCAAGCACAAAGTTGCAACATTCCAAGTGGATCAAGCCTCAAGATCGCCAGTGTCACCAAATTAGGGTTTTGGTCGACTGAGGCCTCCAGATGGAAATTTTCATCTGGGCATGAGCGAATGCTTCAAAATATAACCCAAGATACTCTAAGGGACCTTATGGACCCAATCATCAAGTCAATTTAACCCCAGGGGATGCATTTACCAAACATCAGGAATTAGGGTTTCTTGACCTAATTCACCCCTAAGTTGACTTTTGAAGCAAAGCATGAGCCAAGACCTCAAGACATTATTTGAGGACTTCAAGTACACTACATTGATCCATTTCCAACAATGGATTGACCCAAGAAACTTGGTTCACCACTTTCAATTTCATCTGGACCACAATTAGGGTTTTAAAGAAAAAGTCAACTGTACGTTTGACTTTTAACTAGGAAATGCTCCCTAACCTTGGGACATGATTCAATACACCCTATAACACCTATGGAATCCATCCATTAGATTTGATTTAGGCCAAAGACATGATTTCACAAAGGATCACACAGTTTGGATTTCATCCGATAAAAAGTCAAGTGTGCACAAAATCAAGTTTGACTTTTTGGAATTTTTCACAAACATGATGCCCCTAAGTAAAAAATAATGTTAATGTGTGGTGTTGATCATCATTCATCAAGAAAAATCAAGAAAAGTGAGGTTTCTTGCAAAAAGGGCAACCTTGAGAAAAGTGAGGTTTCTTGCAAAAAGTGAAGTTATGAAAGAAAAGTGATTTTGGTACCAACTTCCAAGGATCATAACTTGAGATCCAAGCAACCATTTTGGGTGATCCAAAGCTGGATTTGTAGGTCTTGCTACACTCTACAAAAGCTTCAACTACCTCAGACTCCAATTCCTTATGGATTTTGAGTTATGGAATGATCAAAATGGCAAAAAACATGAAAATGACACTTTTCCAACACTTAGTGAAATTTTCAACAAAAGTCAGAATCTGCCTTACTTTTTTCAAAATGTAGGGACATTTTTCACCTTGATCCAAGTTAAACCAGGTCTAGGGATGACATCAAAAGTGAAGTATGCCATGAGGGCTTTCCAACAAATACCAGATCATCTCCAAATTCCATTTGAGCATGTAGATACAACCCTGGGAACATGGCATCATGAAATGGTTTTACAAGGCAGAATTTGTGCATTTTGGTCGATTTGTCCAAATCTGATAAGTCCAAACCTTGTCATCAATTTCGACACATTTGAGGATAAAACAAGAAGGGAATGATCTGATCCCCAAGCCTCCAAAGTCCAAGAATCTACATTAGCCATAACAAACCTAAAAAGGCAAAAAAGGTGCCAAGACTCCAATTTTGTTGCAATGCATTTAATGGATACACCAAGGTGGCATGGACTGACACATTCCTAACTGAATGAGTCAAGGATCAGCACTGAATCATAGGACCATAGGCATGTGCCCTAATCTCAAGTCAATGGCTAGAGGAGACTTGAGATTCCTTTTGCTCAACATTGGCCAAAGGCCTGCTGCAGGTGCCATTCACTATTGCTTGCAAAACAAAATTGCTCTACTATAAATAGAGCTTATTTGTGCTCAGTTTGAGTACACCAAAGCACTACAACACTTGCTTTCCTCAAAATCCCTTTCTTTAGGCCAAGATGCCTTCTTTTGCAAGGTATCTCTGAGTTTTTGAGTTAGAGAGCAATTCCACCACAACTCATTATCCAAACACCTCAAATATGTTGTATCTAAGCTGTCTAAACAATCACGTGTGACCTGAAACACCAAAATCACAAAGTCCACTTCCAAAACCTCAAAATTGGACTTTTCTGCATTTTTCAAGCCATGTCTTGATTCAGTCACTTCCAAAACCAAACAAAGCCTCAAACACACTCCAAATACCATCCTCAAACTGTCCCAACTTGTTCCCCTCATCTGGAACATCATTTGAGAGAGTTGCCATATTGGTCACTTTTGCCCATTTTGCAAGAAAGTGCCACAACTTGTTCCTGAGGATTCCAGCTGGTTTTAACCATTCTAAAAGCTTCTAAGGGATCAATTGAGAGTGTCCAAAGCATCAAATTAGTTCTGGCACAAGGAACTTGACAGATAGCACAAGGAGCTCCAAGAGGTAAGGGCATCATCACTTGAACTTTCTAAATTATGCATTCTTTTGAGGTCCACTGATCATAAACATCCCATACATGTTGTATATGTTGTGTTTGAACCAATTTGCCATGTAATTCTTGCTTGTACCATGAGATAGCAAAGAACATGCAAAAATAGGCCTATTTCAAAACCACTATCGGGTTTTAAAATAGGGACTTCATCTGGAAAAACAAAGACCACCATTGGATTCCTTGTAAAATTTTAGGTCAGATGCACCTAAATTTTGTCCCAATCTATGTAGAAATGATAAAGTTAGAGGCTTCACGTAAATTGCCTAAAAGCTTGCCTTGCCTTACATTGTCTTGCCTTGCCCAGGCCTAGAAACAAGGCATGACTATGATTTAATGCGGTGGTTTTGATACACAGATGTATCACCACCCCAGTGGTAGCGCGCATGTGTGTTTGGCTTGATGGTCGTGGGTTCAAACCCCACCCAGACCATTTTGCCATTTTCTATATTTTTTCTATTTTTCATTATTTTCATGTTTTTTATTAATTAATTGAAAAATTAATTTCTCTCTCAATTTTAATTCTTTTTTATTGGTTCTTTTTTTGAAAATTCCCAAAAACATTAAAATATTTTATTCCATGAAAATTTCACAAAAATATTATTTATTTCATATATTTGATATTCTTATAAAGAATTATGTTTTATTTCTTTTTAAACATAAAAAAATATTTCTTTCTCTTGGTTTTGCAAAGTTCAAATGATTTTTTAATCATCCCATGAATGAAACATGATTTTCCAAATATAAATCCAAAGTCACAACCTCTTTTTCACATGTTTGATTATTTTAATTGAATTTTTTATTCAATTAAAATACATTAAAAAAACAAAAATTAGGGTTTTGATCACTATCACCCTAACAAATCTTTTCAAACACTTAATGGGCCTCTATTAGAGTGTAAGACCCAATCCCTTTTTAACCAAAACCTTTTTGGGCCTCAGTCATTGTATAAGTCCCACTGTGATTTCAAAAATCTCGGCACGATCGTCGTTTTCAAAACAAAATCAACTGGGCCTACCCTTGTGTTGTAAGTCTCATTTCTTTTCTTTTTTAAACCTTTGGGCCTCTCCTTGAGTTGTAAGACCCATCCCTTTGTACAGAAAAAACCTCTTTGGGCCTCAGTCATTGTATAAGCCCCAATACAGTTTACAGAACAACAGTACGATTACTGTTTTCTACCTGGGCCTCCCTTTAAGTATAAGCCCCAACAATCTTTTCAAAAATAACTTCCCTTTGATTTAAGTTGTTATCAAAACTTTCTTTAATCTCTTGAACAACTAACAATACAGCTATGGAAGCTTGCCCGCCTGTAAGTTTTTATCAGCTTTCTTTTACGTACTTGCACATATACATGTATATATTTGTCTGAACAGCATGGAAGCTTGCTCACCTGTAAGTTTTTATCAGCTTTACTTTACATGCTTTTATATATATAACTTTATTGTGGGAAGCTTGCTCACCTGTAAGTCCTTCTTTCATATCCTTTTAAATACTTGTCATATATCAACTGTATATATACTAGTATATCTGCTTAGAGTTTTTCCCGGCAACTAGGTCTAGAACTAGGTAAAGCCAGTTGGTCACTCTTAAATACAGTCAAAACTAGATCCCCATAGGATTTCCAGATACAGTCTTGCCTTCTCTTGGGCTTAAACAATATGGAACAAAGTTAAAGGCAATATTCCCGGTGAAACTTTTCTCAGACTATCACTATTAGAAATTGTCAAAGAAGTTCATTTCCCCATAGAGGATTAATTCTCGGTGAAACCTCTCTTGAATTTCTTCAAACCCTAGAACTGATCACTAAAGGATTAATTCTCGGTGAAACCTTTCTTGAACTTTTCTTAAGTTTGGACCCACAGGCTTCCTAAAAGCATCCCCGCCTCCTCTTGGGCTTTGTATAAGGATCCTCCGGCTTCTTAGAAGTTCTCATGCCTTCTCTTGGGCTTAATACAAGGACCCTGAAGACCTCTTAAAGGTATAAGACAGAACTTAGTCATCCTTTGCTAAAGCAGTCTTTCAAGTGTCAAAACATCAAACCATTTTAGGGTTGATACTCATTCCTTAAAACACCTGCCTCCTCTTGGTCATCATACGATAACACTGAATAACACTACGTATTTGACTCGGATTGCACATGTTTCTTAGGATTTTATTTCTATTTTCTTGTGTTATGCTTGTGTTTTGTTTTATTTTCAGGTTCTTTATATTCCCAGAGCTCCTCGTGAAGAAATGAAGAAAAACAAGCAAGAAAACCAGTTTTTGAGGAAATTGTACACATGGCATCCACCTTGGCGGGCGCCATAGGGTAGGCCATGACTTGGATAGGAGTCAACTGCTGTCAGCTACCATGATCTCCACTTCTTTTTCCCTTGGTTCACATGGCGGGCGCCATGAGGGGGTGGCAGGCGCCACCTTTGTTGTATGGTTTCCCTCCCTAAAGAAATTGGGGGCACTTTGGTCTTTCCATAGTTTTTCCTAGGCTATAAATAGATGAGTCCTTGATCCTTTTTTCCTCATCCAAGCGTAGTTTCAGAACTCAAGCCATATATTTCAGTATTGTAAAGTGATAAACTCTTCACGTCGGGGAGTTATCACACTGTTTGATCGAGTCTGTAATCGAGTTTGGAGCACTCTGGTAGAAGTTAATCCTGCCGCCATTTTCATTTCCAATCATTTATTTCCAGTAGTACCAGATTTAAAGCCTCCGATTTGGAGTAGGTTTCATTTGCAAGTTCAGCATTTACTTTCTTTATTTTCTCGCACTCGCTTTACTTTCAAAACCTTTTTAAGAATTTACTTTAACATGATCTATTTCAACATGTCTATTTACATTTCCATGTCCGGCTAAATCTTAAAGGTTAGAATGTAAGGATCATAGTTAAAGTAATATTCCATACAATGTGTCGATAGAAATGCTTAGGGGTTATTTTGATTTTTAACACAAGTTTTCTGTACTTTATGTCTGTTAAGTAAGATTGAAAGCCGTCCAACCTGTAGCGAGCGATTTTGGACGTGGTTGCGAAGCACTATCGCTTTGGTACTACAGTTCGATTCATTTTTAATCCTATTGAAGCTGATGAAGGAAGGGAAATAGATGTCTCCAACTAACCCTGCTTGCAAACTGAGTTTGAACAGATGACTGTTGGTTTACAGATGCTACAAAGATTGTGGGTCTCTCTTAGGTTATTTTGTTAAAATAGTGCTAGCGCGATTGGTGGGAGATTAAGACTGATGCTTTTGACATGTGAGGGTACGGGATTTGGGTTTTGGATTAGTGTGCTCGCTAAGATTTTTCTTTCAATCTTATGCCTACGTGTTCCCGTTTACCGAAACAGGGAAATCAGAGCGATCGTAGTTCCTCCTATTCTATGGGAGGAAATGATGTTTTGGTGTCTTGTTCAAATCCCAAGACGTGAAGCTAAAGGAGGTTTATATCTTGTTCAAAGCCCAAGACGTGAAGCTGACGGGTCTATTTGTATCTTGGTCGAAGCCCAAGACGTGAAGCTAAAAGGTTTTGTCTTTGGAGAGAATTTGTCATCTTTAAAGAGAGAATTTGTCATCTTTAAAGAAGGTCTGTTTGTCACAGCTGTTGGGTGACAGACTATAAAGGAGGATTACTTTAACCGGGATATGCGAATACTAACAATGCCATAATTTCGTTTATAGGGGGTTTTAACCTAAAGGAGACGACTTTAACTCAGTGTAGAGCAATGCCATCTTTCCTTAGGAATTTCTCATGCTAAAAGAGGGACAGTGGCATGGATGTAAATAATCCAGAAACTTGCTGCTTACAGCAATTAGATGGGGGAGTTGTTGATGTTTTTATCCTGTGAACGAGGCGTAATTTTGATGCTAAAAGGTTGATTGAATCAACCGGGGTTTCCTTATACGAAGCCTAAGAGGAGGCTATTGGCCCAACAAGAGGGTGCTTTTGTGTCTCGTACGAAGCCCGAGATAGAGGCTAAAGGGTTTGACTCTACAGGAGAATCTTTTATACTCAACAAGAGTGTGATTTGTATCTCGTATGAAGCCCTAGATGAAGGCTAAAGGGGTGACTCAACAAGAGAGTATTTTATACTCAACAAGAGAGTGTTTTGTATCTCGTACAAAGCCTGAGATGGAGGCTAAAGGGGTGACTCAACAAGAGAGTCTTTTATACTCAACAAGAGAGTGTTTGTATCTCGTACAAAGCCCGAGATAGAGGCTAAAGGGATGACTCAACAAGAGAGTCTTTTATACTCAACAAGAGAGTGTTTTGTATCTCGTACAAAGCCCGAGATAGAGGCTAAAGGGGTGACTCAACAAGAGAGTCTTTTATACTCAACGAGAGAGTGTTTTGTATCTCGTACAAAGCTCGAGATGGAGGCTAAATGTTTGGACTCAATAAGAGAGTCTGAAAAGGTTAACTCTACTGGGGAGAATCATTGTACAAAGCCCAAGAGGAGGCTAGGATTACTGTTTCAGTTGAGTGACAGGTCCAGTATGCTGATTTAAAGAGAAGATCATTTCTTATATGAGTATTGTTTGCCTCAGGGATTTGATTCGAGGATCAGGGTTATTTCCTGTTCTTTAAGGAAATGGGAAATCTAAAGGGTATTGAGACTGTCCGAGTCTACGGGTTTCATCTCCTAGCTTTGAGAGGAACTTGAGAATGTCTTTGAGACTCAAGGGAATTAGACTGTCCAGGTCTAGAGTTTCATCTTTTGTACTATGTTTGAGGAACAGAAGTAGTAAGATCTAGACTTTCTGAAGGACTGTTCTATTAAGATGACTAATTTATGTTCCTATACCTCTAGGAGGTCGTCGGGACAATTTATACGAAACCCAAGAGGAGGCTGGAAACTTTTAAGAAGCCGAGGGACAATTTGTACGAAGCCCAAGAGGAGGCTATCATTCCTGGAGGAAGAAATCATTTATACGAAGCCTAAGAGGAGGCTGTGAAAACTTCTAAGAAGCCGATAGGTCCTTGTACAATGCCTAAGAGGAGGCGGGGATGATTTTAAGAAGCCTGTGGGTCCCCAAACCCCGAGAAATTCAAGATAGGCTATTCACAGAGAATAGATCAAGCCAGGAAAGTTCAAGAATTTGGAAGAAACTCAAGAGATGCCATTCACGGAGAAAAGATCATCTCTGGGGAGTAGAGTTTCTATGACGATTTCTAAAGGTGACAGTCTGTGAATGGGTTCACCGAGAATGCTGCCTTTCACGTCTCCATATTGTTTAAACCCAAGAGGAGGAAAGACTGTATCTGGTAATCTTATGGGGATCTAGTTTTGTCTATTTTAAGAGTAATCAACAGGGCTTAGTACTAGACGTAGTTGCCGGGGAAACTCTAAATATCTATACTATTATTACACAGTCAGTATGAGTTTATGAAAGAAGACTTACAGTGAAACAGCCCCACAATACAGTTATACGTATATGAAAGCGGTAAATGAAAGCATATAACCACTTACTCGGTTGTAGAACTTCCATGTTGTTTGGTTAGTTGTTCAACAAAGAAAGATTGAAAACAACAGTATATTCAAAATCAAAGGAGAAAGTGCTTTGAAATGAAAGATTGGGGCTTACAGCTCAAGGAAAGGCCCATGGTTTTTATCAGTTATCGCACAGTCGTTTTGTACAAAGGGACTTATAATAGTGACTGAGGCCCAAAAGGTTTTCTGTACAAAGGGGTGGGTCTTACACTCTCTCAAGAGGCCCAAAAGGTTTAAAGAAAAAGAATGGGGCTTATAACACGAGGGTAGGCCCAGATGATTTTTTCATTTTGAAATGGCGATCGCGCCGAGATTTTGAAAACGCAGTGGGTCTTATACAATGACTGAGGCCAAAAATGGTTTGGTTTTCAAAAGGGGTTGGGTCTTACACTCTAATAGAGGCCCAAAAGATTTTTGAATGGGTCTTATTGCTCGAGGAGAGACCCAAGGTTTGTTCTTCAACAGACGATGATCGCGTTGAACTTTTTGAAATACAACGGGACTTATACAATAAATGAGGCCCAAAATAGGTTTGTATTTACAAAGGATTGGGTCTTACACTCTATTAGAGGCCCAAAAGTGTTTGAAAAAGTTTGATGAGGGTTGAATTAATCAAAAACCCTAATTTGTTTTCAAAATGTATTTTAAATGAATAAAAAATTCATTTAAAATGATCAAAATTGTTT
Source organism: Lathyrus tuberosus (assembly GCA_022829125.1). Classification (NCBI taxonomy): domain Eukaryota; kingdom Viridiplantae; phylum Streptophyta; class Magnoliopsida; order Fabales; family Fabaceae; genus Lathyrus; species Lathyrus tuberosus. The sequence continues at coordinate 1,394,862 of JALAZF010000497.1, forward strand.
AACATGTGGAAAACAAATTGTGATATTGGATTAATGTTTCAAAAATCATGTTTTGACCTACAAAATGATTAGAAATCATAAAAATTTGTAAAATCAAGAAGGAAAAAATATTTTAAATGTCAAAAACAATTAAAATATTAATTCATGGCAAAAATATGAAATAAATAACATTTTTGGGATTTTTTGGTAAAATAAAATATTTTAACATTTTTGTGAATTATTAAAAAAAGAATCAACTCAAAACCATTAAAACTCAGAGAGAAATTCATTTTTGAATCAATTAAATAAAATCACAAAATTCAAATATTTGAATTTTCAAAAAAGGGCGCCAAGAACACCCAAGAACATGCGCGTGTTCTGAGTTTTGCCCAAATTTGCATTTTCTCTCCAATCTCACTGAATACTTGATTATATCATGCAATCCACATATCAATCTGCTCGTTTCAACCTCACGATTATGTCTATGGTCTTTAATTTCATTAATTTTTAACATGGAATAAGAAATCAAGACAAAACCTCAAGAACCCTAAAAATTGCATGAAGGCTAAGAATTTTAATACACGATTCAAACAAAGCAATTAATTGAGGGGAAACATTCTATGCATGATTATGAACATTTGGCAAAAGTATTGTGCTAGGAAATATGCATAGATTAAGAGATGACCAAGTTTAGGCTTACTTGAAGGTCGTGACAGCAAGAGCAATGTGATTTTTGAGTTGGAGGTGTTACAGATGAGTTGTGATGATTTGAACAGCTTCCCTACACCCTATGTAGTGTGTTTGAATGCTTGGACTTTATTGGAAATGGTTGGATCACTTCATGGCATCTCAGCTGCAACTTGGTTAAAACCTTGAGCAACTGGCTGGTGATTCTGAGAAATCAGTGTTCCAGATGTTGTTTAAGTGTTTGGATCACTTCTATATGATGTTTATGAGGTGTGTGTGTGATTGGTTTGATTGGAAAAGCTCTCAAACTCAAAACCCGATAGTGACTTGCCTTAGAAGGAAAAATTGGAGTGAAAGAAGAGATTTTGAGGAAAGCATATGTTTGATGGCTTTGGTGTACTCAAACTGATCACAATTGAGCTCTATTTATAGTAGAGCAAGTTTGTTTTGCAAGGAATAATGAATGGCAACTGCAGCAGAGGTTTGGCCAATGTTGGCAAATGAAAATCCAAGTCTCCTCTAGCCATTGACTAGAGGTTAGAGCACAGAGCTTTGGTTCCCTACTTGTTGGAAGAATCTTGACGGAATTCAGTTACAAATGTGTCAGTCCATGCCACCTCTAAGCATCTATTAATTGCTTCAATCCAAAATTGGAGTCTTGTCCCTCTTTTAGGTAATTCTAGGTTTGGCATGCTACTTCTTGTTCCATGGAATTTGGAGGCTTGGCTCAGTGATTGTCCCCTTTAGATTTGACCCTCAGATGTGTCCAAGATGATGACAAGGCTTGGAATTGGCTGATTTTGGCAAATCGACCAAAAATGCAAAATTCTGCCTTGCCTTGGCAGTTTTCAGCATGGCATTTTGCCACTACCATAACTCTTACCTCAAATTGAATTTGGTGATGTTCTTGGCCATTTTGGAAAGCCCTTATATGATACAACAGCTATTTGATCATATTTGGTTTTGTTACTTTTTGAATCCAAGTGAAAAATGCCCCTACATTTGGAAAAAAGTGAAGGCAGATTCTGACTTAGTGAAAATTTCACTAAGTGTTGGAAAAAAGTGACATTTTCACTTTTTGTGATTTTGATCAATCCATAACTCAAAATCCATGAAGAATTGGAATGAGGTCTAGTTGAAGTTTTGGTAGAGGGCCATGAGATCTACAAATCAAGCTTTGGATGGGGAAAAAAGGCTTTGTGGTTTAGGAGTTATGATCCTCCAAAGTTGGTACCCTTGCCACTTTGTTCATAACTTAGAAAATTTGCTAAGTTTTTATGGTTACCCCTTTTACAAGTTATCCCACTTTTCTTGATTTTTCTTGATGAATTATGATTCAAATCATATATTAACATCATTTTAGGGTTAAAAACCCTATTTTGTGAAAAATCTCAAAAAGTCAAAGTTCACTTTTGTGAACAGTTGACTTTTTATCCGATGAATTCCAAACTGTGCGATCCTTTAGGAAATCATGTCCTTGACCTAAATCAAACTTGATGGACATGTTTCATGGGTGTTATAGGGTATATTGAATCATGTCTTAGGGTTTGGGAGCATGTCCTGGTCAAAAGTCAAACTTACAGTTGACTTTTCTCGCGAAACCCTTATTGTGGTTTAAATGAAATTGAGGCTTTTGCTCAAGCTTCCTGGATCAATCCATTGTTGCAAATGGATCAATATAGTGTATTAGAGACCCTCAAATCCTCTCTTGAGGTCTTGGCTCATGATTTGTCCCAAAAGTCAACTTAGGGGTGAATTAGGTCAAGAAACCCTAATTCCTTATTTTTGATGTATGCATCCCTGAGGCAAAATTGACTTGATAACTGGGTCCATGAGGTTCCATGGAGTATTTAAGGATATGCTTTTAAGTATTGGCTCATGCCCAAAGGAAAATTTCCAACTGGAGCCCCTGGTCGACCAAAACCCTAATTTGGTGACACTGGCGATCTTGAGGCTTGATCCACCTAGAAGGGAGTATCCTTGTGCCTAATCCTTAAAGTGGGAGTCCTCTTGATCCGTTGTGGATATTTGAGAGGCTTGACAAGTTAAAGATCATGTCATTCCTTGATTGATCCTTTGTCTAAGAACTCAGAGAGGGCTTGAAACCCTAAATTTGATTGTAGTGGATGCTCACCCATCTTTGGGGAGACTAATGAGGTATGATGGTTCCTCCATATTTTGATGATGATTTTTACAATGATGGGGAACCCGGTCGTCTGAGCTGTAGAGGTGTACAAACTTCTCTGTTAGAGATGCCATTTGTTGACTCTATTTGGGGAAAGCGAGTTTCTTGAGAGACTGCTTCCGTTTGGGGTCTTACATCATACTTTTCTCGGGGTCTTCCCGAAGAAATTCCATATGATAGGATCCAATTTTGAGGTGCCGATGACCTTTTCATCAGTGGTTTTTTGGAGCAAAACTGTTGTATTGCCGAATCTTTGATTAAGAGGCTTTCTCTGGGGATTTTCCTTAATCCGAGAAAGCGAAAATATCATCTTCAATGGCGAAGAGTGACATTGGTTGAAGGTTCTCTGGTCTTTCAGAGGTTCAAGTTATCAAAGTGGTCAAGGGCCAATTCTGATCCATAAATAAACTGGAGGAGAGAAATTGTTCAGACGCAACCTTTCCTGACTAGGAAAGAACTGACAACTCGATTGTGGAGACTTTTATCACTATGGGACAAGGCCGACTAAAGTGATAGTGATGCAATATAAATGTGAATACAAATCAATAATGCATAATGTATGTATGTATATGCAGACAAAACCGACGCAACATACAGACTAAAAGATGAACATGACGGGATCCTCGGCCATCACGGGGCGTAGTCGTACCGTTGGTTCAAGATAGCAATTCCGCCTTGCTTAGGAGAAACGGTCCTTGATGGGAGCGACGCTGGTCAGACTTAGGAGATGGGAACTCGACTGAGGGTATCAGATGGGAAAACCGCATCCGATACAGTTGATCCTTTATTCAGGCGCACTGGCTTAAAAGGAGTACTTTGATTCTGCACTTTGAGGTTCGAACACCTTTGGAGAAGCGATCGATGTTCTTTCGATGTTCAACAGTCAAAAGAAATTCCCATCTTTATTTTAAAATCTGAAAAAGTTTTAACAAGTAAATTCATTTTTTGTTTTATTTCAAGAATCGTTAATCATATTGAAACGTCGTTCTGTAAAGCTAAGACAAATAAGAATTGCAAACAAAAGCACAAGGGCTTAAATTTTATTGATAGGATGGAAATCAGCCAAACGCGTGATTCCAAAGAGTATTTACAAAGTTAGAAAATGGTAATTTACAGGGAAAAGGGCTACATTGAAACATGAAAACCACTATCCTTCTACCAACTTTGAATTCGGGGCATCTTGAGCTTTTGTCGAAGATGACCGTGACTGGAGTTTTTCTGATGGACGACATAACTGCTACTGAGGGATTTGCCCCTTTGTTGAATGTAGTTACTTGCCATTATCCCTAATTTTTACCTGGATTGTACTTCGAGATTTCCAATCCATCGGGATGATTTTTTTTAATATGTCTCTAATTTTTGCCTGGACCGCCCTTTCGGGTTTTCAATCCACCGAGACGTTTTCTTTAGGCGAAGTATTTCTTGACTACATCAACATTCGTGGGGTAGGCAAATTCCTCTCCGTCCATGGTTGCAAGTCTCAAGGCGCCGCCTGAGAAAGCTTTCTTGACCGCATAGGGGCCGTCATAATTCGGAGTCCACTTGCCCCGAGAATCAGTGAGAAATGATTGTATCTTCTTGAACACGAGGTCTCCCTTCCTGAAGACGCGAGGTCGGACCTTTTTGTCAAACGCCATCTTCATTCTCTGTTGATACAACTGACTGTGGCCTAGTGTCGTTATTCTCTTTTCTTCGATCAGATTGAGTTCGTCGTGTCGACTTTGACACCATTCAGCTTCTGTTAGCTTAGCATCCATCAATACCTGGATTGATGGGATCTCTACCTCTATGGGGAGCACTGCTTCCATGCCATATACTAGAGAGAAAGGGGTTTCCCCTGTTGAAGTGCAGACGGATGTGCGATAACCGTGAAGAGCAAAGGGTAGCATCTCGTGCCAATCTTTGTAAGTTACAACCATCTTTTGAACAATCTTCTTGATGTTATTGTTATCCGCTTCTACCGCTCCGTTCATCTTAGGTCGGTAGGGATATGAGTTATGGTGTTCAATCTTTAACTCAGCACACAACTCTTTTATCATCTTATTGTTCAAGTTAGATCCATTATCAGTAATGATCTGACTCGGAACACCATAATGGCAGATGATATTGTTTTTGATAAATCGGACCACCACTTGTCGGGTTACATTAGCGTACGACGCTGCTTCGACCCACTTGGTGAAATAGTCAATGGCTACCAGGATGAACCGATGTCCATTTGAAGCCTTGGGCTCAATCATGCCAATCATGTTGATTCCCCATATGGAAAAAGGCCATGGGGAAGAGAGAACTTTGAGATGCGTTGGCGGTACATGATTTTGTCGGAGTATATCTGACACTTGTGACACCTCCTCATGTACTTGTAGCAGTCGGATTCCATGGTCAACCAATAGTACCCTGCTCTTAGAATTTTTCTCGCCATTGTGTGTCCGTTGGCATGAGTGCCAAAGGACCCTTCGTGAATATCTTTCATCAACATGTCTGCTTCTGGTCTGTCTACGCATCGGAGCAAGACCATGTCAAAATTTCTCTTATAGAGAGTATCACTGCTCAGGAAGAAACTGCCTGCCAGTCTTCTAAGGGTTTTCCTATCCTTCCTTAGTGCCCCAGGTGGGTACTCTTATTTCTGAAGGAAGCATTTGATATCGTGATACCAAGGTTTGTCGTCTATGACTGCTTCAATCGTGAAGATGTAAGCGGGCCGCTCAAGGCGCATTATGTCGATCTTAGGCAGGTCGTTCCATTGACCTACACTAATCATGGAAGAGAGAGTGGCTAATCGTCAGCCATGTGATTCTCCTCACGAGGGATGTGATGAAACTCATTTCTATTGAAGAAGGGTAGCAACCTTCTTGTGTAATCCTTGTAAGGGATCAATCCTGATTGGTATGTATTCCAATCTCCTTTGATCTGATTGACAACCAAAGTTAAGTCGGCATATACGTCCAAGTTCTTGATCCTTAAGTCGATCGCTTCTTCGAGACCCATAATACAAGCTTCGTATTCGGCCTCGTTGTTTGTGCACTTGAAAGTAAGTCGGGCAGTGAAAGGAATGTGGGTACCCTGAGGTGTTATGATAATTGCCCCAATTCCGTTTCCGTAATGATTGACGGCTCTGTCAAAAATAAGTCCCCATTGGGAATCTGGTTCTGGCCCTTCCCTGGGTAGCGGTTCATCGCAGCCTTTCATTTTTAGATACATGACATCTTCGTCTGGGAAGTCAAACCCAATTGATTCCTGATCGTCAATCGGTTGATGAGCCAAATGATCAGCTAAAATACTCCCTTTAACGGCTTTTTGAGCATGGTACTCTATGTCATATTCTGATAGCAACATCTGCCAATGGGCAATCCTTCCCGTAAGAGCAGGATTTTCGAAGACATACTTGATTGGATCTTTTTCGGAGATTAACCAAGTAGTGTGACGAATCATGTACTGGCGCAGACGTTTGGCTGCCCAAGCCAAAACGCAGCAAGTTTTCTCGAGTATCATGTACCGAGTTTTACAGTCGATGAATTTCTTGCTCAAATAGTAGATGGCTGACTCCTTCCTTTTGGTTTCGTCTTGTTGGCCAAGTACACATCCCATTGATTCTTCCAAGACTGTTAAGTAAATGATTAGTGGTCTTCCCTCAACTCGAGGGGATAGAATCGGTGGGTTCAACAGGTATTCCTTAATACTGTCGAAGGCGGTTTGGCAGTCTTCTATCCAAACACAGTCCTGGTTCTTTTTAAGTAATTTGAAAATTGGCGCACATGTCGCGATCATGAGGAATATGAATCTGGAGATGTAGTTCAAACATCCCAAGAATCCCCTGACTTGTTTTTCAGTTTTTGGAGAAGGCATTTCTTGAATGGCCTTGACCTTGTCAGGATCAACCTCAATTCCTTTCTGGCTGACGATGAACCCTAAGAGTTTCCCTGAATGGACACCAAAGGTGCACTTGTTAGGATTCAAGTGGAGTTTGTACTTTCTCAATCGCTCGAATAGTTTTGAAAGATGGGTCACATGCTCCTCTTCTGTCTTAGATTTTGCAATTATATCATTGACATATACCTCGATTTCTTTGTGTATCATGTCATGAAATAGAGTAGTCATGGCCCTTTGATAGGTTGCCCCGGCATTCTTCAAACCGAACGGCATTACCTTGTAACAAAAGGTACCCCATGGGGTGATGAATGAAGTTTTCTCCATGTCTTTCGCCGCCTTTTTGATTTGATTATAGCCCGAGAATCCATCCATGAATGAGAAAATTTTGAACTTTGTTGTACTGTCAACCAGCATGTCAATGTGCGGTAAAGGAAAGTCGTCCTTTGGACTAGCCTTGTTTAAATCTCTGTAATCAACACACATTCTGACTTTTCCATCCTTTTTCGGAACGAGTACGATGTTGGCTAACCATTGAGGATATTCTGATATGGCGAGGAAACCTGCGTAAATCTGTTTCCGTACCTCCTCTTTGATTTTGATAGCCATGTCCGGGTGAGTCCGTCTTAACCTTTGTTTTACTGGCGGACATTCCGATCCCAACGGTAAGTGATGTTCCACGATGCTGGTATCCAACCCTGGCATATCCTGATAGGACTACGCGAACACATCAGGAAATTTTCTGAGAAGCTTTGTCAAACTCTCTTTGACAGTTGGACTGAGCAGTGCCCCAACCTTGATTTCTTTTCTCTCTTCTTCTGAACCCAAGTTGATCGTTTCCAACGACTCTTTATGAGGTTCAATGGACCTTTCCTCTTGTCTGAGTAGTCGGGAGATCTCTTCTGGAATTTCGTCGTCATTTTCTTCTTCAGCCCCAAATACCGGGAACTCAAAGTTGGGAGAAGGCATCAGATCGTATGTTTCAACTGGGTTTAAAACAAGCAATCTGCAAGACGTGATGATTTGTGTTTAGAAGAGATAGAGAGAATGCAAGTGTGTGCAATGTTTTTCTTTTACTGCTTGTTTTTATTATTTGAGATGTGTTTTTAGGATTACCATTTTCTGAGAAAAGAAAAAAGAGAACACATCAATAACTGCGGAAATTACAGAATGACGTTATTTTATTAATGAACAAGTCGATTCTTGAAACTACAGCCCTATAAAACAAAACTCTGTCGCTTTGGGCAAGGCGAAGAGGAAAAATTTACAAAAAGCGAGCCCTATCAAAACATCCGTTTCACCTGGGCATGGTGAAAGGTTAAAGATGGCAATTACTTTGACTTATGAACAATCTTTGGAACATCGACAGCAACCCATTGGCGGCGAACTCCTCGGTGAATCACAAAGTCTGGTACTTTCCTTGATTTGTCTTCAGAAATGACGCTGATTTCTGGTGGAGCAGGATCATTGGAATCTGTCTGCCAGGCAAAATTGTCGTAGGAGGATTCCTCTGTTGCCTTTTACATAACATTGGTGCTCTCAAGTAGATCTCCCCATCCAGTTGGCTGGATGTCTTCGAGCCTGATATGAGAGCTTTCGGGAGCGGTGTACTTGACGAAGTAGTCAAACTTACCACTCGGTTGTCCCAAGGTGTCCCATACTTCTTTGGAACTGGAGGAGTCATCTCTCTCTCGATGACGTTGACCTTGGGAAAAGCATAGTTGATGAACTCTAATCCTGCGAACGTTGCAAATTCATCGTCGTGCTGGGTATTTTTAGGATAACCTGGGTGTTGATCCCATGACATGGTGGGGACACATGTATTCTGTTCAATGATGCTCAGCTGATTTTCATTGTTCGGCTGATTCTCTTGCCCCAAGTTTCCTGGATAAGGCTGCCACATTGGCAGGCCATCCATCGGGCCGTAGTAGTCGTGGTCAAAGCTGTCTTTCATCAGAGTGTCCTCCTCTAATGAGTTTGGTGGAGCACGGCATCCTTCCGGATCACAATCTCCATACATCATTTTGACATCTGACCTTGGTGTAAATCTCGGGCTCTGTGCAGGAAAGCAAAATGGAGTCTGCGTTTCATCCTGAGACATATAACCGTCCTCGTTAAAATAGGACTCCCATTCTTCCTCCATATCAAAGGAATCATCTTTATTGATGGTATGCACCTCTTGAGGCACTGGGTGAAGGAAACCTCCACTGTGGAAGAAGTCTCGAATGGGATGAACACTTTAATCGCTGGGAGTAGCTGTCTGGGTACAAGTTACAGAAAAACTAAGACCCTTCTTTGTTTTATTGTCAGTAGGAATGACTAGCTGTCCCCATCCTGTTGTATGGGTACTCTCGACCGCTTTGATAACATCTTTGTATGAGGAAATGGAAGTTCCCTCTTTGGATCTATTGTCCTTGCGCACCGACAGTTCTAGGAACTGAGTCCCAACAACCTCCTCGGTTTCTACACCAGTAGATGATGATAAGTTACTCACGAGCATGGCTTGCTCTCCACGGACTGTGACGAGTTGGCCGTTCTGGACAAACTTTAACTTTTGGTGGAGGGTCGAGGTGACCGCCCCAGCCTGATGTATCCAAGGTCTTCCTAATAAACAATTGTACGTTGCCCGGATATCCACGACCTGGAAAGTGACTTGGAAAGTGTGAGGACTGATGGTTATGGGAAGATCGACTTCGCCAATAACTGCCATTCTAGATCCGTCAAATGCTTTGATGACGACCTCGCTGGTTCTCATCGGAGGGCCTTTGAATGATAATTACATCAAAGTGGACTTCGGCATAACATTCAGGGCTGACCCTATGTCTACCAGTACGCTGGCTAAAGCATCGCCCTGGCTTCTAACTGTGATATTGAGCGCCATGTTATGACGGTGACCCTCTTCAGGTAATTCCTCATCGTTAAATCTCAAATTATTCTAGGAAGTGATGTTAGAGACAATGTTATCGAACTGTCTGATTGTTACATCCGGTTCCACAAAGGCTTGCTCCAAGACTTTCTGTAGAGCCTCCCTGTGTGCTTCTGAACTGAGTAAATGTGACAGCACGGAGATCTTTAAAGGAGTTTGTAATAGCTGATCAACAATGTTGTATTCACTCCTTTGGATGAGCTTCAGCATCTCATCATTGTTTTTCGAAAGGTCGGGATTACTGAATTGACCGACCGGTGGATTGGGAACTTCTGTCTGATGTTCCTTTTCTTTGCTGGACTCTCCAACTCCTCTGTTGAAGATTCTACCAATCCGTGTTACCCGACTGATGTCTGCAATATTTACGACGGAGGGTAATGGAATTTCCTTTCCATTTTCAATTATCGTCGTACCGTATTTGTAAGGGATCGCCCTAGTTGATTCATACGGTAGTGGTCCTAGTAGATAGATGACTATGGGAGCCTTCTGAATTTTCTGACTGTCGTAAGTAATTTCAATCCGTTCCTGGTTGGGAACTCTCGATTCGTCAAGTAGAGGAATGATGGCACAAACATCCCCGTTCCTTTCATGATCAGAGATTACGGCAACGTCCTCAATTTGATCAGCTAGGTAGTCCGGGGCCCAGTTAATTGGTCTGGAACCCGGATATGGGTGAATCTCTCTACGATCCACCTGACCCCGAAGAGCTGCTCGCACAAGGTAGCACCCTTGGTTATTTTCTGAACAGATTCTACAACGTTTGTAGTTGTGTGGTTGCACCTGGCCACGTCCGCTTTGAATGCAATGTAACCTCACTAGGTTAGCTTCCACAGATCGGACATCCTGATTTTGACGCCGAGTAGGGTTACTGTTATTGATACTAGTTTGCTGATTATCTTCATCCATATAGATTGGCATCCACCAGTGATTTAACATGTGTTGAAGTGCCTCCTGGACAAGGGTACAACCATGATTGTTTTCGCAACCTGCTTGACAACTCTGGTAATCAGGTGAAATCAGGAACCCGATTCGGACCTGCTCAGCATGTAACTCTACCAGGTTGGTATTCATTAAGCGAATATCAAAGTTTTGAACCATGTTGATCTGATAGTGGTTCCTATCATGATAGTCCTGGATCCACCCAAGATCTATCTAACGCTGGAGGGCCTCTTGTACAAAAGAGCATCCCTGTTTGTTTACCGAGCAAGTCAGACAAGAACCGTAATCGTGCCATGGCAGATTATGATACTGGCTTTGCCTTGAGTGCATTGCCACCAGGTTGACATTCATCGCACGAATTTCGTGGTTCTGAATGACGTTAGAATTCGTGTAAACCATGTTAACTCCACGAACTCGGTGCTCTTGGATCCATCCGAGATCCATTTGTTCTTGTAGAGCTGATTGCACCACAGAACATCCCTGATTGTTTTTAGAACAGCTATCACATCGGTGATAATTATGAGGTTGCACATGGCCATACCTTCTTTGTCTACAATGCATCTTGACCAGATTGGTCCTTAACAATAGTACATCATGAATTTGATAGACGTTGTTAGACTCTCCCTCTATCAGGTTGACTGCAGCTTTCTCATGTTGAGGCAGCGGGTTCGTGAGAACATTCGGATTCGTATCTTTGAAAGATAAGACCCCACTCCTAACAAGCTTTTGCACGTCAGATTTAAAGCTGAGACAGTTCTCTATGTAATGCCCTGATCCTCCTTGATGGTTAGGACAAGTCTGGTCCACCTTAAACCAAAAAGGCAGATTTTCCAATACTGCAAGAGGGGATTTAGTCTGGATGTGCCCCTTGGCTAGTAGTAACGGAAATAGTTCTGCGTACGATACAGGTATAGGATCAAATCCTGGCGGCCGCGGTGTACGGTTGTTATTGTATGGAGGAAGAGCTTGCTGAAGAGGCTGTTGTGTCCTTTGTTGAAATTATTGTTGATTAGGTTACCGTTGCGCAACCTGAGGTTGATACGTAGGCGCGGGATTGATAGTAGGAGTCACAGCTGCTACTGGTTGATAACGTCGCCTTTGCTTTCTGAGAGAGATATTCCCAATATCTTGCTCTTTTTTCTTAGGGAGAGCATTACCGTATCGTTTTGTACTACTTGATGATCCAGCATCTTTTACTAGACGTCCTTCTCGAACAGCTTCCTCGAGACGTACCCCCATACCGACCATTTCGGTGAAGTCACTGGGCGCACTAGCAACCATTCTGTCATAGTAAAAAGAGCTTAAGGTCTTTAAGAAGATTTTTGTCATCTCTTTTTCCTCAAGAGGTGGACAAATTTGAGCGGCAATTTCACACCATCTATGAGCGTACTCCTTAAAGGTTTCCTTGTTCTTTTGTGACATTGATCTGAGTTGATCTCTGTCTAGTGCCATGTCCAAATTGTATTTGTATTGTTGGACGAAGGTAGTGCCAAGATCCCTGAATGTGCTGATCGTAGCGCGGTTTAAACCCATGTACCATTTTAATGCGACACCGGTTAAACTATCCTAAAAGTAATGAATCAGTAGGCCCTGATTCTCCGTCTGAGCTGACATTCGCCGAGCGTACATCACCAAGTGGCTCTAAGGGCAAGAGTTACCCTTGTATTTTTCAAAGTCGGGCACTTGGAACTTGTGCGAAACTTTCACATTGGGGACCAGACAAAGATCTGCAGCGTCCTTTCCAAATAAATCTTGACCGTCAATAGCTTACAGTTCCTTCTGCATTTCCAGGAACTGCTCCTGAAACTCGTCCATCCTGTCGAACATAATTTCCTTTCTACTAGAAGGTATCTATGGAATTTGTCCTTCCGGGACAGTGTGCACCACAGGGGGTGGTACCGTGACTACGGCAGTGAATCTTGGCGTTTCCCGAAGTTTGTAACCTTCAGGAGTCCTCAATATGCCTCTGGCATCCTCGCTTTCCCGAAGTTTGTAACCTTCAGGCCCAACGACTTCTACTGAAGTCTCCGGATCTCCAGTGATCGGCGGAACATATCCTTCCAGGATATAGTTAACAGGCATGCCCTAGGGACGATCTTTCGGCATTTTGTACCTAGGATCATACTTCTCCACTATGGGCATTGAGGTGATCTCTGAGATCACAGTTTTTTGTAGCTGAGCTTCTGCCATGGCTTGCATGTCGTTACGAAGCTTTCTCATATCCTCTCTCAGAGCGTCGATCTCTTCTTTCAACTCTCTGTTCTCTTCCTCAAGATCATCCATCTTTTTTTGACGATTGGCCCGAGTATTGTACAAATGAGACAGTTTGACTCTAGAATCGAGACACAAACATGAGACTTGTAGGTAAGGAGAATACGTGATGTGAGAATGATGAATGCAATGATTATATTAATTATTTTTTGGTTTAATCAAAATAAACTTCGACAATTAGATTGCAAATATCAAACAGTGGGGAAACCTAGTTTTATTGAATTCAAAGGATTGCGGAAATAGAAATACAGTAGATTACAAGGTGCGGAAACAGAAACCTAAGCTAAGGGGTCCCGAGTCCTCCCTGAGGAGAACCCGGGTGCTGATTCTGGTACTTTCCTTTTCTTGGATCGGGGCTCTTAGGCCGTTTTCAGGTTGTCATTCCTTTGCCAGGTGAAAGGAGTGAGCAAATTCCTTTGGTCATCTTGATTTTCTACAGCATGTTGCTCTAAAATCTCAATCAGAGCATCTTTATCCTTCAGTAGTTGCTGTATTTCGATACACTCCACATTGAGGGTGCGGTACTTGTTCTTCCAAGACATTCTCTCCCGCTGAACTTTGTTGAGAGTAACCTGGAGTTTTTCTGTTTCTGTCATGAAGTACATGACAGACTCCCTTGGCGGAAGAACTCCGTGACGGGGATAAGGCATTTCTAGCTTGAGAGCTCTAGTTTGTACCCAGTGGAGGTAAGGCTCCACCGAGACACAGTCCGGTTTTCCTAGAGACTCTCATCCTTTCTTATGAACATGTTTCCAAGTGTGCACTATTTCCATCTTTAGTGCTCTGTCATTTTCCCCTTCTTTGAAGAAAAGACCTTCCAGATGAGCATTCCGCGGGACATGCCTCATCGGGTATGGGTTTAAAGTCCGGTTTGCATGAACCTATTTTTGTTAAAAGTTCCAAGTCAAAATACTTTTCAACTGAGTCAAGAAACTATATTTCTTAAAAATAGGTTTATTACTTTAACGCAATGCGCGCCTTTTTATAAGTGACAATAAGAGGGTTCGATTAAGGGATAAACTCAGTTCTGAGTACGCGAAAGCGACAATTCCCGTTAAATTAGTTCTTTTCATAAGTAGAAAACATTACCCCATAAGTAGCTCTATTTACAAGCATTTGGAATATTATCTGACTGTGGGAATTACATTCAAGCCTGTTGTTTATTGAATTTTATATCTTCGTACTTTACTCTGCTTTTACTGTGCACTCATGAACTCCCGATTGATTTGCCTTAGATAAACATCGTAACAATAGAAACCGATAGATTGGCATTTGGTCTCTATGGGATCTATAATCTTTTATAATACTCTGACGCGATTCGTATACTTGCAAAAACACCGGATCATCATACAAAGATAAACTCTCCCACACCAATACACTTTGACAGTCTAATCTCCTCTTGAGTCTCAAAGACATTCTCAAGTTCCCTAGAGATACCCCGGTCATTTTATATAAATCTCCAGCAGATTTAAAACCCATGGGTTCTAAAGCCCAGTCAGCCTCCTCTTGGGCTTTGTACAATGATTCTCCCCAGTGGAGCTAACCTTTTCAGACTTGTTGAGTCAATCGGCTTTTCGGACTCTCTTGTTGAGTCAATCACCTTTCAATACTCTCTTGTTGAGTCAACCCTTTTTAGCCTCAAAACTTAGGTCCAGTACCTTACCAAAATATCGGAAAACCCAAACATCAACAAAAATTCACACTCTCTCTCATATTTCCCAAGAAACTTTCCCAACCCATCAACGGATAAACACCATCAAGTACAAAGCAGAACCTAAAACTAACAGCCTGTGGATAACCACATATAGGATGGGTAATTTACAACTCCCCATTGCATAACCTGACTCCGGACTCCCCGAATCTCTTTAAGCGTTTGTTCAATTAAACATTCGCGTGCAAGGTTAGTTTTAGATAGCTTCCATTTCCCTTCCATCTTCACGGGATAAATAAGAAATCAGAAAGTAGCACCCCCGCCTCTTCATTGAGGAGAAAACCAAATTTTGCGATAAGGTGGTCGCGTCACCGACAAAAATTGCACGCTACAGTAAAATGGCGACTTTGTTGGGGATTGATTTTAGGATCTGTTTTACCTTAGTCATCATCGTCACCATTTTCCAACAGTAAAATGGCGACTCTGCTGGGGAGTCATTTTGTGTGTTTAGGACTTGGATTATAGCTTTTAAGAGGACTAGGATGTTAGTTTTAGGAATGAATATATATATATATATATATATATATATATATATATATATATATCTTTTCCTACTTGATATCCGTGTTTATTTTTCTGCTAATGGGAATACGAGTGATGTCGCATGCGGAAAGTTTGAGTGATACCTAAGATAAGTGATGGCAGAGACTGGCGGTCTTACAGGGAGTGAATCCCGAATAAGCTGTCCTGGTAGACCATCAAATTAGTTGAGACACCCTTTGCGGATTCAATGTCTAACGACTTCGGTTGTGAAAGTTGATTGTTCGATTGTGGTATCCAAGAAACTGAGGATTTAGCAGACAGTAACCATGTGGCTCTTTAGTAGTGCGGTAGCTATCGGAAATAGCTATCACGCGATACTACACTTAATTGAGATTACCCTAAGATACTACAGCTCGCTCGGGTGAACCAACCTGTTGTTGTTATCCCAAGGGTGGTCAATGATTTTAAGTACAGGTACAAAAGTTCACCATAGTACAACCTTTGGGGATGGGTAGAGCCATGACTCCATGCTCATGACGCCGAACCTTTGAACCCATGTCTTTTCTATGTTTTTGTGTGCTGCGTTCATAGATTCATTTAAAAAGCTTTTAAACAAAGAAATTTTTTTTTTCTAGTCTCTCTTTTTTTTTCAAATTAAACTAAAACAATGATTGCAAATATCAGAGAGAAAGATTGCGTTATGGATTTCGGTAGAAGGAAGACGCACAAGTACACCTTCAAGGTTCCAAAATTAGAGGATTTGAGAGGGTTGGCAAGGATGATCACCAACCCTGATGCTTTCAGAGCTAAATATGGAGGACTGCTGTCTCTGTTAAGGATCCATGTAGTTGAAGGAATCCTGTCTACGCTAATTCAGTTTTATGATCCGGTTTATCACTATTTCACGTTCCCAGATTATCAACTAGCACCAACACTGGAGGAGTATTCTCACCTGACTGATTTACCCATCACTGACCAATCTCCCTTTTCTGGACTGGAAGAAATTCCAAAGGATCAAACCATTGCAAGAGCAATCTATTTGGACGAGTCAGAAGTCAGGACTCACATGACCGTTAAGGATGGTATCCAAGGTTTACCAGCCAAGTTTTTGGTAGAGAAAGCCCTGTACTTTGCTAGTATAGGAAACGTTACTGCTTTCGAAGATATCTTTGTTCTACTCACATACGGGTTGTTCCTTTTTCTCAACATCGATAACTTCGTCGATACCAATGCCATTAAGATATTTCTGATTGGAAACCCTGTACCGACCTTGCTCGCAGATGTTTATCATTCTGTATACTTAAGGAATTTTTACAGCGGAGGAATGATCACATGCTGTGTACCCCTACTATATAAATGGTTCACTTCCCATTTACCTAAGTCTGCTGCATTTTGGGATCATAAGAGTACTCTACGTTGGTCACAGAGAATCATGTCTCTTACCAACTCTGATATAGATTGGTATAATCGGATCTATGACGGGATAAGAATCATTTACCATTGTGGAAACTTCCCTAATGTACCCCTCATAGGAACTAAAGGAGGAATCAACTATCATCCAGTTTTAGTTCATCGTCAACTCGGATACACGATGAGACATATCCAGAATAATGTTCATCTGGAAGGTCTTTTCTTCAAGGAAGGAGAAAGTGACAGGGCACTAAAGACAAAAATAGTGCATGCCTGGAAACATGTTCACAGGAAAGGAAGAGAGTCTCTAGGAAAACTGGACTGTGTCTCTGTGGAACCTTATCTCCACTGGGTACAAACTAGAGCCCCCAAGCTGAGGATGCCTTACCCTCGTCAAGAAGTTCTTCCATTAAAGGAATCTGTCCTTTATTTTATGTCTGATACGGAAAAACTCCAGGTCACTCTCAACAAAGTTCAACGGGAAAAGAAATCTTGGAAGAACAAGTACCGCATTCTCAATGTGGAGTGTACCAAAATTCAGCAATTGTTAAAAGAAAATGACGCTCTGATTAGGATATTAGACCGACATGTTGTAGAAAGTTAAGAAGACCGAAGAAATTTACTTGCTCCTTTCACTTGGCAAAGGACGAACGACCCGACAACGGCTCAAGAGCCCCGGTCAAAGAAAAGGAAAATACCAGAACCAGCACCTGAGCTCTCCTTAGAGAGAACTCAGGATCCATAAGCTTAGACTTTTCCTTTTACAGCACTTTGTAAAATATTGTATTTCCCTTTCTGCAATCTTTCAAATTCAATAAAACGGGGTATCCCCATTGTATGATATTTGCAATCCATTTGTTGAAGTTTATTTTTTATTAAAGTCAAAAAATAACAAAAATATAAATATATCATTGCATTCATCATTCTCACATAACGCATTCTTCTTACCTTCGAATCTCCCGTCTGTATCTCGATTCTAGAGTCAAGTTGTCTCATTTGTACAATACTCGGGCCAACCACTACGCCAAAAATAGCCTTAGGAAGCACTAAAAAGACAACACTTTTATCACAAAACGCAGCTATAAGAAATAAAAAAAATTATCTAAAAAAAGCGCTGGAAAAGTATACCTTTAGACAGCGCTTTCTAAAAGCGCTGCTAAAGGCCGTAAATAGTCCCGACCTTAGAAAGCGCTTTTTAAAAAGCACTGCTAAAGGTATAACGTTAGAAAGCGCTTTTAAAAAGCGCTGCTATATTGTAACCTTAGAAAGTGCTTTTAAAAAGCGCTGCTATAGGGCGATTAAAAGATAACATTAGAAAGCGCTTTTTAAAAGCGCTTTGTAAAGGTATATTAAAAGATAGCGCTTTATTAGGAAAAGCGCTGCCTTAGGTCAATTATTATTAAAAATAAAATAACACTAAATATTCAGAGCCCTATTCATTGTTTCTTTCTTTCTTACTAAAGACCACCAGCCTTTCTCTCGCGCAAGTTCTCCGACCACCAGTCTTCTGTTCGTCCTCCTTTCTCCCATTTTATCTGTTATTCATTTTTCGTTACTGCATTTTTCGTTACTGAATTTTTCTTTCGAAGAAGAAGTAGAAGCGGAAGAGGCATTCTGTATTCTTCTCCGACCGTTATCGTGCAGGTACGCATTCTTCTCCGACCATTTTAGGTTTTTCTTGAATGTTAGAGTTCTTGAATGTTGAATGTTGAATGTTGAATGTTGAATGGCATTGTGAAGCTATCATGTTAGAGTTTAATTTTTGCTCTGTTACAGTTTAACGATAGAGTTTAAGTTCCTGAATGTTGAATGTTGAATGTTGTAATGTGTTTTACCTTTTGAATGAGTTTAAGTTCTTGAATGTTGAATGTTGTACCGTTAGAGTTTAATGTTGAATGTTGTAATGTTAGGTTTTCTTCTGATCATGTGCTCTATTAGATATTGAATGATGAATGAGACAATAATGCCTCCAAAATTCTTAGAACATAAACTTTAGAACTATTATTACACTCTTCAATTAAACTATAGTCAATTTCTGTGTACACCAAAACTAAACATCCATACCTGAAATTCAATATATTGGCACTAAACTACTACTGTCAACAAAATAGAACAGAAACTTTACAACTAAAAGAATGAAATGAATTAAGTTTAAATTTTTCAATCAATTTTAATCTCACACATAGATTGATTAGTATTGAACTCTACACTCAACCAGTTTTTACAAATGTGAAATACTAATAAAAATAAATTGAATAGTTCTAAGCTCTTTGTTAAGTACTAGATAAAGAAATTTCAATTACTTCCGAAACTATTTAAAAGTATATTGGAATGCTGCTAAGAAATAATACCAAAAACATTCCAAGTTTGAGACTTACCATCAACTCATATAACGCCACAACTGTTTACCATTTTTAGAATTCTTTTGAGTCAGATTTCAATGTATAAAAGTGAATAAGAATTTTGTATATTTTGTAATGTTTATATTTTGGATATAAGTATGAATTAGAATTTTATCCTATTACTATAAGTTTTAATTTCCGGCTTCAAAAAGTGATGGTGGATGACTCTTACAAACTCAAGCCATAGAGTAGTTTAGTTTATCCATTAATTTGGTATTTCAACCGTGAAAAGTGATTTATGATGAATTCTTCTTTCAACACTTAGGCTTTTGTCCTATTGAAAAGTGATAAGTTTGATTGATATTAATAGTATGATTGTTTTACAGGTGCAGAGTGAAAGTCTGATCGTTGGAGGAATCTTACATTGTGTGGGTCCAAAACTTGATTACTTCTTTACAGGTAATTAGTTGTTCTTTTGCTATAGTTGCGTGAATAATTAACGTTTTTGTTTAGCTTAATTAGTAAAACCATTTGAATGAACTTCTTTGAATGAACTGCTATGATGGATGAGCATTGCTTGCAATGATTGAGAACTAACTTATTGAATTTGCTATATATAGGGGTTACTTGTGATCAAAGTGTGAAAGTAGGATCTTTTCCCTACAGGTAAATATTTTTTATTTTGTTTTTGTTTAGCTTAATTAGTATAACTATGGATAAGAAATGGATGTCTTCAAGTCGATTGTCGAAAGAGTACGAGAATGGGGTATCGAAATTCGTTAAGTTTGCTGTTGCGCACACCGAAGACCCAAGTCGAATGATATGTCCTGGCTTGGGTTGCTGTTTTGGGAGTCAGGTTGACACGGTTCAGTTGGCATCGTATTTAATGAGGCGTGGAATTGATAGAAGTTATACATGTTGGAATTTGCATGGTGAGAAAATTAACAGGAATGTTGAACCGGGGGATAATATGACCTATGCTTGAAACGACGATGGCACAGATACATACGATTATGATCGAGTCGAAGAGATTGCAGAAGCTCTTGAAGAAGATCTTAAGGATTGTCCCAAAATGTTTGAGAGGTTGGTAAGCGATGCAGAGAAATCGTTGTATAATGGTTGCACTAAATTCAGAAGATTGTCTGCGGTATTAAAGTTGTACAACTTAAAGGTGGGCAATGGATGGTCGGATAAAAGTTTCACAGAGTTATTGGCCCTTATGCAAGATATGCTTCCAGAGGATAATGTTCTATCCAATCGAACATATGAGGCCGAAAAGATGTTGTGCTCTATTGGCATGAGCTATGATAAGATACATGCATGTCCAAACAATTGTGTTTTGTTTCGAAATGAGTATGCATCATTAAATGAGTGTCCTAAATGTGGTGTCTCTCGATATAAGAAAATGTTGTCTCCAGCAAAAGTCTTATGGTATTTTCCTATAATTCCGAGATTTAGACGCATGTTTCGTAGTGAGACCGATTGAAGACACTTGACTTGGCATGCAGATGAAAGAATTATTGATGGAAAGTTTCGACATCCGGCAGATTCACCACAGTGGATGAAAATTGATGATGATTATCCTGAATTAGGAAAAGAAGCAAGAAACCTTCGCTTGACATTATCTACTGATGGAATGAACCCACACGGTATTCAAAGTATCTCACATAGCACTTGGCCCGTGATCATTATGATTTATAACCTACCTCCATGGCTATGTATGAAGCGTAAGTACATGATGTTATCTATGTTAATTTCTGGTCCTAGACAACCAGGGAATGACATAGATGTATACTTGGCACCCTTAATTGAAGATTTAAAGTGTTTGTGGGAGAATGGTGTGGAGGTTTATGATGGGTATAGGAAAGAAAGTTTCAACTTGAGGGCGATGTTTTTTGGCACAATTAATGATTTTCCAGCATACGGAAATCTATCAGGGTACAACATAAAAGGTCAATCTGCGTGTCTTATTTGTGAAGATAAAACAGATTCGACGCGATTGGAGTTTGGTCAGAAGAATGTATTTCTCGGTCATCGTAGATTCTTAAATTCTAATCATCACTACCGTGGGTGGAGAAAAGCATTCAATGGAGAGCCAGAACAAGGTAGAGCTCCACCTATATTGACAGGTGATCAAATTTTTAAAAAGGTGAAAGATGTGAGTACTCAGTTTGGCAAGCCTTTTGCACATACAGTTGTCAAGAGAGGGTGGAAGAAGAGGTCAATTTTTTTTTGAACTGCCATATTGGAAGTCGTTGTATGTAAGACATTTTCTCGATGTTATGCATATTGAAAAAAACGTATTTGACAGTGTTATTGGTACGTTACTCAATATACAAGGAAATTCTAAGGATGGCCTTAAAGCAAGAAAGGACTTGATAGCGATGGGTATAAGAACTGAATTAGGACCCTTGAAGAAAGGAAAACGAACATATCTACCACCTCCTGCGTATACTCTATCTAGAAAGGAGAAAAAAGTATTGTGTAAGTTTCTAAGTGAAGTTAAAGTTCTAGAAGGATACTCTTCAGATATTAGAAGACATATGTCTATGAAAGACCTCAAGTTAAAGAGTTTAAAGACGCATGACTGCCATGTTATAATGGAACATTTTCTACCAATAGGTATACGTTCTATTCTTCCAGAAAAAGTAAGAAGCGCAATAACTAAATTGTGTTTTTTCTTCAAGTCAAATTGCAGTAAGGTGATCGATCCTGCGATCTTACCAACATTGCAAAAAGAAATATTTATTACTTTGTGTGATCTTGAAATGTATTTTCCTCCCTCGTTTTTTGACATAATGGTTCATCTAGTTGTTCATCTGGTGAAAGAGACACAATTGTGTGGACCGGCTTATATGAGATGGATGTACCCTACTGAACGTTATATGAAAATATTAAAAGGATATGTGAAATACCGAAGTCGACCAGAGGGTTGTATTGCCGAACGATACATTGTTGAAGAAGCGATTGAGTTTTGTACTGAATATCTGTCCAATGTATAATTAATTGGACTCCCCAAATCTTATATTGTCGAAAAAAAGAAGGAAAATAGTTAATTGGAAATGAAGTTGTGACAGTATCAAGGGTCGAACGGGATCAAGTGCATTTGTATGCTCTGCATAATGAGAATGAGGTTGAGCCGTATGTTGAAATGCACAAGGATGTTCTCTGAGGTTTAAATCCGAATAGAAATGAGAATTGGATAGTACGAGAGCACAATCGAAGTTTCATACATTGGTTTAAGGATCATATTTATTCAGAGTATTATTCAGATCCCGCTTCAATAACAGAAAGGTTGAGATGTTTAGCATATGGTCCAAGTTTGGTTGTGTTTTCTTATAGCGCATACGCAATTAATGGATACACATTTTATACCAAAGAACAAGATGATAAAAGTACTATGCAAAATAGTGGTGTCACCGTGGTAGCTGAAGCAATGCACATTTCAAGTGTGAAGGACTTAAACCCCAAATTTTCAAATTTGTCATATTTTGAGGTTATCGAGCGCATTTGGGTGTTTGATTATGAGAAGTTTCAGATTCCTATATTTCGTTGCAAGTGGGTTGAAAATAACAATGGCATACGGATGGATAAGTCAGGATTTTTGCAAGTAGATCTTAATAGGGTGGGGTACAAAGACGAGCCTTTTATTCAAGCCTCTTAAGCTAAACAAATGTTCTATGTCACTGATCCGACAAGTACAAAATGGTCTATAGTGCTTTTATCTAACAAAGTAATTGATGAAAACATTGGAGATCAAGGTGATATTGATGTTGATATTGAATCATTTACTAGAAATGATCAAGATGAAAATATTATAGTGAATGAATCATATACTAGAAATGATCATAATGAGGGTATTTGGATCAATCCAACCGTCCGTGTTGTTAAGAGCCGGGTAGAACATATTCCAACCAAGAAAAGAAAGAGACGTTAGTAAAAAAGGTACTAGTTATAAAATTATAGCTTATAACATTCAATAATATTAAATAGTTGTCATGTTATATATATTCAATGGATTATGGATTATGGATTTTTATATTTGTCATTTAATTTTTGTTTTTTTCTTTCTTACAGGTCAGATGGCTAATAACCAGGAAGAGTCACACGAGACATATGATACAAATGAAAGACCTGAGAATGTAGAAAGTGAAATTAAAAGAGGAATAACAATTATGAAGTCAATCATCCGTGCAAGAGATAAAGGGATCAAATTTGATGTACATTGGAGTGATGAAAACCAACTGATTGAGCCAAACGGTTCAATGTTGACTAGTTACATAGGTTCCCTTGTCCGTCAGCACATTCCTATCACCAGTGATAATTGGAGGAATCCATTGTTGAAAGCCGGTAAAGATAATATGGACTGAGATACATGTACTTATCAAATATGATTGATGTTATTAGATTTTTGTTGACGATTAAGTCTTTAATTTACTTATACTAACACATTCTATGTGTATGTTTTTTCGTAGAGGTCTTTTAATATTGATGAAAGCCAGAAAAAGAATTGTCTTCAATTGGCCTGAAAAAGACACAGATGCTTTCGAGCTATGTTATGAAACAAATATCTTAGGGTTGCGGAAAAATTTTTTGTTGAAGCAGAACTTCCACAGTTGTATGCGGACGAGATTGCACCCGAAGAATGGAGCACTTTTGTAGCCAACGAAAAACTGAAAAATTCAATGTATTGTTAATTTATCATGTCTATTAATTGTATTATATACTTGTTGCATTAGTTTGTTCTGATATGACTCAAACTTGTTTATCCAAGAATTGAGTGCCATTAATCGCTAAAGAGCATCAAAACCCGCGTATCCGTACAGAAAAGGTCGAACGGGATATGCACGCTTACAACAAAAATTGGTAAGTATTTATAAATGCTATGATTTTATTAATTGTCTTATTGTGTTATAATTGATGATCTTATTATTTATCTCAATGCGTAGTTAGAAGAGACGAAATGTGAAGAAACATCACTTCCGGACCATGTTTTGTGGAAGGAAGCTCGTGTGGGCAAGGATAGAGTTGTTAGGGAAGATGTTCAGCATGTTTATGACGAATGTGTAAGTATAACATTATGTCTTTAAGTTAATCAAAATTTTATTAAAATATAATTAATTTTTAATCCCCACTAATAATTTTTGATATGTCAATGAATTTCATGAGACTCTATCTCAATCCTTAACTTAGTCGAGTACTAAATGTTCCTGAGTATTACGGTCGGGTGAGGGGTAAAGGATTTGGTGTGACTCCATCTTACTTGTATAAGCAACCAAATAGAAAAAATCCTAGCAATCAAGAAGTGATGCAATCGTTGGAGGAGTTAAAAGCGCAGGTCCGTGAACTGCAAAAGGATAAAGAGAGATATAAGGCGGAAAAGCGCGGTTCAGGGTTGAAAGATACTAGTGACAAAGCTAGTATCAATTGTCAAAAGAAATTTCCCGAGGTAGTAAGCACGTTTATTTTAATTGACATATATTTATTTTAATTAAATTCACACGTTTATTTTAATTGACATATATTTATTTTAATTAAATTAACACGTTTATTTTAATTGACATATATACACATTAACAGTTACATATTTATTATTGCTTTAGGGCATTTCATCTTGTCAGCTATTTTTATCGCTACCGACTTATCGCATAGTTGGCAAGGGAAAAGTGCATAACACTTTGGGAGATTTACTTCACCATAAACCGCTCCCTGATAGACATCTGAAAGTATCAGTGGATATTACATTAGAGCTTAATGCATTCCTACCGATACCCGACGTTGTTTCAGAGACAACATTGTTGCGAGATGCAATAGGATCGTTTGTTGCATGGCCAGCATACCTCATTTTCATAGATGAGGAGGTATGTTGAAAACCATTATGAATGTTTTAGTAATCAAAAGTCAATTCTGAACCATTATGAAAAGCATTCTAAATGTTTTTACATTGTAATGTTTGACTCCAACAAAACCCGCATCTAAGGATAAAGGGATTTTGCCGTACATCGAGTCTGTTGCATCACAAAAAGAGGTACATTGAAAGTGTTATTCTATGATCCGAATTCAAAAGCTTCATGATTTTCTACTTTACCTAACTTATATGATTTTTAGGTTCCTGCTCAAGTTTCACAACAAGCCAGCAAGAAAAGAGCTCCTACAAAGACCGGGCCGGCAAAAAGAGCTCTTGAACCTTGCTTTCGGATGTGTCTTGAAACACTTGTGGCAACATCAGATTTGATGGATGGTGCTATTCGTCAAATAGACATGGACGAAGGTGTTTTTGGTTTTCCTCATTCCGAAATAATTGCAAAAGAGGACATGGAACAGATTTTTAAGCATCTTGAATTAGGCATCGGTGTTATGCATTCATACATCTGGTACTCCGATCAATCTATTATTTAATTAGTTGAACAATTTATTTACACATTTCAATGAAAATAGTCTAATGTTTATTATGTTTTTATTTAAGGTGCTTGTATGACAAATTGATGCGCGGGAATCAATTGTCAAACATATTCTGTTTCTTGTCTTGCGCCCGTGTCAATACACCGACAATTGATACTGATCCAAATTCAGTAAGAGAGCACTTACTCGAGATATTTATGGCAAGCAAAATAGAAAGTTTGTTTCTTTTACCGTATAATACTGGAAACGGGTAAGATTTTCATTCTAATTTCATTCTAATCTTTGTATCTTTTGCATAGAAATTATCCATTTAAACTTTTACTACATTTTACAGTGGTCACTGGTTGTTGGTTGCTATTAATTCTACAAGAGAAGTGGTGTATTATCAGAATATGAAGGATTTGGTTGATACGTAAGTGAGATTGTTCTAAATATTCGTGTGTATTTGTATATTTAATTATTTCTGTGAGATTGTTCTAAATTTACGTTTTTCATTTATAGAACAATACTAGTATACCGAGCACAAAGAGAAGCTCGAGTATCACGGTCTAAAGCTTCCAACGTTACATTCGTTTTGAGGTTTATGAGGGAAATCATTCATTTGGATCGATCAGAGATTCCCATCACGGTATGGATTTATAACTTAGGATTTATTTTAATACTTATCGGATATTTCGTATAATTTATTATTTTAAACTAAATTATGCATATTGTGTTTTGTTATGTAGTACTTTGATGAATAAGCGTGTGATCATTACACGAAAGATAAATTGGAACAAATCAAGGAGGAATTATGTGAATACCTTATTGGGAAAAGAATCATATAAGGTATAGAAGTTGGTGTGTAGTTATATGGAGTGAAATTGTATAGTTTTGGATTGTTGTAAATTAGGAGATCTTTATGGAGTGTAATTGTATAGTTTATTTTGTAGTTATGTGAATGGTTTATGTAAATGTTTTATGGATTAGAATGGTTTAATGGTTTATGTAAATGGTTTATGGAAATGGCCTAAAATGTGAAGGATTGGAAATGGCCTAAAATTGTTTATGTAAATGGTCTATGTGAATGGTTTATGTAAATGGCCTAAAATGTGAAGGATTGGAAATGACCTAAAATGTGAAGGAAAATATATACAGGTTTCTGCATAAAAAACTGGGAAATTTTGACTTTTAAAAAAATTCCTTTAAAAATAACGTGAAGAAAAGACAGCGCTTTTACGAAAAAGCGCTGCCTATAGTGAAAATACAAAAAAAATTAGACAACGCTTTCAAAAGCGCTGCCTAAAGGGGGGAAATAGAAAGCGCTTTTCCTGAGAAAGCGCTGCCTAAAGGTGAAAATAAAAAATAAATAAGACAGCGCTTTAAAAAGCATTGTCTAAAGGGGAACAATAGAAAGCGCTTTTTCCTGAAAAAGCGCTGCCTAAAGGTGCCAATAAAAGGCTTAAAAAGCCAGAAAAAGCGCTGCTAAAGGGCCACTTTAGAAAGCGCTTTTTCAATTAAAAGCGCTGCTAAAGGCCTACTTTAGAAAGCTCTTTTAAAGGTAAAGCGCTTCCTAAAGTAGGCCTTTACAAGCGCTTTCTCATAAAAAAAAGCGCTGTCTTTACCTACGGCAGCGCCACCTTAGGCAGCGCTTTTAAGCGTTGTTAGAGGCCAAAAAAAGCGTTGTCTTTTCCTTTCTTTGACGTAGTGAATCAAAAAAAGAAAATGGATGATCTCGAGGAAGAGAATAGAGAGCTAAGAGAAGAAATAAATGCTCTGAAAGAAGATCTAAGGAAACTTCACAGTGGCATGCAATCTCTGGCAGCAGCTCAGAAACAACAACAAAAGACTGTGATCTCAGAGATCACATCTACGCCCATAGTGGAGATGTATGATCCTCGGTACAACATGCCTAAAGATCGTCCCTGGGGCATGCATATCAACTTTATCCCTAAGGATATATCCTGCCAGTCACGGAAGACCCGTAAACTGCAGCAGGAACCGCTGGGCCTGAAGGTTACAAACATCGGGAAAGCGAGGATGCAAGAGTCATGACAGCAACTCCTGAAGGTTACAAACTTCGAGATATGGAAGCACCAAAAGTCATCGCCGTAATGACTATACCACAACCCGTGCTACACACTGTCCTGGTAGGACAAATTCCACAAGTAATCTCTGGTGGAAACGAAAGTATGTACGACATAATGAATGACTTCCAAGAACAATTCCTGGAGATGCAGAAGGAATTGCATGCCATTCGCGGTCAGGATTTATTAGGAAAGGGCGTCGCAGATCTTTGTTTGGTCCCTAATGTGAAAATCCCGCACAAATTCAAGGTGCCCGACTTTGAAAAATATAAGGGTAACTCTTTCCCTCAAAGTCATTTGGTGATGTACGCTCAAAAGATGTCAACTCAGACAGAGAATCAACAGCTACTGATCCATTATTTCCAAGACAGTTTTACCGGTGCCGCACTCAAATGGTACATGGCTTTAAACCACGCCAAGATCGTCACGTTCAGAGATCTTGGCGCTGCCTTCGTTCAACAGTATAAGTATAACCTGGACATGGCACCAGACAGAGATCAACTTAGAGCAATGTCGCAGAAGGACAAGGAAACCTTTAAGGAATATGCTCAGAGATGGCGTGAAATTGCCGCCCATATTTGACCCCCTCTTGAGGAAAAAGAGATGACAAAGATCTTCTTGAAAACCTTAAGCTCTTTTTACTACGACGGAATGGTCGCCAGTGCGCCCAACGACTTTACTAAAATGGTAAACATGGGGGTACGCCTTGAAGAGGCAGTCTGAGAAGGACGTTTTGTCAAAGATACAGGACCATCAAGCAGTACCAAAAGATACGATAGTGTTTTCCCTAAGAAAGAAGAGCAAGATATTGGTAATATCTCTCTCGGAAAGCAAAGGCGAAGGTGTCAACCAGTAACAGCAGTAACTCTTGCTATCAACCCTGCACCTGTTCCAACGTATCAACCTCAGGTTGCTCAGAGCCAACCAAATCAACAACAGTATCATCAAAGGACACAACAGCCTCTTCAGCAGACTTGTCCTCCATACAACAACAACAACCGTACAACGCGACCGCCAGGGTTTGACCCTATACCGATGTTATACGCATAACTATTTCCACTACTACTGGTCAAGGGGCACGTCCAAACCAGGTCTCCTCTTACAATACCGAAAAATCCGCCTTTTTGGTTCAAAGCGGATCAAACTTACCATTACCATCAAAGAGGACAAGGGCATAACATAGAAAATTGTCTCAGCTTCAAATCCGATGTGCAGAAGCTTATCAGGAACGGGGTCTTATCCTTCAAGGATACAAATCCAAATGTTCAAACGAAGCCGTTGCCTCAACACGAGAAGGCTGCAATAAATTTGATAGAGGAAGAGTCTAACTACATCTATCAAATTCATGATGTACTCCTGTTGGGAACCAATCTGGTCAAGATGCATTGCAGACAGAGCGGGTACTGTCATGTACCGTCTCATAATTATCACCAGTGCGATATCTGCTCCAAGAATAATCAAGGATGTTCCGTAGTGCAATCAACTCTACAAGAATAGATGGATCACGGATGGATCCAAGATCACCGAATCTGGGAGGTCAACATGACTTATACAAATTCCAATATTGTTCAGAACCACGACATCCGTGAAATGAATGTTAATTTGGTGCCAATGCACTCAAGGCAAAGCCAACATCATGATCTGCCACGACACGATTACAATTCATGTCCGATCTGCTCGATAAATAATCAGGGATGCTCTTTTGTACAAGAGGCCCTCCAGCATCAGATGGATCTCGGATGGATTCAGGATTATCGTGATAGAAGTCATTATCAAGTTAATATGATTCAAATCTTTGATATTCGCTTGATGAATACCAGTCTGGTAGAATTACACACTAAGCAAGTCCGGCTCGGTTCTCTGGCTTCACATGATTATCAAAACTGTAAAGTGTGTCGTAAGAACGACCAAGGATGTCCACTTGTTCAAAGAACACTTCAACACCTGCTGAACCACTGGTGGCTTCCGATCTATTTAGATAAACATACACAATAGATCAGTATGACTGATGAGAATCCTACTAGGCATCAAAGTTAGGATGTTCGCTCAATGGAAACAAATCTAGTTAGGTTGCACTGCATACAAAGCAGGCGTGGCCAGGTGCCACCACATAACTATGAGCGTTGTAGAGTTTGCTCAGAGAACAACCAGGGATGCTACCTCGTGCAAGCAGCCCTTCAAAGCCAGTTGGACCAAAAAGAGATTCGACCATTTTCAAGTCCTGGTGTATCGAGCGATTTTGGACGTGGTTCTTAAGCATTGTCGCTCTTTGGGGGGACTACAGGTCGATTCATTTTTTATCCTATTGAAGCTGATGAAGGAAGTAAAATAGATGTCTCCACTAACCCTGCTTGCATACAGAGTTTAAACAGCGGTCTGTTAGGTTACGGATGCTATATGGAAGTGGGGGCTCTTTCTGCTTACTTTGTTAAGGCTGAAATGACGGGACTATGTTATTGGTAGGATGTTAGGACTGATGCTTTTCGATTGATGTGTGAAGGTACGGGATTTTGGGTTTTTGATTAGAGTGCTCGCTAAGATTTTTCTTTCAATCTTATGCCTACGTATTCCCGTTTACCGAAACAGTAAAATCAGAGCGATCGTATTTCCTCCTATTCTATGGGAGGAAAAAGGTTGTTTGGGTGTCTTGTTCAAAGCCCAAGACGTGAAGCTAAAAGTGATTTGTATCTTGTTTAAAGCCCAAGATGTGAAGCTGAAAGGTCTATTTGTTTGTATCTTGTTCAAAGCCCAAGATATGAAGCTAAAGAGTCTATTTGTATCTTGTTTAAAGCCCAAGATATGAAGCTAAAGGGTTTTGACTTTAGAGAGAATTTGTCATCTATAAAGTGGTCTGTTTGTCACAATAGTTGGGTGACTGATTATAAAGAAGAATTACTTTAATTGGGATATGTGAATCCAGTAATGCCATAATTTCCTATATAGGGGATTTTGAACCTGAAGGAGAAGACTTTAACTCAGTTTACAGTAATGCCATCTTTCCTTAGGAATTTCTCATGCTAAAAGAGGGACAGTGGCGTGGATGTAAATAATCCAGAGGCTTGCCGCTTAAAGCAATTAGATGGGGGAAAAGGAGTTGTTGATGTTTGTATGTTGTGACCGAAGCATGATTTGATGCTAAAAGGTTGATTGTCTCAACCGGGGTTTCCTTATACAAAGCCTAAGAGGAGGCTATTGACCCAACAAAGAGGATGTTTTTATGTGTCTCGTACGAAGCCCGAGAGATAGGCTAAAGGGTTTTGACTCAACAAGAGAGCCTTGACTCAACAAGAGAGTCTGGAGGTTGTTTGACTCAATGAGAGAGTCTTTTTATACTCAACAAGAGAGTGTTCTTATCTGTCTTATATGAAGCCTAAGACGGAGGCTAAAATAGGGGTTTGACTCAACAAGAGAGTCTTTTATACTCAACAAGAGAGTGTGGGGAGAATCATTGTACAAAGCCCAAGAGGAGGCCAAAAAGTTGTGTTAACCCAACAAGAGGATCTTTTATACTCAACAAGAGAGTGTTTTGGTATCTCGTACGAAGCCCTAGATGGAGGCTAAAAAGTTAGTTGACTCAACAAGAGAGTCTTTTATACTCAACAAGAGAGTGTTTTGTATCTCGTACGAAGCCCGAGATGGAGGCTGAAAATGTTTGTGACCCAACAAGAGGGTCTTTTATACTCAACAAGAGAGTGCTTTTGTATCTCGTACGAAGCCCGAGATGGAGGCTAAAAATGTTTGTGGTGAGGGACTGGTCCAGTATGATGGTTCAAAGAGAAAATCAGTTCTTATATGAGTAATGTTATACTCATAGATTTGATCTGAGGGTGGGGATTATTTCCTGTTCTCTAGGAAAACTGGGAATCCAAAGGAGCTTTAGACTGTCCAAGTCTACGAGTTCTATCTTTTGTACTATACTTAAGAAACAGTAGTAGTGAGATCTAGACTCTTGAAAGGTTGTTCTATTAAGATGACTAATTTCTGTTCCTATACCTCTAGGAGGTCGTCGGGACAATTTGTACGAAGCCTAAGAGGAGGCTATCTTCCCGGAGTAAGAATCATTATACGAAGCCTAAGAGGATGCTGTGAAAACTTCTAAGAAGCCTACGAGTCCTTGTACAACGCCCAAGAGGAGGTGGGGATGCTTTTAGGAAGCCAGTGGGTCCTTGAACTAAGCCCAAGAGGAGGCTGATGAACAGTTCCAGAAGAGGTTTCACATGGAATAAGGTCCTTCTGTATATGAACTGTTCATGGGGAAATTCCTTAGATCTAGTTATCTAATGTTGATGTAAGGAGGCGAGGTTTTGTCTAGTTCTAGACGTAGTTGCCAGGGAAACTCTAAATATCTATACTATTATTACACAGTTGATATGAGTTTATGAAAGAAGACTTACAGTGAGACAGCCCCACAGTACAGTTATATACATATGAAAGCGGTAAATGAAAGCGGGTAAACACTTACTCGGTTGTAGAGCTTCCATGCTGTATTGTTAGTTGTTCAACAAAGAAAAATTGGAAACAACAGTATATTACATAATCAGAGGAGAAAGTGCTTTGAAAGGAAAATTGGGGCTTACCGCTCAAGGAGAGGCCCAAGTTTTATAAGTGATCGCACTGTCGTTTTGTATAGAGATTTATACAAGTGACTGAGGCTCAGGAAAGGTTTTCTGTACAAAAGGGATGGGTCTTACACTCTCTCAAGAGGCCCAAAAAGTTTTAAAGAAAAGAAATGGGGCTTATAACACGAGGGTAGGCCCAAGGGTTTTATTTTTCAACTAGCGATCGCGCCGAGGTTTTCTTTTAACACAGAGGGACTTATACAATATCTGAGGCCCAAAAAGGTTTTGGTTAAAAGGGGATTGGGTCTTACACTCTATTAGAGGCCCAAAAAAATTTTGAATGGGTCTTATAGCTCGAGGAGAGGCCCAGAGTTTGTTTTAAACGGGCGATGGTCGCGCCGGACTTTTTGAAATACAACGGGACTTATATAATAAGTGAGGCCCAAAATTTTTTGGTTTCAAAGAGGGGTTGGGTCTTACACTCTATTATAGGTCCATGAGTGTTTTAAAAAGTTTGTTAGGGTTAAAATCAATAAAACCCTAATTTCATCATTTTTTAATGTAATTATTCAAAGAAAATTAATAAAAAATGATGAAAATGTCAAATAAGTTTGAATAAACAACTTGTGATTTTGGTTTTAAGTTTTAAAAATGAGGTTTAATCACAAGATGAATTAAAACTCACTTGGTTTTGATTTTCAAAGTAAATATTCGCTTTTAAATGTTTAAAAACAATTAAAAAAGGAATTTATTCACAAAAATACTAATTATATTAAATAACTAATATAAACTTAATTTTTTTTGTGGAATAAAATATTTTAATATTTTTGTGATTTTTTTCAAAAAGAACCAATAAAAAATAATTAAAATTGAAGGAGTTATTAATTTTCCAATTAATTAATAAAACATGAAAATATGAAGAAAATAGCAAAAATGTGAGAAAACACAAAATGGCATGGGTGGGGTTTGAACCCACGACCTCAAGGTTATAGGGCGCGCGCATTACCACTAGGGTGGTGATACATCCGTTGATTGAAACAAACCAACAAATATAGAAGGTATGCCTTGTTTTTGGCCTGGCCCAAGGCAAGGCAAGGCAAGTTTTGGCCAGAAACGGGAAGGTCCATAACTTTCTCATTTCTCCATGTTTGGGGACAAATTTTATATGCATCTGGCCTAGAATTTCACAAGGAATCCAATGACTAGAGGTTAGAGCACAGGCCTTTGGTTCCCTAGTTGTTGGATCATTCTTGACTGAATTCAGTTGCAAATAGCTCAGTCCATGCTACCTCTAAGCATCCATTAAATGCTCCAATCCAAAATTGGAGTCTTGTCCCTCTTTTAGGGATTTCTAGGTTTGGCATGCTACTTCTTGTTCCAAGGGCTTTGGAGGCTTGACTCAGTGTTTGTCCCCTTTGGATTTGAACCTCAGATATGTCCAAGATGATGACAAGGCTTGGAATTAGCTGATTTTGCCAAATTGAGCAAAAATGCAACATTCTGCCTAGCCTTGGCAGTTTTCAGCAAGGCATATTGCCCTTGTCATATCTCATGGCTCAAGTGGAATTTGGTGATGTTCTTGGTCATTTTGGAAAGCCCTCATATGATACAATAATTATTTGATCATAATTGGTTTTGATACTTTTTGGATCCAAGTGAAAAATACCCCCACATTTGGAAAAAAGTAAGGCATATTCTGACTTAGTGAAAATTTCACTAAGTGTTGGAAAAAGTAACATTTCATGCTTTCAGTCATTTTGATCACTCCATAACTCAAAATCCATGAGGAATTGGAATGAGGTGTAGTTGAAGCTTTTGTAGAGGGCCATGAGGACTACAAATCCAGCTTTGGATGGGGAAAATGGCCTTGTAGTTTAGGAGTTATAATCCTCCAAAGTTGGTACCCTAGCCACTTTGTTTTATAACTTATAAAATTTCTAAGTTTTTTTATGGTTACCCCTTTTACAATGTAGTGTGTTGGATCAATGTAGTGTGTTGGAGACCCTCACATCATGTCTTGAGGTCTTGGCTCATGATTTGTCTCAAAAGTCAACTTAGGGGTGAATTAGGTCAAGAAACCCTAATTCCTGATTTTTAATGAATGCATCCCCTGAGGCTAAATTGACTTGATGATGGGGTTCATGATGTTCCTTGGGGCATCATAGGTTATACTTTGGAGCATTGGCTCATGCCTAGAGGAAAAATTCCATCTGGAGGCCCTGGTCAACCAAAACCCTAATTTGGTGACACTAGCGATCTTGAGGCTTAATCCACTTGGAAGGCTGCTGCCTCGTGCTTGATCCTTGATGTAGGAGTCCTCTTGATCCTTTGTGGATATTTGAGAGGCTAGACAAGTTGAAGATCATGTCATTCTTTGATTGATCCTTTGTCTAAGAGCTCTGAGAGGGCTTGAAACCCTAATTATGATTGCAGTGGTTGCTCACCTATCTTTGGGGAGACTAATGAGGTATGATGGTTCATCCATATTGTGATGATGATTTCCAAAATGATGGGAATCTTAGTGGTCAAAATTTGGGGTATGACAAATGCCCCTATTTAATCTTCTTGGACCTGAAGGTGTGAATGGCGAAGGTATTCGGGCATTCGGGGTGCAAGAGGATTAAATATTGGAATACCCAAAATTTTGATGGTTTGCTATGAACGGTAGTTTGCACGTTCTTCTTCTTTTGCTAAGCAATAATGCTTAGAAAAGGTAAACTTCCCCTCGATCCTTGTCTTCAGCCAAGGAACTGGTCTTAGTTTTCTTAAATAAACTTCCCCCCGATCCTGGTTTCCTACCAAGGATCTGGTCTTAGTTTATGATTTAAACTTCCCCTCGATCCTGGTTTCCTACCAAGGATATGCTCTTAGTTTCTGATTTAAACTTCCCCACCATCCTGGTTTCCTACCAAGGATCTGGTCTCAGTATCTTTTGTCAATAAACTTTATTGACAAGGGACGCTATGCGTAGCGGTTTTCCTCAAACTTCTCGCCGAATTTTCTTGGGGAGATGCCATTTGATGGGAAAAATTTTTGATGGAAGACTTGCTTGGGAACCCATTCGTCTGAGTTGTAGAGGTATACAAACTTCTCTGTTTTTGAGACGCCATTTGTCGACTCTACTGGGGAAAGCGAGTCTCTTGAGAGGCGACTGTCGCTTGGGGCTATTACATCATACTTTTCTCGGGATCTCCTCGCAGAAATGCCATATGATGTGATCCAATTTTGAGGTGTCGATGCCTTCATTAACGTTGACTCTCTAGAGAGAAAAACCAATGTGTTGCTGAGAGTCTTTAGTCACGTGGCTTTCTCTGGGATTTTCCTTAATCCAGGAAAGCGAAGATATCATCTTCACTGGAGAAGAGTGACGTTGGCTGAGGGTTCTCTGGCTTTTCAGAGGATCAATTTATCAAAGTAGTCAAGGGCCGACTTCATCCCAGACATAACCTGGAGGACAAATGTAGGGCAAGCGCACCATTTCCTGATGAGGAAAGAACTGACAACTCGATTGAGAGGACTGTTATCACTAGGGGATAAGACTGACTAGAGTGATAGTGATGCAATACGAATATGAATGTGAATCAATAATGCATGATGTATGTATGTCTATGCTGACACAACTGACGTGACACACAGACTAGTAGATGAACATGACTGGATACTCGGCCACGGTGGGAGACGAAAAGTATCACTGGTTCACAATAGCAATTCTGCCTTGCTTAGAAGAGATAGTCCACGCGGGGAACAATTGTTGGTCGGGATTAGGAGGTAAGAACTCTACCGAGGGTATCAGATTGAAAAGTCGCATCTGATAGCGCTGATCCTTTGTTCAGACGTACTGGTTTAGAAGGAATACTTTGATTCTGCACTTCGAGGTTCGATTACTTCTGGAGAAGCGATCGATGTTCTTCTGATGTTCAACAATAAAAAAAAATTGCCATCTTTATTTTAGAAGCAGGAAAATTTTACAAGTAAATTCGTTTTTGTTTTATTTTAAGAATCGTTGATCATGTTAAAAACGTCGTTCTGTAAAGTTAAAACAAACAAGAACTGCAAACAAAAGCACAAGGGCTCAAATTGTATTGATAGGATGGAAATCGGCCAAACGCGTGATCCCATGGAGTATTTACAAAGTTTGAAAATGGTAATTTTAAGGGAAAAGGGCTACATTGAAACATAACGACCACTATCCTTCTACCAACTTTGAATTCGGGACATCCTGAGCTTCTGTCAAAGATGACCGTGACTGGAGTTTTTCTTATGATGGATGGCATTACCGCTGCTGATGGACTTGCCCCTGTTGAACATAGTTACTTGCCATTATCCCTAACTTTTTCTTGGATAGTACTTTGAGATTTCCAATCCACCGGGATGATTTTTGATTATCTCTAATTTTTGCCTGGACAGCCCTTTCGGGTTTTCAATCCACCGAGACGTGTTTTTTTTTAGTTTAGGCGAAGTATTTCTTGACTACATCAACATTCGAGGGGTAGGTAAACTTCTCTCCATCCATGCTTGTGAGTCTCAAGACGCCGCCTGAGAAGGCTTTCTTGACCACATAGGGGCCATCGTAATTTGGAGTCTATTTTCCCCAGGAATCAATGAGAAATGATTGTATCTTCTTGAGCACGAGGTCTCCTTTCCTGAAGACGCGAGGTCGAACCTTTTTGTCAAACACCTTCTTCATTCTCTGTTGATACAACTGACCGTGGCATAGTGCCGCGACTCGCTTCTCTTCGATCAGGTTTAATTCATCGTGTCGACTTTGACACCATTCGGCTTCTATAAGCTTAGCTTCCATCAATACCCAGATTGATGATATCTCTACTTCTATGGGAAGCACTGCCTCCATGCCATATACTAGAGAGAAAGGGGTTGCCCCTGTTGAAGTCCGGATAGATGTTCGATAACTGTGAAGAGCAAAGGGCAACATCTCGTGCCAATCTTTGTAGGTTACAACCATCTTTTGAACAGTTTTCTTGATGTTCTTGTTAGCCGCTTCTACCACCCCGTTCATCTTGGGTCGGTAGGGAGACGAGTTATGGTGTTCGATCTTGAACTCAGCGCACAACTCCTTCATCAACTTGTTGTTCAAGTTAGATTCGTTATCAGTAATGATCTGGCTCAGAACACCATAACGGCAGATGATATTGTTTTTCATAAATTGGACCACCACTTGTCGGGTTACATTAGCGTATGACGCTGCTTCGACCCACTTGGTGAAGTAATCAATAGCGAACAGGATGAACCGATGTCCGTTTGAAGCTTTAGGTTCGATCATGCCGATCATGTCGATTCCCCGTATGGAAAAAGGCCATGGGGAAGAGAGAACTTTGAGATGTGTTGGCGGTACATGGATTTTGTCAGAGTATATCTGACACTTGTGACACTTCCTCATGTACTTGTAACAATCGGATTCCATTGTCAACCAATAGTACCCTGCTCTTAAAATTTTCCTCACCATTGTGTGTCCGTTGGCATGTGTGCCAAAGGATCCTTCATGAATTTCTTTTGTCAGCATGTCTGCTTCTGGTCTGTCGATGCATCGAAGCAAGACCATGTCAAAATTCCTCTTATAGAGGGTATCACCGCTCAGGAAGAAACTTCCAGCCAGCCTTCTGAGGGTTTTTCTGTCCTTTCTTAGTGCCTTATGCGGGTATTCTTGTTTCTGAAGGAAGCATTTGATATCGTGATACCAAGGTTTGTCATCTATGACTACTTCAATCGTGAAGATGTAAGCGGGTCGTGCAAGGCGCATTATGTCGATCTTAGGTATGTCGTTCCATTGAACTACACTAATCATGGAAGAGAGAGTGGATAATGCATCAGCCATATGATTTCCCTCCAGAGGGATATGATGAAACTCGATTCTGTTGAAGGAGGGTAACAACCTTCTCGCGTAATATTTGTAAGGAATCAGTACTGATTGGTATATGTTCCAATCTCCTTTGATCTGATTGATAACCAGGGCTGAGTCGCCATATACATCCAAGTTTTTTATCCTTAAGTCTATCGCTTCTTCGAGACCCATGATACAAGCTTCGTATTCGGCCTTGTTGTTTGTACACTTGAATGTAAGTCGGGCGGTGAAAGGAATGTGGGTACCCTGAGGTGTTATGATGATTATCCCAATTCCATTTCCTTAATGATTGACAGCTCTGTCAAAGATAAGTCCCCATTGGGAACCTGGTTCTAGCCCTTCACTGGGTAGCAGTTCATCGCAGTCTTTCATTTTCAAATACATGAAATCTTCGTCTGGGAAGTCAAACCCGACTGATTCTTGATTGTCAATCGGTTGATGGGCCAAATGATCGGCTAAAATACTTCCTTTAACGGCTTTTTGAGCATGGTACTCAATGTCATATTCTGATAACAACATCTGCCAACGGGAAATCCTTCCCGTAAGAGCCGGTTTTTCAAAGATGTACTTGATCGGATCCTTTTCGGATACCAACCAAGTAGTGTGACGAATCATGTACTGGCGAAGACGTTTGGCTGCCCAAGCAAAAGCACAACAAGTTTTCTCGAGCACAGTGTACCGAGTCTCGCAGTCGGTGAATTTCTTGCTCAGATAGTAAATGGCAAACTCTTTCCTTTTGGTTTCATCTTGTTGGCCAAGCACACAACCCATTGAGTCTTCCAAGACTGTGAGGTAGATGGTCAGCGGTCTTTCTTCCACTGGAGGTGATAGAATCGGCGGATTCGATAGGTATTCCTTGATACTATCAAAGGCGGTTTGACAGTCCTCTGTCCAAACGGAGTCTTGATTCTTTTTGAGTAATTTGAAAATCGGTGCACATGTCGCGGTCATGAGGAATATTGTTAGTTCTTGTATTGGCTGGAATTTTGGTAAAACAATGGTGTTGTTAATGATGTCATATGTTTGATGTCTTAACATGAGTTCTTAACATTGAGTTGATGTTAAGATCAGAAGGGTTGCAGTTTTGTATGCTGATGTTAAACCTGATGACTTGACATCAGTTGACAGAACATCAGAACATCAGTCTGATGTGTTTTGTTAGGGCTGCATTTGTTTAAGTGTGTTTTGAGAAGATCTGGTGGAGAGATTGCAGGCGAATATCATGGGACAAATATATTCTGTTGCAATCTTATATTGAGCAGATTTTGTTACTATTTTCATGCAAAAAGATATGGAGAATAATTAGATTTATTTGAAGATTTAATTGAATATTTGATTGAAGATCTATTTAGTAGTAGAATCTTTTGCAGATTTGTAGCAGCTGATTTGTTGTGATTTGAAGGCCCAAATCCAGTTAGGAAATAGGTTATAAATAGAAGCATTGTAACCTTGTTTTAGGAAGCCAGCCATCATGTAAATTATAAGGGCTGTGTTGGTTGATGAACCACCCGGTTTTGTGGGATGGTCATCATGTTTATCTCTAAGCCTGTAGGTAAGAGATGTATTGTTCTTAGAGGAAGCTGTTAAGTAACTCAAAGCATTGTTCTTAGTCATGAGGGTCATGTCTAGGTATTGTTATAGGAGTGTGTCTTCTATTTTTAAGTGTTTGGAGAGTTGTTGGAAATC
The DNA here is from genome assembly GCA_022829125.1 of Lathyrus tuberosus. Lineage (NCBI taxonomy): Eukaryota > Viridiplantae > Streptophyta > Magnoliopsida > Fabales > Fabaceae > Lathyrus > Lathyrus tuberosus. Next base: position 1,434,232 of record JALAZF010000497.1, read on the forward strand.
AAGTTGTTGATGCAGTGACTGAGATGTTGACTGCTAGACATCATTGCGAGGATTGGAAGTGAGATGGAGTCTCTTACCTAGGGAGAACTTAGGTAGAAGGATCATTGGGTAGGGATTAAGTGAGTAGATTGTCAATTGGTATTGTTGAGTCTGTTATTTAATACTGCTAATTGTGGACTTCCTTCCTGGCTTGGTATGCCCCCAGATGTAGGTTGTTAGACTGAACTGGGTGAAAAAATTCTGTGTGCACTTTTCTTTTCAGCAATGTATTTAACCGTCTATAATTGCCTTGCTGTTTATGTCAGACCAGATGTCTCGACATCATGTAGGACATCTGGGATGTGTTATACCAAAATTTCAATTGGTATCAGAGCAGACATCCTGTCTGTTTCTGGATGAGATCTAGGGAAGATAATTTATGGTTCATGAGCAAGGAAGATATTTTTGCTGAGTTATGGACTTGGTCAGTTCATATAGTTGTTTGTTTGACCCCCTTGAAGTGAAGGATAGACTATTCATGACAGGGTATGTATTGGACCTGTCTGTTGTTATCAGGTGTGTAGCTTTGGTGGAGAACTGCTGTTGTGAGTTTGATTTATTTTCAAACCTTTTTGTTGGCACTTGGATTATGGTGATGGTGTACAAGGAATATTGAATAGTGCCTGAAGGGTGTTGAGGAGTTGTTGTGTAACCCTGGTTGTTTCTTGTGTCTCTGGTGGTGAGACTTTAGGAAGGTATTTTCTTGGAAAGACTTTAGAGTTTGGTCTCCTCAGCAGAAGAAGAATATATTTCAAATCAGGTATTGAAGACCAATATGTCCAGAACATTGATGATGAAAGAAGAGGGTGGAGCCAAAGCAAAGGAGTATCACTGTCAAATCTTTCATGCGGAAGTGAAGATCTTGATAAGTTATCTCTTAAGCGTATTTATGGTGACCTAATTAGGAGATCTTCCTGGTTATGGTGTCCAATGTAGTTCTGGTATATCTGAAGATGAATTCTCTTGTGAGATACATGTTTCTGATTTTCAAAATCATGAACTGGAGGAAGTTTCATCAAGAAAGAAGCTGAGCTTGATATGTCAATCCTAATGTCTCGACATCGCGCTACATCAGCATTTTATGGTAAATGCTGAGTCAAAGTCCTATTAGATTGTAGCTGTTTTGAAGGTTCACTGAAGCTGTGAAGTTGAACAATTTTTGAGATGTTGTTCATAATGTCATAACATCTCAGCTGTGCTGGTTGAAGAAAAGGTAGTAATCTTGATAGCAGAAGAGAAGGAGATGATCCTTGTTTAAGCTAAAATGTCTGAGGACAATTTTATAGGGAAATTGCATCCAAGAGTTTATGTGCACTAGCAGTGTAAATCAGCCTGTGGTCAATTGGTGTATGCATGAGCTCTTTCAATTTTGTGGCTTGAAGGATTGGAAGTAGCAGATTGTCTATGGTATGTTATCACTGTTAAGTTAGACGAGAGGTCTGAACCTTGTGCTTATAAGAAGAAGCTTCTGGAAGAGTGTGTTATGCAAGCTACTGCAGTTTTGTTGGTCTGATCTTAGAAGTTGATCAGATGTTGATATGTTCTCGTGTGTTCGCTGCAAGAGATATGTGTTGATTACTATGGTTGTAGTCTCCAAATCCTAGTATATGTTTAATGTGATTTAGACTGATGTCGGAACTGATGTTGAAACATCACTTCAGTTCTTTGCTCAGGGTGGAGTGAAAGATCAAGACACTGACCTAACCTAGAAGGCTTTTGTGGTATGAATGGTTGTCATAATTGTTGTCATGAAGAAGATTCAGAAGATGCTAGAATCTGAAGAAGGGTTAAACCACAGGGATTTAAGATCAATTGCTATTTGTGATATTCACAAGTATTTAATTGATTATCCTTGAAAGACAAGATTAAGGATGTTCTGTCAATTATTTTAACATCTTTTCATCAGAGGTTTGGAGAATCATGGGAGGGGTTCTACATTCGCTCACAAGTCGCCTAGGTGTTGACCTGGGATTATTGCTTAGCATCTGTTCCTAGAAAGTATTGTGAATGACTTGTCCAGATGGTGGTGTTGTTGAAGATGAAGACGGAAGACTATGAAGACATCATAATCTTGTTGGTTACAGCTTGGATCAATTTATTTCTGATCTAAGTGGTTTGGAGCATGGTGTTTGCTCTGGTTATGAAGGTCGAGGATAAGTGGAAGTTATCTCTGGCTTTCTACTAATGGCTCTACTAAGGGAAGTGACTTTCTTTAGTATTGCTATGGGGTAGTCTTGGACTACTTATTTTATGAAGATTCAGATGTGGTAGGTTTGAAGTCTTTTGAGTTTCTAAGCAGGATGAAGGTTGTATACTCAAACTTGATTGTTGAATCAAGTCTATGAGAGCATGGAAATCTGTTTCTGCAAAGGGAGGAGGTTCTTCTGAGTGGCAGAAGGTAGAGCTGAATTCAACAGTTGGGTGACATAATGATCTGACATCTAGCTTAACATCAGAAGTCTCAACTGGTGATGTGGCACATCAGCTTTTGATAGGGTGATCTACAGGATTGAACAATAGGATGCTTCAAAAAGATCGTTCTCATGGCAGTTTGCAGGAGCTGCAAGAAGGAGAAGATGTTACATGACCATGGCTTAGGGAGTCTAAGTGTGTTTGCTATTGAGCCATTGGAACTTGTGACTTGAAGATCTGGTTTCCTTGGTGGATCAGGATATCTTTGTGAGAGTTCTGAAAAACGTGAAAAAGGTCAAAATGTGGCATTTGGCTGTTTTCATATGGGGATTCATGCTTGAGGTGATCAAACTGTGGCATTTGGTTGATCTCAGAAGTGAATTCGAAGAATCAAGATAATCAGAGTGTGGCAGCTGGTTATTATTGAGGATTGTCTTGGAACAAGTTACTCTTGGGCAGAAGGGTGATGAGTTGAAGACTTAAGGAGATTATTTTTCTTGAAGGTGGATGAGAGTTTATTTCTCTGGTTCTTTGGATTACTATGCTAGAGTAAGTCCAGTTGGTTGAGCATATCAAGAATCATGGTGTTGATGTTTTGGTGTGTGGAAGATGTTCTAACTTGTGATAGGACATTATCTGGGATGATTACCTACATTGTATCTAAAGAGAATCTACCTAATCATACCGGAGAATGATGAAGTAGAAGGTCTGCTTTGGAAGGAGAATGTAGAGAAGACTGAAGTAGATCAGGTATTGATTGCTTGAAAGTCTGAATATGGATATTCATCAATTGATCCAAATGTCAAAGATAGATGATTGGATGTGTATCGCTAAAGGCAGAAGAAAAGCCTGTGAAGGGGGCATAACCCTATTGTCAAGTCATGCTAGAGAGTAGTTGATCAGCCTGGCAAGATGTGGAGTTTTGGAGCATATGAAGATAACAAACCAAGAGGGAATCATGTGAGTATACTAATTTGCAGTCTGAACTCTTTGCTTCAGAGAGAGTGTGCGAGCTCATGGTATTCAGGTGTGTATGTTAACCTGAATAAGCTGCTCTGACTGTGTTTTATGGGGAGCTTCTTGAAGGACTTCTATACGAAATGAGTCCTCTGAATGGTAATGAGAAGCTGATGTCCCCAAAAGATGTTGTTGAATGGTGATGTTGTAACATCATGATTGTTGATGGTTACATTTGGAAGATGATTGAGAGTGTGCGTGTGGAGTTAGATGCTCAAGCATTTTTGTCAGACGAGATGTTTCTGACTATGCGAATTAGAATGTGGAGATTCGGGTCTTGTTTTTAGTAGTTTGTTCTGGCAAAGCATGACTACTAATTTTGAAGACTTCACTAGTATCAACAACTACTGGTGGATGTAATGGTAGAGGGATTGTGATGTGATCTGATCAGAACATTTTTTTAGAGAGTTGTTCCTTCTTCTGCTACAAGTATCTCTTGAAGAGATTAGATCTCAGTAAAGCAGAGAATTTGTGGAGTCTGTGAGCAGTGTCAAACAAGTCAGGATACTTGGTTGTGTTCTCCAAAAGTGAAAGTACAGTATGTGAATGTGCTCAGCAAGTGTGCTCAAATGTTCATCTCCATCTTGAGCATTAGTTAACCATGACAGGGGGAGTACTTGTCTATGAATTCTGCAGCAAAGGTGCATATATTGTGAAGCTTGCATGCTGATCAAGCTTGAGGAGATTGGTTGCCTTTTATGAGGAGATAATGTCAGATAACATGTTATGACATTAGGCTGTTGGATGGCATGTTGGTGTGGACATGAATGGTTCTAGCCATGTGAAGCTAATTGTTTGTATCCTGTGCACACATGCTTCTGAGGAGAAGTCTGAACACAATTTTATGCAGTTTTGAAAAAAAAACTTTGTGAGGGTTTTTGTTGATGGGAGATGTCACACTTGTCTTGATGTGCGTTATTAATTCTAAGTAAGAGGAGTTTACTCAGAGTTCAGTGGAAGGCATTGTGAGTGTGCTTCAGAACTTGTGGATGATTGTGTGAAGCATTTCTGACTGGATGGATGAAGAATGTGTCTGGATTTTCCAAATGCTATGATGTACTGGTCAAGGAGCATTAGTTATGAAATACAAAGGAAAAGTTGATCTTTTGTTGAAGAAGTTGTTTATCCAGATTGTAATGTCAAACAAGATGTCGTGACATTATGTTACTGGGGAAGTTCATGGTGTACTTGACAGTTTAGACCTGGTTCTATAGATTTGTGTGTCAATGGATTGAATCAGAAGTATACATTTACACCTATGTTTGTCAATTTTTGGCCAAAAAGGGGGAGAGAATGTACAGTAGTAGCTGTTGAGTCTGGATTTTGTTATGAGTATGTTGGTTGGCAAATTCAGAGTTTGTCCAATTGTGGCTAAAAAGGGGGAGAGTTAGCCTAGTTGTTGCCTAGTTGTCAGTTGTGGTTCTAGGCTTGAGGGGGAGTGTGTAGTTTGTGCAGCTGTTTTACTGGTTGCAGTTTTGAGGGGGAGTTGCTGCTGCTAGTTGTATGCTGATGTTAGTTTGTATGGTGTTTTTTCGCGGCTGGTTTCTCTGGTGTAGGCTGAGATTGTTTTAGCCAAAATTAGCCAAAGGGGGAGATTGTTAGTTCTTGTATTGGCTGGAATTTTGGAAAAACAATGGTGTTGTTAATGATGTCATATGTCTGATGTCTTAACATGAGTTCTTAACACTGAGTTGATGTTAAGATCAGAAGGGTTGCAGTTTTGTATGCTGATGTTAAACCTGATGTCTTGAATCAGTTGACAGAACATCAGAACATCAGTTTGATGTGTTTTGTTAGGGCTGCATTTGTTTAAGTGTGTTTTGAGAAGATCTAGTGGAGAGATTGCAGGCGAATATCATGGGACAAATATATTCTATTGCAATCTTATATTGAGCAGATTTTGTTACTAGTTTCATGCAAAAAGATATGGAGAATAATTAGATTTAATTGAAGATTTAATTGGAGATTTAATTGAAGATTTGATTGAAGATCTATTTAGTAGCAGAATCTTTTGCAGATTTGTAGCAGCTGATTTGTTGTGATTTGAAGGCCCAAATCCAGTTGGGAAATAGGTTATAAATAGAAGCATTGTAACCTAGTTTTAGGAAGCCAGCCATCATGTAAATTATAAGGGCTGTGTTGGTTGATGAACCACCCGGTTTTGTGGGATGGTCATCATGTTTATCTCTAAGCCTGTAGGTAAGAGATGTATTGTTCTTAGAGGAAGCTGTTAAGCAACTCTAAGCATTGTTCTTAGTCATGAGGGTCATGTCTAGGTATTGTTATAGGAGTGTGTCTTCTATTTTTATGTGTTTGGAGAGTTGTTGGAAATCAAGCTGTTGATGCAGTGACTAAGATGTTGACTGCTAGACATCATTGCGATGATTGGAAGTGAGATGGCGTCTCTTACCTAGGGAGAACTTAGGTAGAAGGGTCATTAGGTAGGGATTAAGTGAGTAGATTGTCAACTGGTATTGTTGAGTCTGTTATTTAATACTGCTAATAGTGGACTTCCTTCCTGGCTTGGTATGCCCCAGATGTAGGTTGTTAGACCGAACTGGGTGAACAAATTCTGTGTGCACTTTACTTTTCAGCAACGTATTTAACTGTCTATAATTGCATTGCTGTTTATGTCAGACCAGATGTCTCGACATCATGTAGGACATCTGGGATCTGTTATACCAGAATTTCAAATATGAACCTGGAGATATAGTTCTAACGTCCCAGGAATCCTCTGACTTGTTTTTCAGTTTTCGGAGAAGGAATTTCTTGAATGGCCTTGACCTTGTCAGGATCAACCTCAATTCCTTTATGGCTGACGATGAACCCTAAGAGTTTCCCTGAACGAACACCAAATGTGCACTTGTTGGGATTCAACGGGAGTTTGTATTTTCTCAACTGCTCGAATAACTTTGACAGGTGGGTCACATGTTCCTCTTCTGTTTTGGATTTTGCAATCATATCATCGACATATACCTCGATTTCTTTGTGTATCATGTCATCAAACAGAGTAGTCATGGCCCGTTGATAGGTTGCCCCGGCGTTCTTCAAACCGAATGGCATTACCTTGTAACAAAAGGTACCCCATGGGATAATAAATGAAGTTTTCTCCATGTCTTTCGGCGCCATTTTAATCTGGTTATAGCCCGAGTTTCCATCCATGAAGGAGAAAACTTTGAACTTTGCTGTATTGTCTACCAGCATGTCAATGTGTGGTAAAGGAAAGTCATCCTCTGGACTTGCCTTGTTTAGATCCCTGTAATCTACACACATTCTGACCTTTCCGTCCTTTTTAGGAACTGGTACAATGTTGGCTAACCATTGAGGATATTCTGACGTGGCGAGGAAACCCGCATCAATCTGTTTTTGTACCTCCTTTTTTATTTTGATGGCCATGTCCGGGTGAGTCCATCTCAACCTTTGCTTTACTGGCGGAGATTCTGACCTCAACGGTAGATGATGTTCCACGATGCTGGTATCCAACCCTGGCATATCCTGATAGGACCAAGCGAATACATCGGGAAACTCTTTGAGAAGCTTTATCAAATTCTCTTTGGCAATTGGACTGAGCAGTGCTCCAATCCTAATTTTTTTTCTCTCTTTTTCTGAACCTAAGTTGACCGTTTCCAACGGCTCTTTGTAAGGTTCAATGGACCTTTCCTCCTGTATGAGTAGTCGGGATATTTCTTCTAGAATTTCGTCGTCATTTTCTTCTTCAGCCCCAAATATCGGGAATTCAAAGTTGAGAGAAGGCATTGGATCGTATGTTTCGACGGGGTTCAAAACAAGCAATCTGCATGACGTGATGATTTGTGTTTAAAAGAGATAGAGAGAATGTGAGAGTGTGTGCAGTGTATTTTGTTCTACTGCTTGTTTTTATTATTGATTTGTTTTTTAGGATTACCATTTTCTAAAAAAGCAAAAAGAGAAAATAGCAATTAATGCAGAAATTACAGAACGACGTTATTTTATTCATGAACAAGTCAAATCTTGAAACTACAACCCTATAAAACAAAACTCTGTCGCTTTGGGCGAAGCGAAGAGGGAAATTTACAGAAAGTGAGCCCTATCAAAACATCTGTTTCACCTGGGCAGGGTGAAAGGTTAAAGTACAGATGGCAATTACTTTAACTTATGAACGATCTTTGGAACATCGACAGCAACCCATTGGCGGCGAACTCCTCGGTGTATCACAAAGTCTGGTACCTTCCTTGATTTGCCTTCAGAAATGACACCGATTTTTGGTGGAGCAGGATCATTGGAATCTGTCTCCCAAGCAGAGTTGTCGTAGGAGGATTCCTCAGTTGTATTTTGCGTAGTATTTGTACTCTCAGTTGTATCTCCCCATCCAGTTGGCTGGATATCTTTGAGCCTGATATGAGAGCTTTCAGGAGCGGTGTACTTGACCAAGTAGTCAAATTTTCCACTCGGTTGTCCCAAGGTGTCCCATACTTCTTTGGAACTAGAGGAGTCATCCCTCTCGATGACGTTGACCTCGGGAAAAGCATAGTTAATGAATTCTAGCCCTGCAAACGTTGCGAATTCATCGCTGTGCTGAGTATTTTCAGGATAACCTGGGTGTTGATCCCATGACATGGTGGGGACGTAGGTATTCTTTTCAATGATGCCCAGCTGATTCTCATTGTTCAGCTGACTCTCTTGCCCCAAGTCTCCTGGGTAAGGCTGCCACATTGGCAGGCCATCCATCGAGCCATAGTAGCTGCGGTCAAAGTTGTCTTTCATCAGAGTGTCTTCCTCTAATGAGTTTGGCGGAGCACGACATCCTTCCGGATCACAATCTCCGTATAGCATTTTGACGTCTGACCGGGGTATAAATCTCGGGCTCTGTGTTGGAAAGCAAAAGGGAGTATACGTTTCGTCATGAGACATATAACCGTCCTAGTTGAGATAGGACTTCCATTCTTCCTCCGTATCGGATGAATCATCTTTATTGATGGTATGCACTTCTTGAGTTACTGGGTGAAGGAAACCTCCACTGTGGAAGAAGTTCTGAATGGGATGAAACCCGTTATTGTTCATAGCCATCTGAGTACAGGTCGCAGAAAAACCAAGACCCTTCTTTGTTTTATTGTCAGTAGGAATGACAAGCTGCCCCCATCCTGTTGTATTGGTACTCTTGACCGCTTTGATAGCATCCTTGTACGAGGAAATCGAAGTTCCCCCTTCGGATTGATCGTCCTTGTGTAGAGAAAGCGTCTGTAACTGGGTTCCGATTGCCCCTTCCGGTTCTACATATGTGGATAACGATAAATTGTTTACGAGCAAGGCCTGTTCTCCACAGACTGTGACGAGTTGGTCGTTCTGGATGAACTTTAGCTTTTGGTGGAGGGTTGAAGTGACCGCCCCACCCTGATGTATCCAAGGTCTTCCTAATAAACAACTGTATGTTTCCCGAATGTCCATGACCTGGAAAGTGACTTAGAAAGTGTAAGGACCGATAGTTATGGGAAGGTCGACTTCACCGATAACCGTTTTTCTGGATCCATCAAATGCTTTGACGACGACCTCGCTGGTTCTCATCGGAGGGCCTTTGAATGATAATTGCATCAAAGTGGACTTCGGCATAACATTTAGGGCTGACCTTGTGTCTACTATACGTTGGCTAAAGAATCGTCCTGGCAGTTGACTGTAATATTGAGCGCCATGTTATGACGGTGACCTTCGTCAGGTAATTCCTCATCACTAAGTCCCAAGTTATTGCAGGAAGTGATGTTAGAGACAATGCTATCGAACTGTTTGATTATTACGTCCTGTTCCATAAAGGCTTTCTCCAAGACTTTCTGTAGAGCCTCCCTGTGCGCTTTTGAACTAAGTAACAGTGATAATACCGAGATCTTTGAAGGAGTCTGTAACAGTTGATCAACAATGTTGTATTCACTCCTCTGGATGAGCTTTAGCATCTCATCGTTGTTCTTTGAATGGTCGGGATTACTGGATTAACCGACTGGTGGATTGGGAACTTCTGTTTGAGGTTCCTTTTCTCTGTTAGGTTCTCCAACTCCTCGGTTGAAGACTCCACTGCTCCGTGTTACTCGACTGATGTATGCAATATTCACGACGAAGGGTAACAGAATTTCCTTTCCATTCTAGACTGTGGTTGTATCGTACTTGTAAGGGATAGCCTTATACAGTAGTGGTCCTGGTAGATAGATGACTATGGGAACCTTCTGATTTTTCTGACCATCGTACGTAATTTTGATCCGTTCTCGATTGGGAACTCTCGATTCGTCAAGTATAGGGATGATGGCACAAACATCCCTAGCCCTCTGATGATCAGAGATTATGACAACGTCCTCGATTTGATCACCGAGATAGTTGACTGATCCAGAACTTGAGCATGGTTGAATCTCTTTGCAGTCCAACTGACTTTGAAGGGCTGCTCGCACGAAGTAGCATCCTTGATTATCCACTGAGCAAACTCCACACCGCTCATAGTTGTGTAGTGGCACCTGGCCACGTCCGCTTTAAATACAGTGTAACCTGACGAGGTCTGTTTCCATCGACCGAACATCCTGACTTTGATATCTAGTAGGATTCCCGTTAGTGATACTAATTTGCTGGGTGTCTTCATCCATATAGATTGGAAGCCACCAGTGGTTCAACAAGTGCTGAAGTGTTTCTTGGAAAAGGGCATAGCCTTGATCGTTTTCGTAACCCGCTTTACAGCTCTGATAATCATGTGAAGTGAGAAAACCAAGTTAGACTTGCGTAGCATGTAACTCCACCAGGCTGATATTCATCAAGAGAATATCGAAGATTTGAATCTTGTTGATTTGATAATGATTCCTATCATGGTAGTCTTGGATCCATCCAAGATCCATCTGATGCTGGAGGGCCTCTTGTACAAAAGAGCATCCCTGTTTATTTACCGAGCAAGTCAGACATGAATTGTACTCATGCCGCAGCAGATTATGATACTGGCTTTACCTTGAGTGCATCGCCACCAAGTTGACATTCATCACACGGATGTCGTGGTTTTGAATGATGTTGGAATTCGTATAGGTCATGTTAACTCCATGCACTCGGTTCTCCTGGATCCATCTGAGATCCATCTGTCCCTGTAGAGCTGATTACACCACAGAATATCCCCGATTATTTTTAGAGCAGATATCACACTGGTGATAATTATGAGGTGGCACATGGCCATATCCACTCTGTCTACAATGCATCTTAACCAAGTTGGCCCTCAATAAGAGTACACTGCGAATTTGATAGATGTTGCTAGACTCTCCTTCTATCAAATTGACTGCAGCTTTCTCGTGTTGAGGCAGCGGGTTTGTGAGAACATTCGGATTCGTATCTTTGAAAGATAAGACCCCGCTCCTAACAAGCTTTTGCACATCGGACTTGAACTGAGACAGTTCTCTATATTATGCCCTGGTCCTCCTTGATGGTAAGGGCAAGTCTGATCCACCTTAAACCAAAAAGGCAGATTTTTCGGTAATGTAAGAGGAGCCTTTGTCTGGAAGTGCCCTTTGACCAGCAGTAACGGAAATAGTTCTGCGTACGATACGGGTATAGGATCAAATCCTGGTAGCCGCGTTGTACAGTTGTTGTTGTATTGAGGATGAGCTTATTGAAGAGGCTGTTGTGTCCTTTGCTGAAATTGCGGTTGATTAGGTTAGCTCTGCGCAACCTGAGGTTGATACGTAGAAACAGGCGCAGGGCTGATAGCAGGAGTTACAGCTGCTACTGGTAGGTACCGTCGCCTTTGCTTTCCGAGAGAGATATTCCCAATATCTTGCTCTTTTTTCTTAGGGAGAGCACTACCGTATTTCTTAGTACCGCTTGTCGATCCAGTGTCTTTGACTAGACGTCCTTCTCGAACGGCTTCCTCGAGATGTACTCCCATACCGACCATTTCGGTGAAGTCGTTGGGCGCACTGGCAACCATTCTGTCGTAGTAAATTGAGCTCAAGGTCTTTAAGGAAATCTTTGTCATTTCTTTTTCCTCAAGAGGTGGACAAATTTGAGTGGCAATTTCACGCCATCTCTGAGCGTATTCCTTAAAGGTTTCTTTGTCCTTTTGCGACATCGATCTGAGTTGATCTCTGTCTGGTGCCATGTCCAGATTTTATTTATATTGTTGGATGAAGGCAGTGCCAAGATCTCTGAAAGTGCTGATCGTAGCGTGGTTTAAACCCATGTACCATTTTAATGTGGCACCGGTTAAACTATCCTGAAAGTAGTGAATCAGCAGATCCTGGTTCTCTGTCTGAGCTGACATTCGCCGAGCGTACACCACCAAATGGCTTTGAGGGCAAGAGTTACCCTTGTATTTTTCAAAGTCGGGCACCTGGAACTTGTGCGGGACTTTCACATTGGGGACTAAACAAAGGTCTGCGGCGTCCTTTCCAAATAAGTCCTGACCGCGAATAGCTTGCAGTTCCTTCTGCATTTCCAGGAACTGCTCCTGGAATTCATCCATTCTATCAAACATAGTTTCCTTTCTACCCGAAGGTATCCGGGGAATCTGTCCTTCTGGGACAGTGTGCACCACAGGGGGTGGTACCGTTACTACGGTAGTGAATCTTGGTGTTTCCTGAAGTTTGTAACCTTCAGGAGTTGTTGGTATGCCCCCGGCATCTTCGCTTTCCCGAAGTTTGTAATCTTCAGGCCCAGCGGCTTCTACTGAAGTTTCCAGATCTCCAGTGATCGGTGGAACATATCCTTCCGGGATATAGTTAGGTGACATGCCCCAAGGACGATCTTTCGGCATTCTGTACCTAGGATCATACCTCTCCACTATGGGCGTTGAGGTGATCTCGGAGATCACAGTTCTTTGTAGCTGAGCTTCTGCCATGGCTTGCATGTCGTTACGAAGCTTTCTCATATCCTCTCTCAGAGCGTCGATCTCTTCTTTCAACTCTCTGTTCTCTTCCTCAAAATCATCCATCTTTTTCTGACGATTGGCCCGAGTATTGTACGAATGAGACAGTTTGACTCTAGAACCGAGACACAAACGTGATATTCGTAGGTAAGAAGAATACGTTACTTGAGAATGATGGATGCAATGATTATATTAATTGTTTTTTGGTTTAATCAAAATAAACTTCGACAATTAGATTGCAAATATCAAACAGTGGGGAAATCCCCGTTTTATTGAATTCAAAGGATTGCAGAAATGGAAATACATTAAATTACAAGGTACGAAGACAGAAACCTAAGCTAACGGGTCTCGAGTCCTCTCTGAGGAGAAATCGGGTGCTGATTCTAGTACTTTCCTTTTCTTGGACCAGGGCTCTTGGGCTGTTGTCGGGTTGTCATTCCTTTGCCAAGTGAAAGGAGCGAGTAAATTCTTTTGGTCATCCTGATTTTCTACAGCATGTTGCTCCAAAATCTCAATTAGAGCATCCTTATCTTTCAGTAGTTGCTGTATTTTGATACACTCCACATTGAGAATGCGGTACTTGTTCTTCCAAGACCTCCTCTCATGCTGAAATTTGTTGAGACTAACCTGAAGTTTTTCTGTTTCAGTAATGAAGTACATGACAGATTCCCTTGGTGGAAGAACTCCGTGACGAGGATAGGCATTTTTAGCTTGAGAGCTCTAGTTTGTACCCAGTGGAGATAAGCCACCACCGAGACATAGTCCGGTTTTCCTAGAGACTCTCGTCCTTTCTTATGAACATGTTTCCAAGCGTGCACTATTTCCATCTTTAGTGCCCTGTCACTTTCTCCTTCCTTGAAGAAAATACCTTCCAGATGAGCATTACGCGGAACATGCCTCATCGGGTATCCAAATTGACGACGAACCAATACTGGATGGTAATTGATTCCTCCCTTAGTTCCTATGAGGGGCGCGTTGGGGAAGTTTCCACAACGGTCAATGATCCTGATCCAGTCATAAATCCTATTGCACGAATCTATATCAGAGTTGGTAAGGGACATGATCTTCTGCGACCAACGTAAGGCACTCTTATGATCCCAAAAAGCAGCAGACTTAGGCAAGTGAGAGATAAACCATTTGTATAGCAGGGGTACACAGCACGTGATCTCCCCCCCCCCCCCCCCGCTGTACAAATTCCATAAGTGTACAGAATGATAAGCATCTACGAGCAAGGTTGGTACAGGGTTTCCAATGAGAAAAACCTTAATGGCGTTGATATCTACAAAGTAATCGATGTTGGGAAACAAAAATAACCCGTAGGTGAGCAAAACAAAGATGCTTTTGAAAGCGGTCACGTTCCCTATACTAGCAAAGTATAGAGCCTTCTTTACTAGAAACTTGGCTAGTAAACCCAAGATTCCTCCTTTGGTGGTCACGTGAGTCTTGACTTCTGACTCATCCAAATAAATTGCTCTTGCAATGGTCTGATCCTTTGGAATTTCTTCCAGTCCAGAAAATGGAGCTCGATCAGTGATATGTAAATCAGTCAAATGAGAATACTCTTCCAGCGTTGGTGCGAGCTGGTAATCCGGGAATGTGAAACAGTGATAGACCGGATCATAAAACTGAATGAGTGCCTCTAGGATTCCTTCAATTACATGGACCCTTAACAGAGGTAGCAAACCTCCGTACTTGGCTCTGAAAGCGTCAGGGTTAGTGATCATCCTTGCTAATCCTCTCAAATCCTCTAGTTTTGGAACCTTGAAGGTATACTTATGAGTTTTCCTTCTACTGAAATCCATGAGCGCAATATATTTTTTTCTGGCATTTGCAATCATTATCTTAGTTTAATTTGAAAAAGAGAGACTAGAAGAGAAAATTTTCTTTGTTTAATGTTTTTTTTAAAATGAATGCATGAATGAAGCACACAAAAACATCGAAAAAACATGGGGTCAAAGGGTCGGTGTCATGAAGTCAAGGCTCTACCCATCCCAAAGGTTTATACTAGTGAGTTATGTACATGTCTCTCAAAATCTTTAATTCTTGTCGAGATCACATTAGCGGGCCGGGAACCGTGCTAGGTTATGTTATTTCAAAGAATCTCAGAAGAGGGTAGTATCGCGTAACAGCCATTTCCGATAGCATCCGCACTACTAAAAGGGGTTTTTCCTAGATGTATACTCAATCTTTCCACATGCGGCATCACACGCATTCCCATTAGTAGAAAAATAAACTCATATATCAATTAGGAAAAGCAGTATATATATTTGTCCTAATGTCCTAGACTTTTAAGAGCTATGAATCATATGTTCCTGACAGGAAATGGCTCCCCGGCGGAGTCGCCATTCTGTGGTTCCTTCCTAATTTAAAGGTTTTGACCTAAGGTTCTAGTGAGGGCCGATCCTAGCAATAATGACATTCCCCGATGAAACCGTCATGAAAATAACTTGTCCAAGGTTTTCATCTTAAGTTGTAGGAAAGAAAGAAGTAGGCCCCACGGTGGGCGCCACTTTTCTATAGCGAGTGATTTTGGACGTGGTTCTTAAGCACTGTCGCTCTTTGGGGGGACTACAGGTCTATTCATTTTTTATCCTATTGAAGCTGATGAAGGAAGGGAAATAGATGTCTCCAACTAACCCTGCTTGCATACTGAGTTTAAATAGTGGTCTGTTAGGTTACGGATGCTATATGGAAGTGGGGGCTCTTTCTGCTTACTTTGTTAAGGCTGAAATGACGGGACTATGTTATTGGTAGGATGTTAGGACTGATGCTTTTCGATTGATGTGTGAAGGTACGGGATTTTGGGTTTTTGATTAGTGTGCTCGCTAAGATTTTTCTTTCAATCTTATGCCTACATATTCCCGTTTACTGAAACAGGGAAATCAGAGTGATCGTAGTTCCTCCTATTCTATGGGAGGAAAAAGGTTGTTTTGGTGTCTTGTTCAAAGCCCAATACGTGAAGCTAAAAGTGATTTGTATCTTGTTCAAAGCCCAAGATGTGAAGCTGAAAGGTCTATTTGTTTGTATCTTGTTCAAAGCCCAAGATATGAAGCTAAAGAGTCTATTTGTATCTTGTTTAAAGCCCAAGGTATGAAGCTAAAGGGTGTTGACTTTAGAGAGAATTTGTCATCTCTAAAGTGGTATGTTTGTCACAATAGTTGGGTGACTGATTATAAAGGAGAATTACTTTAACTGGGATATGTGAATCCAGTAATGCCATAATTTCCTTTATAGGGGATTTTTAACCTGAAGGAGAAGACTTTAACTTAGTTTAGAGTAATGCCATCTTTCCTTAGGAATTTCTCATGCTAAAAGAGGGACAGTGGCATGGATGTAAATAATCCAGAGGCTTGCCGCTTACAGTAATTAGATGGGGGAAAAGGAGTTGTTGATGTTTGTATGTTGTGACCGAAGCATGATTTGATGCTAAAAGGTTGATTGTCTCAACCGGGGTTTCCTTATACAAAGCCTAAGAGGAGGCTATTGACCCAACAAAGAGGGTGTTTTTATGTGTCTCGTACGAAGCCCGAGAGAGAGGCTAAATGGTTTTGACTCAACAAGAGAGTCTTGACTCAACAAGAGAGTCTGGAGGTTGTTTTACTCAATGATAGAGTCTTTTTATACTCAACAAGATAGTGTTCTTATCTGTCTTATACGAAGCCTAAGACGGAGGCTAAAAGAGGGGTTTGACTCAACAAGAGAGTCTTTTATACTCAACAAGAGAGTGTGGGGAGAATCATTGTACAAAGCCCAAGAGGAGGCCAAAAGGTTGTGTTGACCCAACAAGAGGATATTTTATACTCAACAAGAGAGTGTTTTGGTATCTCGTACGAAGCCCGAGATGGAGGCTAAAAAGTTGGTTGAATCAACAAGAGAGTCTTTTATACTCAACAAGAGAGTGTTTTGTATCTCGTACGAAGCCCGAGATGGAGGCTGAAAATGTTTGTGACCCAACAAGAGGGTCTTTTATACTCAACAAGAGAGTGCTTTTGTATCTCGTACGAAGCCCGAGATGGAGGCTAAAAATGTTTGTGGTGAGTGACAGGTCCAGTATGTTGGTTCAAAGAGAAAATCAGTTCTTATATGAGTAATGTTATACTCATAGATTTGATCTGAGGGTGGGTATTATTTCCTATTCTCTAGGAAAACTGGGAATCCAAAGGAGCTTTAGACTGTCCGAGTCTACGAGTTCTATCTTTTGTACTATGCTTAAGAAACAGTAGTAGTGAGATCTAGACTCTTGAAAGACTATTCTATTAAGATGACTAATTTCTATTCCTATACCTCTAGGAGGTCGTCAGGACAATTTGTATGAAGCCCAAGAGGAGGCTGGAAATTTTTAAGAAGCCGAGGGATAATTTGTATGAAGCCCAAGAGGAGGCTATCTTCCCAGAGGAAGAATCATTATACGAAGCCTAAGAGGAGGTTGTGAAAACTTCTAAGAAGCCGACGGGTCCTTGTAAAACTCCCAAGAGGAGACGGGGATGCTTTTAGGAAGCCTGTGGGTCCTTGCACTATGCCCAAGAGGAGGCTGATGAACAATGTCCTTTTACATGGAACAATGTCCTTTCACATGAAACAATGTCCTTTCAAATGGAACAACGTTCTTCTGTATATGAACTGTTCATGAATTCCTTAGATCTAGTTATCTAATGTTGATGTAAGGAGGCGAGGTTTTGTCTAGTTCTAGACGTAGTTGTCGGGGAAACTATAAATATCTATACTATTATTACACAGTTTATATGAGTTTATGAATGAAGACTTACAGTGAGACAACCCCACAGTACAGTTATATACATATGAAAGCGGTAAATGAAAGCGGGTATTGTTAGTTGTTCAACAATAGAGCTTCCATGCTGTATTGTTAGTTGTTCAACAAAGAAAAGTTAGAAACAACAGTATATTATATAATCAAAGGAGAAAGTTCTTTGAAAGGAAAATTGGGGCTTACCGCTCAAGGAGAGGCCCAAGTTTTATCAGTGATCGCACTGTCGTTTTGTATAGAGACTTATACAAGTGACTGAGGCTCAAGAAAGGTTTTCTGTACAAAGGGGATGAGTCTTACACTCTCTCAAGAGGCCCAAAAAGTTTTAAAGAAAATAAATGGGGCTTATAACACGAGGGTAGGCCCAAGGGTTTGATTTTTCAACTGGCGATTGCACTGAGGTTTTCTTTTAACATAGAGGGACTTATACAATATCTGAGGCCCAAAAAGGTTTTGTTTAAAAGGGGATTGGGTCTTACACTCTATTAGAGGCCCAAAAAGATTTTGAATGGGTCTTATAGCTCGAGGAGAGGCCCATGGTTTGTTTTAAACGGGCGATGGTCGCGCCAGACTTTTTGTAATACAACGGGACTTATACAATAAGTGAGGCCAAAAAATTTTTGGTTTCAAAGAGGGGTTGGGTCTTACACTCTATTAGAGGCCCATGAGTGTTTGAAAAAGTTTGTTAGGGTGAAAATCAATAAAACCCTAATTTCATCATTTTTTAATGTAATTATTTAAAGAAAATTAATAAAAAATGATGAAAATGCCAAATAAATTTGAATAAACAACTTGTGATTTTGGTTTTAAGTTTGAAAAATGAGGCTTAATCACAAGATGAATTAAAACTCACTTGGTTTTGATTCTCAAAGTAAATATTCACTTTTAAATGTTTAAAAACAATTAAAAAGGAATTTATTCACAAAAATATTAATTATATTAAATAACTAATATAAACTTAATTGTTTTGTGGAATAAAATATTTTAACATTTTTTTGATTTTTTACAAAAAGAACCAATCAAAAATAATTAAAATTGAAGGAGTTATTAATTTTCCAATTAATTAATAAAACTTGAAAATATGAGGAAAATAGCAAAAATGTGAGAAAACACAAAATGGCATGGGTGGGGTTTGAACCCACGACCTCAAGGTTATAGGGCGCGCGCCTTACCACTGGAGTGGTGATACATCCGTTGATTGAAACAAACCAACAAATATACAAGGTATGCCTTGTTTTTGGCCTGGCCCAAGGCAAGGCAAGGCAAGTTTTGGCCAGAAACGGGAAGGTCCATAACTTTCTCATTTCTCCATGTTTGGGGACAATATTTATATGCATATGGCCTAGAATTTCACAAGGAATCCAATGGTGGTGGTATTTTTCTTAGATCATGATCCCTCCTCAAAATCCGATAGGGGTTTTGAAATATTCCTATAATTGCATTTTCTATGCTACACTTTGGTACAGGCATGAATTACATGATGAATTGGTTCAAACACAACACATATGACATGTATAAGAGATGCATGATCAGTGGACCTCAAAACAATGTATATTTTGGAAAGTTCAAGTCATGAGGCTTACCTCCTTTTGAGTTTTTTTGGAGTTTTGGTGCAATCTGTCAAGCCTCTTGTTCCAGAAATGGTTTGATGCTTTGGAAACTATCAAATGATCCCTTAGAAGCTTTTAGGGTGAGCGGAATCAGTTGGAACCTGCAAAAACACAAACTGGCCCTTTCTTGCAAAAGAGGTTAAAATGGCCAAAATAACAACTCTCTCAAATGGTGTTCCAGATGGGGGGAACCATTTGGGACAGTTCAAGGATATTATTTGGAGTGTGTTTGAGGTTTTATCTGGTTTGGAAAGTGATTGAATCAAGACATGGCTTGAAAAATGCACAAAAGTACTATTTTGAGGTTTTGAGAGGTGACTCTGTGATTTTATGGATTACAGATCACTTGTGAGAGTTTGAACAACTTATACATGACATATATGAGGTGTGTGTGTGATTGGTTTGGTTGGAATTGCTCTCTAACTCAAAAACTCATAGTTACCTTGTTAAATAAGGCATTTTTGCCAAGAGAAAGAGATTTTGAGGAAAGCATTTGTTTGATGGCTTTGTTGTACTCAAACTGAGCATAAATGAGCTCTATATATAGTAGAGCATGTTTGTTTTGGGATCAATAGTGAATGGCAACCACAGCAGAGGTTTGGCCAATGTTGATCAATGGGAAGCCAAGTCTCCTCTAGCCATTGACTAGAGGTTAGAGCACAGGCCTTTGGATCCCTAGTTGTTGGATCATTCTTGATTGAATTCAGTTGCAAATAGCTCAGTCCTTGCCACCTATAAGCATCCATTAAATGCCCTAATCCAAAATTGGAGTCTTGTCCCTCTTTTAGGGATTTCTAGGTTTGGCATGCTACTTCTTGTTCCAAGGACTTTGGAGGCTTGGCTCAGTGTTTGTCCCCTTTGGATTTGATCCTCAGATGTGTCCAAGATGATGATAAGGCTTAGAATTAGCTGATTTTGTCAAATCAAGCAAATATACAAAATTCTTCCTAGCCTTGGCAGTTTTCAGCAATGCATATTGCCCTTGTCATATCTCATGGCTAAAGTGGAATTTAGTGATGTTCTTGGTCATTTTGGAAAGCCCTCATATGATACAACAACTGTTTGATCATAATTGGTTTTGATAATTTTTGGATCCAAGTGAAAAATGCCCCTACATTTGGAAAAAAGTAAGGCAGATTCTGACTTAGTGAAAATTTCACTAAGTGTTGGAAAAAGTGATATTTCATGTTTTCAGTCATTTTGATCACTCTATAACTTAAAATCCATGAGGAATTGGAATGAGGTGTAGTTGAAGCTTTTGTAGAGGGCCATGAGGGCTACTAATCCAGCTTTGGATGGGGAAAAATGGCCTTGTGGTTTAGGAGTTATAATCCTCCAAAGTTGGTACCCTAGCCACTTTGTTTTATAACTTAGAAAATTTCTAAGTTTTTTTATGGTTACCCCTTTTACAAGTTATCCCACTTTTCTTGATTTTTCTTGATGAATGATGATTCCAATCATACACTAACATCATTTAAGGGTTAAAAAACCATAATTATGAAAATCTCAAAAAGTCAAAGTTGACTTTTGTGCATAGTTGACTTTTTGTCAGATGAATTCCAAACTGTGCAATCCTTTAGGAAATCATGTCCTTGACCTAAATAAAACTTGATGTACATGTTCCATGGGTGTTATAGGGTATATTGATTCATGTCCTAGGGTTTGGGAGCATGTCCTGGTCAAAAGTCAAAGCTTCAGTTGACTTTTCCCGCGAAACCCTAACTGTGTTTCAGATGAAATTGAAACTTGTTGCTCAAGCTTCCTGGATCAATCCATTGTTGCAAATGGATCAATGTAGTGTGTTGGAGACCCTCACATTATGTCTTGAGGTCTTGGCTCATGATTTGTCCTAAAAGTCAACTTAGGGGTGAATTAGGTCAAGAAACCTTAATTCCTATTTTTTAATGAATGCATCCCATGAGGCTAAATTGACTTGATGATGGGGTTCATGATGTTCCTTGGGGCATCATAGGTTATGCTTTGAAGCATTGGCTCATGCCCAGAGGAAAAATTCCATCTGGAGGCCCTGGTCAACCAAAACCCTAATTTGGTGACACTGGCGATCTTGAGTCTTAATCCACTTGGAAGGCTGCAGCCTTGTGCTTGATCCTTGATGTGGGAGTCCTCTTGATCCTTTGTGGATATTTGAGAGGCTAGACAAGTTGAAGATCATGTCATTCCTTGATTGATCCTTTGTCTAAGAGCTCTGAGAGGGCTTGAAACCCTAATTTTAATTGTAGTGGATGCTCACCCATCTTTGGGGAGACTAATGAGGTATGATGGTTCATCCATATTGTGATGATGATTTCCACAATGATGGGAATCTTAGTGGTCAAAATTTGGGGTATGACACCTGGGTCGATCAACGTAATGCAAGACTATCTTCCTTATTAAAGCAAAGACGTTTTCTTAATCCCTAAACAGGAAGTGGGCAAAGACGTATGCGCCATAATACCTCTACTTCATGAATCAGGAGTTCCTCTTGATAGTAGAAAGATTCTCAACCTCAAACCAATTGAGGCCGGCTACGATGGTCAGAAAAATCAAAAGGCTCATGTGGTTATCTATCTGCCGGGACCAATGCCGTACAAATCCGATAAAGCTATCCCTTACAAGTACGATGCAACAACAATTGAAAATGGAA
Organism: Lathyrus tuberosus; assembly: GCA_022829125.1. Classification (NCBI taxonomy): domain Eukaryota; kingdom Viridiplantae; phylum Streptophyta; class Magnoliopsida; order Fabales; family Fabaceae; genus Lathyrus; species Lathyrus tuberosus. The sequence goes on from JALAZF010000497.1 coordinate 1,455,570, forward strand.
AGGAAATTCCATTACCCTCCGTCGTGAACATTACCGATATCAGTCGAGTGACATGGAGTGGCTGGTTCTTCAACAGAGCAGTTGAAGAACCCAACAAAGAAAAGGAACCTCAAACAGAATTTCCCAATCAACCGTCGGTCAATCTAGTAATCCCGACCTTTCAAAGAACAACGATGAGATGCTGAAGCTCATCCAGAAAAGCGAGTACAACATTATGGACCAACTGTTGCAAACTCCTTCGAGAATCTCTGTGCTATCTCTCTTGCTCAGTTCCGAAGCTCACAGAGAAGCTCTACAGAAAGTCTTAGAGCAAGCCTTTTTGGAACAAGATGTGACAATAAGACAATTCGGCAGCATCATCTCCAACATCACTTCTTGCAACAACTTGGGATTCAGTGATGAAGAATTACCATAAGGAAAAAATCACAACATGGCTCTTAACATTACAGTCAATTTCCAGTACGATGCTTTAGTCAGCATACTGGTTGATACTGGATCAGCTCTGAATGTTATGCCAAAATCTACTCTAATGTGACTATCATTTCAAGGATCTCCGATGAGGGGCAGTGAGGTCGTCGTCAAAGCATTCGATGGGTCCAGAAAAACAGTTATTGACGAAGTTGACCTTCTCATAACTATCGATCCTCACACTTTCCAAGTCACTTTCCAGGTCATGGACATCTGGGCAGCATACAGATGTTTGTTAGGAAGACCTTGGATACACGAGGCTGGGGCAGTCACTTCGACACTTCACCAGAAGCTGAAGTTCGTCAAGAATGACAAGCTAGTCACAGTCTGTGGAGAGCACGCCTTAATTGTGAGTAACTTATCATTATCCTGTGTAAAACCAGAAGAGGTTATTGGAACTCAGTTCTAAGCACTTTCGGTGAACAATGAGAATCAATTAGAAAAAGGAACATCGATTTCCTCATACAAAGATGCTCTTAAAGTGATCAAGAGTAACAACGCAAAAGGATGGGGACAGCTTGTCATGCCTACTGATAACAAGACAAATAAAGGTATTGGTTTCTCTTTGACTTGTACCCTGACTGCAACTAACGATGAAAGTTTTCATCCTATTCAGGACTTCTTCCACAGTGGAGGCTCCCTTCACCCAGTGTCTCAAGAAGTATATACCATCAATGAGGGTGACTCCTCCGATACAGATGAAGAGTGGAAGTTCTATCTCAACGAGGACGGTTATACGTCTCAAGAAGAAATGCGTACGCCATTTTGCTATCCCATGCAAAGTCCGAGATATATACCAAGATCAGATGTCAAGATGATATACAGAGATTGTGACCCGGTAGGATGTCGTGCTCCACCCAACTCATTAGAGGAGGACACTCTGATGAAAGACAACTTTGACTATGACTATTATGACCCGATGGAGGACTTTCCTATCTGGCAGCCGTACCCAGAAGACTTGGGGCAAAAGAGTCAGCCAAACAATGCTTATCAGCTGAACATCATTAAAAAGAATACCTGCGTCCCCACCAAATCATGGTATTATTACTCAGGACATTATGAAGATATCCAGTACAATGATGAATCTTCAAAGATTGCAGGACAAGAGTTCATCAACTATGCTTTTTCCGAGGTCAATGTCATCGAGAAGGATGACTCTTCCAGTTCCACTGAAGTATGGGACACCTTCGGACAACCGAGTGGAAAATTTGACTTCTTAGTCAAGTACACCGCTCTTGAAAGCTCTCGTACCAGGCTCGAAGACATCCAGCTAACTGGATAGGGAGATCCTCTTGAGAGTGAAAACACTAAGGAAGATACAACAGAAGAGTTTGTTTACGACAACTCTGCATGGGAGGAAGACTCCAACGATCCTGCTCCGCCAGAAATTAGCGTCATTTCTAAGGACAAACCAAGAAAGAAGGTACCAGACTTTGTGATTCATCAAGTAATTGCCATCTTTGTTTTAACCTTTCACCCTGCCCAAGTGAAACGGATGTTTTATAGGGCTCACTTTCTGTAAATGTCCCTCTTCGCTTCGCCCAAAGCGACAGAGTTTTGTTTTATAGGGCTGTAGTTTCAAGAATCGACCAAATGATAAATAAATAAACGTTGTTCTGTAATTTTCGCATTTATTGCTGTTTTCACTTTTCGCTTTTTCAGAAAATGGTAATCCTAAAAACAACTCAAAAAATAAAAAAACAAGCATTTTTCAGAAAATACACTCCACGCATTCTTGCATTCTCTCTATCTCTTATAAAAAATAAATCATCACGTCATGCAGAATGCTTGTTTTAAGCCCCATTTAAACATACGATCCAATGCCTTCTCCCAACTTAGAATTCCCGGTATTTGAGGCTGGAGAAGAAGAGGACGAAGAAATTCCAGAAGAGATCTCCCGATTACTCAGACAAGAGAAAAGTTCCTTTGAACCTCACAAAGAGTCGTTGGAAACAGTCAACTTGGGTTCAGAAGAAGAGAGAAGAGAAGTCAAGATCGGGGCACTGCTCAGTCCAACTGTCAAAGAAGACTTGATAAAACTTCTCAAAGAGTTTCCCGATATATTTGCTTGGTCCTATCAGGACATGCCAGGGTTGGACACCAGCATCGTAGAACATCATCTACCGTTAAGATCAGAATGTCCGCCAGTAAAACAGAGGTTGAGAAGAACTCACTCGGACATGGCCATCAAAATCAAAGAGGAAGTGCAGAAACAGATTAACACGGGTTTCCTCGCCACATAAGAATATCCTCAATGGCTGGCCAACATAGCGCTAGTTCCGAAAAAGGACGGAAAAGTCAGAATGTGTTTATATTACAGGGATGTGAACAAGGCCAGTCCAAAGGACGACTTTCCCTTACCGCACATAGACATCCTGGTAGACAATACAGCAAAGTTCAAAGTTTTCTCCTTCATGGATGGATTCTCGGGCTATAATCAAATCAAAATGGCGCCGGAAGACATAGAGAAAACTTCGTTCATTACCCCATGGGGCACCTTTTGTTACAAGGTAATGTCGTTCGATTTGAAGAACGCCGGGGCAACCTATCAAAGGGCCATGACTACTCTGTTTCATGACATGATACACAAAGAAATAGAGGTATATGTCGATGATATGATTGCCAAATCTAAGACAGAAGAGGAACATGTGACCCACTAGCCAAAACTATTCGAGCGTCTGAGAAAGTACAAACTCCGCTTGAATCCCAACAAATGCACATTCGGTGTTCGTTCAGGAAAACTGCTAGGGTCCATCGTCAGCCAGAAAGGAATTGAGGTTGATCCTGACAAAGTCAAGGCCATTCAAGAAATGGCTTCTCCAAAGACTGAAAAACAAGTCAGAAGATTCCTGGGATGTTTGAATTACATTTCCAGATTTATATTCCTCATGACCGCGACATGCACGCTAATTTTCAAACTACTAAAAAATAATCAGGACTGCGTATAGACAGAAGACTACCAAACTGCCTTCAACAGTATCAAGGAATACCTATTGAACCCACCAATTCTATCACCTCCAGTGGAGGGAAGACCGCTAATCATATACCTAACAGTCTTAGAAGACTCCATGGGCTGTGTACATGGTCAACAAGATGAAATGAAAAGAAAAGAGTGTGCTATCTACTATTTGAGCAAGAAGTTCACAGATTGTGAAACTCGGTATACTATGCTTGAAAAAACTTGATGTGCTCAGGCTTGGGCAGCTAAACGTCTTCGCCAGTATATGATTTGTCACACTACTTGGTTAATCTCCAAAATGGATCTAATCAAGTATGTCTTTGAAAAACCCGCTCTCACAGGAAGGATTGCCCATTGTCAGATGTTGTTATCAGAATACGACATCGAGTACCATGCTCAGAAAGTCATCAAAGGAAGTATTTTAGCCGATCATTTGGCTCATCAACTGATTGACGATCACGAATCAGTCGGATTTGACTTTCCAGACGAAGCTGACATGTACTTGAGAATGAAAGATTGCGATGAACTGTTGCCCAACGAAGGGCCAGAACCAGGTTCCCAATGGGGACAAATCTTTGACGGAGCTATCAACCATTATGGAAATGGAATTGGGGTAATCATCATAACACCTCAGGGTACCTATATTCCTTTCACTGCCAGATTAACATTCAAGTGTACAAACCATGAGGCCGAATACGAAACTTGTATCGTGGGTCTCAAAGAAGCGATCGACTTAAGAATCAAGAACTTGGATGTGTATGGAGACTTAGCCCTAGTTATCAATTAGATCAAAGGGGATTGGAACACATACCAATCTGGACTGATTCCTTACAAAGATTACGCAAGAAGGTTGTTACCATTCTTCAACAGAATCAAGTTTCATCACATCCCTCGTGAAGAGAATCACGTGGCTGATGCCCTAGCCACTCTCTCTTCCATGATTAGTGTAGGTCAATGGAACGACGTACCTAAGATTGACATAATGCGCCTTAAAAGGCCTGCTTACATCTTCACGATTGAAGCAGTCATAGACGACAAACCTTGGTATCATGATATCAAATGCTTCCTTCAGAAACAAGAGTACCCACCTGGGGCATCCAAAAAAGACAGGAAAACCATCAGGAGACTGGCTGGCAGCTTCTTTCTGAGTGGTGATACCCTCTATAAGAGAAACTTTGACATGGTCTTGCTTCGATGTGTAGACAGACCAGAAGCAAACATGCTGATGAAATAAATTCACGAAGGATCCTTTGGAACTCATGCCAACGGACACACAATGGCGAGAAAAATTCTGAGAGCAGGGTATTATTGGTTGACAATGGAATCTGATTGCTACAAGTACATGAGGAGTTGTCACAAGTGTCAGATATACTCAGACAAAATCCATGTACCGCCAATGCATCTCAAAGTTCGTTCTTCTCCATGGCCTTTTTCTATATGGAGAATTGACATGATTGGTATGATTGAACCCAAGGCTTCAAACGGACACCGGTTCATCCTAGTAGCCATTGACTACTTCACTAAGTGGGTCGAAGCAGCGTTATACACCAATGTAACCCGACAAGTCGTGGTCCACTTTACCAAAAGCAATCTCATCTATCGTTATGGTGTTCCAAGCCAGATCATTACGGATAATGGATATAACTTGAACAACAAGATGATGAAAGAGTTGTGTGATGAGTTCAAAATCGAACACCATAACTCATCTCCCTACCGACCTAAGATGAACGGAGTGGTAAAAGCGGCTAACAGAAACATCAAGGAGATTGTTCAAAAGATGGTTGTAACCTACAAAGACTGACACGAGATGCTACCCTTTTCTCTTCACGGTTATCGCACATCTGTCCGCACTTCAACAAGGGCAACCCCTTTCTCTCTAGTATATGGCATGGAAGCAGTCCTCCCCATAGAAGTAGAGATACAGTCAACCAGGATATTGAAGGAAGCTAAGCTAATAGAAGCTGAGTGGTGTCAAAGTCGACACGATGAACTGAATCTGATCGAAGAAAATCAAATAACGGCTTTATGCCACGGTCAGTTGTATCAGCAAAGAATGAATAAAGCGTTTGACAAAAAGGTCTTACCTCGCGTCTTCAGAAAAGGAGATCGTGTGCTCAAGAAGATACAATCATTCCTCATTGATTCTCGAGGAAAATGGACTCCGAATTACGATGGCCCTTATGTGGTCAAAAAAGCCTTCTTAGGTGGCGCCTTAAGACTCGCAACCATGGATGGAGAAGATTTTGCCTACCCCACAAATGTTGACGTAGTCAAGAAATACTTCACCTAAAACTAAAAAAAAATGTCTCGGTGGATTGAAAACCCGAAAGGGCAGTCCAGGAAAAAATTAGAGACATAAGCGAAAAATCATCTCGGTGGATTGGAAATCTCAAAGTACAATCCAGGAAAAAGTTTGGGATTAATGGCAAGTAACTACGTCTGACGAGGTTATATCCCCAGCAGTAATGTCATCCATCAGGAAAACTTCCAGTCAAGGTCATCTTAGATAGAAGCTCAGGATGTCCAGAATTCAAAGTTGGTAGAAGGATAGTGGTCGTTATATTTCAATGTAGCCCCTTTTCCCTTAAATTACCATTTTCTAAACTTTGTAAATACTCTATGGAATCACGCGATTAGCTGATTTACATCCTATCAATAAAATTTGAGCCCTAGTGCTTTTGTTTGCAATTCTTATTTGTTTTAGCTTTATAGAATGACACTTTTAACATGATCAACGATTCTTGAAATAAAACAAAAATGAATTTACTTTTCAAAATTTTTCTTCTTTTAAAATAAAGATGGCAATTCTTTTGACTGTTGAACATCGAAAGAACATCGATCGCTTCTCCGAAGATGGTTAAACCTCAAAGTGCAGAATCAAAGTACTCCTTCTAGACCAGTACGTCTGAATAAAGATCAACTGTGTCAGAGACCATGTTTCATCTGACATCCCCGGCAGAGTTCGTACCTCCCAAGACCGATTGAACAACTCTTCCTCCCCACGGGGACTACCTCTCCTAAGCAAGGCATGATTGCTATTTTGGAACCAATGATACTTTTCATTCCCCACAGTGGCCGAGTATCCAGTCGTGTTTATCTATTAGTCTGTATGTCGCGTCAGTTTTGTCATCATAAACATATATACATCATGCATTATTGATTCACATTCATATTTATATTGTTTCACTATCACTCTGGTCAGTCTTATCCCCAAGTGATAAAAGTCCTCTCAATCGAGTTATCAGTTCTTTCCTCGTCAGGAAATGTTTTGTCTGAATAATCTCTCTCCCCGGTTTATTTCTGGATTGGAGACGGTCCTCGACCACTTTGATAACTTGAACCTCTAAAGGGCAATAAGACATTCGACAAACGTCACCCTTCACCATTGAAGATGATATGTTCGCTTTCCCGGATTTAAGGAAAATCCCTAGAGAAAGCCCCTCAACTGAAGACTCTTGGCAATACAGCAGTTTCTCTCCAAAAGGTTTGCTGTCAACAAGGTCATCAACACCTCCAAATTGGATTACATCATATAGCATTTCTCCAAAAAGATTTCGAAGAAAAGTATGATGTAGTATCCCCAAACAAAAAGCAGTCTTTCAAGAGACTCGTTTTTACCTAGTAGAGTCGACAAATGGCATCTCCAACAGAGAAGTTTGTACACCTCTACAACTCTATCAAATGGAGTCTCCCCGGTAAACTCGGCGAGAAGTTTGAAGAAAACTGTTGCACATAACATCCCTTGTCAAGGAAGGAACTTGAAAAAAAGAAAAAAAAACTGAGACCAGTTCCTTGGCTGAAGACCAGGATCGAGGGGAAGTTTATTGACAAAAGAAACTGAGACCAGTTCCTTGGCTGAAAACCAGGATCGAGGGGAAGTTTATATCAGAAACTGAGACCAGTTCCTTGGCTGAAAACCAGGATCGAGGGGAAGTTTATATCAGAGACTTAGACCAGTTCCTTGGCTAATGACCAAGATCGAGGGGATATTTTACCCTTTTCTAAGTAACATTGCTTAGCAAAAGAAGATGAATGGGCAAACTTCCATTCATAACCACAATCAAAATTTCGGGTATTCCGATATTTAATCCTCTTGCACCCCGAATGCCCGAATACCTTCGCCATTCACACCTTTGGGTCCAAGAAAATTAAATAGGGGCATCTGTCAAACCCCAAATTTTGACCACCAAGATTTCCCATTATTGTGAAAATCATCATTACAATATGGATGTACTTTCATGCCTCATCAATCTCCTCAAAGATGATTGAGCATTTACCACAATCAAGAATTAGGGTTTTAAGCCCTCTCAGAGCACTTAGACAAAGGATCAATCCAGAAATGACATGATCTTCAACTTGTCTAACCTCTCAAACACACATAAAGGATCAAGAGAACTCCCACATCAAGAATCAAGCACAAAGTTGCACCATTCCAAGTGGATCAAGCCTCAAGATCGCCAGTGTCACCAAATTAGGGTTTTGGTCGATTGAGGCCTCCAGATGGAAATTTTCATCTGGGCATGATCCAATGCTTCAAAATATAACCCAAGATACTCTAAGGGACCTCATGGATCCAATCATCAACTCAATTTAACCCCAGGGGATGCATTTACCAAACATCAGGAATTAGGGTTTCTTGACCTAATTCACCCCTAAGTTGACTTTTGAAGCAAAGCATGAGCCAAGACCTCAAGACATGATTTGAGGACTTCAAGTACACTACATTGATCCATTTGCAACAATGGATTGACCCAAGAATCTTGGTTCACCAGTTTCAATTTCATCTGGACCACAATTAGGGTTTTAAAGAAAAAGTCAACTGTACCTTTGACTTTTGACCAGGACATGCTCCCTAACCTTAGGACATGATTCAATACACCCTATAACACCTATTGAATCCATCCATTAGGTTTGATTTAGGCCAAAGACTTGATTTCACAAAGGATCGCACAGTTTGGATTTCATCCGATAAAAAGTCAACTGTGCACAAAATCAAGTTTGACTTTTTGGAATTTTTCACAAACATGATTCCCCTTAGTCAAAAATAAAATTAATGTGTGGTATTGATCATCATTCATCAATAAAAATTAAGAAAAGTGAGGTTTCTTGCAAAAGGGGCAACCTTGAGAAACCAAAATTTTTCTTAGTTATGAAATAAAAGTGATTTTGGTACCAACTTCCAAGGATCATAACTTGAGATCCAAGCAACCATTTTGGGTGATCCAAAGCTGGATTTGTAGGTCTTGCTACACTATACAAAAGCTTCAACTACCTCAGACTCCAATTCCTTATGGATTTTGAGTTATGGAATGATCAAAATGGCAAAAAACATGAAAATGAAACTTTTCAACAAAAGTCTGAATCTGCCTTACTTTTTCCAAAATGTAGGGACATTTTCACCTTGATCCAAGTTAAACAAGGTCTAGGGGTGAACATCAAATTTGAAGTATGCCATGATGGCTTTCCAACAAGTACCAGATCATGTCCAAATTCCATTTGAGCAGGGAGATACAACCCTTGGAACATGGCATCATGAACTGCTTTTACAAGGCAGAATTTGTGCATTTTGCTCAATTTGTCCAAATCTGATAAATCCAAACCTTGTCATCAATTTGGACACATCTGAGGATAAAACAAGAAGGGAATGATCTGATCCCCAAGCCTCCAAAGTCCAAGAATCTACATTAGCCATAACAAACCAAAAAAGGCTAAAAAGGTGCCAAGACTCCAATTTTGTTGCAATGCATTTAATGGATACACCAAGGTGGCATGGACTGACACATTCCTAACTGAATGAATCAAGGATCAGCACTGAATCATAGGACCATAGGCATGTGCCCTAATCTCAAGTCAATGGCTAGAGGAGACTTGAGATTCCTTTTGCTCAACATTGGCCAAAGACCTGCTGCAGCTGCCATTCACTATTGCTTGCAAAACAAACTTTCTCTACTATAAATAGAGCTCATTTATGCTCAGTTTGAGTACACCAAAGCACTACAACACTTACTTTCCTCAAAATCCCTCTCTTTAGGCCAAAATGCCTTCTTTTGCAAGGTATCTCTGAGTTTTTGAGTTAGAGAGCAATTCCACCACAGCTCATGATCCAAACACCTCTAATATGTTGTATCTATGTTGTCCAAACAATCACTTGTGACCTGAAACACCAAAATCACAAAGTCCACTTCCAAAACCTCAAAATTGGACTTTTCTGCATTTTTCAAGCCATGTCTTGATTCAGTCAGTTCCAAAACCAAACAAAGCCTCAAACACACTCCAAATATCATCCTCAAACTGTCCCAAATGGTTCCCCTCATTTGGAACACCATTTGAGAGAGTTGCCAAATTGGTCACTTTTGCCCCTTTTGCAAGAAAGTGCCACAACTTGTTCCTGAGGATTCCAGCTGGTTCTAACTATTCTAAAAGCTTTTAAGGGTCAATTAAGAGTGTCCAAAGCTTCAAACTACTTCTGGCACAAGGAACTTGACAGATAGCACAAGGAGCTCCAAGAGGTAAGTGCATCATCACTTGAACTTTCTAATTTATGCATTCCTTTGAGGTCCACTGATCATAAACATCTCATACATTTTGTATATGTTGTGTTTGAACCAATTTGCCATGTAATTCTTGCTTGTACCATGAGATAGCATAGAGCATGCAAAAATAGGGCTATTTCAAAACCACTATCGGCTTTTAAAATAGGGACCTCATCTGAAAAAACCAAGACCACCACTAGATTCCTTGTGAAATTCTAGGTCAGATGCACCTAAATTTTGTTCCAATCCATGGAGAAATGAGAAAGTTAGAGGCTTCACGTAAATTACCCAAAAGCTTGCCTTGCCTTGCCTTGCCCAGGCCTAGAAACAAGGCATGACTTATGATTTAATGGGGTGGTTTTGATACACGGATGTATCACCACTCCAGTGGTAGCGCGCATGTGTGTTTGGCTTGATGGTCGTGGGTTCAAACCCCACCCAGACCATTTTGCCATTTTCTATATTTTTTGCTATTTTTCATTATTTTCATGTTTTTTTATTAATTAATTGAAAAACTAATTTCTCTCTCAATTTTAATTATTTTTTATTGGTTCTTTTTTTGAAAATTCCCAAAAACATTAAAATATTTTATTCCATGAAAATTTCACAAAAATATTATTTATTTCATATATTTGATATTTTTATAAAGAATTATGTTTTATTTGTTTTTAAACATAAAAAAATATTTCTTTCTCATGGTTTTGCTAAGTTCAAATGATTTTTTAATCATCCCATGAATGAAACATGATTTTCCAAATATAAATCCAAGGTCACAACCTCTTTTTCACATGTTTGATTATTTTAATTGAATTTTTTATTCAATTAAAATACATTAAAAAAACCAAAATTAGGGTTTTGATCACTATCACCTTAACAAATCTTTTCAAATACTTAATGGGCCTCTATTAGAGTGTAAGATCCAATCCCTTTTTAACCAAAACCTTTATGGGCCTCAGTCATTGTATAAGTCCCACTGTGATTTCAAAAATCTCGGCGCGATCGTCGTTTTCAAAACAAAATCAACTGGGCCTACCCTTGTGTTGTAAGTCCCATTTCTTTTCTTTTTTAAACCATTGGGCCTCTCCTTGAGTTGTAAGATTCATCCCTTTGTACAGAAAAAAACCTCTTTGGGCCTCAGTCATTGTATAAGCCCCAGTACAGTTTACAGAACAACAGTACGATTACTGTTTTCCACCTGGGCCTCCCTTTGAGTATAAGCCCCAACAATCTTTTCAAAAACAACTTCCATTTGATTTAAGTTGTTATCAAAACTTTCTTTAATTTCTTGAACAACTAACAATACAGCTATGGAAGCTTGCTCGCCTGTAAGTTTTTATCAGCTTTCTTTTACGTACTTGCACATATACATGTATATATTTGTTTGAACAACATGGAAGCTTGCTCACCTGTAAGTTTTTATCAGCTTTACTTTACATGCTTTTATATATATAACTGTATTGTGGGAAGCTTGCTCACCTGTAAGTCCTCCTTTCATATCCTTTTAAATACTTGTCATATATCAACTGTATATATACTAGTATATCTGCTTAGATTTTTCCTCGGCAACTAGGTCTAGAACTAGGTAAAGCCAGTTGGTCACTCTTAAATAGAGTCAAAACTAGATTCCCATAGGATTTCCAGATACAGTCTTGCCTTCTCTTGGGCTTAAATAATATGGAACAAAGAGAAAGGCATTATTCCCGGTGAAACTTTTTTCAGACTTTCACTATTAGAAATTGTCAAAGAAGTTCATTTCCCCAAAGAGGATTAATTCTCGGTGAAACCTCTCTTGAATTTCTTCAAACCCTATAACTATTCACTAAAGGATTAATTCTCGGTGAAACCTTTCTTGAACTTTTCTTAAGTTTGGACCCACAGGCTTCCAAAAAGCATCCCCGCCTCCTCTTGGGCTTTGTACAAGGACCGTCCGGCTTCTTAGAAGTTATCATGTCTTCTCTTGGGCTTAATACAAGGACCCTGAAGACCTCCTAAAGGTATAAGACATAACTTAGTCTTCCTTTGCTAGAGCAGTCTTTCCAGTGTCAAAACATCAAACCATTTTAGGGTTGATACTCATCCCTTAAAACACCTGCCTCCTCTTGGGCATCATACGAAGATAAACTCTCCCACACCAGTAGACTTGGACAGTCTAATATCCTCTTGAGTCTCAAAGACATTCTCAAGTTCCCTAGAGAAACCCTGGTCTTTTTAAATAAATCTCCAGCAGATTTAGAACCCATGGGTTCTAAAGCCTAGTCAGCCTCCTGTTGGGCTTTATACAATGATTCTCCCCAGTGGAGCTAACCTTTTCAGACTCTCTTGTTGAGTCAATCACCTTTCAATACTCTCTTGTTGAGTTAACCCTTTTTAGCCTCAATCTTGGGCCTTGTACAAGACAGATAAAAACACTCTCTTGTTGAGTCAATCTTTTTCAGCCTCCTCTTAGGCTTGGTTTAATGATTTCCCCTAGCAGAAGTCAACCTTTTCTTATGTTTTGTATAATGATTTCTCCAGCTTGTTCAGCCAAAATCTTGGGCTTTGTACAAGACAGATAAAAGCACTCTCTTATTCAGTCAAACCCTTTTCAGCCTCAATCTTGGGCTTTGTACAAGACACCTAACATATCCTCAGCCAAGTCAATAAAGCCCCTTTTAGCCTCAATCTTGGGCTTTGTACAAGACAGACAAAATATTTCCCCGGAAAAGTCAAACTTTTAGCCTCCTCTTAGGCTTTATTATATCCCGAAAGAGTCAACTCTTTTAGCCTCAATCTTGGGCTTTGTACAAGACAGATAAACACTCTCTTGTTGAGTCAGTCTTTTCTAGCCTCCTCTTAGGCTTGGTATAAGGACTTCCCCGATGGAATCAATCAAATCTCTTAGCTTCAACCTTGGGCTTTGATCAAGGCACACAAAAATCAACCTCCCCTCAGAGAAAATCAAAATCACTGTAGGAAAACATTTATCTGTGTTACCACACATCAAAACAGACATTCATAACAAACCTTAATCCCAGATAATTGCTGTAAGTGGCACACTTGTTGATTCAAATATCCAAGCTATCGTCCATCTTTTATCTTGGTAAAACCCTTTCTTCCATCTAATTGTTGTAAGTGTCAAGCCTCTGGATTATTTACATCCACGCCACTGTCCCTCTCTTAGCATGAGAAATTCCTAAGGAAAAATGGCATTGCTCTACACTGAGTTAAAGTTTTTCCCTTTAGGATAAATTGCCTATAAAGGAAATTATGGCATTGCTGGATTCTCATATCCCAGTGAAAGTAATCCTCCTTTATAACAAGTCACCCAACAATTGTGATAAATAGACGAGATGCCTCCCTTTAGAGATGACAAATTCTCTCTCGGTCATACCTTTTAGCTTCAATCTTGGGCTTTGAACAAGACACAAAATAGCCTTTTAACTTCAATCTTGAGCTTTGAATAAGACACCAAAACATCTTTTCCTCCCTTAGAATAGGAGGAACTATGATTGCTCTGATTTCCCTGTTTCTTTAAAACGGGAATACGTAGGCATAAGATTGTGAAATCTTAGCGAGCATACCAATCAAAAACTCTAGCTCCAGTACCTTTACGCATACCAATCAAAACTTAGGTCCAGTACCTTATCAAAACATCAGAAAACTCGAACATCAACAAAAATTCACTCTCTCTCTCTCTCTCTCATATTTCCCAAGAAACTTTCACAACCCATCAACGGATAAACACCATCAAGTTCAAAGCAGAACCTAAAACTAGCAGCCTGTGGATAACCACATATAGGATGTGTAATTGACAACTCCCTATTGTATAACCTGACCCCGGACTCCTCGAATCTCTTTAAGTGTTTGTTCAATTAAACATTCGCGTTCAAGGTTAGTTTTAGATAGCTTCCCTTTCCTTTCCAACTTCGCGGGATAAATAAGAAATTAGAAAATAGCAACCCCTCCTCTTCATTGAGGAGAAAACCCAATTATGCGATAAGGTGGTCGCGTCACAGACAAAAATCGCACGCTACACCAAGTTGCCATGGCCTGGCCCTTGCCCGAGGCAAGGCCTAGTTTTGGCAATTTGCATAAAGCCTATAACTTTCTCATTTATCCATGGATTGGGACAAAATTTAGGTGCATCTGACCTAGAATTTCATGAGGAATCCAATGGTGCCCTTGGAATTTTCAGAAAATGTTTCAATTTTAAAATCCGATAGTGATTTCAAAATAGGCCAAATTTTGCATGTTCTATGCTATCTCATGGTACAGGCAATAATAGCACGATAAATTGGTTCAAACACAACACATATGATATGTATGATAGGTCCATGATCAATAGACCTCAAAGCAATGCATGATTTAGAGAGTTCAAGTTGTGATGCACTTACCTCTTGGAGCTTTTTGTGCTATCTGCCAAATTCCTTGTGCCAGAAGTAATTCACTGCTTTGAACACTCTTGATTGATCCCTTAGAAGCTTTTAGGATGATCAGAACTAGCTAGAATCCTCAGGAACAAGAATAGGCTCGTTCTTGCAAAAGTGGCAAAAGTGACCAATATAGTAGTAACTCTTTAAATGGTGTTCCAAATGAGGGAAACCAATTGGGACAGTTTGAGGATGATATTTGGAGTGTGTTTGAGGCCTGGTTTGGTTTTGGAAGTGACTTAATCAATGCATGGCTTGAAAAATGCAAAAAAGTCAATTTTTGAGGTTTTGGAGGTTGACTGTCTGATTTTGGTGTTTCAGATCAAGGGTGAGTGTTTGAACAGCTTAGATATGACATATTGGAGGTGTTTGGATCATGAGTTGTGGTGGGATTTCTCTCTAACTCAAAAACTCAGATATGACTTGTAAAAGAAGACATTTTGGCCTAAAGATACATATTTTGAGGAAAGCATCAGTTTTAGTGCTTTGGTGTACTCAAACTAAGCACAAATGAGCTCTATTTGTAGTGTGTCAAGTTTTTTTTGCAAGCAATAGTGAATGGCAGCTGGTACAGGCCTTTGGCCAATGTTGATCCAATGGAATCTTTAGTCTCCTCTAGCCATTGACTTGAGGTTAGGGCACAGGCCTATGGTCCTTTGATTCAGAGCTGAATCTTAACTTATTCAGCTGGAAATGTCTCAGTCCATGCCACCTTGATGCATCCATTAAATGCTTGGAAACAAAATTGGTGTCTTTTGCACTTTTTAGCCTTGTTAGGTTTGTTATGGTTATGTGTAGATTCTTAGACTTGGGAGGCTTGAGGATCAGATCATTCCCCTCAGATTTTATCCTCTGATGTGTCCAAATGGATGGCAAGGCTTGGAGTTGTCCAAATATTCCAAATCGAGCAAAATGCCAAAATCTGCCTTGTACAAGACAATTGGAAATGGTGATTTTGAGGGGATCATGTCTCCTTGCTCAGGTTAAGTTTTGGGAGGCTCTTGTGCTTTTTAGAAAACCCTCATATGATACAATACATATGTGATCATATTTTGTCTTGAAACTATTTGAATCCAACTAAAAAATACTCATGAACATTGATGTCCAAGGCTGGTAACTTAGGCAGATTTTCACTAAGTGTTGGAAAAGTGTCATTTTCTTCATTTTTGTCATTTTGATCAGTCCATAAGTCAAAATCCATGAGGATTTGGAATCTCTTGTAGTTGACACTTTTAAATTATGTCATATGGACTTTCATTTGAGCTTTGAATGGGAGAAAATGGCTTTGTGGTTTAGGAGTTATGACCTTGCAACGTTGGTACAAAATCATTTTTGTTCCATAACTTAGAAAAAATTTGGTTTCACATGGTTGCCCCTTTTGCAAGAAACCTCACTTTGCTTGATTTTTATTAATGAATGATGATCAATACCATACATTAACTTTATTTTTTACTTAGGGGGACCATATTTGTGAAAAATTCCAAAAAGTCAACCTTGATTTTGTGCACAGTTGACTTTTTATGGGATGAAATCCAAACTGTGCGATCCTTTGTGAAATCAAGTTCTTGACCTAATTTAAACCTAATGGATGGATGCCATAGGTGTTATAGGGTGTATTGAATCATGTCCCAAGGTTTGAGAACATGTCTTGGTCAAAAGTCAAAGATACAGTTGACTTTTTCTTCAAAACCCTAATTGTGGTCCAGATGAAATTGAAACTTGTGAATCAAGTTTCTTGGGTCAATCCATTATTGTAAATGGATCAATGTAGTGTATTGGAGGCCCTCAAATCATGTCTTGAGGTCTTGGCTCAGGCTTTTCCCCAAAAGTCAACTTAGGGGTGAATTAGTTCAAGAGACCCTAATTCCTGATTTTTTTATAAATGCATCCCCTGAGGCTAAATTTACTTGATGATTGGGTTCATGAGGTACCTTGGAGTATCTTGGGTTGTGCTTTGAAGCATTGGCTCATCCCGAGAGGAAAATTTTCATCTGGAGGCCTTGGTCGACCAAAACCCTAATTTGGCGACACTAGCGATCTTGAGGCTTGATCCACTTGGAATTTTGCAACCTTGTGCTTGATTCATAATGTGGGAGTCCTCTTGATCCCTTATGGGTGTTTGAGAGGTTTAGACAAGTTGAAGATCGTGTCATTTCTTGATTGATCCTTTGTCTAAGTGTCCTGAGAGGGCTTGAAACCCTAATTCTTCATTGTAGTGAATGCTCAACAATCCTTGAGGAGATTGAAGAGGCATGATGGCACATCCATATTGTGGTGATGATTTTCACAATGATGGGAAATCTTGGTGGTAAAAATTTGGGGTATGACAGAGCCACTAGTGGTCCAACAAGTGTTGAAGTGATCTTTGAACGAGTGTACACCCTTGATCATTTTCACGGCATTCTTCACAGTCTTGATAATCATGTGAAGCCAGAAAGCCGAGTGTGACTTGCTTAGCGTGTAATTCTACCAGACTGGTATTCATCAAGCGTATGTCAAAGATCTGAACCATTTTGACTTGATGGTTATTTCTCTCATGATAGTCTTGGATCCATCCGAGATCCATCTGACGTTGGAGGGCCTCTTGCACAAAAGAGCATCCCTGATTGCTTGTCGAGTAGATCAGACAGGCATTGTAATCATGTCGTGGCAGATTATGGTATTGACTTTGCCTTGAGTGCATTGCTACCAAGTTAACGTTCATTGCACGGATGATGCGGTTCTGAACGATGTTGGGATGTGCATGGGCCATGTTGACCTCACGAATACGGTGATCTTGAAGAGCTGATTGCACTACGGAACATCCTGAAGGTGTGAAAAACGTAAGAAAGGGGGGTTTGAATTGGTTTTTCAAAATAATTGTTTCTTTTAAATAACTTTCTTGTTAAAACTTTTACCCTTTTCTAAAGAACAACAGCTTAGTTAAACAAAGAGATATAAACACGTTATGTTTATACTAGTTCAGTTGAGAATCTCTCAAGTTAATCTAGTCCACCCGCCAAGGTGATTTCGCCTCTCTCAACGAGGTCTTAATCCACTATTCAACAAAATAGTACACTGCACGAGCTACACAACTGGTGACTAATAACAACCTCTAGAACTCAAACATTCTAGACTTCTCAAGTAATCCAACCACACAGGTCTTACTTAAGGCACAACCTCTAAGACACACGTCCTAGGCTTCTCAAGAGATCTGGTCACTAAGACTCTCTTAAGGAATACAACTTTTAGTTCAATTACAACGGGTTTACAGAGAATTATTTCTTATCAAGCTGATAATGTAAACAAGTTTTTAGACCAAGAATGACTTAAGAAATAATAGAGTTAGAAAGTATTGTCGTTGTTCGCATGTATTTCTTTCTTCAAGTCTTTGAGCTTCCTTTTATAGCCGAGTGAAAAGAGCCACTGAGATGGAATCATGAAGGCTAGGTAGGCTTACGGCTAGAAGCGTGAGGACAGGTACAAAATATTCTGCATGCTGCGCGTCCTGTCTGTGTCAGATTATCTAGTTTGTATTTCGCACAGTCTTCAAGAATATTAACGTTGTAATGTGGTATAGCTGTACAGTGTGGCGGGTTTTCTTGGCTTCTCAACTTCAGAGCCTTTTTGTGAGCGTGAGTAAGAAGGAAAAACATTGCTCGGTTCTTGAGATTATCAAGTCTTCGAATCATCAGCTCTGCGCTTCCAGAATCTTCAGAACTTATCTTTAGAACCTTGTTCTCTTAATCCACTTTCTTCATATCTTCAGAGGCTTCTGATAATATTTGATTGAAGCATGAGAGTCGACTGTGGGTAGGTCTTCAGAACCTTGACCGAAAATCGTGAGGCTTCAGCATCTGGACTTCGTTCCATCAGAACCCTTGTCTTTTGACCTTCAGAATTCATTCTCTTTTCCTTTCGTATCAGAGTTATGTGAATCTTGTCTTATCTTCGAATTGAGTTCAGTTCTTCGAAGCATCTTTCATGAAGCATTGCGCCAATTCACGGAAGCAGAACCTGTTTGCTAGGTTCTCACAAATAACAACATTAGTTGCACAAAATTGTTCATACAAATATTCATCTGTTATCATCAAAACTTAGAGATAATATTGCAGAACCAAATCTTGTTGTCACAATCTCCCCCTTTTAGATGATGACAAAACTATATATTTTGATGACACAATTTTTATATATATAACACAGGGAAAATGAAAAAGGTTTTTAGGATAGCTTATCCTTTTTATGAAGTGCTCCCCCTGAGTATTAGATTAAGGTTCTTGCTTGGGCTCCCCTTGACTTCATTAACCTTTTGAGTCTTTCTTCATCATCAGAATTCTGAGTTATCTGCACAGAAGAAAAAATACAGAAAAACAATCTAATAGAGATGATGGATATATCTGTTAGCGTGTACGCATCATTGTTTTTCGGAGAATGACTATAGGATCAAAATTATCACATTCATATACTTTCTCCCCCTTTTTGTCATGAATCAAAAAGATAAACATAAGGTAGTCCAAGGGTGAAAAACACAGAACTAACACTTAAAAGAAAAACAGAGGTTTATTTGCTATCAGAGGACAGTTTGTCCCAGATTTTCTTCATCATGATCTGAAGATTTTCATTGACAGTATCTTGCTTGTCAAACCTTTCTCTGAAGTTCTTCTGTTCAGTTCTGATTTCATCAACGGCGTCTCCCAGACGCTTAATAACAGTATCAGAGGTGGAAGCAATCATAGCACTTTCTTTAGCTCTTTCAGCCTCTGCAGCGTCTTGTGCCTTTCTAGCAGCTTGCTCTTCTGCTTCTTTAGCAGCCTTTCTTCAGCTTCTTTCTGCTTAGCAGCTAAGAACTTGAGTACTCTGACTCTTGCTTCAGCTTCTGCTCTCTCCTTAGCTTTTGCTAGTTCAGTAGTTATGGTTGTGTTCGAGAAATTTACAATTCTTGTAAGTTCCATGTCCAGCAATTTTTGAAAACATTGACAGGCACTCTCAAGTTCCATGAGCTTTGTGCTTGTACAAAGTTCCGCTCTTAACTTAGCAAACGTCTCAAGTGCTTTGTCATGAAATTTACTTGTACATTCTTCAAAGGATGTTGGAGGTGGAGCTTTGTAGATAACCAGAGCGAGATTAGATTCGGCAGAGTTGGTTTCTGTTGGTGTTTGCTGAGATAGGTCAATCTCAGTAGCAGCCGATTCAGGTGGTTGTTGTTGATCGTTAGGAGAGATTACTTCTAGATTGTCAGAGTTCATGAGCTTTTCAGGTAAGATAATTTCTAGAGATTCATAGGAGGTTCCCTCAGAACTAGATTCAGTATTGGGAGCTTGAGATTCAGAGATTTGATATGTTGGTTCTAGTTCATTTGGTTGAATTGTTGAGGTAGTTATTGTTGAAAAATGGGTAAAAACAATCTCAGACAGGATTGGGGTAGTTATTGACGGATTATTGGTTGATTGATCAGTGGTTGGTAAAGGAATAGAGAAAGATGGAGGTTTAAATCTTACTTGTGGAATGGAGGTAGAGGTGATTGATGAAGATGGTGCAGCAACAGATGGATTTGCATCAACTTTGTTGATTTTATCAAGAAGAAGGGCTTCTTTTCTGGAGATTTCAGTTTTATCCTTTTTTTTATTTTTACACTCCGCATCCTCTTCAGCAAGCTTCCTCTTACTTCTTGTAATGTGCTTTGACTGAGGGACAACTTCTTCAACTCTAGATTCTGCTTCTCTCATTATGGCAATGTAAGAGGCTATTGCTGTTGGATTATCTTTTTTGCGGTAGAATGGATAGTTTTCCACTGGATTCTAGATCTTTTTCACCGTGTCGGGAGAAATAGGTGTTGGTTTCACCTCTACACTTGCAATCATCTTCATATGTTTAAGATTTACAGTATTGAAAACTTCTCCAACCTTTTCATTCAGATATTCCGTGAACTTTGCTTCCTTGGTTAGATAATCCACTAATCTACATTCAACCAGAATGTCAAAGATCAGCCTTCCAAAAGGGATGTAGTTAACAATCTTCTTTTCTGTTGAGGCCATTGTTCTTGTTTTGCGCACCATATCCCTTAAATAGTAGAACAGGATGGAGGGAAGGCACATTTTCTCATGTTTGTGCAAGTAGTACAGCATGTGTTTTTGATTTGCGTTGGCAAAATTTGTAGCACTCTTTACCGGTCTTGGATTGATGCATCCAAGAATGATCTTGTGCCAGTTCCTGATTGACAGCTTTTGAAGATAGCTTTATTGATGACTGACTCAGATTTCTCAGTTTTTCCGTACACCCTCTTTCCTTCCAAGAACTTCATTCCTAGAAATTCGAAAATAGATCTCTCAGTGATGATAATCTTCTGCTCCAGAACAAATGATACCACATGGAATTCGTCACTGTCTGCTTGTCTCCATAATTCTTTCACTAAATCATCAAAGCATGGACCTCTTAGTCTATCAAAGTAATTCTTCCATTCTTGAGCACCCAATTGATCAATTAGGTTAAACCCATTATCAGAGAGGTTGTTGAAATCAACATCTAGCTCTTTCAGAACAGTTAGATCGTTTGCATGTGTCACACATGTCACAGAGCGAGTTTTCTGGGTGACATGGTTTGTATCAATTGAGGGAAGATTTAATGGATCTGAAACAACTGGTTCAGCAGTTGAGAGAGTAGTAGTGGGTGTGATGGATGAGGATGGTAGTTCTTGGGAGATTTGAACAGTGTCTTGTTGATGAGTGTTCATCCTTACGGTGGTAAGAAGGAATGAGGATTGAACTTTGAGTTGATTCTGAGGGAGTGATAGATAGAGAGAAAAATAGATGAGAGTCGATTAACTTTTTAGGGTTTGTGAGAGAGGGAAAAAAATTCTCGAGGGTTTAAAGGACATATACATTTTTGAGGGGATAAGCTAATAAATGTGATAAAGTTGAGTCAATCTCGAGAGAAATGTTGTTCGTTTAATTTGAATAGTTATAGTGACTTAATTTTATTTAAATCACGTGCAAAAATAATTTTCCGAAAATATGACATGTCACATAATTATCAGAACATGAGATGCGTTAAGAAAATGGTTCTGATGATTTGAAAAATACTTTTCTCTGACTAAACACATGAGGTTCTGGAAATGTTTTGTTCTGAACAGTATTTCATATTCAGGTGTTTTAAAATGATTAGAAATCTATCTTCAGCTAAGGGTTTTGTGAAAATGTCGGCCCACTGATGGTCTGTATCAATGAATTTTAAGCATAGAGTTCCCTTCTGAACATAGTCCCTAATAAAGTGATGTTTTATTTCAATGTGTTTAGCCCTAGAATGCAAAATTGGATTTTTACTTAAGCAGATAGCAGCAGTATTATCACAGAAGATGATGACACTGAATTTCACCGTATTTTTGACTCCGATTTCGCATGCATTCTTAGTCTTTTAATGTCATTTTATTATGTTATTATTATGTTTTTCTTTGTTTTCAGGTTTTTAGTCTAATCAGAGCCCCGAGCGAGAAAAGGAGCGAAAAGGAAGTCGAAATGAGCTAAAATAGAGAAAATCAGCATTTTACACTTATGGCATCCACTATGGCGGCCGCCACAGGGTCTTCCATGACGTGGCCATGTCTCAAACTCCTCCCAACTGTTTTTCCCCACGATCTCCAACTGCCCAAGCAAGTTTACACTCATGGCGGGCGCCATGGTGTTGTGGCGGGCGCCACAAGAACAAAACGAGTTCCCTCCCAAATTCAAATGCTAGGGGCATCCTTGTCTTTTCCACATGTTTCCTTGCCTATAAATAGGACTTTAGATTTTCGTTTTTCTGCATCCAAGCTTAGTTGTTCATAAGCATATATCAGTGTAATAGTGGTAATCGCTTCACATCGAGGTGTTACTACATTCGAGAGATCGAGTCTGTAAGAGCCTGTGAGATTGAGTCTTGGAGCACTCTGGAAGGAAGTTAATCCTGCCGCCATTTTACTTTCAGTTCGCATTTTATTCAACCACTCCGATTGGAGCAGGTTTTTATTACTTTACCTTTTGTCAACTTTATTTCTTGCACTGTCTTTTAATTTCATTTACTTTCCGCACTCGCATTACTTTCATTTACTTTCCGCACTCGCACTACTTTCGTTTATTTTCCGCACTCGCACTACTTTCGTTTATTTTCCGCACTCGCATTACTTTCGTTTATTTTCCGCACTCGCACTACTTTCATTTACTTTTCGCACTCGCACTCAAATACTTTTTTATGAAAAATCTAAAAATGAACTTTTACTTTACCATGTCTGGCTAATTTTATAAAGGTTAGAATGTGAAGATCATAACCGAACCGATAATCTGTACAATTGTTAGTAGAAACACTTAAGGGCTATTTTAACTTTCAATATAAGTTTTCCTGTTCTTAAATTCCGTTGGGTAAGATCGAAAGCCGTCCAACGCCTATCTAAACTTAATTGTTTTTAAACTATTTCAAAAACAGCGAAAACGCTTTGTTTAGTTTATTAGGAGTTTTTAATTTAAAAGGAAAAGAGATTTTAAAACCATTTTCGGACGCGTTAAGAAGTTTAAAGTCTGGTTCGTAAGAACCTCTCTTATTTTTAGAAAATCTGGGTTAAAGTACTTTTCAACTTGGTCAAGATACTATATTTCTTAAAAATAGGTTTACTACTCTAACGCAATGCGCGCCTTTTTATCCGTGACAATAAGAGGGTTTGATTAGGGGGTACAACTCGGTTCTGAATACGCGAAAGCGACAGTTCCTGTCAAATTAGTTCTTTTCAAAGTAGAAAACATTGCCCGTAAGTAGTTCTATTAGCAAGTACTTGGATTATCAATTGGTTGTGTGAATTGCATTCGAACCTGTCTTTATCAATTAATTTTAATTACTTTATTTACTACCGTGCACTCTTCAAAACTACTATTTTCAATCACCTTAGATACACACCTTAACAATAGATAGCGATAGATTGACACTTGGTCTCTGTGGATACGATAATCTTTTATATTACTCTGACGCGTTCGTACACTTGCGAAAAAAACACGCATCAAGTTTTTGGCGCCGTTGCCGGGGACCAATTTCGTCAAATTTCGTACCCTGTTGTTATACCGTTTAGACTAAGGAAGTTACCCGCCGGTCAATGCGAAAAACTCGTAGTACCGGAAGTTTAGTAGACCCTCTAGCTGAACCAGAACGTTACGCTCGCACACGTTTATATTTCCGTAAACTTAGGAAAGCTATGGCCGAAGATCAAAATCAAAGACCTCTTAAGGATTTCGCCCAACCATCCAACGAGGAACCTAGTTCTAGTATAGTAAATCCAGCCATACCAGCTAACAATTTTGAACTTAAACCATCCCTGCTGCAGTTAGTACAGCAGAGACAATTCGCAGGTCTTGCTACAGAGAACCCAAACCAACATTTGAAAAACTTTCTCCAACTAGCAGACACCTTTAAAACCAATGGAGCCCCTCCTGAGGCGATTCGCTTAAGATTATTTCCTTTTTCCCTCAGAGATAAGGCCCTATCTTGGTTAGATTCCCTTCCACCAAATTCCATAACAAGTTGGGAAGACCTTAGAAAAGTATTCCTTGCCAGATATTTTCCCCCGAGTAAGACCGCTGTTCTTCGAAACCAAATAACTAGATTTACCCAAAACCAAGGAGAATCGTTGTTCGAAGCCTGGGAGAGATATAAAGAGCTGTTAAGAGCATGCCCACATCATGGTTTAGAAAATTGGTTAATCATTCAAACCTTCTATAATGGACTTCATTATAACACTAAGATGACCATCGATGCCGCCGCAGGTGGCGCACTGATGAACAAACCTTACCCTGAAGCTAGTGCCCTTATCGAAGATATGGCCCAAAACCATCAATCGTGGGGAGTAGAACGAGCGACAGTGGAAAAGAAGGAAGCCCAAGGGGGAATACATGAGTTAAGCTCTATAGACATGATGCAAGCTAAAATGGACGCATTGGCCCTAAAAGTTGAGCATATGTGTACAACCCCGAATACTGCAGCCGCAGTTTCGTCAGATTGTGAGATATGTGGGACGAAAGGACACCAATCCGCAGAATGCAGTCTGTTAAACGAGACCAGCTATGAACAAGTGAACTACACCCAAGGAAACCCATTTTCAAATACCTATAACCCTGGATGGAGGAATCACCCAAACTTTTCCTATAAGAATAATAACCCTATCCAAAATACTGCCCCTCCGAGACAATCAAGTTATCAAGCCCCAAGATCAAATCAACCTATGCAACCTGTACCACCAAAACCGAGCCTTGAGAAAATCGTGGATAATTTTGTCGCTGCTCAAATCCAACAAAACAAGGAGTTCATGAACCAAAACGTTCATGTTAACGAACTAATTACCCAGTTAGGAACCAAGGTTGACCAAATAATCACTCACAATAAGAAGCTTGAAACCCAAATCTCGCAGGTAGCTTTAAACCAAGCCCCTCAGACCACACCTGGAGGACAATTCCCTGGACAACCTCAACAAAACCCGAAAGGACAAGCAAATGCCATTACCCTACGAAGTGGGACCGCTTATGATGAACCTTGTAACCCGAGGTTGAGTGATCCCAAAACTTCTAAGGAAGATGACAACATCCCAGATAAAAAGAAGAAACCAGAGGAATCTGTAAACCAGGAAAGTCAAGAAAAAGGAGAAGAACCCAAAAACAAAACCTATATACCACCCCCGCCATACAAACCACCAATACCATATCCTCAAAGACTTAAACAAACCCAGATCAATAATCAGTATCAGAAATTCATTAAAGTTATAGAAAAACTTCACGTAGAAATCCCGTTCACAGAAGCCATTACCCAAATACCATCCTACGCAAAGTTTCTCAAAGACATCCTTACCAATAAACGTAGACTTGATGATCCGAAACCCTTGGAATGTAATTCTATTGCCGAAAATAAATTAGCAAAAAAGGATAAAGATCCTGGAAACTTTTCCATTCCTTGTACTTTGGGGAGTCATGTCATCGAAAAAGCTTTTCTAGACTTAGGAGCTAGTGTGAGCTTAATGCCCTTAGCGGTTTGCGAAAGGTTAAATTTAGGAGAGTTGCAACCTACCAAGATGTCACTTCAATTAGCCGATAGATCTGTTAAATATCCGATACGCATACTTGAAGACGTCCCTGTTAGGATAGGTCAGCTGTTTATCCCTACTGATTTTGTTGTCATGGACATTAAAGAAGATGATGACATACCAATTCTTCTAGGTAGACCATTCTTATCGACTGCTGGAGCCATAATAGATGTCAAAAAGGGGAAGCTAACCTTTGAGGTAGGGAACGAGAAGATAGAATTTATACTTTCAAAATTTCTTATGGCACCTGTGATAGGAGATGCGTGTTATGCGATAGATATCATTGATGAATGTGTTAGGGAGTTAGAGCAAGAAGAAGTCATTGAAACAATTAAGCTGCCATTAACTCTTATTTTGGAAGATGACAATTATAAGAAACCCTACATCGATGATAACCTTTACGAATGTTTATCCCTTACCCCAGATCCTATGCCTTGCCCTATTAAACCAGTCTTGGAACTTAAGGAACTACCTAAGAACCTGAGATATGAGTTTCTTGATGAAGAAATGAATCGTCCGGTTATAGTTAGTGCTGCCTTGAGACAAAAAGAAACAGATCAACTCTTGGACGTTTTACGAAGATATCCCTCAGCCTTAGGATATAATATCTCTGATCTGAAAGGTATAAGTCCATCCGTATGCATGCATCGGATTTCGCTCGAAGTAGATTCAAAACCTTCCAGAGAGCACCAGAGAAGGATAAACCCTATACTGAGTGATGTTGTCAAAAAGGAAGTTCTGAAGTTGCTTGAAGTAGGTATAATATATCAGATCTCGGACAGTAAGTGGGTGAGCCCTGTGCAGGTGGTACCCAAGAAGGGAGGCATCACAGTTGTGCAAAATGAGAAAGGTGAACAAATAGCAAAGCGGATAGAAGGAGGTTGGCGTATGTGCATAGACTATAGAAAGTTAAATAAAGCAACTAGGAAGGATCATTTCCCTTTACCGTTCATAGACCAGATGTTAGAACGTCTTGCCAGACACTCTTACTTCTGCTATCTAGACGGGTATTCGGGATTCTTTCAAATACCTATACATCCAGAAGATCAAGAAAAAACTACCTTTACATGCCCTTTTGGAACTTTTGCCTACAGACGAATGCCTTTTGGACTCTGTAATGCCCCTGCTACTTTCCAACGTTGCATGATGTCAATCTTTGCAGATTATCTAGATGGAATCATGGAAGTATTTATGGATGATTTCTCGGTTTGCGGTTTTGATTTCCAAAATTGTCTTATCAACCTTGAGAAAATCCTGGAAAGATGTGTGGAGGTGAACCTTGTGCTGAATTGGGAAAAATGCCATTTCATGGTGACTGAAGGAATTGTTTTAGGACATATAATCTCTGAAAGAGGTATAGAGGTAGATAAAGCAAAAATAGAAGTTATAGAGAACCTAAAACCCCCCAAGACTATCAGGGAAGTTAGAAGTTTCCTTGGACACGCTGGATTCTACCGCCGTTTCATCAAGGACTTCTCCAAAATAACAAAACCTTTAACTGGCCTGTTAATGAAAGATGCTGAATTCATCTTTGATGAAAAACGCAATGAAGCATTCAACCTTTTGAAGCAAGCATTGATTTCAGCACCCATTATGAAACCCCCTGATTGGTCTGAACCGTTTGAGATAATGTGTGACGCCAGTGATTACGCTGTAGGAGCCGTTCTAGGTCAGAGAAAAGATGAAAGATTACATGTAATATATTATGCCAGTAGAACCCTAGACGCCGCCCAGCTCAATTACGCAACAACCGAGAAAGAACTCCTAGCTGTAGTTTTCGCTATAGACAAATTTAGATCATATCTAGTAGGAGCCAAAATTATAGTTTACACCGATCATGCTGCCATCCGTTACCTACTAAGTAAAAAAGATGCTAAACCCAGGTTACTTCGATGGATTTTGTTGCTACAAGAGTTCGACTTAGATATCCGAGATAAAAAAGGCACAGAAAATGTAGTAGCCGATCACCTATCTAGGCTAGAATACCTGAATCCTGAATTAGTACCCATAAATGATGATTTTGCCTATGATAGATTGATAGCCCAGTTGGAAACCATTGAAGATAAAGAACCAGACCCTCATGAGCACTTCCAAAAATCCTTAGTTGTAAGTAACGTGCCCTGGTACGCTGATTTTGTTAATTACCTAGCCGCTAATATCATACCCCCTGATCTCGATTACCACAAGAAGAAGAAGTTCTTAAGTGATGTTAGAAATTTCTATTGGGATGAGCCACTTCTTTTCAAGAGAGGTAAAGATGGCATTTTCCGCCGTTGCGTTCCAGAAGACGAGGTAGAAAGTATAATTCAGCATTGTCACTCTGCACCTTATGGTGGACATGCAAGCACCTCTAAGACCTACGCCAAGATTCTTCAAGCTGGCCTATTCTGGCCTACCATGTGGCGTGATGTCCACGCTTACATTGTCAAATGTGATAGATGCCAACGCACAGGAAATATATCAAGACGCGACGAAATGCCTTTAAGAAACATCCAAGAAGTAGAACTCTTCGACGTATGGGGTATAGATTTCATGGGACCATTCCCACCATCTTTAGGAAACAAGTATATCTTAGTTGCAGTAGACTACGTGTCTAAATGGATTGAAGCGATAGCTGCACCCACAAACGACACTAGAGTAGTGATTAAATTATTTAAAAATTATATATTCCCCAGATTTGGAACACCCCGTTTAGTTATAAGTGATGGAGGATCTCACTTCATATCAAGAATATTTGATAAGCTTTTAAGCAAGTATGGAGTTAAGCATAGAGTAGCAACACCATATAACCCACAGACTAGTGGCCAAGTGGAAGTATCTAATAGGGAGATTAAACAAATTTTAGAAAAAACTGTCTCTGTATCCAGAAAAGATTGGTCGCAAAAGCTTCCAGAGGCTTTATGGGCCTACAGAACCGCTTTCAAAACCCCTATAGGAACAACCCCCTACCAACTAGTCTATGGAAAATCTTGTCATTTACCTTTTGAGTTAGAGCATAAGGCCTATTGGGCCATTACGGTCCCGTTTATGCTTTCTCACATGTCTGTTACTATTAATAAAGCAGGACCAATTGTTTTTGGAGGACTAATTACGTCTATTGCTCGGGCCCTTAACCTGAACAATGAGATAGCCACACTAGAGCCCTTAACTCCTCGCACAATCAACCTAAAATTTCTCAAAGATATGAAATTGTGCCGAGCGAGAAGAGAGGGTGGTTTTGTATTGATGATCCATGGTGTAGCTATCCCATCTGTTGCCTTGCCCTGCAGTAGACGTACCGATGTACGTAATGAAAGGAACTGGACCTATGATTTAAATGCTCCACCTGTTCTAGGTCCACTTCCTCCTAATATTCCTGATACGGAGGGACACGACACTGACGAAGAATTTGAGCGGAGAGATCAGTCTCTCATACCTCATGTGTCCCCCCATCATCCTTCACCACCACACACCGCACCCTCTTCCTCTAACCCTTTTGCAGGTTCAGTCCCTGGATCCTATGTCACTGAGGAGATGTGGCGTGACCTTATGGCTAGAGAAGAAAGGCGAGATAACCTTCTCTCTACCATTCAGCAACAACTGACGGATAATATGAGCTTCATGGAAGAATCACGGCGGAGGACAGATCGATCCTTCGAGTCCGTTTCGCAAACCTTGCTTGCGATAGCAAACGAGCAATCCCGTCAGCAAGACTTCAACCGCCGGCATTACGAGCTTATGGAGGCTACTCAAGGTTCCGTTCTAGGTAACCTTCGACAGGTCAGAGATGCCCAGGCAGCCTTATCAGCCCGATTGGACCGGATAGACCAGCATCGTAGCAGATCCCGTCGTCCCAGGCATTCCCAGCAGGACGACGAGGGCACCAGTGGTCCGCATCAGTAGTTTTGCAGGTTACTCTCCTTATCTTATTTCGAAACATTAGGGACAATGTTCGATTTAAGTGTGGGAGGGGATTTTATTGCTTTCTATTTCCATTTTTTTTTTTTTTAGTTAGTTGTTTATTTCTTGTTTTTGTCTATGTCTTTTTTCTAGAAAATGCATGAGTCTGACGAGTCACCAGTACAGTGTATCCCTAGTGCACCCTCATTTTTCCCCATTTCTTTAGCCCTACACAAAAAAAAAAAAAAAAAAATTTATTAATAAGAAAACATTGTTGTTCTGCACGTTTTTTGGGCTTTAAGACAGGTTTGGATTAGGATGTGGTGACTTAGGTGAACTTTTTGAAACATTAGTATCGTTTTAGCACCATAGACTTCACGAATATAGGAATCATTCCAAAACCCCATGTACCATGGCCTTAATTATCATTTCCAAATTTGTCCTAAGTAGTTTATTTCAGCAGTCAGCTCCGGCCTAAGCATGTTCTACGTAGGGGACCGATGAACATAAGTGAATGATCCAGTAAAATAAATAAAGAATAAGGCAAACTCCGGATAGATGACCCTCACAAGGTCGTTTAACCCAAAAAGTTGAATTGTTGCCACACAAAAAAATATAATTTTAGCTCACCCATTGTTAGTTGGTTCAGAGGTATCTGGCGCTGAACTCGGTAGGGCGGATTACGATCCGATCCCCCACAACTGCATTTGGGTTAAATAAAAGGGTTTACACAGTCTTATGTGCCAGAAACCCTATGTTTTGGATCAGAATCACTAACAGGTCACTCTACTATGAAACATGTACGGATAACGGGCTTAATGTGATTGCGCCTGAATGAAAAGGACCCAAAAAAGAGATGAAGAGGTAGGCCTAGTTATTGTGGGATGGTACGGTTGATTAATATAAGGATGAAGTTTATGTCCGCCTCTGCGGATAAGTGTCATTACGATACCCTTGGTTCACTTAGTACCTGTCACTGCATCCTGACTTGAACCTAGAAGCCCTTTTTGCCCGAATCACGTGTCAGCACTAGTTTTCTTACTTTGAGCTTTAAATGTTTTGCTTGAGGACAAGCAAAGGTCTAAGTGTGGGAGAATTTGATGACACTGAATTTCACCGTATTTTTGACTCCGATTTCGCATGCATTCTTAGTCTTTTAATGTCATTTTATTATGTTATTATTATGTTTTTCTTTGTTTTCAGGTTTTTAGTCTAATCAGAGCCCCGAGCGAGAAAAGGAGCGAAAAGGAAGTCGAAATGAGCTAAAATAGAGAAAATCAGCATTTTACACTTATGGCATCCACTATGGCGGCCGCCACAGGGTCTTCCATGACGTGGCCATGTCTCAAACTCCTCCCAACTGTTTTTCCCCACGATCTCCAACTGCCCAAGCAAGTTTACACTCATGGCGGGCGCCATGGTGTTGTGGCGGGCGCCACAAGAACAAAACGAGTTCCCTCCCAAATTCAAATGCTAGGGGCATCCTTGTCTTTTCCACATGTTTCCTTGCCTATAAATAGGACTTTAGATTTTCGTTTTTCTGCATCCAAGCTTAGTTGTTCATAAGCATATATCAGTGTAATAGTGGTAATCGCTTCACATCGAGGTGTTACTACATTCGAGAGATCGAGTCTGTAAGAGCCTGTGAGATTGAGTCTTGGAGCACTCTGGAAGGAAGTTAATCCTGCCGCCATTTTACTTTCAGTTCGCATTTTATTCAACCACTCCGATTGGAGCAGGTTTTTATTACTTTACCTTTTGTCAACTTTATTTCTTGCACTGTCTTTTAATTTCATTTACTTTCCGCACTCGCATTACTTTCATTTACTTTCCGCACTCGCACTACTTTCGTTTATTTTCCGCACTCGCACTACTTTCGTTTATTTTCCGCACTCGCATTACTTTCGTTTATTTTCCGCACTCGCACTACTTTCATTTACTTTTCGCACTCGCACTCAAATACTTTTTTATGAAAAATCTAAAAATGAACTTTTACTTTACCATGTCTGGCTAATTTTATAAAGGTTAGAATGTGAAGATCATAACCGAACCGATAATCTGTACAATTGTTAGTAGAAACACTTAAGGGCTATTTTAACTTTCAATATAAGTTTTCCTGTTCTTAAATTCCGTTGGGTAAGATCGAAAGCCGTCCAACGCCTATCTAAACTTAATTGTTTTTAAACTATTTCAAAAACAGCGAAAGCGCTTTGTTTAGTTTATTAGGAGTTTTTAATTTAAAAGGAAAAGAGATTTTAAAACCATTTTCGGACGCGTTAAGAAGTTTAAAGTCTGGTTCGTAAGAACCTCTCTTATTTTTAGAAAATCTGGGTTAAAGTACTTTTCAACTTGGTCAAGATACTATATTTCTTAAAAATAGGTTTACTACTCTAACGCAATGCGCGCCTTTTTATCCGTGACAATAAGAGGGTTTGATTAGGGGGTACAACTCGGTTCTGAATACGCGAAAGCGAAAGTTCCTGTCAAATTAGTTCTTTTCAAAGTAGAAAACATTGCCCGTAAGTAGTTCTATTAGCAAGTACTTGGATTATCAATTGGTTGTGTGAATTGCATTCGAACCTGTCTTTATCAATTAATTTTAATTACTTTATTTACTACCGTGCACTCTTCAAAACTACTATTTTCAATCACCTTAGATACACACCTTAACAATAGATAGCGATAGATTGACACTTGGTCTCTGTGGATACGATAATCTTTTATATTACTCTGACGCGTTCGTACACTTGCGAAAAAAACACGCATCAGAAGATAAGAATGTTACTCTCATATATCTGATAGTCTTCCAGCTGATTTTTTATCCATAGCATTTGAGTGCTGCATAGAGAAGCTGATATGTATTCTACTTCAGCTGTTGAGAGAGCAATAATGGATTATCTCTTGCTTGACCATCAGATTAGGTTGCTTCCTAAGAACTGACAGTTCCCCGATGTGCTCTTTCTTTCTAATCTGTCTCCGGCATAATCTGCATCGCCGTAACCAGAAAGAGTATACTCTGATGTTTTCTTATACATCAGGCCAAGGTTAGTTGTTCCTTTCAGATACCTTAGAATTCGCTTGACAGCGGTTAAATGTGATTCTCTTGGATCTGATTGGAATCTAGCACATAGATGTACATTGAATATTATATCAGGTCTAGAAGCAGTTAGATATAAGAGAGAACCTATCATACCACGATAGAGCTTTTGAAATACCTTAACTCCTGTTTCTTCCTTTCTCATGACACACGTTGGATGCATTGGTGTTTTAGCAATGTTGCAATCCGTCATATTGAACTTCTTCAAAAGTTCTTTTGTGTACTTGGTTTGATGAATGTATGTGGCCTCTGATCTTTGATCAATCTGAATTCCAAGGAAGAACTTTAGTTCTCCCATGAGGCTCATTTCAAATTCGGCCTGCATTAACTTTGAAAATTCTTGACATAGAGAAGATTTAGCAGAACCAAAAATAATGTCATCAACATAGATTTGAACAATGAGAATGTCATTCTTATATGTCTTGCAGAAAAGAGTTGTGTCAACCTTTCCTCTGGTGAAATTGTTTTCTAGTAAAAACTTGCTCAATCTTTCATAACAATCTCTGGGAGCTTGTTTTAAACCATAGAGTGATTTTTTAAGTTTAAAAACAAAGTCTGATTTTTTTTAATTTTCAAAACCAGGAGGGTGTTTGACATAAACTTCTTCTGATATATAACCATTTAAGAATGCACTCTTAACATCCATTTGATATAGAGTGATGTCATGATTTACTGAAAAGGATATTAGCAAATGTATTGCTTCAAGTATTGCAATTGGAGTAAATGTTTCGTTGTAGTCAATTCCTTCTTGTTGACTGTATCCTTGAGCAACAAGTCGTGCTTTGTTTCTGACAACTTCTCCCTTTTCATTTAGCTTGTTCCTAAATACCCACTTGGTTCCTATTACATGAACATTCTTGGGTTTAGGAACTAGATCCCAAACATCGTTTTCGGAGAACTAGTTGAGTTCTTCTTCCATAGCCAGAACCCAGTCTTTTTACATAAGGGCTTCTTCAATTGTAGCTGGTTCTATCAATGATACTAGTCCTACAAGTGTTTCTTCTGATAGTTTAAAGGCTGATCTGGTTCTGATAGGAGCATCTTTGTTACCCAGAATTAGTTCCTCAGGATGTGATGTGGACAGTCTTCTTCTTCGTTGAGACGGGGTATTTGGAGTTACTTCAGTGGTTTCTTGTGAAGGATCTTGCTGTTCTTTAGCTTCATCTGTCTTTTCCTCAGGTTCAGAGAATCTGATTTCCAAATCTGCAAGTTTCTCAACTAGACCTGACTTTTCTGAGTCAGGCTTGTCATTGAATCTAACATGAATAGATTCCTCCACAATTCTTGATTCAGTGTTGCAAACTCTGTAGCCTTTCGAGCGTTCAGAGTATCCCAACAACAGACACTTTTGTGCTTTGGAATCAAACTTGCTAAGATTCTCTTTAATGGTAAGCATAAAACAGACACATCCAAATGGATGAAAATAAGAGATGTTGGGTAATTTATTCTTCCACAATTCATATGGAGTTTTATTCAAGATAGGTCTTATAGAGATTCTATTTTGAATATTACATGCTATGTTAATTGCTTCTGCCCAGAAGTGCTTAGCTATGTCAGTTTCTTGGATCATGGTGCGAGCCATTTCTTGTAAAGTTCGATTCTTTCTTTCTACAACTCCGTTTTGTTGTGGAGTTCTAGGGAAAGAAAAATCGTGAGATATTCCATGTGAATCAAAAAGTTCTTCAAAGTTTTTATTTTCAAATTCTCCACCATGATCACTTCTGACTCTGACTATTTTTCAATTTTTCTCATTTTGTACTTGAGTGCAGGAGGAAGCAAACACAGAATGTGATTCATCCTTGTGTTTTAAGAATTTTACCCATGTCCATCTGCTGTAGTCATCAACGATGACTAGTCCATATTTCTTACCATTGAGAGAGGCAGTTTTTACAGGGCCAAACAGATCAATGTGAAGAAGTTCCAACGGTCTAGAGGTAGAAACAACATTTTTAGTTTTGAAAGAGGTTTTTGAAACCTTTCCTTCTGACATGCTTCACAAAGAGCGTCTGACGAATATTTCAAATTTGGCAAGCCTCTAACAAGACCAAGCTTGTTAAGCTGAGAGATTCTTCTCAGACTGATATGGCCAAGACGTCTGTGCCAGACCCATTGCTCTTCGTTTATAGAAAGAAGACATTTTACATTTTGATGTTTTAAATCAGATAACTTAATTTTGTAAGTGTTGTTTTTCCTCTTTCCGTTGAATAGGACAGATCCATCCTTCTGACTTACAGCTTTACAAGACGTTTGATTAAAAATGAGATCATAGCCACTGTCGCTAAGTTGACTTATTGACAACAGATTATGCATTAGACCTTCTACTAATAGAACATTCTTAATGGAAGGAGGCTTACCATTTCCAACAGTTCTGGAGCCAATGATTCTTCCTTTCTGATTTCCTCCGAAACCGACGACGCCTCCAGGTTTACGTTTCAGATCTTGGAACATAAGCCTTTCTCCCGTCATGTGTCACGAACACCCACTGTCCAGGTACCATGACTGGTGTTTCAATTGAGCTACTAAGGATATCTGCAACATAGATTATCTTGTTTTTAGGTACCCATTTTGTGGGTCCTTTCACATTAGTTCTTCTAAAGGTTCTGATCCCTTTAGATTTCCGTACGTTAGTGAAATGGTGTGGAGTTTGTGCATAGTGTTCGTGTTCAGGATATTTCCTTATTGTGTGTGTTTGTGTAATCCCAGTGTTTGAGCCTTTTGGTTCTGAATGCTTAAGGCCAGTACCAGAGGGAATAAACTGTTTGAATAGAGGTATTATTTTGATGTTTCTGGTTTCATCATATGGTTGAGATGGTCCTTAATATCCTAGACCTCTACTGCCATTTCTACTGACTCCATAGATTAGTGAAGCCATTTTGCTTCTATCTACGCTTTTGGCAAGAAGATTTTTCAATGGGTTATCATATTTGTCTTCTTTACTAGTGTTAGTTAAGTTTAAAACAATTTCTTCTTCTAACTTAGATAATTTACATTTCAGGACAGTGTTTGAATTTTCTAAGACAAATATTTTCTCATTTTGTTCAGAAATGGTTTTCTTGTTTTTAGTAAGATCATCTGAAGAAACTATAAAACTCTTTTTCAAGATTTTGAATTTGCTTTGAAGGTTTTGATATCTTTTTATAAGTTCAGTTAATCCTAATTCAAGTTCAGATCGTGATAAGGAAGAAAGTACCTCTCTTTCATCGTCGGAGTCTGATAGTTCTTCCTCTAACGAGTCACTTCTGGTTTCTGCCATGAAAGCCATGTTGACCCGACCATCATCAGCATCATCATCATATTCCGAATCATCCCAGGTTGCCATGATACCCTTTTTGGTTTTCATAGGTCTTTCTTCTTTCTTGGCCTTTGGACAGTCATATTTGAGATGTCTAGGTTCTTTACATTCAAAGCACGTAACATCTTTTCCATAGTTTCTTCTTTGACTAGATGTAGATTCGAATCTTCTCCTTGGTCCTATGAACTTGTTCCTCCTGTATTTCCAAAGTTGACTTATCTTTCTTGATATGAGTGATATATCATCTTCTTCTGAATCTTCTTCAGATTCTTCCATTTCTTCTTCTGCCTGATACGCCTTCTTCTTTTCTGGCTTTACCTTTAGTGCAATGGATTTGTTTTTCTTCTGAGGTTCATCTCCTTGAAGCTCTATTTCATGACTTCTTAAAGAATTGATAAGTTCTTCAAGACTGATATTATTCAAATCCTTTGCAAGTTTCAAGGCAGTCACCATTGGTCTCCATTTTGCCGGAAGACTTCTAATGATTTTCTTGACATGATTAGCAGTAAAATAGCCTTTGTTCAGAACTCTGAGTCCGGCAACAAGGATTTGAAACCTTGAGAACATGGTTTCAACAGACTCATCTTCTTCCATTTTGAAGACTTCGTATTTTTGGATTAGCGCAAGAGCCTTCGTCTCCTTGACTTGAGCATTTCCTTCGTGAGTCATACGAAGACAGTCAAAGATGGACTTTGCAGTTTCTTTGTTTGTGATTTTCTCATACTCGGTATAAGAAATTGCGTTCAACAAAATGGTTCTTGCTTTGTGATGATTTTTGTAAGTTTCTTCTGAGCATCTGTAAACTCACTTCTTTCAATCTTTTTACCTACAGAATCTACAGGATGACTATAGCCATCAAGTACTAGATCCCATAGATCTAGATCAAATGATAAGAAATAACTTTCAATTCTATCTTTCCAATAATCAAACTTTTCGCCATCAAAGATAGGAGGTATTGCAGTGTAAGATTCTCTTTCAATAACATTTGTTTCAGAAGTTGTTGGTGGTGGTGTAGTCGTTGTTTTTCACAGTTGGATAGGTACTGAACACTGTCAAGTGCTTGATAAAAATTCAATCTTTTTATCACCTCAGAACCGGAGCTCTGGTGCCAATTGAAGGTGTGAAAAATGCAAGAAAGGGGGTTTTGAATTGGTTTTTCAAAATAATCGTTTCTTTTAAATAACTTTCTTGTTAAAACTTTTACCCTTTTCTAAAGAACAACAACTTAGTTAAACAAAGAGATATAAACACGTTATGTTTATACTAGTTCACTTGAGAATCTCTCAAGTTAATCTAGTCCACCCGCCAAGGTGATTTTGCCTCTCTCAAGGAGGTCTTAATCCACTATTCAACAAAATAGTACACTGCACGAGCTACACAGCTGGTGACTAACAATAACCTCTAGAACTCAAACGTTCTAGACTTCTCAAGTAATCCAACCACACAGGTCTTACTTAAGGCACAACCTCTAAGACACACGTCCTAGACTTCTCAAGAGATCTGGTAACTAAGACTCTCTTAAGGAATACAACTTTTAGTTCAAGTACAACAGGTTTACAGAGAATTGCTTCTTATCAAGCTGATAATGTAAACAAGTTTTTAGACCAAGAATGACTTAAGAAAGAATAGAGTTAGAAAGTATTGTCGTTGTTCGCATGTATGTCTTTCTTCAAGTCTTTGAGCTTCCTTTTATAGCCGAGTGAAAAGAGTCGTTGAGATGGAATCATGAAGGCAAGGTAGGCTTACGGCTAGAAGAGTGAGGACAGGTACAAAATCTTCTGCATGCTGCGCGTCCTGTCTGTGTTAGATTGTCTAGTTTGTATTTCGCACAGTCTTCAAGAATATTAACGTTGTAATGTGGTACAGCTATACAGTGTGGCAGGTTTTCTTGGCTTCTCAACTTCAGAGGCTTTTTCTCAGCGTGAGTAAGAAGGGAAAATATTGCTCGGTTCTTGAGATTATCAAGTCTTCGATTCATCAGCTCTGCGCTTCCAGAATCTTCAGAACTTGTCTTTAGAACCTTGTTTTCTTAATCCACTTTCTTCATATCTTCAGAGGCTTCTGATAATATTTGATTGA
This sequence comes from Lathyrus tuberosus, assembly GCA_022829125.1. NCBI lineage: Eukaryota > Viridiplantae > Streptophyta > Magnoliopsida > Fabales > Fabaceae > Lathyrus > Lathyrus tuberosus. Next base: position 1,493,351 of record JALAZF010000497.1, read on the forward strand.
AGCATGAGAGTCGACTGTGGTTAGGTCTTCAGAACCTTGATCGAAAATCGTGAGGCTTCAGCATCTGGACTTCGTTCCATCAGAACCCTTGTCTTTTGACCTTCAAAATTCATTCTCTTTTCCATTCATATCAAAGTTATGTGAATCTTGTCTTATCTTCGAATTGAGTTCAGTTCTTCGAAGCATCTTTCATTAAGCATTGTGCCAATTCATGGAAGCAGAACCTGTTTGCTAGGTTCTCACAAATAACAACATTAGTTGCACAAAATTGCTCATACAAATATTCATCTGTTATCATCAAAACATAGAGATTATATTGCAGAACCAAATCTTGTTATCACACATCCCTGGTTATTCTTTGAGAAGATATCACACTGGTGATAATTGTGAGGCGGTACATGACCGTACCCGCTCTGTCTACAATGCATCCTGACCAGATTAGTTCCTAATAGGAGTACATCGTGAATTTGACACCTGCGGCTAAATTCTTCCTCTATTAAATTTACTACAGTCTTCTCAACGGGTTCGTCTAAACATTCAGATTAGTATCTTTGAAAGATAGGACCCCATTCCTGACAAGCTTCTGCACATCGGACTTGAAACTGATACAGTTCTCGATGTTGTGCCCCGATCCTCCTTGATGGTAAGGGCAAGTTTGATCCGCTTTGAACCAAAAAGGCGGATTTTCCGGTACTGTAAGAGGAGACCTTGTTTGGACGTGTCCCTTAGCCAATAGAAGTGGAAATAATTATGCGTACAACATCGGTATAGGGTCGAACCCTGATGGTCGTGTCGTATGATTGTTATTGTTGTACTGTGGATGAACCAGCTGGAGAGGTTGTTGTGTCCTTTGCTGATACTATGGTTGACTTGGTTGGCTCTGAGCAACCTGAGGTTGACACGTCAGAGCCGGCGCAGTGTTGATAGCGGGAGTTACCGCCGCTACTAGTTAATACCTTCGCCTTTGCTTTCCTAGAGAGATATTACCAATATCTTGCTATTTTTTCTTTTGGAAAGCATTACCGTATGTTTTGGTAGTGCTAGATGGCTCTGCATCTTTTACCAATCGTCCTTCTCGGACTGCTTCTTAAAGGCGTACTCCCATGTTCACCATTTCAGTGAAGTCACTAGGCGCACTGGCGACCATTCGATCGTATTAGAATGAGCTTAAGGTTTTCAAAAATATCTTGGTCGTCTCCTTTTCTTCAAGAGGGGGACAAATATGGGCGGCAATTTCACGCTGTCGCGACCGGAAAAAATATTCGAGTCGCCATCATATTTTTTAAGGAAAATAATGATAAACCTAAAATCCAAATCCTAAGGGTAGAGATTCCTATGGTTCGGGAGTCGTTTAAGTGAGGGGAAGGTGTTAGGCACCCCTCACCTCCATTATACTCAATGGGATCCTCCTTAAGTTCTAGGATTTGTTTGTTTGTTGTCTAATTTTTATTTATTTACAAAAGAAATCCTAAGTTTTTTATTAATGTACTCGCTAGGGTTTACACCCCTATGCCTACGTACCTTCAATTTGAAGAATCAGAGTATACGTAGTTCACCTCCCCTATTCCTACCCCCTAATCCTATTCCTATTCCTATTCTTATTCCCATTCCTAATCCACTGTTTTTACTCTTGGATAAAGAGTTTTATCCCTTAATCTATTATTTATACTCCTAGATAAGGAGTTCGATCCCTTTATCTATATTTATACTCCTAGATAAGGAGTTCCATCCCTTTATCTATATTTATACTCCTAGATAAGGAGTTCTATCCCTTAATCTATATTTATACTCCTAGATAAGGAGTTTTATCCCTTTATCTATATTTATACTCCTAGATAAGGAGTTATATCCCTTTATCCATATTTATACTCCAAGATAAGGAGTTCTATCCCTTAATCTATATTTATACTCCTAGATAAGGAGTTCTATCCCTTAATCTATATTTATACTCCTAGATAAGGAGTTATATCCCTTTATCCATATTTATACTCCTAGATAAGGAGTTATATCCCTTTATCTATATTTATACTCCTAGATAATGAGTTATATCCCTTTATCTATATTTATACTCCTAGATAAGGAGTTATATCCCTTTATCTATATTTATACTCCTAGATAAGGAGTTCTATCCCTTTATCTATATTTATACTCCTAGATAAGGAGTTTTATCCCTTAAAATCCCTTATCCATTGTTTATACTCTCGGATGGAGAGTTCTATCCCTAAATCCCTTATCCCTTTGTTTATACTCTCGGATGGAGAGTTTTATCCCTTAATCCCATCCCTTATTTAGACTCTCGGGCGAAGAGTTTTATCCCAAAATCCCTTATCCCTTGGCCTATATTTACACTCTTGGAACCTAAGAGTTTTATCCCAAATTTTAAATCCTTAAAAGAACCCTATTATAACCCTTAAATTCTTGATAATTATCCCTTAAATCTCAATCCCTTAAATCCTTTTAAATCCCATAAATCCTTTATTTCCCTTATGTTAAAAATGAATTCCCAAAGTCCCATAGAATTTAATAACAAACCCCAAAATGGCCTTATGCTAAATATAGCAAAACTAACACCCCCCCCAAAATTATCCCAAATTAACAAATGTAATTTCCAAATTTTAAATACTTCCAAAATAAAAGAAATTAGTCCCCAAAAATTAATTTAAGTTTTCCTTAATTTATTTTTATTTCAAGCCCAAATTTATTCAATTTAAATAAAAATCTAAACATAATAATTTCCTTAAAACAAATCCTAAACCTAATTTTTAATAAAAAATCAAAATTTCCAAAATACTTCATCCCAAAACCCAAGAACAAAATCCCCTTTAGAAAAATAAATCCTTTTTTAAAAAATAAATAAATTATTTTAAATATATAAAATTTTGGCTAAAGTAATATAAACTCATAATTATCCCTAAAATATCCTAATTATAATTCCTAATTCCTAAAATATCATAATTATAAATATCCTAAATATGATTCCCAAATAAATCCCTATTTTTTTTAACAAAAGAATAACCCAAATATTTTAGATAGATAAAACCAACAATTATATAAACCAAAACCAAAAATAAAGAAATAAAATAAAACTTAAATATTTATCATAATACTAAAATCCCCAAAATCCTATTTCTAAACCCTAATTAAAATCTAAATCCTTATTAAGTAATTAAATTAAGTTATTAATTTAATTAATTAAAGACCCCTAAAACCCTCTTTCTAAACCCAAATTAAGATTAACCTAATTAAATAATTAAATTAAGTTATTAATTTAATTATACAAAAAACAATAAAATCCTATTTCTAAATCCTAATTAAAATTTTAACCCAATTAAACAATTAAATTAAGTTATTAAGTTATTAAAATTGAATTAATTAGAAACTTAGGGGGTGTGATTTCCTACTGTAAAAGCAATTGGGCCATGAGGTAGGGTGTAAATAGCATTCCGGGCGCAAGGCCCAAACATCCCAAAGACCCAAACCTGGCCAAAAAAGAAAAAAAACCACGGTGGAGAGAGTTAGCGATTGACTCTCTCAAAAACGTCTGATGATGATCAGACGATCATCTTTCCATTAGACCTCCACCCTTTGATCTTATAGTATGCTAATCGCGCGGACGAGATGGAAAGTCAGCGCAGACTCACCATGAAACCCCACACGCGAGATCCCTTTGTTGACTGGATAGTCAACCAATCCAAGGGAAGACTGACTGCCACATGGCGCTGATCTGACCCATTCATGAGGAACTATAAAATCCTCTTTCACTTTAGAAGTTCCTCATTTTTCCATTTCCCTTCTCTCTCTACTTCTTTCCCTCTCTCAACGTCTTAGACTTCTCTCCCTTCTCTCTAAATTTCTGCCTCCGGCCGCCACGCGACGCCCCAGAAGCCACGACCCCACCCAGAATCCGGTTGAGTCTCAACCGGAAAACTCAACCTCTAAGAACCCTAACCCCGTCGTTAGAACCCTAACCCTAAACCTACAACAAAAACCCAGAATTCAAACAAACCCCCAGAACCCTAAGGGTTCTGGGAAGAACCCTACCCTAACCCTACCTGACGAACCCTAACCCTACTTAAACCCAGAAACCCAATAATCAACACCAATCGCAACCCAAAACGCAATGAGACAATAAAAAATGAGAGTTAAGTCCTTACCTCTCCTGCAGTGACACTCTTCGCATTTTGTTATCCTCTCTTTCTCTGATTTCCTCCTCTAATCTCCTCTTTTTTGACTTACAGGTACTCCTAGAAGCTCAAGATTCGCAGCCATTCGGTTCTCTCTTTCTAGCGTCTCTCCATCCAACCTTTCCTCTATTTTCTCTTAGGTTTTTATAGGCTTTAGAGATTAGGTTTAGATTTTAATTCGATTAATCCTGTTTTAGGAAATTTCTGATGTAACTTGATTATTTGATTTTAATGTAATTTTTAGAATTAGGGTTTCAAATTGCAAATGACAGATTCAGATTGTAATTTGGATTTTGCTTGTAAGATTAATGAGAAAAGATTTGCCTTGATATGATTTTCCAAATTCTGCGCGCAGTTAGGGTTTGCGAGCTGGGGAGGACGATGACCCTCTGGGTCAACCATCTTGACCGTCCAATAATAATAAAATAAAAAACTATTAATTATAAATAACAATTACCATATTAATAAATATAACAACAAAAATAATAGTAATGGTATTAATCCCCCTATTAATAAATCAATGACCCAAAGAATAGACAAATGAGGATAAACTAAATAATAATTAATGATATAACCATAATCTTATTACTAATAAAATAAAAAATAATACAACAATAATCTACAAATAATAAATAATACAAACACATAATAATAATCCTAGATAAAAATAATACCCTAATCTAAATGTCACTAGCCTTAATAAAACTTAATTACTAAAAACAACCTTAATTTCTAATTTCAAATGGCCTTTAAAATAAAATTAAAAAAAACTACAACACTTCAGAAATGAACCAGTAAAAGATATTTTTTATATAAAATTAACTCCAAAACAAAACCTAACAAGTTATTAAAAATTAAACACGCTCCCCTAAAAACAAATAAAAAAACCCCTTATACCAAACCTATTCCAAATTGAGCCTAAAAGTGCTGGCAATTTCAGGAGCCCACTGACATCTAAATGACACCCTTTATAGCACAAGAATCCAAAAAAGGTGAAAAAACAGGTCAAAATTTAGGGTGCTACAGCTGCCCCTATTTAATCGTCTTCGAATCAGAAGGATGATGTTGATGAGCCTTCCTCCTTTTGAGGAGGAGACGATTAAATACAAGAAGGACCCTAATTTTGACCGCAGAACCCGATAGGTGCTAAGTTGATATCCTAAAATCCTTGGTAATAAACCCTTGGCGAAATACCCGATTGAACCCCTTGAAAAACTGTTTTAGTGGAACCCCTTGATAACTCCTTTTGATGAACCCCTTAGAACTTAAATAAAAAACCCTTAACAGAATCCCCTGATAAAATCCCTTGGTGAAATCCCTTTGGCGATTATGAACCCTATGCATGTATGCATGTTTGTTTATATGAGTGCATGTACGCGTGCTCTTATGTATGATGCATTATTTGGGCTAATGCCTCTTTTATGATATGCAATGTATGTCTTTGTGTGAAATAATACTTTCCATAACGTCCTGACTACCTGACCCTTGAAACCTTGATAATTTGTAGTAAGCCATGATACCCTTGATTCCTGTTTAACATGTAACATGTCGTTAAAGAATCTCCCTTGTCGGTTAGATTGTAACGTATATTCTTGTCAGTGTATAGACCCTATATCCTGCTTTGGACGAATATGATCCCTTTGACGATTCCAAACATCGGAGTAAAATCCATTTTCCCTTTTCAAAGCTTTATTTATACCCGATATTTCAATGCATTATTTCACAATTAATCGACACCTTGTAATCAAGCGGAATAATTTAGGAGGCAAAGAAATGTATTTGGAAAGCAAATTTATTGAGAATTGGCCCGAAAATGGGCAATGATAAGTAAGAAGGGTAATTTCCATAAGGAGATATTACCTTAAATCCAGAAAAGATGTAAAATGGCAATAAGAAAACAAATTTTTTTATGTCCCTATTAAATGTAACACCAGCTAATATCCCTAAGTCTCCAAGATCACGAAACTTCGCTTCTGAAGATGACGGCTGGAATGATCACTCCCTTCTGAATTCCTGTTACGGGGTGACTTGAGTGTTTTCAGTCATATGCCTTTTCCTAACTTTTGCCTGAACCTCTCTTTTCAGAGTCTTAGTCCACCGGGATGGTATACCATTTTTTTTCGACTAAGCCGCCCTTTAGGGTTTTCGACTTGTCGGGTATCATTTTTATTCAAGTCCTTAATTTTTGCCTGGATTGCTCTTTCGAGTTTTCAATTCACCGGGATGCCCTAATTTTTGCCTAAGTCGCCCTTTAGGGTTTTCGACTTAGCGAGCTTTTATCCTCTTTTTCTAGGCATAGCGTTTTTTGACCGAATCGGAGTTCACCGATCGTGGTAGATCCGCTCCATCTGTGGTTGTTAATATTAGTGCTCCGCCAGAGGAGGCACTCTTCACGATATATGGCCCTTCATAGTGTGGGGTCCATTGGCCGCGATGGTACTTATGGATGGGTAATATTTTCCTTAACACCAAGTCTCCCTCTTCGAGTAGGCGAGAACGAATTTTCTTGTCGAACGCTCTCTTAATTCCCAGTTGATATAATTATCCGCAGCCACGCATTTCCCTTATACGAGGTTTAGCTGATCGAGTCTAGTTTGCACCCATTCTGCTTCTTCAAGCTGTGTTTCCATTATGACCCTAAGTGAGGAATTTCCACTTCCATTGGTACTACCTCTTTGAAGCCCATATCCTTAAGCAAATATAAGTTTCCATCGAGATCCAGGTCCAGGTCCTTCATAGGAGTCCAAAGTTTCAAAATCCTTTATAACCATGACCTCTTTATAACCATGAGTTTGATAGTCGTCAACTGGTTTGTGAACGAGACGACTTGCTAGTGTGCTTCCTTTAATAGCCTTTAGAGTGACGTATTGGATGTCACGTTCAGTTAATAACATATGCCACCTAGCTATTCTCCCTGATACTTCATGTTTCCCTAGTTCACAACCCATTGAATTCTCGAGTATTGTTAAGTACATTATGAGTGGTCTCCTTGGGACTGGTGGCACCAATATAGGTGGCTTTTGCAAATATTCCTTGATCCAATCGAAATCCTTTTGACAATCTTCATTCCATTCAATGACTTGATCCTTTTCTGAGTCGTTCGAAGATTGGCTCACAAGCAGCTGTAAGGTGTGAGAAGAACCTCGTAATATAATTTAATCTCCCCAAAAATCCACGAACTTCCTTTTTGTCCTTGGAGCTGGTCTAGTCCTCCTCAGCTTTTGCTAGATTGGCGTGCATTCTAGTTGGAGGTAATTTGTGATCGACGATGCTTGTATCAAGTCTCGACATATCTTGGTATGATCATGCAAACAGTATGTGTATCCTTGCAATAGCTCGATCAACCTTTCCTTTATCCTTGCTCGGAGAAGCACCGACTTTGACCTCGTTCCTATCTTCCTCAGTTCCCAGATTGATCACATCCACTGGTTCCTGATGAGGTTGTATTTCCTTGTCCTCTTGCCTCAACAGTCTGGCTAACTCTTCGGGAAGCTCACACTCGTCCTCATCATCCTCTTCCACTTGGTTAATCGATAATCCGAAGTCATTTGAGATAATAGTGGTGTCATTAATAGGTTCATTTTTAAATTTGCATGAGGAAGAATTTTTATTATTATCCCTTTTTGGAATGAAGTACTAGAAATGAAAATATTGAAAGAAGGTATATTTCCATTTTGAACAAACAGAAAATGAAAGAAAAATGATCTTGATTGAAAACAAAATGCAATTTTATTGATAGAAATAATCCAATGAAATAAAAGGTGGCCCTACAAAGCTTTGTTCACTTGCCTTGGGCATAACAAGGGACTTATTATTATTTTAAGAAAACAATAAATTACTTTGAAACAGAAATCATCTCAGGAATCCCGATGGTTCGCCAATTGTCAAAACTAGGCATTCCTTTGTTCCTCTTCCATTAAGGCCACATGATCCTCAATTTCGAATCCCACGCTATGGAAATTGTCTTTTATCCCTTCACTAGTCGATTTGTAACCTAGCCCGAACAAGCCCTTCTCCTTAGGTGACTCCCATTGTTTGCCCCAGTCCATTAGGTCTCCCTTCTTAATAAGGAATTCATCTTCCATCCCTTCCATGGCATTGACTGTTGCCCCAATGTGCCCCAGTAATGCATTATCTCCCAGATTTGGTCCTTCAAGGTCTACAATACCGACATCGTGATTTCCAGAATACCTTTTATTGTTATGGTGATCGGAGGATGACTGCCCAATCTTTCCTGTCTTTAAACTGTTCTCAATCCTCTCTCCAATGATAACCAAGTCAGCAAATCCTGTTGAGACTGCCCCAATCATCCTTTTGTTGTACATTCCTTGGAGGGTATCCATAAATATGTCCACAAGTTCACTTTCTAATAATGGAGGTTGCACACCGGAAACTAGTTCTCTCCATCTTTGGGCGTATTCTTTGAAGGACTCATTCCCTTTTTGAGACATGTTCTGCAAATGCGTGCGGTTAGGAGCCATGTCCACGTTGTATTGGTATTGCTTCCGAAAGGCGCTCGCAAGGTCTTCCCAAGTCTTAATGTGAATCCTCTCCAATTGCACGTACCATTCCAAGGATGTCCCACTAAGACTGTCTTGGAAAGTGTGCATCATCACCTTCTTATTAGTAGCATGGGCGCCCATTTTTCGAGCAAACATCCTAAGTTGATTCTTAGGACAACTGACACCCTTGTGTAGCGAGCGATTTTGGACGCGGTTCTTAAGCGCTGGTCGCTCTCTGCTGTTGAGTTTACTACAGGTCGATTCATTTTTTATCCTATTGTGAGCTGAATAAGGAAGGGAAATAGATGTCTCCAATTAACCCTGCTTTGCATACTGAGTTTAAACAGCGGTCTGTTAGGTTACGAATGCTATCAATGTGGGGGGCTTTTGTACTAGTTATTTGTATTTTCGCCAATACGATTTTCTCTCTTTCTAGGATTTTCTGGCGGGGAACAAGGATTAGGATGTTAGGACTGATGCTTTTGATAGATACATGAGAGTATGGGATTTTGGGTTTTTGTTTAGTGTGCTCGCTAAGATTTTTCTTTCAATCTTATGCCTACGTATTCCCGTTTACCGAAATAGGGAAATCAGAGCGTTCGTAGTTCCTCCTATTCTATGGGAGGAAATGGTTGTTTTTGGTGTCTTGTTCAAAGCCCAAGACGTGAAGCGAAAGGTGGTTTGTATCTTGTTCAAAGTCCAAGATGTGAAGCTGAAAGGTCTATTTGTATCTTGTTCAAAGCCCAAGATGTGAAGCTGAAGGGGTTTGACTTTTAGAGAGAATTTGTCATCTCTAAAGAGGGGGTTGTATGTCACAACTGTTTATAAAGGAGAATTACTTTAACCGGGATTTGTGAATTCGGCAATGCCATAATTTCCTTTAAAGGGGATTTTAACCTGAAGGAGAAGACTTTAACTCAGTGTAGAGCAATGCTATCTTTCCTTAGGAATTTCTCATGTTAAAAGAGGGACAGTGGCATGGATGTAGATGATCCAGAGGCTTGCCGCTTACAGCGATTAGATGAAAGGGAAGGAGTTGTTGATGTTTGTGTACTGTGAACGAGGCACAGCTTTGATGCTAAAAGGTTAATTGGATCAACCAGTGGTTTTTCTTATATAAAGCCTAAGAGGAGGCTAAAAGGTGTCTCGTACAAAGCCCGAGAGAGAGGCTAAAAGGTTTTGACTCTACGAGGGAATCTTTTGGTATCTCGTATAAAGCCCGAGATGGAGGCTAACGTTTGTTTGGCTCAATATGAACCTTTTTGTATCTCGTATAAAGCCTGAGATGGAGGCGGAAGAGGTAATTGACTCAACGAGGGAGTCTTTTATGTGTCTCATACAAAGCCCGAGAGAGAGGCTAAACGTTGTTTGACTCCGCTGGGGAGAATCATTGTACAAAGCCCAAGAGAGAGGCCATGGTTACTGTTTCAGTTGAGTGACAGGTCCAGTATGCTGATTTAAAGAGAAAATCAGTTCTTATATGAGCAACACTGTACTCGAGGATTTGATTCGAGGACCCGGGTTATTCCTGTTCTTTAATGAATTGGGAAATCCGAAGGGTATTGAGACTGTCCGAGTTTACGGGTTTTCTTCCTTTTTAACGAAGGGGTCACTTGAGAATGTCTTTGAGACTCAAGGAAATTAGACTGTCCAAGTCTAGAGTGTCATCTTTTGTACTGTGCTTTGAGAAAGAGTAGTAGACTCTATGAAAGGACTATTCTATGAAGATGATTAAGTTTTGTTCCTATACCTCTAGGAGGTCGTCGGGACAATTTGTACGAAGCCCAAGAGGAGGCTGGAAACTTTTAAGAAGCCAATTGGTCCTTGTACGAAGCCCAAGAGGAGGCTATCATTCCCGGAGGAAGAGATCATTATACGAAGCCTAAGAGGAGGCTGTGAATACTTCTAAGAAGCCGTAGGGTCCTTGTACTAAGCCCAAGAGGAGGCGGGGTTGCTTTTAGGAAGCCCGTGGGTCCTTGTACGATGCCCAAGAGGAGGCCGATGCTTTTAAGAAGCCCATGGGTCCCCCAAACCCCGAGAAATTCAAGGCAAGCTATCCACAAGGAATAGATCAAGTCAGGAAAGTTCGAGAATTTGGGAGAAACTCATGAGATGCCATTCACGGAGAAAAGATCATCTCTGGGGAGTAGAGTTTCTTGACAAATGCTTTTAAGAAGCCTGTGGGTCCCCAAACCCCGAGAAGTTCAAGACATGCCATTCACCGAGAATAGATCAAGCCAGGAAAGTCCAAGAATTTGGAAGAAACTCAAGAGATGCAATTCACGGAGAAGAGATCATCTCTAGGGAATAGAGTTTCTTTGCCAACTTCTATGAGTGACAGTCTATGAAAGGGTTCACAGAGAATGTTGCCTTTCATATCTCCATATTGTTTAACCCCAAGAGGAGGGAAGACTGTGTCTGGTAATCCTATGGGGGATCTAGTTTTGACTATTTCTAAGAGTGATTAACGGGCTTAATGCTAGACGTAGTTGCCGGGGAAACTCTAAATATCTATACTATTATTACACAGTTGATATGAGTTTATGAAAGAAGACTTACAGTGAAACAGCCCCACAATACAGTTATATGTATATGAAAGCGGTAAATGAAAGCAATAACCACTTACTCGGTTGTAGAGCTTCCATGCTGTTTGGTTAGTTGTTCAACAAAGAAAAATTGAAAACAACAGTATATTCAAAATCAAAGGAGAAAGTGCTTTGAAAAAGAAAGATTTGGGGCTTACAGCTCAAGGAGAGACACAGGGTTTTATCAGTGAGCGCACTGTTTGAATTTGTACCGAGGGACATATACAAGTGACTGTGGCCCAAGATGGTTTTCTGTACAAAGGGATGGGTCTTACACTCTCTCAAGAGGTCCAAAAAGTTTAAAGAAAAAGAGTGGGGCTTATAACACGAGGGTAGGCCCAGTTGATTTTTCGTTTGAAATGGCGATCGCGCCGAGATTTTCTTTTAACGCAGAGGGACTTATACAATAAGTGAGGCCCAAAATGGTTTTGGTTAAAAGGGGGTTGGGCCTTACACTCTATTAGAGGCCCAAAAGTTTTGAATGGGTTTTATAGCTCAAGAAGAGGCCCAGTGTTATTTTTAAAAGGCGAGGATCGCGCCGTTTGTTTTTGACGGTATCGGGACTTATACAATACACTCAGGCCCAAAAATGATTTGGTCAAAAAAGGATTGGGTCTTACACTCTATTAGAGGCCCAAAGTGTTTTGAAAATGATTTATGAGAGTTGAATTAATCCAAAAACCCTAATTTGTTTTCAAAAATGTATTTAATTGAATAAAAATTCAATTAAAATGATCAAAATTGTTTAACATATGAAAAACAAATTGTGATCTTGGATTAATGCTTCAAAAATTAAGTATTGACCTACAAAATAATTAGAAAGCATTAAAAGTTGCAAAATCAATGTGGAAAAAATATTTAAAATGTCAAAAACAATTAAAATATTAATTCTTTGCAAAAATATCAATTATATGAAATAAATAATATTTTTGGGATTTTTTGATAAAATAAAATATTTTAACATTTTTGTGAATTATTAAAAAAAGAATCAACTCAAAATCATTAAAACTCGGAGAGAAATTAATTTTTGAATCAATTAAACAAAATCAAAAAATTCAAATATTCAAATTTCTGAAAATGGCGCCAAGAACACACCAAGAACACGTGGGTGTTCTGAGTTTCCCAGATTTGCATTTTCCATCCAATCTCACTGAATACTTAACCATATCATGCAATCCACATACCAATCCACTCGTTTCAACCTCACGATCATGTCTATAAGACTTAATTTCATTTAAATTAAACATAAAACATGAAATCACGAAGAAACCTCAAGAACCCTAATTTATGCATGAAGGCTAGGATTTTTGATACACGATTCAAACAAAGCAATTAATTGAGGGAAAACGTTCCATGCATGATTATGAATATATGGCCAAATTATTGTGCAGCAAAAATTGCATGGATCATAGAGTTAGAAGAGCTTATGCCTACCACTTGCAGTTGGTGATCGTGATTTGTGTTGGAGATGTTACAACTATGTTCCAATGATCTGGATAGCTTCCCTAGGTGCCATGGAGTGTGTATGAATGCTTGTAATAGATTGAAATGATCTGGAACTTGAGATGGTACCCCAACTACAAATCTGTCAAGAACTTGAGCAATTGGTTGGTGATTTTGTGAAATCTGTGTTCCAGATGTTATGTGAGTGTTTGGATCAGTTCTATATGATGTATGTGAGGTGTGTGAGTGATTGGTTTGATTGGAAAAGCTCTCAAACTCAAAACCCGATAGTGACTTGCCTTACAAGGCAAAATTGGAGTGAAAGAAGAGATTTTGAGGAAAGCATATGTTTGATGGCTTTGGTGTACTCAAACTGATCACAATTGAGCTCTATTTATAGTAGATCAAGTTTGTTTTGGGATCCACAGTGAATGGCAACTGCAGCAGGTGTTTGTTCAATGTTGGCCAATGGAAATCCAAGTCTCCTCTAGCCATTGACTAGAGGTTAGGGCACAGAGCTTTGGTTCCCTTAGTCTTGGATAAGCCTTGACTGATTTCAGATGAGAATGGCTCAGTCCATGCCACCTTGATGCTTCCATTGAATGCTTCAATCCAAATTTGGAGTCTTGTCCCTATTTTGGCCATTCTAGGTTCAACATGTTATTTCTTGTTCCATGGACTTTGGAGGCTTGGCTCAGTGATTGTCCCCTTTAGATTCAATCCTCAGATGTGTCCAAGTGGATAGGAGCATTTGAATTTAGCTGATTTTGACAAATCGAGCAAAAGTACAAATTCTGCCTTGCCTTTGACAGATTTCAGCAAGGCAACTTGCCAATGTCATATCTCATGGTGTAAGTTGAATTTGGTAATGTTCTTGACCATTTTGGAAAGCCCTTACATGATACAACAACTGTTTGAACATGTTTGGTTTTGATCTCTTTTGAATCCAAGTGAAAAATCCCCCTACATTTGGCAAAAAGTAAGGCAAAATCTGACTTAGTGAAATTTTCACCAAGTGTTGGAACAAAGTGTTTTCTCTTGATTTTGATCACTCCATAACTCAAAATCCACGAGGAATTTGGACATAGGTCAGTATGAAGCTTTTGTAGAGGGCAATGAGATCTACAAATCAAGCTTTGAATGGGGCATAATGGCCTTGTGGTTTAGGAGTTATGGTCCTCCAAAGTTGGTGCATTAGTGGCACTTTTTCATGACTTAGAAAAATTTCTAAGTTTTATGGTTACCCCTTTTACAAGTTATCCAACTTTTCTTGATTTTTCTTGATGAATGATGATTCAAATCATACATTAACATCATTTTAGGGTTAAAAATCCATTTTGGTGAAAAATCTCAAAAAGTCAAAGTTGACTTTTGTGCACAGTTGACTTTTTATCAGAAGAATTCCAAACTGTGCAATTCTTCAGGAAATCATGTCCTTGACCTAAATCAAACTTGATGGACATGTTCCATGGGTGTTATAGGGTATATTGAATCATGTCTTAGGGCTTGGGAGCATGTCCTGGTCAAAAGTCAAAGTTACAGTTGACTTTTCCCTTAAAACCCTAATTGTGGTGCAGATGAAATTGAGACTTGTTGCTCAAGCTTCTTGGATTAATCCATTGTTACAAATGGATAAATATAATTCATTAGAGACCCTCAAACCCTCTCTTGAGGTTTTGGCTCATGATTTGTCTCAAAAGTCAACTTAGGGGTGAATTAGGTCAAGAAACCCTAATTCCTGATTTTTGATGTATGCATCCCCTGAGGCAAAATTGACTTGATGAATGGGTCCATGAGGTTCCATGGAGTATATTAGGTTATGTTTTGGATCATTGGCTTGTGCCCAGATGAAAAATTTCCATTTGGAGGCCCTGGTCGACCAAAACCCTAATTTGGTGACACTGTCGATCTTGAGACTTGATCCACCTAGAAGGGAGCAACCTTGTGCTTAATCCTTGAAGTGGGAGTCCTCTTGATCCATTGTGGATGTTTGAGAGGTAAGACAAGTTGAAGATCATGTCAGTCTGTGATTGATCCTTTGTCTAAGCACTCAGAGAGGGCTTGAAACCCTAATTTTGATTGTAGTGAATGCTCACCCATCTTTGGGGAGACTGATGAAGTATGATGGTTCTTCCATATTGTGATGATGATTTGCACAATGATGGGAAATCTTAGTGGTCAAAATTTGGGGTATGACACCTTGTATTTCTCAAAGTTCAGAGCCTTAAACTTGGGAGGTATGACCACATCGGGCACCAGACATATTTCTAAAGCATCCACTCCAAAAACATTGAGTCCCTCCACGACCTTTAACCTTTCCTCAAGTGCTTTGTACTTATCGTCAATCCCTCTCCTTTCTATAACAGCGGTTCCTTTATTTTCGAGGGCCACTTGCCTTGGATTTTCACCCTCATATTGGATGTTCCAATCTGCGCAATTCTCACGTGGAATAGGTATGTGAGTAGTACGAGGTGCCCCATTGGAAATAGGTGGAGAGACGGTTCCCTCGAGAGGTTGGTCAACAATTTTGTGCTTAGCAGTTTTGGTCTCCTCACGTTCCAGATCATGGAAAAACCCTAGTAGGGGGTTATTGTCTTTAACATGGGGGTAGGAGCAGGAACCTTCCTTTGACGACTTGACTCGGTTCCTCTGGCTATCAAATTTTGGATGGCATACGTCAGTTGATCAATCTGGCTTGTCATATCATCCACGTTCTCCTTAACAGTATCCATTTCTCCTCTTAGAGTAACCAGATCCTTCTCCATTTGATCCATAGCTTCCCTTCGGTACGCTCGAGTATGAGGTCGGGAAGTCAGATGGTTATGCTCAATGACCCTGAGACGAAGTGTTACAAAATATGATTTTTCCTTTATTCCTTTCTCCTTGTTTGAATGCATGTTGATGCATGAATGTATGAATATGCATGATGTATGCTAAATAATTTTTAAAATTTATTTGGGGGGAATTCCAAAATCCATTATAGTTAGAGATGAATATAAAATTAGGAAAATAACCCAAAACAATAATCCCAAAATGGAAACTCCTGAACTTAAGAGGGCATAAACTAAATTGATGCCCCCAATGCCTTCTTCAAATGAGCTTTAAACTCCTCCAAGTACCCTTGCATTTCCCTATCCTCCTTGTGGTGAGATAATAGGTCTTGAACAGGTACAACTAAGTCCTTAGGCTTGACCTTTTTTCTTTTTTTTTCTTTTTTTTTTTGCCCTCATGCCTCTTGTAAGGTTTTTCCCTTTCCTTGTAAATCCAAGTTTAATCCAAATTGTTCCAGCGTTGGAGACAGTTGAAAGTCCTTGAAGAGGAAGTCACATAGAGGAGGATCCTAAAATTGTGCAAAAGCAATTACGACCTCTACCTAAAAGATCGAGGATCCTTCCATACTAGTGTATAAACATCCTTTGAGCAGATTTTGGCATTGAGTCTTAAAGTCCTTTGAGACTTTGTAAATCAGCACTTAGCACTCTTATGCGTAGGGTAGGCCTTTTGTTTGAATTCATCTTTCCAATGTTCTTACAACACATCTTGAAATTCCCCACAAAAATGCGTATATGCAAAAAAAAAATTTAAATGCATGATGACATGGTCATTTTGTTTTATGATTAAATGTTTTTTTTTGTTAAAGTAAGGTGAAATGCAAGCATGACACTAACTAGGTAGGCTCCCTATGATAGGTTTGATCTATGTTTTGTCTACCCTATCCCCTCACATGTAGGATATAAAGTTTGGACAGCATAACGACCCTATAATGTACATACTATACCCTTGTTTTACCATGAGAATGAGCAAGCCTTCCTATGGTAATCCTTCAGGATAAGTCTCATCTAGGTAGGACCCTAGTAACAACCCTTGAGGGTTGAATACATAGGGTCTCCATGAGTTGGCAAGGGGTAGGATAAAAGTTCTCAGAGTCTCAGACCACATCCAAATCATCCTCTACGTTAGGGGCTAGCCCTTTCATGAGGACACCTTTGGAAGGATCTATTCTGAGTGTGGCATCAATGAATTATTGGGGATGTCACATCCCCCACCAAAACATTTCCGTTCCACGTCCTAATCCAGGGTTATACTCCAAGCTTGGGCTTTAGCTTCACACATCATATGCCCCCAATCCAATGCATAATGACAAAATAAAAATATAATGGACAAATATAATAAATTAAAACATAAAATAAATCATAATAAAAAATAAAAAATAAAAAATAAAAACAATAAACACCCAAAACAAACAAGGACCCTAAAACCTAAGGTTAAGAGGGACTCTCTTTAGGGAGGTACATCCCCAGCAGAGTCGCCAGCTGTCGCGGCCGGCAAAAATATTTGAGTCACCATCATATTTTTTAAGGAAAATAAGGATAAACCTAAAATCCTAATCCTAAGGGTAGAGATTCCTACGGTTCGGGAGTCGGTTAAGTGAGGGGAAGGTGTTAGGCACCCCTCACCTCCATTGTACTCAATGGGATCCTCCTTAAATTCTAGGGTTTGTTTGTTTGTTGTCTAATTTTTATTTATTTACAAAAGAAATCCTAAGTTTTTTATCAATATACTCGCTATGGTTTACAACCCTATGCCTACGTACCTTCAATTTGAAGGATCAGAGTATACGTAGTTTGTAACACCCCAGTTTTTGTGTGAGTTTTATTTAATCGAGTCTTTTTGATTATTTTATTATTATTTTATTTTATTGTCGACTTTTATCTGAAAATATGTTATTTTTCAATGTTGTGATATTTTATCGGGTTTTGGGAACGTTTGCGAGATATTTGAGTGTGGGGGTATTTTGGTCATTTCATGATATTTTGTTAAGTTAGAATAGAATAGAAAATAGAAAGAGAGAAAAATAGAGGGAAAGAAAAGGAGAAGAAAGAAAAAGGAAAGAAAAGAGGAGAAGAGAAGAAAAGTGAGAAAACTTGGAAAATCAAAGAAATCAACTCCTAGAATCGATTTAATCGGGTAAGGGTGCGAAACTCAATTATTGTATGATTGTGTATGATTATGTATGTGTATTTGTGATGTTTGTTGGATTGAAATGAAAATATTTAGTAAAACCCATATTGTGTCAAATTGATTAGAAATTGATAAAATGTGTTGGAAATCATGTTTTTAGTGTTCATTCTTGTTGATACATGATAGATACATGTTGCTATGCATTGTATTGGTAATTTTCTGAGTGTAGGGGAAAAATTGGATGAATTTGGTTAAGAAAATGCAGAACAAATTTCTGCAGAAATTTTTCTGGTTTTTCCAGGTCATACGCGTATGGGGCATGTTCATACGCGTATGAACCTTGGCATTACGCGTAACATGGGCGATCCATGGGTCAATACGCGTATGGGATGGTATTTTGCTCGGCCATCTGCCCATTTGCATATGATACGCGTAGCATTTCAAGGTAATACGCGTATGGTGTTGGCCCTACGCGTATTGGAATTAAAACGTGAATTTTGGGGAAAAATGGTTTCTGCCCATACGCGTATGGCCTTGGGAAATACGCGTATGGCATGGTGAGGATTTTGAGCAATACGCGTATGGCCTTGGGCACTATGCGTATGGCCAGGAGAATGGTAAAATGGGACTTTTCAAAATATCGTTTTTTGTTTTCTTTTGTAACTTTGGTTCTGTTTATCCGATTTTTACATTTTTGGTATCGTTGTGTAGCTATTGAGTTGTACTTTCTTATTATGATGATTTTGAAATTGTTAGTCGATTTAATTATGTCGGAAGATTGGGAATAGTGTCGGTTGTCTACTTTTGTCGTTATAAGTGTGCGTAATTAATGTGTATTATGCAAGGTGTTGTTGTATGATGTAAATGTATGTGTTTAGATGGTGTTGTGATGATTTGTGGTCATATGGTAATTAAATGCATTGTTTTGGGCATAAGTTCAAAGTCTGATTTTGTTGATGTAAATGAATGCATTTATGTGTGCATATTAAATGTCATGAATCATGATATGCATTGTTGTGACGTCCTGAGTAACGGATTGATTCCAGAGGGAATCCGCTATAACGTCATGTGCCCATGTGGGGTGTGAGCGATGATTATAGACGATCGTGTGCCTTATACAAAGAGGTGTGAGCGATCGGGTCGTGTGCCTTATACAAAGAGGTGTGAGTGATCCATAAACGTCGTGTGCCTTATACAAAGAGGTGTGAGCGACGGGGAACATCGTATGCCCGACAGGGAGTTGCAGTGATGTAACGAGCGATGATTCCAGCAGAGTTCCTGAGTGAACTAGTGATGAGAAACATTGGAAGTCGGTACCGCATGTGCATATGCATAGAGTCGTTGTGTCGGTCTCTTGCATTTGCATAAAGAATTATGGTTTGTTTATGTGTGGAATTGTGGATGAATTTATTATATGGATATGTGTTAGTGATGATTGTATTGGGTTTGAATTATGGTGTGAGTTGTGGTGAGAACCGTGTATATGTGTGTTTTAGGTGTTATATATATAATTGTATGCAATTATATTATGGTTGTTTTTCTCACCCTTCTGCTGTTTTATAATGCTCTATGAGGCATTGCAGATTAGAGTTGCTGGAGGTATTTTTGTGAAACTTTGCGTCTTCATTCTTTTTTCGGTCGGCTCTGATATGTGACACTGGGTAGTTAGGGAGGCCGTTTGTGATATTTGTGTATTATGTATATATATCTGTTGGCTTTGGCAGGTATGATGTATGACAAACTTTTCATGATATATATATATATATATGATATTCAGATTTTAGATTTTCCGCTTTTATTCTAAATTCTGAAATGTGGGTGTAAGGAACTGAGTTCCTCTGTTGATTGCTACCCCACTGTTGCATATCTTTGTGAGCAGGTGTTGTATGATTGTTTCAATATAATGTGATTCTCCCAGTCTATGCCATGATAATTTAGATATACTCTGACGAAATTTCGAATTTTCTTTTACTGCTTTAATTTAATTGGGGGTATAGATTAGGGGTGTTACATAGTTCACCTCCCCTATTCCTACCCCGTAATCCTATTCCTATTCCTATTCCTATTCCCATTCCTAATCCACTGTTTATAATCTTGGATAAAGAGTTTTATCCCTTAATCTATTATTTATACTCCTAGATAAGGAGTTCTATCCCTTTATCTATATTTATACTCCTAGATAAGGAGTTATATCCCTTTATCTATATTTATACTCCTAGATAAGAAGTTATATCCCTTAATCTATATTTATACTCCTAGATAAGGAGTTCTATCCCTTTATCCATATTTATACTCCTAGATAAGGAGTTTTATCCATTAATCTATATTTATACCCCTAGATAAGGAGTTATATCCCTTAATCTATATTTATACTCCTAGATAAGGAGTTTTATCCCTTTATCTATATTTATACTCCTAGATAAGGAGTTCTATCCCTTTATCCATATTTATACTCTTAGATAAGGAGTTATATCCCTTAATCTATATTTATACTCCTAGATAAGGAGTTCTATCCCTTTATCTATATTTATACTCCTAGATAAGGAGTTCTATCCCTTAAAATCCCTTATCCATTGTTTATACTCTCGGATGGAGAGTTCTATCCCAAAATCCCTTATCCCTTTGTTTATACTCTCGGATAGAGAGTTTTATCCCTTAACCCCATCCCTTATTTAGATTCTCAAACGAAGAGTTTTATCCCAAAATCCCTTATCCCTTGGCCTGTATTTATACTCTTGGAACCTATGAGTTTTATCCCAAATTTTAAATCCTTAAAAGAACCCTATTATAACACTTAAAAATGAATTCCCAAAGTCCCATAGAATTTAATTACAAAATCCAAAATGCCCTTATGTTAAAAATAGAAAAAACTAACCCCCCCCCCCCCCCCCCCCCCCCCCCCCCACAAATTATCCCAAATTAACAAATGTAATTTCCAAATTTTAAATACTCCCAAAATAAAAGAAATTAGTCCCCAAAAATTAAATAAAGTTTGCCTTAATTTATTTTTATTCCAAGCCCAAATTTATTCAATTTAAATAAAAATCTAAACATACTAATTTCCTTAAAACAAATCCTAAACCTAATTTTTAATAAAAAATCAAAATTTCCAAAATACTTCATCCCAAAAAAAATATCCTTATTTAAAAAATAAATAAATTATTTTAAATATATAAAATTTTGGCTAAAGTGATATAAACCCATAATTATTCCTAAAATATCCTAATTATAATTCCTAATTTCTAAAATATCATAATTATAAATATCCTAAATATGATTCCCAAATAAATCCCTATTTTTTTTAACAAAAGAATAACCCAAATATTTTATATAGATAAAACCAACAATTATAAAAACCAAAACCAAAAATAAAGAAATAAAATAAAACTTAAATATTTATCATAATACTAAAATTCCTAAAATCCTATTTCTAAACCCTTATTAAAATCTAAACCCTAAAATCCTATTTCTAAATCCTAAATAAAATTTTAACCCAATTAAACAATTAAATTAAGTTATTAATTTAATTATACAAAAAAAACCTAAATTAAATACCTAGATTAAGTAATTAAATCATTAATTTAATTAATTAGAAACTTAGGGGGTGTGATTTCCTACTGTAAAAGCAATTGGGTCGTGAGGTAGGGTGTAAATAGCATTCCGGGCGCAAGGCCCAAACATCCCAAAGACCCAAATCTGGCCAAAAAAGAAAAAAAACCATGGTGGAGAGAGTCAGCGATTGACTCTCTCATAAACGTCTGATGATGATCAGACGATCATCTTTCCGTTTGACCTCCACCCTTTGATCTTACAGTATGCTAATCGTGCAGACGAGATGGAAAGTCAGCGCAGATTCACCATGAAACCCCACATGCGAGATCCCTTTGTTGACTGGATAGTCAACCAATCCAAGGGGAGACTGACTGCCACATGGCGCTGATCTGACCCATTCATGAGGAACTATAAAATCCTCTTTCACTTCAGAAGTTTCTCATTTTTCCATTTCCCTTCTCTCTCTACTTCTTTCCCTCTCTCAACGTCTTAGACTTCTCTCCCTTCTCTCTAAATTTCTGCCGCCGGTGGGCCTCCGGCCACCGTGTGACGCCCCACAAGCCACTACCCCACCCAGAATCCGGTTGAGTCTCAACCGGAAAAATCAACCTCTAAGAACCCTAACCCCATCGTTAGAACCCTAACCCTAAACCTACAACAAAAACCCAGAATTCAAACAAACCCCAAGAACCCTAAGGGTTCTGGGAAGAACCCTAACCCTAACCTGAAGAACCCTAACCCTACCTGACGAACCCTAACCCTACTTAAACCCAGAAACCCAATAATCAACACCAATTGCAACCCAAAACGCAATGAGACAATAAAATATGAGAGCTAAGTCCTTACCTATTCTGCAGTGACACTCGTCGTATTTTGTTATCCTCTCTTTCTCTGATTTCCTCCTCTAATCTCCTCTTGTTGTACTTGCAGGTACTCCAAGATGCTCAAGATTCGCAGCCGCTCGGTTCTCACTTTCTAGCGTCTCTCTGTCCAACCTTTCCTCTATTTTATCTTAGGTTTTTATAGGCTTTATAGATTAGGTTTAGATTTTAATTCGATTAATCCTGTTTTAGGAAATTTCTGGTGTAACTTGATTATTTGATTGTAATGTAATTTTTATAATTAGGGTTTCAAATTGCAAATGACAGATTCGGATTTTAATTTGTATTTTGATTGTAAGATTAATGAGAAAAGATTTGCCTTGATACGATTTTCCAAATTCTGCGCGCAGTTAGGGTTTGCGAGCTGGGGAGGACGATGACCCTTTGGGTCAACCATCTTGACCGTTCAATAATAATAAAATAAAAAACTAATAATTATAAATAACAATTACCATATTAATAAATATATTAACAAAAATAATAGTAATGGTATAAATCCCCCTATTAATAAATCAACGACCCAAAGAATAGACAAATGAGGATAAACTAAATAATAATTACTGATATAACCATAATCTTATTACTAATAAAATAAAAAATAATACAACAATAACCCTACAAATAATAAATAATACAAACACATAATAATAATCCTAGATAAAAATAATACCATAATCTAAATGTCACTAGCCTTAATAAAACTTAATTACTAAAAACAACCTTAATTTTTAAATTCAAATGGCCTTTAAAATAAAATAAAATAAAACTACAACACTTCAGAAATGAACCAGTAAAAGATATCTTTTATATAAAATTAACTCCAAAACAAAACCTAACAAGTTATTGAAAATTAAACACGCTCCCCAAAAAACAAATAAAAAAACCCCTTATACCAAACCTATTCCAAAATGGGCCTAAAAGTGCTGGCAATTTCAGGAGCCCACTGACATCTAAATGACACCCCTGATAGCAACAGAATCCAAAAAAGGTGAAAAAAACTGGTCAAAATTTAGGGTGCTACACACGCCATCTCTGAGCATATTCTTTAAAAGTTTCTTTGTCCTTTTGTGACATTGCTCTGAGCTGATCCCTATCTGGTGCCATGTCCAAGTTGTATTTATACTGCTGAACAAAGGCTGCGCCGAGATCTCTCAAAGTACTGATCTTGGTGCGGTTTAAACCCATGTACCATTTGATTGCGGCACCGGTTAAACTGTCTTGGAAGTAATGGATCAGTAGCTGTTGATTTTTTGTCTGGGTTGACATTTTTCGAGCGTACATCACCAAATGACTTTGAGGGCAAGAGTTTCCTTTGTATTTTCCAAAGTCATGCCTTGAATTTGTGCGGGATCTTTACATTAGGGACCAAACAGAGGTCGGCGGTGTCTTTTCTGAATAAGTCTTGACCGCGATGGCATGCAGTTCCTTCTACATTTCCAAGAATTATTCTTGGAACTCATTCATTCTTTCGTACATGTCTTCGTTTCCACCAGGACAGTGTGGACCACCGGTCGTGATATAGACATTATCGCGGTGATTCTTGGAGCTTCAGTGCCCTGAAGTTTGTAACCATTAGGTGTTGCTGTCGTAAACCTTGCATCTTCATTTTCCCGAAGTTTGTAACCTTCAGGCCCAATGGTTCCTGCAGCAGTTTCTTGGTCTTCAGTGACTGGCGGGATGTATAATTCAGGGACAAAGTTGAAAGGCATGCCCCAGGGGCGAATTTTAGGTATGTTGTACCGAGGATGATTCTCATGCGTCTCCATTATGGGCGTAGATGTGATCTCTGAGATCACAGTCCTTTGTTGTTTCTTCTGAGCTGCTTCCAGGGATTGCATGTCACTGTGAAGTTTTTCCAAACTTTCCTTTAGAGTGTCGATTTCTCCTCTCAGCTTTCTGTTCTCTTCCTCGAGATCGTCCATTTTCTTTTGTCGATTGGCCCAAGTATTGTATGAGTAAGACAGTTTGACTCTAGAATCGTGACACGTACGTGAGATTCGAAGATAAGAAGACTCGTTATGTGAGAATGATGAATGATATCCAAAGATATATATTATTATTTTTTTAGCTTTTAAAAAAAGAAACCTCAACAAATAGATTGCAAATATCATACAATGAAGGGTGGAAACCCTATTTTATTGAATTTGAAAGATTGCATTAAGGAAAAATACATTATTTTACAAAGTGCTATAAGGAAAATGGCTAAGCTTTATGGGTCCTGAGTCCTTTCTGAAGAGATCTCAGATGCTGGTTCCGGTAGTTTCCTTTTCTTTGACTGGGGTTCTTCAGCCGTTGTCAAGTTGTCAGTCCTTTGCCATGTGAAAGGAGTGAGCAAAGTTCTTCGGTACTCCTTATTCTCCACAGCATGCTCCTCTAATATCTTAATCAAGAGCATCCTTGTCCGTTAATAGTTCCTGAATCTTGGTACACTCCACATTGAGGATTCGGTACTTTTTTTCCAAGAGCTCTTCTCACATTGAACTTTGTTGAGAGCTACTTGGAGTTTTTCCGTATCAGACATGAAATAAAGGAAAAATTCCATTAACGGAAAAACTTCTTGGCGAGGGTAAGGCATACTCTGCTTGAGTGCTCTAGTTTGCACCCAGTGGAGATAAGGCTCCATAGAAGTACAATTTGGTCTTCCTAGAGACTCTCTTCCTTTCTTGTGAATATGTTGCCAGGCATGCACTATTTCCTTCTTTAGTGCCCTGTCATTTTCCCCTTCCTTGAAGAAAAGACCTTCCAGATGAACATTATGCGGGATATTCTACATCGGGTATCCGAGTTGACGGCGAGCTAAGATTGGATGATAGTTGATTCCTCCTTTAGTTCCAATGAGGGGTATGTTAGGGAAATTTCCACAACTATTGATGATCTATATTCCCTCATAAATCCCATCATACCAATCTATGTCAGAGTTAGTAAGGGACATAATCCTTTGTGACCAACGTAGAGTACTATTGTGATCCCAAAAAGTAGCAGACTTGGGTAAATAGGAAACGAACCATTTGTAAAGTAAGGGTACATAGCATGTGATCATTCCTCCGCTGTACAAATTCCTTAAGTGTACAGAATGATAAGCATCTGCGAGCAGGGTCGGTACGGGGTTTCCAATCAGAAATATCTTAACAGTGTTGGTATCAACGAAGTTGTCAATGTTGGGAAAGAGGAATAACCCGTATGCGAGTAGGACAAAGATGTCTTCGAAAGCAGTTATGTTTCCTATACTAGCAAAGTACAGAGATTTCTCTACCAGGAATTTAGCCAGTAAACCCTGGATTCCTCCTTTAGTGGTCATGTGAGTCCTAACTTCTAACTCGTCCAAAGAGGTGGCTCTTGCAATGACCTGATCCTTTGGAATTTCTTCTAGTCCAGAAAAAGGAGTTCGATCAGTGATAGGTAAATCAATCAGATGGGAGTACTCTTCTAATGTTGGTGCAAGTTGGTAATCCGGGAATGTGAAGCAGTGGTAAACCGGATCGTAAAACTAAATTAGCGTGGACAGAATTCCTTCAACTACATGGACGCTTAATAGAGACAACAATCCTCCGTGCTTAGCTCTGAAAGCATTAGGGTTGGTAATCATCTTTGCCAACCTCCTTAAATCCTCTAGTTTAGGAGCCTTGAAAGTGTACTTGTGCGTCTTTCTTCTACTGAAATCCATAATGCAATCTCTCTGATATTTGCAATTATTGTTTTAGTTTATTTTGAAAAAAGGAAGAAATTTTTCTTTGTTTAAGAGTTTTTTTAAATGAATGCATGAATGCAGCACACAAAAACATTGAAAAAACATGGGTTCAAGGGTTCAACATCACGAGCATGGAGTCATGGCATTACCCATCTCCAAAGGTTGTATTCTGGTAAATTTTTGTACCTGTAAAACAGGGTCTAAGGTTCCCAAAGTCATTGATCCCCCTAGGGATATTAACAACAAGCTGGTTCACCCGAGCGAGCTGTAGCATCCTAGGGTAATCTCATTTGAGTGTAGTATCGCATATCAACTATTCCCGATAGTCACCGCACTACCAAGTGGTCATATGGTTAATGCCTACTAAATCCTCAGGGTCACGGGTGCCGCACTGGGAAAACTCTGCTTTCACAACCATGGGTCGTTCAACAGTAAGTATCCACACGGGCCCTCGCCTAATTTGGTGGTCTACCAGGATCGCTTATTCGGGATTCACTCCCTATAAGTCCACCCGTCTATGCCTCCCCTTATCTTAGATTTCTCTCAAACTTTCCACATGCGTATCAATCGCATTCCCATTGACAGAAAAATAAACATGGATATCAAGTAGGAATAGTAGTAAATATATAGTATATAGTATGTTTGCTAACAACCTATACCTCTTAGGAATTCTAATCCTAGTATGGAACCTCCCCAGCAGAGTCGCCATTTTTCTGTAGCGTGCGATTTTTGTCGATGACGCGACCACCTTATCGCCATTGGTTGGAATTGGGTGCTACTTTCTGATTTCTTATTTATCCTATGAAGCTGGAAAGAAAAGGGAAGCTATCTAAAACTATCCTTGCTTGCAAATGTTTTCTTTAACAGATGCTAAGAGATTGGGGGGTCCGGGGTTAGGTTATACAATGGGGAGTTGTCAATTACCCATCCTATAAATGGTTATCCATAGATCATTTAGCAAATTCTACTGTTATCTACTTACTGGTGTTTATCCTGTCATGGGTTGGGAAAGTTTCTCCTTTGGGAGTGTTGAGAGAGTATTTTTGTTGTTTTTGGGTTTTTTCGATGTTTTTGGTAAGGTACTGGACCTAAGGTTTTTGATTAGTGTTCTCGTTAATATTTCGCAATCTTATGCCTACGTATTCCCGTTAAAGAAACCAGAGAAATCAGAGCAATCGTAGTTCCTCATATTCTATGGGAGGAAATTTGTTTGGTGTCTTGTTCAAAGCCCAAGATTGAAGCTAAAGGGTATTTGTGTCTTGTTCAAAGCCCAAGATTGAAGCTAGAAGGTTTTGACTGAGAGAGAATTTTTCATCTCTAAACGGAGATATCTCATCTGTTTATCACAGTTGTTGGGTAACTGATTATAAAGGAGGATTACTTTAACTGGGATATAAGAATCCAGCAATGCCATAATTTCCTTTATGAGGGATTTGTCCTGAAGGGGGAAACTTTAACTCATTGTTGAGCAATGCCATTTTTCCTTAGGAGTATTTCATGCTAAAATAGGGACATGGGCTTGGATGTAAATAATCCAGAGGTTTACCACTTATAGTTGTTAGATGAAAGGAGGTTTACCAGGATAAGAGATGGA
Organism: Lathyrus tuberosus; assembly: GCA_022829125.1. Classification (NCBI taxonomy): domain Eukaryota; kingdom Viridiplantae; phylum Streptophyta; class Magnoliopsida; order Fabales; family Fabaceae; genus Lathyrus; species Lathyrus tuberosus. Next base: position 1,520,742 of record JALAZF010000497.1, read on the forward strand.
CTACAGCTTGGATATTTGAATCAACAAGTGTGCCACTTATAACAGTTATCTGGGATTAAGTTTGTTTTGATTTGTGATTATACAGAGAAATGTCTTCCTACAGAGTGTTTTTTATTTCCTCTGAGGGGATTTTGGTTATATGTGTGTGTGCCTTGATCAAAGCCCAAGGTTGAAGCTAAAAGGTTGACTCCATTTAGGGAATTTTAAATCTGTCTTGTACAAAGCCCAAGATTGAGGCTGAAAAGAGACTGACTCTTTTGGGGAAATCATTATACAAAGCCTAAGAGGAGGCTAAAAGTTGATTTTTCCAGGGAAATATTGTGTCTGTCTTGTACAAAGCCCGAGATTGAGGCTAAAAAAGGGGTTTTTGACTCCACTGGGGAATATGTGTATGTGTCTTGTACAAAGCCCAAGATTGAGATTAAAAGAAGAAACTGACTCTATTGGTGAGAGGTTTTATCTGTTTTGTACAAAGCCCAAGATTGAGGCTAAAAAAAGATTGACTCTATTGGAGAGTATGATTTGTCTTGTACAAAGCACAAGATTAAGGCTGGAAAGAGGATTGACTACGCTTAGGGAGATTTTATATGTGTCTTGTACAAAGCCAAAGATTGAGGCTGAAAAGAGGATGATTGACCCAGCTGAGGATATTTTAGGTGTTTTTATCTGTCTTGTACAAAGCCCAAGATTGAGGCTAAAAAGAGACTGACTCAACAAGAGAGTGTTTTTATCTGTTTTATACAAAGCCCAAGATTGAGGCTATCTTCTGCTGAGGATTATTGAGATCCAGAGACAGGTCCAAAATGGGGAATCAACTGTTACTGATGTAGAAGCAAGCTTCACTCACATTGAGTTTTGATGAAGACAACACAATAAGCTCTCTACAAAGATAATATGCAAAAAGAAAGAGAATCAAGCTACATGAAGTACAAGAAGTTCAAGTTCAAGAAGATATCCTAAGTACTATCAAGTTGAATCAATTAGCTTCAAGTGTTCAAGTATCATGAAGATCAAAGGTTGAACAAAGGTATATCAATGTCATTTAAATGATTATACAAGTGTTCACATGTCTTGCATCTTGCATATCTTTGATCTAGTGCATTGCAAATCTTTTATGGAAAGTTCACATTGTTTTCTAAACTTTTTCTTGAAAAATCAGTTATGTTAATCGATTAACCTGTGGGGTTAACCGATTAACCAGCTCAAAATTTGAATATTTTCTTAACGTTAGCATATGTTAATCGATTAACCCATATGGTGAACCGATTAACACTGGTACTGTGTGCGAAAAATGGTGACCTTTCATGGAAAAATGAATTGCTTTCTCATCTCTTTTCATTCCTTTGCTGCATATTTCTCATACCTTTTTGTAGGGGTGTTCTACACATATTTAAACACTTCATTTTCAGATTTAACACTCACCTCCTAACAATTTCATAATCATAAATTCACTCATCCTTTCATATTTCAAAATATTATTCAAGTGTTCATTCAAACATTTTTCTTGAGAGAAACTTCTGCATATCTTTCACAAAATATCATTGTTTCATCTCATTCTTGTCAAGAACTCTTGTATACATTGTTTGAGTGATATTGTCTCAAAGGAGAAGATCGAATATCAAGATCGATATCAACATACTATCAAGACATAATCTTATTATCAAGAATATTTTTCTGTTTTACCTTGTTGTCCAGGATTGATGGAAACAAGTGAGTGTTTTGAAGAGGATTGTTCTTCATACACTTAGTTACCTATAGGTTAGATAGTAAGCATCACCATTGGTGTGATTAGGCTGTACAATAATTCTAAACTATAGTGAAATCTCTTTCGTGTTGAAGGAGGAGTGGAGTACTCTCGGGCTGTGAGGGGAACCACTATAATTCTCTTGTGTCATTTTTCCTTTCCGCACTTTACTTTCAAGCACTTATCATCTAATGGAAAAATAACCAAGAACCGGTAAAAAGATCGAAAAAAATTTTAAGAACCTAATTCACCCCCCCTCTTAGGCGCATTTACAACTTACAATTGGCATCAGAGCAGGTGATAGGTAACCTGTTCCTATTCGATTCAGATGGCTTCCGCAAATAATGATCTTGTATTCAAAGACGGTGGTAGTAGCAACAAGCCTCCTTTGTTTTCTGGCCAATACTTCGACTTCTGGAAAATCCGTATGAAGACACACATAGAAGCACAAGGAAGTGATATATGGGAGGCTGTTCAAAATGGTCCTTTTATTCCTACAACGGTTGTCAACGGAGTTGGTTCGGCTAAGCCACAAGGATCATGGGATGATGATGATAAGAAAAAAGTTCTCTATGACAAAAAGGCAATAAATATTTTACAAAGTGCACTTGGAATGGATGAATTCTTCCGCGTCTCAACATGTACAACGGCCAAGCAAATATGGGACACTCTTGTAGAAACTCACGAAGGAACCGCCGAAGTCAAAAGATCCAGATTGAATACTTTAAGTCAATAATACGAGTTATTCAGAATGCAACCAGGAGAATCAATCCTCGACTTGCAGAAAAGATTCGTGCATTTGACAAATCACTTGAATGCACTTGGTAAGACACTAACAAATGATGAACTTAATCTTAAAGTGCTTAGGTCTTTAACAAGAGAGTGGCAACCCAAAGTGACGGCGATTTCCGAGAAGAAAAGTTTATCAACGATGACATCCGCTACTCTATTCGGAAAGCTTCAAGAATATGAGATGAAACTTGGACTATTGGAGAAACGTGAGATCCAAGAAAAGAAATCCAAGAGCATTGCCTTAAAAGTTGAGTCCAAAGTTGTGAAGAAAGAAGACAATCCCGAAGAGGACGAAAACTTTATGCTCCTTGTAAAAAGGCTAGGAAAATACTTTAGTGCAAAAAATAATATTGGAAACTCTAGTTTCACAAGAAGAAAGAAGTCCTCAAAGAACAAATAAAAAGAAGCATCAACATCCAATGGAGACATTATATGCTATGAATGTGGAAAGCAAGGCCACATCAAACCGGAATGTCCCAAACTCACATAGAATCGTGACAACAAAGGAAAGAAGGATTACAAAATGAAGGCCTACATTGCTTGGGATGACAACGAAATAAGTTCTTCATCGGACTCCGATAGTGATCAAAGCGCAAATCTAGCATTGATGGCATCACATCATTCCGACGATGAAGATGATGAGGTATGCTTAAAGACCTCTTCAAATCAATGGTATCTTGATAGTGGATGTTTGAGGCACATGACGGGTGACCTAAGCAAATTTTCACATCTAACGCTTAAGGCCAAAGGATATGTTACTTATGGTGACAACAACAAATGAAGAATCCTTGGCGTAGGCATCATTGGTTCACCGCCTTCAACAACTATAGAAGATGTCCTATATGTGGAAGGTCTAAAGCATAGTCTCCTAAGCATTAGCCAATTGTGTGACCGAGGTTTCAAAGTCAACTTCACTAAAGATGAATGTTTGATTGAAAACAAAGTTACTCATGAAGTTATGCTAAAAGGTAAAAGAGTTAATAACATATTTTTAATTACCTTAGATAACTTGTCTTTGAATGTTAGGTGTCTCTTGGCAAACAACAATGAATCATGGTTATGGCATAAGAGGTTTGCTCATATTCATATGGAGCACTTGAATAAGTTGATCAAGCATGACTTAGTCATTGGATTGCCTAAGATCAAATTCATCAAAGATGGGTTGTGTGGCGCTTGCCAAAAAGGAAAGCAAACCAAATCAACTTTCACATCCAAGAATTTGGTGTCCACAACTAGGCCACTACAATTGTTGCACATGGATCTCTTTGGTCCATCGAGAACAAAAAGCTTCGGAGGTAATGTCTATGCATTAGTTATTGTTGATGATTTCTCTAGATATACTTGGACATTATTTTTAGTGCAGAAAAGTGATGCTTTCAAAGCCTTCAAAATCTCTTTGACGCACTCTTTAACCCAAAGTGTGTAAGTTTCCTTGGCTACGCAATTCATCTTACCCAAATCGGGTCTTCCTTCGAGATGAATCTGAGTCCAAGAGGCACTGAACCTCTTCAACAAACCCATGTCATCAACCCCTTCATGAAAGATGAACTCCTTTGCCACCTCCGGATCAGGCTTGGCAACCATAGGGTATCCCAACTGTCGGAAGGTCATTCTCGGATCGTAGTTAACTCCACCCTTTGTACCCAAGAGAGGTACATTGGGGAATTTCCTACAATGAAGAATGATCGGAATTTCGTTGAAGACTCGAGAATGCCAAGAAATATCATCAGCAGTGAGAGACATGATTCGTTGAGACCACCTGAGATTACCCTTATTCTCAACAAAGGGACCCTTCTGTGGAAGGTGGGACATGAACCATCGGTACAAAAAAGGAGCACACCAGACAATGGTTCCCTTATTCTTTTCATTCCTAGAATGAATAGAATGGTAGGTATCAGCAAGAAGTGTCGGAGCAGGATTCCTGGACAAGAAGATACTGATGGCAGCCTGATCTACGAAATCCTCCATGTTCAGAAACAAGACAATCCCATATATCAGCAAAGCAAGAACGGTGTTGAAAGCCTTCCAGTTTCCATCCTTAGCAAAATAAGTGGCCTTATCAACCAAGAACTTCGAAGCAAACCCTCGAATACCTTTCCCTTTGGTCTTGAGATTATCCTCCACATCCTTCTTACTAATGCAAAGCGCATCAGCAATAAGATGAAACTTCGGGCAACCGCTAGTGTAGACATAAGGAACCTTCTTCTTGATCTCAACCCCCAGAATATAAGCATACTCCTCAAGTGTAGGTGCTAGCTGATAATCCTGAAATGTGAAGCACCTATATGGCAGGTCGTAGAACTGAACCAGAGTGTGAATAGTAGTGATGTTGACTTCAGTGTTGAGGATGGTCAACAGATTACCATAAGTATCTATGAAAACCCCTCTGAGATCTCCAACCAACAAAGATGCAAAACCTCTCAAAATACCCAGCTTAGGCTCCACAAACTTGTAACTGAAGATGCCACGACAACTAGTACTCATCTCTATGATAATGCCAACAAAAGTTAAGTCCTCGAAAACCTGGAAATGCACATGCAAAAATTAATTTACATGATGGAATGATATGTAACACAACAACAAGAAGCCAACACTGTCTGAATAACCAAATCTGAATAGTCCAGATATCTACGTATAGTTTTGTGTCGGTGCAACATAATCTGATGTGTCGGTGAAGAAATCTGGCGTGTGTGAGAGAACAAAGGTATGAAGTGGCTTGTTTTCCTGCAAAAACCCGTCCCCCTCACAGGTGTGATCTAGACACAACAAGGTGATCCCTAGAAAGGTCGCCCAAACCATAGGACTCAGAATGAAAACCCCCCGCCGTAGTGAATTCTCACAGGATGGAAGTATTCTCAAACGAATCACGATCTGGGATGTGGGTCTCGTGATATCCCAGCGCGCAAAATGCAGGCCTCACGATTATCCACGTTCTAGCCTATTTGTATACTAGGCCTGGTGTTAGGACCTTTCTCTCCAATAATATCTACCCATCCCAACAACAGCAGAAAATAGCAGATATCCAGAATATGCAGCATATGAATATTCAAAGCAGTAAAGAAATGCGATAAATAAACATAAAGCTAAAGCAAGTAAAATAAAGTGAATAAAGCACAAAAGATAAACACCCAAGCAAGCAAGAAAGCAAACAAAACTAGGCGTGACCCCAACCTGTGAGCGCAAGGATTCCCCAGCAGAGTCGCCAGCTGAAGATGGCTGGTTTACATCCTGGGTGAATCGCACACTCATAGATAACGCAGAGTCGCCACCGAACTTTATTTAGTCCCAAAGGACAGGGAAAATATCGATAAAACCCAAGGGGAAGAGAAACAGGAACGGGGGTCGGTTATGCGAAAGGAAGGTACTAGCACCTTATGCATCTGTCGTACTCGGCGGGAACCATTTCGCTTGCTTCTAGGCTTGGATGGGTTATCTATCTAAAGGGTTCTAGCTAAAAAAAAGGAGAGAGAAGAGAAAGGGGGAAAAAAGAAAGAAGGAAAGTGCTCGCGGAAGATTGGGGCCCTCGTGCCTATGTACCCTCATAGTGCAATGAGGAAATCAAAGCGTCGTAGTTCATGGAACCAGGGGACAGTGAGGAAAGAAGAAAGGGTGAAGGAAATAAAGGTGGAAGTGTGCTTCCCAAGACATTGCATCTCGTGCCTACGTATCATACATTCAAAAGAATGCAGAATCAGAGCTTCTGTAGTTCGGGGAACCGAACGAAAAACAAAACAAGAAAGAAACAGGAAAACAAAAGAAGTGGTATCAAAACCAAAAGCAAGAGTGAAAGAAAAACTCTACTGGGGAAGACCACATAGTAAGAGCGATTGCACAAGAGACTAGGAAAAGAATGGTGTCAAAACCAAGAATGAAAGAAACTCCGTTGGGGATGACAAAGAGAACTGCTAGGGATAGAGGGTAAGCGACCCGGCTGGGGATCCAAATAAAGGGATTGTGTCAAAACTAAGAGAAAAGGTAGACACGGTATATTAAATGATAAATAGTGGTGAACCGAAGAAAGAAAGTAAGACTCTGGCGGGGAAAAGAGGCTGGTGTCAACAGACGGACTGTGATAAACCAAGAGAGAGAGTGTTGAACCAAGAGAAGGTGTTTGACTCTGAGGGGGCATCGGTATGTTAACTGATAAACAGTGGTTAACCGAGGAAGCAAGGATTGCAACTCTGTGGGGATAGAGAAGCATTGGTTTTAGCAGAGAAAACTGTGATTAACCAGAAGAACGGGTGTAGGACCGATCGAAGATCGTAACCCAAAAGGGGTGTTGGTATTGACTGAACAAACAACACTTGACCAACGAAGAAGGGCATCGAACCAAAAGAGGTTGCTAACCTGCGGGGGATTCAGTTTTAACAGGAGAACTGTGATTAATCGAGAAAAATGAGTGATTAACCAAGAAGAGGTGATTAACTCAAAAAGGGTATAGTATTTTAACAGACAGACTGTGGTTAACTGAAGAAAAGGGTGATTAACCGAGAGAAGGTGATTAACCCAAGGAACTCAGTGTGTTAAGAAACGGATTGTGGTTAACTGTGAAGGAGTGCAAACATTGGTGGTTTAACTGTCAAACAGTGATTAACCAACAAAGGGAGAAGAACCAAAAGAAGGTTGCGAACTCCGCAGAGGATTCGGCAGCAACAGGAGTACTGTGTTTAACCGAAGAAAGAGAAAAGAGACTCTCCAGGGGAATCAAAAGAACAATGATTGACCACAAGAAAAGAATAAGGTATTGAAACGAAGAAAGCTTGCTAACCCAATGAACAAAGGATCATAACCATGAATGTGATTGATCAAAGGGAGATCGAAAGATAGAGGAGTGATCAAGGATCGAAAGAGATTGCAAAGGGAAAAGAGTGATCAAGGATCGAAAGAGATTGCAAAGGGAAAAGAGTGATTAAGGATCGACAAGACTGGGGAAAGAAAGCACACTATCGCCAGGAGATAGAGATGACTAAGCCAAGTACAGGGTCATTCGTCCCTACCTGAAGTAGTCAGAATGAGAGTAGGAATTCTCCCTTCTCATTCCTTCTCTAACACACAGGGTGTAATGCGGAAGTTGAAACAGACGGCACAACAGCTCCCAGTTGTACAGTGCTCCTGCGCAAAGAAACGGACAGCGTAACAGCTTCAATTGGACAGTGCTCTGATGCAAGGCGTAGTGCGAAACTCCAACTCCACGGGGGGAAAAAAGAGAAAAAGCTCTAAAGGAAGCCTAAAGAGATGAAAGGGGAAGATCAACTAATCGAAACATGGTTTCGATCGATTAATCAATGGGAAAGCCATGCCAACAATTTTCCAAAGAGATTGAAAAATCATTAAGGCAAAAGGTGCGAATTATTGATTATACAAGATTAAGCTTATCCATAAAGAATGAAACTTAATGCAAAACCAAGAAAGGGAGTACAAAACAGTAGCAAATGATCAACAAAATGCAACACAAAATCATGTTATTGTGTTCAAAGAAAAATGCAAGAAAACATGTATTCACATGATGCCAAAAACATGAACAATTTGAATAATCGAAAGTGTGCAACAAAAGTTCATGAATAAGCTTCAAACAGAAGTTAAATGACATTTAAAACATCCATAAAATCAAGCATGACAATCAATGGATGTTAAAATGAAGAAAGCATGGAAAACACACTTGAAAATGGCCTTCTTGTTCAATGTTAATCGATTAACATAATTGCACTGCAAAGTGTTAATCGATTAACACTTGAAAAAGTGCAAAAAAACACTGGTTAATCGATTAACACTATTGCACTGCAAAGTGTTAATCGATTAACACTGGACAGGGAGCAGAAAATCAGTTTTGAAATGTGCTTTTGGCCAACTTTTTGATTATGTAATCACTCCAATGCTAGGGCAATAATTATGCACGAAAAATCAAGTTTAGAAGCAGCAAATGATCAACAATAGAATCAATTAAACAATCAAGATCATGGATCAAGCAATGGTATAATCAATTCACATGCAAAAAACATTGAAACTACATCGTGAATGATACGAAAACGATCGAAACAAAAAAAATGAATGAGATCCACCAACCTACAAGGCTGAGATGTGCCTTGGTAAATGTTGCAATGTAATCTTGATGAAGCTAATCAAAGAAAACCAGAGGAATATTCAATTATAGCCAAAACGTATCGAAACCGATCAAATCGCAACGAAAACTCCAAAATGAGAATTATCACCAAAGAAACTTGAATCAATCACTTGAGATGAATCCAAAAGCTATTGAAACTCCACAAAAACCAGTATAATGGAATGGCAATGAAGGTTAAGCTCAAGAAAAAAGCACTTTCAAGGTGAAAGTAGTTTTTTCTTTAATGGAGAATGAAGAGCTTTTAGTGAGGTTTTGGGAGAGAATTGAAATGAAGATGAAGATGTAGCAGAAAAAATCAGAGAGAATGTGAGAGAATTAAGAGTGAAATGTGAGAAATTTGGTGAAAATGGTGGATCCCTTGAAAAGTGAGTGAAGGTGTGTTTATATAGACTTTAGGTTTGTAGTATGAGAGGTTTGTAATTTGGTTTGGAATTAGCTTTGGGTTTGGAACTAGGTTAGGAGTTAGTTGGACTTGACTCACTAAGTCAAGGCGGTTAACTCGGTTAGTTAGAACCAACTCGGTAACAATCACAAGGTGAACTCCAACATCCAAAGATCCACATTACTTGGAAAACAAGGAACATGGTGCACTTAATTTGAAGTGAAGTATTAGAGCAAATGCATTTGGAATGAATTGAATGGCTTTGCAATGTCTAGAGATGTCTAGAATATTCCACATGCTGCTAGAATACCGTAGAATTCAAGACCAAAGTGTGTGCAAAGGTGTTGTCATGAAAAAGTTGCAAATTGTGCCTATTCTGCCTGTGTTAATTGATTAACACAATTGCACTGCAAATGGTTAATCGATTAACCAGGCCAAAATATGCCCAATTTGCCTAAAAAAAGGTGATGTGGTCCCGGTTTCGATTTTCCACCTCTTATTTTGATAAATAGCCATGGAAATCCTTATTTTGTGCTTGTCTTGATGATGTGATGATCTTGTGAGGATATCATTAATCGGGCTTGGAAAACCTGAATATTCCTGCAACAAAATCAAAGAGAAAAAAAATACGAATGCATATGCTACCAATGTGAATGCGCATGCTCATGCAAAAGGCAAAAGAAGGAGGCCAAATTTCGGGTTACGACAAGTCAAACAACCTTTAGACTCTCTTGTTGAGTTAATCACATGTTCAAGACTCTGTTGTTGAGTCAACCCTTTTAGCCTCTATCTCGGGCTTCGTACGAGACAAATAATAAACACCCTCTTGTTGGGTCAATAGCCTCCTCTTAGGCTTTGTATAAAGAAAACCCCGGTTGAGTCAATCAACCTTTTAGCATCAAAGTCATGCCTTGCTCACAGCAAACAAACATCAACAACTCCTCTTTAGAGATGACAAATTCTCTCTCAGCCAAAACCCTTTAGCTTCACAGCTTGGGCTTTGAACAAGATACAAATCACCTTTAGCTTCACGTCTTGGGCTTTGAACAAGACACCAAAACACCTATTTCCTCCCATAGAATAGGAGGAACTATGATCGCTCTGATTTCCCTGTTTCAGGAATACATAGGCATAAGATTGCAAAAATCTTAGCGAGCATACTAATCAAAAACCCAAAATCACGTACCTCCATCAAATCAACCCAAAAGCATCAAATCTAAATACATTACTTAAAACCTCACAAATAGTCCAGGCACTCTATTTTTTAACAAAATAACCTAAGAGAGACCCACAATCTTAATAGCATCTGTAAACCAACAGTCATCTGTTTAAACTCGGTATGCAAGCAGGGTTAATTGGAGACATCTATTTCCCTTCCTTAATCAGCTTCAATAGGATAAAAAATGAATCGAACTGTAGTACCCCAAAGCGATAGTGCTTCGCAACCACGCAAAAATTCGCGCTACACAAACCGATAAACTCAGCAGAGCTGTAATATCCCAAGATGAATCTCCTTTGAGTGTAGTATCGCGTGTCAACTATTCTCAATAGTCACCGCACTACCTAATGGCCATATGGTTAAATGTCTACTAGATCCTCAGTTTCATGGGTAACCCACAAGGAAAACAATGCTTTCACGACATGCTCGTTCAACATTTGCAAATACACACGAGTACCTCCACTGATTCGGTGGACTGCCAAGTTAACTTGGTTGGGATTCACTCCCTATAAGCCTTCCTGGAGACGCCACCACTTATCTTAATGTTCTCTCGGACTCACCACATGCGTATTAATGACATTCCCAGATAACGGTAATTTAAACACGGGTATCAAGTAAAGTGACAGAATATGATATATATAAAAATGAGAAAGCAAGTAAGATAGTAGAAAGATAAATGAAAAGCAAGGCCTAGACCTCTTAGGTAATCTAATTCTAAAGCTCTAATTGTTTTTCCCCACCTTACCGCAAAATTGGATTTGTGTGCTACTTTCTTATTTCAGTATTTATCCTATGAAGCTGGAAAGGAAAGGGAAGATATCTAAAACTAACCTTGCACGCAAATGTTTTCTTTAACAAATGCTAAGAGATAGGGGATCGGGGTCTGGTTATACAAAGGGAAGCTATTAACACCCAGTGTATCTATGGCAATCCATAGGAACCTTTTATTGCATGTATTTCTATTACCATTAAATGCTTTCTCGTGTTCAACTTCTGTGGCTTGGGAAAGTTTCTCCTTTGGAAGAATTGAGAGAATTTTTTGTGGTTTTTGGGTTTTCTGTTATTTTTGGGAAGATACTGAACCCAACGTTTTTTATTTGTGTGCTCGTTAAGATTTCGCAATCTTATGCCTACGTATCCTCGTAAAGAGATTTGGGAAATCAGAGCAATCGTAGTTCCTCCTATTCTATGGGAGGAAAATATGTGGTGTCTTGTTCAAAGCCCAAGACTGAAGCTAGCTGAGTATTTGTGTCTTGTTTAAAGCCCAAGATTGAAGCTAAAGGGGTGACTGAGAGAGAGAATTTGTCATCTCTAAAGGGAGGATATCTCACCTATTCATCACAAATGTTGAGTAATTGCTTATAAGGGAAATTACTTTAATTGGGATATGGTAATCCAGCAATGCCATAATTTCCTTTATAAGAGGGATGTCATGAAGGAAGAAAGCTTTAACTCAGTGTATAGCAATGCCATAATTTCCTTTATAAGAGGGATGTCATGAATCTTTCATGCTAAGAAATGGACATTGGCTTGGATGTATGGAATTCAGAGGCTTGCCACTTACAGCTGTTAGATGAAAGATGAATTTAGCCAGGATAAGAGAAGGACTCTAACTTCGATTTTGAATTAACAAGTTTGCCACTTACAGCAATTATCTGGAAAGGTTTTGATTATCTGTTTTGATATATGATGTTTAGAGGATATGTCTTCCTGCAGAGAGGACTTATGGTCTCATCTGAGGGGATGTTGATTTTTGTGTGCCTTGATCAAAGCCCAAGGTTGAAGCTAAAAGAAAATGACTCCACTGTGGAGGGTTTTATCTGTCTTGTACAAATCCCAAGATTGAGGCTGACTGGGGAAAATTCTTAAATGAAGCCTAAGAGGAGGCTATCTCTTGCTGAGGATTTATGGAAATCCAGGAGCAGGTCCAGATGGTATTGGGGAATCCAAAGGGCTTACTCTTGCTGAGAATCAGGGAAGAGTTTAAGTATCAGATGCCATGAGGCTCTGATTGTGTTAGGGATTTGTTGATGTTAAATTAACCTTGGTTGGGGATTTTTAAGGTGAAAGTTAAGCCTTGTTAGAGGGTCAGGGAAGTTTAAAAGTGAGTTTGAAAACCTTAGAGGTTTTAACTCAGCTGGAGACTGATGTAATGGTAAAATGATCAGGATTTTTCCTGTACTTTTAGGAAACTTGAGGGTCTCTATGTGAGATCCAAGAGGAGATGAAACTTTCCAAGTCTACTTGAATGAAGCCCAAGAGGAGACTGAGACTTTCCAAGTCTCTCAAGAAGTGGTAGGCTCTGGTGTAGAGAGGGGTCTTTGTATGATGCCCAAGAGGAGGCTGAGGGTTTAAGGGATGAAGATCAACCCTTAGAATGGTATGATGTTCCAGAAATTTAACTCTCCTGGGGATTGAACTAGTAGAGATGACTAATTTCTATCCTATTCTTTTAGGAAGCCTTTGGGTCCTTGTACTAAGCCCAAGAGGAGGCTGAGGGAACTTCTAAGAAGCCTGTTGGTCCTTGTACTAAGCCCAAGAGGAGGTTGGGGATGCTTTTAGGAAGCATGTGGGTCCAAACCTAAGAAAAGTTCAAGAAAGGTTTCACTGGGAATTAATCCTTTCTTTGTTGAATAGTTCTAAGGTTTGAAGAAATTCAAGAGAGGTTTCACCTGGAATTAATCCTTTCTGGGGAAATTAATTTCTTGTACATATATATTTCTAAGTTTTGACAGTCTTGAGAAAAGTTTCACTGGGAATAATGCCTTTCTCTGTTGCATATTAAATAAGCCCAAGAGGAGGCAGACTATATAGGGAATTTCCTATGAGGGAACTAGTTTTGAACTAAGTTAAAAAATAACCTCTGGTTTGACCTAAGCATAGACCTAACTGCTGGGGAAACTCTAAGCAAGATATGCACAAGTATATACAGACAAGTGATTTAACAGATATATAAACAAATATGCATTGAAAAAGATATTGGGACTTACATTCTGAGAGGAGGCCCAAGTGTATTGTGATCTGTTGTATTTACTACAACTGTATGCTTGATTAGGGTTTCAAGAAATTGAAGAAAGTTTTGAGAAAACTTTGAATTTGAATTTGAATTAAAAGAATTTTGTTTAAAAATAAAAGAAAGTTCGGGGCTTATAACTCAAAGAGAGGCCCAAGTGGTCTAAGAGCAGTTTCACCGGGAATAATGCTCCTCTTAGTACCAGTTTAAAAACAGACAAATGATTTTGAAAACAGAGGTATGGAGATTACAACTCAAGGAGAGACCATTGAAAGTTATTTGTTGTTAAAAACAAAGTTTATGTACAAAAGATTGGGGCTTATACTCAAGGAGAGGCCCAGATGACTTATTTGACAACATTGATCGCACTGCGATACCAAAAGACGTTGTGGGGCTTATAGTATAGCAGAGGCCCAAAAAATGTTTTTTTACAAAGAGGGATTGGGTCTTACACTCTATTAGAGGCCCAAAAGTGTTTGTGAAAAAAAAATAATGGGGCTTATACTCAAGGAGAGGCCCAGATGAAAACAGCGATCGCACCGTTATTTTGAAAATCGTATCGAGACTTATACAATGACTGAGGCCCAAAAAATTGTATTTACAGAGGGGATGGGTTTTACACTCTAATAGAGGGCCAAAAGTGTTTCAAATGAAGTTTGAAAATTTAAAATCAAGGGAAAACCCTAATTTTAATTAAAATATAATTTTTCAAAGAAAATTAAACAATAAGTGATATAAAATATCAAAAACAAGTTGTGAACTTTGGAAAATGTTTTGAAAAATTCATGTTTAATCATATGAAAACATGGAATTCATTTGAATTTGAAAAATCAAGGTAGAAATTTCATTTAAAATGTTTAAAAACAAATAAAAATGAAATTATTAAAAAAATTCAAGCTATATTAAATAAATAATATAAATTTGATTTTTTTTGTAGAATAAAATATTTTAACATTTTTGTGAATTTTGATAAAAAGAATCAATCAAAAATAATTAAAATTGAAGGGGAAATTAATTTTTAGATTAATTAAGAAAATAATGAAAAATGAAAAAAATAGCAAAAAAGGAGGGAACCAAAAATGGTCTGGGTGGGTGTTGAACTCACGCCCTCTAACCAAACAAACACACGTTGCTACCACTAGGGTGGTGATACATCCGTGTATCAAAACCACCCCATATGCATATAAGGGTGACCTAGTTTCTAGGTCAGGCCAAGGCAAAAACCAGATTTTGGGGTATTTGCAAGAAGGCCATAACTTCTTCATTTCTCCATGAAAATGGATGAAATTTAGATGGATCCTACCTAGAATTTCATGAGGAATCCAATGGTGGTCTTAGAATTTTCTAAAGATGCCTATATTTTAAAACCTGATAGTGGTTTCAAAATAGGCAAAAATTTGCAAGTTCTACGTTACCACTTCATACAAGCAATAATAGCATGGTAAATTGGTTCAAACACAACACATATAATAGGTATGACATGTTCATGCTTAATGGACATCAAAGTAATGCCTATTTTAAAGAGTTCAAGTTGTTATGCACTTACCTCTTAAAGCTCCTTGTGCTAACTCTCAAGATGCTTGTGCCAGAAGTAATTCAATGCCTTGGACACTCCCAATAGACCCATTAGCAGCTTTTAGGATGATCAAAATCAATTGGAAAGTTATGGAACAGAAATGGATTCTTTCTTGCAAAAGTGGCAAAAGTGACCAAAATAGTAACTCCCTCAATTAATGTGACAGTTAAGGGAAACTTGTTGGAACAGTTTAGGGATGATATTTGGAGAGTATTTGAAGTGTTGTTTGGCTTTGAAAGTGATTGGATCAAGACATGGCTTGAAAAATGCATAAAATTCAAAATTTGAGGTTTTGGGGGTTGACTTTCTGATTTTGGTGTCGTACAATGAGGATGAAAGTTTGAACACCTCCAAGGGATAGTATATGAAGTGTTTGGATGGTGTTTCGAGGAATTTATGCTCTGGTTTTGAGAATTCACAAATGGCTCCTTTGAAACTTGAAAGTTAAGTAAGAGAGGGAAAGTGAAAAAACAAGGCTTTGGTATTGTTTTGGTGTGGTTTGAAACATCAGAAATGACCTCTATTTATAGTAGAGGAAGTTTGTTTTTGAAGGAATAGTGAATGGGGACTGGTTCACTCTATTATCCAATGGATATGCCCATGTATCACTTTCTTAAATGCCAAGGTACCAAGTCTCTTCTAGCCATTGACTTGAGCTGATCTTTGTAGCTTTAGGTCTTCTGATTTTTGAAACAATCTTGACTCAAATGGACTGTCATGGACTGATGCATGCCATCTCAATGCATCCTTTCAAGGCTTCATGGCAAACTTGATTTTTGGATTTGCAAATTGATGATCACATGCCAAAAGGATTAGTTCTTGACTTATTGGTCTCATGGTTTAGATCCCTCATCATTTAGGTTGATTTTGGACAGAAATAAAATGATACAAATGTCTAAAATTGGCCCAAGGAATCGTGGGAACCAAGTTATGTTTTCATGCTTTTGTGTGGGCTGGGTGAAAAGTGCCATTTTTGGAGGCTTATAACTCTTTGCTTAAGTTGAACCATGGGAGGCTCTTGTACTTTTTAGAAAGCCCATATAACATAGTTCAACTTTGATGTTTAACTTTGGTCTTGAATCATCTTGGATCATAATAAAAAATGGCCTTAAAGTTGGTGAAAATCTAAAACAGATTATGTCCAAAATTTCACTAAGTGTTGAAAAAGTGTCCATTTTCGTCATTTTGATCAATTCATAACTCAAAATCCATGAGGATTTGGAATCTATTGTAGTTGACAATCTTGAAGTGTGTAATGAGAGCTTTCATTTGAGCTTTGGATGGAAGAAAAAGGTTACTTGGATCACAAGTTATGGTCTTGCAAAGTTGGGTATAGATCACTTTTTTCCATGACTTAGTGAAAATTCAAGTTTCTTATGGTTGCCCCTCTTTCAAGTAACCTCTATTTTCTTGATTTTTCTTGATGGATGATGATCAAAACCATAATTTAACATTGTTTTTGACTTAGGGAAAGCCATGTTTTGTCAAGAAATTAAAAAAGTCAAACTTGATTTTTGGCATAGTTGACTTTTTTGTCAGATGAATTTCAAACTTTATGATCATCCATGAAATCAAGTTCTTGACCTAATTCAAACCTAATGTATGGATTCCATAGGTGTCTTATAGTGTCTTGAATCATGTCCCAGGTTTGGGATCATGTATTGGTCAAAAGTCAAAGGTACAGTGGACTTTTCATTAGAAAACCCTAATTGGTCCAGATGAATTTGAATCCTTGTATTACTCATGAACCAAGTTCTTTGAATCAATCCAATCTTATAAATGGATCAATATGATGTATTTGAAGTCCTTAAAGCATCTCTTAAGGTTTTAGCTCATGCCTTGCTCCAAAAGTCAACTTAGGGATTTAAATTAGGTCAAAACCCTAATTCCTGATTTTTGATGAATGCACTCCCCGAGGTTATTTTGAACTTGTAATTGGGTCCATGAGGTCCCTTTAAGCTTATTGGATCATTTTTTGAAGTATTGGCTCATGCCCAGATGAAAATTCCCCTCTAGAGGCCTTGGTCGACCAAAACCCTAATTTGGTGACACTGATGATCTTGAGGCTTGATCAACTTGAGATGTTGCATTTCATGCTTAATTCTTGATGTGGGAGACCTCTTAATCCTTCATGGATGTTTGAGAGGTTTGACAAGTTGAGGATTATGTTCATTCTTGATTGATCCTTTGTCTGAGTACTCTGAGAGGACTCAAAACCCTAATTCTTAGTGGAGGGGGTTGCTCAACAATTTTTGAGAAGATTGATGAGGTATGAAGGTACATCCATATTGTGGTGATGATTTTCACATTGATGGGGAAATCTTGTGGTCAAAATTTGGGGTATGACAGAGAGCTACATAATTCGCCGGGCGAAACCCTTAAGTCAAGCCACGTGACAGCAACAGTGCCAGTGGCCTGAAGAAAATATCTTCATTCGCCAAGCGAAACAAAGCTTCGTCAGGTGAATCCCTTTCGCCTGGCCAATTTTCCAGCGAACCAATTCCAATAGCTACTAAAATTTTAAGTTTCTTTCGCTTCTTGCTTCGCCTGGACTTCACCGGGCGAATCTTCTCCTTCGCTTCTCCTTCGTCAAGCGAAGGTGCTTTTTCTTCGACACACGAATTTCTTCGAGTCTTTCCTTTTTCTTCTGACTTTTGCTGCACCCTTTTGCCATAATATGCTGAAAAACTAAAAAATATATTAAAACTACCAAATATATACATTGATGCAAGAATCACTTAATAAATAAGTTGTTTCACAATCAGAAGCATGGAAAAGGGCTTAAAAGTACCGCAAATTGATACGAAAACTATTCTGTACTTGACACCTATCAAACTATCCCCAACTTGCATTTTTGTTTGCCTTCAATCAAAGGTAAATTTCAAAATCCACAAGAAAACTTTCAAAAACACCAAATCAACCGGAAAACATGCATGGTTCAAACTCGACAATCACACGCACAAGACATTTTTAATCACTTGCATAGAATCAAAACATGATTATGAATTAAGTTCTAAACAAAAACATCACATAATGTAAATCAAGTACCCACAAGTTCAAGTTGAATCGCCTAATTCACTCATTATCGCACACATGAACATTATGTAAACATATTTACAAGGGACAAAACACTCTCACAAGTAATCGTGCCACATCCAGAATAATTCATGCATTCATCTCAACAAAGCTATTACAAAATCATGGAAACAAATATCACTAAGGGATTTTATGGTTGTAACTTGGCTTGGGTTAACAACAAAAGATAACATATAAACGACCATTGAACAAAAATGGGTAAAATTCATGAAGAGAATTTCAATTTTTTTCAAAAATTCATTCTTGCTCAATCCTCACACTCTTTTCCATCATTTGATTTCTTTACTTACAATGCATCATTTCTTTTCTTTTTATTAATTCTTTCTTTCTTTTTGTGTTCTTTTCAAAGAATGCATTGTACCACCTATTCTTTTTCCTCTTTTTTTCAATGAAACAACTCTCCCCAACTTTTAACATTTCCTTCTCTTTAGACAAAAATGCTCTTCGCACAAGGTTAATAATTTTTTTGGGATCTTGATTGATTCATTCTATAAAAAAATTCGTTGTAAGGCTCAAGAGGGGTTACGAATGCGCGCACACTAACAAGGTGAATTGAAGTCTTTTTGGAAAGATGGTTATTCTTATAGTACACAAAAATTGCCTTGATCCTTTCTAAGTTTCCAAAATTTAAAAACAAACTTACAAGATTAAACATGAACTAAACGAGTTAAACAACAATTACTTGAATTCTATTTTTGGTGAACAATGGAAAGCACCTTACTTTTGTGGTTTTGTCCTAATTGATTCAAACATGAACAAGTGTTTACAAAATAATGCATTATCATAATTTTGCATAAAGCACTAACTTCAGAATCATGATATAACTCTACAAATCAATTATAACACCTTGATTGTGCACATCAACAAGATTTTTATCATCATCATCACATGTTAAAGTTGACAAAGCACTCTTTTACGACTTCTTGTGCTAGCACAATTGTTTTTTTCAAAATCAAAGACAAACACAAAACTAACCAAAATAATTTCTTTGCACAAACATAAACTTAAACACACTAATAAAACTGAAATTTAATCATAAACCAGAATGAAATTTCATAACCATTTTCTTGGTGTAAACAAACCCAAAACATACTCGTCGAAGCGCCAAAATTCTACAACAAAAAGTATTCGCCGAAGCGACACAAAAGTACTTAACTACTAATAAATAAACTAAAATAAAATAATGAAAATAAATGACAAAAATAAAGGTATTTTTCACTTTGAGGTCAAGCCCCTAATCCAACAAATCTTGCATATCATCATGCATCTCCTCATCACCATCACCATCCGCTCAAGACGCTTCAGCTGCTGCCCCTCCGAAAAGAAGGTCGCCTACCCACATGCCAATTTGTATAGTTATCGTAATCCTCACGAGTAGGAAACGAAGTGACCTCCTGTGGACCCGTCTGATACTGGTACAATTACTGCATACAATTAAAATTAAACTCGGATGACCTTTGGTAAGCTTCAGCCATATCCCACGAATAGTTGAAGGCCTCTCTCATCCTCGGGTCCCAAGTAGATAAATCAAGTTCCTCGGATGGCTCACTTGCATGTGCACGAGACGACTCACCACCACTTGCACCTTTCTTTTTCTGACTCAATTTTCCTTTACAATATCTTTCAATGTAGTCATCATTAACAACTCCCCCCACTTTCTCTTTTATGCCATCCGACATGACAACCCACTTTTTTAGACACAAAGCGGTAACCAGACATGGAAAAATAATGGGAGCACTAGAATGTACCTCAGGTCGCCTGGTGTTTTCTATGAACATCTTCATCTCATTAGCAATGACCTGATCCACATTCACCTCTTTGTCCTTGATAACACTATTTTAGTGTATTACTTTGACCCATTTTATGTGGCATTTTAGTTTAGGATTTGATGATTTAATGTGGATTAAACTTATTTCAGTACGTTTTAGCTATAAGCACACTAGGTGCTTCTTTTATGGTTTTCAATGTGTTTATGTCTAAAATGGAAGTCAGTTGATGGAAAGTAGAGGCGTGACTCTGAAAGACGGATTCTGGAGCAGAATGAAAAGCTGAAGAAAAGGAAGTGGTTGATAAATTAATCACTTATGTTGTTATGAGGATTGGAGAAGAAAGTTACTAGGGCTCACGTGGCATTATTTTGAAGAGCAATGGGGCAAGAGAAGTGGGATAAGATCAAAGGAAGCTAGAAGACAAATGGTAGTACGGTGGGGACCACGCTGCAAAAGAGCACCCTGCACCAAGCCACCAGCCGCCCGCACTGCTCCACCACTCTGCTACAGCAGCCTGCAAAAGCAACTCTGTCTCCCACCAACATCTATACCAGATAACATGCAAAGGAAGGGTTGAGGGACAGCTGGTCCACTTTCGGATTTGATATGGGCCTAACCTTAATTTTATCAAGAAGCCCATGTTCCAAGAAAGTAGCAACTCTCACTCCCACTCACCTCTATATAAAGAAGACTTGCGCATTAAAGAAAAAGAGCGGGAGATTTTACACACAACAAGCATTTTTTAGTTTTAGTTTATTTTCTTCTAGAGTTAGAGTAATTATAGAGAGTTTTCTCTTCTCATCCAGTCCTGTGCATTCTGTTGTAAGCTGTCATGACTGAAGAGAGTTGTTGTTGTTTATCCAATGCAAGAGATATTCAAGTTACTATTAGGTTGCATTTCTTTATTTTTTTTTGTAAGAACATGTCTCCTCTTAGTTTCACTTTAGCAGTTTGTACTTAGTTCACTATGAGCTAAACCCTTGTTTGATGAGCTTAATGAAGTTTGTATAAAAGTTGTTTTATGTTGAAATGGTGTCATGTTTAGTGTCTTATTTTGTTATGTGTTTTTATGCTAAACACTTGATTCTTAGAGTGATCAACTAGGAAAAAGGTAAAAGCTTGTTGTTGAGAGAGATCCAACAAACAAGTGGATTTCATAACAAAAGTGGTTAATACAGTAGGATAGAGATATTCACTTAATTCAACTTGCTTAGAGATAAGAAGTTGAGACCATAAAGAATTTCAGAATTAAAACCAGACGTATTTTAGGGTTACAAGTGAGACTTAGAGATTTGTTCCCTTGCCCTAGTTATGCATGTTTTTGATGTTGTAGAGATACACCACTAGATCACGTTCTGACCTTTTGAGGCACGGCACTTCACATCATGAAAGCATTTTAGCAACAACTATACTAATGGATTTTAGCTCATCAACTGCTCTCTCTCTCCACTATTTTAACTCCTTTTTATTTACAAAGTTTATCTTAGTTAATTATGTGTTGCTTCTGCCCTTTATTATTATTATTATTTTAATACCTTGCTCATACTTCCTCTTAAACAAAGAAACTAATACTTATAGTTCAAAGCTTTTATCACTTCCTGTGGGTTTGACCTTTACTTTATCACTTGCTGCATTATCAAGCATGTATACTTGCATGTGACACCCTTGCTTTAAAACCATATAAAAAAAGCACTACATTTAAAGCAACAAGTTTTTGGCGCTGTTGTCGGGGAAGTGTATAAAAGTTTGAATTACTGTATTTATTTTTTGCTTAAGAAAGATTGTATTTGAGCCTATAACATTTGTTGTGATTTGGTGTTACAACGGGCTTAAGCTATTGCATGCGCAGGTCATTACAACCAGTTTACAGTGGTTATCCTGAACCTGAAATACTTCTCAGCGTATGAAGGAGATTTTTACGTACTAAGCAAATATCTGGAGATTCCTTAACCTCAGCCGTGGCTGAGCCTGAAGGAGTAGTGCACGAGGTGGACACAGACGAAGACAGTTCATCCTCATCATCAGACGAGTCACTGTACGAGGCGAACATGGTGGAGCCAGACATCATTGGTATTGCCAATGACCGAGCGCGCAGCATCAGGGACTACGCTGTCTTTGATCCTAATGCTATGAATACTGGAATTGCTAGACCAGCCATCACAACACCACAGTTCGAGTTCAAGCCTATGATGTTCCAAATATTGCAAGCTGCTGGTCAATATTCAGGCTCTCCCCATGAAGATCATCACCTGCATTTAAAACAATTTATGGATGTTGCTGACAACTTTAAGATCCTTGACGTGCCTGTCGATACCTTTAGGTTAACGCTGTTTTCATACTCTCTAAGGGATAGAGCCAAGAGTTGGCTTAATTCTTTGGAACCGAATTCTATTACTACATGGAACGCTTTGGTAGAAAAATTTCTGGCCAAGTATTTTCCTCCTTCCAAGAATGCAAAGATGAGAAATGAGATCACTTCATTTAGGCACGGAGATGATGAATCGTTGTTTGATGCATGGGAAAGATTTAAGGAGCTGTTGAGACAATGTCCTCATCATGGGATTCCCATCTGCATACAACTTGAGACTTTCTACAATGGATTAATTCCATCCTCAAGGAATATGCTAGATGCATCCAGTGATGGAGCACTTTTCTCTAAATCTTATGATGATGGTTACAAGTTGATTGAGTGCATTACTGCCAACACTTATCAATGGCCAGTTACTAGGGCCACTGCAAGTTCAACTAAAAAGAAACCTGCTGGAGTGCATGAAGCCACTGAGACCACTGCTCTTGCTGCTCAGGTGGCTCAGATCCACCAGATGATGAATAATCTGATGAGTCCTGAAGTGACAAAGCCTAAACCAGTTAAGGTGGTTACTGACGCTACAGAGGTTGCCTGTGTCTACAGTGGAGGACCGCATTTGTTTGAAGAATGTTTTGTAAATCATGTTTCTGTTAAATATGTTGGCAATCCCAACAACAACAACAAATACAATAATCCATACAGCAACACTTACAACCCAGGATGGCGCAACCATCCCAACTTTTCATGGAGTAACAATCAAAGTCAACCAAAGCCACAAGCAACAACACCACAAGTACCACCTAGTTTTTCTAACCCTAACTATGTTGGGTTTAATCAAGGAAACAACCATCTGGAGAATGTTCTTAAATCCTTTATTCAAGAAGCAAAGAATCAATTCCAATCACAAGGGGTGAGTATCAAGAACTTGGAAAATCAAGTAAGGCAAATTGCCACTGCTTTGAGCTAAAGAAACTTGGGAACTCTCCCTAGCTCTACTGAGACTCCAAATACACAAGCTGGAGCGAAGAATGTTGAAACATGCTAAGCCCTTAAACTTAGAAGTGGTAAAGAAATAGAAGAGGCCGCTACAAAGAGCAAAGAGGCAAGCACTGATCTGTCTACGTCGGACAGTTCTGGAGCAAGAAACCAAGTTGGTGAAGGACCTTCTTCATCTAGGCAACAGAAGCACAAAGATGATGTACCTACTGCAGACCTCATTCCTCAAGAGAATCAAGAAGTCATTACTGAATCCAACAGAAAGCAAAATTTTGTTCAAGAAAGGCCACCACCTCCTTTTCCACAAAGGATAAAAAAGGCCAAGGAAGAGCAACAATTTTCAAAGTTTATGGAGATCTTAAAGCAGCTTCACATCAACATACCATTGATTGAGGCTATTCAACAGATGCCAAACTACTCAAAGTTCATGAAGGATGTGCTCACCAAGAGAAAAAGGGTAGGAGAATTTGCTACGGTTGCACTCACTCAAGAGTGTAGTCAATTGGTTCAAGGCAAGCTCTCTCCCAAACTGAAGGATCCTGGAAGTTTCACTATTCCATGCGCCATTGGATATACCTTTTGTGGAAAGGAACTTTGTGATTTGGAGGCTAGCATTAATATCATGCACCTAACCATTTTCAAGAAGCTAGGGATATGCGCTGCCAAGACTATAACTATCACCTTGCAGCTGGCAGATAGAAGTATTTGCTACCCACAAGGAAAGATAGAAGATGTGCTGGTGAGGGTTGACAAAATTGTCTTCCCTGCTGATTTCATTATTATGGACTTTGAGGCTGATGAGGAAACACCCATCTTGTTGGGAAGGCCATTCCTAGCAACGGGTAGAACCTTAATTGATGTAGAAAGAGGAGAACTCACTATGAGAGTGAACGGGCAGCACGTAGTGTTCAACATACTCAATGCCTTGGAATACCCAGAAGAAGAGGTAGCTGGCTGTTCCATGATATCTAGTTGGGAAGGTTTAATTCATAAAAACCTCCTAAAAGCTAGTGATGTATTGAAAATTGAGCTAGGCAAATTGAAGGATGGACTAGAAGACGGGATCATTTATGGTCCAATGAAGAAGCAAGAGGAAGAATCTATGGAAGTGATAGAATCTACCATTGTTGCTCACAAGCAGTAGCTGCCTTCCATAGAGGAACCTCCTAAATTGGAGCTCAAACAACTGCCGGAGCATTTACAGTATGCATATCTGGAGGCAGGACAGAAGATTCCAGTTATCATTGCTACAGATCTGCAAGAAGATCAGAAGGAGCAACTAATTTCACTACTGAAGAGACACAAGAAGGCAATTGCATGGCAGATTTCTAACATTAAGGGAATCAGCCAAGCAATTTGCATGCATAGAATCTTGTTGGAAGAAAATGCTAAGAATAACATTGAAAGTCAAAGAAGGCTGAACCCAATCATGAAGGAGGTTGTAAAGAAAGAAATTATTAAGTGGCTGGATGCAGGAATTATTTACCCTATCACTAATAGTGTGTGGGTGAGTCCCATCCAGTGTGTACCGAAGAAGGGAAGCATGACAGTGATAATCAATGAAAAGAATGAGCTTATCCCCACTAGAATTGTTCCTGGTTGGAGGATTTGCATGGATTATAGGAAGCTGAACAAGGAAACTAGGAAGGATCACTTCCCTTTGCCTTTCATTGATCAAATGTTGGATAGGCTAGCTGGAAAGGAGTATTATTGCTTCTTAGACGGGTATTCGGGCTACAAACAAATTGTAATAGCCCCGAAAGATCAAGAGAAAACAACATTCACTTGTCCCTATGGCACATTTTCCTTTAGAAGGATGCCGTTTGGACTGTGTAATGCACCAACCACCTTCCAATGTTGCATGATGGCTATCTTTTCATATATCATAGAGAATTCCATGGAAGTCTTCATGGATGACTTTTCGATTTTTGGAGAATCATTCAAGGATTGTCTAAAGAATCTAGAGTTGGTGCTGGCAAGATGTGAAGAGAACAACCTGGTTATTAATTGGGAAAAATTCCATTTTATGGTAAAATAAGGGATTGTTCTTGGTCATAGAATTTCAAAAGAAGGATTAGAGGTGGATCAAGCAAAGGTGGAGGTAATTGAAAAGTTACCCTCACCAGTTAACATCAAGGGCAGTAGGAGTTTCTTGGGGCATGCTAGATATTATAGGAGGTTTATAAAAGATTTCTCAAAAATAACCAAACCCCTATGCCAGCTGCTGCAGCATGACACACCTTTTGTCTTCAGTAAGGAGTGCCTTGAATCTTTCAATCTTTTGAAAAAGGCTCTCAATTCTGCACCTGTAGTCAAAACCCCTGATTGGTCCAAGCCATTTGAATTAATGTGTGATGCCAGTGACTTTGCTATTGGTGTTGTGTTGGGCCAAAGGCACAACAAAGTTTTTCATACCATCTACTATGCAAGCAAGACTTTGATAGAAGCACAAATCAACTACACAATAACAGAGAAGGGACTGCTGGCAGTAATGTTTGCCTTTGATAAGTTCAGACCTTATTTGGTAGGAACTAAAGTCATTATGTACACTGATCATGCAGCAATCAAGTACTTGATTGCCAAAAAAGATGCAAAGCCACGACTCATAAGATGGGTTCTCTTACTACAAGAGTTTGACCTAGAAATAAGGGACAAGAAAGGAATTGAAAACTCAGTTGCTAATCATCTCTCAAGACTACCTGAAGAAGTTCAACCACAAAACAGTGGGGACATTAAAGAAAGTTTTCCGGATGAGAAGCTGTTGTTGATTACTGGTGGCACGACTCCTTGGTACGCTGACATTGTTAACTACTTGGTCAGCAGATTCATACCACCAGAATTCAACTTTCAATAAAGAAAGAGGTTCTTCCACACTATCAAGAGCTATTTTTTGGATGAGCCCTATCTGTACAAGAAGTGTACTGATCAGTTATTGAGGAGATGTGTTGACTATGAGGAGGCACGACAAATCTTGTCGGCCTTCCACAAATCCCCCTACGGTGGACACTTTGGAGGAGTCAGAACTGCAATAAAAGTGCTACAATCAGGTTATTTCTTGCCTTCTATTTTTAAGGATGCTCATGAATTAATCAAAATGTGTGATAGATGCCAGAGGGTTGGGAATGTATCCATGAGACACAAAATGCCACTCACAAGCATTCTTGAAATAGAAATCTTTGATGTGTGGGGCATTGATTTCATGGGACCTTTCCCTCCATCCTTCGACAATCTTTACATTCTTGTAGCTGTGGATATCGTATCCAAGTGGATTAAAGCAGTAGCAACACCATCCAATGATGCTAAGGTGGTGACCAAATTCTTTCTCAAGAACATCTTGATAAGACATGGCACGCCTCGTGCAATCATTAGTGACGGTGGATCCCATTTTTGCAACAAACATTTTGAAAACTTAATTGCAAAATATGGGATAAAGCACAAGGTTTCTACAGCTTATCATCCACAGACTAGTGGGCAAGTGGAGCTTTCACATAGAGAAATCAAGAGAAATTTAGAAAAGGTGGTTAACCCCATAAAGAAGGATTGGTCCAAGCACTTGGACGAAGCACTATGGGCGTATATGACTGCCTATAAGACACCCTTAGACATGTCTCCTTATAGACTTGTCTATGGAAATGTATGTCACCTACCCATTGAATTGGAGCATAAGGCTTTCTGGGCTGTGAAGCAACTAAACTTTAATCTTAAAAATGTTGGTCAAGCTAGAATGCTCCAATTGAATGAGTTGAAGGAACATAGGTTGTTCTCATACGAGAATGCTGAGTTATATAAAGAATAGACCAAGAAGCGGCACGACGGGAGATGTCAGAAGAGGGAATTGGTAAAAGTCCAAAAAGTTATTCTTTTTAACTCAAGGTTGAAGTTATTTCCTGGAAAATTAAAATCAAGATGGTCTGGACCCTTTATTTTGGAAGAGATTTACCCCCATGGTGCTGTAGAGTTATTGAATGAGAAAAATGGAGAAAGATTCAAGGTTAGTGGCCAACGGGCTAAGACTTATTATAGGGAAACCTCACACAACACAAGGGGTTCCCTCCATTTTATTGATTAATGGAAACTTGTTTTGGTCAGGCGATAAGACCTTAAAATAGCGCTACTGGGAGGCATCCCAGCTTTATGCAATTTCTTTTATTTTTATTTTTGCGCAGGTTCATTTAAGTTTTTATGGTATCAGCCCATGGCAAGACGTGACGCGCCAGCAAAAGACAAGAGAATAGTGGAAAAGGAATATGGGAATATGTGTAAGAATTAACTCTGCTAAATTCATAAGGAAGTGAATAATGCTGATCTGGCATTAATTATTTTCTATGGAACAGAAGGGAGCAAACGAAGTGTTTTGTTTCAAAAGAGGGAGAGAGAATTAAGATTGGCATTGGGATCACGCGCCTTGGGCCATGCGTAGCTACATAGAAATTATAGTGAAGTCTGCCACGTCAGACTGCGTTGTCTATAAAAACACGCTAAGGCCATTACTGGTGTCTTTTCCATGGTCAGTTTCAATTCTTTTCGCCTCTTGCCCTAATTATCACAAAAAGGGGAATTTTTCTCTCTCCATCTCCCCAAAACCGTATTTTCCTCTCTCCACTTTCCAAATACCCTTTTCAAAATTCCCTCCACAATTATACCAACACTTTTCTCTCTCCAAAAATACAAAACAACTGTTTCATTCCTCATTCTCTACTTTTCTTCCCGGAACCCTAATTTCTCACAAACTCTCTCATCTCCCTTTCACTCAAAAATGACAAAAGAAGCAGCCACCGGTCGCCGCTACAAAACAGTAGCAAAGAAGAGTGTCATCCCCATGGTTAACCTTTCAAGCCAAGAGGAAGATGATACCTTTGTGAATTTTGAAGCCCATAAGCGATTTGTGGATCATTTCAGCAAAATGAATGTTTTTGCTGAGAGAGGCTTTGTAATGGAGATTGAGGACGATAAGCTTGGACGTCCTAGTGACTTAGGAGTGACTATCACAAAACTGAAATGGAGTAACTTTTACAAGCAACCAGGTCCCTACAACTCAACATTGGTCAAGGAGTTTTACTCAAACCTAACAGACCCAGGTCACAAAAGGTTGGAAGTGCTGGTTAGAGGAACGAGGGTAATATACAATGAATCCAACATCAATTTTTACTTCAAGCTGGAAAACAAGGAAGACGAGTACCAAAACCTAGTACTTACTTCGCAGGAGGATGAGCATGATGCTTACATGGAATCATTATGTGTGCCTGAAATAACATGGGTAGACAAAGTAGTCCGAAGGATGGACTTGAGCCCTGATGTGAAGGTGTGGTACCAGTTCGCTAAGCATTCCGTCAAATCAACTGCTCGTAATGAGACAGTTTAAGGGATAGCTTTGTGTTGCTTCACTGTATAACTGGACTGAGAAAAATCAACATTGGGAAAGTCATAGTTCAAGAAATCCATGCATGTTCTAAAAAGAAGGAAGGAATGCTTTACTTTCCATGTCTCATCACAACTCTCTGTAGAAGACAAGGCATGCCAGATTATGACTCTGACATTTTTGGTTCTCCACAACAACCTCTGGACAAGAATTTGATTATGACATTGATGAAGCCCAAGGGAGCTAGAAAAAGTCCAGTTGGATTGAGTCAATCTTCTTCTGGATTGTCTGAGCAGCAAGACCCAGCGCTGGAAGTCCTTATGCAGATGCAGAAGGATCAAAGAGAATATTTTGCATTTCAGAAGGCAAAGGCAATCTGGCAAGAGAAGTTGTGGGCCATGCAAGTCCCTTCAAACTTTCTTGAGCCTCCAAAATTTCCTGACCATATTTTGGGAAACACTGAGCCTGCTGTTGTTGAGGATGAAGTAGAAGAGAAGAGGTCTACAAAGAAAGAAAAGGCGAAGAAGAAAAAGAAGGAAAAAGAAGAAAAGAAGAAAGAAGTGGAAGAGTCAAACAAAGGTGTATCTATGGACACCACACAAAGTCAAGCTAAGAAGAAGAAAAAGTTGAGAAAAGCTTACCCATCCCCACCCCCAAAACCTGTAAGCCCACCCAAGCAGAAGAAAATGAAAGCTGAATGGAAGAGAAAAGAGATCCCCATAGCCCCAACACCTCCCACTAGTCCTGCTAAGAAATTTGATCTCAACAAGCCCGACCAAGATGAAAGTTCTGACAAGGATGAGGTGCTGGAGAGCTTTCTAGAAGAGGTGGATAAAGATGCTAAGGATTTGGAGATGAACAATGAGGAAGTGGCTGGAGAAAAAGAGGAGAGTAAGAAATCAGAAGACCCGGTAGAAGAAACTATGCAACCTGATGAAACTGAAGAAGATGTGGAAGGAGAAGTATTGAGGAAATACTATTCCTCCACAGAAACTACAAAAAAAGAGGACAATGCTGAGGAAGAAGATGAAGCTGAAAGTGAGGAGCCTGAGAAGACTGTTGCTGAACCAGAACCAGATTCTGTCATGGAACCTGCAGTCAATACAGAAGAGCATGTTGCGGAGGAGCAGCCTAAGGAAGCAGAGGAGCAACCCAAGAAAAGGACAAAGAGTCCAAAGAAGGCTGCTGAGAAGAAGGTATCTAGAGCCACGACTGAGGAAAGCAATGTCCAAGACAAAGATAAGAAGGAGCAAGAAGGAAAGGCTGCTGGGGCTAAGAGAAAGAAAAAGAAGCATGACATGCCTGCATCCAGAAAAATCTCCAGGCTAAGGGCCTAATGTGGTAAGGTGAAATAGGCAACCAGTGGCATGCCTTCCCTCTCCACTAAACTCTGAGGACATCGTACTTACTTTAAGTGTGGGGGAGGACACTGAGGCTTAGCCTATCTTCACCATTCTAACCCTTTATTAACACAATTTGGATATTTTGTCTACTGCTGTTGCATGTTTCTGCTTTTGGGATAATGTTTTGGATGGCCGTGTTTTGAGCCATGGATGTTTGAATCTTCTGTGGGGAAGTTTTGATGCCCCAAGTACTTTATGATCCGTTTTTAATCTGCATGATATTTTCAGTCAATTGTTAGTTGTTTTATTTTGTTGCTAGATGTTTTATTTTTAGTCGCTTTAGTTGCATGAGTTAGTTTAGAGTTAATATGCTAGGGAATGTTTGGTTTAAACATAGAAAGGTCAGGAATTTCAAATTTTAGTTTTGAGTGCTTGAGAATAAAAAGGGGAAGGAAGCTATTGAGAAGTGAACAAAGCAAAGTGTAGTGATTAAGTTAGTGAGTTCTGGCAGAGGAAGTTGATGTTCTCTATCACGACACCACTAATCTTTCAAACCAGCTAAAAATATTTTTTTCAAAAGAGAACTGATTTGTTGGAAATAAAGAGGAAGGTTAAAACCTTAAGAATCACAAAGGGAAGGACAAAAAGACTTGAATGATGGTTGAGATGATTATGAAAGAGGCACACTCCACATGAAAACACACAAAAGTGTGCAAAAGTGGAAAAGATCACCAACAATAAAGTTCCTGTGCCCAAAACTGGAGGAACAACAAGCATCTCATCATAATATTCAGTTAGACTCATCACAAGTGAGATCCTTTTGAGATGGGATGTTTTGCCAAAAAAAAGAAAGAGAAAAAGAACAAAAATACAAAAATAAGTGGAAAAGTGTGGTCCCAATTGTGAAAGTCAAAAATACCATTTGAGAGACAGAAAAGAATTCCCTAGTGAAACCAAAGGAAGAGACCCCACTCACAAGAGTACACAAAAAAGGGATCAAAAGAGAGAAATTTTGGCTTGTTCGTTAGAAGAGTAGAGTCGTGAAAAGAGTTGTCAGTTCTCTCTGCACTTGACACCACTTGGACTAATTGCAAAGCTGAGCAAGTTTCACTTAATATATAGTTTTATTACCCCCTCCAAATCTAAAGCCACTTCATCTTTCTAACCTGACCAAAACTGTTGTTCCCCAAATTCATTACCCTAGTCATTCACTGTCACATCACCTGAGGACAGGTGATCATTCAAGTTTGGGGGAGTGATAACACTATTTTAGTGTATTACTTTGACCCATTTTATGTGGCATTTTAGTTTAGGATTTGATGATTTAATGTGGATTTAGCTTATTTCAGTACGTTTTAGCTTTGAGCACACGAGGTGCTTCTTTTATGGTTTTCAATGTGTTTGTGTCTAAAAAGGAAGTCAGTTGATGGCAAGTAGAGGCGTGACTCTGAAAGACGGATTCTGGAGCAGAATGGAAAGCTGAAGAAAAGAAAGTGGTTGATAAATTAATCACTTATGTCTTCAAGAGGATTGGAGAAGAAAGTAACTAGGGATCACGTGACATTATTTTGAATAGCAATGGAGCAAGAGAAGTGGGATAAGATCAAAGGAAGATAGAAGACAAATGGTAGTATGGTGGGGACCACGCTGCAAAAGAGCACCCTGCACCAAGCCACCAGCCGCCCGCACTGCTCCACCACTCTGCTACAGCAGCCTACAAAAGCAACTTTGTCTCCCACCAACATCTGTACCAGATAAATTACAAAGGAAGGGTTGAGGGACAGTTGGTCCACTTTCGGATTTGACATGGGCCTAACCTTAATTTTATCAAGAAGCCCATGATCCAAGAAAGTAGCAACTCTCACTCCCACTCACCTCTATATAAAGAAGACTTGCGCATTGAAGAAAGAGAGCGGGAGATTTCACACACAACAAGCATTTTTCTGTTTTAGTTTATTTTCATTCTAGAGTTAGAGTAATTGTAGAGATTCTTCTCTTCTCATCCAATCCTGTGCATTCTGCTGTAAGCTGTCGTGACTGAAGAGAGCTGTTGCTGTTTATCCAACGCAAGAGATCTTCAAGTTACTATTAGGTTGCATTTCTTTACTTAATTTTGTATGAACATGTCTCCTCTTAGTTTCACTTTACCAGTTTGTACTCAGTTAACTATGAGGTAAACCCTTATTTAATAAGCTTAATGAAGTTAGTATAAAAGTTGTTTTATGTTGAAATGGTGTGATGTTTAGTGTCTTATTTTGTTATGTGTTTTTATGCTAAACACTTGATTCTTAGAGTGATCAACTAGGAAAAAGGTAAAAGCTTAATGTTGAGAGAGATCCAACAAACAAGTGGATTTCATAACAAAAGTGGTTAATAAAGTAGGATAGAGATATTCACTTAATTCAACTTGCTTAGAGATAAGAAGTTGAGACCATAAAGAATTTCAGAATTAAAACCAGACGTATTTTAGGGTTACAAGTGAGACTTAAAGATTTGTTCCCTTGCCCTAGTTATGCATGTTTTTGATGTTGTAGAGATACACCACTAGATTACGTTCTTAACTTTTGAGGCATGACACTTTTCATCATGAAAGCATTTTAGCAACAACTATACTAATGGATTTTAGCTCATCAACTGCTCTCTCTGATATTTTAACTCCTTTTCATTTACCAACTTTATCTTAGTTAATTGTGTGTTGCTCCTGCCCTTTATTATTATTATTTTAATACCTTGCTCATACTTTCTCTTAAACAAAGAAACTAATACTTATAGTTCAAAGCTTTTATCACTTCCTGTGGGTTCAACCTTTACTTTATCACTTGCTGCATTATCAAGCATGTATACTTGCATGTGACACCCTTGCTTTAAAACCATATAAAAAGAAAGCACTAGATATAAAGCAACAGTCCTCAATGATGTAATACAAAAGCAAAACAACGTCAAGCGGTGCCGTTGATATGTGCATCTTAGGCTTGACGTTGTATAACATCAGAAGAAGAACGAATTGAACTTCTGGTGGCATATCTTCCCTTCGATACCGGATCGCCTCACCCACATTGTTCCGCACCACACTATTTCCTTCAAAAAGAATTGACTTTGCGATTTTCACGTGATCCAGGTGTGTACGAAGCTCCTTTATGTAATCATCTTTTTCAAAAACGCCCAAAGAACTTGGTTTTTCAACAAGGTCATTGATGGCTTCACGGTCAAATCTAACTTCTTTACCTCAGACAAAAGCTTTGTACCGGAAAACTTCCCCCTCAGGCTGCAGAGCATTTACATAAAATTCCCGCTCCAAAATTCCTGCAATTTTCCGATACATGCCTTCCAGATTGATAGTAAACTCCACTCCAAAATAATCTGCCGACCCTCCAGCATGATGTACCTGGCAACATGATCCTCGCTAATGAAACGACTCAGATCGAATTCTTATGGCTGGTCGGAGCTAGTTTCGACTGTTGTTTTTTGCTTCTTTGAACCGGTAACCTTGGTCTTGGGAGTCATCTACACAAAAGGACACAACACACAAAAGAAGAATACCCATATTTGTCAGCACCAAAAAAAACCAGCAAACCACAAGAAAAACAAAACAGTAAAAAAAACCAGCAAAAAAACTGAAACTGCAAAAACTGCAGTATTTTGAACTTTTGCCCCTAACTCGCCCGACGAAGCAGGAGTGAAGCTTCGCCTCAACCTCGCCGGGCAAATTTTACGCAACCCAAAAAATTTCAATTTGCATGTCACAATTTCAAAAACCCCCAAAATATAACTCACAAACCTTTCACAACTCAGTAACCCATAATAATGACAACAACAATTCATGAATATCAGCCATAATGCTAATGTTGCAAAATCATGAACCCTAACCACACGTATCTAACCATATTCTCAGTATTTATAAAGAATAAAATAAAGAAAAATCAAGAAAGAACATACCTTGGATTGATAGTGAGAGAGTTGAAATGAGTGAGAGTGAGAGTGAAAATGAGTTAGGGTTTGTGTGTTCTTGAGAGACAGTGAGAGAAAGGTGGAAAATAGTTTGAGAAAAAGAATCAAATAAGAAGGGTGGGCTAACAAAAGGATGGGCTCAAGTGGACCCAAAAAATAAAATAATTGTTTTCTTTTTTCTGCAACCAAACAGCAGCTAGCCTTTAGTGCCCACGCACGGTTCCTCGGCACTCTTTGACAATAAAGAACCTCCTGAAGTAGCATCCAATAGAGTTTTGTGATTTGGTTGGAGTCCATTTCGGAAAATATGGACTTATGTTAAATCATCAAATCCATGGCCTTTGCACTTCTGGATCATAGATTTAAACCTCTCACACGCTTCGTTGAGTGATTCATTTGCTCCTTGAGCAAACATGGAAATTGAAGTTTTTGCATCCATGTATCGATAGCGGGGGAAAAATCATTCCAAGAACTTCCCTTCCAAAATATTCCAATCAGTCATAACAGCTGTGGGTTGATCAAGATACCACTCCTTCGCTTTTCCAATCAAGGAATGAGGAAATAATCTTTTGAACAATTGTAATTCTTGATCTTCATATACTCCAACCACTCCCCCAATCTCATAGAACTTAGTAAGATGAGCAAAAGGATCCTCGTGAACCATCTTGGTGAAAGGATTTCCATATAAGAGTTGGAGAATCCTCTTCTTCATCTCAGCTTGCCTTCCATTATTCAAATTATGAGTGAACTGTGCGGTGTGTCGTGGACTGTTAACACAAGGCGTTGAAATAGGAAGTGGTGGTGGTGATGGAGCTACCATGTTTGGCGTAAAGTGTGGTGTTGGTGTAGAAATAGAATTTCTCCTCTCTCTCGTATTTCCTTGGCAAGTTGCCTCCTCCGTCTAGTTTTTCTATTCAACTTACGTGCAGTTCTCTCAATCTCCGGATCAAAAAGAAGTTGATCTGCAGGTAACTTTCCTCGCATAAACAGAGTCTGCAAAACTTAACCAAAAAAATTAAGAAGCTCAAGAAAAAGTAACTGAGATATACAAAGTTTAAAACTTATCAACTATTGCAATGCTTGAAATATCAAACAACAATCCCCGGAAACAGTGCCATTTTGTTGAAACAGTATTAATGTGGGTTTTGTTATCATATCCACAGGGATTGGTTGATATTACCGCTGTTCTACAGTTGGAATTTTTTTAAACATAGAACATAAAATATGTTTGTTTTGGTTTCGTAACGCAACAATCGCATAAAGAGTTATAAGCAACGGTAAAGAGTTTTGGTTTTAAAACGATTGTTAAAAACAGGTCAAGATTAGGGCTTGATAATCCATTTCATACGTATTTTCTTAATAAAGCATGTGAACTTATTAACAATAAATATAATCACATATCCTCTTAAGATGTTTCATCTCTAAAACAAATTGTGAGATTTATCATATTGATCCTTAGATGATCTCTCAACCTAACTATCAACATGATATCATTAAAGGATTGATATTAGCGAATATCAACTCACAAAATTATCTCTAAACTTTGTTTGTTGAAAGATGAAAAGGCTAGGTCAATAGTTGAAACATATCTCTCAATAATGACCCAACATAAATATATCATAAAAATAAGGTTTTTCACCATATATTCATCATCAACTTGTTCACATACAAAAGATCAAGAGAAATACATACAAAAGTGAGGATTATCTACCTCTAATCTTGACACAAGAAGGGATTTAGCTACCCATAACCATGGTAGCTTGAGAAACAAGTAACAAACAAAGCTTTTGGAGCATCAAACTTGAAAGGATCAATGATTGAAGCTTAAAAGCTTTGATTTCTAAGTGAAAATGAAGAAGATGACTTTTTCTCTCCACACATATGTTTCTAGGTTACAAAAAATTATCAAAAAAGTAAGTTATGTTCCAAAAAATATCAACAAGTGTTAAAATACACATGTTCTGCCTAGGCAAATTCGTCGGGCGAGCTACATAATTCGTCGGGCGAAACCCTTAAGTCAAGCTACGTGACAGCAAGAATTCCAGTGGGCTGAAGAAAATATCTTCATTCGCCAGGCGAAATAAAGCTTCGCCGGGCGAATCCCTTTCGCTCCTCATTCGCCTGGCAAATTTGCCAGCGAACCAATTCCAGTAGCTACTGGAATTTTAAATTTCTTTCGCTTATTGCTTCGCCGGGCCTTCGTCGGGCGAATCATCTCCTTCGCTTCTCCTTCGCCAGGCGAAGTTGCTTTTTCTTCGACACGCGAATTTCTTTGATTCTTTCCTTTTTCTTCTAACTTTTGTTGCACCCATTTGCCATAATATGCGGAAAAACTAACAAATATATTAAAACTACCAAATATATATATTGATGCAAGAATCACTTAATAAATAAGCTGTTTCACAATCAGAAGCATGGAAAAGAGCTTAAAAGTGCAGTAAATTGATACGAAAACTATTCTTTACTTGACACCTATCACTGCCCTCAATTCGAATTCGAATTGAGATATTATAATATATCTTACTTTACAAATGTGTGTTTACAAGAGATGAAGAAATCTAACCTTATAAACCCTATGTTTAACATTGATTCTACCACCTCGAAAACCCTTGATCAAAGATTGATCAAGTAACCAACAATGCTGCTTCAATTCACTTGTTCTTGCTACTTCCTTACAAGGCACTCCTTGTCCTAAGGCTTTCACCCGATTGAACTAATCACAAGCGAACACTTGTTGAAACCCAAGAATTACCAACACGATCCACCGTCTTACGCTACTCCCTTTCAAGGCACCCATTATCCCAAGGCTTTCACTTGATCAGATCCGAATTGCGTAATCTTGTCCAAAACCTTCAAATCGTCAACGATCTTGAAGGAAAACCCAACTCGGTTTTCTTATTTGAAATCCTCAAAGTTTTCAACCCAATATTCTCGGTATAACAACCTAATTGGACGTTATCAACCCAAATCTAGATGGTCACCCAACCAAAAAAATGATTATGTGTAGTTCGATTGTGTGTATGCATAGAAGAGATGTTGAATACGATGAGGATGCTTTGAAATCCCAATGTCATATGGGTTTACTCTAGAACCTTACTAGAAAGGATGCATGTATCAAGTATATATATATATATATATATATATATATATATATATATATATATATATATATATATATATATATATATATATATATATATATATATATATATATATATATATATATATATATATATGCAAGTGTGGAGTAAAGGGCATGCAAAAGGAAATGAAAAGAAAGAAAAAATTCAAGATTTTAGGTCTATACGTCGACCTATTAAAGTCATGTGTCGACCTATAAAGGTCTTGAGTTGACTTATAACAGTCAGCACATGGTCAAAGCGTACAAGCTTTAATATTGAAGCATATATGTCGACCTATGCATTATATGTGTCGACCTAAGCTAAAGAAAATCTTCTATAGGTCGACCTATAGAGTGTTTTTCACACCCAAAACAAAGTTTTTAATGCCTGAAGCTATTTCTTAATGCCTGAATCTTTTCTAAACCATTTCTAACATGTTGAGATGCTTCCTAATGCTAAAATGCGCAATGCACACCTAAAATCAATTGATATTGTCCAATGTACAAAAAAGCTAAAGTCTCTCCTAGTTTTAACATCATACAAAACATATCTAAATGGAAAGATGCACTTAAATTATGATCACCGGTGATATCTAAAGACTCATTCACAAGAAGATTCAAATGAAATGCTTAAATGATTGGTATCACTACGCCAAACAAGGGAAAAGAGGGCACTTTTTTTGGCCTATGACAGCGCTTAAAAGCGCTGTCTAAGCCAGCGCTGTCGTAGGTAAAGACAGCGCTTTTTTATTAATGAAAAAGCGCTCTCTAAAATGGGGCTTTAGACAGCGTTTTTTAAAAGCGCTGTCTAATGTATATGGAAATGATTTTTTTATTATAACTTTAGAGAGTGCTTTTTCCCTAAAAGCGCTCTCTAAATAGGATTTTAGTGTGCGCTTTTTTCTTAAAAGCGCTCTCTAAAGTATACCTATAATTTTATTGATTTTTTTTCTATAACTTTAGAAAGCGCTCTTTCCTCAAAAGCGCTCTCTTTTGTCTACGTATAATTTTAAAGATTGTTTTAAAAAATCCCACTTTTAACCATTTTTTTTATGCAGATACCTGCTTAGTTTCAAACCTGCATTTCTTATAGAATTTCTTGCAACAACAAAATTCTTTACATTTCAATAAATAGAATTCTTGAACAACAGAATTCATATACATTTCAATAAACACAGAATTTCCTTCTATTCTCAAAACTAGAATTTACAACAGAATTAAATTAAAATAGAATTTTCTTATATTCACAAAACTAAAATTTACATTCCCAAAACTATACATTCAATAAATTTTGTTTAGAAGAAAGAATTCGCACAATTCTTCCGTAATATAATTCAATTGTTTCCTTGTGTAAGAAGAACACGCCATATCTTCGAAATACTACATAACAAAACAAAATACGCATTATTTAGTTAAAAATAATAAATTATATGACATATCCGATAAATATTAAAATAAATCCTAAGTTATAAAACCATGCATACCCTTTTAGGAATCTCCAATTGGTCCATTTGAATGATTTCTCTCATGAACCTCAAAATGAAGTACCCGCA
Organism: Lathyrus tuberosus; assembly: GCA_022829125.1. NCBI lineage: Eukaryota > Viridiplantae > Streptophyta > Magnoliopsida > Fabales > Fabaceae > Lathyrus > Lathyrus tuberosus. The sequence continues at coordinate 1,559,082 of JALAZF010000497.1, forward strand.
GTCTATGCCATTACGCTGACGAGGGCACTACACATAGACAAATAAATAAGAAATAATATATAGATGTTTTGTGTTATTAAGTAGCATCACTAATAAGCAATATTGTGAAAATTAATATACCTCCACTTTGACCCATGTAATATTGGTTGACCTAGCCCGTGCTACTCGAGTCTCTCTTTGTGCACGGTATAGTAGTATAGCTCTATAAAAGAAAAACGTAAACTTAGAACAATGTCACATAAATAATTAGATATACAAATACACACGAATATTACGAACAGTCTCACTTACGTGTCAACCACATCCTTCATATTCTGATATGTGGACCAATCAGTATCCAATGAATTAAGATAATAAACCACTTCTGTAATAGGATTAATTGCAACCAACAACCAGTGTCCACTATAAAGTATAACAAAAGTTTAGATGGATAATTTGTACGCAAAAGATACAAATTAAAGATTAGAATGAAATTATAATGAAAATCTTACCCGTTTCCAGTATTATATGGTAAAAGAAACAGACATTCTGTGGTGCTGGCCGTAAATCGCTCAAGTAAGTAGTCTCTTACGTCAATTGCATTCGTACCAATTCTCGGTGCATTCACAAGGCTGCAAGAGATGAAACGGAATTTGTTTGCCAAATTCGTCCCCCGCAAGAATTTTTCATACGTGCACCTTAAATAAAAACATAATAAACATTAGACTATTATCATTGAAATGTGTAAATAAATTGTTCAACTAAATAAATAATAGATTGATTGGAGTACCAGATGTATGAATGCATAACACCGATGCCTAATTCAGTATGATTCAGAACCTGCTCCATGTCCTCTTTTCCGATTATCTCGGAATGAGGAAAACCAAAAACACCTTCGTCCATGTTGATTTGACGAATAGCACCTTGCATCAAATCTGACATTTCTAAAAGTGTTCCTAGACACGTCTGAAAGTGAGGTCTACTTTTTTCCTTCACGGGCCTTGTAGGAGCTTTTTTCTTGCCGGTCTGTTGGGAAGGTTGAGCAGTAACCTAACAATCATATAAGTTAGGTAAAGTAGAAAATCATGAATTCGGATAATTGAATAACACTTAAAAGCTACCTCTCTGTGTGATTCAACAGACTCGTTTTGCAGCAAAACCCCTTTATTCTTTGCTGCGGGTTTTGTAGGAGTCTAACATTACCATGAAAAAAAATGTAAGTAATGGTTCAAAATGATTTTCATAATCATTCAGAATTGACATTTGAATACTAAGAGATTCGTAATGGTTTTCAACATACCTCATCACCTATGAAAATGAGGTCTAACGGCCATGCAACAAACGAACCTATTGCATCCCGCAGCAATGTAACCTCTGAAACCGAGTCTGGTATCAGTAGTAACGCATCCGTATCTAAAGCGATATCAACCGACACTTTCAGATAACCTTGTGGGAGCGGATGATGGTGAAGTAACGCTCCCGCAAAGTTATGCACTTTTCCCTTGCCAACCATGCGATAAGTCGGAAACGACAAATACAGCTGGCAAGATGAAATGCCCTGAAGCAATAATAAATATGTAACTGTTAATATGTATAAAGGTCAAATAAAATAAATGTGTTAATTATGTACTAATTACCTCGGGAATTTTAATTGGAGAATTGATACTAGCTTTGTCACTAGCATCTTTCAAACCGGAACCGCGCCTTTCCGCCTCATATCTCTCTTTATCCTGCTCCAATGCTTGGATTTTCGCTTGTAGTGTCATCATAGTTTGCATGATTTCTTGGTTGGTGGGATTTTTTTTCTTTGATTGCTTATACAAGGATGATGGAGTCACACCAAATCCTTTACCTCTCACCCGACTGGGATACTCAGGAGCATTTAGTACTCGACTAAGAATGCTCCTGCAATCAGCCTCATCTGCGGGTATGGATTTAGATATATTCTCCTGAAATTCATTGACATATCGAAAATAATTAGTGGGGATTAAAAATTAATTATAATTTAATAAAATTTCAATTAACTTTGAGACATAATGTTATACTTACACATTCTTCATAAACATGTTGAACATCTTCTGTAACAGCTCCACCCTTACCCACGCGAGCTTCCTTCCACAATACATGGTCCGGAAGTGATGATTCTTCACTTTTAGACTCTTCTAACTACACATTTAGATATGTACTAATTTCATCAATTATAACACAATAATACAATGAATAAAATCATAGCATTAATATATATACTTACCAATTTTTGTTGTAACCGTGCATATCCCAAACGCCCTTTTTTGTATGGATACGCGGGCTTTGATGCTCTTTCGCGGTTAATGGCACTCAATTTCTGGATAAACAAGTTTAAGTCATATCAAAACAAACTAATGAAACAAATATACAACACAATCAATAGACATGACAAGATAACATTACATTGAATTCTTCGGTTTTCCGTTTGTCTACAAAAAGGCTCCATTCTTCCGGTGTAATCAAATCCGCATACAACGGTGGAAGTTCTCCTTCAACAAAATTTTTGTCTTCATCCCTAAGATACTTGTTTGATAACAAGGCTCTAAACCCTCTGTGTCTCTTTCCGGCCAATTGAAGACAATACTTTTTCCGGGTTTCTTCAATATTAAAGGACCTCTACAAAAAAACATACACATATAAACATATATAAAGTGTGTTAGTATAAGTAAATTAAAGACTTAATCGTCAACAAAAATCTAATAACATCATTCATATTTGGTAAGTACCTGTATCTCGGTCCATATCTTTTCTTTACCGGCATCCAATGCTTTACTCCTCCAATTATCAGAAGTGATTGGAATATGCTGACGGACGAGTGAACCAATGTATGAAGCCAACATTGAACCGTTAGGCTCAACTAGTTGGTTCTGTTGACTCCAATGTACATCAAATCTCATCCCCTTATCTCTAGCACGGATGATGCTCTTCATAATGGTTTTTCCTCTTTTTATTTCATGTTCTACATTCGAAGTTCCATTCTGAGCTTCCTCTGAATCATGTGTCTCGTGGGTGTCTTCCTGGTTATTAGACATTTTACCTGTAAGAAAGAAATAACAGTCAAATACCAACATTTAATAGCAACAAAAGAATAAGTTCACTAACTCTCTAGTATCAATTTAACCTACTTCACTAACTTTATCATCAACAGTCTAGTTTTTTTAATTCTTCACATTGCAACAATTCATTTTCCAAACAGTCCAAACTTCACACCAAAACAATCTTACATAGCATTCAAAATTATTATGCATCACAACATGTCAACATCTTGATTAATATGCAATTCAAGTTGACAAACTAGCACAAGGCCACCATCTTTCAAATAATTAACAGTTCCTAATTCTTTTTAGTATAATTAACCACTCCTAACATTAGCTTAGTTGCAATTCAATAACATCAATCACATTTCCATTATGCTAACAAATCCATTTCAATCACTAACAGTTCTGTTTCAAATTACAAGCATGCCATAGCTCAATTAAGTCACCACATTATCATTCTAATATCATTTCCACACAATACCAGTTCAATACTACAACAATCATTTAACCTACAACAAGAACCTACATTTAAACATCAACAAAATCCACAACAATCCACACCATCCACTCAATACCAGTTCAATACTACAACACTCATTTAAACATCAACAAAAATAGTTTAACCTACATTTCAAACCAACCTACATTTCAATCAGTTTTACCTAATTCTTGTTAATGAATACTTACAACAAGAACAACGAACAACGAACAATAATAGTTTAAACATCAACAAAAATAGTTTTAAAAAAAGAAGAAGTTGTAGTAGAAGTAACAACGAACAACGAATAGCAACAACGAACAACAATAACATGCAACAACGAACAATGTTAGAAGTAAGAACAATGTACCTCTTCTTCGTCACGACGGCAGCAAAACGACGGCAGCAGTGGTCACGACAATGAACGAGAAAGGGTTTCAGACAAGAAAGAGAGAAGAAAATGATTAGAAGCGCGCAGTTTCAGAAAATGAAATGAAATGTGTTTTATATTTTAATTAAAAAATGACCTTAGAGGGTGCTTTCCTTAAAAAACGCTTTCTAAAGTCAGGAGACTTAAAGACCTTAGAGGGCGCTTTCCTTAAAAAGCGCTTTCTAAAGTGAGGAGATTTAAAGACCTTAGAGGGCGCTTTTCTTAAAGCGCTGTCTAAGGTTTACTTGAAAATGTCAAAAAATCTAAAAATGAGTCTGGGGCGAGGGGGATTCGAACCCCAGACTCAAAGCATGGCAAACACATAAACAAACCTCCTTGACCAGCGGTACTACGCCCTCATCCATTGTTTCTTCTCACTTAATAAATATATATTTTAATATAATTTAAATATATTAAATATAATTTGATATATTAATATAATTTAAAGTATATTTTAAATTATATATTAATATAATTTATATATATTAAATATAATTTCAATAAGTTAAAATGTTTGTATTTAAAACATATATATTTAAATATATTATTTGAATAATTTTAAATATAATTTAAAATAAATTAAAATATAATTTAATATACTTTAAATATATTAAATATAATTTGATATATTAATATAATTTAAAGTATATTTTAAATTATATATTAATATAATTTATATGTATTTAATATAATTTAAATAAGTTAAAATGTTTGTATTTAAAACAAATATATTTAAATATTTTATTTGAATAATTTTAAATATAATTTAAAAAATTTTAAAATATAATTTAATATAATTTAAATATATTAAATATAATTTGATATATTAATATAATTTAAAGTATATTTTAAATTATATATTAATATAATTTATATATATTAAATATAATTTAAATAAGTTAAAATGTTTGTATTTAAAACAAATATATTTAAATATTTTATTTGAATAATTTTAAATATAATTTAAAAAAATTTAAATTATAATTTAAATATATTAAATATAATTTGATATATTAATATAATTTAAAGTATATTTTAAATTAATATATTTTAAATTATATATTAATATAATTTATATATATTAAATATAATTTAAATAAGTTAAAATATATAATTTTAATATATTAAATATAATTTGATATATTAATATAATTTAAAATTCCTTTCCCTACCTAAAGGGCGTGGGTTCGACCCCCCCCCCCCCCCCCCCCTTTTGCCATTTTTTGTGATTCTTGATGTTTTTAAGTATAATTAGTAAATGACTTTAGAGGGCGCTTTTTCTTAGAAAGCGCTTTCTAAAATAAAAAGAAATTGAGCCCTATTAGAGCGCTTTCTAAAAGCGCTTTCTAAGGGGGCCTTTAGACAGCGCTTTTTAAAAGCGCTCTCTAAAGTGATACATATAGCAGCGCTTTTTGGAAAGCGCTGTCTAAGGTGGCACTCTTTTACATTCTTTTACAGCGCTTTTTGGAAAGCGCTTTCTAAAGCCTGTCTTTTACGGCGCTTTTTTTTAGCGAAATTTTTTTATTCTTTTTAGCAGCGCTTTTTTATAAAAGCGCTGTCTTTTTGGTGCTGTCTATTCCTATTTTTGGCGTAGTGTATATTCGACAAAAATACTTAAAGCTTTCGAGTGTTAATTTCTAAGCTTAAACCCTAATATTTATCATGTTGTATCAATTTAGGAAAACATACATGCAATGTTTCTTAACTTAAAATTAACACCAGTGAAGCAATCATGTTATTCCTATTTCTTTTCTAAGATAGGAAATAATGAGTTTTTGCAACAAAGTTCTTGTTTTTATACATAGGAAAGTAATGCAGAGACTTTGAAGTATATTCACATACCCGAGTTACTCTGAAATTAAAGAGAAATAGTGGATTTGATTATGTTTTCTTGAAATCAAGTGGTAAAAGCACTACTCTTATCATCTCTTAGAGTTTTTTTGTGTGGGTGTAGTGAAGAGAGTAGTGAAGAGAGAGTGGGAAAAGTGATTACTAAGAGTGAATTTCATTTTTAGTTTTATTCATAAGGTTCAATAACAAGTAACTCTCTTTGTGGGCATCTACTCCACTATACGAGTTTGCTTGTTTTTTCCAATTGCTCTTTTGCCCAAAATTCTCTAAGCGAGACTTGGCCATGCCAAAGTGCGCTTACCGAGGAACTTGTATTTTTCCACCAAAAGATTTTCTAACCTTTAAAATTGTTAATAATTCTTAAAAATCTAACATAAATATAAAAAGTTTCAAAAGGGGGGTTGGTTTGCCTCCTAACAAGCGTTTTGTTTAATGTAATTTGCTTGACACCTTCAATGCCATGTTTTACAAATCATATTAAAACTTACCTCATGATCTTTGATCCATACCTTCACTTAACCTTTGCCAATGTCCAGTAGCATCCTCGTGGCCTTCATGAAGGGTCTTTTTGTTCCTTTTGGATTAGTTACATTATGAAAAAACAACATGGAGTATGTTCAATCTATTTATGGTATAGAAGGGACACATGTAGAACATGATGTTCCAACCCGTGTGCTACAACATATGGTCTGTAACTACAGACCTATGTTATTGCAGGTTTGCTTCATATTTATTTAATCCAATATTCACTCTACAAAGAATATTTATAATTCATAAAGAGAGATAATTTGGATGTTCTGGTGCAACATGTGGAACACGATGTTCCAGCATGTGTGCAGTACAACATTTGGCCCTTGTCAGCAGGCCATAATGGATGTTGTTAGGAGCGAAATTTCTGATTGATTTCAATCATATTTGTTGATGTATTGTTGCAATGCAATTATGTTGATTTGTTTGATTGGATTAGACACAATTCATTCAATTTAAATTGGAGATTTAAATTTGAATTATAACAAACCATATCTTTTGGAGATTATTGTGGAAAACAGATATCAATAGAATATTCTATATTTGTTGGACGAAATCAAATCTATTTCCCATTGGAAAAAGCCCATAAGAAACATTGCTATATAAGGAAACTTATACCTAGAGTTTGAGCAATGCACTTTTTGAAGACTGTTAGTGTTAAGATTTCTATTTTTGAGTCTTTGTTTGAGTTATTGTCGTGTATTACTCTAGCTCCTCAATTCATATCTTAAGGCATAGAGGTTGGTTTCCTTGTTGAGTTGTAAAACTTTGTTCCAAGATAGTAATTCTATAAGCGTGAGAACAAAGTGTTTTTGTTTCTTGTATTCCACGCTAATGTCATCATAAGGATTAGTGTTGGATCTAAATTGTGTACACCACACTATGTTTTGGTAACTTGGCATAACTGTTGGCTTCTCTTAGTTGATTTGTAAATTCAACAATCAATAGAGTTGTTATTGAAGTTGATCACTAGGGTTAGTGATTGAGAGAAACTGAAATGGGTTCTCATATTTAGAGGGAATCCTAAGTAGAAAGCCACTAGGATTAGGAAGAGGCATTGAACATCACGGGGTTGATGTTCTTATAAGACTAGTTTTACTAATTCAAAGTACTGATTTCATTTCTTGGGTAGAGTTCCCCTAGAGGTAGGTGTGGTTTCACCGAATTAGGTTACCAATCTCCTGTGTTCTTTGTTTCTTTTCTGCTTCATCATCTTGTATAAGTTAAATTGTTATAACTTGGTTATAAAACATGTTTTTTTTTGTACAATGTCCCATACATCATGTCTAACACCTGTCTCCAGAATCTGTCATCCGTCATAAACCAGTTGTACATGTTGTCATAGTCATCTGGTCCAACATATGTCCTTCTGAGAAAATAATTTCAATTTGTATCAGAGCAGACACCCTGTTCAATTTGAGTGAGTTCCAAGGTTCTTATTTTATTCAAGATGGAGAATTTCAATAAAGGATGAGCAATTCATATATCAAATACTATTTATCCTCCAAAGAATAGAGCCAAAGGAAGTTATGAAGATTGTGAAGACCAAGTAGAATGTAATTCTGAAAATAAAAATCGCAGGCTTGATAAAATCTTTAGTAATGTCATGAGAAAACTTGACAAGACACTGGAAATAATGTCCCTACCAATGTCAAGAACATTCAGCATAAAGAAAAGGAAGTGAAAGACAAAATCTCAACTACTCCTTCAGGTGCAAAAGGATCAAATGTCTTAATTGCAAAGATTTTGGACATATTAAAGCTGAATGCTCAAGTGTTTCAAGGAAACAGAGAAAAATCTCCAATGTAACAGAAGATGATGAAGGTGAATCTAATCAAGCAAACAATGTTGTGACCTTCAAAGGCATGAAAGAGGTTATACATACTCATGAGTCATTAAATTCAAAGTGTATTAGTCTTATTCAAAAAGAAAATTGCACATTGTCAGGTAACATGTCTCAACATCTGGTTAAACACGATTACGAGTGCATTAATTTTGTCTCCTTCATCCCTTTGCTCTATTGTAAATTGTATGCTAGACAATCACACCATAAACATATGTGTCCTTAGTGGAACGAGAAGTCTCAAAGGCATCATCAACAAGTTTGTCTTAGCAAGCCTAATATTCTTGTTCATAATGTTTGCTCCTGCCACAAGGTGTTCTCTTGTGAAGATTACTATTTTAAAAGTAGCTGCAATGGATAATTGATAGGAGAAAGAAACTATGTTACATTCCGTGACAGCCATAAGAGAAAGAAATTTATTAAGATGAATATTCTTGCTGCCACTGTAGAGAATAATGTTTAAGATCATGTTTTAGACATCATGGAAGACATGTTAGAAACTGGAACCAAACCTTGGTATAGAAACCTCAGGGGTTGTTGTATAGAAAGTTGCCATATGTGTACTGATCTTAAAATTGAAGGAGGAAATATTAATGAAGTTATGATCTTGAGAAGAAAACCAAGATGTCATACAAGATGTTTCAACATCTTACTCATGCTTATGAATTACCACTTATGGACTTTTTGATACTCAAGCAAGTAGTTTTCATTGAAGGGAAGGTTGATGGTTAGGCTGGATGTCCTCCCAACACTGAACAACCAAAAGTGGTTCAGAAGAAGAAGTTAAATAAGAATAGTGATTATGGCATAACTCTTCCTATTAGAGTTCCTTCTCATATCTCTGGAGTTTTGATCAATCAAAAACATGATATTATGTTTGGTGATGTTGATATTGGTGTTCATATGAGTCAGATGGATCTTAGTTATAATATGTATGTTCTAAATATTTCTCTCCACAACATTCCACGTGTTGATAAGTCTGATCTAACTACTGGTGGAAATGTGATTGATGTCCCACTCATGTATGGGCCTATAAGAAATCATCATCTCATTCAAAAATATTTTGATGAGGAGACCCAAAAAACCAATAAGAGAAATCAAGATGTTGATAAAGATGTGTCAGACATGTTGACAAAGTCTCAAATTCATAAGGAGAATGATGATGTGATCACTGAGAATAATTTTGTGTGTGATGATGTCCATGAAGATGCTACTGTTATAGCTCAAGGTGGCGTTACTAATAACTATGATGAGAAAACAAATATGCATCAAAAAGAAATCATCATCATCATCATATCTCTCTCTCTCTCTCTCTCTCACACACACACACACATTAATTTACATGAGACAATTTCCTTCCTTCATATTACGGTCCAATTAACTCTTTTTGAACGACTTGTCTACAACACATCGATGAAGTGATTGGGTGACAAACACAAATTTAAATTGGGCGACCCAGATCAGAGGCAAACGACCTGGGATGATATCCAGCTGATCCTTTCCAGACCATTTGGATTTGACTTGTCTCCACTACAGGAAAATTTAAGATTAAGATAGATGCCAACAAAGTGAAATATTCACAAGTTATTTAGAAAGGAATACACTAATTGTTTTCTTTTATTCGTGTGGACGAATCACTTTGGCCCTCCACATATGTTGACCTAACAAAATGAGTTTTAGTTTTATATGTATATTATCCAATATGTGTTATATAATATTACACTTAAATTAAAGAACCATCAACAACTTCCTAAAAAAATACTAAAACAAAAGCGAGTTTCCATGTAATGCAAATTTGCCACATACAAATTGGAAGGTGCAAATTTTTTGTCATAAAATTAAAGATGCTACTAGTTCCAAGGGGTTACTCTCCTCCAAACAATTTAATAATATCAAATTTCTATTTAAGCAAATGTCTTAACAAAACCAATGGATAACTTAAAGCCTACGTAAACTTTTATCATAGATATAAACCAAACCCAACAAGCAAACAAAAACTAAAAACTCCCAAAATCCTTATAGGCCTTAAGAAGCCTTGTGAAACTTTCTAACTATCATTCTTTTATTCAAGATTCATCATCATAGATTCAACCGATCATCCACCACCACCACCACCACCAACAAAACCATCAAATATGGCAACTTTAACTTCGGTCATTGTGCTTCTAACAATTTTGACTCTAACATTGACATTCTTTGTTGTTGAGGCTAAACAGAAACAAAAACTTCAAGTACCTTTTCCAATTTTTGGAGGAGGTCCAACACCAAAACCTGATTTTGAGACAGCATCAATTGGACAATGGGAGTTACTTTCACAAAATTCAGGTGTTTCTGCCATGCAAATTAATTTGATGCCAACAAATAAAATTGTTGTTTATGATGCAACAATTTATCGTCTCTCTAGACTTCAATATCCAAAACAACAACCATGTGTTACTTACAAAGATGATAGGACTCTACAAAATAAAATTGATTGTTATGCTCATTCTATGGAATATGATCTTGCAACAAATCAAGTTAGGGCACTCAAGGTAAGTGTCATTATATAGCTCAAATATATTTTTCATCTTTTAAAATACATTTATTAATAATTTTTATTCTTAAAATAAATATTTTTAAAGTTTTTTTTTACTCATATTCAAATAAACACATGAAAAAAATATATTGATTCGGATTTGAGTCTAGTTGTTTTTATGAAATGTAATTACTGTCAAATCTAAAAATTATTTCAAGAGGTTAAATGAGATGCACTGACAGTGTAAAAAAGTTTTATATTGTCATTCAATAAAAACATATCATTTTGTCATGTCATTTAAATTTTTGGTAGATTATATTAAAAATTATTTTGATAGGTGATTTTATTTTAAAATTGGTTTTATTGGGGTAAAAATATATTTTTTCTTTTCTAAATTTTTTTTTGAAAGATAACTCAAAATAAGGGCTATTTCTTATATTATTAAAAAATTTGAGTTTAACATGAAATAATATAGAGATTATTTTATAGAAAATTATAAAAACATAAGAATTTATTTATTTTTGTTTACCATATTGAGAATCATTTTTTTAAAAGTTATTTATCAAAAATAATTTTAACAGAAGTTACCTAAACAATTCTTATATTTTTCTTCAAATTTTTTTTTTAATTGTAATAAATTGATTAAATTTCGAAAAGTGATTAATTAAAAAAATAAGAAAAATATTAAAAAAAAAACATTTGACCTTATTGAATATCTAAATTAATTTTTTTTTAATCACTAAATGAAACAAAAATTGGTTTATATAATTAGGGCATAAAAATGCTATGATTTAATTAATTGGTTGATGTAATGTTTGGTGCAGGTAACACAAGATCCATGGTGCTCATGTGGAGGTCTTGCACCTGATGGAACCCTAATAAGTGCTGGTGGTTTTCAAGATGGAACAAGAACCATTAGATACATTGGTGGTCCTGCTTGCAAAGGAAACAATTGTGATTGGAGAGAATATAAAAATTCATTGCAAGAGGATAGATGGTATGTGTAATCAAATTTACATAAACACTACAAATATGTTGCTACTAGGGTTCTTCATGTTATGGTTAAGACAGGAAATTAAATCGAAACGAACTGAATCATACATAAACCGAACTGAACCGAACTGTTAGTAGTATTATTTTGTGAAACGAGTTGTTATACGTTTGAATTTTTGTTATGGTTGAATTTAGTTCGGTTCGGTTTCTTTGGCTCACAAGTTAAATGATGGTTTTCATTGTTTTATTGTTGTTGAATTAGGTATGGAACTCAAACAATCCTTCCAAATGGAGACTTCATTGTAATGGGAGGACGTAGAGCATTTAGCTATGAGTACCTTCCAAGACAAGAAGGCCTAAAAACTGAAAAAATATTTTTCTTCCCATTCCTCTATGAAACTTCAGACCTTGATGAAAACAATCTTTATCCATTCACTCATCTCTCAACTGATGGTAACCTCTTCATCTTCTCCAACAACCGCTCTCTTCTCCTTAACCCTAAGACCAACAAAGTTGTTCGCACGTATCCCGTCCTCCCTGGAGGAGCCCGAAATTATCCGGCTTCCGGTAATTCTGCCCTCCTTCCTATAGATCTATCTAACCAAGACAGGAATGGTCCTTACAAGGCAGAAGTCATTGTTTGTGGTGGTAACAATCATGAAGCTTTCTATATTGCCGAAAAACAGAAAGTATTTCAGCCTTGTCTTAAAGATTGTAACCGGTATTACTTTGGTCACTATTATAAATAAAAACTTATTTTTTAGATTCAGTTAATGAATAACTGATGTATCTAATTTATATATAGGATGGTAATCACTGATAAAATCGCGAAATGGGAAACCGAACAAATGCCTACGAGTAGAACAATGGGTGATTGTCTAATCCTTCCTAATGGACAACTTATATTCATCAATGGTGCACAAAAAGGAACAGCTGGATGGTGGGATGCTGATTCACCAAACCTAACACCAGCATTGTATAGTCCAGAGAAAACAAATGGTCAAAGGTTTAAGCAAATGGCTGCAACAACAATATCAAGAATGTATCATTCCTCTTCAGCAGTGTTACCTAGTGGCAAGGTTTGGGTAGCTGGAAGTAACACTCATGATACATACAAAGATGTTGATAAGTTCCCAACTGAGACAAGAGTTGAAGGGTTTTCTCCACCATATTTGGATGCAACTCTTGACAAATATAGACCAAAAATCGTTGCAGAATTTACAGGAAAAAATTTGAAGTATGGTCATAAATTTGAGATACAATTTAAACTGCCAAACAATGTGGAAAACAATAATTTGAATAAGGGTGACATTAAGGTTACTATGTATTTTCCACCTTTTACTACTCATGGATTTAGTATGAGCCAAAGGCTTCTAGTGCTCAGTACTAGGTCTATGTCTACGGATCGCCAAGGAGCTTATAGTATTATAGCCTTGGCGCCGCCTTTCGGTGAAGTAGCTCCTCCTGGATACTATTTGCTCTATGTTGTTCATCGCGGCGTGCCTAGCGAGGGATTGTGGGTCCACATCGAGTAGGGTTCTCTCAGTAAAATAATAATGCATAGTTCTATGCTGAGTCGTTAGATTTAAAAGAGAATATTTTTTATCTCTTTTTAATCTAATGATTCTGTATTGTGCTACATTCTATATTTGTTGAAGATGATCCGAACATCTTAAGCATGTGGTGTTCAATCAATTCATGCATATCAACAAATAGGGCTTGATAGTAGTTTTGGATTATTTATGTATACTTTTATTTAGTTGAAACGTAGTTTATGTTTAAGGTAAAAAAAATGGAGGGAAATAGAGATGTTATTATTAGTAATGTAAAAGTTAACTTGCTGCACAAGAATCAGCATGGTTTAATTTATACATGTAATGTAATCTATATATATATATGAAGGAGTATTTATTTTTTGTGTAATGTAAATGATGTAAATTACATTGCAAGAAAGCATAGAGGGTATTTTGTTTTTTGCGAACAAATTATCTTTCAAGTTTTAATATGTGTTCACTTCTTAGTTTAGAATGAGTTATTTAGTATTCAATTTCTCCATTGTATTTTGTGTGTTATTGAGATGCTTTTTGTCTTGTTCCTTTTTGCTACCTTTTACAGTCTTTACTTCTTAGTAAATATACATTTGTTCTCCTTATATGATTAACTTCTTTATGAATTCATCATCCATTAAGAAATAGTATCTATTAGATCGTATGTTCACTTGTTAGATTCACGAGTCAACTCGTTAACTCTTATGAATTTATGAGTATAAGAGGACAAAACGAGTTAAGGTGCAGTTACACTCGTTTTCATGGTAGATTCAATCAAACTCGAATAGACTCGTATAAACTCTGATAGACTTGTGAGTTTGAGGCACGTTTAATATAACTTTGGAGAAAAAAACCAAAAATCATTTCATTTTAGGTTTGCACTGCAACTTATTTGTGCTCGCGCTCGCACATGCACATCTCTTGCAGTCTCGTGTTGGTTCCTTTTGTTTTGTTTTTAATTTTATTTCATATTATATTGTTTGTGTTGTGTTTTCTTCTGCAATCTAATCTTTTTATGTTGTGTTGATTAGCGTTGATTTGAGTATTTGTGTCGATTTAAGTTGATTTCGGAATATCGGAATATTATGTTGATGTTTCTAAGTTGGTTCGAGTTGAATTGATTTAAGTTGTGGAAATAATATTGGATATTTTCTGTCTATGGTTAAATGTGTTGATTTGGTGGTTTGGACGATTTATTTGATAGTCGAGTAATTAGTCGGTTTAATCGGAGAAATAATATTAGAAATAATATTATTATAATGGACTATTATTTAATTAAATTAGATTTGGTTGTTGGGTGATATATAGCAATTTGGAGGTGTATGAAGGGAAGCCCAAATAGATTAAATAATACCATTATTATTATTATTATTATTGGATTATTTTGGAAAATAAAAAGAAAAGTGGAGGAGGCAGTAAAGGGAGTTAGAGAAAAATAAGGAGAAGAAGTTGGGGGTATCAGTAAAGAGAAAGAGGAAAACGTGAGAAGTTGAGAACGAGGAAAAGTTGGAGAAAGAGGGATAAGAGAAGTTGCAGTGGGAAAGCCAAGTCGGAAAAGTCGGTCGGAGATTCGAGCGGCCATTAATTAAGGTAAGGGTTGGGTTCGAATTTTATAACCGGGAATAAGATGATTAATATTTGGGATTGGGATTGTATAATTTTCTACTGTGTTGATTTTATGACGAATTGTGTTGGTTTTACGTGTTGAACTATATGGATGAATTTTGGTGATTTTCTCCTAGTTTTCATTTTAGGTTGAAATGGTAGGAATGAATAGAAATCGATGTTTCACGGACAAAAGTCGAAATAGATTGCGTAGTTGTGTCGAGTAATGTTAGGCCGTGATCGAGTATGCTTGTTTTATCGAATTTGGTTGATTTTGTAAGTTTTTGCATTTTTGGAGATTTGAGGGTTTAAGATTCGGATTGAAATCGAAAGTCGTAGAATTCACGTTTGATGGTTCCAAATCACTACTATATGTTTGGTATGAATGAGTATTTGTTTGTTTCGAAGAAAATAATTGAATCGGTCGGATTTTTGGACGAAAATGCAAAATCCCGTAGGGCTGTTATGCAGAAAAATTCTGGTTTCGAAAAGTTTGGAAAATTCATATCTTTTGATCCGTAAGTCGGTTTTGACCCCCGTTCGAAGCGATGGAAAGCTAACGAGATGTTCTTTCTAGGAAAAATGGTTTTGAGGTCTGTATCTAGTTCAATTATAGCAGAAAATTGAAACCATATCGTTGTGTTGATTTTTTTTTACCGTCGTGAATGTGTGCGATTGAGGTGTTATCGTGCAATATGCCTCAACAATGTTAACGATTAATAATGCAGAGGAATAGCAATAATGTGGGGAATTAGAAATGTTAGTAGCAGGTTTTATTTTAGTACAGGAATCAATTAGCGAATGACAGACCAAAGGAGTTAGCAGAGTATTAAAATAGTACTGAATAGTAATATTAGTAGTTTTAACCGGTATAATTGTTTAACCGAAACAAGTTGAAATTTTGCAGAAATAATTCGTAAGTGGTTGTAGTTATTTTTGGTTGGTTGATGTATGGAATTAGTCGAATAAGTGTAATTAAGCGGTAAGGTTAGTTGTCCGGGATTCGTTGAAAATTGTCGGAGTAAGTCGTGTATACGAGTAGGTATTCTTGGTTGGATTATTTTGTTGAAATTATGTAGAATAAGTTGATTTGCAGGTGAAGTTGAATTGTGTTGAATTGTCCCGATTTATGGACATTATTAAGTTGCAGGTCTTATGACCAACGTTGTTAAGTTGTTGTGCTGTTGCAGGTCTTGTGACCAATGTTGATTAAGTTGATTTGTAGGTACAGTTGAATAGGTTGAATTGTCCCGATTTATGGGCACTGTTAAGTTGTAGGTCTTATGACCAATGTTTTATGTTGATGTTGAATACGTTGTTGAAGTGGTGATGTTGGTGATGTGATGTTGAATATGTTGTTGATTAAGTTGTAGGTCGAACGACCAATGTTGGATTAAGTTGATGCAAGTGGTGCATGCTTAAGTTGTTGTTCTCGTTGTTGTTATTGCGTTGTTGTTGTTGTGACGTTGTGGTTATTGTTGCATGCATACATTTGCATTGATTAAGTTGGCCTTGATGGCACCTGTTTAAGTTGGCCTTGATGGCATCCGATTAAGTTGAAAATGCCTCGATAACCTGGTATATGTTTAAGTTGGGAGTTTACTCCAAATGGTACCACATGCATGTGTATAGTTGAGTCGCATTTGAGTTGCATGTTGAAGTTGTTAATATTATTACGTTGTTGTTGATTGTTGGTGTTGTTGATATAAGTTGTTATTGTTGTGAGTTATTGTTGTTATAAATTGTTATTGCTGTAAGTTGTCGCTTGATACAGGTTGTTGTTATAAGTTGTTGTTTGTTATAAGTTGTGGTTGCTCTTAAGTTGTTTACTAATAGTTGTTGTATGACTGTTGTATGAAGCGGTGAAATTTGTGTGATTCTAATCTAATATATTAATTATCATGCCTTTGATTATATTTTTCGATATCTCACCCCTTCTGTAATGATGTTACCTATTATGGGTAACTGAGCAGGTACTCAAGAATAGTTGTGAAGGTTTGAAGTCTTAGTCGTTGTTAGTTCAAGTTGGTGTCATGCTCTGATACGTAGCACTCGGGGGGAAATGTTTTGTTTATGTTGTTGTTCCTAATTGTTGTTATTACAATAATTCTTGAATAATTATAAATTGAAGTTTTGATATAGTTGAATAAAGTGAATATGATTTATAAGTTGCGAAGGCCGAATGCTATGTATCTATTTTAAAAAGAAATACAGGTTTATGTTATTGGTTTTGTTGTTCAAGTTGAAAATGTGACATCTCATTTGTTTTATGTTGAAAATTTTGCACTCTGATTGTTAATAAACGTTGGGTAGAAAATGGGGTGTTACATTAGTGGTATCAGAGCAGGTCGGTCCGCCCGACCAATGTTGTCTAATGTCGTTTATTCCTTAGTACTCGACATGTGTGTGAAACACTGTCGGTGCTTGTTTGTTAGTTTCTGGTCGTTGTCTGCAGGTGTTGGTTTGGATTAAGTGGGGGAGAAGCTTGTCTTCCGGACGTGTTGTTGGTATGTAGAAGTTGGTTCAAGGTGATGTTGATTGCAAGAGTGCAAATGTTGTTGAAGCGATGTTGTTGCGGACCGGCGAGAGTTTAGACTCATGAATTCGTATCGGTCGAGTTTGAGAAGTGTGTGGGATATGGATGAGGAATTGATTGAGAATAAGGAAGTATTCCAATGGAAATGATAAGTTGGTGGATCAAGTCGGTAGATTAATATGCCTTGAGTATAGTCGGATTAAAGTCGAGTGATTTTAGAGTTGGATGAAAAGAAAGGATTGTTGGTAGATTTTGGAGCAAGCGGGAGAGAGATGGAACTTATGTTCATCAATCTCAAATTCTGATTTTTGCAATTTTGGAGCAGATGTTGGTAAAAGAGGCATAACTTTTTACTCGTGATTCCGATTGAAGCGGTTCTGGACTTTTTGGAAAGCTTACGAAATTCCCTACAGTTTACATATACGATTTGTCTTCAGGAAGTTTGTGAATAGGGAGAAAAGTGTGTTTTAATATTTGGGTCTGATGCTGATTTTTGGAAAATTCTGCGTACGGAAATTCTGAACCAGTCCCGTTGTAAGGATGATAACTTTTTACTCATAACTCGGATTCAAGCGATTCTTGAAGTTCTGGAATCTTTACGAAATTTTCTACATTTTGGAATATGATTTTGTGATTGAGAGGTCTGCATCAAAAGAGATATATGTGGTTGAAGTTAAGCGACTACTGCTGAAAATTTTGGAAAGATGACGCCGAGTGTGAAATTTTGATAAGAATAATATGTTGGTAATTATAAGGATGTGACGGTATCTGAGAAAGCATCGAGATGCAATTTATGTTGAATAAGGAGAAATAAGTGATGATGTCATGTGATAGTAATGTTGAGAAGAAGACGGATGGTTGATTTGCAACGTTAAAAATTTTAACTTGGATAAGAGTTGTAATTGGAGCGAGCCGAGTTGGATAGTACTTGAAGTAGTAGCGATTCCGGTGTTGGAAAGATATTTAATAATTGTGTTGTGCTACGAGCATGTATAAGGGATTATGTATTGGATTTTGGATGTTTTGGTATAATTGACGAAGTTGAAATTAAGGAAACTAAGAAGACGTTGATAAGCCTCAGAGAGTTGGCGGAGCATTGTGCTTACGGACTTTGGGCACAAGTTGTAGTACGCTATTGTGTTGGGTAATGATGATTTATGCCACTGTTATGGTTGCCGGCTGTCTATTGACAAATTGAGGAACTGATCACCCTTAATCTCTTGTTGATAGTAGACGGAATCATAATTGATGGATAGAGGTGTCGTGCCAACTAGTATAGTACGTACGTTGAATTGGTTGAAGTCAAGCCAAGTGCTTGTGGATTGTTTATTTTGCCGATGTAGATTTATATATGAGCATATTAGTTGAATTTAAGGATGATGGAGTGGGGTTGCGATTTAATTGATGAGTAGTATGGAAATTCGCAGTTGAGTTCTAGGTAATTTGAGAATTGAGTTGCAAGTAGAAAAAGAAGTGAAGTTATGAGTTGAATTGTAAAAGTGGAACTTTTGGTTGGTAAAGATGAGTTACTTGGTTGTGTTAGTTCGGATAAGAATTTATGAAGAATTGTGTCAGTATGAGTAAAAGTCGATAATTTGGTTTGTTGGATTAGTTGGGAAGGAAAAGATGATTTATCTGGTTGAAGTTAATTGTACACCGGTACCCTATGTTGTTGTAATGATGTTGCGTGTTTAATATGATTTTCGAGGAACGTGTAAATAGGAGATGGTAAAGTTGTAGTTATGTTTTATGATAATTGGGAAGTAGTCGCCGTTGTAATTATGTTGAACGTGCAGAGGTGTTGTCTTACGGATCTAAGTTCGAAGTATTCGGTAACTACAAAAGTGTAGAATGTCTGTTGGGATGGAATTTCCGAAGAGTTAAGTCGAAAGTCTTTTGTTATGTCGGTTTTGGCGATTGAGAAGTTGGGAATAAAATGGGTAGACTTGATACTTTGCAAGTAATCAAAGTGGTGCAGCGAATGCGTGGTGTTGTACAGTTGTTCATGCGTGAGCAACAACGATGTTGGTAGTTTGGTTGTATTGATGTCGTGTTTAAGTTGTGTGATCGTATGTTGTTGCGTTCTAGTTCTTAAACCGGTGAATTCTTAAGTTGGTTACTCTTTATGTTATGATGTTAAGTTGTCAAGTGTGTCGCATGAGTAGTATTCAGGTTATTTTCGCCGTCGATGTTATGAATTGTTTGTATTATACGTAGGTTGCCTTCAGAGATGAGAGTTGATTAGTCGGATGGAATCACATAGTTGGAGTAGTTGTATCGGATGAATTTTCAAGGACGAAAATGTTCTAAGTGGGGGAGAGTTGTAACGCCCGTTTATTTAATTAAGTATTTAATTAAATATAATTGTAGTATGTTGTGTTGATTCGCGTTGATTTGAGTATTTGTGTCGATTTAAGTTGATTTCGGAATATCGGAATATTATGTTGATGTTTCTAAGTAGGTTCGAGTTGAATTGATTTAAGTTGTGGAAATAATATTGGATATTTTCTGTCTATGGTTAAATGTGTTGATTTGGTGGTTTGGACGATTTATTTGATAGTTGCGTAATTAGTCGGTTTAATCGGAGAAATAATATTAGAAATAATATTATTATAATGGACTATTATTTAATTAAATTGGATTTGGTTGTTGGGTGATATATAGCAATTTGGAGGTGTATGAAGGGAAGCCCAAATAGATTAAATAATACCATTATTATTATTATTATTATTATTATTATTATTATTATTATTATTATTATTATTGGATTATTTTGGAAAATAAAAAGAAAAGTGGAGGAGGCAATAAAGGGAGTTAGAGAAAAATAAGGAGAAGAAGTTGGGGGTATCAGTAAAGCGAAAGAGGAAAACGTGAGAAGTTGAGAACGAGGAAAAGTTGGAGAAAGAGGGATACGAGAAGTTGCCGTCGGAAAGCCAAGTCGGAAAAGTCGGTCGGAGATTCGAGCGGCCATCAATTAAGGTAAGGGTGGGGTTCGAATTTATAACCGGGAATAAGATGATTAATATTTGGGATTGGGATTGTATAATTTTCTACTGTGTTGATTTTATGACGAATTGTGTTGGTTTTACGTGTTGAATTATATGGATGAATTTTGGTGATTTTCTCCTAGTTTTCATTTTAGGTTGAAATGGTAGGAATGAATAGAAATCGATGTTTCACGGACAAAAGTCGAAATAGATTGCATAGTTGTGTCGAGTAATGTTAGGTCGTGATCGAGTATGCTTGTTTTATCGAATTTGGTTGATTTTGTAAGTTTTTGCATTTTTGGAGATTTGAGGGTTTAAGATTCGGATTGAAATCGAAAGTCGTAGAATTCACGTTTGATGGTTCCAAATCACTACTATATGTTTGGTATGAATGAGTATGTGTTTGTTTCGAAGAAAATAATTGAATCGGTCGGATTTTTGGACGAAAATGCAAAATCCCGTAGGGCTGTTATGCAGAAAAATTTTGGTTTCGAAAAGTTTGGAAAATTCATATCTTTTGATCCGTAAGTCGGTTTTGACCCCCGTTCGAAGCGTTGGAAAGCTAACGAGATGTTCTTTCTAGGAAAAATGGTTTTGAGGTCTGTATCTAGTTCAATTATAGCAGAAAATTGAAACCGTATCGTTGTGTTGATTTTTTTTACCGTCGTGAATGTGTGCGATTGAGGTGTTATCATGCAATATGTCTCAACAATGTTAACGATTAATAATGCAGAGTAGTAGCAATAATGTGGGGAATTAGAAATGTTAGTAGCAGGTTTTATTTTAGTACAGGAATCAATTAGCAAATGACAGACCAAAGGAGTTAGCAGAGTATGAAAATAGTACCGAATAGTAATATTAGTAGTTTTAACCGGTATAATTGTTTAACCGAAACAAGTTGAAATTTTGCAGAAATAATTCGTAAGTGGTTGTAGTTATTTTTGGTTGGTTGATGTATGGAATTAGTCGAATAAGTGTAATTAAGCGGTAAGGTTAGTTGTCCGGGATTCGTTGAAAATTGTCGGAGTAAGTCGTGTATACGAGTAGGTATTCTTGGTTGGATTATTTTGTTGAAATTATGTAGAATAAGTTGATTTGCAGGTGAAGTTGAATTGTGTTGAATTGTCCCGATTTATGGACATTATTAAGTTGCAGGTCTTATGACCAACGTTGTTAAGTTGTTTTGCTGTTGCAGGTCTTGTGACCAATGTTGATTAAGTTGATTTGTAGGTACAGTTGAATAGGTTGAATTGTCCCGGTTTATGGGCACTGTTAAGTTGTAGGTCTTATGACCAATGTTTTATGTTGATGTTGAATACGTTGTTGAAGTGGTGATGTTGGTGATGTGATGTTGAATATGTTGTTGATTAAGTTGTAGGTCGAACGACCAATGTTGGATTAAGTTGATGCAAGTGGTGCATGCTTAAGTTGTTGTTCTCGTTGTTGTTATTGCGTTGTTGTTGTTGTGACGTTGTGGTTATTGTTGCATGCATACATTTGCATTGATTAAGTTGGCCTTGATGGCACCTGTTTAAGTTGGCCTTGATGGCATCCGATTAAGTTGAAAATGCCTCGATAACCTGGTATATGTTTAAGTTGGGAGTTTACTCCAAATGGTACCACATGCATGTGTATAGTTGAGTCGCATTTGAGTTGCATGTTGAAGTTGTTAATATTATTACGTTGTTGTTGATTGTTGGTGTTGTTGATATAAGTTGTTATTGTTGTGAGTTATTGTTGTTATAAATTGTTATTGCTGTAAGTTGTCGCTTGATACAGGTTGTTGTTATAAGTTGTTGTTTGTTATAAGTTGTGGTTGCTCTTAAGTTGTTTACTAATAGTTGTTGTATGACTGTTGTATGAAGCGGTGAAATTTGTGTGATTCTAATCTAATATATTAATTATCATGCCTTTGATTATATTTTTCGATATCTCACCCCTTCTGTAATGATGTTACCTATTATGGGTAACTGAGCAGGTACTCAAGAATAGCTGTGAAGGTTTGAAGTCTTAGTCGTTGTTAGTTCAAGTTGGTGTCATGCTCTGATACGTAGCACTCGGGGGGAAATGTTTTGTTTATGTTGTTGTTCCTAATTGTTGTTATTACAATAATTCTTGAATAATTATAAATTGAAGTTTTGATCTAGTTGAATAAAGTGAATATGATTTATAAGTTGCGAAGGCCGAATGCTATGTATCTATTTTAAAAAGAAATACAGGTTTATGTTATTGGTTTTGTTGTTCAAGTTGAAAATGTGACATCTCATTTGTTTTATGGTGAAAATTTTGCACTCTGATTGTTAATAAACGTTGGGTAGAAAATGGTGTGTTACATTAGTGGTATCAGAGCAGGTCGGTCCGTCCGGCCAATGTTGTCTAATGTCGTTTATTCCTTAGTACTCGACATGTGTGTGAAACACTGTCGGTGCTTGTTTGTTAGTTTCTGGTCGCTGTCTGCAGGTGTTGGTTTGGATTAAGTGGGGGAGAAGCTTGTCTTTCGGACGTGTTGTTGGTATGTAGAAGTTGGTTCAAGGTGATGTTGATTGCAAGAGTGCAAATGTTGTTGAAGCGATGTTGTTTCGGACCGGCGAGAGTTTAGACTCATGAATTCGTATCGCTCGAGTTTGAGAAGTGTGTGGGATATGGATGAGGAATTGATTGAGAATAAGGAAGTATTCCAATGGAAATGATAAGTTGGTGGATCAAGTCGGTAGATTAATATGCCTTGAGTATAGTCGGATTAAAGTCGAGTGATTTTAGAGTTGGATGAAAAGAAAGGATTGTTGGTAGATTTTGGAGCAAGCGGGAGAGAGATGGAACTTATGTTCATCAATCTCAAATTCTGATTTTTGCAATTTTGGAGCAGATGTCGGTAAAAGAGGCATAACGTTTTACTCGTGATTCCGATTGAAGCGGTTCTGGACTTTTTGGAAAGCTTACGAAATTCCCTATAGTTTGCATATACGATTTGTCTTCAGGAAGTTTGTGAAGAGGGAGAAAAGTGCGTTTTAATATTTGGGTCTGATGCTGATTTTTGGAAAATTCTGCGTACGGAAATTCTGAACCAGACCCGTTGTAAGGATGATAACTTTTTACTCATAACTCGGATTCAAGCGATTCTTGAAGTTCTGGAATCTTTACGAAATTTTCTACATTCTGGAATATGATTTTGTGATTGAGAGGTCTGCATCGAAAGAGATTTATGTGGTTGAAGTTAAGCGACTACTGCTGAAAATTTTGGAAAGATGACGCCGAGTGTGAAATTTTGATAAGAATAATATGTTGGTAATTATAAGGATGTGACGGTATCTGAGAAAGCATCGAGATGCAATTTATGTTGAATAAGGAGAAATAAGTGATGATGTCATGTGATAGTATTGTTGAGAAGAAGACGGATGGTTGATTTGCAACGTTAAAAATTTTAACTTGGATAAGAGTTGTAATTGGAGCGAGCCGAGTTGGATAGTACTTGAAGTAGTAGCGATTCCGGTGTTGGAAAGATATTTAATAATTGTGTTGTGCTACGAGCATGTATAAGGGATTATGTATTGGATTTTGGATGTTTTGGTATAATTGACGAAGTTGAAATTAAGGAAACTAAGAAGACGTTGATAAGCCTCAGAGAGTTGGCGGAGCATTGTGCTTACGGACTTTGGGCACAAGTTGTAGTACGCTATTGTGTTGGGTAATGATGATTTATGCCACTGTTATGGTTGTCGGCTGTCTATTGACAAATTGAGGAACTGATCACCCTTAATCTCTTGTTGATAGTAGACGGAATCATAATTGATGGATAGAGGTGTCGTGCCAACTAGTATAGTACGTACGTTGAATTGGTTGAAGTCAAGCCAAGTGCTTGTGGATTATTTATTTTGCCGATGTAGATTCATATATGAGCATATTAGTTGAATTTAAGGATGATGGAGTGGGGTTGCGATTTAATTGATGAGTAGTATGGAAATTCGCAGTTGAGTTCTAGGTAATTTGAGAATTGAGTTGCAAGTAGAAAAAGAAGTGAAGTTATGAGTTGAATTGTAAAAGTGGAACTTTTGGTTGGTAAAGATGAGTTACTTGGTTGTGTTAGTTCGGATAAGAATTTATGAAGAATTGTGTCAGTATGAGTAAAAGTCGATAATTTGGTTTGTTGGATTAGTTGGGAAGGAAAAGATGATTTATCTGGTTGAAGTTAATTGTACACCGGTACCCTATGTTGTTGTAATGATGTTGCGTGTTTAATATGATTTTCGAGGAACGTGTAAATAGGAGATGGTAAAGTTGTAGTTATGTTTTATGATAATTGGGAAGTAGTCGCCGTTGTAATTATGTTGAACGTGCAGAGGTGTTGTCTTACGGATCTAAGTTCGAAGTATTCGGTAACTACAAAAGTGTAGAATGCCTGTTGGGATGGAATTTCCGAAGAGTTAAGTCGAAAGTCTTTTGTTATGTCGGTTTTGGCGATTGAGAAGTTGGGAATAAAATGGGTAGACTTGATACTTTGCAAGTAATCAAAGTGGTGCAGCGAACGCGTGGTGTTGTACAGTTGTTCATGCGTGAGCAACAACGATGTTGGTAGTTTGGTTGTATTGATGTCGTGTTTAAGTTGTGTGATCGTATGTTGTTGCGTTCTAGTTCTTAAACCGGCGAATTCTTAAGTTGGTTACTCTTTATGTTATGATGTTAAGTTGTCAAGTGTGTCGCATGAGTAGTATTCGGGTTGTTTTCGCCGTCGATGTTATGAATTGTTTGTATTATACGTAGGTTGCCTTCGGAGATGAGAGTTGATTAGTCGGATGGAATCACAAAGTTGGAGTAGTTGTATCGGATGAATTTTCGAGGACGAAAATGTTCTAAGTGGGGGAGAGTTGTAACGCCCGTTTATTTAATTAAGTATTTAATTAAATATAATTGTAGTATGTTGTGTTGATTCGCGTTGATTTGAGTATTTGTGTCGATTTAAGTTGATTTCGGAATATCGGAATATTATGTTGATGTTTCTAAGTAGGTTCGAGTTGAATTGATTTAAGTTGTGGAAATAATATTGGATATTTTCTGTCTATGGTTAAATGTGTTGATTTGGTGGTTTGGACGATTTATTTGATAGTCGAGTAATTAGTCGGTTTAATCGGAGAAATAATATTAGAAATAATATTATTATAATGGACTATTATTTAATTAAATTGGATTTGGTTGTAGGGTGATATATAGCAATTTGGAGGTGTATGAAGGGAAGCCCAAATAGATTAAATAATACAATTATTATTATTATTATTATTATTATTATTATTATTATTGGATTATTTTGGAAAATAAAAAGAAAAGTGGAGGAGGCAGTAAAGGGAGTTAGAGAAAAATAAGGAGAAGAAGTTGGGGGTATCAGTAAAGAGAAAGAGGAAAACGTGAGAAGTTGAGAACGAGGAAAAGTTGGAGAAAGAGGGATACGAAAAGTTGCCGTCGGAAAGCCAAGTCGGAAAAGTCGGTTGGAGATTCGAGCGGCCATCAATTAAGGTAAGGGTGGGGTTCGAATTTTATAACCGGGAATAAGATGATTAATATTTGGGATTGGGATTGTATAATTTTCTACTGTGTTGATTTTATGACGAATTGTGTTGGTTTTACGTGTTGAATTATATGGATGAATTTTGGTGATTTTCTCCTAGTTTTCATTTTAGGTTGAAATGGTAGGAATGAATAGAAATCGATGTTTCACGGATAAAAGTCGAAATAGATTGCGTAGTTGTGTCGAGTAATGTTAGGTCGTGATCGAGTATGCTTGTTTTATCGAATTTGGTTGATTTTGTAAGTTTTTGCATTTTTGGAGATTTGAGGGTTTAAGATTCGGATTGAAATCGAAAGTCGTAGAATTCACGTTTGATGGTTCCAAATCACTACTATATGTTTGGTATGAATGCGTATGTGTTTGTTTCGAAGAAAATAATTGAATCGGTCGGATTTTTGGACGAAAATGCAAAATCCCGTAAGGCTTTTATGCAGAAAAATTTTGGTTTCAAAAAGTTTGGAAAATTCATATCTTTTGATCCGTAAGTCGGTTTTGACCCCCGTTCGAAGCGTTGGAAAGCTAACGAGATGTTCTTTCTAGGAAAAATGGTTTTGAGGTCTGTATCTAGTTCAATTATAGCAGAAAATTGAAACCGTATCGTTGTGTTGATTTTTTTTTACCGTCGTGAATGTGTGCGATTGAGGTGTTATCATGCAATATGCCTCAACAATGTTAACGATTAATAATGCAGAGGAATAGCAATAATGTGGGGAATTAGAAATGTTAGTAGCAGGTTTTATTTTAGTACAGGAATCAATTAGCGAATGACAGACCAAAGGAGTTAGCAGAGTATGAAAATAGTACCGAATAGTAATATTAGTAGTTTTAACCGGTATAATTGTTTAACCGAAACAAGTTGAAATTTTGCATAAATAATTCGTAAGTGGTTGTAGTTATTTTTGGTTGGTTGATGTATGGAATTAGTCGAATAAGTGTAATTAAGCGGTAAGGTTAGTTGTCCGGGATTCGTTGAAAATTGTCGGAGTAAGTCGTGTATACGAGTAGGTATTCTTGGTTGGATTATTTTGTTGAAATTATGTAGAATAAGTTGATTTGCAGGTGAAGTTGAATTGTGTGGAATTTTCCCGATTTATGGACATTAATAAGTTGCAGGTCTTATGACCAACGTTGTTAAGTTGTTTTGCTGTTGTAGGTCTTGTGACCAATGTTGATTAAGTTGATTTGCAAGTACAGTTGAATAGGTTGAATTGTCCCAGTTTATGGGCACTGTTAAGTTGTAGGTCTTATGACCAATGTTTTATGTTGATGTTGAATACGTTGTTGAAGTGGTGATGTTGGTGATGTGATGTTGAATATGTTGTTGATTAAGTTGTAGGTCGAACGACCAATGTTGGATTAAGTTGATGCAAGTGGTGCATGTTTAAGTTGTTGTTCTCGTTGTTGTTATTGCGTTGTTGTTATTGTGACGTTATGGTTATTGTTGCATGAATACATTTGCATTGATTAAGTTGGCCTTGATGGCACCTGTTTAAGTTGGCCTTGATGGCATCCGATTAAGTTGAAAATGCCTCGATAACCTGGCATATGTTTAAGTTGGGAGTTTACTCCAAATGGTACCACATGCATGTGTATAGTTGAGTCGCATTTGAGTTGCATGTTGAAGTTGTTAATATTATTACGTTGTTGTTGATTGTTGGTGTTGTTGATATAAGTTGTTATTGTTGTTATAAATTGTTATTGCTGTAAGTTGTCGCTTGATACAGGTTGTTGTTATAAGTTGTTGTTTGTTATAAGTTGTGGTTGCTTTTAAGTTGTTTACTAATAGTTGTTGTATGACTGTTGTATGAAGCGGTGAAATTTGTGTCATTCTAATCTAATATATTAATTATCATGCCTTTGTGTATATTTTTCGATATCTCACCCCTTCTGTAATGATGTTACCTATTATGGGTAACTGAGCAGGTACTCAAGAATAGCTGTGAAGGTTTGAAGTCTTAGTCGCTGTTAGTTCAAGTTGGTGTCATGCTCTGATACGTAGCACTCGGGGGGAAATGTTTTGTTTATGTTGTTGTTCCTAATTGTTGTTATTACAATAATTCTTGAATAATTATAAATTGAAGTTTTGATCTAGTTGAATAAATTGAATATGATTTATAAGTTGTGAAGGCCGAATGCTATGTATCTATTTTAAAAAGAAATACAGGTTTATGTTATTGGTTTTGTTGTTCAAGTTGAAAATGTGACATCTCATTTGTTTTATGTTGAAAATTTTGCACTCTGATTGTTAATAAACGTTGGGTAGAAAATGGGGTGTTACAGATAGGAGAATTAATTTTTGATTATTTGTGTTATTTTATGTATGATCAATTGTCGTCCATTGCATTTAAGCAATTTTTTTAAAAGGCAAAAAAAAAACACACACGCATATATATATATATATATATATATGGGAAGGGATCATTTGACACAGGTGTCAAATATTAATTTTGACACCAAATCCTACCCCTTTATAATTATCAATTCAATGGCTAAGATAAATTCCCTTAAAAAACTCATGTGTTAGTTTTAAGTGAATATATCTTAACTTTTAAATTAATAATAATGAACGGGTAGGATTTGGTGTCAATTGATCTTATCCCTATATATATATATATGAAAATAAGGCACTACGGGCAAAGTACACGAGGACCCTAGGAGGAAGGTATAAGAAGTACCAAACTTGAAACCAAAACCAACGGAGAAGAGTTAAGCAACAAGAAAAAATCACTCCCAACCACAAAAAATAATAACAAAGAAAATAACATAGAATCCCTAGAATTTTTTTCAATTTCTGACCATATTTCTAAATTTGTTGGGGAAGTTGGTATATGGGAGGGGGAGAGTTGGATCTAAGACCTCAAATGGAGGATACCTTTTCTCTTTGACTTTGAGTTTGATCTTTTTAGCGATCTTCATTAATTCTTTGATTAGAGGTTTCACCCCTTATGTTGAGAGTGATGTGTGGAGATGACATGAGTCGAGTGATGGGGTTTATTTCGTATCTTCTAGTATGTGTGTTTCCCCTAGGTCGTCATGTCTCTCCTTTAGAGTTAGTTCTTTAGGCTACTTCGTGTAGTTGGCCCCCTTCTAAAGCTATAGTATTCTCTTCTTTTCTTTTCATAGCTTCTTCAAAATCGTATCCCAATCAGGCATAACTTACTTAATAAGGGAGTTACTTTGGCCTCTAAGACTATTTCCTGTCCCTTAAGCCCATTACACATCGAGTCCTCCTCCCATCTCTTTATGACCTGTGAGGTTGCATCCTCTATTTGGTATAAGATTTTTAGGTTGTTGGGGCGGTGTTTTGTTTTCCCTAGAGATATCGTTACCCTTTTCCAAAAGTTTTTCCCTTCAATTGGAGGTTCTAGGACTAGAGGGGGATTGAGGATGATTTTGTATGACGTGGTTTGGTCGATTTGAAAAACTCGAAATGATGTAGTTTTTTTTTTCTGGATCCTTGGTGACACCAAAAGACGTGGAAGACATGAACATCTTTTTGGCATGGAAATAGTATCTTGGTAGGTCGGTGGAAAACTCTTGTGCCTTCTCGGCCTGCCTTAAGAATCGTATTTTGTTTCTAAGCCAATAGAGGGGTGATTAGTTTTGACATCCATTGGATGTGTTCTTGTTGCATTCTTTGTGGTTCCGATGCTCTTTCATGTGTCCTTGGGTCTGAGAGCTCTAACTTTATCTGATGTTGATCTTTTATGTGTGTTTGTGTCTTTGTAGTTATGATTTTTATCCTCCCTTTTGGTGGTTGGGGTTGTTATAGCTGGCAATTTTCACTATGTTTTTTATATTGATTTTGATCTCGAGATTGGTATTCCTTATGCCTTTTTGTCGAGGCTTCATTGTACTTTGACTGTAATGTCTTCATTTCTTTTATATATATATATATATATATATATATATATATATATATATATATATATATATATATTTATATATCGTAATTTCCTTTTAAAAAAATTAAATATTTTTACAATTTGTCTCATATGAAACTTATGCAACTGAGATTTTTATTTCAATTATTGCTATTGTATATCAAAGTAATTGACAGTAAAACAATCCCTTTTATTTCATAATTATAAATAAGTAGAATAAGACTCGCACAATCTGCGTGACGTAGATGAGTTATTCAAATTGTATTAGATTTGATAGAATTTTATTTTTTAATATAAAAAGTTTTGTAACTAAGACAATAGGATGAAGAGAATAAAAAAATAATATAATTTTAAGTAAAAAATAAATATGTTAGAATCATGTAAAAACATAATAAAACATTAAAGTTGAAATTGAAAATGTTAAATAAGTTTATAAAATGTTGTCATTTTGTTATATTTTTTAAGAATGTTTGTACATCATTTTGTAGATCACAGACATTCTAAATTATAACCATTCAAACACATCATATAAATAATTATTATGGTCCACATTAAAATTTAAAATGAAATGATTGGTTTTTTGTATCGGGTTGGAGAATCTCTGTTTCTCCTTTTTAATACAAATTGTTTATCAAAAAAAAATTTAAAATGAAATTCTCAATTTTCTAATATGTTTTTTATAAGTATAGAAGAAATTGAGTATGACTTTTAAAATAAATACAATGATATTATTTTTGTGTGTATTTGACTATATCATTTATTTTCAACGTATATACAAATAATTTAATTCAATTGAATTTTTTAATAATATCAATTAATTATAATTTATTAATTTGTTATAGAAAATTTATATGTAATGGATTATATATTTTAGTTGAAAAATGTAACATGTACGATATCATTAAAATTATGAGTCAGGATTTGATGACACCGGGTATACATTTAAAAGACTTACATAAAATTTCAACCGTTAATATGAATAAATTAAACGATCATAAAAGTAGTTTATTTTTTGAAAAAAAGAAATAACCATGTATTTTTTTATTTCATTTAATATGACAGTTTGATTCAATCTTATTCAATCTTATTAACGAATGATATTTCATGTAATCAAAATTTGATATATATATATATATATATATATATATATAGGGTTATACTAATGCACACTCATGTAGGTGTGCATTAGCAACATACACCTTAGTGTATTTTTGTGTGGGGCCCACCAATTTTTGGTGGGACCCACATTAGAAAGATAAGAAAAAAATAGAAAGAGAATAGATGTAGTGTATTTTTATGTGAGGCCCACCAATTTTGGGTGTATGTTAGCATTTCCCATGGATATATAACTTGAACAATGCCGGAATTTTGGGTGTATGTTAGCATTTCCCAATTTTGGGTGTATGTTAGCATTTCCCATCGTATTTGTTGAGAAAAACGATACCAGAATAACAAAGTATATTTGGTTTCTTGAACACAAAGAAATTCACAAGGGTAGAAAAGAAGGGAAAAAACTTGAACAATGCACATGAAACCCTATCAGGGTTCACAAAGGAAGAGAAAAGAGGAAGAAGAATAGAGAATTGGTTAAATCTGTTTTACTATTCACTTTCTCTATAGGGTTCAAAGATTACAAGTGAATACCAACAATTAATCTCTCTCAACCTAATAAGGTTTTGTCACACCTTAAGAAGAGAGACTAGTATGCTATTTATAATAAACCTAACATACTAAACTAATGAGCTTTTTAACAATTACCCATTACAAGCTAACTTAGGGTACAAGCTAACTTAAACAATTGGATTCATAACACAAGGTCCAATTCGATCTCCTACATACTAGAACACAATTCGACTACAGTATGTAGGTCTTCGACAACAGCATGTGAGCGGACTTCAACAGCATGCTAAAACTAGAGTTCGATCCAATATCTCACAAATCCCTACCTTGGATCTAACTCTGTATCCTCAAGAAATAAACTAGCTTTCTTCAAGTAGCTTTATCAACTGCATACAGTGGAAAAACTTGCAACTGGGCAATGTCTTGGTGATCATATCAGCAACATTATGATATGTCGAAACCTTTAGCACTTGGACTTCTCCACGCTCGATTACCCCTCTGACGAAATGCAGCCTCACATCAATGTGCTTGGTTCGCTCATGATAGGTTGAATTCTTCGACAGGTGTATTGCATTTTGACTATCACATTTAACAGTGATAACTAGGCCTTGAAATTTTCGCTTTTTTGCAAATCCTTCAAGCCACAATGCTTCCTTTACAACTTCAGTTAGGGCGATATATTCTGTTTCAGTGGTTGATAAGGCAACAACCTTCTGAAGTGTTGCTTTCCAACTGATTGCTGTCCCGAACATAGTGAACGCATATCCAGAAATAGATTTTCTGGAATCAATACAACCTGCATAATCAGAGTCGACATATCCTTCGATTGCTGCTTTACTATCTTCACCCAAGGCTCCACCATAAATTAGGACTCTATTCAGAGACCCATTTATGTACCTTAAAATCCACTTCAATGCTTGCCAGTGAGCCTTTCCAGGATTTGCTATGTACCTGCTTACAAAACTTACTGCATATGCTATGTCAGGTCTTGTACAGACCATAGCATACATCAAAGAACCTACTATATTAGCATATGGAATTCTCTTCATATAAGCTCTTTCGACATCAGTACTAGGACACTGATCTTTACTCAGCTTGAATTGAAGGTTTGTCGGAGTCACAACATGCTTTGAATTCGACATACCATACCTTTTTAGAATCTTCCGTAGGTATACCTCTTGAGATAAGCATAATTTCGTCTGCTTTCTATCTCTTTGGATGTCAATCCCAAGAATCCTGGACGCAACTCCCATATCCTTCATGTCGAACTCCTTATTGAGTTTAGCCTTCACCCTTATTACATCTTTGACATTGTTGCTTGCTATTAGAATATCATCCACATAAAGCAACAAAATAACAAATGAATTACCAGGTCGAAATCTGAAGTAAACACAGTGGTCAAACTGACTTCTAATGAAACTTATGCGTGGCATGAACTTGTCGAATCTCCTATTCCACTGTCGAGGAGATTGTTTCAATCCATATAAAGATCTCTTCAGTTTGCACACATAATCTTCCTTCCCTTTTTCGACATACCCTTTAGGTTGCCTCATCAGGATTGTTTCATCTAGATCATCATACAAGAACGCAGTCTTCACATCCATCTGTTCCAGTTCAAGGTCGAACTGTGCCACCAAGGCAAGCAGCATTCTAATGGACCTGTGCTTCACAACAAGAGAGAACACATCATTAAAGTCGACACCTTCTTTCTGATTGAACCCCCTAGCAACCAATCTTGCCTTGTATCTCTTTGCCGTCACTCATTCAATTCCTTCCTTAACTTTGAAAATCCATTTACAGCTGACTAACCTGGCTCCAGCAGGTTTCTTGATTAGTTCCCATGTGTTGTTGTCATGAAGAGATTTCATCTCATCATCCATGGCCTTCAGCCATTTAGTCTTCTTTCGACTCCTCATAACTTCCTTATAGTCTCTAGGTTCTTCGTCGAGAACCTCACTTGCAGAGATTAAGGCATAAGCTATAAGATTTGCATACCCAAGTCTCTGAGGTGGCTTGATGACTCTCCTCAACATGTCTCTTGCTAGCAGGTAGTCATTATCAATCTCCTCATCTTCGACAACATCTTCTGCTTCTTCTTCGACTTCATCTGGGTACGCAATTCAGCATCAACATGCTCCACCTCAACAAGAAACTATCCCTGTTCCAGCTCTTCGTCAGCATCATCAGTTTTCTTGAAAGCCATCTCATCTTCATTGAAAACTACATCTCGACTGGTGATACACCTCCTGTGACCTGGCTCTAGGCACCATAGCCTATAAGCTTTGACTCCTTCAAGGTATCCCATGAACATGCATTTCAAAGCTCTAGGTTCGACCTTGTCTTGCCTAATATGAGCATAGGCCACACAGCCAAATACTCTCAGTCTGTCTAGACTAGATGGATGTCCCGACCAAAATTCTTCAGGTGTCTTCATTCCCAAGGCAGTCGAGGGACATCTATTTATCAGATAAGCTGTTGTCGAAACAACCTCCGCCCAAAACACCTTCTTCAATCCAGCACTAACCAACATACATCTAACACTTTCAAGGATTGTTCGATTGAATCTCTCAGCTAAGCCATTTTGTTGAGGAGTACCTGCTACAGTCTTATGCCTTCCAATCCCAGACTCAACACAGTAAATGTCGAGCGCTTCATTGCAGAACTCAAGGCCATTATCGGTTCTCAACCTCTTAACCTTTCTGCCAGTTTGAGTTTCGACCAAAACCTTCCAACTTTTGAAATTCTCAAAAGTTTCATCCTTCGTCTTCTGAATGAATACCCATAACTTTCTGGAATAGTCATCAACGATGGATAGAAAATACCTTGCACCTGAGTGTGAAGGATTCCTTGCACGCCCCCAAAGATCAGCATGAATGTAATCTAGGGATCCCTATGTTCTTTGCTTGCCATTGTTAAACTTCCCCCTACAGGATTTACCAAATACGCAAGATTCACAAAACTCTAACTTTTCGACTTTGTCACCACCTAGCAGGTTCTGCTTCCCCAATTCGACCAGGCCTTTTTTGCTGACATGGCCCAATCTCATGTGCCATAATTCTGTCTTCGACATAGGTTTTGTGGATGCAATATTTGTCGAACCACTTACAACCTCAGCCTCAAGGGTATACAAGCCTTGTTTCTTCATGCCTCTCAAGACTTCCTTCGACCTCTTCATGACTCTTAGGATACTTTTCTCTCCTTGGAAAACATATCCCTTCCTGTCGAATTCACCAAGAGAAATTTAATTTCTCTTCAAATCAGGTACATGCCTGACTTCAGTCAATAACCTTATTGACTCATCATGGAGCTTGAATCTCACCGATCCAATACCTGTAATTTTGCAGGATTTTTTGTTTCCCAGCAGCACATATCCACCATCTTAATCACATAGCTCCTCGAACAATTCTCTGTTTGGAGTCATGTGCCAAGTGCAACCTGAATCCATAATCCACTCTTTTCTTGAGTCACCGCTTGAAACTACAAGGACATCAGATGAGTCGAAGTCATCTTGAACAATGGCTGCGTTGCCATTATCCTTACCTCCATGATCTTTTAGGCGTTCAGGGCACACCTTTCTTGTGTGACCCTCCTTCTTATAGTGATAACATCGAATACTAGATGTTTCGCCACTATAAGACTTCTGCTGACTTTTACCTTTCTTTTTGTCAAAATTACCATCTTTTCGCAAGAATTTTCCCTTAACGGCCAAACCTTCACCAACCGTCGAAGGTTTATGCTCCTTTTGTTCGTTCAGATCCTTAGAATGCAAGGCTGATTGAACTTCTTCAAAGCTCAGGGACTCCCTTCCATACAAGAGAGTTTCTTTGAAGTGAGCATGTGTTTTAGGCAAAGCACACAACAACAACAGTGCTTGATCTTCGTCATCGATCTTCACGTCAATATTTTCAAGATCAAGAATCAGCTTGTTAAACATATCCAACTGCTCAGCCAAAATTTGTCTTCACTCATCTTGAATAAATACAAAGCTTGCTTCAGGTAGAGTCGATTCACCAGAAATTTGGTCATGTACAAACTTTCAAGTTTCAACCATAACCCCGATGCCGTAGTCTCCTTTGATACCTGTCGAAAAAACTTATCACCAAGGCTCAACAAAATTGCACTGTGGGCTTTCTCTATCATGGCCGTCTTTTCTTTTACCGTTAACGCAGCATCCATGACTGCCTCTCCCTTCAACGCTTCCAAACAACCTTTTGAACCAGTAGGGCTTTCATCTTCAAGCGCCACAGACCGAAATCGTTCACTCCGGTGAACTTTTTAATCTCATACTTTGTTGAAGGCATCTTCTCCACG
The DNA here is from genome assembly GCA_022829125.1 of Lathyrus tuberosus. Classification (NCBI taxonomy): domain Eukaryota; kingdom Viridiplantae; phylum Streptophyta; class Magnoliopsida; order Fabales; family Fabaceae; genus Lathyrus; species Lathyrus tuberosus. The sequence goes on from JALAZF010000497.1 coordinate 1,594,811, forward strand.
CTCACTGCACCAATTTGTTGATAAAAACGATACCGGAATAACAAAGTATATTTGGTTTCTTGAACACCAAGAAATCTACAATGGTAGAAAAGAAGGAAAAAAACTTGAACAATGCACACGAAACCCTATTAGGGTTCACAAAGGAAGAGAAAAGAGGAAGAAGAATAGAGAATTTGTTAAATCTGTTTTACTATTCACTTTTTCTATAGGGTTCAAAGATTACAAGTGAATACCAACAATTAACCCCTCTCAACCTAATAAGGTTTTGTCACACCTTAAAAAGAGAGACTAGTATGCTATTTATAATAAACCTAACATACTAAACTAATGGGCTTTTTAACAATTACCCATTACAAGCTAACTTAAACAATTAGGTTCATAACACAAGGCCCAATTAGATCTCCTACATACTAGAACACAATTCGACTACAGCATGTAGGTCTTCGACAACAGCATGTAAGCAGACTTCAACGGCATTACTAAAACTAGAGTTCGATTTAATATCTCACAATATATATATATATATATATATATATATATATATATATATATATATATATATATATATATATAATTTCATATAATAAAATCAGTTTATAAAAATAAACTAGTTATGAACTGGTTATAAACTGAATTGTAATATATTTAATAATTAACTAAATTTTTATTAAAGTGGTTTTTAAAAAATGAACCAAATCTCTAATGTGGTTGAATACATTTCAATCATGAACCATGAACTATTGTTGATGGTATACTATTGATGAGGTGCACTGCCTGAGTAATGATCCCAATGTAAGGGAATTGAAGCTTGAGTTGAGGAAGGATCTGGTGGCTTCCATGCCTTGGGTAACTTTGTGTGTATTTATCTTTAACAAACTATTATCTATTGTTGAAATAAATTATCCCAATGTTTTAAGGGAATGGAAGCTTGAGTTGAGGATGGATCTAGTCTATGCCTTTGGTAACTCTGTATATCTATCTTTAACGAATTATTCTCTCTTGCTAAAATAAATTATTCTATTCATTTATATAGCTGAATTGTATACTTGAATTGAACTGCATTACACTATAAAAAAATTAAACCATTTAAATAAATAATGAACCGAACCATTTAATTAAAACAATTCAAATTCAGTTTAAAACCAGTTCAGAACCAATTTTCTTTTATAAACTGGTTTAATTATTTAAATTAATTAGTTTTTAATAAAAAGAATAAAAAATTAATTGAGAATAAAAAAAATTTTGAAAATAAATTATTTTTTTGAAAATTAAAAAAAAATGGAAAATATATTTTTTTATTTCTGGAAAATAAAAAAAAACTAATATCGATTTTGTCCGAAAAATAGATTTTTTTTCGAAAATACAAAACATTGATTTTTTTTTCGGAAATACAATAAATCGATTTTTTTAAAATACGAAAAAAAATCTAGCTTTTTCGAAAATACAAAATATCTAGTTTTTTCGGAAATATGAAAAAATCGAGTTTTTTCTGAAATATGAAAAAATCGAGTTTTTTTCGAAAATATGAAAAAGTAGAGTTTTTTTAGAAAATATGAAAAAGTCGAGTTTTTTCGGGAATGTGAAAAAAGTCAAATTTTTTCGAAAATATGAAAAAGTAGAGTTTTTTTGGAAATATAAAAAAGTCAAATTTTTTCGGAAATATAAAAAAGTCGAGTTTTTTCATAAATTTAAAAAAGTCGAGTTTTTTCAAAAATATAATTTTTTTTAAATATAATTTTTTTAAAAATAAATACTTAAAAGAATATTTTTAAAAGACGAGCACAATGCAATTTGTCATATTTAAATAAATAAGGTACTATTGTTTAATTGAAAACCTCATTTGAAAAAGTCGAGTTTTTTCGGAAATATAAAAAAGTCGAATTTTTTTTAACAATATAAAAAAGTCGAATTTTTTCAGAAATATGAAAAAGTCGATTTTTTTCAGAAATATGAATTTTTTTAAAAAATATATATAATTTTTTTAAAAATAAATATTTTGAAGAATATTTTTTTTAATATAATATTTTTTTAATTTTTTTAAAATTAAAAACTTTGGTTTTAAAAAAGTTTAAATATATAATTGGTTTAAAATAATAAAATGATTATAAACAAACTAGTTTATAAATATAAACGAATTCTAAATTAGTTTTAAATTGGATTGTAACTATTTTAACAATTAACTGAATTTTTATTGAAGTGATTACTACAAACTGAACCAAACTATAAATGTGGTTCGGTTCATTCCAGTTCATGAACCATGAATACGCCTACTTTTATGTGTCTTTTTATTATACCAAAGACACCAAAAGTTATGAAATAGGAAAGGTAGGCAATTCATTCCCGCTTTAGCTATAATGGTTTTGCCTATTTTAACAACTTAACAATATTTTCTTTTTATTTTGGTAGGAAATATGGGGATACAAACTTTTAAGCTTTATATATACTTTCCCGTTCCTTTTTAAATGTCTTTTTTTTTCGCATATAAAAAAAATTAATCAATATTATTACTTTTTATACAATAATTATTATTTTATCTATAATATTCTTAATTTTTTATTACATTCATTTTACTTTTTCGCTTTTTGTAATAATTATCTAGGAATAATTTTGACGAAAATATATTTAATATTACCTTAGATTTTGCAAATGGCCATTAAAATGTAATAAAAAATTATTTCAAAAATAACACTTATAAAGGAACGAAGGGAGTAATTTATTAAGAATTGTGGTAAAACCTATGTCGATCACCACAATTAGATTGAATTTCTTTGTCAGGTGTTTTAAATTGGTTATGAACAAGTGTTATAAATTTTTAAAAGCTTTTAACATATCAAATTTATATTTTAAACAACCAATTCAATTAAGTTTAGTAAATGTGTCAACAAATCTAAGCAAGTATTGGTTTGTGAAAAATCTTAATTATGTGCTAACAAAAATCACAAATATATTGTTTTAAGGGTTAAATATGTAAAAAAAACACAGATTCCGTCTATGTCATTTGAAGATTATTTCATTTTGGTCCCTCAGTGCACACATGCCATTTGAAGATTATTTCATTTTGGTCTCTCAGTGCACACATTAGTAGAATCTGTGAAGTGACACTGCTTTATTTTTTTTTTGTTTTTTTAATGTGACGTGGCGTTGTTTGTTGGAATTTTATATATTTTATCTTTTTATTTTAATTACTGTTTTTTTAATGTGACGTGGCGCTGTTTGTTGGAATTTTATATTGTTTTTTAAGTACACATGTGGCTTTTTTATTATTATTATTGATCGCATGTTGAAATGTTAAAAGATCAAAAATTAAAATTTTTGCACTCACCAAGAATTGAACCCATGTGTCCTCATGTTTGCAAAGGGCAACTCTTCCAATAGGGCATTAAGTCTTTGTTGTACATTTGTTAACTTCAAATGTATATATTACAACATTTCAATTGAAAATTAAATTAACACTTAAATTAACATATTAAATACAACGTTTAATATTAATATTTACATTTAATATTTTTACGTTTGTATTTGAATTTAATATTTAATTATAAAATTTTAAATTTTAATATTTACATTTACGTTTAATATTTTAATATTTAATATTTATTATATTTTATTAACTAAAATATTAAATATAAATATAATAAATATATATTAACGTCTGTATAAAAAATAAACTAAATCATTTTAAACTAAATATTTATATTAAAATTTAATATTTAAAAATTAAATAAGTGTTAAAATAATATAATAAGTTATAATATTTATTTAAAGTCATAAAATAATATTTAAAATAAATAAATATTTAATAAGTTAAAATATATGATAAGTTAAAATAAGTGTTATAATATTTATAAGTGTTAAAATAATAAGTTTAAAATAATATTTATAATTAATAAGTTATAATATTTATTTTAAGTATATAATAAGTTAAAATAAGTGGTAAAATAAAATTCAAAATAATATTTAATATTTTAAGTCTGAAATTAAATAAAATAAATAAATTAAACGAAAATAAAATAATAATAATAAGTTATAGTATTTATTTTAAGTCATTTTTGTATTTAATATGTTAATTTAAGTGTTATTTTAATTCTTAATAGAAATGTTGTAATATATACATTTGAAGTTAACAAATGGACAACAAAGACTTAATGGCCTAGTGGAAGAGTTGCCCCTTGCAACCATATTGTGTGGACTGAGGGGGTAAAATGAATGAATCTTCAAATGGCTGGGACAGAATCTGTGTTTTTATTACAGTGTCCTTTTTCGAATTCTCCCCAAATGGCAGGGGGTAAAATATGTATTAACCCTTGTTTTAATATGGATTGTCGTAAATTCGACAAGACTAAGGAGATTGTACTTCTTATTAGAAGCGTAGTGAAACAAAATCGTAATAGGGGTGCCAAAGTGCAATTGTTTGGTTTGTGTTATAACTACGAGAATAACTAAGTAAAACATATAATGGAATATATGAGGAAAATAATTAAGTATCCCCTTTAGAATCCTTTTCCCTTTTCTTTAATGTGGTTTTGCTTGAATATGTATTGATCCCTCTTAAATCACGACAATTTAAAATAGGTACCAATAATTTAATCGTTAGATAATCCCCTGTGAGATATTAGATCAAACTCTAGTTAAGCATTTCGTCGAAGTCTGCTCATATGCTGTTGTCGAAGACCTACATGCTGTAGTCGAAGTGTGTTTTAGTATTTAGCTGTCGAATTGGGCCTTGTGTTAAGAATCCAATTGTTTAAGTTAGCTTGTAATGGGTAATTATTAAAAGGCCTATTAGTTTAGTATGTTAGGTTTTATTATAAATAGCGTACTAGTCTCTCATCTTAGGTGTGGTGTGAGAAATCTGAATTAGGGTGAGAGAGGTTAATTGTTGGTACTCACTTGTAATCTTTGAACCCTTATTGAGAAAGTGAATAGTAAAACAGATTTAACCAATTCTCTATTCTTCTTCCTTCTTCTTTTTTCCTTTATAAAACCTAATAAGGTTGCTTGTGTTTGTTCAAGAAACTCAATCTTTTTCTCATAACTTTGTTCTGTTATTGACGACATCGTTTCACAACAAATTGGTGCGATGAGCGTGGAGAAGATGCCTTCAATAAAGTATGAGATTGAAAAGTTCACTGGAGTGAACGATTTCGATCTGTGGCGCTTGAAGATGAAAGCCCTACTGGTTCAGCAGGGTTGTTTGGAAGCGTTGAAGGGAAAGGCAGTCATGGACGCTGCGTTAACATAAAAAGAAAATACGGCCATGATAGAGAAAACCCACAGCGCAATATTGTTAAGCCTTGGTGATAAGGTTCTGCGACAAGTGTCAAAGGAGACTACGGCATCATGGTTATGGTTTAAACTTGAAAGTTTGTACATGACCAAATCTCTGGTGAATCGACTCTACCTGAAGCAAGCTTTGTATTGATTCAAGATGAGTGAAGACAAAGTGTTAGCTGAGCAGTTGGATATGTTCAACAAGCTGATTCTTGATCTTGAAAATATTGATGTGAAGATCGATGATGAAGATCAAGCACTGTTGATGTTGTGTGCTTTGCCCAGAACACGTGCTCACTTCAAAGAAACTCTCCTGTATGGAAGGGAGTCCCGAAGCTTTGAAGAAGTTCAATAAGCCTTGTACTCTAAGGACTTGAACGAAAGAAAGGAGCATAAACCTTTGACGGTTGGTGAAGGTTTGGCCGTTAAGGGAAAATTCTTGCGAAATGATGGAACGTTCGACAAGAAGAAAGGTAAAAGTCAGCAGAAGTCTTATAGTGGCGAAGCATCTGGTATTCGATGTTATCACTGTAAGAAGGAGGGTCACACAAGAAAGGTGTGCCCTGAACGCCTGAAAGATCGTAGAGGTAAAGATAATGGCAACACAACCATTGTTCAATATGATTTAGACTCATCTGATGTTCTCGTGGTTTCAAGTGGCGACTCAAGAAAAGAGTGGATTATGGATTCAGGTTGAACTTGGCACATGACTCCAAACAGAGAATTGTTCGAGGAGCTATGTGATCAAGATGGTGGACTAGTTTTGCTGGGAAATAACAAAGCTTGCAAAATTACAGGTATTAGATCTGTGAGATTCAAACTCCATGATGAGTCAATAAGGTTATTGACTGAAGTCAGGTATGTACCTGATTTGAAGAGAATTTTGATTTCTCTTGGTGAATTCAACAAGAAGAGATGTGTTTTTCAAGGAGAGAAAAGTATCTTAAGAATCGAAGGAGTGGCGTCGAAGAGATACAAGGCAAGGTTGGTTGCTAGGGGGTTCACTCAGAAAGAAGGTGTAGACTTCAATGATGTGTTCTCGCCTGTTGTAAAGCATAGATCCATTCAAATGTTGTTAGCCATGGTGGCGAAGTTCGACCTTGAACTAGATCAGATGGATGTGAAGATTGCGTTCTTGTATGGTGATCTAGATGAAACAATCCTAATGAGACAACCTGAAGGGTATGTTGAAAAGGGCAAGGAAGATTATGTGTGCAAGCTGAAGAGATCTTTATATGTGAAATTCTGGCAATGCAGACATCAAATGTCCTAACACATGTCAAGACATTGTTCTGCATGAACATTTAAACGCAGAAGAACAACAGCAGACTGATACATTGAATATCAGAACTGCTGAACCATAGATGTTACGACATCTGATCCAACATGTTAATCAAGACTGAACTAAAAATTGTAGAATGATATGCAACACAGAAATTGTTAACCCAGTTCGGTGCAAATCACCTACATCTTGGGTATACCAATCCAGGAAGAAGACTCCACTACCTGTAGTAACACCCTATAAAGTTAAACTCCCCTGTTTACAACTTTATCTCCTAAATACTACCCAATGAAATCCTTATCAAAGAATACCCTTTTTGATATGAGAATCACCACTGACTTCCCCTAATCACCATCTGTGATATCTAACAATTACAATCTCCAGCAAATGCATCAATCTCTTCAATTGAAAGATATTGCTTCCAATAACAATATTCAGCCAAGACTCTTGACTAACAACAATACTCGGTTTTGCTTAATAGCTTCAACCAAGAACAATACTCAACTCTTGCTTCAAATCTTCGAGTGAGAGAAATTTACAACAACGTATATCGACCACATAGTATCAAAAGATACATGGGTGACTTACAAACTACACAAGAGACTCTCAAAACCCTAAACCCTTATGTTGCACCGATGGCTTGTTGTTGTGTATGCCTGCTATTTTAGGTCTAGCAAGTCCTTATTTATAGACTCTTGTAGTATGGGCTTGGACTCTTCAATCAGATCCATACATCATGTTTTAAATCAGCTACAAGATCTTCTCCACTAAAATAGGAACAAATCTCCAAATAGTTTCCTAAAAAGTCTCCAAGGTCCTTTTTATGAAATCCAATTAAATCTGCACTTTGTTCCTAATAAATCTCCTTGACTTGCGTATAATGATGAGACATATCTAAAATATTCTCATCAAAATAAAAACAAATATGTCAAGAGATATACAGCAGCAGCACCTGCTGTACCAGACAAAGATGCCGTGACATTGTCTTCGACATCTTGTTGTAAACATGTTTTAGCCAAAATGTAGCCAATCAAAGACCTAACAATCTCTCCCTTTGGAAAATTTTGGCTAAAACAACCTTTAGATAACACATCCAACTCCCCCAAAGAACACTACTACTACTACTACTTACTACTACTTACTTCTCCCCCTTTTTAGCCATAATATGCCAAACCAAGCAACTATGCATTTAAGGGCAATCAATCCAAAAGCAAGCAAGTCAGTAGCAGAACACATGTAGCAGAAAAACAGAAGCAACAACAAGTAGCACAGGTATGGCACACTATCATGCTCCCCCTAAGTAGTTGCATACAACACAATATAATGTCAAGACATCCTTCTTGACATCTCATCCTCTCCAGATGAAGCCAATCACAGCTTGCTTGACCCTCAAACAAACTTGATTAAAAACTACACCTCTGCAGTAGTACATCTTAGATCCAGGAGTAACTCCTCCTATCTAAGATAACCAGTGCTCCTCCAATGAACACTTATACTGATGAATGGAAAACATAAGACGCATCTTCATGTCTTCAAGAGCGCACCCTCTGTCCAACCTACCTGCTGAACACAATCATCAACTCCACTTATTGCTTCTTCTAAGAAGAACCAATAATCACTCACACATGAACACCATCATGCTTCCCGTGTGGACTCATTAGGATCACCATCCTATATTAACCAACTCTTGGATTAAGATCAAAGCTCCATTGATCCCCCTCTTCTAGAAACTATCCATACACCAAACGAATTCCTCTTGAATTCTCATGTATAAACCTCCTTGTACCATGAGATATAATCCAATTGATTTGGAATGATCCACATTCCTCAAAGAGATACCATACCTCTTAGTTTGTTTTCTTCCAATTGTGTCTGATACCGTATACATGCTTCAGAACTTCACAGCTGCCAAACTGATCCACTTCCCTTTAGCATGACTTGCCAATAGGGGAGATATCCCCTTCACAAGCTTTTCATCACACCTTAGTAAGGTCAATAGATAGACACCCAACAATCCAAGATAGCCATTCCTTTATCATTCTACCATGTGATAACCTGGAATACTTCTGATCAACTGGTGAAAATCCGTATTCAGACTTCCATGCAATCAACACATGATCCACTTTAGTCTTCTCTACACCATCCTCCCAAGGCAGTTCTTCTACTCCATCATTCTCCCGTATGACAAGATAGATACTCCTTAGACATGATGTAGCTAACAAGTTCCTTGACCAGAACTTAAGAATCCTACTCCAAGGATAACTAACCCAGACAATGTTCTAACATCATTTAGTAACATCATTTAGGACATCCTCCACACATCACAGACACCACACACCATAGTTCTTGATACGCTCCACCACTGAACTTACTATCTGCATAGTATCCAAACTGAAGGTCTTCAAACAACACTGCACCACCAACTTGAACAAAGAGAACTTCAGAAACCCAGAGAGAAATAAACTCTCATCCACCAAAACAAGGTAATCTTCCATAAATTGAGAACTTCTTCCACAAGATCCAATATGAACCAGATCCTCCTTACATTTTCAACTAACTACCCTTCTGCACAAGAGCAATCAGTTCCAAGCACCCTGCTTGAATGCACACTATGAAACCAACCAAATGACACCTTTTAATTGATCTCACTCTTTTTTAGAACTCCCACAAGATACACTGATCAACCAATGAAATCAGATCTTTAAGTCACATGAACTACTACCTCCATAGCAAGACATCTTGGATTCACCAAGCCTCTAGACATGTAACATCTTCTCAAATCACAGCTCCCGCAAACTGCATGAGATAGACCTTTTTGAAGCATCCATAACTTTCATTCTCCTGTAGATCACCTTATCTTAAGCTGATGTGCCACATCACCAGCTGAGATTCTGATGTTAAGCTAGATGTCAGAACATTCTGATACGACATCCAACTGCTGAATTCAGCTCCTCCTTCTGCCACTTAGAAGAACCTCATCCCCATTACAGAACAAGAGTTCCATGCTCTCATAGACTTGATTCAACAACCAAGTTTGAGTAGACAACATCCATCCTGCTTTGAAGCTCCAAAGACTTCACACCTGCCACGTCTGAATCTTCAGAAGATAAAGTAGTCCTAGACTACACTATAGCCATACCAAAGAATGCCACTTTCCTTAGTAGAGAAGTCTGTAGAAAGTCAGAGATAACTGCCACTTAACCTTGACCTTCAAACTGAGCAAGATCCCATGCTCCCAAGTACCTAGATCAGAAATAAACTGATCCAAATTGTGCCATCACCAGCACTTCATTCCTCCTAGATGAGAAATAAACTGATCCAAGAAGTAACCATCAAGATTATGATGTCTTCATCTTCATCTTCAACAACACCAAACTCCAGACCAATCTTTTACCAAGAAACTCTCCAGAGATCACATGCTTCTATCATACCAGATTGAAGCTCATTATTAGGTCAACACCTAAGACTAAAACAGATGCTAAAGCGTATACAGTACCCCTCCCATGATTCTGCATAAACTCGAATATTGAGATGTTCCAACATCTTGTTGAACATCAACAATCTTGACTTTCAAGGATAATCAATTAAATACTTGTGAATTCCACAAATAGCAATTGATCTTAAATCCTTGTCCAATAACCCTTCTTCACTATTGTAGCTAAGCTCCACCAGATCACTTCATGAACACTTATCAAGTATTCAATCTTTTGCAAGTATCTTCTTTGACAAACACTGTTGAGATACCAAGGCTGCCACCCTTGACTCAAGTAACTAAGATTCTCTCTGAATGAACCTTATTTACCTCAACAAAGCACATTGATGTGAGGCTCCATTTCGTCAGATGGGTAATCGAGCGTGGAGAAGTCCAAGTGCTGAAGGTTTCGACAGATCATAATGTTGCTGATATGATCACTAAGACATTGCCCAGTTACATGTTTTTCCACTGTATGCAGTTGATAAAGCTGCATGAAGAAAACTAGTTTGTTTCTTAATATTATAGAGGTAGATCCAAGGTGGAGATTTGTGAGATATTGGATCGAACTCTAGTTAAGCATGTCGTCGAAGTCTGCTCACATGCTGTTGTCGAAGATCTACATACTGTAGTCATAGTGTGTTCTAGTATGTAGCTGTCGAATTGAGCCTTGTGTTAAGGATCCAATTGTTTAAGTTAGCTTGTACCCTAAGTTAGCTTGTAATGGGTAATTATTAAAAGCCCATTAGTTTAGTATGTTAGGTTTTATTATAAATAGCATAATAATCTCTCATGTTAGGTGTGGTGTGGCAAATCCTAATTAGGGTGAGAGGTTTATTTGTTATTCTTGATTACCAGTAATTTGTTTTATAGAAAAAGTAAAGAATAGCAGTTATAACCAATCCTTGTTGTTCTCCTTGTTTTTCCTTAACCCTAACCCTTGTGTGTTTCTTCCCTATTAAGAAACCGAGTTTATACTTTGTTTAAAGGCATCCTAATTCATAACACCCCCTTTGTTATTTCCATTACCATAGTTACACTTATGTAACCACAATAAGATTGATCACACATAAAATATCTCATGTCACAATTGACTATTTCTCATATCTAGCAATCATAAACAATTCTCCAATCCTATTGATTTTGATATTCAAATCTACGCCTAGTTCTTATTTCCAACTAGATCATTTCAACCAATTCCATGGACAGAAGAAAAGCATTAAGCACAAACCAAATTGAATATTTATAAAAGAATATTTATTTACATCAAACACAACTTAGTGGATAACATGGTTTACACAATTGTGGGAAAATTCATAAAGGGAAAACCTAATCTTGAGTAGCTAGATACTCATCCTTAAGGAACTCATGGTTATCACAAATAAAAACAAGAAATTAAACTTACAATGATTAAGGATGATTCTCTAATGATGAGTCTCGTTTCCACTACTCGCTAGTTTCACAATATGCCTAGGTCTCATGAAAATTTTAAACCTTAATGACTAAACATGTTTAACATTATATAGAGAAAAAGAAACCTTAATATCGTAAAATAGTGCCTCTATCAGCCATAGACGTGCCACGATTAAGTGAAAATTCCTAGATCACATATGTTATCATTGCCTTAACATATGTTGAACAAGTAACTCTAAACACAAACTGGGGTAACTTGTGAATTGTATAAATCGTGATTAATTTTTAAACAATTTTACTTTGAAAAACAGTTTATGTTAGTTGAGAGATAAAGCAGCGGAAAATAGAAAGAAGGATTTAGATAGGGAAGAAAATTAAACAACATTAATAAAAGAGATGAGGATACAAAGAATGTACAAGGATTTATAGAGGTTTGACCTAACTGTCGTAACCCGAAATTTGACCTCCTTTTTTTTCCTTTGCATAAGCATGTGCACTCGCATCGTCGGCATACGCATCCACACTTTTTCTCTACGATTTTGTTGCAGGAATATTCAGGTTTTCCAAGCCCGAGTAATTGCATCCTCACAAGATCATCACATTCTCAAAACAAACTCAAAATATTAGTTTCCATGCCTATTCATCAAGACAAGAGGTGGAAAATCAAAATCGGGACTTCAACACATGTTCCTGAGCAATTTGGGAAAATTTTGCCTAGAGTAACCGGTTACTCAATATAGGGTAACCGGTTACTCAGTACAGATTTGCAGATTCTGCTGCATTTTTGGGACAGCAACTCTGCACTCTCTTTGTTTTGGGATTCTACTTGATTCTAGCAGTGTGTGGAACATTCTAGGCATCTCTAGACATTTCAAGACTATTCAAGACACTCCACTTACATTTATTCCAACGCCTCACTTTAAATTAAGTGCACCATGTTCCTTGATTTCCAAGCATGTCAACCTTTGATTTGAAGCATACATTGGAATTGCTACCGAGTTAACTTCCTAACTAACCGAGTTAACCGCTTGACTTGGTGAGTCAAGTGTAACTAACTCCTAGCCTAATTCCAAACCACCCAAAGCTAGCTCCTAGCCTAAGTCCAAACCTCTCACACTCCAAACCAAAACTCTATATAAACAAAGCTTCACTAGTTTAACAAACCCTGCACAATCTCAACCATTTCACACACTTCACTCTCAATTCTCTCACATTCTCTCTGAATTTTTTGCAACTTCTTCATCTTCACCTACATTTTCTTCCCAAACCTCACTATAGCTCTTCACTATTGCCGAATAATCACTTTTCACATCGAAAGTGATCATTTCTTGAGTTTAACCTTCATCATCTTTCAATTATACTTGGATTTCTGGAGTTTTATTAGCTTTCGGATTCATCTCAAGTGTTTGATTCAAGATTCAACGACTCAAATTCGTATTTCGGAGTTTCGTCGGAATTTGCCCGGTTTCGGTATGATTCAGTTATAATTGAAGATTCCTCTGGTTTTCTTTGATTATCTGCACCAAGATCTCTTTTCAACAATTACCAAGCCAAACCTCCGGCTTGTAGGTTGGTAGATCTCACTCATTTTACTGTTTTGAACGTTTTCATATCATTCACGATGTAGTTCGTTACTTTTTATGCGCAAATTAATTATGCCATTACATGATCCTTGATCTTGATGATTTAATTAATTCCATCACTGTTCATTTGCTATTTTTAAGCTTGATTTTCATGCACAAATTCATGCCCTAGTCTGTGATGTTTTAAGCAAGTGATTTGGATGCTCTAAGTGATTTTCCAAAAGCTGTTTTTGCCACTGTTACAGTGGTAACCAGTTACACTTCACAAAATTTGCACCAGCGTTGTTTTTTTCAACTGAGTAACCGGTTACTCAATATGAGGTAACCGGTTACCCTTCACAATTTTCACCAGATTTTTCCTTTTTCAACTGAGTAACTGGTTACTCAATATAGGTTACCGGATACCACTATAAGAGAGTGCCATTTTGGTGTTGTTTTCAAGTGTATTTGCCATCCTTTCTCCTTCTAACTTCCATGGAATGATATGCTTAATTTTTATGGATGTTTTAAGTGGCATTTAACTTCTGTTTGAAGCATATTCATAAACTTTAGATGCACGCTTTCGATTATTCAATTTGTTCATATTCTTAACATTGCATGAACATGGCCATTCTTGCACAATTTGGCTCATATATTTCAATTCATTTTGGAAAGTTGTTAGCATTTTCTTCCCTTTGACTAATTAATCGAAACTTTGTTTCGATTATTAATTGTCCCCTTAGCGTTTCTCTTTAGGCTTCCTTTAGAGCTTTCTCTCTCTTTCCCCCGTGTAGCCGGAGTTTTTCACGACACTAGAGCACTGTACAACTTGGAGCTGTTACACCGTCCATTTCAACCTTTGCACTAAACCCTGTGTGTTAGAGAAGGAATGAGAATGGAGAATTCCTACTCTCATTCTGACCACTTCAGGTAGGGGACGAATGACCCTGTGCATGGCTTAGTCATCTCTATCTCCAGGCGGTAGTGTATCTCCTTCCCCAGTTGAGTCGATCCTCGATCACTCTTATCTCTTTCAATCAGTCTTTTGATCTATCACCATTCCCTTGGTTCACAATCATTAGCAATCTTCAGAGAGTCAATCTCTTTCTCTTGTTCAATACCTTTCCTTCTTCTCTTCAAGAGAGTTTCAATTACCTTTTCTTGTGGCTAGTCATTTCTTTTGCTGATTCCCCATGAGAGTTGTAAGCATTCTTCCTTTGGTTGATCACAGTCATACTATTAAAACCAATGCTCTATTCCCCTGCAATCACACTCTTACTTCGGTTAAACACAGTTTTCCTGTTAAACACCGAAACCCTTGCGGTGTTCGCAACCTTCTCTTGGTTCTTCTCCCTTTGATTGGTTAACCACTGTCTGTCAGTTAAAACACCAATTTGCGCGTCTTCTCAGTTAATCACAGTCTATCTGTTAATACTGAGTTCCTCTTGGGTTAATCGCCTTCTCTGGGTTAATCACCCATTTTTCAGTTAACCACAGTCTATTTGTTAATATTGAGCTCCTTTTGAGTTAATCACCTTCTCTTGGTTAATTACTCATTCTTCTCGGTTAATCACAGTCTTTCTGTTAAAACTAAATCCCCAGCAGTTAGCAACCTTCTCTTGGTTCGAATACTTGCACCCTTGGGTTAGTAACCTCTCTTTGGTTCAAATACCCTTTCTTCTGTCAGGTACTGTTTGTTCAGTCAGTCTACCGAACGTTCTTTGGGTCACCACCTTCGCTTGGTCCCACACCCGTCCTTTGGGTCACGACCTTCGCTTGGTCCTACACCCGTCCTTTGGGTCATGACCTTCGCTTGGTCCCACACCCGTCCTTTGGGTCACGGCCTTCGCTTGGTCCCACATCCGTCCTTTGGGTCACGACCTTCGCTTGGTCCCACACCCGTCCTTTGGGTCACGACCTTCGCTTGGTCTCACACCCGTTCTCCTAGTTTCAACACCACCCATTTGCTCACTCCCCGGTGGAGTCTCTATTATTCTTTTGCTCCTTTATCTTCTTGGTTTCGACACCACTCTTGCATGTTATCCTCAACACAATTACTATCTTCTCCTTTGCACTCGTTTCTTGGTTATGACACCAATTCTTTTGCATCCCCAGCGGATCTTTCTCTACCTCTTTTGCTCTTAGTTTTGACCCCAATTTCCTTTTCCTTTTCCGCCCTAGTTCCATGAACTACGGAAGATCTGATTCTGTATTCATTTGAATGTATGATATGTAGGCACGAGATCATGATGATCTTGGCGAGCACACTTCCACCCTTCTTTCTCTGCTCTTTCCTCTTTCTTTTCCCAGGTTCCATGAACTACGACACTCTGATTTCCTAATTGCACTATGAGGGTACGTAGGCACGAGGGCCCTAATCCTCCGCGACCGCTTCCTTTCTTTCTTTTTCTTTTATCCTCTCTCTCTCTCTCTCTCTTTCTCTCTCTTCTTTTAGCTAGAAGCCTTTAGATAGATAAGCCATCCAAGCCTAGAAGCAAGCAAAATGGTTCCTGTCGAGTACGACGGATGCGTAAGGTGCTAGTACCTTTCTTTCGCATAACCGACCCCCGTTCCCGTTTCTCTTCCCCTTGGGTTGTATTGTTATTTTCCCTGTCCTTTGGGACTAAATAAAGTTTGGCGGCGACTCTGTTGTATCTTTGAGTGTGTGATTCACTCAGGTATAAACCAGCCATCTTCAGCTGGCGACTCTGCTGGGGAGTCCTTGCTCTTGCAAGTTGGGGTCTCGTCTAGTTTTGTTTGCTTTCTTGCTAGCTTGGCTGTTTATCTTTTGCGCTTTACTTGCTTTATCTTTATGCTTTAGCTTTATGTTTATCTACTACATTTCTTTACTGTTTTAAATATTCATATGCTCCATATTCTGGATATCTGCTATATTTTCTGTTGTTGTTGGGATGGGTAGATATTATTGGAGAGAAAAGTCCTAACACCGGGCTTAGTATACACATAGGATAGAACATGGATAGTCGTGAGGCCTGCGTTTTGTGCATTGGGTTACCACGAGAGCCACATCCCAGATCGTGATTCACTTGAGAATCCTTCCGTCCTGTGAGAATTCACTACGGCGGGGGTTTTCATTCTGAGTTCTATGGTTTGGGCGACCTTTATAGGGACCACCTTGCTGAGTCTAGATCACACCTGTGAGCGGGATATGGGTTTTTTGCAGGAAAACAAGCCTCTTCATACCTTTGTTCTCTCACGTCAGATCTTCCCATCTACACAGAGCTACATGGCCAGATTATCCAGAAGTTGTTGCATCTCTAACTTACATTATTGCATAATGTTATTACATAATGTTATTGCATAATGTTATTGCATAATTTTATTGCATACTGTTATTGCATCATCATGTATGCTGAACTTTTGAACTTGAGTTATTGCATCACTATACGTGTGCTGAATTGTTACATCATCTAACCTTTGCATCATTGGGTGTTGCATATTTCATTTGCATTCCATCTGCATAAGCAACATATGCATACCTACATTACCATTGCATACATCCAAACCAGAAAAAGCTCACTTTCTTCCCTTCATCAGCCCAAAAGACAATGATTCTCCGACGCCGAAAGCCAAAGAATCATGGAATAGGTTGGGTATGAGAACACAATGCGCAAGGAGGATAAGGTTGACATGGTTGTGGAACTACTTCTGGACAGTATGACAATGAACTCCTCGGATCAGGTTGTGATGGATGAGCAAGCCCAGAATGGACAGAAGATGGATGAGATCATGAATGCGAATGCAAGCAATCTGCTGGTCCACCCTTTGTCTAATCAGAAGACCACTAAAGGCAATCAGAAACAAAAGCGTAGGCAAATCAGAAAAAGGAACAATAATCAAGGGAGGAGATGTCCTCGTCTTGATCCAATTCCCGTGACTTACACGCATCTATTGCCTGTTCTGGTTCATGCTGGGGCAATTATTCCTAAAGAGATCGAGCCAGCCAAGTTTCCTTATCATCCTAAGCATGATCCTAATGCCACATGTGGATACCATGCTGGATATGTGGGGCATTCTACAGAAGCCTGTGTTGTCTTTAAGAACAAAGTCCAAGAGCTCCTCGATCAGAAGTTGCTTTCCTTTACAGAGGAGCCTTATCAGATTTCTGCACTTGGGATTGCCAAAACATCTGTTGAGGTAAAGAATAGAGGTTCTCCTACTCATGTGTTGATTCCTCTAGTCATTCAACCTGTCAGACAATACCCTTACCAAGGTTTTCAGTCTGCTAATTCTTCAATGCCTTTTACCTATCCTGGGGCACCCTCTGCTGTTGTAGCTCCACTTGCTTATCTTGGGGTACCCTATGATCCGTATGGGATCTAATTTGGTCAGACTATTAATCAGACGGTTAATCCTGGATTGATGCGCCTTGCTCAAGTGTTCCCGCAATATGCTACTCAGCATATTCGTCCTCAAGCACCTCTGGCTCCTACGATGTACTATTCATTCTCGCATGTTGCTGCAACCCAACATCAACAGCCTCCTCAGGATCATAATCGGCAGGCCCAAGGCTGAGAGCGCCATAACCAGCACAAGCCCCTGAACAATCTAGAACGAAGGAATGCTCCTCTAGATCTGATTCATGTGACACACAGTCAGCTTCTCCCATATCTGGTTCAGAACTCGTTGGTAGTTCCCAAAGCTCTGAAGCCTTCGCCAAAACCATTCCCACTTGGGTATGATCCCAATGTGCAATGTGGATATCATGCTGGGTCGGCTGGGCATTCAACCGAGGATTGCAACGCTTTCAAAGCTAAAGCCCAACAGTTGATTGACAAGAAGCTCTTGAGTGTTCAAGATGATAAACTGTGGGTGAACGGAAATCCCTTGTCCGTGTAAGGGCCAAGATTGCAAAAGAATCCCTTGAATAAGCCTCTGAGCACTTCCTCAACATCGGTAACCATTATAACATTCCATCATTTCCATTTTGTAATCTTTTTGTTTGTCAAGCACTGTTCGTTTGTAAAACTTGTTTGTTTTCAGATGATGATAATCATGAAATGAATATGCCTGTTTTGAATAAATTCATTCGTGTTCACTCATACTTTTTATTAATATCACACATTTGCTTAAGAAAAATCAAAAGAGAATGATGAAATCAAAAAGACATGAGAACACTGTATGTATGCTTTTGAATAAAACTTTGCTGAAGATGTAAGGCATTTGTTCAAATCCCCAAACACCGGAGGTATAAGGAAGATAATCCCTAGTCAACCCCTTTGGCCCTTAAAGTAGGGGTTCTTTCTGTATACAAAAACCCTCAATCTTAACCAGGGGCAGGGTAATCTTCAGTTAGTTTGACCATGCGTTCAAATTTCAAAGGAGGAATACCCCATCTGCGGATCAACCACATCCTACCCCTCGCAAGAGGTCGGAAAAATCATAAATCCTAATGGTTGTCCCTCACCGACCAAAGGAATGAGGCAGTCACAACTCACCATTACAAATCAAACAAACACATGTCACACGAGTTTGTTCGAAAGAAAAAAAAAACAAAATCACAAAAGCAAACAAATAAAAAGCAAAAGAAAAAAAAAGCCCGCTAAGTCAAAAACTCAAAAACAAATGACTTTGGCATAAATTAGGGCATCCCGGTAGACTGTAAAGTCAAAATCATCAGTCTACGCAAAAATTAGGGAAAACAAAAAAAGAACAAAACAGAGAATCATGAGAAAAATCCTCAATAAGAACAAGTTCGTGTGATCACATGTGACAAAAACAAAAGGTGAGTGAATGCGGCTCCAAACCCTCGTCGGTTCCTCTACCATCACATCCACCATTCAAAATCCTTTTGAAATGTGAACGCTTGTGTCAAACTAGCTGAACGTATGACTGGAGAACATCAAGGAGAATGGGTGGGGTTAAAATAAATTTTGGGCCTTATAGCCTTTCTTTCTGAAACCGTGAATCAGGCCACGTTACAACCCTCAAAAGACCTAACTGAAGCAGGGTTTATTTCAAAAGCATACTACAATGGGATCATGTCAAAACTGACTCCCAAAGATTTGTTTATCATTTGTGCCACTATTGACATGGCATTTTAAACAATGATCCATTCACTATATGTCATAATCTTAGTGAACATACTTGGATTTCAAAATTGACATATGCATGGCATTATCATTATCATTTTCAAAACAAATACTTTTTACTTGCGAACAAGCTCTTGACATCAAGAAAGTTTCCACAATGGAAAGTTTGATCATCTCAAGGGGCAAAACGCTTGAAAACTCTGTTGAGCAGCAAGGGGCAACTAACCTCAAGATTCAGTCAATCCAGGGCAATTATGTCGAGATTCGACAAATCTCTCAAAGATCAGTTGGTCAAGGGCATTCCTCCAAAAGATCGCTAAGCCAGGGGCAAAAATTACCTCAAGGATCATGCTGGGGCAGGCATCTCAAGAGCACAAGAAACCTCTCCAAGAGAAGGTTAATCAGGGACACACTGTTCGGATACACTGGGGCAAGACAGATCAAGATCATCTTATGACTTGTGACTGAGGCAATTTGTGCAGATACCCAACAGACTAGGGCAGAGACATGCTACCAAAGTACAAGTTCTCTCCCTATTTTGACGCAAAAGCAATGGTGCATCAACAACTGCTGATCCTGAAGTAGGTGTCGGGGAATCACGTCTTTACGACTGCACCTTAACCTTAACTCTTTCACCTCCCACAACAAAAGCACTTGAACCCCTGCATAGACCGCTCTCATGCATTAATCATGTCGCTTCACTCATGCATATCATTCATCTTGCATAGTATGAAGCCTTGAAATAAGCACGATTATACTTGACATCTTTTCAAAACCTGATCGCTAACATTCTACATATAGTAATCATCATCGCATAGCATTGCATTTTCGAACGCATATCATATCCATCAAGTTGAAGCATTACGCTTTACAAGTTCAAACATGCATCCCAATCAAAATCCAGTCCTCCTCTGGTAGTCAGTTCTTGTCTGATTTGTCTCTTCCAATCCCAGTTCTCGTCTGGAAAACTTTTTCAACGTCCGGTTTTCATCTTGCACATCTTTTCTTTCCAAGTCCAGTTCGCGGCTGGCAAACTTTTTCAAAGTTCTTCCCTTATCTTGGGTCTGGCCCAAACATTCCCAGTTTCTCTGGTCCATCCAGAACATACAAACTTGCAACACCGTATCTAACTTGAATCCTTTGCATAACATGGTATCAAGCATGATGTAGAAAAAGCACATACATAGCATATGCATCTAACATACTTCCTTTTTCCTGATTCATCTCTCTTGCAGATATTCAGCCAACTTCCCATCTATCAAACTCTCTACACTTGCACCTCTCTTTTTTGTCGCCGTAGGCCAAATTTTTGAGCTACTCTTTTATTTAATCCACTTCTACCTCGAATCATCGAAAAGCTAGCGCAATACAAACATTCAGGTCCAAGAGGATTAAATAGGGGCAGCTGTCGTAACCCGAAATTTGACCTCCTTTTTTTTTCCTTTGCAAAAGCATGTGCACTCGCATCGTCGGCATACACATCCGCACTTTTTCTCTGTGATTTTGTTGCAGGAATATTTAGGTTTTCCAAGCCTGATTAATTGCATCATCACAAGATTCTCACATCCTCAAAATATTGGTTTCCATGCCTATTCATCAAGACAAGAGGTGGAAAATCGAAACCGGGACTTCAACACTTGTTCCTGAGCAATCTGGGAAAATTTTTCCTAGAGTAACCGGTTACTCAATATAGGGTAACCGGTTACTCAGTACAGATTTGCAGATTCTGCTGCATTTTTGGGACAACAACTCTACACTCTCTTTGTTTTGGGATTCTACTTGATTCTAGCAGTGTGTGGAACATTCTAGACATCTCTAGACATTTCAAGACTATTCAAGACACTCTGTAACACCCCATTTTAATTTATTTAAACATCGTGTCTTATTTCATTTGTTTGGCCTTGTTTAGGGTGTGTTTAGTTGAGTGCGTAAGTGTATGGTCCTTAACGGAACGGGGAAAATAGAGATGTTGGAATAATAATAAGTAGTAATGAATAATGTGGGGCATATCCAATAATATTAGTATGTAACATATTATTATTATTATTATTATTATGATTATTATTATTACTATTAATTTTGTTATTATTAAATAAAATCAAAATTTTAGTAATAATATAGTTAGTGTTAGTAAAATAAGGTAAAAGGAGAATTAAGAGAATTGGGTCATAATCACATTCCCCCCAAGAGAAAGTTGGAGAGGAAAAAGCTAAGCTTGGCATCATCAACTTTCACAGGAATTTAATCGAGAATTCGAGGTTAGGGGGGGGGGGGGGGAGAATGGATTTTAATATGAGTGTTGATAACATGAGAGGGTAGTGAGGGATCTTTCCCCTCATAGGAATTTTGTGTATAAATACTGTTGTTGTAGATTTGTGGTTGTATGATTGAAATTATGATGAAAAGTGTGTAAATTGATCCATTCTGTCATGATATGTATAATAAATTATGTTGTTGCTGCTATGTGATTGCTGGTGTTGCAAATTTGGGTGCTAAAATTGATCAGAATTGGACTGGTGTGGAAACAGAAAATTCTGGGTATTCACTGCCCATACGCGTAATGGGAAAGGCAATACGCGTATGGCAAGGGCGATACGAGGGCGTTACGCGTATGGAACCCATTTTTACACGGCCCTCTGCTGAAACACGTAATGGTACGCGTATGGGGGCAAGGCATTACGCGTAAGGAAGGAGGTACCACGCGTAATGGAATTAAAATGGAATCAAGAGGGAACGTTTGAGAGAAATCAGCCTCTGCCCGTACGCGTAACCCTCTGGGCAATATGCGTATGGAAAACGGTAGAATTGGGCAATACACGTATGGGTGTGGGCAATACGCGTATGGGTGTGGGCAATACGTGTATGACCAGCGAGAGTGCAGAATTTTTCCGTTTCGCGATTTCTTTCCCGATTTCGCGTCCGATGCGGTTCCTTTTTGGTCTGAGAGGTTGGGATAGGTGTCAGAACTTTTTGAATTTAGGAATGGTAGTAGAAATGATTTAAAGTGGAATTTGGATAGATTAATTAGATAATTAACTAATTAAGGCCACGTGAGGTATTTTCCTTAATTGTGTGTATTATGATGAATTGATTTGACATTTGTGGTAATACTAGTGTGTATTACGGTGAGTATGTATCTCACGTGTGACCATGAGGATCGTGAAGATGTATAATTGTTATTATACGTGTGTTTTGTGTGTAATCTGTGTCATGCATTTCATGATGTGTCTGGTGGAGACAGCTAGGTGGGAATCCATGATGGGTGCCTAGTATTGTTCGGACTCCAATGTGGAGTTGTATGGAGATAAATCATTGCTCAGTGGGAGTGTATGGGATTTATCCGGAGTCTTTTATGAATCGGGTTCAATTGAATGAACCATGTTGTGTGGTACCACTTGCATTGCATTGTGTCATTGAGTCACATTGCATTATTATATCTTTGTTGGATTATAATTGAAAGTGACAAGTGTGTCGTGAATGTTTGCATATTATGTGTGATTGCTTGATTTCTACTCCTTAACATGCATTTTACACCGCTAATTATTGAATGTAGTTCTCACCCATTTGTTGTTTCTTGTGTCTGTGCTTCTTGGGAAGTACAAATAATCCAGGTTCTTGAGTAGTGCATGGAGTGCGTGTTGCCTGATCGACTCTTAGGAGTCGCTCTGATACGTAACACGGGATAATGGGCATTTTATCTTTTGTTGTTGTTTTGTTTATTGTGTTATGTATCATTACTCACTTTAAAACATGGTGAACCACGAGTTTATGTGGACCATGGTTTTGTTGGCGAATGGCCATGATTTTGGATTCAATATGTTATTCCGCTGTTTTAACTTATTTTGAAAAACAAAAAGTGAATGATGTAAATAGAAAAAAATTAGGTTATGTTTTTCATGGTTTGACATCCCAATTGTTAAGGGAACTCTGATTATTTTTGTATTATTTGTATATTTTTGTCGAATTGGGAAATTGGGGTGTTACAATTGGTATCAGAGCAGGTCGGTCCGTCCGGCCAGATGTTGTAGTGGAGTCTGTCCTTAGAATAGGAGTAGACTTATGTGTTCTTATAACCGTGTTGTGATTGTTGAATAGTATGGCAGGGAGGAATGATGCTGCTCTTGCTGCGGCGCTGCAAGCTATGGCATAGGCAGTGCAGAACAACAATCAGATTTCCGGGGAGGCGCAGTTCCGTAACTTAGAGAGGTTTCAGAGAAATAAGCCACCTACATTTGAGGGTGGTATTCTTGATCCTGAAGCGGTACAGAAGTGGCTGAAGGCTATTGAGAAGATCTTCAGGACCATGGGATGTAATGAAGCTCAGAAAGTGCAGTTTGGCACTCATATGCTGGAAGGCGAAGCTGAAGCCTGGTGGGATAATAGTCGTCAGAGGTTGGAAGTTGCGGGTACTCTTGTTACTTGGGCAGTGTTTCAGGGTGATTTTCTGGAAAAGTATTTCCCGAAAGATATTCGCAGTACGAGGGAGATTGAGTTCCTAGAACTGAAATAGGGTAGCATAATTGTTGTTGAGTATGCTGCTTGGTTTGAGGAGTTGGTGCAATATTGTGCTCACTATAATACTGATGAGGCTATGACTTCGAAATGCTTGAAGTTTGAGAACGGGCTGCGTCCTGAGATCCAATAGGGCATTGCTTGTCAGAAGATAAGGAGTTATCCAAAACTGGTAAGCAGAAGCCAGATTTATGATAATGATAACAGGGCCCGAATTGCTCATTACAAAGCCTTGAATGACCGGAAGGGTAAGCAGAGGTATGGGGGTACGCCTTATAGTGCTCCAGCTGACAAAGGAAAACAGAAAGACGCTGTGGGAGAGAAGGCTCCCAATCTTACCAAGTGTTTCAAATGTGGTGGCACGGGTCATCGTGCTAATGATTGTCAGAATGAGGAGAAGAAGTGCTTCAAGTGTGGAAGACCAGGTCATGTTGTGGCAAATTGTAGGACTACTATACCTACCTGTTATAATTGTGGAGAACAGGGTCATATCAGCACTCACTGTTAGAAGCCTAAGAAATCTTAGACAAGTGGAAGGGTGTTCGCATTGGTAGAAGCCCAGTCTACCGATGATGAATGTTCCATCAAAGGTACTTGTTTTATTAATGACATTCCTTTGATTGCTATCATTGACACGGGTGCAACCCACTCGTTTATTTCTGTTGATTGTATGAAGAAATTAGGAATTGTGCCGTCTACTTTGGATCGAAGGATGACCATTGAAACTCCATCTATTGTTCTGTGGTTACTTCTTTAGCATGTTTGAATTGTTCGTTGACTATTTTTGGTAGAGAATTCGGAGTGGACTTGATTTGTTTGCCACTCAGTAATCTGGATATCATTTTAGGAATGAACTGGTTAGAATTCAACCGAGTTTACATTGATTGCTTTAGGAAGAGGTTATTGTTCCTTATTCCTGAAGAGGAAGCATTGGCTAATTATTTGTCTACTAAGGAATTGAGAACCTTGTTAGAAGACGAAGCTAAGATGTTTGCAGTGGTTGCCTGGTTATCAGTTGAAAGCAATGCATCAGTTAATGAGTTACCGGTGGTAAGTGAATTTCCTGAAGTGTTTCCGAATGATATTACCGAATTGCCTCTGACGAGAGAAATTGAATTTACTATTGATCTTGTTCCTGGTACCAGACCTATATCTATGGCACCATACAGGATGTCTGCATCAGAATTGGCAGAGTTGAAATTTCAAATAGGATAATTGCTTGATAAAAAGTTTATTAGGCCAAGTGTGTTGCCGTGGGGAGCTCCAGTGTTGTTGGTGAAAAAAAGGATGGTAGTATGCATCTGTGCATCGATTACCGTCAGTTGAATAAGGTGACCATTAAGAATAAGTATCCACTTCCAAGGATTGATGACTTAATGGATCAGTTTGTGGGGGCTCGTATTTTCAGTAAAATTGATTTGAGGTCGGGTTACCATCAGATTAGAGTGAAGGAAGGTGATATTCAGAAGACTGTGTTCAGAACTCGATATGGACATTACGAATATGCAGTGATGCCTTTCGGAGTGTCTAATGCGCCAGGTGTGTTTATGGAATATATGAACCGTAGCTTTCATTCTTATCTGGATCAGTTTATTGTGGTATTCATTGATGATATATTGGTTTACTCCAAGTCTGAAGAGGATCATACAGAACACTTGAGGATTGCATTGCAGGTGTTGAAGGATAATAAATTATTTTCAAAGTTCTCAAAATGTGAATTTTGGTTGAAGACTGTGAGTTTCTTGGGTCATGTTATTTCTGGTGATGGCATAGTAGTGGATCCATCTAAAGTAAGTGCAGTGCTTCAGTGGAAACCTCCGAAGACTCTAACGGAAATTAGAATCTTCTTGGGTTGGCAGGTTATTACTGGAGATTTATCGAAGGATTTTCTAATTTGGCATTACCGTTGACTCAGTTAACTAGAAAGAGTCATGCTTTTTTTTGGGATACGGCGTGTGAAGAAAGTTTCGAAGAATTGAAAAAGAAATTTACTACATCACCAGTATTGATTCTACCAAATCCAAATGAACCTTTTGTAGTGTATTGTGATGCGTCTAATATGGGATTAGGCGGAGTGTTAATGCAAGATGGCAAGGTAGTGGAATATGCTTCAAGGAAATTGAGAGTGCATGGGAGGAATTATCCTACTCATGATCTTGAATTAGCTACGGTGGTTTTTGTATTGAAAATTTGGAGACATTATTTGTATGGATCGAGATTTAAAGTATTCAGTGACCATAAGAGTCTGAAGTATTTGTTTGATCAGAAGGAGTTGAATATGAGGCAGAGAAGATGGTTAGAGTTCTTGAAGGACTATGAGTTTAATTTGAGTTACCATCTGGGGAAAGCTAATGTTGTAGTGGATGCCCTAAGTCATAAGACAATTCATATGTCGACATTAATGATAAAAGAAATGGAATTAATTGAACAGTTCAGAGACTTGAGTATGGTTTGTGAAACTACACCGGAATGTGTTAGATTGGGTATGCTTAAAGTGAATAATGACTTTTTAAATGAAATTAAGGAAAATCAGAGGCTTGATGCGAAGCTAGTGGACATGATGCCTACAGGAGGAGATGATCCTGAGAGTGATTTTAAGGTGGTTAAGGGTGGTGTACTGAGATTCTGGGGCAGGATTTGCGTGCCGGATAATATGGAATTAAGAAAAGCGATCTTAGAGGAGAGTCACCGGAGTAGCTTGGGTATTCATCCAGGAGCCACGAAAATGTATCAAGACTTGAAGAAGTTATTTTGGTGGTCCGGTATGAAGAGAGATGTAGCTCAGTTCGTTTATGCTTGTTTGACATGTCAGAAGTCAAAAGTGGAGCATCAGAAACATTCGGGGTTGACGCAACCGTTGGAGATTCCAGAATGGAAGTGGGATAATATTACGATGGATTTTGTTACTGATTTGCCAAATACGGCGAGAGGCTTTGATGCTATTTGGGTAGTGGTGGATCGGCTTACGAAATCCGCACATTTTATACCGATTAATATCAGTTTTTGATTGTCAAAGCTGGCGGAGATTTATATCAGAATAATTGTGAAGCCGCATGGTGTTCCGTCGAGTATAGTGTCGGATAGAGATCCGAGGTTTACTTCAGAATTCTAGAAGAGTTTGCATGAAGCTTTGGGTTCTAAACTGAAGTTGAGTTCAGCTTATCATCCACAGACCGATGGTTAGTCGGAGAGGATAATTCAATCGTTAGAAGATTTGTTGAGAACCTGTGTTTTGGAGAAAGGTGGTGCGTGGGATACTCATTTGCCATTGATTGAGTTCACGTATAACAACAGTCACCATTCTAGTATTGGTATGGCACCTTTCGAAGCTTTGTATGGTAGGAGGTGTAGAACGCCTATGTGTTGGTATGAAACTGGTGAGAATATTGTGCTTGGGCCTGAAATTATGCAACAAAATACTGAGACAATTCAGATGATTCGTGAAAAGATGAAAGCTTCTCAGAGTAGACAGAAAAGTTATCATGATAATCGGAAGAAAGGTTTGGAATTCAGCGAAGGTGACCATGTATTCCTGAGAGTCAGCCCTGTGACAGGTGTTGGACGTGCATTGAAATCGAAGAAGTTGGATCCTAAATTCATTGGACCGTATCAAATCTTGCAAAGAGTGGGTACAATTGCTTACAGAGTGGCGTTGCCGCCGGAGCTTTCGAACTTGCATGACGTATTTCATGTGTCGTAACTTCGGAAGTATGTGCCGCATCCATCTCATGTTATCCAGAGGGATGAGGTACAAATTCGAGATAACCTTACTATGGAAGCGATGCCGATAAGGATCGAGGACCGCAAGATGAAGCAACTTAGAGGGAAGGAGATGCCTCTAGTGAGAGTAGCTTGGGGAGGAGCTGCAGGAGGAAGTGTGACCTGGGAATTGGAAAGCAAGATGCGAGAGTTGTATCCGGAATTGTTTCCATCAGGTACATTTTCGAGGACGAAAATATTTTAAGTGGGGGAGAGTTGTAACACCCCATTTTAATTTATTTAATCGTCGTGTGTTATTTCATTTGTTTGGCCTTGTTTAGGGTGGGTGTAGTTGAGTGCGTAAGTGTAGGGTCCTTAACGGAACGGGGAAAATAGAGATGTTGGAATAATAATAAGTAGTAATGAATAATGTGGGGCATATCCAATAATATTAGTATGTAACATATTATTATTATTATTATTATTACTATTAATATTTTTATTATTAAATAAAATCAGAATTTTAGTAATAATATAGTTAGTGTTAGTAAAATAAGGTAAAAGGAGAAATAAGAGAATTGGGTCATAATCACATTTCCACCAAGAGAAAGTTGGAGGGGAAGAAGCTAAGCTTGGAATCATTAATTTTCACAAGAATTTAATCGAGAATTCGAGGTAAGGGGGAAAATGGATTTCAATAGGGGTGTTGATAACATGAAAGGGTAGTGAGGGATCTTTCCCCTCATAGGAATTTTATGTATAAATTATGTTGTTGTAGATTTGTGATTGAAATTGTGATGAAAAGTGTGTAAATTGATCCATTCTGTCATGATATGTATAATACATTATGTTGTTGCTGCTATGTGATTGCTGGTGTTGCAAATTTGGGTGCTAAAATTGATCAGAATTGGACTGGTGTGGAAACAGAAAATTCTGGGTATTCGTTGCCCATACGCGTAATGGGCAAGACAATACGCGTATGGAAAGGACGATACGAGGGCGTTACGCGTATGGAACCCATTTTTACACGATCCTCTGCTGAAACACGTACCTCTGCTGAAACACGTAATGGTACGCATATGGGGGCAAGGCATTACGCGTAGGGAAGGAGGTAGCACGCGTAATGGAATTAAAATGGAATTAAGAGGGAATTTTTGAGAGAAATCAGCCTCTGCCCGTACGCATAACCCTCTGGGAAATACGCGTATGGCAAGCGGTAGAATTCGGCAATACGCGTATGGGTGTAGGCAATACGCGTATGACCAGCGAGAGTGCAGAATTTTTCCGTTTTGTGATTTATTTCCCGATTTCGCGTCCGATGCGGTTCCTTTTTGGTCTGAGAGGTTGGGATAGGTGTCAGAACTTGTTGAATTTAGGAATGGTAGTAAAAATGATTTAAAGTGGAATTTGGATGGATTAATTAGATAATTAACTAATTAAGGCCACGTGAGGTATTTTCCTTAATTGTGTGTATTATGATGAATTGATTTGACAGTTGTGGTAATACTAGTGTGTATTACGGTGAGTATGTATCTCACGTGTGATCATGAGGATCGTGAAGATGTATAATTGTTATTATACATGTGTTTGTGTGTAATCTGTGTCATGCATTTCATGATGTGTCTGGTGGAGACAGCTAGGTGGGAATCCATGATGGGTGCCTAGTATTGTTCGGACTCCAATGTGGAGTTGTATGGAGATAAATCATTGCTCAGTGGGAGTGTATGGGATTTATCCGGAGTCTTTTATGAATCGGGTTCATTTGAATGAACCATGTTGTGTGGTACCACTTGCATTGCATTGTGTCATTGAGTCACATTGCATTATTATATCTTTGTTGGATTATAATTGAAAGTGACAAGTGTGTCGTGAATGTTTGCATATTATGTGTGATTGCTTGATTTCTACTCCTTAACATGCATTTTACACCGCTAATTATTGAATGTAGTTCTCACCCCTTTGTTGTTTCTTGTGTCTGTGCTTCTTGGGAAGTACAGATAATCCAGGTACTTGAGTAGTGCATGGAGTGCGTGTTGCCTGATCGACTCTTAGGAGTCGCTCTGATACGTAACACGGGATAATGGGCATTTTATCTTTTGTTGTTGTTTTGTTTATTGTGTTATGTATCATTACTCACTTTAAAACATGGTGAACCACGAGTTTATGTGGACTATGGTTTTGTTGGCGAATGGCCATGATTTTGGATTCCATTTTTTATTCCGCTGTTTTAACTTATTTTGAAAAACAAAAAGTGAATGATGTAAATAGAAAAAAATTAGGTTATGTTTTTCATGGTGTGACATCCTAATTGTTAAGGGAACTCTGATTATTTTTGTATTATTTGTATATTTTTGTCGAATTGGGAAATTGGGGTGTTACACACTCCACTTACATTTATTCCAATGCCTCACTTTAAATTAAGTGCATCATGTTCCTTGATTTCCAAGCATGTCAACCTTTGATTTGAAGCATACATTGGGATTGCTACCGAGTTAACTTCCTAACTAATCGAGCTAACCACTTGACTCGGTGAGTCAAGTGTAACTAACTCCTAGCCTAATTCCCAACCACCCAAAGATAGCTCCTAGCCTAAGTCCAAACCTCTCACACTCCAAACAAAAACTCTATATAAACAAAGCTTCACTAGTTTCATAAACCCTCAATAATCTCAACTATTTCACACACTTCACTCTCAATTCTCTCACATTCTCTCTGAATTTTCTGCAACTTCTTCATCTTCACCTACATTTTCTTCCCAAACCTCACTATAGCTCTTCACTATTGAAGAATAATCACTTTTCACATCGAAAGTGATTATTTCTTGAGTTTAGCCTTCATCATCTTACAATTATACTTGGATTTCTGGAGTTTTATTAGCTTTCGGATTCATCTCAAGTGTTTGATTCAAGATTCAACGGCTCGAATTCGTATTTCGGAGTTTCGTCGCAATTAGCTCGGTTTTGGTATGATTCGGTTATAATTGAAGATTCCTCTGGTTTTCTTTGATTATCTGCACCAAGATCTCTTTGCAACAATTACCAAGCCAATCCTCCGGCTTGTAGGTTGGTAGATCTCACTCATTTTACTGTTTTGAACGTTTTCGTATCATTCGCGATGTACTTCGTTACTTTTTGTGCACAAATTAATTATGCCATTACATGATCCTTGATCTTGATGATTTAATTAATTCCATCACTGTTCATTTGCTGTTTTTAAGCTTCATTTTCGTGCACAAATTCATGCCCTAGCCTATGATGTTTTAAACAAAGTGATTTGGATGCTTTAAGTGATTTTTCAAAAGCTGTTTTTGCCACTGTTATAGTGGTAACCGGTTACTCAATATAGGGTAACCAGTTACTCTTTACAAAATTTGCACTAGCGCTGCTTTTTTCAACAGAGTAACCGGTTACTCAATATGAGGTAACCGGTTACCCTTCACAATTTTCACCAGATTTTGCCTTTTTCAACTGAGTAACCGATTACTCAATATAAGGTAACCGGTTACCACTGTAACAGAGTGCCATTTTGGTGTTGTTTTCAAGTGTATTTGCCATGCTTTCTCCTTCTAACTTCCATGGAATGATATGCTTAATTTTTATGGATGTTTTAAGTGGCATTTAACTTCTGTTTGAAGCATATTCATAAACTTTAGATGCACGCTTTCGATTATTGAATTTTTTCATATTCTTAACTTTGCATGAACATGGCCATTCTTGCACAATTTGGCTCATATAATGACATTTTTGCATTGCATCTTAAGTAACATTTGGGGCTGCCTTTGCAATTTCGTTCTTGATCATATTAAATTTGTTCATTGAGCAAGTTTAATCAAGTACAATCAATAATGCCCCTTTGCTTTAATAATTTTTCAATCCATTTTGGAAAGTTATTAGCATTTGCTTCCCTTTGATTAATTAATCGAAACTTTGTTTTGATTATTAATTGTCCCCTTGGCGCTTCTCTTTAGGCTTCATTTAGAGCTTTCCCTCTCTTTCCCCCGCGGAGCCAGAGTTTTGCACGACACTGGAGCACTGTACAACTTGGAGCTGTTACGCCGTCCGTTTCAACTTCTGCACTAGACCCTATGTGTTATAGAAGGAATGAGAATGGAGAATTTCTACTCTCATTCTGACCACTTCAGGTAGGGGACGAATGACCCTGTGCCTGGCTTAGTCATCTCTATCTCCAGGCGGTAGTGTATCTTCTTCCCCAGTTGAGTCAATCCTCGATCACTCTTATCTCTTTCAATCAGACTTTTGATCTATCACCATTCCCTTGGTTCACGATCATTAGCAATCTTCAGAGAGTCAATCTCTTGCTCTTGTTCAATACCTTTCCTTCTTCTTTTCAAGAGAGTTTCAATTACCTTTTCTTGTTTCAAGTCATTTCTTTTGCTGATTCCCCATGAGAGTTGTAATCATTCTTCCTTTGGTTGATCACAGTCATACTGTTAAAACCAATGCTCTATTCCCTTGCAATCACACTCTTTCTTCGGTTAAACACACTTTTCCTGTTAAACACCGAAACCCATGCGGAGTTTGCAACCTTCTCTTGGTTCTTCTCCCTTTGATTGGTTAACCACTTTCTGTCAGTTAAAACACCAATTTGTGCGTCTTCTCAGTTAATCACAGTCTATCTGTTAATACTGAGTTCCTCTTGGGTTAATCACCTTCTCTGGGTTAATCACCCATTTTTCAGTTAACCACAGTCTATCTGTTAATATTGAGCTCCTTTTGAGTTAATCACCTTCTGTTGGTTAATCACTCATTCTTCTCGGTTAATCACAGTCTTTCTGTTAAAACCGAATCCCCAGCGGTTAGCAACCTTATCTTGGTTCGAATACTTGCACCCTTGGGTTAGTAACCTTTCTTTGGTTCAAATACCCTTTCTTCGGTCAGGTACTGTTTGTTTAGTCAGTGTACCAAACGTCCTTTGGGTCACAACCTTCGCTTGGTCCCACACCCGTCCTTTAGGTCATAACCTTCGCTTGGTCCCACACACGTCCTTTGAGTCACGACCTTCGCTTGGTCCCACACCCGTCCTTTGGGTCACGACCTTCGCTTGGTCCCACACCCGTCCTTTGGGTCGCGACCTTCGCTTGGTTTCACACCCGTTCTCCTGGTTTCAACACCACCCCTTTGCTCACTCCCCGGTGGAGTCTCTATTATTATTTTGCTCCTTTAACTTCTTGGTTTCGACACCACTCTTGCACGTTATCCTCAACACATTTACTATTTTCTCCTTTGCACTCCTTTCTTGGTTATGACACCAATTCTTTTGCATCCCCAGCGGATCTTTCTCTACCTCTTTTTCTCTTGGTTTTGACACCAATTTACTTTTCCTTTTCCGCCCTAGTTCCACAAACTACGGAAGCTCTGACTCTGCATTCATTCGAATGTATGATATGTAGGCACGAGATCGTGATGATCTTGGCAAGCACACTTCCACCTTTCTTTCTCCGCTCCTTCCTCTTTTTTTTCCTTGGTTCCATGAACTACGACGATCTGATTTCCTCATTGTACTATGAGGTTACGTAGGCACGAGGGCCCTAATCCTCCGCGAGCGCTTCCTTTCTTTCTTTTTCTTTTCTCCTATCTCTCTCTCTCATCTTTTAGCTAGAAGCCTTTAGATAGATAACCCAACCAAGCTTATAAGCAAGCGAAATGGTTCCCGTCGAGTACGACGGATGCGTAAGGTGCTAGTACCTTCCTTTCGCATAACCGACCCCCGTTCCCGTTTCTCTTCCCCTTGGGTTTTATCGATATTTTCCCTGTCCTTTGGGACTAAATAAAGTTCGGTGGCGACTCTGTTGTATCTTTGAGTGTGCGATTCACTCAGGTATAAACCAGCTATCTTCACTAACCATTTGGCATACTCTTCTCCCCAATAATTTCTTCTTGAGAGTTCCACTAAAATAATGTCTTGATCTTTTAAGGATATGCCACAAACCATATTACAATAGATGAGAGATTTAATTCATGTTGGTCCCCTGAACTAAATAGAGATTTTGTATGACCATTGTCAATATGATATTTTGAGTTCGAGCTCTCAAGCATATCTACATCAAATTTTGACTATTTTACTTTTGGTATTGTTCCATTTGGAGACCAGAAATAGATGCTCCATCTACACGAAGGAGCCATAGATAAAGATATTTGGATAAATGTTGATCTTGAACGGTGCCTCTGATATCCTTTATGGAGGTGCGGGGTAGACTGACATGGTTAGCCCTTCAATGCCCAAGTCAATTCAAGATTAAAGATGAGTATAATGAAATTGGAGATTAGATATTTTGTACCTTCTCATAGCATGTGAACCATTTTTGTATATTGGGTCGAGTAGAGTGGGCTTGAGATGGATTAAGATTTACTCAATTGGGACATTTGTCGGTGCATAATAGTTGCCCCCAAGGCTTTGGCGAGAATTCAAGGAGTCGGGGGAAGCCTTGAGTATCATTAACTAGTCTCCATGCCATAGTCCAATGGGGAGCATAAATGAATCGCTCTGGATCAGTTTTTTAAAAAGTAATAGGGAACGGGAGCATTAAATGTCTTTCAATCATTAAGACACATTGTCGCCCATTCTTGATATGTGCGATGACATGACAAATTAGGGTGTGACACAGTTCATAGAGTTCTTAAGTACACTTGAGTTTGGCGTGTTTTCATTATTGGAATTCTAGCAATTGATCTTGCGATCTATGTTCATAATTGGTCTTGATTTTTCATCTTCCATCGCTTCTAAAGATAGTGAGTTGGATATTTGGAAGTTTTTCCAACTTTATAATTTGCAAGCTTTTAGTTACTTTTCTAGAGAAATTTCTTTGCTCATTTTTCTTGAGAACAACACTAGAAGTGACTAGGAGTTTCACTTAAAGCATTCACCTTTTTTATTTCTCCTGCTTCAGCAATCTTCCTTAAACAAGTAATCTTTTAACTCCAACTTTATCTTCAACATTTACGATCTCATTAGTTAGGATGAGTGATAACATTGTTGATTTACTGAGTGATTCTAAAATGAAAGCTTCATATGGATCGTTATCATAGCCTAATTTTTAACCCTAAGGTCCCACTTATCATTTGCATCTTTACACAAACAAGATCACATATTGGTTCTCCTCCTCTCATCCGTTGGGGTTTTGTTTTTAAGATCACCAAGCACCCCTTTTGTGTGTATTTTATATTTATGGTTATATGCTTATTATTTAACTAACCACTAATCAAAATTCAAATATATGTCTTGTTTCTTTGAGCTCATTGTGCAAGGTAGAGCATTTCATCAAGAGCACTATGCTTGGTTCCTCAGCTAGGGTTTTGATCCCTCAAGTCAAAGTGTGAACGTCCATTGACTCCCAAGAGCTTATTTCTCAAGATATGGCTTCTAATATCAAGGCCTATGTTCTCAAACATCATCCTATATCATTTTGAGCAAGAGTACCTCAATGTTGTGTAGCTTGTTTCTCAAGAAAGTCAAAGGTTCATGTGTTTATTTCCATGCCTTCTTCAATAAGTTATCTCAAGCCTTGGTCAATTTAATCAAAGGACATTCAAGGACATCTTATTTTGGGTTCATATGATCATCCATGTATCTTGAAGTACAATAAAATCTCAAGTATACAAGTTGGTTCAAGAAGGTTTGACCAAAAAGTCAACATTTTCAAGTCAAAGTTCCAAGGACTACAACTCCTTCAATTCTCCATATTTTTGAGAGCTTATTTTTTGCATATGACTCTTCTTAACTTCCTCCACAACTTCTTTTTACATGACAAGAGCCAATTATGCTTGGAGGACCATCAAAAGTTTGAAGACATTATAGGTCATTTGCGGACTTAGTGAAATTTGACCTATTTTCAAGTGACTTTTTCTCAACTTTCAAGTATCACAACTTCTTAAATTTTTATTCTTTGGGGTTGATTCTTTTTGTACCATATCATTTATAATGCCCTCTACTAGTTTTCTTCAAGGATCAAGATCAAATTATGCTTGGAAGGCCTTGGAATTTGTTGGAACATTATAAGTCATTTTCTGCCTCAAAGACTTAGAATTATTCTAAGTATGATGACTAGTTTTTCATGCCAACTTCAACACATCATAAATTTCTCCTCAGATGTCCAAATGAAACCTTTCTTGGCTCATTGTAAACTAGGCCATGAGGACTACACAATGCAAGAAGAATGGTAGCAAAAAGCCTCTTGAGTAGGATGCCCCATCATGGTGAACATGGTAACTTAAAACTGAAGAAAGCTCCATGATCAGATTTTTTATTCATTCTAATTCCAATTAGAGGCTAAATTAAAGTTCAATTTCGTGCCTAATCAAGTTTAGCAAGCATCCAAAAGTTGTTTAGCCCTTGAAACGCAAGTTTTGGTTGAGTTTTGATGTCTTGAGAGTCACACTTTTGGCATGATGAGGGTGTGCACGAATTCTCAAATTCTTTGATAATTCCACTCCTTTCAGCATTCCATCATCTTCAGCTATAAATAGATGTTCATTCTACCTTCATTCCCAAGCTTTTGAGAGCCAGAAAACCCCTGCTCCACCTTCAAATTTTCTGTAAAAAAGTGAGCTATCGTGTTTCAATTTCCAGCCACTCTCACTCTCATTTCTTGATTCCATAAGCTTCATCATGTTCCTCTGAAGCTTCTACAACAAATTTCAAGCTCTAAGAGTCCCTGAATTGCTCTAACCAAATCCAGTTTCAGAGTTTCTAAAATTGTTTTTGGACAAGGTAGTTTAAAGCTCCATTTTTACTCAAACAAGTTACGACAATATAGTCCTTTGCTTGCTGAATGTTTCCCCTAACCTAGTTGGTGTTGATTCTTCTTATACATCATTTAATTTTTGTTTTCGTGTTTTTGTGTTCTTCTGATTTTTCTCAAAACTCTCTCTACTCCTTTCTAATAAATGAAAAGGGAGAGTGAGGTTGAGTTCACCTTGATGAGACGAACACAATGGCATAGGTCCTTATCTTTACCATTTGTGGATTCTCCAGTGAGATCTCACCGGAGAAGATGACCGTAGAGGTTGGACGATGACTTGAGGTGGCAGACACGTTGGCAATTTAAAATGTTTTCATTGGCTGTTTTCAAATGTGTTCCCATGTTATTTCTGAACTAAATTCTACCATAAGCGCACGTTTCTAAATTCTCAAAAAAATTTCCTTAGCATTCTTGTATTGTTTTTGGCTTGTGTTATTTTTCTTGATCATTTCTCATTTTATTTGATGCAACATTTGCATTTTCATTTTTATTTTCATTTTAAAAATCATTTTGATGCATATTAATTCATATTATTGCATTTTTGTGTTTGTTGACCTTCGTTGACTTCTATTTGACTTGAATCTTGGTTGATTTGGTGAAGTTTCGTCAAGCTCAATGGATCTTGGGTGTTAATGGGGGTGAAAACCCTAATCCACCAAAATGGATGATTGATCTTGATGATAGCTTGATCAATCCTTGGATTTAATTTGTTGTGTTTGTTTCCTTGCTGCCTTTTCTTCATCTCCCTTCTTTTTTTCTTCTTTTGGTTGATGAAAATCTTTAACATCTTTGATTGTTGATGATCAAATATGTTTGAACCTTTATTATTTTCCAAACATGTTATTGAAGTGATCATTTGGATCACTAACTTCACTTTGGAGTAGTGATAGGTTGCCTTTAATCATTGATAGAAGTTCTTGATTAAGATGAGACCACTCCTATTTTCTTTTTTTGTGTGGCATGCTTTAGGAGAATGATCTACGTATCATTTCTCTAGCATGTATTAACACATAAATTATTATTGACCGGCCTCAGATAGTTGTGATTTCTACATAAGTCCAATTACGATTGCTTAATATAGTGCTAAATTTGTCCCGAATTGGAAACTAAGTCATTTTTGTAAGTGAGATTGTCAGCCTCCTATTCTCCATGGTGTTATGTGAAATAGATTGGATCTTTTGATACCTAAGAGAGACAATGGCATACTTGTTGATTTTATCTAAGTTGGAGCTCTTCTCTTGGTAATGTATAAGACCATGTTTTCATGCTTGTGGACGACTAGTTAAGTGTTCTCCAAAAAATGACAAATTGGCCTCTCTTTTCTAATCATTAACTTACTAACATTTTGTTGATTTAATCTTTACTTTAAAGACATTTATATTATAACTTATTGCAATTTACTTTATGCTTTTACTTTAGCATTTCATATCATATTATCATATTGTTTTTTTCTTTGTCCACTTGAACTTGTGTTTATGCTTATGCCCTTTTTTATTTTGTCCATTTGTACTTTTTCTTAAAAACATTAATAAATATCAAAACTCCTAAAAACTTGGTTACTTTCATGGATTTGATGTTACTACCCTATGAATTATTGAGGAGTTATGTACTCAAAGTTAAAACTTTGACCTTTGCTTGAAAATACAAGACCTATTTGGATTCATCTGGTACCCTTGGCTTAAGGATTCTCTTGAAGACTCAACCTGGTTCTTATTGATTTCATTTGATGCTTGGATTGTGATTGCTTATTTGGCTTGCTCAAGGCTCAATCCAAAGGAGGTAATTCTTGATTGACTTATGTCATGGGGTTGGCTATCTTCTCTTGGTTAGATCTTTCTTTATCATTAGCTTTTATTTTATGCTTTAGGATTGTCCCTTCATCTCTTCCCCATTCTTAAATTTTCAAAATCTTCTCCCTTTTTCAAAATCTTCTTCTTTCAAACTAGAACCACTTTCATAATAAAACCTTGACTTTGACAAATGCATTTTCAAAATCTTTTCTTTAATAAATGCTAAGACATCTTAAGCATATTAAACCATTTCAAAAGTCATAAAAAATACAAGAAACTCATTCAAGTCATTTAGTGCTTGTGTGCACTTTTTCATTTAAACTTTTCATAAAGTTTAGACATGAGCCATTTTCATAGTTGAGATGTAATTCTCCTATCCCCATAGTATTAATGGTAATTCTTTTCCACTTTTGAGATTTAGTGGCATACTTGTTGATCTTTATCCAAGTTGGAGCCCTTCCCCTTGTGATCCAAAGTTCTAATTATTTGTTGGTGATTATTTATAGTATTCTCCTTAAAATGACTAGTTGTCTTTTCATTTAAAATGAATCATAACAAACCATTTTGGTTATTTTTACCACGGACTACGAGGTTTTAATCCTCCATTGCACTTTGTGGGTACGTAGGCACGAGACTCAGGAAGTCTTGTCAAACACAAAATTATAAAAAAATACTTTTTTCTCACCTCCCCAATCTTTTATAAGCAAACCATTTTCAAACCAAAAACGTAGATATTTCAAAGAGGTTCCTATAGAGTACTATAGACATTTTAGGTGTTAACACCTTCCCTTTGCGTATCCAACCTCGTTTACCCTCTCTATGTTTATTTGCTCTTGTTTTAGAAATTCTTCGGGTTTTGTTCATTCTTTTTCCATTTCCTTTGGAAATAATAAAAGCGCAGGAACAACTCTTGCTTTATGAGTTAAGTTAATCAATAGCTTATACTCAAAAATTTTACCACTACAATCGTCTCATGATTTTCATCATCCTTCACTTAATAGCGATCACATAGGACTAGAAATTATATCTATATCTAACGATTATGGGTCAGAAGGAATATCTAAGACTTCATCTTCTAGGTCGTTATATGCTCTTATATCAAATTTTGGTGGAAGAATAACCCACACTGAGGTCCTTATGCCTCCTCCCATCTTGTCGGAAAATGAGGTACAAGTCAATTTGCAAAGGAGGGAATGTGTTATGGATATCGTTCAGACCCACATGCGGACCATATGTTGTAAGCCTAGGGACGCTGTGGTGCTGGAGTATTTAAATCTTTGATGTCAGCCAAATGTGCCAATATATGATTGGGTAGATGTAAAGGTAGTAGGTACTTCCTTAGCTTTGAGCATTGTGGTCGCCCTTGGCGAGGCTAACATTGTGGTCAATGACCCTTCAGAGTGGCTGGTCATTCTAGTGTCAGAAGAAAATTGAATATGCAGCTTTTTTGGTGATTGCATGGCACCGTTTTATTAGTGCATGTTTACAAAAATAGGACTCCGACTTCCCTCTTCTAAATTTGAGCTAGTCGTCTTGCGACATTTGAAGATTTCCCATTCCCAGCATTATCCAGGGTCATGGGAATATATAAGGGTCTTCCAACTATGTTTTGAGCACAAGTCTTGGGATCCCTCTCTTAATTTATTCTTTAATATTTTCCATCTAATGTGTACTTCTCCATATATTTTTCACAATCAAGGGCTCTTTTAATTCCATCTGGTCCATCAGTGGTTCACCCTTTTACTTTGAATTGGGGAGATTTTCTAGGACTTTTTTTATTGGTGAAGCCCCTTCACTCTCGCAACTCACTATGTTTTATGTTACCTTTCTACTGATACTTCTTTCCCTTGTCAGGTTTTGTACTCAAAATATTTGTCCAAACATCACTTTAACTGGTCTACTTTCTCATACTGTAGCAATTCAAATTCTCTTTCTTAGGACGAGGTGGCAGTGAAGGAGGAAATTCAATCCGGGTTTCAAAGTCTTGGCTATGAAAATAGGTTCGACCCCATGGAACTTCTTCTTCTTCCCCCGCTCTTGCTCCGACCCCTTCTCCTACCCTATATGTAGAAGCTTCAGCTCATGAGATCGAGGTGGATTATCTTGCAGTAGCCGCATACACTTTGATGGTGGGGAACCAACTTCACCTCCAGTTTCGACCAAAAGGGTTCAGGAAGTGGAACAATAATCTCTTCGGATTAAGTGTTATCTAAAATGAACTTGGGCCACCAAGGATGACGATTATGAGGAGGTGAATCCTTTCATAAAGATACCAATTTTTTTTCTTCTCGACTTCCACGCACTTCTGAAGAGGCTACTGCTATTGTTTTGACGTCTGATTTATCCTTCTTCAAGAATCTCCTTAAGAGAGATAAGATGGAAATGAATTTTACGCTCTCTCAAAACATGTTTAAAGTTACTTCTATTTTTATATTATATTTTCTAGACGGGGTGATTCTTGGCCCCAGGCAGTCCCTTCAAGGTGAGGGATGCATGGAAAGGGAATGCCAAAGCCATGGAATTGAAGTGCACTAATCTTTAGAAGGAAATGAAAGTGAATGGTTCGCTTTCTACCTTGGCGACACATGTGACTGGACTAGAGGGTTCCCTCAAAGATGCGAAGAAGCGATACAAGGTCATTTCTTATTCCGTTGAGGAAATGGCTTGCTAGGTGGAAAAGTACCAGAAGGATGGAGATGCCTTGAAAGGTGTTTAGGATGAATCTGTTGTCTTGATCCGAGCGTTTCTTGATGCTCTTCAGAAGACTATGAGAGACGTGCTCGGAGTCCAAGAACGATTTGTGGAGACGACAAGGAAGTTTTACCCCGATGATGTGATTTCCACTGAGGTGCTATACCCGTTTAAGTCCGCTTCTAGGGTGAACTAGGGAGGTGATCCCGATACCTCAACTCCTAATTCTTCGATTTGATTTTCTTTTTACTTGTATTACTTATTTCCTACAAAATTTCCATGGATTTTGTGCCTTAGGTGTAATGATTTTTAATTTATAATGAAATTTTTTACCTTGAAGTTTTAAGTATTGTTAGCTTTTGAGTCTTGTGTTGGCTTTCGATTTATGGGTATTTTTATTTACAAATCGTTTTAGCTTCAGGACTTGATCTTCACCCTATGAAGAATTTATTCACTTTAGAGTTTAGGTTGGTCTAGCGGCGTACAAAGACAGTGGAGGGATATGTTTAGATGTGAGAGCCTTTAATGGTTTTTGCTTTATGAAAGAAAAACGCACTTGACTGTAGTGAGATGGTGAAAGTGCCTCTGTAAATTTTTTTTTGCTTTATGTAACTTAGTGCATTGAATAATGTTAGCTACCATTTCTTATTGTTGTATTTGATTGCTATATCTAGCGTTTTTCATAGTAGTGTATGTTGCACCCCAAAATTTGCCCTCCTTACCATTTTACTAACTGGCTTATGTTTCATTTCATTTTTTGCATTATCATGTATGCATATCATTAGCATGGGGTCAAGGTGCTTGAGGCAGTTCAGAGAAGTCTTATCTGGTCTACAACATTATCAAGAGTTCACAGCTTATTCCAGGCATTTTTAATATTTTCGTATTTTTATTCGTCTGACTGTATTTCCACTCTGCATCATCTAAATAGCATAAAATGGTGTTTTTCATCTCGCATACTGCCTAAAATATTGGTCGGAATAATTTCTCGAAAATTTACAGACAGAGTGGTCAAATTGAGTTTCAGCGGTGCCCAAAATCAGGGATCAAAATTTATTTTAAAATCTGACGAAATGCTGTATTTTTTCGAGTCATATATTTCGTACTAATCATTTTAGTGTACTCGGTTTGTTTTTTCCGATTATTTAGGCGTCCGATTTGTATTTATTTGGGGTCCGATTATATTACCTTTTTTTAAACTAATATTATTTATAATAAATAATTATAATAACTAGCATTGTATTTTAATTTTATTTTAAATATTTATTTTTTTATTTTTAATTTAAATAATGTTTAATAGGCTAATTAGTATTTTATTTTTTTAATAGTCATTTTTTATTTTTTACTAATTTTAAGAATAAATAAGTAGTGATTAGCATTTTATTTTAATTTTATCTTAAATTTTTATTTTTATAAATAAGTAAGTTTAGTTTTTATTTCAGATTTATTAAATTATTTAAATTTTATTTAACTTTTAATATTGTTAAACTTGGGCCTCAAATTGGGTATTAGGGACATTATTGGCAACTAAAAGTTAACCCTAATTTGGTCCCTATATATTGTTGTTACTGTTAAAAAAGAGAGGACCGGAGGACCAGAAAAAAGACTGGAAAAGAGAGGACCGGAGGACCAGAAAAAAGACCGGAAAAGAGAGGACACCGAAAAAAAAGAAGAAAGAAAAAGGAGGCGAAAAAAATACAAAACGGCTTATGCTTCACTAATATCACCGGTGCTAATTCCCACCGAATTCAAGTCAGCATATATGCCGCCATTGGGAGCTATGATGTGATTGAATACAGGTTAGAAAGGCTGGCACTTGGCAAATTGTTTGTGTATGATGTGAGGTGAGGTTCAATGGATTATTATCATATAAAAAAATAATAAAAAATATTTAGTGTGTTTTTTATAATTAAAATTATATTGCCATGAATTGAGACACTTTGACTAAGGTTTAACGAAGGATGCCGCTTTTGTAAACATGGTTATATATTTAACATAGTATCATACCAAAGCGTGAACAGTAACCGCATTTTTTTAGTTATTTTCTTAAAATTATCAAGTACGCCTATATATATATATATATATATATATATATATATATATTGTTAATTTTTGGATTGAATCGTGTCGATACGCTATTTACATATAATCGTGTATAGTGCGTGACATGTGTGGCGATTCGGATCCGGTTGCGATGACCGCGTTTTCGCGATAGCAACATTGTTGAGGTTTTTTTTTAAAGCTAAATTTCTCTTTTTTTTTATTCGCCTTTTTTTTGTTATATTTAGATCCGTACAATTCGGATCCGGTTGCGATGACCGCGTTTTCGCGATAGCAATATTGTTGAGGGTTTTTTTTTCAAAGCTAAATTTCTCTTTTTTTTGAATTGCCTTTTTTTATTATATTTAGATCCGTACAATTCGGATCCGGTTGCGATGACCGCATTTTCGCGATAGCAATATTGTTGAGGGTTTTTTTTTCAAAGCTAAATTTCTCTTTTTTTTAATTGCCCTTTTTTATTATATTTAGATCCGTACAATTCGGATCCGGTTGCGATGACCGCGTTTTCGCGATAGCAATATTGTTGAGGGTTTTTTTTTTCAAAGCTAAATTTCTCTTTTTTTGAATTGCCTTTTTTTATTATATTTAGATCCGTACAATTCGGATCCGGTTGCGATGACCGCGTTTTCGCGATAGCAAAGTTGTTGAGGTTTTTTTTTTTATTTTATTTTCTTTTTTTTGTAATATTATTTGAATAATTTCCTTTTGAATTTAATTCATGCACCATTTTTACCATTTTATAAAATTTTCACAAATTTTATTTTTTATTTTTTATTTTTTATTTTTATTTTATTTTTTATCATCTAAACCAATTGTTTAATTCAATTTCTTTTTGCATCACACATTTCATGCATACCCTAAATTGTCTTTGATTTCTGAATTCATGTTTGGATTATAATTACTATTGTTTGCCATAGTTTGATTTTCACTTGCCTTGATATTATCCGTTTCTCACTAACCTTTTATGCAGGATCAAGGTAAGTTCCTTAAGGGTATGGATAGGTATCCATGGTTACCCTTACCTTTTTCCTTCCCTCATCTTCTTCCTCTAGGATTTAGGTTGCCTTCAAACCTCACTAACCGTAGGTCACCCATGCATGATAACTTTAGGATTCTTAGTTCCCTTTAGAGTTACCCTTGTGTCTTCTCTCTTCTCATCTCGAATCTCTTTAAAACACTTAATAATAATAAGGTGTATTGCGCACGAGCCTTAAGTATGGGGAATGAGAAATGAGGGGCTTCCTCTCATCTTTCTAGAGTGCTTAGCGAGCGTCCTGTCTTGGGACGATGCGTTAAGTATTCGCCCCTGTGCCCTAGACTTTGGTGCAATGCAACTTAGGAACTAACTTAAGCCACTTCTGTCCTAAAAAACACAAACCAATTTCAAACTTTTTGT
The DNA here is from genome assembly GCA_022829125.1 of Lathyrus tuberosus. Taxonomy (NCBI): domain Eukaryota; kingdom Viridiplantae; phylum Streptophyta; class Magnoliopsida; order Fabales; family Fabaceae; genus Lathyrus; species Lathyrus tuberosus. Next base: position 1,638,771 of record JALAZF010000497.1, read on the forward strand.
CCTTCGGGACCTTCAACTTAAAGGATATTTTCAAAAAGGGCACGTTACTTTCCGTCTGAGTCGCAAACAGGCATCGACCCTAACTGCCGGACGCGAACTTAACGTCGCTCATTAAAAACACAAAAAGAACTTGGTTCGAACTACGTTGACTCTGAATTCCCCATTGCACAAAGGGGGTACGTAGGCCTAGGACGTCGACGTCCTACCGAGTCGGTCTTTGTCTTTCCCTCCCCGTTTTAGCACGGCCCTAGATGATAGTATAACTCACCCTTAGAATAGACAACAAGCGTGGATCCCATCGAGTACGATGGACGCGTGGGGTGCTAGCACCTTCCCCTCGCGTAACCGACTCCCGAACCCAGGTTATGGTTGCGATGACCATTCCTTTCCCCCTTCCTAAGGTTTATGCTGTGTTCCCTTTCCCTCTTTTGGGATAAATTTACACGGCTGGCGACTCTGTTTTTCCGCGCCACTCTCGCGTTTGTACCTGGATGAAAATCCTGGGAGCGACAGCTGGCGACTCTGCTGGGGACTCTGGTTGACCTATGCTGGTCCATCCCTAAGCAAGTTAGTCCTAACGCTTGCTTGTCTTTGTTCTTCTTGGGTGTTTGGTTTTGATTTGCTTTAAGTGTTGTATTTTTATTTTTATTTTTTTACCGCATTTTCTGCATTTCATTTTTTATTACTGTCATACTGCTGTGCTGTGCTGGCTGTCTTTGTTTTGCAGGTTGGGTGGGTTTGAGAGCTAAGCCCAATACCAAGGCTTGAGAATACCCTAGGACTAGAGTGGAAAGTAGTGGGACCTACGTGCCCGCTTGGTACGTTTGTGTGTTCACGAAATTCACAACCAGACGAGGCTATCTTGGGACGCATTCTAACGTGTGTGTCTTGCGCATGTTGGGGTGTTGATCTAGAGAGCTATCGACTCTGGTGACCGATCATTGAGGACCTTAGTGGAAACATCCCTCTTTAGTGGTGACAGTGGCAGACCACATCCTGTGGCAAACCCATTCGCACCCGAGGGCCCGCTTTGGAACTCGCATAGGACGACCCCTACGTTTTGAAGAGAATCAGCGGAGGCACTCCTCGATTGACTTTAGTACTGTACCCCGAGGGATGAATGCCCCTCGAATGTAGGGATACTTTAGCAAAAGACGCTTACGAATAATATCATCACAGTCCCTTCGATATAAAGATCATAGTCCCTCGATGACCCTTCAAGTTGCCTACAAAAAATGATCTTGTCCCTCGATGACCCTACGGAAAAATGATGGTAGTCCCTACGAATTGCTAAGGTATCCTTACATGTTGCCTTCTATGACCAGTTGATGACCCTTCGCTGTCCCTCCACATCCAATAGATAGGACCGCCTACCCACTAATGGTATGGATAGTGCTATCTCTCAAGGAAAATGATAAGTACAAGAAAGACCTTATAAATTAAGGGTAGGTAACTTTTAAATGCTCGCTCATAACTCAAAAAAACAAATACTTTTCACACCTCACACTTTCAAAAATATTTTCAAAGACAAACACTTTGTATACGTTCTTACACGAATTATTACAAAGTCAACTTTTACGAAATATTTTCTAAACACACACCACATTTCAAAAAAAGCAAGTTAAAGTGAACTAGCAATTAAGAGCCCGTAGATAACTACGGATGAAAAGGGGTGCTAACACCTTCCCTTTTCATAACTTACCCCCCGAACTCAAAAATCTTTTCAAAACGGTCTTTCCTGTTCTTTTCACCTTTCCTAAATAAATTGGATAAAAGAAAAGTCGGTGGCGACTCTTGCTAACCGCAACATGTTTTGCGAAAAACAAAAGTAAAAAGTCATTTCTCCACCATACTATTGTTTCTCGACCTCAGTGCCAAAGCTGAGGACCTTCCGCCTTGGAGAATCAGTTGAGGCCTCCTCGATTGATGATGATGCCAAACCAGAAATGGTGAACGTATCATCATTTCTCGACCTGAGAGCCCGGGATACTGAACATCCTAGTACCTACACGTGAGAGGGGATGGGTGTTTGCAGGTTTGCAGGTAACCGAGACCTTCAACCTACCCTTATTCTAGATTTCTCATCAATGTCTGATTATGTGGGTTCCTCAGTGGTTCAGAGTTCTGGTTTGCTGGTTTCTCGTTCAGCTAACAGCACAACACATCCAGCAGTGTGCCTTGACCCCATGTTTGCATGAGCATATCATTTTTCTTGCATTCTGATGTGTTTGACATTTTTCAGGGCTTGCATCTTACTCTTGATTCCGGTTTTCTGAGGTTACTTCAGTATGGATGTTCAGAGAAAGAAGATTGTTACCTATTCATTCCCAGAGCCGACTTTGACACTGATTCACAAATTGATTAATATGGCTGGTTCCGGAGTTCATACAGAGTTCAGTGGAAGGTATGGAAGACTTCTGAAATTTGTCTATAATATCTCCCAGTATGAGAAGGATGCCATTCACACACTTCTTCAGTTTTACGACCCGCCTCTGCGTTGCTTCACTTTCCCGGACTACATCTTGGCTCCGACGTTGGAGGAGTTCTCATTTATTTTGGGAATTCCTATTAGTCATGATATAGTTTTCTTTTCTGAAGAACACCCCGGTATAAAAGATATGGCTGTTGCTCTTCACATTAGTGAGCCTGTTCTTAACAGTAATATTGCAGAAAAACAAGGAGTTAAGGGTTTCCTATTGAAGTTCCTATTTGATCAAGCTTGTATACATGTCAAAGAGAAGAACTGGATTGCTTTCCAAGCTATTCTAGCTGTGTGTATCTATGGGATTGTTCTGTTTCCGAATATTCCTGACTGGTGGATGTGCACGCCGTCAGGATCTTTATGTCGAAGAATCCTATACCTACCTTGCTAGGTGATGTGTACCATTCAGTTCACTATAAGAATGAGAATAGGCGTGGGAAAACTGTGAGTTGCTGTGCGCCGCTCTTAGCTACTTGGTTTTTGAGTCGTCTCCCTGAATCTGGCGCTTTCGTTGATACGAAAGATTCTCTGAAGTGGTCTAAGAGGGTTATGGGCTTGACTGCCGATAACATCGTTTGGATTAATCGTGACTTGCTAGGAATTGAGATTATTTGCAAATGCGGAGAATTTCCTAATGTTCCCTTGATAGGGAGGAGAGGTGGAATTAACTATAATCCCTCCCTAGCTATCAGACAGTTTGGCTATCCTTTGAAGAATCCACCCGAAGAGCGAGATGTCCGAGAATCCTTATTCTTCAATGGTATTGAGGATCAAGGGTTGATAAGGAAAGTTATGAATGCTTGGAAACAGGTGACTAAGAAGGGCAAGATTCCATTCGGGAAAAGTAACAATCGGGCTTTCCATCCATATAAAGAGTGGATTAAGAAGAGAGCAGAAGAGGAGCTTCTCCCATTCCCGATGGAACCACCTCTATATCCTTTGGTGATCGAGCCTCCTACCACCGTTGAGTTGGAGAAGTATAACACATTATGGGCTGAAAAGGAAAGGTTGCAGGAAGAAAATAATGAGCTAAAGAGAGAAATTTATCATTGGAAGCATGAGCGGGGTGAAGCTGTTCATACCGCCAAGTTGAAGACAGAGCTCCTTGCTAAAGCAGAAAAAGAGCTTGCTGACATGGTCGCATCCAGGGAAAGAATGAAACAAGCTTTGGATGGTATCAGTAGCGTTCTCAGGTCCAAGGAGGAGGAATTAGGCAAGGCTTTGTTGAAGATTCACAGGTTCAATGATCGCCAAGAAACTGCCATGGCTGAGAATAAAAGAAAAGAAGACGCTTACCTAGCTAAGATTGATCAGTTGAAGTCTACGCTCAAGAAGAAAGACACCGAGATTCTATCAGGGATATTCAAGAGACAAGCTGTCCAAGATCAACTCAACAAAGCTATAGCCTCCATAGAGGAATTGAAGGCCCAAGCTGAAGTGAAGAGATCTAGACATGAGGGACCTAGCATGGAAGGTGTTTCTGGAGAAGACGCTTGGGAGTTACATTGCCGATACTTGGATAGGATCATACACAGGAGAGACCTTCTTATCCAAGGACTGATTCAGAGGCCGAAGCATCCCGACACCAGAAAGCTGTTCGAGGAAGTTCAAAACTGGTGCAGAAAGCATAGTGGATGGGGAGGATTGACTCTTGTAAACCTTGATGACATGCCTTAGTTTTCTTCCCTCTTCTTATTGTATGTGGATCACCACCAGGCTTGTTGGTTGGGACCTATGGTTTTTGTATTCAGACTTGTTATCTCAGATTTGCGGTTGTTGACATTCGGTTTTTCTCTGGTTTTCTTAATATATGAGCAGAAGTTCCATTATATCTTGTTATTAAACCAGAATCAAGGGGTGGATCGCCTTGTGAATTTTCAAACACGTCCATTTGCATTTGCATATTCATAATCATTTTGCATAATCATTTTGCATGACAGGTGTTTATTTCCGGTGTTCTTATCTTGTTCTAATCTCGGGATTTCAGATCAGCACATTCACCGGTATTTTACCAGACCAAATCAGAAGAGAATCATGGAACGAATCCAAGCTGAGTTGAGGGAAATGCGAAGCCAGATGGGGCAATTTGGGGAAGACATGCTCCAGGAGCAGAGAATGCTAAGGGAAGAGATCAATCAGATGAAGACTCAGATGGGTTCAATCATCGAAATTATAAATAGGGGAGACAGTCCTGTGCCCGCTTCCACAACAGAGGTCCTTACTCTTCCTATCTCTTTGGGGTCTCCTCTAGACCATGGATTGCCTCGTGGATCCTCTCCACCGTCAGAGCTTTTTCATCAACAACCATTTCTTGAGGGTCTTAATCCAGAAAAGCTTGAAAAGAAGTTTGATCAGATCCCGGTGCCATACGCTCAGTTGCTTCAGCACCTGCTCAAGTTTCAGCTGATTGAATTGATTGCTGCGGAACCTCCACACACCAAGTTTCGTATGGGTTCCAACGTCCATGATAGGTGTGAATTCCATTCAGGGGCACCTGGTCATAATGTTGAAGACTGTAAGATGCTCAAGTATAAAGTCCAAGAGCTCATTGACTCAGGGGCAATCAAGTTTACATCAGTTGGCACTGGTAAACAAAGTGATGTTACTCCCAGTGTTGCAAAGGGACTGATGACTCCCTCTTTTGCCAAAGGATCCACCTCGCGTCAGGGATCTCTTCCACAACCCTTGTTTGTGCCTCAGCCGAGTGCAGAAAGGATAGTGCAGGGCCAGACTGGGCGCTCAAATCAGCACCGACAGCAGAATTATCAGCAACAGGGGCAGTCGAGACCAAGAAGGCCCAAAAGGTTAATTGATCCTGTTCCTATCCCTTATAGTCAGCTATTTACGCGCTTGCTTAAGAAGTCTCTGATTCAAACAAGGGGTACCGCGCCAGTACCGTACCCTATTCCTCCCGATTATGACATGACTGCTAGGTGAGAGTTCCACTCGGGAACGTTCGGGCACACGATTGATGAGTGTAATGTATTCAGGCATACGGTCCAAGACCTGGTGGACTCAGAGATCATTGTATTCACTGAAGACGATATGTACATCAATGGAAGCCTCCTTTCTCAAATGAACACTCAGTCTGCAAGTACGTCCAGGCATAATTAAGCTTCCTCAGCAATGGCAATCTTCAGCTTCTTTACTGCATTTTCATTTGTAGTTTCTTATTTCTTGTTAAAGCATCGTATGCATGTAAGACTCGTTTGTTTTTAATGATGATATTAATGCAATGAGTATGTTTTCCTTGAAGAAATCCATTAGTATTCACTCTTAAATGTTTATATGCACTGCAATATCAATTTTTCTTGTTAAGAACTCTTGAGGGAGGATGACGAAATAAGAACGCAGGTCTCTAATAGTACGCTTTTGGATAGAACCCTGTTGAGGATGTACAGGCATTGTTTCAAAACCATAAACACTGGAGAGATAAGGAGATAAACCCTCGTTAACCCCTTTGAGCCTCGGAGTAGGAGTTTCTTTCGTACGAAAAAACCCTCTTATTTAACCCAGGGGCAGGGTAAGCGTCAGTTAGTTTGACCGAGCGCTCAAATTCCAAGGAGAGTGTGCAAGAGATATGAAACCCCGATGGTTATCCGTCAACAACTAAGGAGTGAGGCGGTCACAACCCTTTCAAGCAAGTAAGACAACCAGTGTCACACGCTTTGTTCAAAAGGGGAATAAAAAGAGAAAGCCCGCTAAGTCGAAAATTGAAAACAAGTGACTTAGGCAAAAGTCAGGGCATCCCGCTGGACTTCAAAATCAAAAAAACTCAAAAGAGTCAGTCCAGGCAAAAATTAGGGATCAAAAAAGCAAAAAGAAAAAGCGAAAGGCGAAAAGAAAATCCCCGATAAGAACAAATTCGTGTGACACAAAAGATAAAAGGGATGACTGTCACTCCAAAACCTCCTTAGGGGTCAAACCATTAGTGGCATAGGTTCCTTGAAGATCATAAATCTTTCGAGAAATGAGCGTTTGGGTCAGATTAACTGAACATATGACTGGAGAACATCACGAAGAGTGGGTGGGCACCGATAAACTTTGAGCCATAAATCCTTTTTTCTGAAACCGTGAACCAGACCACGTTACAACCCTCTAAAGTCCTAATTGAAACAGGGTTTATTCCGAAGGCGTACTTCAACAGGACAGCGTTCCTGACTCCTATAAGTTGTGTTAATAAGATTTGTTGGTATTGCATGTGCGCATTGTTTTGCCATTCAAAAACCAAGGTCGCGTCCCAGCTAGCGATTCGTTCACAAGGTTGGGCGACACATTTTCAATAAAAACATCAAGGTTAACATGAGTGTTGCATTAGAATTCTCATAGATAACTTGTTCTATTTGCATACATGTGCCTAAGCATCAATGTAGCTTACACAGTGAAAGTCAGTCAAGAAGCTTGATCCTGCCAAGTTGGGTTGCTTGAAAATTCCGAAGGACAATCATATCAAGGGGCATGCTGCCAAAAGACTTAGTGTAGAGTGGGCTCTCCCAGTAAGTCGTGTTAAGATGGAGCCAATCTGGGGCAGTCACGTCGAGAAGTCCCTCTGAAATTCAGTTATTCTGGGGCATTCATTCTAAGATCAGGGGCAAAGTCACTTCAAAGCTCATATTGGGGCAGGCCACCTCCAGAGCGTGGGAGATTATCCACTCCTGAAAATGGTTAATTGAAAACACCTCTTCAAGGCAGAATATTTCAGGTCATTGCAAATCCCTTTCGAAGTAATGTACTTCATGGATTATGAAGACTGGGGCAGTTATGTCGAGATAAGATAAATCTCTCCAAGAGTTTGAAGACCCTGGGGCGGTGCGAATGCCCGGTCTTCTGTAAAACCCTCTTGAGGTGATTTCTTCCATTAGACCTGGTGGTCTGGGGCAAGTGGAAAGTTCAAAGGGCCGTCTATGACCTTAAAAACAAGTCAGGATTGAAGAGCAACATGATCGTACTTCCCCAGCAGCTTACTCTCCCCAGCATTGAGGTTGCAATTTCCTCAGCGGAGCAGACCTTCCCTAGCAGGAGACTTAGGAGGTATTTTCCCCAGGTCAAGACGTTATTTCCCCACAAAGTCAAGGTGCTCCTTCTCCCCCATCAGCAGGCTAAGTCCAGCAGTATCCCTAGCAGGTTTTAAATCCAAGTGATATTTGACACTCTCTTGATCCAGGCCGTGGCCTCCTTTTTCAAAGAGTTATGTATAATCCCCAGTAGAGCGAATGTTCATCTGAGACTTCACCCCCAGCAGAAGTTATTGATCCAGAGAGTCGGTCACGGTGATCCTTCTCAACGGAGTTCTGGGATTCAGAGGACAATTTATTTTTTTTTCAGCCCGATCTGAATCATTCTTTTCTCTCTGGCATTTATTTTGCTGGAGGGACCCCTTTTGCATATCATAAGCACTTGCATTGCATCCTCAAACACGTAGCATTTCCACTTCGTGTGGAGCATTACGACAAAATTCAAACATTTGCACTCGAAGCATAAGCCAGGTTTGATGCTTTCTTTGCCAGATCTCTTTCTTAGCGAAGAGGGCATAACTCAGGAGATTTTGGAGGGGTGCGTTCCTCATATTTGTGTTCCCCGGCAGAAGCTTTTATTTAGACTTATCCATTCCCCAGCGAGATTAATCCCCGGTAAAAGTTGCTTGAAACCTTTACACCCGTCCGTGTACCTTTTTGATACCCGTCCGTATTGAGCTTTCTACACCCGTCCGTATACCTTTCTGATACCCGTCCGTATTGAAGCCTTTACACCCGTCCGTGTACCTTTCCGATACCCGTCCGTATTAAATCCTTTTACACTCGTCCGTGTACCTTTTTGATACCCGTCCGTATTGAGCTTTCTACACCCGTCCGTGTACCTTTTAGATACCCCTCCGTATTGAAACCTTTACACCCGTCCGTGTACCTTTTTGATACCCGTCCGTATTGAGCTTTCTACACCCGTCCGTGTACCATTTAGATACCCGTCCGTATTGAAACTTTTACACCCGTCCGTGTACCTTTTTGATACCCGTCCGTATTGAGCTTTCTACACCTGTCTGTGTACCTTTTAGATACCCGTCCGTATTAAAACCTTTTCACCCGTCCGTGTACCTTTTTGATACCCGTCCGTATTGAGCTTTCTACACCCGTCCGTGTACCTTTTAGATACCCGTCCGTATTAAAACCTTTACACCCGTCCGTGTACCTTTTTGATACCCGTCCGTATTGAGCTTTCTACACCCGTCCGTGTACCTTTTTAAAACCTTTACACCCGTCCGTGTAACTTTTTGATACCCGTCCGTATTGAGCTTTCTACACCCGTCCGTGTACCTTTTAGATACCCGTCCATATTGAAACCTTTACACCCGTCTGTGTACCTTTTTGATACCCGTCTGTATTGAGCTTTCTACACCCGTCCGTGTACCTTTTAGATACCTGTCTGTATTGAAACCTTTACACCCGTCCGTGTACCTTTTTGATACCCGTCCGTATTGAGCTTTCTAGACTCGTCCGTGTACCTTTTAGATACCCGTCCGTATTAAAACCTTTACACCCGTCCGTGTACCCTTTTGATACCCGTCCGTATTGAAACCTTTACACCCGTCCGTGTACCCTTTTGATACCCGTCCGTATTGAGCTTTTTACACCCGTCCGTGTACCTTTTAGACACCCGTCCGTATTGAAACCTTTACACCCGTCCGTGTACCTTTTTGATACCCGTCCGTATTGAAACCTTTACACCCGTCCGTGTACCCTTTTGATACCCGTCCGTATTGAAACCTTTACACCCGTCCGTGTACCCTTTTGATACCCGTCTGTATTGAGCTTTCTACACCCGTCCGTGTACCTTTTAGATACCCGTCCGTATTGAAACCTTTACACCCGTCCGTGTACCCTTTTGATACCCGTCCGTATTGAAACCTTCACACCCGTTCGTGTACCCTTTTGATACCCGTCCGTATTGAGCTTTCTACGCCCGTCCGTGTACCTTTTAGATACCCGTCCGTATTGAAACCTTTACACCCGTCTGTGTACCTTTTTGATACCCGTCCGTATTGAGCTTTCTACGCCCGTCCGTGTACCTTTTAGATACCCGTCCGTATTGAAACCTTTACACCCGTCCGTGTATCTCTTCAGTACCCGTCCGTAATTGATTTTCTGAATTCCTTGACACCCGTCAGGGTTTATCCCCGACATAGTTAACCTTCGTTTGTGTTTATTTCGTGACTTTCCAATACCTTGGTTTTCAACACTCGTACGTATCGTGACAAGTGCAGCATTTTTGTTCGTTCCCCAGCGAGTCATCCCTCTTCTGTTGGTTGCAAATTTCTGGAGTTCTTTCAGTATTCAATCCCCGTGTATCCTGGAATGTCTGAGAGCCGTTGCTATCATACACGCAGGACCAAGTTGATTGAATAGGGGCAGCTGTTGCACCCCAAAATTTGCCCTCCTTACCTTTTTACTAACTGGCTTATGTTTCATTTCATTTTTTGCATTATCATGTATGCATATCATTAGCATGGGGTCAAGGTGCTTGAGGCAGTTCAGAGAAGTCTTATCTGGTCTACTACATTATCAAGAGTTCACAGCTTATTCTAGGCATAAAATGGTGTTTTTCATCTCGCATACTGCCTAAAATATTAGTCGGAATAATTTCTCGAAAATTTACAGACAGAGTGGTCAAATTGAGTTTCAGCGGTGCCCAAAATCAGGGATCAAAATTTATTTTAAAATCTGACCAAATGCTGTATTTTTTCGAGTCATATATTTCGTACTAATCATTTTAGTGTACTCGGTTTGTTTTTTCCGATTATTTAGGCATCCGATTTTTATTTATTTGGGGTCCGTTTATATTACCTTTTTTTAAACTAATATTATTTAGAATAAATAATTATAATAACTAGCATTGTATTTTAATTTTATTTTAAATATTTATTTTTTTATTTTTAATTTAAATAATGTTTAATAGGCTAATTAGTATTTTATTTTTTTAATAGTCATTTTTTATTTTTTACTAATTTTAAGAATAAATAAGTAGTGATTAGCATTTTATTTTAATTTTATCTTAAATTTTTATTTTTATAAATAAGTAAGTTTAGTTTTTATTTCAGATTTATTAAATTATTTAAATTTTATTTAACTTTTAATATTGTTAAACTTGGGCCTCAAATTGGGTATTAGGGACATTATTGGCAACTAAAAGTTAACCCTAATTTGGTCCCTATATATTGTTGTTACTGTTAAAAAAGAGAGGACCGGAGGACCAGAAAAAAGACCGGAAAAGAGAGGACCGGAGGACCAGAAAAAAGACCGGAAAAGAGAGGACACCGAAAAAAAAGAAGAAAGAAAAAGGAGGCGAAAAAAATACAAAACAGCTTATGCTTCACTAATATCACCGGTGCCAATTCCCACCGAATTCAAGTCAGCATATATGCCGCCATTGGGAGCTATGATGTGATTGAATACAGGTTAGAAAGGCTGGCACTTGGCAAATTGTTTGTGTATGATGTGAGGTGAGGTTCAATGGATTATTATCATATAAAAAAATAATAAAAAATATTTAGTGTGTTTTTTATAATTAAAATTATATTGCCATGAATTGAGACACTTTGACTAAGGTTTAACGAAGGATATCGGTTTTGTAAACATGGTTATATATTTAACATAGTATCATACCAAAGCGTGAACAGTAACCGCATTTTTTTAGTTATTTTCTTAAAATTATCAAGTACGCCTATATATATATATATATATATATTGTTAATTTTTGGATTTTAATTTTTGGATTGAATCGTGTCGATACGCTATTTACATATAATCATGTATAGTGCGTGACATGTGTGGCGATTCGGATCCGGTTGCGATGACCGCGTTTTCGCGATAGCAACATTGTTGAGGTTTTTTTTTAAAGCTAAATTTCTCTTTTTTTTATTCGCATTTTTTTGTTATATTTAGATCCGTACAATTCGGATCCGGTTGCGATGACCGCATTTTCGCGATAGCAATATTGTTGAGGGTTTTTTTTTCAAAGCTAAATTTCTCTTTTTTTTTAATTGCCTTTTTTTATTATATTTAGATCCGTACAATTCGGATCCGGTTGCGATGACCGCGTTTTCGCGATAGCAATATTGTTGAGGGTTTTTTTTTCAAAGCTAAATTTCTCTTTTTTTGAATTGCCCTTTTTTATTATATTTAGATCCGTACAATTCGGATCCGGTTGCGATGACCGCGTTTTCGCGATAGCAATATTGTTGAGGGGTTTTTTTTTTCAAAGCTAAATTTCTCTTTTTTTGAATTGCCTTTTTTTATTATATTTAGATCCGTACAATTCGGATTCGGTTGCGATGACCGCGTTTTCGCAATAGCAAAGTTGTTGAGTTTTTTTTTTTATTTTATTTTCTTTTTTTGTAATATTATTTGAATAATTTCCTTTTGAATTTAATTCATGCACCATTTTTACCATTTTATAAAATTTTCACAAATTTTATTTATTTATTATTTATTTATTTATTTTTTTTTTATTTTTTTTTAATTTTTTATTTTTATCATCTAAACCAATTGTTTAATTCAATTTCTTTTTGCATCACACATTTCATGCATACCCTAAATTGTCTTTGATTTCTGAATTCATGTTTGGATTATAATTACTATTGTTTGCCATAGTTTGATTTTCACTTGCCTTGATATTATCCGTTTATCACTAACCTTTTATGCAGGATCAAGGTAAGTTCCTTAAGGGTATGGATAGGTATCCATGGTTACCCTTACCTTTTTCCTTCCCTCATCTTCTTCCTCTAGGATTTAGGTTGCCTTCAAACCTCACTAACCTTAGGTCACCCATGCATGATAACTTTAGGATTCTTAGTTCCCTTTAGAGTTACCCTTGTGTCTTCTCTCTTCTCATCTCGAATCTCTTTAAAACACTTAATAATAATAAGGTGTATTGCGCACGAGCCTTAAGAATGGGGAATGAGAAATGAGGGGCTTCCTCTCATCTTTCTAGAGTGCTTATCGAGCGTCCTGTCTTGGGACGATGCGTTAAGTATTCGCCCCTGTGCCCTAGACTTTGGTGCAATGCAGCTTAGGAACTAACTTAAGCCACTTCTGTCCTAAAAAACACAAACCAATTTCAAACTTTTTGTCCTTCGGGACCTTCAACTTAAAGGATATTTTCAAAACGGGCACGTTACTTTCCGTCTGAGTCGCAAACAGGCATCGACCCTAACTGTCGGACGCGAACTTAACGTCGCTCATAAAAAACACAAAAAGAACTTGGTCCGAACTACGTTGACTCTGAATTCCCCATTGCACAAAGGGGGTACGTAGGCCTAGGACGTCGACGTCCTACCGAGTCGGTCTTTGTCTTTCCCTCCCCGTTTTAGCACGGCCCTAGATGATAGTATAACTCACCCTTAGAATAGACAACAAGCGTGGATCCCATCGAGTACGATGGACGCGTGGGGTGCTAGCACCTTCCCCTCGCGTAACCGACTCCTGAACCCAGGTTATGGTTGCGATGACCATTCCTTTCCCCTTTCCTAAGGTTTATGCGGTGTTCCCTTTCCCTCTTTTGGGATAAATTTACACGGCTGGCGACTCTGTTTTTCCGCGCCACTCTTACGTTTGTACCTGGATGAAAATCCTGGGAGCGACAGTGTATTGATTTATATATTGCATTTCGCAATTGTTTGCTTTTCTCGAGCGATGCCTAGGACTTGTGAAGTCGAGTATACGTAGTCATAAGTTGAAGTGTGCTCCATGCCACAGAGGACCGTTCCCAAAAAAAAGAGTAGGATCCTCGTCCCTACCCCTAATGCTTGGCTCGAATCAAGATGGACGTCTCAAGGAACCACCACCTATGCCATCAGACTAGCTAGATCTAAGGGGGTGCACCAGCTATGAAAAAGTGTGTTTAATAGGCCTCAGTGTAGCCGTCAGTTTTTTCAGGTGACGCAACCATCTTACCACATAATTGGTGTTACTTTCTGATTTCTATATTTATCCTATGAAGCAAGAAAGGAAGGGGAAGATATCTTAAACTAACCCTGCACGCAAATGTTTTCTTTAACAAATGCTAAGATATCGGGGATCGGGGTGTGGTCATACAATGGGGAGCTATTAACACCCACAGTATCTATAGTAATCTATAGGAACCTTCTTTTACATGTATTTATGCTATTTTGAAATGCTTTTCTCTTGTTTATCTGCTGTGGATTGGGAAAGTTTCTCCTTTGGGAGGACCGAGGAAATGTTTTTATTATTTTTGGGTTTTCTGTTGTTTTTGGGAAGGTGCTTGGCCTAAGGTTTTTGATTTGTGTGCTCGCTAAGATTTCACAATCTTATGCCTACGTATTCCCATAAAGAGATTTGAGAAATCAGAGCAATCGTAGTTCCTCCTATTCTATGGGAGGAAAAATATTCGGTGTCTTGTTCAAAGCCCAAGATTGAAGCTATCTGAGTATTTGTGTTTTGTTTAAAGCCCAAGATTGAAGCTAAAGTTGACTGAGAGAGAGAATTTTTCATCTTTAAAGTGAGATATCTCACATATTCATCACAAATATTGGTGAATTGATTATAAGGGAAATTACTTTAACTGGGATAAGTAGAATCCAAAAATGCCATAATTTCCTTTATAAGAGAGATTTCATGAAGGAAGAAGCTTTAACTCAGTGTAGAGCAATGCCACTTTTTCCTTTATGAATCTTTCATGCTAAGAGAGGGACATTGGCTTAGATGTTAGGGAACCAGAGGCTTGCCACTTATAGCTGGTAGATGAAAGAGAGATTTTAGCCATGATAAAGGAGGGACTCCAGCTTGGATTTTGAATCAACAAGTGTGCCACTTACAACAATTATCTGGAAAAAGGTTTTGATTGTTTGTTTTGATATGTGATGTATAGAAGATGTATCTTCCTACAGAGAGGACTCATGGCCTTATCTGAGGGGATGATGTTTTTTGTGTGCCTTGTTCAAAGCCCAAGGTTGAAGCTGAAAGAAAATGACTCCTCTGGGGAGTGTTATATCTGTCTTGTACAAAGACCAAGATTGAGGCTGACTGGGGAAATTCTTATATGAAGCCTAAGAGGAGGCTGACTCTTGCGGAGATTTTGTTGAAATCCAGGAGAAGGTCTAAATTGTATTGGTGGATCCAAAGGAATTTACTCTTGCTAGGAATCAGGGAAGAGTTGAAGTACCAAATGCCATGAGGCTCTGATTCTATTAGGGATTTGTTGATGGTAAATTGACCCTGGCTGAGATGTTCAAGGTGAAAGTTAAGCCTTGTTGGGGGTTAGAGGAGTTTAAGGTTGAGTTATAAAAAAACCCTAGAAGTTTAACTCTACTAGAGACTAGTGTATTGGTAAAATGATCAAGATCTATCATGTGCCTTTAGGAAACCTGTGGATCTTTATGTGAAGTCCAAAAGGAGACTATGAGACTTTCCAAGTCTACCTGAATGAAGCCCAATAGGAGGCTGACACGTTCCAAGTCTCTTAAAAAGTAGTAGACTCTGGTGTAGAGAGATCTTTGTATGATGCCCAAGAGGAGGCTGTTGGTTGAAGAGATGGAGAACAACTCCTTACTGACTAGATGTTCTGGAAATTTGACTCTCTTGGGGGTTGAACTAATAGAGATGACTAATTTCTATCTTATGCTTGTAGGAAGCCTTTGGGTCCTTGTACTAAGCCCAAGAGGAGGCTAGGGAACTTCTAAGAAGCATGTTGGTCCTTGTACTAAACCCAAGAGGAGGCTGGGGAACTTCTAAGAAGCCTGTTGGTCTTTGTACTAAGCCCAAGGGGAGACTGGGGATACTTCTAGGAACCTGTGGGTCCAAGCCTAAGAAAATTTCAAGAAAGGTTTCACCGGGAATAATCCTTTCTTTGTTGAACAGTTCTAAGGTTTGAAGAAATTCAAAAGAGGTTTCACCGGGAATTAATCCTCTCTGGGGAAATGAATTTCCTATATATGTTTCTAAGTTTTGACAGTCTTGAGAAAAGTTTCACCGGGAATAATTCCTTTCTCTGTTCCATATTGAATAAGCCCAAGAGGAGGCAGACTGTATTTGAGGGAAGTTTCCTATGAGGGAACTAGTTTTGACTAAGTTAGAAATAACCTCTGGTTTGACCTAAGTGTAGACATAACTGCCGGGGAAATTCTAGACAGATATGCACAAGTATATACAAATAAGTGATTTAACAGGTATATAAAACAAGTATGCATTGAATTGAAAAGATGTTGGGTCTTACACTCTGAAAAGAAGCCGAAGTGTATTGTGATTGATTGTATTGATTACAACTGTATGATTAGGGTTTTAAGAAATTGAAGAAAGTTTTGAGAAAACTTTGAATTTGAAATAAAAGAAAGTCAATGAATTGAATTGAAAAAAAGAAGTTTGGGGCTTATAACTCAAAGAGAGGCCCAAGTGGTCTAAGAGCAGTTTCACCGGGAATAATGCTCCTCTTAGTACCAGTTTAAACAGACAGTTAGTTTTGAAAACAGAGGTATGAGGCTTACAACTCAAGGAGAGGCCCATAAAGGTTGTTTATTGTTTAAAACAAAGTTTTTGTACAAAAAGATTAGGGCTTATACTCAAGGAGAGGCCCAGATGACTTAATTGAAAACAGTGATCGCACTATGATACCGAAAGATGTTATGGGACTTATACTATGGCAGAGGCCCAAAAATTGTTTATGTACACAAGGGTTTGGGTCTTACACTCTATTAGAGGCCCAAAAGTATTTTGTAAAGAAGAGAAATGGGACTTATACTCAAGGAGAGGCCCAAGAATTTATTTGAAAGGCGACGACGTCGCGGTTTTAAAAACCACAGTGGGACTTATACAATGACTGAGGCCCAAAATATTTATCTACAAAAAGGAATGAGTCTTACACTCTATTGGAGGCCCAAAAGTGTTTCAAATGAAGTTTGAAAATTTAAAATTAAGGGAAAACCCTAATTTTAAATATAAATACAATTTTTCAAAGAAAATTAAATATAAAATGATATAAAAATATCAAATATATTAAAAAACAAGTTGTGAACTTTGAAAAATGTTTTTAAAAATCATTTTATTCATATGAAAGCTTGAAATTCATTTGAATTTGAAAAATCAAGAGAAAAATTTCATTAAAAATGTTTATAAACAATTAAAATGAAATTCCCTACAAAAATTCAAAATATATTAAATAAATAATATTATTTTGATTTTTATTTGTAGAATAAAATATTTTAACATTTTTATGAATTTTGAAAAAAAGAATCAATAAAAAATGATTAAAAATCAGAGAGAAATTAATTTTTGAAATCAATTAAGAAAATAACAAAAATTCAAATATTTAAAAATTCAAAAAATGGCGCTAAGGCCATCTTCTTCTTCCTCGCGCAAACCACCATTTCCAGATTTGCAAAACCTCTCATATCTCCCTTAATACGTAATGGTTTTGACTTTTGCAAACATGAAAGTTGCTCGTTTTTGAACAAGGATTCCAATGGTATCAATTAATTGCATTTATTTTAAGTGTGGAGTGAGAAATCAAGTGAAGAACAGATGAACCCT
Source organism: Lathyrus tuberosus (assembly GCA_022829125.1). Taxonomy (NCBI): domain Eukaryota; kingdom Viridiplantae; phylum Streptophyta; class Magnoliopsida; order Fabales; family Fabaceae; genus Lathyrus; species Lathyrus tuberosus. The sequence goes on from JALAZF010000497.1 coordinate 1,655,787, forward strand.
AATTTTTGCAAGAACATCATGAAACTCCATACACGATAGATACAAAATAATTAATTGAGGGGAAACACTCTATATAAGTGCATAAACATGTTGGTAACTTGAAAACACGTTTATGATGCATAGATCATAGAGTTCAATTTTAAGGAAGCTTACCTTGCAAGAGGAAATCGAATCCTCAGTTGGAGATGTTACAGAAGTATTTTGATGATCGGGACAACTTCCTTGGACCTCAAGGATGGTTTTCCAATGATTAGAGTGGATTGAAAACCTCTGGATCACTTGGCTTGACCCTATCTGCAGCTTTTAAGAAAGTTAGAGCAAATGGATAGTGACTTGATTATTCTGGTGTTCCATATGTGTTTTGAGGTTATGGATCACTCATATATAATGTATGTGAGGTGTTAGGATGGTTGGTTTGAGCTGATTTGCTCTCTATCTTAATGCACGATTCTTACTTTCTTTGAAAATTAAACTTTGATTCATAAGAGGGAGAGAGTGGAAAACATGTGTTGTGATTTTTTGGTGTGTTGAAATCAATCACAAATTACCTTTATTTATAGTAGAGGAAGTTTGTCTTGGATGAACAGCTTCAGATTGGAAGATAAGATCTTGGTTCAATGGTTTTGGCATGGTATCATTACCCCTAATGCAAGGTACACCAATGTGTCCAAATAGCTCAACTACCAATTGACCAATTCCACATTCCTCAGTCATTTTTATTGTTGTTTATGTGAGCATCTTGACTGAGGAATTTCCTTTTGTTGAATGTGCACTATTGCACATAAATGCCTTTGAATTCAAGGCATAAGGTGACAAAAACCATTACTCCAAGTTGAATGATTTTTTGACCCTTTGACTCAATTTTGCAGGTTTGCCATGATTTCTTCTGTTATACAATGAATGTGAGTGGCATTGATCATTGCTTTTGACAAGAAAATTGTGTATGGCAAGTAATGACCAAACTGATTTTGTAAAATAGTTTGCAGCAAGGCATGTTGGTCACTCCATATCTCTTTGCTCAAATGGAGTTTGATGATGTTCTTGTACTCTTTGGAAAGCTTGCATATCATACTTCAACTTTGATGTTTAACTTTGGTCTTGATTCATCTTGGATCATAATGAATAGTGGCCTCAAAGTTGGTAAAAACACAAGACAGATTTTGTCCAAAATTTTCACTAAGTGTCTAAGTTCAAAAGTTTTGAAACCCTAACTTCATGACTCTATAACTCAAAATCCAAGCTTTTTTGGCTCATGGAGCACTGTGACATTTTTGTAGTATGTAATGAGAGCTTTCATTTGAGCTTTTGATGGAAGAAATTGGCTGTGTAGTTCGGGAGTTCTGACATTGCAAAGTTGGGAAAAATCATCCTTTTTTCATAACTTAGAGAAATTTCAAGTTTCTTAAGATTACCCCTTTTCGAGTAACCTCACTTTTCTTGATTTTTCTTGATGGATGATGATCAAAACCACAAGTTAACACTGTTTTTGACTTAAAGAAGCCATTTTTATCAAGAAATCTCAAAAGTCAAACTTGGTCTTTGGGCATAGTTGACTTTTTGTCAGATGAATTTCAAACTTTGTGATCGTTTATGAAATTAAGTCCTTGGTATAATTCAAACCTAATGGATGGGTTTCATAGGTTTTTTAGAGTGTTTTGAATCATTTCCCAAGGTTTGTGATCATGTCTTGGTCAAAAGTCAAAGGTAGGGTTGACTTTTTCTCAGAAACCCTAGTTTGTGGTCCAGATGAATTTGAATCTTTATATTGCCCATGAACCAAGTTTTTGTGTCCATTTGAACTTGTGAAAGGATCAATATAAAATATTTGAGGTCTTCAAAACATTTCTTGAGGACTTGGCTTATATCTTGCTCCAAAAGTCAACTTAGGAGTGAATTAGGTAAAAAAACCCTAATTCCTGATTGTTGATGAATGCATCCCCTGAGGCTATTTTAAACTTATGATTGGATCCATGAGATCCCTTTGAGCTTCTTGGATCATGTCTTGAAGGATTGACTCATGCCCAGATGAAAATTTCCCTCTGGAGGCCTGAAATTATGGTTAAGCAGATCACTAAGATGTCGGACAGGATGTCGTGACACTTAATCTCTGCTTCTCACAAGGATTAAGGAAGAACATAAACAAACAGCAGAAAGAAAACAACACACAGAAATTGTTAACCCAGTTCAGTGATCAACAACACCTACGTCTGGGGGCTACCAATCCAGGAATGAAATCAACTAAGTAGAATTGGTTCTAAGCTAAACTCCAACGTTTACAACTTAGCACCTAGAAACTACCCTTCCTAGATTTCTACCTAAGACAATCCTAGGTATGAGACCCTTCTCAATTCCCTTCCAATCACAACAGTGACTAAAAATATTACAACTCAATAAACTGTCCTCCTCTGGTATTCACGCAATACAAGAGAGGCTCACACAAGTACAAACCCTAGTACTCTATAACAGCTGCAATATCCAATACTTTCTATGTCAAATCCATCCTATTTATACACCAAAACATAACTGGATTTGGGCTTAAAAAACACAGCAATTCTGCTCCACATAATCTGCAACCTATTCTTTTCTTCAATCCCAACTTTCCAAAAAAGTCTCCTTACTAGGAAACCGCATATTCCTTTTAGAATCAGAATCTCTGATTCCTCAATCTCAGATACCACCTGGGATCAAATCACATTCTAATCACACCTGGAACATAAATACAGTTATTCGAAAACTATAACAGACGAAGATGTCGAATCCATTGATAGGACATATTGTTTAACATCTTAACCTGCAGTTAGATTATCATGTCAGGACATCTTGTTCAACATCTTTCTGCTAAGTTAGTTTTACCAAAATTGATGCCAACCTCAAGGCTTGGACTCATCAATCTCCCCCTTTGGAAGATTTTGGCTAAAACTAACTTCAATTGACCTGCAGAAGCATATCAGGGAGACCATCATCAGAACAGCAGTGAAAATACAACTTTGTCTCCCCCTCAACTAGTACCTCATGCAAGCAGCACATAACTACCCCCCCTCAGTGGTTAGTAGTATACCTGCAGTGGTCAGTGGTTAGTGATGTTATTATTTCTCCCCCTTTTTAGCCAGAATATGACAAAGGCAGAAGAACTAACTCAAAAGCCAATTAATCAGTTCATAGTAATTAAATTGCACACCCAACAAAAGTAAAGATTATCCTGGGCATTCAGCTCTTACACAACCAAAAGTACAGTAGAAACATAAAAATAAAAAAAGCATAAAACAGAAAGAAGAGAAAAGACAACTATCATAAGTCATCTTCAGTTTCCTCATCGTCATCTTCTCGTGCACTCTCACCAGAACCATTACCATCATCACTGCCTTCAACTGCATCACTGATCTCCTTAGCTGCCTTCTCAGCATTACCAGTGTTGATTCCAATATTCTTATTTTTCTCAGCAGACAAGGCTTGTATTAATCTTTCCAGCTTCTCCTTTCTGGCAGTGTTGGTCTTGATAATGTCATCAAGCTCCCTACAGGTGTTTTTGTGTCGGGCTATATTTTCCTCTTTTGTAGTTGTTGCAGCAGATGTCGGTGCAAATGTTGAAGCAATATCTGGGACATGGTTACCAATAAACAATTTATAATGCAGAGTCAAGGGAGATGCCCTTTTAATTACATGATTTGTGCAGACTAAGATGCTTGGGTACTGATTTAGAATAATCCCACAAATGAGTGAGGGGAAGCATATAGGAAGTTTCACTGCAGTTGATGTAGATTGCTTCAAAATTTGATTGAAGATTTGAGTTCCAAAATCGAACCTTCTTCCTTTGCCAATCAGATAGATGAATCTACATAGACTAGCAGAGATGGTTGAAGTACGATTGGTGGGCACCCAGTTGATAGTACTAATTCTATGCAGAATTGCATACTTCACAATCAGTTTCCTGGTTGAAAGTTTCCCTCTGCTTGGCCACTGTTTCACAGTGTTGCAAGAGAGCTCTTGACAAAATTGGTCATCAGTGTCTCCGCATTCAGACTGAGACTCTTCAGATCTTTCCATAAACCTATTAATCATTGTGGGAGAATATGTCACAACATTTTCTCTGACATACACTATCCTATTGGCTGCATCATTACAGTGGTCAAGAATGTTTACCACAAATTCCTTCACCAGCTTTTCATAGAAACTTCCAAGATTGGCGACTGTCCTTGTTAGCCCAGAGTCATTGATCAGTTTCATCACTTCATGGAACTCTAATGCATCCTTCCCTAGTTCCCTTTCTAATGCTACTCTTCTTTGGTACACATATGGCCATCTGTGTACATACTCAGGAGCATGGAAGGAGATATTATCCAAGGGAGCTTTGGGAATACTGGCAATATTTTTCTTCACCCCAGGATCCTTTGGAAGTATGATGTCCTGATCATCATCTGTGACATCATAGTCAGACTCAGTGTCAGACTTAGCCTTTCTTTTCTTGGACACAATTGCAACCTTGCTCCAAGGTTTCTGAGGTCCAACTACAGATTTAATGTTTCTTCTGATATTAGTGTCCCCATTTTTCCTTTTTCTTGTCTTCAATCTCTTCATCACATTAGCAATGATCTCATCATCAGAAGATGAATCATCAATATTGATTACCTTGTCAATCGCTTATTTATCAATATTCTCTAGTCCCTGTTCAAGTGATTCCTCTAGAGATAAGGATGTTCCATTATCTGGTCCATCACTTTTCTGACTGGTTTCAACACAGGTGTGGTGATTTTCCTCTGAAATTATATTACCATCTCTTTCACTATTATCTCTAACACTTCCTTGTTCATCAATAGGGGCGAATGTGATTGGCATATCCCCATCAGTATTCAGTTTACTTCTTATATTTAATTGTCCAGCTACGATTTTCCTTATTCTCTTATCCGTTTCAACGATTTCTTTCTTCTTTCTAGGATCAAGAGGGACATCAATAGGTTCAGAAGTATTACCTGCAAGGATATTTCTAGCTCTTCGTGCAGGGAATTTCTCAGGCTTGCATGGCACCATAGAAAGGGGAACAACATTGATCACATCTCCAGTAGACACCTTCCCCAGTTTTTCCCTAATAGCGGAAGATGTAGAGGTCTCCTTCACTCCTCCTCCAGTTGAGGATTGTTGTTGAGACATCAAAGAGGGAACAAACTTGGATTTTTCTTTGCACCGGAAGAAAGAGGTTATTGTGACGAGGAGAACAGGTTGAGGGCGGTTTAAGTTGATTTGAAATGATCTATTTTGAAACCCTCCTTTCGTTTGTTGAAAACAATCACTACTTGACCAGTATCCTTACAAGTTAACCCCCTTAGGCCCCTAGTTATACAAAGCCCTATTTTACCCTTCAGTTTCCCAAACTTAATTTTAAGGACATCAAGAGTGCTCAGCTTATCATGGGAGAATGTCACAACATTTTGTGCGACATTTTCCCTTGTTGGCATCTGTGTCATTCCTGTGTACTGAAAGTTGCTGAATGTGGTAGCAGGGTAATCACTTTCTGTAGTTGAGTCAATATTGGCCATAAATGCACATCTTCTTTCTTCCAGATCATTTATCATAGAGGCCTTATGAAGCAGATCCTGAATCCTTGAGATGGTCTTTCTGTGTGTCATCTTGGTTAATCTACCAATTTCCAACTTATCAATGTTTAGTTCTGAGGGGAATTTCTGATGTTTCCTAATTGTCATTGAGGAGCACTCTGTCAGTAATGAGGTCCATACGTAGCAATTATTTTTTGATCTGACACCCCTCATGAGTACTTTATTTTTATCATTTACAACCAAACATTCAGATTTTGTAAATTTAACCTTTAGGCCTTGATCACAAAGTTGACTAATACTAATTAGATTATTAGTTAGTCCTTCGACATACCGAATTCTCCCAACTCCTTTAATCTTTCCTTTGGATCCATCTCCAAAAGTGACATAGTTGGAGGAATGAGGCTTTATATTCACCAGATAGTTCTTTACACCAGTCATGTGTCTTGAACACCCACTATCAAAGTACCATTTCTCTTCAGTGTATTCCTTTTGAGTGGAACGAGCCATCAGAGCCATAGACTCATTCATGGAACTTCTTTTCTTTCCAGCAATCCTACCCTCGGGATATCCATGTAGCTTGTAACAATAACGTTTAATGTGCCCATACTTGCCACACTAATGACATTTCCAGTCCTGTTTCCTCTGGTGTCTGTAATGATGTTGTGACATTCTGTTAGACATCTTTTGTCTTCTTTCAAGATTGTATTCAGGATCTCTCTTCTTGCTTTGATTATTGTATCCATGTTCATGTAGTATCTTGTCAGATCTACTGTTGACCATTCCAGCATTATCAGGACTGTATTTAAGTAGAGCAATTTCCTCTTGAAGATCAGAAATGATGCCAAGATGCTTCAATCTTTCAACCTCAAGGAGCGTGATAATCTTATGTTGATCTTCTCCTAGATGACAGATTTCTGCACTTCTTGTGTACAACTCCCTATAAGAGTTGTCTAGAGCATCATGAGAAAGATCTACAATGTATGATCTTACATTAGTGTCAAACACTCCTGTGAGTGCAGAAACCTGCTTCGGTGATTCTTCATCACTAGCAGAATCATCTTCAGACCAGGGAGTATGAAGGCCTTTCTTTTCTTTCTTGAGGAATGTAGGACACTCTGATTTAATGTGTCCAAATCCCACACATTCAAGACATTTGGTCCCCTTTTCTTTGCCAATTCTCTCTTTATAATATGAATTCCTTCCATAATTGTTCCTTTTTAAGTTGTTGGGCATCTGAGTCTTGGCACTATTTTTTGACTCTCCCTCAATTGTTTCCAGTAATTGACTATACTGTTTTCCCAGAAACACAACTGCCTTAGACATCTCTATCTAGGAGTTTGTCTTACCTTCATCAGACACCAAGGCTAAGCTTTTCTTATTCTCAGTCCTTTCATTTAGTGCCATTTCAAATGTTTGAAGAGATCCCATAAGCTCATCAACTTTCATAGTAGCTATATCCTGAGCTTCCTCTATAGCAGTCACCTTCATGTCAAATCTCTTGGGAAGAGACCTTAGAATTTTCTGGACTAACTTGGCTTCAGGAATTTTCTCTCCAAGGTCACTGGATGTGTTGGCAATATCAACGATATTCATGTGAAAGTCATGTATACTTTCATCCTCTCTCATCCTCAAGTTCTCAAACTTAGAGGTGAGAAGCTGAAGTCTTGAAGATTTAACTCGGGAGGTACCTTCATGAGCAGTCTTCAAACTTTCCCAAGCTTCCTTAGCAATAGTACAGTTCTTGATCAGTCTGAAGATGTTCTTGTCCATACCGTTGAATAAGGCATTCAAGGCTTTATAATTACCTTGAGCAAGCTTATCATCCTTATCATCCCATTCTTCCTCGGGTTTCAGCTCATCAGTAAGCTTTCTATCTTTGTCTTTGGTCTTTGGTGGATCCCACCCTTTAACCACAGACTTCCAGGCTTTACCATCCATTGACTTGATAAATGCCACCATGCACACTTTCCAATATTCATAATTGGAACCATCAAGTATTGGTGGTCTATTTAGAATTCATCCTTCTTTATCCATCGAGCCAGAAAGTATCGTCCCTGAATCTCACCCAGATACAGAGCAGAGTGCCTGCTCTGATACCAATTGAAATTTTGGTTAAGCATATCACTAAGATGTCAGACAGGATGTCGTGACACTTGATCTCTGCTTCTCACAAGGATTAAGAACGAATAGAAACAAACAGCAGAAAGAAAACAACACACAGAAATTGTTAACCCAGTTCGATGATCAACAACACCTACGTCTGGGGGCTACCAAGCCCGGAATGAAATCAACTAAGTAGAATTGGTTCTAAGCTAAACTTCAACATTTACAACTTAGCACCTAGAAACTACCATTCCTAGATTTCTACCTAAGACACTCCTAGGTATGAGACCCTTCTCAATTCCCTTCCAATCACAGCAGTGACTGAAAATATTAAAACTCAATAAACTGTCCTCCTCTGGTATTCACGCAATACAAGAGAGGCTCACACAAGTACAAACCCTAGTACTCTATAACAACTGCAATATCCAATACTTTCTAGGTCAAATCCATCCTATTTATATACCAAAACAGAACTGGATTTGGGCTTCAAAAATGCAGCAATTCTGCAACCTATTCTTTTCTTCAATCCCAAGTTTCCAAAAATGTCTCCTTACTAGGAAACTGCATATTCCTTTTAGAATAAAAATCTATGATTCCTCAATCTCATATGCCACCTGGGATCAAATCACATTCCAATCACACATGGAACATAAATACAATTATTCTAAAACTGTAACAAACAAAGATGTCGAATCCACCTGATAGGACATCTTGTTTAACATCTTAACCTGCAGTTAGATTATCATGTCAGGACATCTTGTTTAACATCTTTCTGCTAAGTTAGTTTTACCAAAATTGATGCCAACCTCAAGGCTTGGGCTCATCAATGCCTTGGTCGACCAAAACCCTAATTTGGTGACATTGGTGATCTTGAGTCTTGATCAAGTTAGAATGTTGCATTCTTATGCTTGAGTCTTGATGTGGCAAACCTCTTGATCCTTTATGGATGTTTGAGAGACTTGAAAGGTTGAAGATCATGTCAATTCTTTATTGATCCTCTGTCTGAGTGCTCTGAGAGGGTCTAAAACCCTAATTCTTGGTTGAGGTGAATGCTCAACAATCTTTGAGGAGATTAATGAGGCATGAAGGTACATCCATATTGTGGTGATGTTTTGCACAATAATGGGAAATCTTGTGGTCAAAATTTAGGGTATGACACTCAGATGTGAGGTGTTTGTGTTTGAGTCATATTGTAATCGCATAAATGCATTAAGTACGTATCAGACACACAATCGGGCATAAAGTGTGCTTTAAGTTGTATCGGAATCGCAGAAATGCGTTAAGCTTGTATCAAATACATAGTTGGACTTGGAATGTGCTTAAGCCATATCAGAATTGCATACATGCTTTAAGTCTATATCCGATACACATTTATGCAGACATTGGGTTTTAATTTCTATCAGGTTCACATAAATGCATTGTGTTGATCAGATACACAGTGAGCTCCGAATACGCTGAAACTGTATTAAAACCACATCAATGTGTTAAGTCTCTATCGGATATGTATTCACGCATTTTATCCCATTTTCTTATTCCATGCATTATAGCAGAAAGAGACAAAGAATCACACAGTAGATGAGAAAGATATATAGTGAATTGAATTTGTTACAAATAAATAAAGGATTGTCGGGGTCAATAACCGTGGCCTGGTATTTCAGAGTGGCCGAATGGTGTTAGGGGTCTTTCATCCTTTCTTTTCCTCGAAGCTCCAGGATGTATACATTTTGCACTTAGGAGCATCGTCTTTGATTGGATGGGGCATTGAAGTATCCATCATTGAATTTGTTTGCTGACTTGTAGTCGGGTGGTCAATGGCTTCGGGGATGTAGCTTGACGTCGGTCACATGGACCTTAAGGTCTCTCGGACTGACAGAAATCCTCGTATTTCATTTCCTTCTATAGTTTCTCCTTTGGTTTGGCGGCATCAATCAGGAGTCTAGGGCCACATGCATCTGATCTTGTTACGATCATAATATGTGGTACCTTTTTTCTAGTCACATGGGTGTCCCTTCCATATGCTTTTGAAATTTTGTTCCTGATCGAACAGATATTGGACACGATGTTGGAACAACTGGTCCAACTTGTTAAACTAGTATAACAAGAATATAACAGGATCAATGACACAATGCAGAAAGACATAAAATAACATAAGAGAATTGGTAACTAGTTCGGTGCAAATAATACCTACATCTGATGGGCACTCTACCCAAGAAAGGAAATCCACTACTTTGAATTAGTATAATTAGTCTTCTATGAACATCAACTCATGATTTTGAATTCCTTTTCTTAATTCTAATTCCTTTCTATATAGTTCTCCCCCTAAATATGAGAACCCATCTCACTTTCTTTTAATCACTAATCCCAAGTGATAAGCTCAATAAATAATTTTCAAGAATGTTGAATACAACTCAACTAAACAATATCAGCATTATACCATGTAGTAGAAGAAATAATGTAATGTACAATCAACACAACCACTTTTTTTTCAAGCTTATAGAGTTAGTGTCTTAGAAAAAATATTTACAACTTAGCTAACAAACTAACAACTATGACAAGTTACTAAAATATAGTGTAATTTACATAAACTAGATCCAACACTAATACATCACTAGCGTTGAATACAAGAAACAAAGACTCACAAGCCCTTGGATCAAATAACTTAAACTTGTGCACAAAACTGTTATCAAAATATGAGAAATGAGTCTCCTTATATAACAATGTCTTCTGGGCTTTTTTTTCTTGGATTACGGAATTAAATTCGTCCATAATAATAGCTGAATTAGTTGGATTTAATTTTCTCCATAAGTTTCTCCAACACAAGATATAATTTGTTATGTTTCAAATTAAATTTTAAATATCCATTTGAATCTAATTTGATCTTCAACAATTGTCAAACAAATCACATAAATATAGCCAAATAATCTGCAATAAATATGATTTAGATTCAATCAGAAATTTCCAACTAAACAACATCCATTGTGGCCTGGTAACCAGGATCAAATGTTGCACTACACATATGTTAGAACATCGTGTTCCACATGTTGCACCAGTACATCCAAATTAACTTTTCTCCATGAATTATAGATCTTTTTTGTAGAGTGAATCTTGGATAGAATAATTCTGAAACAAAACTGCAATATTATTTGTTTGTTGCCAAATACCAGATGTTGCAACACATCTTGTTCGACATGTGTTCCTTCTACACTAGAAAGAACTTAAACAAACTCCATGTTGTTTTTCATAATACAACCAATCTCCAAAGGAACAACAATCTCCCAATTCGGTAAATTTTGGCAAAATAACTCTTCAAGCAGAACCAAAACTGAGTCTCAATGATATCACATACTCAAACCAAACATCTGCAGTAGCGAAAACACAAACATCAGAGTATACATCAGCATCGGTAGAAGTACATATCACTAGCATGGCAGTTGCTACACGTCATTTAGTTTACACATAATAGATGATTCCATCTAATCATTCATGATATGTTACTCATGCATGTACACACATTTAGTAGTCAAAGGTAAGAAGCTACGACTAACACACAAGGATATCAGTACACATGGTCACATAAGGTTAAGGGACAAATGCTAGGTCAGATGCTTCAGCAGGTGTGCACACACAATACATATCACATTAGTTAGTACCAATCATACCAGTCAGTACTTAGCACAGTAGTATATTGTTAGATGTCAAACTTGTTTTAAATTGATCATTAATTATTGGCATTTTCCAACTCTTTTGTGTTGTTTTGTTGGATTTACTTCATGATAGCATGCTATTCTTTAATTTTATGAAAATACCTTTGGCTGCTTTAATTTGTGTGTTATTATGCAGAAATTAGGCATAAAAGCATCAAAGTGTGAGACACAAGAAATTGGACAAGGAACCCAAAGGAAGAGAAGAATATCAGCATGTTCGCTGTGCGAACAGCCAGCAAGGAGTGCCAGCGAATGTTTGCTTTGCGAACATTTTGCGAAGTCCCAACGAATGCTCTTAATTTGGAGGCAGTAGCTAAAGGGTAGTAAGTTCGTTGGGCGAACAAGCACCGAATGTTCACTGTGGCAAAACGTCAGCGAAGGGCCAGCTAATCATCCCAGACTTGAGCCAGTAGCTAAAGGACCATAACTTTGCTGTGCGAACTTGTAAGTGAGGTAGTTCGCAATGCAAAGAATCATTCGTACAACGAACTTCAGATATTTATCAGGGGCGGTTTAACTGTTCAGAGGCACTTCAGGTGCCTAAATTGGTGTTCGATGGGTGAAGAATCAGTTCGCAATGCAAACATGACAGATTCTAAAAGTACTATATAAGTACTTTTCACTATTTTTGGGGATCATAACCCACTTTTACACACCATAATATGATTTTCTGAAGATTTCATCATCAAAAGGTGATATTTTAAAAATTGAAGCCGGATCCGCATCCGAGTTCGATTCTTTGACGTGGATGCTCATTCATCTCCTTCCAAAACTTGTAAAGCAAGCTACCATAGTTATGGGTAGCGAATCACTTTTGTGTCAAGATTAGAGGTAGTTAACTTTGATTGTATGTATTTCTTTTGATCTTTTGTATGTGAACAAGGTTGATGATCAATATATGATGAAGTTGTTTGCATTTAATGTTGTATTTAAGGTTTGAATCACTCTAGACATAGATTTTCCAAATCTTGATCTAATTTCTTCATCTATTAACAAACAAACTATAGACATAGATTTGGGAGTTAATATTTGCTTTTTAACGTGCTTAATGTTTATTGTTCGATTGTTTGTTCAAGACATCATCTAATGATTTAAACAATAATACCCACGAAGTCGCTTTAGACATAAAAGGATTCGCGAGGATACGCAATTGTATTGATCGAAACTAGGTTCACATGCTTGACTAATCAGATATATATGAAAAGGGTTAACAAAATCTAATCTTGGCATGCTTTTCTTAAAACAAAACATCTTTGCCCTAATTTACTCTTTTCTACAAAAACATATGTTACTCAAAAAGAACTCTTTGAAAACCCTTTACTTAGAACATTAAACTATTGAACGGCAAGCATCTAGATATCTGAACAATCCCTCTGGATACGATAAAACACTCACCTAAAATACATTTTCAAAAAAAGGCACCGTTGCCAGGGATTATTATCGATATTGATATTGCAATCATTGCAATAGTTTAGTGATTTTAAGATATTTGTATTGTGAATCTCTTACCTCTGTAATTCTCTTGTGCTTTGTAATTTGTTTGGCTAGTGTGTAAAATTTTTTTATGCGAGGGAGTGTACCTGCAGAAGAACTTCTTTTTGATCTTGAGATTGAAAGAACTGCTCGTAGACTCAATAGCAGAACAAGACGGAGACGACAACTTGCTAGAGAAATAAAAGAGCGAGGAGAATCTTTTTCATCCCCACCAATTTTTATGCCAATCATCGCAGATCCACCTCTACCACCACCTCTTGCTTCAACACCATGTATCAACAGTCCAAGGCATAATGCTCAGTTTGCACGCAACGCCCATAATCGAAGGCATTATGAGATGAAAACTGGAATTCTTGCGCTTCTATACCATAATCCTTTTACCAGTATGGATCATGAGGACCCTTTCACTCACCTCACGAAATTCTATGAAATTGCAGGTGCAACGGGAGCACCGGAAGCTGAAGAATAATAATTATTCAAGAGACTCTTTCCGCATTCCTTAATCAGGAAGGAAAAGGAATGGTATATTGATTAATCCACTTTGGTTAGGACGAATTGAAATTTGTTGGAATAAAAGTTCCTTGAACAATTTTTTCCACACAATTGATTCATGGAAGCAAAGACAGCTATTTCGGTGTTTGCTCAAGGCAGAAATAAATCTCTCAATGAAGCTTGGGAAAGGTTCAAATCCATGTTACAAAAATGTAAGGCTCACAGTTTTGATGAACTAACTCAAGTGCACATCTTTCAAAATGGACTCCAACCGGTTCACTAGACTTTGTTGGATGCTACTTCGGGTGGATCGTTAATGTCCAAGAGCGCCGAAGATGCAATTTATATTATTGATAGGATGTCACTCAATCATCACCAAGGAAATCACAATTGTGGTACTACGCAAAGGAAGCCGGGCATGATCGAGTTGGGAACAAGTGATGCGATTCTTGCTCAAAACAAATTGCTTTCACAATAAATGGAGTTGTTGACTCAACAAATGTCAAAACTTCCACAACAAATAAAAGAAATGCAAGAAATTACCAACAACAAACAAGTGGCGATTTGTGAGCTTTGTAAAGGAGGTCACCCTACCGGGTATTGTTCTCCGGTTGTGGAAGAGGCGAATTATGCGAGAAATCAAAACCAAGGGTATCAACCTCGACCACCTTACCAACAAGGCAACCAAGGATACCAAAAAAGAGGTAATCAAGGTTATCAACAACAATGGAGATCTCAAGACGCCGGGACTTCTAATCGTCAACAACAATATCAAAACTACACTCAACCTCCACAAGCTCCAAGTGGAAATTCAAAGATGGAAGACACCCTCACTCAATTCATGCAAATGTCAATGTCTAATCAAAAGAACGCCGATGCGGCTATAAAGAACCTTGAGATGCAAGTGGGGCAATTATCAAAACAATTGGCCAACCAACACAAACGAAGTTTTCCGGCGAATACTCAAGTGAATCCAAAAGAGCATTGCAAGGATATTCTTACTAGAAGTGGTAGAGAAATTGATATGGGAATAAGTGAGGAAGTAGTGGAAAGAGAGGGAGTAGTTGAAAAAGAAAAAGAGATAAATGAGAAAGAAGTAGAAAAAAATGTTGAGGGAGAATTAGTTGAAAATGAAACGAAAAAGAGTGAGGAGAAAATTAAAAAGACTAGGAAAAGGAAGGAACAAGTTGTCATACCCTAAACTTTGACCACAAGATTTCCCATCATTGTAAAAAACATCACCACAATATATATGTACCTTCATACCTCATCAATCCTCTCAAAGATTGTTGAGCATTCACCTCAACTAAGAATTAGGGTTTTGAGCCCCCTCAGAGCACTCAGGCAAAGGATCAATCAAGAATGGAAATGATCCTCAACTTTTCAAACCTCTCAAACATCCATAAAGGATCAAGAGGTCTCACACATCAAGAATCAGGCATGAGAATGCAACATTTTAGGCTGATCAAGCCTCAAAATCACCAGTGTCACCAAATTAAGGTTTTGGTCGACCAGGGCCTCTAGAGGGAAATTTTCATCTGGGCGTGAGACAATATTTCAAAACATGATCCAAGAAGCTCAAAGGGACCTCATGGACCCAATCATAGAGTCAAAATAACCTCAGGGGATGCATTAATCAAAAATTAGGAATTAGGGTTTCTTGACCTAATTCACCCCTAAGTTAACTTTTGGAGCAAGGCATGAGCCAATACCTCAAGAAGTGTTTTGAAGACCTACAATACATCATATTGATCCATTTACAAGATTGGATTGATTCAAAGGACTTGCTTCATAAGCAGTACAAGGATTCAAATTCATCCGGACCAATTAGGGTTTTCTGATGAAAAGCCAACTATACCTTTGACTTTTGCCCAATGCATGATCCCTAACCTTGGGACATGATTCAAGACACTCTATAACACCTATGGAATACATCCATTAGGTTTGAATCAGATCAAGGACTTGAGTTCATAGAGGATCACAAAGTTTGAAATTCATCTGATAAAAAGTCAACTGTGCCAAAAAAACCAAGTTTGACTTTTTGAATTTCTTGACAAACAAGGCTTCCATAAGTCAAAACAATTTTAACTTATAGTTTTGATCATCATCCATCAAGAAAAATCAAGAAGAGTGGGGTTACTTGCAAAAGGGGCAACCATAAGAAACTAAAAATTTCACTAAGTTATGAAAAAAAAGTGATTTATACCCAACTTTGCAAGACCATAACTTGTGATCCAAGTAACCTTTTTCTTCCATCCAAAGCTCAAATGAAAGCTATCATTACATACTTCAAGATTGTCAACTACAACAGATTCCAAATCCTCATGGATTTTGAGTTATGGATTGATCAAAATCACAAAAATAAGAAAATGGACATTTTTCCAACACTTGGTGAAATTTTGGACAGAATCTGTTTTGCATTTTCACCAACTTTGAGGTTATTTTTCATCATGACCCAAGTTAAACATCAAAGTTGAAGTATGTTATTGGGGCTTTCCAAAAAGTACAAGAGCCTCCCATGGTTCAACTTGAGTAAGGAGTTATAAGCCTCTAAAAATGGCATTTTCACCCTGCCCACCAGATGGTTTGTTTGAAAACGGCGATCGCGCCGAGGTTTTTGAAAACACAGTGGGTCTTATACAATATCTGAGGCCCAACAAGGTATCTTATTTACAAGGAATGGGTCTTACACTCTATTAGAGGCCCATAAAGTGTTTATATGAAAAAGATGGGGCTTAAAATCCAAGGATAGGCCCAAGTGGTGGATAGTGATCGCACCGTCGTTTTGAAAATCGCCGAGGGACTTATACAATATCTAAGGCCTAAAAAGGTTTTTTTATTTACAACGAATGGGTCTTACACTCTATTAGAGGCCCAAGTTTGAAAATGAATAAAGATGGGTCTTATAGCTCAAGGAGAAGCCCAGTTGATTTTGTTAAAAAGGCGACGATTGCGCCGAACTTTTGAAAATATACAGAGGGACTTATACAATATGTGAGGCCCAAAATTGTTTATCTACAAAAGGGTTGGGACTTACACTCTATTAGAGGCGCATAAAGTGTTTGCAAAAGATTGATGAAAGATCAAAAATCAAAGAAACCCTAATTTTCACCTTTTAAAAGTAATTTTTCAAAGAAAATTAATAAAAAATGATAAAAACACCAAATAAGTTTGAATAAATAACTTGTGATTTTTGGTTTAGGTTTGAAAAATGAAGTTTTAATCCCAAGATGAATATTCATTTTTAAAATGTTAAAAAACAATAAAAAATGAATTTATTCACAAAAATACCAACTATATTAAAAAGATAATATAAATTTGATTTTTTTGTAGCATAAAATATTTTGACATTTTTGTGATTTTTCAGAAAAAGAACCAATACAAAATAATTAAAATTGAAAGAGAAATTAATTTTTCAAATCATTTAAAAATAATATGAAAAATAATAAAAAGTGGAAAAATTGATAAAAAAAATAGGTCTGGGGCGAGGGGGTTCGAACCCCAGACCTTCCACTCGCTTAATACACACAAACCAGCTGATCAACCACTGCGGCGCAATGCCAATTCATTAAACATATGGCAAAGGGAAAAATATAAGGCAAGTTTGGTTTGAAAACCTGAAGAATGGCGCCATGGCCATCTTCTTCCTAGGGCCAGATGCGTGAAGCTCTCTATCTCACTCGTTTCTCAACCATTTGACATGATTCAAACACCAAATTCATGCGTTTTTTAACAAGGAACATGATGGCAATATCTGATTTCATTTATTTTTAGTGTGCAGCAAGTTACATTAACATGAATGTATGAACCCTAACTTTGCAAAAGCAATCGTGCAGACATGTTTGTGAGTGCTATGGTCAAATTTTTTGAGGGGAAACACTTAAAACATGATAATAAACATTTGGCAAAAGTATCATGCGAGGAAATATGCATGGATCGTGTTATGAGAGTTTGAGGCTTACCTTGCTGCAAGAAGAATTGGAACTCTGCACAAAGTGTGTTCCAGAAGTAATTTGAGGACCTCTACAGCTTCAATGGATGTTGTTGAGTGGATTGCAAGCCTTATAACACTTTGAAAATCTTTGGATCAAGTTGGAGAAATCCAACTGCATAACAGGTAGGTTGAAGATTGAGATTTTGATTCAGGTGTTTCAGAAGTGGTTTAGGTGTTTAGACAACTTCTATGCATCATATGTGATGTGTTAGAAGTGGTGGTTTGAGTTGCTTGGCCCTGCAACTCAAACCCCGATAGTGACTGGCACAACTATGGAGTTTTTGTGCTTGGAGAGTGAAAGAAAGAAAGCAAAGAATTCTTGTGCTTTGGTGTGATTTGAAGAATGAAATGTGCACTCTATTTATAGGTAAAGATGTTGCCCTTAAGTTGCCAGCTCGAGCTCAAGAGACATGCTTTGAGTTTTCTTGGTCAATGTTTGGCAAATATCTGCACTCACAAGGAATGAAGGAGTCTCCAAATAGCTCAGCTATGGTCTGACAAATTTCACATTCAGGAGCCTTCTTATTGGTGGATTATAAAGGCATCTTGATTGATCATAAATAGAATGTTGAATATTCACTATTTGCTCATAAATGCACATTGGATTCCAAGCATATTCTCTTATGTTCATGCTCTCATTGGCTGGTCTTTGAACTGAATTGGTAGGTGGTGCAGAGCTTGTAGTCATAAAAGTGAGTGTAGCAGGTCTTGTGATCAATGCTCTTTGGATAAGAATCGAGTTCATCAAGTCATGCAACAAAATCTGTTGCAAAACAGTTGCAACAAGGCATGTTTGATCATGGATTTCTCTTGGCTCAAGTTGAATCAATTCATGCTAATAAGTTCTTTGAATTCTTAGCAACATTTGCAATAACAATGATGTTTATAGTTGGAGTTGATTTCCCTTGCAACTATGTGAAAAAACCTCACAAGTTTTGGTGTTTTCAACAAAATCTGTCTTGGATAGAAATTTGTCTAAGTGTTGAAAAAATGCCATTTTCATATTTTTAGCCATTTTGATCACTCCATAGTTTAAAATCCATGATGAATTAGAATGAGGTGTAGTTGACACTTTTAAAGTATGCCATGAGAGCTACAAATCCCTCTTTGGATCATCCAAATTGGTTGCTTGGATCTCAATGAATGATGATCCAATCATAAATTAACATTGTTTTAGGGTTAAGGAACCTTGGTTGACCAAAAAAATCAAAAAGTCAAACTTTGACTTTTTGTACAGTTGACTTTTTATCAGATGAAATTCAAACTGTGCGATCCTCTATGAAATCAAGTCCTTGACCTAAATTAAACTTAATAGATGGATTCCATAGGTGTTGTAGGGTGCATTGAATCATGTCCCAAGGTTTGGGAGCATGCCTTGGTCAAAAGTCAAAGTCACAGTTGACTTTTTCTTCAAGACCCTAATTGTGATCCAGATGAAATTGAAACTTGTAGATCAAGCTTCTTGAGATCAATCCATTATTGCAAATGGATCAATGTGATGTATTGGAGGCCCTAAAATCATGCCTTGAGGTCTTGGCTCATGTTTTGTCCCAAAAGTCAACTTAGGGGTGAATTCGGTCAAGAAACCCTAATTCTTGATTTTTGATAAATGCATCCCCTAAGGTTAAATTGACTTGATGATTGGGTCCATGAGGTCCCATGAAGTATCTTAGGTTATGCTTTGAAGCATAGGCTCATGCCCAGATGAAAATTTTCACCTGGAGGCCTTGGTCGACCAAAACCCTAATTTGGTGACACTGGCGATCTTGAGGCTTGATCCACTGGGAAGGTTGTAACCTTGTGCTCAATCCTTGATGAGGGAGTCCTCTTGATCCTCTATGGGTGTTTGAAAGTTTAGACAAGTTGAAGATCATGTCATTCCTTGATTGATCCTTTGTCTATGGCTCTGAGAGGGCTTGAAATCCTAATTCTTGACTGTGGTGAATGCTCACCCATCTTTGGGGAGACTGATGAGGCATAATGGTACATCTATATTGTGGTGATGATTTGTACAATGATGGGAAATCTCAGTGGTCAAAATTTGGGGTATGACAGATGCCCCTATTTAATTTTCTTGGATCCGAAGGTGTGAATGGCGAAGGTATTCGGGCATTCGGGGTGCAAGAGGATTAAATATCGGAATACCCGAAATTTTGATGGTGGTTATGAATGGCTGCTTGCTCATCCATCTTCTTTTTGCTAAGCAATCATGCTTAGAAAAGGTAAAAACTTCCCCACGATCCTAGTCTTCAGCCATGGAACTGGTCTCAGTTTATGAAATAAACTTCCCCTCGATCCTGGTTTCCTACCAAGGAATTGGTCTCAGTTTCTGAAATGAACTTCCCCTCGATCATGGTTTCCTACCAAGGATTTGGTCTCAGTTTCTGATATAAACTTCCCCTCGATCCTGGTTTCCTACCAAGGAACTAGTCTAAGTTTCTGATATAAACTTCCCCTCGATCTTGGTTTCCTACCAAGGAACTGGTCTCAATTTCTGATATAAACTTCCCCTCGATCCTGGTTTCCTACCAAGGAACTGGTCTAAGTTTCTGATATAAACTTCCCCTCGATCTTGGTTTCCTACCAAGGAACTGGTCTCAGTTTCTGAAATGAACTTCCCCTCGATCGTGGTTTCCAACCAAGGAATTGGTCTCAGTTTCTGATATAAACTTCCCCTCGATCCTAGTTTCCTACTAAGGAACTGGTCTCAATTTCTTTTGTCAATAAACTTTCTTGACAAGGGACGCCGTTTGTAATGGTTTTCATCAAACTTCTTGCCAAATTTTCCTAGGGAGATGCCATTTGATGGGACAAAGTTTTGACGTCAGACTTGCTGGGGAACCCATCCTACTGTTGTAGAGGTGTACAAACTTCTCTGTTGGGGATGCCATTTGTTGACTCTACTGGGGAAAACGAGTCTCTTGAGAAACTGCTTCCTGCTTGGGGATACTACGTCATACTTTTCTTCGAGATCCTTTCGGAGAAATGCCATGTGATGTGATCCAATTTGGAGGTGCTGATGACCTCATTTGATAGCAAATTTTCAGAGAGAAACTATTGTATTGTCGAGTGTCTTCGGTTGCATGGCTTTCTCTTGGGATTTTCCTTAATCCGAGAAAGCGAAGATATCATCTTCAATGATGAAGAGTGACATTTGTCGAAGGTTTTCTTGTCTTTTAGAGGTTCAAGTTATCAAAGCGGTCAAGGACCAACTTCATCCTAGAAATAAACTGGGGAGAGATTTCTTAGCTGATTCGCTTTCTGACGAGGAAAGAACTGACGACTCGATTGACAAGAGGACTTTTATCACTAGAGGACAAAACCTACTAGAGTGATAGTGATGCAGTATGAATGTGAATACAAATCAATAATGCATGATGTATGTATGTATATGCTGACAAAACTGACGCGACATACAGACGAATAGATGAACACAACTGGATACTCGGCCACTGCGGGGGACGAAGAAATACCGTTTGGTTCAAAATAGCAATTCTTCCTTGCTTAGGAGAGATTGTCCCTGTGGGGGAACAACCTTGGTCGGGCTTAGGAGATAATAACTCTGTCGAGGATGTCAGATGGAACACGGTCTCTGACACAGTCGATCTTTCATTCAGGCGTACTGGTTTAGAAGGAGTACTTTGATTCTGCACTTTGCAGCTCGATTACTTCTGGAGAAGCGATCGATGTTCCTTCGATGTTCAACAGTCAAAAGAAATTGCCTTCTTTATTTTAAAAGCAGAAAAAGTTTGACAAGTAAATTCATTTTTGTTTTATTTCAAGAATCGTTAATCTTGTTAAAATGTCGTTCTGTAAAGCTAAAACAAATAAGAATTGCAAACAAAAGCACTAGGGGTCAAATTTTATTGATAGGACGGAAATCAGCCAAGCGCGTGATTCCATTGAGTATTTACAAAGTTTAGAAAATGGTAAATTAAGGGAAAAGGGCTACATTGAAACATAACGACTGCTATCCTTCTACCAACTTTGAATTCTGGACATCCTGAGCTTCCGTCGAAGATGACCTTGACTGGAGTTTCTTCTGATGGATGGCATTACTGCTGCTGGGGGATTTGCTCCTTTGTTGGACGTAGTTACTTGCCATTATCCCTAACTTTTGTCTGGATTGTACTTTGAGATTTTCAATCCATCAGGATGATTTTTTATTATGTCTCTAATTTTTGCCTGGACCGCCCTTTCGGGTTTTCAATCCACCGAGATGTTTTTTTTTATTATTTAGGCGAAGTATTTCTTGACTACATCAACATTTGTGGGGTAGGCAAATTCCTCTCCATCCATGGTTGCGAGTCTCAAGGCGCCGCCTGAGAAGGCTTTCTTGACCACATAGGGGCCATCATAATTCAGAGTCCATTTGCCCCGGGAATCACTGAGGAATGATTGTACCTTCTTTAGCATGAGGTCTTCTTTTCTGAAGACACGGGGTCAAACCTTTTTGTCGAATGCCTTCTTTGTTCTTTGCTGATACAACTGACCATGGCATAGTGCCGTTATTCGATTTTCTTCGATCAGATTCAGCTCGTCGTGTCGATTTTGACACCATTCAGCCTCTGTTAACTTAGCCTCCATCAATACCCTGATTGATGGGATTTCTACTTCTATAGGAAGCACTGCTTCCATGCCATATACTAGAGAGAATGGGGTAGCCCCTGTTGAAGTGCGGGAAGATGTCCGATAACCGTGAAGAGCAAAGGGTAGCATCTCGTGCCAGTCTTTATAGGTTACAACCATCTTCTGAATGATCTTTTTGATATTCTTGTTAGCCGCTTCTACCGCTCCGTTCATCTTAGGTCGGTAGGGAGATGAGTTATGGTGTTCGATCTTGAACTCAGCACACAACTCTTACATCATCTTGTTGTTCAAGTTGGATCCATTATTAGTAATGATCTGGCTCGTATCACCATAACGACAGATGAGATTGTTTTTGATAAAATGGACCACGACTTGTCGGGTTACATTGGTGTACGATGCTGCTTCGACCCACTTGGTGAAGTAGTCAATGGCTACCAGAATGAACCGATGTCAGTTTGAGCCTTGGGTTCAATGATGCCAATCATGTCGATTCCCCATATGGAAAAAGGCCATGGGGAAGAAAGAACTTTGAGATGCGTTGGCGGTACATGGATTTTGTCTGAGTATATTTGACACTTGTGACACTTCCTCATGTACTTGTAGCAATCGGATTCCATTGTCAGCCAATAATACCCGACTCTTAGAATTTTTCTCGCCATTGTGTGTCGAAAGGATCCTTCGTGAATTTCTTTTATCAACATGTTTGCTTCTGGTCTGTCTACACATCGAAGCAAGACTATGTCAAAGTTTTTCTTATAGAGTGTATCACTGCTTAGGAAGAAGCTGTCAGCCAGTCTTCTGATGGTTTTTCTGTCCTTTCTGGATGCCCCAGGTGGGTATTCTTGTTTCTGAAGGAAGCATTTGATATCATGATACCAAGGTTTGTCGTCTATGACTGCTTCAATCGTGAAGATGTAAGTGGACCTTTCAAGGCGCATTATGTCGATCTTAGGTACGTCATTCCATTGACCTACACTAATCATGGAAGAGAGAGTGGCTAATGCATCAGCCATGTGACTTTCTTCACGAGGGATATGGTGAAACTCGACTTTGTTGAAGAAGGGTAACAACCTTCTCGCGTAGTCTTTGTAAGGAATCAATCCTGATTGGTATGAGTTCTAATCTCCTTTGATCTGATTGACGACCAGAGCTGAGTCGCCATATACATCCAAGTTCTTGATCCTTAAGTCAATCGCTTCTTCGAGACCCATGATACAAGCTTCGTATTCGGGCTTGTTATTTGTATACTTGAATGTTAGTCTAGAAGTAAAAGGAAT
Organism: Lathyrus tuberosus; assembly: GCA_022829125.1. Taxonomy (NCBI): domain Eukaryota; kingdom Viridiplantae; phylum Streptophyta; class Magnoliopsida; order Fabales; family Fabaceae; genus Lathyrus; species Lathyrus tuberosus. The sequence continues at coordinate 1,678,990 of JALAZF010000497.1, forward strand.
GTGGGTACCCTGAGGTGTTATGATGATTGCCCCAATTCCGTTTCCATAATGATTGACAGCTTCATCAAAGATTAGTCCCCATTGGGAACCTGGTTCTGGCCCTTCACTGGGTAGCGGTTGATCGCAATCTTTCATTTTCAAGTACATGACATCTTCGTCTGGGAAGTCAAACCCGATTGATTCCTGATCGTTAATCGGTTGATGAGCCAAATGATCGGCTAAAATACTTCCTTTGACGGCTTTTTGAGCATGGTACTCGATGTCGTATTCTGATAACAACATCTGCCAACGGGCGATCCTTCCCGTTAGAGCAGGCTTTTCAAAGACATGCCTGATTGGATCCATTTCGGAGATTAACCAAGTAGTGTGACGAATCATATACTAGCCAAGACGTTTGGCTGCCAAAGCCAGAGCATAGCAAGTTTTCTCAAGCATAGTGTACCGAGTCTCGCAGTCGGCGAATTTCTTGCTCAAATAGTAAATAGCAGACTCTTTCCTTTTGGTTTCATCTTTTTGGCCAAGTACACAACCCATTGAGTCTTCCAAGACTATTAAATAGATGATAAGTGGTCTTCCCTCCACTGAGGTGACAGGATAGGTGGATTCAACAGGCATTCCTTGATACTGTCGAAGGAAGTTTGGCAGTCTTCTGTCCAAACACAGTCCTGATTCTTTTTGAGTATTTTGAAGATTGGCGCGCATGTTGCAGTCATGAGGAATATAAATCTGGAAATGTAATTCAAACGTCCCAGGAATCCCCTGACTTGTTTTTCAGTTTTTGGAGAAGACATTTCTTGAATGGCCTTGACCTTGTCATGATCAACCTCAATTCCTTTCTAGCTGATGATGAATCCCAAAAGTTTTCCTGAGCGAACACCAAATGTGCACTTATTGGGATTCAAGAGGAGTTTGTACTTTCTTAACCGCTCGAATAGCTTAAATAGGTGGGTCACATGCTCTTCTCCTGTTTTGGATTTGGCAATCATATCATCGACATATACCTTTATCTCTTTGTGTATCATGTCATGAAAGAGAATAGTCATGGCCCTTTGATAGGTTGCCCCGGCGTTCTTCAAATCGAACGACATTACCTTGTAACAAAAAGTGCCCCCCGGGGTGATGAATTAAGTTTTCTCCATGTCTTTCGCGCCATTTTGATTTGATTCTAGCCCGAGAATCCATCCATGAAGGAGAATATTTTGCACTTTGATGTACTGTCTACCAGCATATCAATGTGTGGTAAGGGAAAGTCGTCCTTTGGACTAGCCTTGTTTAGATATCTGTAGTCCACACACATTCTGATATTTCTGTCCTTTTTCGGAACTGGTACGATGTTGGCTAACCATTGAGGATCTTCTGATGTGGCGAGGAAACCTGCGTCAATCTGTTTCTGTACTTCCTCTTTGATTTTGATGGCCATGTCTGGGTGAGTTCTTCTTAACCTCTGTTTTACTGGCAGATATTCTGATCTTAACGGTAGATGATGTTCGACGATGCTGGTATCCAACCCTGGCATATCCTGATAAGACCAAGCGAACACATCGGGGAATTCTTTGAGAAGCTTTATCAAATCTTGTTTGACAGTTAAACTGAGCAATGCCCCAATCTTGACTTCTTTTCTCTCTTCTTCTGTACCCAAGTTGATCGTTTCCAATGGTTCTTTATAAGGTTTAATGGACCTTTCCTCTTGTCTGAGTAATCGAGAGATCTCTTCTGGAATTTCTTCATCATTTTCTTCTTCAGCCTCAAATACCGGGAACTCAAAGTTGGGAGAAGGCATTGGATCGTATGTTTCGATGGGGTTTAAAACAAACAATATGCATGACGTGATGATTGTTTTTAAAAGAGATAGAGAGAATGCAAGAGTGTGTGCAATGTATTTTTTGATAACTGCTTGTTTTTATTATTTGAGTTGTTTTTTAGGATTACCATTTTCTGAAAAAGCGAGAAGAGAAAACAACAATAAATGCGAAAATTACATAACGACGTTATTTTATTTATAATTTGGTTGATTCTTGAAACTACAACCCTATAAAACAAAACTCTATCGCTTTGGGCAAAGCGAAGAGGGATATTTACATAAAGAGAGCTCTATCAAAACATCTGTTTCACCTGGGCAAGGTGAAAGGTTAAGATAAAGAAGATAATTACTTAGACTTATGAACGACTTTCAGAACATCGACAACAACCCATTGGCGGCGAACTCCTCGGTGAATCACAAAGTCTGGTACCTTCCTTCTTGACTTGTCTTCAGAAATAACATTGATTTCTGGTGGAGAAGGATCATTGGAATCTGTTTCCCAGGCAGAGTTGTCATAGACGAACTCTTCTGTTGTATCTTGCACAGTGTTTGTACTCTTAGGTAAATTTTCCCATCCAGTTGACTAGATGTCTTCGAGCCTGTTGCGAGAAATTTCAAGAGCGGTGTACTTGACCAAGTAGTCAAACTTGCCACTTGGTTGTCCTAAGGTATCCCACACTTCTTTGGAACTGAAGGAGTCATCCCTTTCGATGACGTTGACCTCAGGGAAAGCATAGTTAATGAACTCTAGCCCTATAATCTTTGCAAATTCATTGTCGTGCTAGATACCTTCTGAATGTAATGAGTAATGATCCCAAGAGTCTGTGGGGACGCAAGTATTCTTTTCAATGATGCTCAGCTGATATGTATCGTTTGGTTGACTCTTTTGCCTAAGTCTCTTGGGTACGGCTGCCAGATAGGCAGGCCATCCATTAGGCCATAATAGTTGTGGTCAAAGTTATCTTCCATTAGAGTGTCTTCCTCTAATGATTTTAGCGGAGCACGACATCCTTCTGAAACACAATCTTCGTATATCATTTTGACATCTGATCTTGGTATAAATCTCGGACTCTGTGTGGGATAGCAAAATGGCGTAGGCACCTCTTCCTGAGATATATGACCGTCCTCATTAAGGTAGGACTTCCATTCTTCATCTGTATCAGAGGAGTCATCCTCGTTGATGGTATGTACTTCTTGAGGTACTGGGTGAAGGAAACCTCCACTGTGGAAAAAGTCTTGAATGGGATGAAAACTTTCATCGTTAGTAGCAGTCTAGGTATAGGTTGAAGAAAAACTAAGGGCTTTCTTTTCCTTGTTGTCAGTAGGAATGACAAGTTGTCCCCATCCTTTTGCACTATTACTTTTGATTGCTTCAAGAGCATCTGTGTATGAGGAAATAGAGGTTCCTTTCTCTGACTGATTTTCATTGCTCACCGAAAGTGCCTGGAACTGAGTTCTAACAACCTCCTCTGGTTCTACACAAGTGGTCGTTGATAGGTTACTCACGATCAAGGCTTGCTCTCCACAGATTGTGACGAGTTTGTCATTCTAGACGAACTTCAGCTTCTGGTGAAGTGTCGAAGTGACTGCCCCAGCCTCGTGTATCCAAGGTCTTCCTAACAAACAGCTATATGCTGCCCGGATGTCCATGACCTGGAAAGTTACTTGGAAAGTGTGAGGACCGATAGTTATAGGAAGATCGATTTCGCCGATAACTGTTTTTCGGGATCTGTCAAATGCTTTGACGATGACCTCACTGCCCCTCATCGGAGATCCTTTAAATGATAGTCGTATTAGAGTGGACTTCGGGATCACGTTTAGAGCTGATCCGGTGTCTACCAGTACGCTGGCTAAAGCATCATCTTGGTAGTTGACTGTAATAGTAGCGCCATATTATGATTTAGGCCCTCTTTTGGTAGTTCCTCATCACTGAATCCCAAGTTGTTGCAGGAAGTAATGTTGGAGATGATGTTGTCGAATTGTCTTATTGTCACATCTTGTTCCACAAAGGCTTGCTCCAAGATTTTCTGTAGAGCTTCCCTGTGAGCTTCGGAACTGAGTAAAAGAGATAACACAAATATTTTTGAAGGAGTCTTTAACACCTGATCTACTATGTTGCACTCACTCTTTTGGATGAGCTTTAGCATCTCATCGTTGTTTTTTGAAAGGTCGAGATCATTGGATTGACCGACTGGTTGATCAGGAACTTCTGCTTGAGGTTCCTTTTCTTTACTGGGTTCTCCAAATCCTCGGTTGAAGATTCGACCGCTCCGTGTTACTCGACTGATATCTGCGATATTCACGACGGAGGGTAATGGAACTTCCTTTCCATTCTCAATTGTTGTCGCACCGTACTTGTTAGGGAGATTCATCTTAGGATATTACAGCTTGCTTGAGTCATTCGGCTTGCTGTTAATATCCCTAAGAGGGGTCCATGGTTTTGGGAACCTTTGTTGGAACCCGTTCTACAGGCACAAAAATTGACCAATTAGTGCACACTTTTGGGGATAGGTAGATCCATGGCTCCATGCTCGTGACGATGAACCCCTAAACACATGTTTTCAAGTGTTTTTGTTTGCTGCATCCATGCATTCATTAAAAAACTTTTTTTCAAAACAGAAAAAAATCTTTTTCTAAAAGAACTAAAACAATAATTGCAAATATCAGAGAGGTTGCGTTGTGGATTTCGGAAAAAGAAAAACGCACAAGTACACATTCAAGGTTCCAAAACTGGAAGACCTAAGGAAATTAGGAAGGATAATTACTAATCCCGAAGCTTTTAGAGCTAAGCACGGAGGACTGTTATCTCTTCTGAAGGTCAACATGGTTGAAGGGATCCTGTCCGCACTGGTCCAGTTCTACGATCCGGTTTACCATTGCTTCACTTTCCTGGATTATCAACTTACACCAACACTGGAAGAGTACTCCCACCTGATTGATTTACCTATCACTGATCAAGATACGTTTTCTGGACTTGAAGAAATTCCAAAGGATCAAGCCATTGCAATAGCAATCTCTTTGGATGAGTCAGAAGTCAGGGCTCACATGACCTCCAAAGGAGGAATTCAGCGTTTACCAGCTAAATTCCTGATGGAGAAAGCTCTATACTTTCCCAGTATAGGAAATATAACCGCTTTCGAAGATGTCTTTGTCTTACTCGTGTATGGGTTATTTCTGTTTCCCAACATTGACAACTTTGTCGACACTAATGCTGTTAAAATATTCTTGATTGGGAACCCAATCCCAACCTTACTCGTAGATGCTTTTCATTCTGTACACTTAAGGAATTTGTACAGTGGAGGGATGATCACATGTTGTGTACCATTACTCTATAAATGGTTTACTTCTCACTTACCCAAGTCTGCTGCTTTTTGGGATCACAAGAGTAATCTGCGATGGTTACAAAAGATTATGTCCCTTACCAATACAAACATAGATTAGTACAATCGGATTTACGAAGGAATAGAGATCATCGATAGATGTGGAAATTTCCCTAATGTACCCCTCATTGGTACTAAAGGAGGGATCAACTATCATCCCATTTTAGCTCGCCGTCAACTGGGATGCCTGATGAAGAATATCCCACACAATGATCATCTGGAAGGTCTTTTCTTCAAGGAAGGGGAAAATGACAGGGCATTGAAGAAAGAAAGAGTGCATGCCTGGCAACATATTCATAAAAGGGGAAGAGAGTCCCTAGGAGGGCCAAATTGTTCCTCTGCAGAACCTTATCTCCACTGGGTATAAACCAGGGCCATCAAACTGAGGATGCCTTACCCCCGTCAAGAAGTTTTTCCCTTAAAGGAATATGTCCTTTATTTCATGTCTGATGCGGAAAAACCCCAAACCGCTCTCAATAAAGTCCAACGTGAGAGGAACTCTTGGAAGAACAAATACTGGATCCTTAATTTGGAATGTACTAAGATTCAGGAACTGCTAAAGGAAAAGGATGCTCTGATTGAGATATTAGAGGAGCATGTTATGGAAAGTTAGGAGGAATGAAGAAATTTGCTCACTCCTTTCACTTGGCAGAGAATCGTCAACCCGACAATGGCTGAAGGAGCCCAATCAAAGAAAAGAAAAGTTCAAGAACCAACATCTGAGCTCTCCTCAGAGAGAACTCAAGATCCATAAGCTTAATTTTCCTTCTCACGCTTTGTAAAATACTATATATTTTCCTTGTAAAATAATGAAATCTTTCGAGTTCAATAAAAGGGTCTTCCCCGCCGTAATGTCTATACCACAACCAGTGGTACACACTATCCCGAATGGGCAGATTCCGCAAGCGATTTCTGGCAGAAACGAAGAAGTATACGAGAGGATGAATGAGTTCCAGGAACAATTCTTGGAAATGAAGAAGGAACTCCATGCAATTCGCGGTCAAGACTTATTCGGAAAAGATGTCGCCGACCTCTGTTTGGTCCCTAATGTAAAGATACCGTACAACTTCAAGGTGCATGACTTTGAAAAATACAAAGGCAACTCTTGCTCTCAAAGTCATTTGCTGATGTACGCTCGGAAGATGTCTACCCAGACAGATAATCAATAGCTACTAATCCATTACTTCCAAGACAGTTTAACTGGCGTCGCTCTCAAATGGTACATGGGTTTAAACCGCACCAAGATCAGTACTTTTAGAGATCTCGGGGCAGCCTTCATTCAGCAGTATAAATACAACTTGGACATGGCACCAGATAGGGGCCAACTCATAGCAATGTCACAAAAGGATAAAGAAACCTTCAAAGAATATGCTCAGAGATGGCGTGAAATTTTCGCCCAGATCTGTCCCCCTCTCGAAGAAAAGGAAATGACAAAGATTTTCCTGAAAACATTGAGCTCATTTTATTACGATCGAATGGTTGCAAGTGCACCCAGTGACTTCACTGAAATGGTGAACATGGGGGTACGCCTTGAAGAAGCAGTCTGAGAAGGACGATTGGTCAAAGATGCAGAGCCATCCAGCAGTACCAAAAGATACGGTAGTGCTTTCCAAAAGAAGAAAGAGCAAGATATCAACAATATCTGTCTGGGAAAGTAAAGGCGAAGGTATCAATCAGTAGCAGCAGTAACTCCCGCTATCAACCCAGCGCCAGCTCCGACATACCAACCTCATGTTGCTCAGAGCCAACCAAATCAACAACAGTATCAGCAAAGGCCGTAACAGCCTCTTTAACATACTCGACCGCAGTACAATAACAACAATCGTACTATATGGCCATCAAGGTTCGACCCTATACCGATGTTGTACGCAGAACTATTTCCACTTCTACTGGCCAAGGGGCACGTTCAAACAAGAACTCCTCTTACGATACCAGAAAATCCACCTTTTTGGTTCAAAGCAGATCAAACTTGCCCTTACCATCAAGGAGCATCGGGACATAACATTGAGAATTGTGTCAGCTTCAAGTCTGACGTACAGAGGCTTGTCAGGAACGAGGTTTTATCTTTCAAATATACTAATCCAAATGTTCAGACGAACCCATTACCGCAACATAAGACTACAGTGAATTTGATAGAAGAAGAGCCTGTCAACAGTTATTAAATTCACAATGTACGCTTACTGGGAACCAACCTGGTAAAGATGCATTGCAGGCAGAGCGGGTACGGCAATGTGCCATCTCACAACTATCATCAGTGTGATATCTGCTCCAAGGACAATCAAGGGTGTGCCATAATACAAGCGGCTTTGTAAAGACAAATGGATCTGGGCTAGATTCAGGTTCACAGGATTCGTGAAGTAAACATGTGTAATACCCCAAAATTTGCTCTCCCCTTTTGTCATCATAGCATGGCATTATCATTTATCATATCATATCCACCTCATTAACATTACATTGCATTTAACATAGAAAAATGAAGCATGGCATCCTTCTTACCATCAGGTGGAAGGTGGACAATCAAGGAATCATTCAAAGCACAAAAAGGTCAATCAAGTTGGCTCTAAGCAAGCCAAGAGGTCTCTCATGTCTCATACTATCTCAATTGATCTTCCAAAACCTCAAGGAAGTGAGATTCAATGGGAGATTGAAGCACTACATCTTTCACTATGCAAGAGGTTCAAAAGTTGAAGGAAAACCCTCAAAAGAGATAGCTCATTGATTCAAAATCATTCTCAAGTGGCATTTCTCATCATCCTTTAAGAGGATACACAACATACTCTGAGGAATTTGGATTTGGAAGATGTGCAATTTCCTCCTAACCAGAGAGGGTCAAAATTAGGGTTTCTAATAAAATCAGGATATCTCTGATTTTTTGGACAAAGCTTGTTGTCATGATATTCTACATGTTCTTAAGTGTATGTGTATGGAAAATTGCCTCTCAATTGGTTTTGGAAGTGTTTCAATTGGAAGAAAGATAAAAAATCAGGGAATTTGGGGCCAAGTCAAATAATCAGAGGAAAAAGTCAACTCTTGACTTTTTGAGGCCAAATTCATGAAATTCATGTTACATATGTCCAATGTACAAAATTTGGTCAAGAAACTCCAAAGGAATCATGAAAAAATCAAGATGTGGAAAGTTGCCATTTTTGGAAGAGGAAGGGTTACTAAAAATAGCAAGTTTTGGCCATTTTGCATCAGAATTTGAACCAAGGCCATTCAAATTTGGAGTACCAAATGAAAATTCCACTCTGCCTCAATGAAAGGCCTTGCTTTAAGCTTCAAATCCATGTGTGGAACATCTCCATTGGATAAAAAATGAGGGAGATATGATTGATCAAAGTTTGAGCAAAGTAGGTTCAAAACTAGGTCATGACCAAGATTTTCAGGGCACGCGCGCAGTCATTTTAACAAACATGTGGTGGGCCAAATGTCCACTCATTTTACTCATGGTTAAAGGCTTCAAATGAAAAATCTTGCAACATCAAAGTTGTTCCCCTATGTGAGATCTTCAAGATTGATGTTCATGATTTTTTCATTTGATCAAAGGACAAGGAGTTATGATAGCTCAAAGATTGGTCAACACAACTGAAAATCCATGCCATGCACACCTTGCCATGCCATGCCACAAATTGCTCGCCCATGCACCAGTCGTTTTTCCATCTGTTTATGATGATTTTTAGACATGTTTGAGGTACCTTTTCAACTCAAGTCCAACACCAAAATTGTCCTATGATGCTTCCTCAATCCATTGACACCAAGATGATTCATTTTCGTGCCTTGGTCATAAAGAAATCCATGTTCAAACATCACCATCTGCATTGATGCATTGACTGCCATGTGTAGCAGTTCACACATTTTTTTTGGTTCAGTCACACCACAAACACTTCATCATCACCAGCTGATTTCTTTTCCTCATTTGCCCAAACATTCTTGCACGTGCTTTCTCTTTGTTACTTCTTACATGAGAAGGGAAACTTGCAAAACTTCCACCACAAGCTACTGCTGCATAACACCACCTCACCATTATCCTCACCATAAGTGACCATGAGCTCTTCCACACTAAAACAAAACCTCTCCAACTCGTGTCACTAACTGTCATGACTCATTCTGTTAACTCAAACTCAGTTAACTAACTCAGTTAACTGTAGTTCTAACCATCAACCACCAGGGTCAAATCATAACCACACCTATATAAACAATTCTAACAGATTTGGAAAGGGAGATTCTCATTGTTTCACTCTCACTCCAAAAGCACTCTCAACTTTCTCTCTGAATTTTCTCTCTACCTGCACGAACTCCTCAAGTTCTTCTTCAACTTTCACAATCAAGCAAGAAGACATCACTGAAGCATGGAATAGCACAGTTATCTCCAATTTCAGATTCAGATTTCCTCTTATTCTCAAGATCAAATAGCATTTATTTTGCTCAAATTGAAGTTCTAGAAGTTCAAGAACAAGTTCTCATCTCTGGTTTTCTCAAAAATCCAAAGATCTTCAAGTTTCAGGTTCCAAAAGTTCTCAAACTTTGCTTGCACGATTTGATGTTATTTTAACTGGTTGATGTGTTATTTGAGCTTATTAGAAGCTATATGAAACCGGTTAGTTGATAGAGCTTCTTAGAAGCTTAGATCCAAAACCTAGGGCTAATTTCATTGCTTCGATTCTCTCTGTTTGTGTGTTGTTTGTGAAAAATAAGCCTAGATTCATGATCTATGTGACTTCCTGAACATTTTGATGTGTATTGCATAAATTTCTGGAATGTTTGATTGATTGCAGTGCCGGAGAGTGGCCGGAGAAGGTGACCGGAGGTCCCTCTCCGGCCGGTGAGGTTTCATTAGGGTTTATATGCCAGATTAAGTCGTGTCCGTTGATTTGTTTTGATCCAAGGGTGGTGGTGGTGCCAGCGAATAAATGGAGAGGGTGTGTGTCACGTGCTTCATTTTTTCCATCTGATGATTAGCATGCGCGTGTGTACATGGTTATTAGTGTGTACTAGCAATGTGAGACGCTTGATTTGATTACCTTGACTTTTACATTGACCTGACCTAATCTGATGGTTGTGAGTGAGTCAAAATGGTTGACTGATGGTACACGCTGGTTATGGTGTTTTGCGTGCTTACTGGACCTAAGCCAGATTGATATCCACACCCCATGTTTTCAGGGCCCAATGATTTTGAACTGTTAATTTGCTATGCATGCACCCCCTTCTTTAGTTCCATTTCATTTTATTTCTCATTTTTGCTACACGTTTCATAAATAATTTTTAAAAATACCAAAACATATTGGAAAATTCTACAAAAATTCATGTGTATTCTTAAAACATTTAGGAAATTTTTCATGATTTTATTTTCTGATTTTATGACCTTTTTGCCCCTGTTCCATAATTTTCTTTGAATTTCCACTTAGATGCATTCTAAGCATGATACATGAATTTGTTTAATTTTGTTCTTGCTCATTACCAACTATTTTGACATGATTCTTTTTGCATTGATTCACTAATACATTGAAGCATGTTAGATGATTTTTGTTTGATTTTTTAGGTCACTTTATCATATGTCTTGATGCCTATGTTTGCTCCATTTTGCATGATGTTTCAATTTGACCTAATTGCTTTGTTTGAAGTCATTTTGCTCTGAATTTTTACATGCTATCTTGATGTATGATGCATTTCTGACCTAGGCATTCCAATGATATGCTGGCATAATTTTCATGAATCCATTTGGTCTTTGTTTGATGCATCACATTGGATGTATAATCCATGGCATGTCATTACAACTTTAGTGCATGTTTACATGAATTCTTTTGTGCACATTTGTATGAGCATTTGCATATGTTATGAGCCATTCATATGATATTATAGGTCTTTGATACACATTATAGGTCATCTTTACATGTTCATTTCAATTTGAACTTTGTGCATCGTTAACATGTATTGTTTGCCCTTTCTTTTTGAACTTTCATTTCAATTCTTCTTATATTACTTCTTGAATGTCTTGAAGTTACCTCATAAATACTTTTGAGATGTTTATAAACCATTTTCCATTTAGTTTCAATTCTGGTTGTTGATTTACATGTTCCATTTATGCATGTCCTCTTCATTTCTTTCCATCTTTCATCTACCCCTTCTTCTTGTAACATGTTTAAATGCTAATGGGTGATGATGGTTGCTTATTCACTTACACTTGTATGATAATAACCATTGGTTTCCATATGATGCCCATTCTGGTTGTGGTTCTAGGATTTGTTTTCTCATTTAATTCTTGTGAGTTTTATGATGCATTACATGTTCTTTTACTTCTTATACTTCTTATACATGTTTACTAACCATGTAGGGGCTTCGGTAAGTTTCAATTGAGGGTGGATAAGGAATCCACATTCAACTTCTATCCTTTCTCTTTTACAATTCCATTTTGTGTTTTGCTAAGCACTTATGTGCTTTCTTTTAATAACTCATTACCTTCCCTTTTTGAATTACAATTCATCTTCTACTTTGGAAGTGAATTGTTTAATTCTTTCTTTCTTTAGACTTTAGGTTGAAACCTCACAAACCTTAGGATCACTCCCTTAACTAATCAATTAGGATTGAGTCTTAGTCCATATAGATTTTTACCTTTATCCTCCCTTGAGTCTCTTTTCTCATCTCAAAGAAAATTCAAAATATCTAATAAAGGTAGGCATTTATTGCATTTAGGCCTTTCATATAAAGAAAAGATTATAAGGGGTCTTCTCTTATAATCTTAAGATGTGTAGCATATGGCCCATCTTAGGTCAATGTGTTACATATTTGATCTTGTATGAGGGACTTAAATGCAATACTTGTTGAAGGTGCAAATAATAAAAAACACTTCTTCACTTCATAATCAACAAAACACTTAATAAACACAAGTATGCTAGTGTGTTTGAACCTTGATAATTGGAACTAAGTGTGAGGGTCTTCTTCACCCTTAGTGTGCTTTCTTACCCATTCCATCTTGGAATGTGAGAAGGTACACATTCCAATGACTAAGATCCAGATACACTGTCGTATGCAAACAAATCCAAAACACTTCCTTCTAAAAGACAAAAACAAACAATAACGTCTTTCCTTCGGGAATTCTTTTCTCATCTCATTCATTCTCAACGCACGAACGCGCTTCTACTCGTTCTCTTGCAAGATGGTAACGCACTCGGACCAGCGAGCCTGCAACACCTGAGCTAGGACGTAAGCCGTTCTCTAAAAAACACAGACAATCCATCCCTAGTGAGGGGAACTACGTCGCTCTGATTCTCATGTTCCCGATGAGATACGTAGGCAGTGGGGTAGGGCCCATGCGAGCACTTCTTTTATTTTCCCTACATTTGTTTCTCGTTCCTTTTCCAGTTCTCTTTTCGTTCCTTTTCCAGTATTCTTTTCTATCACCCTTTGATCGAGACAAGCAAGCGTGGATCCCATCGGGTACGATGGACGCGAGGGGTGCTAATACCTTCCTCTCGCGTAACCGACTCCCGAACCCATTTCTCTTGGTCGCAAGACCATGCTTTTCCTTTCTCTCAGGTTTACGCGGTGTTTCCTTTCCCTCTCTTGGGATAAATACACATTGCTGGCGACTCTGTTTCGGTGCCACTTTTGCGTTTGTACTAGGATGAAAATCCCGGGAGCGACAGCTGGCGACTCTGCTGGGGACAAGAGGTTGACCTATTGCTGGTCCATCCTAAGCAAGTCAATCCTAGCGCTTGTCTGCTTTTCTTTCATTGGGTGTTTACTATTGTGCTGTATTTACTGTTTTATTGTATGGTTATTTACTGTTTTACTGTACATTACTGTATTTACCGCATTTTAGCATTACATATCATATATTATATTGTGTTGCACTGTTTTGTCTGTTTGGCGGGATGGGTGTTCTGAGAGATAAGCCCACTACCAAGGCTTGAGTACATACATAGGTATTAGAGTGGATAGTCATGACGCTTGCGTGGTGGTGACCAGTGGCGGTTCTTGGGCCCGGCTAGGCTGGGCACATGCCCAGGCTCTAGGGGGCCCAGTTTTCATTTTTTTTTTCTGTTGTGTTATTTAAAAGAAAAATAAAGAAAAATAAGTTTAGAAAAATAAAAGAAATATAAAGTTGGAAAGAGGAATAAGGTTGCTTTTGCTTTTCTTCTCCACAAGCGCGAACGAAAAGCACAGTGACAGCGAAACAAGCAATCGGCGACGGCGACGAACGTCACGAACAACGGAACAAGCACAGCGCACCGCACGCCACAACCGGAACGCCGACTTTCTTTTCTTCTCCACACAGTGCACGCCGGACTGGAACGAATAGAAAAGGGTTTGTATTTTTTCTGTTGTTTTTTTTATAATTTTTTACAGTGAGAGTGAGAAATTGATTTGGAGAAAGTGAGTTGGAGAAATTGATTTTGTAGACATTGTTTATTGACAGGGAGTTGTTGTTAATGTAGAAATTGATTTGAAGAATTTGGAGAAATTGAAGAAATTGATTAATGAGAATTTTTTACAGTGAGTAATTGATTGTAGAAATTGATTTGTAGAGAATGAGAAATTAATGAGAATTTGATTTGTAGAGAATGAGAATTAATGAGAATGAGAATTGATGAGAATTTGATTTGTAGAGAAATTAATGAGAATGAGTTGTTAATTGGAGAAATTGATTTGTAGAGAATGAGAAATTAATGAGAATTTTTTTCTGTTGTTACAGTGAGTAGTTTTTTTTTCTGTTGATGAGAATTGTTGTTATAGTGAGTAGTTTATTGTTGAATGTTTATTACAGTGAGAAATTATTTGGATTTAGTTAGTGAAGTTTTGTGTGGATTTTTTAATGAGAATGTTTATTATTTGGATTTAGTTAGTGAAGTTTTGTGTGGATTTTTTAATGAGAATGTTTATTATTTGGATTTAGTTAGTGAAGTTTTGTGTGGATTTTTTTTTTCAGGAATTGGATTGGAACTTTTTTAGAGATGAGGAGATTTTTGGTTGAGTCAGAATCAGAACCACTACCACCGTCTAATGCGGTTAACGAATTTAACCCAAATGAGATTGTGCGTGATCCAGGTCATAGGAAACAAATTAATGAGTATGCTCCAGATATTCAAGACCAAGTGAGGAGGGCATATATATTGAAAGGTCCAATGCAACCAGATTTGCCAAGTTTTCCTCGTACTCCATTTGGAAATGTTAAAAGAGCATTTAGTAAATCATGGTATAAGAATTATAAATGGTTAGAATACAGTGAGATCAAGGATGCAGCTTATTGTTTTTATTGCTTTCTCTTTAAGAATCCCGGGAGGGCCGAGCACTATGGTTTTGATGTCTTCACTAAAACCGGATATAAAGATTGGAAACATGCATCACAAGGCTTGAAAGATCATGTTGGTAGTCATAATAGTTTGCACAACTCATGTGTTAAGCATTACGATGATTATAATAATCAAAGACAAAGTGTGGCAAGTAAGTTTGCTAAAGCAACCAAGGAATCCGAAGAATTGTATAAGATTCGTTTGACTTGTTCTGTAGATTGCACAAGATATCTCATTGCACAAGGCATGGCTTTCCGTGGCCATGATGAATCCTCTATTTCACTAAATAAGGGGAATTTTAGAGAGATGGTAGATTGGGTAAAATCTAAGAATGAACAAGTGAGGGATGCTTTTGATCGTGGTGGAAAAAATTGCACAATGACTTCCGGTGACATTCAAAAGGAGCTTGCAATGTGTTGTGCACATGAAGTTACTAAGGTGATTATGGAAGAGCTTGGTGATAGACAATTCTCTGTGCTTATTGATGAGTCACGTGATATATCCGTCAAAGAGCAAATGGCAGTGATGTTGAGGTTAGTAGTTATATTTGTTGAATTTTTTTAATTACATATTGTTCTCTATCCAATCAAGTAAACTTATTGAATTTGTTTTAGGTTTTTGAACGACAATGGGAATGTTGTGGAGAGATTTATTGCTCTACATCATGTCAAAGATACTACATCCGAGTCATTAAAGGATGCGCTTTATGGTATTCTCGATAAGTACACATTATCTATTTCAAGGATACGAGGGCAAGGATATGATGGAGCTTCGAATATGAGAGGTGAATTTAATGGTTTGCAAAGAAAGATTCTAGATGAAAACCCTTATGCTTTCTATGTCCATTGTTATGCTCACCGTTTGCAATTGGTTGTTGTGTCTGTTACTAGTAGTTGTTCATCTATTCATGATTTCTTTGAGTACATCTCCTTGATTGTGACCACAACAAGTGCATCTTGTAAGAGGAGGGATGCTTTGACGGAGTCACAACACCAAGATATTTTAAATAAACTTGAGATTGGTGACATATCAAGAGGAAAAGGCTTGCACCAATCATCTACTCTCGCTAGACCTGGGGATACTAGATGGGGTTCACATCATACTACATTGCTTCGTTTGGATCAAATGTGGTCCTCCGTGTTAAAGGTACTTAGTATGGTTGATGAAGATGGGCGTGGACCATCTCAAGCAGCGGGTTTGATAGAAAAAATGGAGAGCTTTAAATTTGCTTTTATTTTGAAGTTAATGTTAAAGTTGTTTGGTATCACAAACGAGCTTTCAAATGTCTTACAAAGAAAAGATCTTAATATTGTGAATGCCATGGAATTAGTCGATGTTGTTAAAGCTCGATTGGCCACAATAAGAGAGAGTGGCTGGGATAATTTATTTGCCGATGTCCAAGGATTTTGTGTTGCTAAAGGTATTCCGGTGCCAAATATGGATGACGAAATACCGGTTCGGGGCCGTTCAAGGGTAGAAGGGAGGACTATCACTAATCTTCATCATTACCGTGCAAAGATTTTTTATGTTGTTATTGACAAAGTATGTGTGGAGATGGATCATCGCTTTAGTGAAGGAAGTAACATTATCCTTGATTGCTTCTCATGTCTTGACCCCAAGAACTCTTTCTCCAGGTTTGATGTTGATAAGCTTGCTCGTCTTGCTGATATTTATGATGCAGACTTTTCCGATGATGATCGTGGAACAATAAGGGATCAACTTGAAACTTATGTTCTTCAAGTGAAAAGAAATGCTTTATTTTCCACTTGTGAAGATGTTCAAAGTTTGGCTATGAAGATGGTTCAAACTGAGAAACATTTAGTATTTCCATTGGTTTACAAACTTATTGAGTTAGCTCTGATATTGCCGGTGTCGACAGCATCTGTTGAAAGAGCTTTTTCAGCAATGAAGATTATCAAGTCTAAATTGCGCAATAAGATCAATGACGTGTGGTTCAATGACTTGATGATATGTTACACCGAGCGAGAGATATTCAAGTCACTTGATGATATCGATATTATTCGAACATTCACCGCAAAGAAGTCTCGGAAAGGACATTTGCCTCCCGATTTTATTTAGCACGTTATTGTAAGATTATGTTTCATATTTTTCATCTCTTTTATTTTAAGCAATTTATATATTATATTCAATGTGAATTTAGGGTCTTAAATTTTTTTGCCCAGGCTTTATAAATTTTCTGGCTCCGCCACTGGTGGTGACCACGTATTGTTGTTCATGAGACCCACAACCAGACGAGGTTCTATCAGGAGCTTTCTGCTACTGCATGTTATGCAGGCCAGTGGTTATTCTCTTGAGGAACTGTCGACTCTGGTGACCATTCCCGAGGACTCAGTTGCGGCACTCCTCCCGAGTTGTGACAGTGGCAGACCACATTCCGTGGCAAACCCATTGCACATTCTCGATCCGAGGACCCAATGCTGGGAACTTGCTATAGGACATCCCTTTTTGAAAGAGAATCAGCGGAGGCACTCCTCGATTGGCGGTAGTACTGTACCCTGAGGGATGAATGTACTATTGCTTCTCGACCTCAGTGCCAGAAGCTGAGGACCTTTTTGTTTTGGAGAATCAGTTGAGGCCTCCTCGATTGATGATGATGCCAAACCAGAAATGGTGAACGTATCATCATTTCTCGACCTGAGAGCCCGGGATATTGAACATCCTAGTACCCACATGTGAGAAGGGCGGGTTGTTTACAGGTTTGCAGGTAACCATGACCTCCTACATACCCGGTTTTCTATCATCATTGCACAAAAAGGAAGTTTCATCCTATTGTATTCAGATGGTTCTTATCTATGGTTCTATATTAGTCTCAGAGCTACACTGACACCGTTCACAGTTCAGCACAGACACCTGATTACCTGATCACATTGCCCTTTGCATTGCATTATCATATCCTAACATACATGTTTATTCATTTCCAGGTGCATATATTACCCTTGATTCCAGTCATCAGGTCCCTGCAAAGATGAACACTAAAGAGAGGAAGAATATCATCAGCTATAAGTTCCTTATGCCTACTTTGGGCCCTATTGTTGTGCTGAAGGGAATGGCGAGCCCTGCAGCACGAGAAGCTTTTGAAGAGAAATATGGGTGGATTTTATCTATGGTCCGTAATGTCAGTGATTATGAAGCCAGAGGTCTCCATACGTTGATGCAGTTCTATGATCCGCCTCTGAGATGTTTTGTATTTCCAGACTATGTGTTGGTTCCTACCTTGGAGGAGTATTCCAACATGTTGGGGATTCTTATCAAGGAGGAGCCCCCTTTCTTTGGATCGGTGGGGGATCTTGACTTTGGGAAGTTGGCTGGTGCTCTTTATTTGAGCAAATCAGAGTTAAGTGACAATGTCTCCAACAAAGGAAAGATTCGTGGTTACAAGCTGGAATATCTGATTAAGAAGGCCCAGGAAGCAGCTAAAGGCGAGAATTGGCTTGTTTTTAATGCTTTGCTAGCCCTTTGTATATACGGCATAGTGTTGTTTCCCAACGAGCCGGATTTTATTGATACGGACGCTATACGAATATTCATGATGAAGAACCCGGTGCCAACGCTACTGGGAGAT
The DNA here is from genome assembly GCA_022829125.1 of Lathyrus tuberosus. NCBI lineage: Eukaryota > Viridiplantae > Streptophyta > Magnoliopsida > Fabales > Fabaceae > Lathyrus > Lathyrus tuberosus. Next base: position 1,697,044 of record JALAZF010000497.1, read on the forward strand.
CTTCACTACTCATTGTACAACCGAAATGAAAAGAAAAGAGGAGGGATAATTCGTTGTTGTGCACCCTTGTTCTATAAGTGGTTTGCGGGCCGTTTACCACAATCAGGGGCTTTTGTGGATTCCAAAGATTCTCTAGAGTGGAAACAGCGTTTAATGGGATTGGTGGCCAAGGACATCGTATGGGTAGATCATGGGCTGATTGGTAAGAATATTATCCACAGCTGTGGTAAGTTCCCTAACGTTCCACTGATAGGAAGACTGGGTGGGATTAACTACAATCCTTCTTTGGCCATTCGACAATTTGGGTATGCCCTGACAGGTCCGCCTATTAAGAGAGATGTGGAGGAGTCCCTCTATTTTCATACATCAGAAGGATGGGAAGCAGCACAGAAAGCTTCTGAAAGCTGGGATAGCATACTGAAAAAGGGGAAAGTTACTCTAGGAAAGCCTAACAACCGGGTTTATCCAGCATATGAAGAGTGGGTGAAGAAAAGAGTTGAAGATTTTCTCTTGCCTTTTGGTAAGGCACCCTTTTTGTATCCGGAGAATGAGAAAGCAAGAAGCACTGCTACTGTGGAAGAAGTTGACAAGTTGCAAGCCTTGGTGAAAAAGCTCCAAGGAGAGAATTCCGAGTTGAGTAGCCGTCTTCAGAATGCTCTACATGCCAACAAAGAGCTGGAGCGGAAAGCCCAAGATGCTGAACAAATCCTAACTGCAAAAGAAAAAGACTTTGCTGGAAGAGCCCAACATTTCCGGAAGATTAGTAAAGGTGCTGATGATGCTACTCAAGCCCACAAGCAAACCAAACAGGCGTTAGCACAGACCAAAGAAAAGTTAACAAAGTTTCAGCACGCTTGGGACGAAGTTAGGATAGAGAATGCTGAATTACAGGAACAGTTGCAGATTAAGGACGAAGAGCTTGAAAAGGCGCATGAGCAGAGGAGAAAGTATCGGGAAAGCCTCGGTAAGAGTCAAGAACAGCTAGAAGAAGCTAGAGGTGAGCTGAGGAATACCAAGAAAGAGCTTGAAGAAGTCATGATAGAAAGGGAGATACTCAAGACGCAAGCCGGCATAAAGAGACACAAAGGAGTGTGTGATGACGAGGCTCTGATGCTGCACATGGGTTCTTTAACTGAAGCTCTTGAGAAAAGGGATGTCTTGATCAAAGAAATGATTGAAAAGCCGAATCACCAGCGTACCCGTATACTTTTTTAGGAGATCAAATACTCAAGTGATAAGCTGAAGGGTGTGGAATTGTCAGACTGATGTTCTTTTCCTTATATTTTGTTATTAATGGTTACCATCAGGCTTGTTGATGGATCCATTTTTCCTTGTATTGCATTTGCGGATGAGCCTTTCTTAAATGTACTTGAATACTTTGTTGAATGAGTATGAGCAGTTTTATTCAGAATTATTCCTTATCAGATAGCTGCACACAAGCACATGACCACGACCCGTCTCTTTATATCACAATTTCTGGTCTTCAGATTTCTGTGGTTGGATTGGAATCAGGGTATAAAGCACCTCGAAAATGACAAACATGGCATTGCATGGCATGGCATATCATTTTGCATTTTTTGTTACTTGCTTTTCAGGTACTCGTTGCGGGGTCTCTAACCTTTATTTAGTTTCAGGCAGTATAGCGGAGAGTCATATTCACCGATATTCGACGCGAAGGAATCAAGTAAGAATCATGGATCAAGTGCAAAGTGATTTGGCGGAAATGAGGGCGCGTATGGACCAGTTCATGACCCTCATGACTGGCATGGCGCAAAATCAGGAGAGACTGAGGCTTCTGGTAGAGCGTCCCGACAATGGGCCCGAAGGTGATCATCATGACAATTCACAGGGACATGGCATTCCTCCTCCAGGTGGCAACCCTCCTCCTGGTGGTAACAATCGGGGTAATGGAAATGGTAGGCAGGCTGGTGTTACTCTTGAAGATACTCTGGAAGACCAATTTACTCTGCTGGATGCTGATGTGGGTAATCAAGGGGATCGAAGGTATGATGAGTTAGCAGAGAAGATCAGGGCCATAGAATGCAAGAACTCTATGGGTATTGATGTTACCAGCTTGGGGCTGGTCTCAGGAGTCAGAATTCCCCCTAAATTCAAACCTCCCACTTTTGATAAGTATCACGGCAATGCGTGTCCCCAAACGCATCTTCAAGCTTACTTTGGGAAGATTTCAGCCCATACGGATGACGAGAAGCTATGGATGCACTATTTTCAGGACAGTCTGGCGGGGGCGTCTTTGACCTGGTACATGAAGTTGAGTAGAGCTGCTGTGAAGAATTGGAAAGATCTGGCAGAAGCGTTCCTGAAGCAATACCAATATAATATTGACATGGCGCCCAACCGCACCCAATTGCAGGGATTGTCACAAAATGCCAAGGAGAGTTTCAAAGAATATGCACAGAGGTGGAGGGAAATGGCTGCCCAGGTTCAACCTCCCTTGTCAGACAGAGAAATGGCAGATATGTTCATGGGCACCTTGCAAGGGGCCTATCTGGATAGATTAGCTGCTTGTCCGTCAACTGGATTTGCTGATATTGTGATTGCGGGAGAAAGAATAGAAAGTCTGTTAAAGCTTGGAAAGATCCAGGATGTGAGTGGGGCTGGCTCTTCGGGGACGAAGAAACCGTTCGCTAGTAACCAGAAAAGAAGAGAAGGTGATACGAATGCTGTGTTTAGAGGACGAGGCAGAGGGCGTTCTCGAGCTTATTATCAGGTAGATGCTGTGACAATCCCCACACCGTCTGTTCAGAAACAACAACCCCAACAACAAGTTCAACAGCAACAAACTTTTTTCCAGCAAAGGTCTAGACAGAGGGATCGTAAGATGGATCCTCTCCCTATGACTTATGCCGCGCTGTTGCCCCGGCTACTCGAGTTAAAGTTGGTAGAACTCCGTACTATGAAAGCTCCGGTTGCTGGAAACCTGCCACCTAACTTCGATGCTAATGCTCGTTGTGAGTTCCACTCAGGTGCTCAGGGGCACTCCATTGAAAAATGCTGGGCTTTCCATCATAAAGTACAAGATTTGATTGATGCTAAAGCCATCAATTTCTCTCCCGCTCCTAATATTACTCAGCATCCCATGCCTGATCATAGCGCAGCAAATGTGTACGCTATTGAAGATGGGAGGAGATTGAATTTGGTGTTAGACGTTCATCAAGTGAAAACTTCTTTGTTGGTTGTAAAAGATCGTTTATTGAAGGGATAGGTGTTCCCGGGCTGTAATCAAGATTGCTCTGAGTGTATGAATCAGGAGAACGGCTGTGATAAGTTGAAGATGGGTTTACAGAATCTGATCGATGAAGGATGTCTACAGTTCGACAGAGTCGTGAAAGACACTGATGAGATATCAACCGTGACCATCTATTACACTCCCGCTGAGATTCAAATGCCGGTCAATGCAGTTCCCGTGGCGAGTGTTGCGCCAGAAGGGCCCAGTCCTGTCACTATCACGGTGCCAGGACCAATTCCGTTCACATCTACGAAAGCTATCCCATGGCACTATGGGGCCGATGTATATTACGAAGGTAAAAAGCAGGAAGTTGAGCCGTCAGTCAGCCCAAATATTGATAATGTAGGGGGTGTAGGGGGCTTTACAAGGAGTGGAAGGTTGTTCGCTCCCCAAACCTTGAGAAGTGATAAGGAGGTAGAAGCTGCAGCAAAGGCTAAGGGTAAACAGGTGGTTGAAAGTGCGCCTACACCTGAAGCAGAGACAAAGATTATTTTTGATAAGGAAATGGAAGAATTTATGAAGATAATCAAGAAAAGCGATTATAAGATTGTGGACCAACTGAATCAGACCCCTTCAAAGATTTCAATCTTGTCACTATTGATGTGCTCTGATGCGCACCGGCAGGCGTTGTTGAAAGTGTTGAAGAGTGCATACGTGCCACAAGAAATTACTGTTAATCAGCTCGAGGGCGTAATCTCCAATGTTAATGTCAGCCATGGCTTGGGCTTTACAAGTAGAGATTTGACTGTTGAAGGAAGAAACCATAATAAGGGTTTGCATATCACGATGGAGTGTAAGGGCGCAGTGTTATCTCATGTACTGGTAGACACTGGTTCATCACTTAATGTCTTGCCCAAGAAGGCATTGATGAAGCTGGAAGTTGATGGTTTGATCTTAAGGCCTAGTGAATTGGTGGTCAGAGCATTCGATGGGACCAGACGATCTGTGTTTGGTGAGGTGGAATTGCCCGTACAAATTGGACCACAGGTATTCAAATCCACGTTCCATGTAATGGACATACAACCTGCATATAGCTGCCTATTGGGACGCCCTTGGATTCACGGAGCCGGGGCTGTTACTTCTACTCTACATCAAAAGCTGAAGTATGAGTTTGAAGGGCAGGTTGTGACAGTGTGTGGGGAGGAAGACATCTTTGTGAGTCACTTGTCCACATTCAAGTACATTGAAATGGATGGGGAAATTCATGAGATGCTGTGCCAATCATTTGAAGCAGTCAATATTGACGATGCACCTGAGTCTTCTTCTGTACCAGTTGGGGCTGGTACCTCCATCTCATCTTACAAACAAGCTGTCGAAGTCGTCAGGGCAGGCAACGCCCAAGGTTGGGGCAGGTTGATAGAGACCCCAATGAAGGAAGACAAATTTGGTATTGGTTATCATCCCTCTACAACTTCAGATGCGGGGAGCAGGGGACCCATTACTTTCAATAGTGGGGGAATTATCTACATGGACCAGTCTTGTGCAGCCACGGAGGATAGTGTTGACAGTGATGGTGACCTGGACAACTGGGTACGCCCTCATGCTTCGGGACAACAAGTGCAGAATTGGTCCGTTGAAGAAGTCATCCGGGTTACTCTTCAGACAGAGTAATTTTTCTTTGTTTTTTCTAACCATAATGCATGTCAAAATCTTGCGCTCTGCCCAAGGCGTATAGATTCATTTGTAGGGCCACCATGGTTGCATTTGCAATGTTTAATCATTAATAAAGGACGTTTTGCAATCAAATTTTGTTCTCTGTCTTTCAGTTTTTATTTTTGCACAAAAAAATATAAAATGGCAATGTTTCATTTTCTTTTGTTTTGCTTAAAAATAAATTCTAAAATAAGGCATGAACCCGTTCATGCAGACTTGATCCTCCGGATACCACTGATAACGATTTTGATATGGCCATGTATGACTTTGACAATCCGATTTATCAAGCCGAAGAAGGGGATGGGAAAGATTGTGAACTTTCTGAAGAACTAGCCAGATTGTTGAAACAAGAGGAAAGGGTCATCCAGCCTCATCAGGAGACTGTAGAAATCATCAATATTGGTACCAAGGACGCCAAGAAAGAGATCAGGATTGGTGCCAGCTTGCAAGCAGATGTGAAGCAAACTTTGACGGAAATGTTGCGCGAGTATGTTGACATCTTCGCCTGGTCGTATCAAGACATGCCGGGGTTGGATACAGATATTGTTGTGCACAGGCTGCCATTGAGAGAAGAATGTCCGCCAGTCAAGCAGAAACTTCGTCGGACTCACCCCGACATGGCCTTAAAGATTAAGGAGGAAGTCCAGAAGCAGTGGGACGCTGGTTTTCTTGCTGTGACAAAGTATCCTCCATGGGTAGCCAACATCGTGCCAGTACCGAAGAAAGATGGAAAAGTGAGAATGTGTGTGGATTATCGAGATCTTAATAAAGCTAGCCCGAAAGATGATTTTCCACTACCTCATATTGATGTGCTGGTCGATAATACAGCTCAGTTTTCAGTGTTCTCATTTATGGACGGTTTCTCCGGGTACAACCAGATCAAGATGGCACCTGAAGACATGGAGAAGACCACGTTCATTACTCCGTGGGGTACATATTGTTATAAAGTAATGCCTTTTGGGTTGAAAAACGCAGGGGCAACGTACCAGCGGGCGATGGTGACATTGTTTCATGACTTGATTCATAAGGAGATCGAATGTTATGTAGATGATATGATTGCCAAGTCGAGAACAGAAGAGGAACATCTGGTTAACCTGAAAAAGCTGTTTGAAAGGTTGAGAAAGTTCCGTCTGAGATTAAATCCAAACAAGTGCACGTTTGGGGTGCGTTCTGGAAAGTTACTGGGCTTCATTGTGAGCGAAAGAGGAATCGAGGTTGATCCTGCCAAGGTGAAAGCAATACAAGAAATGCCTGAACCGAGAACAGAAAAAGAGGTTCGTGGTTTCTTGGGTAGATTGAACTACATTGCAAGGTTCATATCTCACCTAACAGCCACGTGTGAACCAATATTTAAATTGTTAAGGAAAGATCAAACGGTCAGGTGGAATGACGATTGCCAGTTGGCATTCGATAAGATAAAAGAATACTTGCAGGAACCTCCGATTCTAATGCCTCCAGTTGAAGGGAGACCGCTGATAATGTATCTGACAGTGCTTGAAGGTTCCATGGGTTGTGTTCTCGGTCAACATGACGAGACAGGTAGGAAGGAGCATGCTATTTACTACCTGAGCAAAAAGTTCAATGATTGTGAGTCCCGATACTCAATGCTTGAAAAGACATGCTGTGCACTTGCATGGGCCGCTAAGCGATTGAGGCAATATATGGTTAGGCACACAACCTTGTTGATTTAAAAAATGGATCCTATCAAGTACATTTTCGAGAAACCAGCATTGACAGGCAGAGTTGCACGGTGGCAAATGGTCTTGACAGAGTATGACATTCATTACACTTCACAAAAGGCCATCAAAGGAAGTATCTTGTCCGACTATCTTGCGCAACAGCCGATTGATGATTACCAACCCATGAAGTTTGACTTCCCTGATGAAGACATCATGTTTCTCAAAGCTAAAGACTGCGAGGAACCACTTCCGGAGGAGGGGCCAGACCCTGAATCCAAATGGAGTCTGATGTTTGATGGGGCTGTCAATATGAATGGGTGCGGAGTTGGAGCAGTTCTTATCACGCCGGAAGGTGTTCATATGCCTTTCACTGCCCGAATAACTTTCGGATGCACCAACAATGAAGCAGAGTACGAAGCTTGTATAATGGGGATCGAGGAGGCGATTAATCTACGGATTAAGACCCTTGATATATTCGGTGATTCAGCTTTGGTAATCAATCAAGTGAAAGGGAGTTGGTACACGCACCAAGCAAATCTAGTGCCGTATAGAGATTATACGAGGAGATTGCTGACATTTTTCACAACAGTGAAACTGTACCATATTCCTCGAGATGAGAATAGGTTCGCTGATGCCTTGGCCACTTTGTCTTCCATGATCAAAGTGCAAGGATGGAACCATGTACCTAAGATTGAGGTATCCCACCTTGACAGACCAGCATTTGTGTTTGCGGTAGATGCAACGTCTGATGACAAGCCATGGTTTCATGACATTAAGTGTTTCTTGAAAAGTCAAGAGTACCCGTCCGGGGCATCGTCCAAAGACAGGAAGACGTTGAGAAGGTTAGCTGGTAGTTTCTTCTTGAATAAAGATGGCGTGCTGTATAAAAGAAATTTTGACACGGTCCTGCTTAGATGTGTGGATAGACATGAAGCAGACTTGTTGATGATTGAAGTGCACGAAGGCTCTTTCGGTACCCATGCCGGAGGGCATGCAATGGCTAAAAAGTTGTTAAGGTCGGGATATTATTGGTTGACTATGGAGTCAGATTGTTGCAAATATGCCCGCAAATGCCATAAATGCCAGATCTACGCAGATAAAGTGCATGTACCTCCAAATCCGTTGAGTATCATGTCGTCGCCTTGGCCGTTTGCCATGTGGGGCATTGATATGATCGGAAAGATTGAGCCTACAGCTTCCAATGGTCATCGTTTCATCTTGGTGGCAATTGATTACTTCACCAAATGGGTTGAAGCCGCATCCTATGCCAATGTTACAAAGCAAGTGGTCGCTCGTTTCTTAAAACGGGATATCATTTGCCGATATGGAGTTCCCGAAAGAATCATTACTGATAATGGTTCTAATTTGAACAATAAGATGATGGCTGAGTTATGCCGGGACTTCAAAATCGAACACCACAATTCTTCTCCGTACCGCCCAAAGATGAATGGCGCGGTCGAAGCGGCCAACAAAAATATCAAGAAGATTGTACAGAAGATGGTTGTCACGTACAAAGATTGGCATGAGATGTTACCATTCGCTTTGCATGGGTATCGAACGTCGGTACGCACGTCCACTGGAGCAACCCCATTCTCACTCGTATATGGTATGGAGGCAGTGCTACCGGTTGAAGTAGAGATTCCGTCCCTCAGAGTCATGATGGATGTTAAGCTAGATGAAGCTGAATGGGTACGAGCCAGATTTGATCAGTTGAGCCTTATTGAGGAAAAGCGATTGGCGGCTGTATGTCATGGGCAACTATACCAGCGCAGAATGAAGCAGGCATTTGACCAAAAGGTGCGTCCTCGGGTTTACAAAGTCGGAGATGTGGTACTCAAAAGGATCCTTCCTCCCAATACAGACCACAGGGGCAAATGGACTCCTAATTATGAAGGTCCATTCGTGGTTAAAAAGGTCTTTTCGGGCGGAGCTTTATTGCTTACAACCATGGATGGCGAAGACTTTTCATCCCCTGTCAACTCGGACGTAGTCAAAAAATACTTCGCATGAATAGACCCGCTGGATAATAAAAATAAAAATCCAGGCAAAAAAGGGCATCCCGGCGAACCAAAAACAGAATAAGGTTCGGGCAAAAATTAGGGATATAATTGAAAAAAAATTTGTACACCCGGTAAGTTGAAAACCCGAAAGGGCAACTTAGGCAAAAAAGGGTATCCTGGTGGATCGAAAACCTGAAAGGGCGGTCCACACAAAAGAGGGATTTAAGCGAATGACTACAGTCTGAGTTATCTGTACCCATTACCGTTTGAACAACTGACGTTCTGAAAGATAGGAATCGGTCCGATCATTCCTCAGAAGGCAAGGTCGGGGAGTTTTGAAGACATACTGGTCATAACAGAATGGAAACTCAGTGGAATTCCGTTTTCACATTGCCATTAGGATAGTTTCTTTTCTCAATTTTCAGTGATCACCTCTTTCCAGGGATTGCTTCCAGATGTAATTGCCTATTCTGGGCTCTCAGCTAATAAATTGAATTTCAATAAAAAGCCTCCTATTTTTGTTTTATTGCTTTGTTTGCAAAAACGTCCTAATTTTGATAAAACATTGCATTTGAAAACATGGCAGCCTTGCAATAACATGCGCAGAAAAAATATTTGAAATTACTTCGAATGTTGAATACTCCCGGATGGTGGATTCTAGCCACGCAATATTCGGGGCATGTGGGCATATTCTTTTGTTGCAGGTAGCAGGTGCAGATGATTTTAAGCACAAGACTAGCAATAAATCACCCCACGCAAAAGACTGGGGCAATTATGGGTAAGGAGATCGGCGTTCATCGGGTCGATCTCAGTGAATTAAGTTCAACTGGGTATCGTTGTATCTTATTAAGTCGATTCTCTCATTCAGTACTTCCAACAACTACAAGCTTTTCTGTGTCGATAACGGTCACAGGTTCCCCAAAAGGGTGGTCTCGTCGACACCGAAACTAATGGTCATTATCCCCAGCGAAGTCACAAGAGTTGGAAGAGGCTAGATCTTCTGTAAAATTCTCTTATGACATCCTCTTCGGGGACAAATTGTTGGTTTTCTTAAGCATGGGGCATGTTGTTTCCCCAGCATGAAGTGTTGATCACCCCCCAGTAGAGTTTGATGGTCATTATCCCCAGCGAAGTCGCAGGAGTTTGAAGAGGCTAAATCTTCTGTAAAATCCTCTTATGACATCCTCTTCGGGGACAAATTGTTCGGTTCCCCAGCATGAAGTGTTGATCATCTCCAGTAGAGTTTGAGGACAGTTGGTCTTCTGTAAAATCCTCTCAAAAGGCATTCCCCAGCACGAGACGCTTTAAAGCAGTTTTCTCCAGCAGAGTTTGTTATAAACTCGTCATCCCCAACGGAATTGTCCAAAGGGAAAGCTCGCCTAACATGGGGCATTGTAGTACTTATCCTAAGCTCGACAGTCATATTCTTCAGCAGAATACTGTGGATTTGCTTTGGGTTTCCCCAACAGATCTCTAAGGACTCTTTCTAGCAAGTTGCAGTGGAATGTTCTAACCAGGATTTGCATATCCCTGGCAGAGTAGCCATGATCCCCAACAAGATTGTGTCTCTGGTAATGATCCCCCACAGAGGTCAGCATCGAATCTTGTCAGCAATACTCCCCAGTCGAGTCAGAAGGTTGATAATCCCTATAAAGGATCTTGGGTTGAATAAATCCCCAAGCAGAGTTTTAATGGCTCATTTCCCCAGCAGGACGTCATTTAAAAATTCTCATCCCCAGCGGAGTTGCTGTGACCAGAATCCAGCCCCAAACAGATGGAATAATTCCTGGCAGAGTCGTCATTCCCTCATATCTTAAAGTCCAACAGTGGATTGGCAAAAGTCCGTCTTCGGGTGGCAAAAGTCCAACAGTGGATTGGCAAAAGTCCGTCTTCGGGTGGCAAAAGTCCAACAGTGGATTGGCAAAAGTCCATCTTCGGGTGGCAAAGCAGCTAAAAGTCCAACAGTGGATTGGCAAAAGTCCGTCTTCGGGTGGCAAAAGTCCAACAGTGGATTGGCAAAAGTCCGTCTTCGGGTGGCAAAAGTCCAACAGTGGATTGGCAAAAGTCCGTCTTCGGGTGGCAAAAGTCCAACAGTGGATTGGCAGAAGTCCATCTTCGGGTGGCACGAAGCTGCAAAGTCCACCAGTAGTGTGGCAGGCCAGTAGTCGTCTGGAATTGCATAAAAGACATTATTAAAGTCCACCAGTAGTGTGGCAAGCCAGTAGTCGTCTGGCGTCGTTCAAAAAAGACATTTCCAAAGTCCACCAGTAGTGTGGCAGGCCAGTAGTCGTCTGGAATTGCATAAAAGACAGTATTAAAGTCCACCAGCAGCGTGGCAAGCCAGTAGTCGTCTGGCATCGTTCAAAAGACAGATCTCTCCGACGTTTCATCGAGGATTCAATCCAGCAGTCTCGTTGGGTTTATATCCCTTTTCTTCTTCATCACCCAGAGCAAATTTTTGGTTATATTTGGTATTCAATCACTATATACCTTGAAAGTCCGAAAGCAATTGCTTTCAGGCATTCAGGTCTACAGCGCTTGAATAGGGGCAGCTGTAATACCCCAAAATTTGCTCTCCCCTTTTGTCATCATAGCATGGCATTATCATTTATCATATCATATCCACCTCATTAACATTACATTGCATTTAACATAGAAAAATGAAGCATGGCATCCTTCTTACCATCAGGTGGAAGGTGGACAATCAAGGAATCATTCAAAGCACAAAAAGGTCAATCAAGTTGGCTCTAAGCAAGCCAAGAGGTCTCTCATGTCTCATACTATCTCAATTGATCTTCCAAAACCTCAAGGAAGTGAGATTCAATGGGAGATTGAAGCACTACATCTTTCACTATGCAAGAGGTTCAAAAGTTGAAGGAAAACCCTCAAAAGAGATAGCTCATTGATTCAAAATCATTCTCAAGTGGCATTTCTCATCATCCTTTAAGAGGATACACAACATACTCTGAGGAATTTGGATTTGGAAGATGTGCAATTTCCTCCTAACCAGAGAGGGTCAAAATTAGGGTTTCTAATAAAATCAGGATATCTCTGATTTTTTGGACAAAGCTTGTTGTCATGATATTCTACATGTTCTTAAGTGTATGTGTATGGAAAATTGCCTCTCAATTGGTTTTGGAAGTGTTTCAATTGGAAGAAAGATAAAAAATCAGGGAATTTGGGGCCAAGTCAAATAATCAGAGGAAAAAGTCAACTCTTGACTTTTTGAGGCCAAATTCATGAAATTCATGTTACATATGTCCAATGTACAAAATTTGGTCAAGAAACTCCAAAGGAATCATGAAAAAATCAAGATGTGGAAAGTTGCCATTTTTGGAAGAGGAAGGGTTACTAAAAATAGCAAGTTTTGGCCATTTTGCATCAGAATTTGAACCAAGGCCATTCAAATTTGGAGTACCAAATGAAAATTCCACTCTGCCTCAATGAAAGGCCTTGCTTTAAGCTTCAAATCCATGTGTGGAACATCTCCATTGGATAAAAAATGAGGGAGATATGATTGATCAAAGTTTGAGCAAAGTAGGTTCAAAACTAGGTCATGACCAAGATTTTCAGGGCACGCGCGCAGTCATTTTAACAAACATGTGGTGGGCCAAATGTCCACTCATTTTACTCATGGTTAAAGGCTTCAAATGAAAAATCTTGCAACATCAAAGTTGTTCCCCTATGTGAGATCTTCAAGATTGATGTTCATGATTTTTTCATTTGATCAAAGGACAAGGAGTTATGATAGCTCAAAGATTGGTCAACACAACTGAAAATCCATGCCATGCACACCTTGCCATGCCATGCCACAAATTGCTCGCCCATGCACCAGTCGTTTTTCCATCTGTTTATGATGATTTTTAGACATGTTTGAGGTACCTTTTCAACTCAAGTCCAACACCAAAATTGTCCTATGATGCTTCCTCAATCCATTGACACCAAGATGATTCATTTTCGTGCCTTGGTCATAAAGAAATCCATGTTCAAACATCACCATCTGCATTGATGCATTGACTGCCATGTGTAGCAGTTCACACATTTTTTTTGGTTCAGTCACACCACAAACACTTCATCATCACCAGCTGATTTCTTTTCCTCATTTGCCCAAACATTCTTGCACGTGCTTTCTCTTTGTTACTTCTTACATGAGAAGGGAAACTTGCAAAACTTCCACCACAAGCTACTGCTGCATAACACCACCTCACCATTATCCTCACCATAAGTGACCATGAGCTCTTCCACACTAAAACAAAACCTCTCCAACTCGTGTCACTAACTGTCATGACTCATTCTGTTAACTCAAACTCAGTTAACTAACTCAGTTAACTGTAGTTCTAACCATCAACCACCAGGGTCAAATCATAACCACACCTATATAAACAATTCTAACAGATTTGGAAAGGGAGATTCTCATTGTTTCACTCTCACTCCAAAAGCACTCTCAACTTTCTCTCTGAATTTTCTCTCTACCTGCACGAACTCCTCAAGTTCTTCTTCAACTTTCACAATCAAGCAAGAAGACATCACTGAAGCATGGAATAGCACAGTTATCTCCAATTTCAGATTCAGATTTCCTCTTATTCTCAAGATCAAATAGCATTTATTTTGCTCAAATTGAAGTTCTAGAAGTTCAAGAACAAGTTCTCATCTCTGGTTTTCTCAAAAATCCAAAGATCTTCAAGTTTCAGGTTCCAAAAGTTCTCAAACTTTGCTTGCACGATTTGATGTTATTTTAACTGGTTGATGTGTTATTTGAGCTTATTACAAGCTATATGAAACCGGTTAGTTGATAGAGCTTCTTAGAAGCTTAGATCCAAAACCTAGGGCTAATTTCATTGCTTCGATTCTCTCTGTTTGTGTGTTGTTTGTGAAAAATAAGCCTAGATTCATGATCTATGTGACTTCCTGAACATTTTGATGTGTATTGCATAAATTTCTGGAATGTTTGATTGATTGCAGTGCCGGAGAGTGGCCGGAGAAGGTGACCGGAGGTCCCTCTCCGGCCGGTGAGGTTTCATTAGGGTTTATATGCCAGATTAAGTCGTGTCCGTTGATTTGTTTTGATCCAAGGGTGGTGGTGGTGCCAGCGAATAAATGGAGAGGGTGTGTGTCACGTGCTTCATTTTTTCCATCTGATGATTAGCATGCGCGTGTGTACATGGTTATTAGTGTGTACTAGCAATGTGAGATGCTTGATTTGATTACCTTGACTTTTACATTGACCTGACCTAATCTGATGGTTGTGAGTGAGTCAAAATGGTTGACTGATGGTACACGCTGGTTATGGTGTTTTGCGTGCTTACTGGACCTAAGCCAGATTGATATCCACACCCCATGTTTTCAGGGCCCAATGATTTTGAACTGTTAATTTGCTATGCATGCACCCCCTTCTTTAGTTCCATTTCATTTTATTTCTCATTTTTGCTACACGTTTCATAAATAATTTTTAAAAATACCAAAACATATTGGAAAATTCTACAAAAATTCATGTGTATTCTTAAAACATTTAGGAAATTTTTCATGATTTTATTTTCTGATTTTATGACCTTTTTGCCCCTGTTCCATAATTTTCTTTGAATTTCCACTTAGATGCATTCTAAGCATGATACATGAATTTGTTTAATTTTGTTCTTGCTCATTACCAACTATTTTGACATGATTCTTTTTGCATTGATTCACTAATACATTGAAGCATGTTAGATGATTTTTGTTTGATTTTTTAGGTCACTTTATCATATGTCTTGATGCCTATGTTTGCTCCACTTTGCATGATGTTTCAATTTGACCTAATTGCTTTGTTTGAAGTCATTTTGCTCTGAATTTTTACATGCTATCTTGATGTATGATGCATTTCTGACCTAGGTATTCCAATGATATGCTGGCATAATTTTCATGAATCCATTTGGTCTTTGTTTGATGCATCACATTGGATGTATAATCCATGGCATGTCATTACAACTTTAGTGCATGTTTACATGAATTCTTTTGTGCACATTTGTATGAGCATTTGCATATGTTATGAGCCATTCATATGATATTATAGGTCTTTGATACACATTATAGGTCATCTTTACATGTTCATTTCAATTTGAACTTTGTGCATCGTTAACATGTATTGTTTTCCCTTTCTTTTTGAACTTTCATTTCAATTCTTCTTATATTACTTCTTGAATGTCTTGAAGTTACCTCATAAATACTTTTGAGTTGTTTATAAACCATTTTCCATTTAGTTTCAATTCTGGTTGTTGATTTACATGTTCCATTTATGCATGTCCTCTTCATTTCTTTCCATCTTTCATCTACCCCTTCTTCTTGTAACATGTTTAAATGCTAATGGGTGATGATGGTTGCTTATTCACTTGCACTTGTATGATAATAACCATTGGTTTCCATATGATGCCCATTCTGGTTGTGGTTCTAGGATTTGTTTTCTCATTTAATTCTTGTGAGTTTTATGATGCATTACATGTTCTTTTACTTCTTATACTTCTTATACATGTTTACTAACCATGTAGGGGCTTCGGTAAGTTTCAATTGAGGGTGGATAAGGAATCCACATTCAACTTCTATCCTTTCTCTTTTACAATTCCATTTTGTGTTTTGCTAAGCACTTATGTGCTTTCTTTTAATAACTCATTACCTTCCCTTTTTGAATTACAATTCATCTTCTACTTTGGAAGTGAATTGTTTAATTCTTTCTTTCTTTAGACTTTAGGTTGAAACCTCACAAACCTTAGGATCACTCCCTTAACTAATCAATTAGGATTGAGTCTTAGTCCATATAGATTTTTACCTTTATCCTCCCTTGAGTCTCTTTTCTCATCTCAAAGAAAATTCAAAATATCTAATAAAGGTAGGCATTTATTGCATTTAGGCCTTTCATATAAAGAAAAGATTATAAGGGGTCTTCTCTTATAATCTTAAGATGTGTAGCATATGGCCCATCTTAGGTCAATGTGTTACATATTTGATCTTGTATGAGGGACTTAAATGCAATACTTGTTGAAGGTGCAAATAATAAAAAACACTTCTTCACTTCATAATCAACAAAACACTTAATAAACACAAGTATGCTAGTGTGTTTGAACCTTGATAATTGGAACTAAGTGTGAGGGTCTTCTTCACCCTTAGTGTGCTTTCTTACCCATTCCATCTTGGAATGTGAGAAGGTACACATTCCAATGACTAAGATCCAGATACACTGTCGTATGCAAACAAATCCAAAACACTTCCTTCTAAAAGACAAAAACAAACAATAACGTCTTTCCTTCGGGAATTCTTTTCTCATCTCATTCATTCTCAACGCACGAACGCGCTTCTACTCGTTCTCTTGCAAGATGGTAACGCACTCGGACCAGCGAGCCTGCAACACCTGAGCTAGGACGTAAGCCGTTCTCTAAAAAACACAGACAATCCATCCCTAGTGAGGGGAACTACGTCGCTCTGATTCTCATGTTCCCGATGAGATACGTAGGCAGTGGGGTAGGGCCCATGCGAGCACTTCTTTTATTTTCCCTACATTTGTTTCTCGTTCCTTTTCCAGTTCTCTTTTCATTCCTTTTCCAGTATTCTTTTCTATCACCCTTTGATCGAGACAAGCAAGCGTGGATCCCATCGGGTACGATGGACGCGAGGGGGTGCTAATACCTTCCTCTCGCGTAACCGACTCCCGAACCCATTTCTCTTGGTCGCAAGACCATTCTTTTCCTTTCTCTCAGGTTTACGCGGTGTTTCCTTTCCCTCTCTTGGGATAAATACACATTGCTGGCGACTCTGTTTCGGTGCCACTTTCGCGTTTGTACTAGGATGAAAATCCCGGGAGCGACAACATGCCCATGCACATCCCAACATTGTTCACAACCACGAAATTCATGTAATGAACGTCAATTTAATGGCAATGCATTCAAGACAAAGTCAATATTACAATCTATCGTGGCACGATTACATCACTTGTCCAATGTGCTCAAAAGACAATCAGGGATGCTCTTTTGTACAAGAGGCCCTCCAACATCAAATGGATCTCGGATGGATACAAGACTACCATGAAATGAATGATCATCAAGTCAATATGGTTCAAATCTTTGACATATGCTTAATGAATACCAGTCTAGTGGAATTGCATGCCAAACAGGTCAGACTCAGTTTTCTGGCCTCGCACGATTATCAAGACTGCGGAGATTGCTCCGAAAATGATCAAAGGTGTGCGCTTGTGCAAAGGACTCTTCAACATTGGTTGGACCACTGGTGGCTTATGATATACCTGGATGAAGACACACAATAAGTTAGCATGACTGACGCGAATCCAGATAGACATCAAAGTCGTGATGTCCGCTCAATAGAAACAGAGTATGGTCGGGTACCACCTCACAATTATGAACGTTGCAGAGTATGCTCAGAAAATAACCAAGGATGCTATCTCGTACGAGCATCCCTCCGGCATCAGTTAGACCGAAAGGAGATTTAACCATGCTTGAAATCTGAATCAATCAACATGATACAAGATTACCTCCCTAATCAGAAAAAAAGCACTGTCATAATCTCCAATCATGGAATAACCAAGGATGTTTGTGTCCTAATTCCTCTGATCGATGATTCGAAATTCTCTCTTTGCAATAGAAAATTTTCAAACTTAGAGCTGATTGAAGTGGCCTACGATGGTCAAAAGGCCAAAACAGCCCCTGTGGTCGTCTACTTGCCAAGTCCAATACCGTACAAATTAGAAAAGGCTATCCCATACAAGTACGGTGCAACGACCATAGAAAATGGAAAAGAAACTCCATTACCCTCCATTGTAAACATTGTCGACATCAGTCGAGTTACCCGAAGCGGTCAGATCTTCAACAGAGGAGTTAGAGAGCCTATCAAAGAAAAGGAACCTCAAGTCGAAGTTCCTAACCAACAAGCCGGTCAATACAACAATGCAAAACCTGTAAAGAACAATGATGAAATGCTGAAGCTCGTCCAGAAAAGCGAGTACAACATTGTGGATCAATTGTTGCAAACTCCATCTCGAATTTCTGTATTATCTCTCCTGCTTAGTTAAGAAGCTCACACAGAAGCTCTACAGAGAGTCTTAGAACAAGCCTTTATGGAACAAGATGTGACAGTAGGTCAATTTGACAGCATCATCTCCAACATCACTTCCTGCAACAACTTGGGATTCAGTGATGAAGAATTTCTAGAGGAAGGCCAAAACCATAATATGGCACTCAATATTACAGTCAATTGCCGGGACGATACTTTAGCCAGCGTACTGGTAGAGACAAGTTCATCTTTAAATGTCATGTCAAGGTCAACTCTGGTTCTAATTTCTTTTCAGGGAACTCCCATGAGAGGCAGTGAGATCATCGTCAAAGCCTTTGACGGATCCAGAAAAATATTTATCGACGAAGTCGATCTTCCCATAACCATTAGTCCTCACACTTTCCAAGTCACTTTCCAGGTCATGGACATCTGAGTAGCATACAGTTGTTTATTAGGAAGACCTTGGATACACGAAGCTGGGGCAGTCACTTCGACACTTCACCAGAAGCTGAAGTTTGTCAAGAATGACAAATTAGTCACGGTATGCAGAGAGCAAGCCTTAATAGTGAGTAATTTATCGTCATTCTCCTGTGTGGAACCAAAGGAAGTTGTTGGAACTCAATTTCAAGCACTCTCGGTGAGCAATGAGAATCACCAAGAAAGAGGGACGTTGATTTCCTTATACAATGACGCTCTCAAAGTAATAGGGAGTGGTGACATAAAAGGATGGGGACAGATTGTAATTCCTACTGATAACAAGACAAGAAAAGGTCTTGGTTTCTCTCCGACTTGTAACCAGACTACTAAGAAGGATGAAAGTTTTCGTCCCATTCAGGATTTCTTTCACAGCGGAGGCTTCCTCCACCCAATGTCTCAAGAAGTACACACCATCAATGGAAACGACTCCTCTGATACAGATGAGGAGTGGAAGTCTTATCTCAACGATGAAGGTTATATATCTCAGGGGAGAAACGTACCTACCATTCCACTCTCCAAAGCAGAGTCCCAGATATATACCAAGATCAGACGTCAGAATGATCTACGGAGATTGTGATCCCGAAGGATGTCGTGCTCTACCCAACTCATTAAAGGAAGACAATCTGATGGAAGACAACTTTGTCCACGATTATTATGATCCCCTTGATGACTTGCCTATCTGGAAGCCATACACAGAAGACTCAGGGCAAAAGAGTTAGCCGGACAATGCCTATCAACTGAGTAATTTTGAAAAGAATACCCATGTTCCTACAGAATCATGGAATCCTTACTCAGAACATTCCGAAAATGTTTGATTCCATGGTGATGAATTTGCAAAGATTGCAAGACAAGAATTCATTAATTACGCGTTTCCTGAGGTCAACGTCATTGAGGAAGATGACTCATCTATTCCCACGGAAACCTGGGATACCTTGGGACAGCCAAGCGGCAAGTACGACTTTCTAGTCAAATACACTGCTCCCGAAAGCTTTCTCATCAGATACGAGGACATCCAGCCAACTAGATGAGGAGATCCTCTTGAGAGTGAAAACACTATGGATGATGCAATAGAAGAGTCTTCTTATGATAACTCTGCATGGGAAGAAGACTCCAAAGATCCTACTCCACCAGAAATCAATGTCATTTTTGAAGGAAAACCAAGAAGGGAAGTACCAGACTTTGTGATTCACAGAGGAGTTCGTCGCCAATGGGTTGCAGTCGATATCCCGAAAGTCGTCCATAAGTCGAAGTAATCACCATCTTTGTTTTGATCTTTCACCTTGCTCGGGTGAAATGGATGTTTTATAGCGCTCACTTTTTTGTAAATGTCCCTCTCTGCTTCGCCCAAAGCGGTAGAGTTTTGTTTTATAGGGTTGTGTTTCAAGAATCGACAAATCATAAATAAATAAATAATGTCATTATGAATTCCCGCATTTTATGCTGTTTTCACTTTTCTTTTTTCAATAAAATAGTAATCCTAAAACAACAACCCAAAATAAAAACAAACTTTTTTCAGAAAATACACTGCACACACTTTTGCATTCTCTCTGTCTTTTCTAAAAAAAAAGGAATCATCACGTCATGCAGATTGCTTGTTTTAAACCCCATTGGAAAATACGATCCAATTCCTTCTCCAAACTTTGAATTCCTGGTATTTGAAGCTGAAGAAGAAGAGGACTAAGAAATTCCAGAAGAGATCTCCCGATTACTCAGGCAAGAGGAAAGGTCTATTGAGCCTACCAAAGAGTCGTTGGAAACGGTCAATTTGGGTTCAGAAGAAGAAAAAAAGAGAAGTTAATATTGGAGCACTGCTCAGTCCAACTGTCAGAGAAGACTTGATAAAACTTCTCAAAGAGTTTCCAGATGTATTTGCTTGGTCCTACCAAGACATGCCAGGGTTGGATACCAGCATCGTGGAACACCACTTACCGCTGAAACTAGAATATCCTCTAGTAAAACAAAGACTGAGAAGGAATCATTCAGATATGGTCATCAAAATTAAGGAGGAAGTGCAAAAACAGATCGACGCAAACTTCCTCGCCACCTCAGAATATCCTCAATGGTTAGCCAACATAGTACGAGTTCTGAAGAAAGACAGAAAAGTTAGAATGTGTGTGGACTACAGGGATCTGAACAAAGCAAGTCCAAACGATGACTTCCCCCTACCACACATTGACATGCTGGTAGACAGTACAGCAAAACTCAAAGTCTTCTTCTTCATGGATGGATTCTTGGGCTATAATCAAATCAAAATGGCGTCGGAAGACATGGAGAAAACTTCATTCATCACCCCATGGGGCACCTTTTGTTACATGGTAATGCCGTTTGGTCTGAAAAATGCGGGGGCAACCTATCAAAGGGCTATGACAACTCTGTTTCACGACATGATGCACAAAGAGATTGAAGTGTACGTCGATGACATGATTGCTAAATCTAAAATAGAAGAAGAGCATGTGGAACACCTATCAAAGTTATTTGACCATCTGAGAAAATACAAACTCCGCTTGAATCCTAATAAGTTCACATTCGGTGCTCGCTCAGGAAAACTCTTGGGATTCATCGTCAGCCAAAAAGGAATTGAGGTTGATCATGACAAAGTCAAGGCCATTCAAGAAATGCCTTCACAAAAGACTGAAAAACAGGTCAAAGGATTTTAGGGAAGACTAAATTACATCTCAAGATTCGTATCCCTCATGACCGCGACATATGCGCCAATCTTCAAACTACTCAGAAAGAACCAAAGTTGTGTATGGACAGAAGATTGCCAAAAAGCTTTCAACAGTATCAAAGAATATATGTTGAACCCACCGATTATGTCTCCTCGAGTGGAAGGAAGACCGCTGATCATCCACTTAATAGTCTTAGAAGACTCCATGGGCTATGTGCTTGGCCAACAAGACAAGACAAAAAGAAAAGAATCTGCCATTTATTACTTAAGCAAGAAGTTCACGGACTGTGAAACTCGGTACACTATGCTCGAGAAAACTTGTTGCGCTCTGGCTTGGGCAGCCAAACGTATCCGCCAGTACATGATTTGTCACACTACTTGGTTAATATCCAAAATGGATCCAATCAAGTACGTCTTTGAAAAGCCTGCTCTCACAGGAAGGATTGCCCGTTGGCAGATGTTAGTATCGGAATACGACATCGAGTATCATGCTCAGAAAGCCGTCAAAGGAAGTATTTTAGCTGATCATTTGGCTCATCAACCGATTGACAATCAAGAATCAGTCGGATTTGACTTCCCAGACGAAGATGTCATGTACCTGAAAATGAAAGATTGCGATGAACCGCTACCCAGCAAAGGGCCAAAGCCAGGTTCCCAATGGGGACTAATATTCGACGGAGCCGTCAATGCTTATGGAAATAGAATTGGGGAAATCATCGAACACCTCAGGGTACCCATATTCCTTTCACTTCCAGATTAACATTCAAATGCACAAACAATGAGGCTGAATACGAAGCATGTATCATGGGTCTTGAAGAAGCAATCGACTTAAGGATAAAGAACTTGGATGTGTATGGAGACTCAGTCCTGGTTATAAAGCAGATCAAAGGAGAGTGGAATGCATACCAATCAAGATTGATTCCTTAAGACAACGCGAGAAGGTTGTTACC
This sequence comes from Lathyrus tuberosus, assembly GCA_022829125.1. Lineage (NCBI taxonomy): Eukaryota > Viridiplantae > Streptophyta > Magnoliopsida > Fabales > Fabaceae > Lathyrus > Lathyrus tuberosus. The sequence continues at coordinate 1,718,748 of JALAZF010000497.1, forward strand.
ATTCTTCAACAGAATCGAGTTTCAACATATCCTTCGTGAAGAAAATCACATGTCTGATGCATTAACCACTCTATCCTCCATGATTAGTGTAAGTCAATGGAACAACGTACCTAAGATCGACATAATGCGCCTTGAAAGGCCCGTTTACATATTTGCGATTGAAGCAGTCATAGATGACAAACCATGGTATCATGATATCAATTGCTTCCTTCAAAGACAACAATACCCACCTAGGGCATCAAGAAAAGATAGGAAGACTCTCAGAATACTAGCTGGTAACTTCTTCCTGAACAGTGATACACTCTACAAGAGAAACTTCGACATGGTTTTGCTTAGATGCGTAGATAGACAAGAAGCAAACATGTTAATGAGAGAAATAAGGCTCATTTGTCACTCATGCCAATGGACATACAATGGCAAGAAAAATTCTGAGAGCTGGATATTACTGACTGACAATGGAATTCGATCGCTACAAGTACTTGAGGAGGTGTCACAAGTGTCAGATATACACTGACAAAATCCATGTACCGTCAATGCATCTCAAAGTTCTTTCTTCTCCATGGTCTTTTTCTATATGGGGAATTGACATGATTGGCATGATTGAACCCAAAGCTTCAAATGGACATCAGTTTATCCTGGTAGCCATTGACTACTTCACCAAGTGGGTCGAAAAAGTTCCATACACCAATGTAATCCGACAAGTGGTAGTCCAATTTATCAAGAACAATCTTATCTGCCGTTATGATGTTCCAAGCCAGGTCATTACGGATAATGGATCTAACTTGAACAACCAGATGATGAAAGAGTTGTGTGCTGAGTTCAAGACCGAACACCATAACTCATCTCCCTACCAACCCAAAATGAATGGAGCGGTAGAAGCGGTTAATAAGAAAATTAATAAGATCATTTAGAAGATGGTTGTAACCTATAAAGATTGGCATGAGATGCTACCCTTTTCTCTTCACGGTTATCGCACATCTGTCCGTACTTCAACAGGGGCAACCCTTTTCTGTCTAGTATATGGCATGGAAGCAGTGCTCCCCATAGAAGTAGAGATCCTGTCAATAGATTATTGATGGAAGCCAAGCTAACATAAGCTAAATGGTGTCAGATCAGATACGATGAACTGAATCTGATCGAAGAGAAAAGAATGACGACTTTATGCCATGGTCAGTTGTATCAACAAAGAATGAAAAGGGAGTTTAATAAAAAGGTCTGACCCCGTGTCTTCAGAGAAGGAGACCTCGTGCTTAAGAAGATACAATTATTTCTCACTAATTCCAGGGGCAAATGCACTCTGAATTACGATGGCCCCTATGTTAGTAAGAAAGCCTTTTTAGGAAGTGCCTTGAGACTCGCAACCATGGATGGAGAGGAGTTTACCTACCCCACAAATGTTGATGTAGTCAAAAAATACTTCGCCTAAATAAATAAAAAAACGTCTCGGTGGATTGAAAAACCGAAAGGGCGGTTCAGGCAAAAACTAGAGACGTAAGAAAAATCATCCTGATGGATTGAAAACCTCAAAAGGAAATCCTGGAAAAAGTTAGGAATTCATGGCAAGTAACTACGTCCGACTAAATTGACTCCTCAAAGGCAACGTCATCCGTCAGGAAAATTTAAGTCAAGGTCACCTTCGATAGAAGCTCAGAATGTCCAGAATTCAAAGTTGGTAGAAGGATAGCAGTCAATATGTTTCAATGTAGTCCCTTTCCCTTTAAAATACCATTTTCTAAACTTTGTAATGCTCTATGGGATCACGCGTTCGGCTGTTTACCATTCTATCAACAAAATTTGAGCCTGTATGCCTTTTATTTGCAATTCTCATTTATTTTACTTTGCAGAATGACATTTTAATACGCTCAACGATTCTTGAAACAAAAAAAAAGAATTTTTACTTTTACTTTCAAATTTCACTTTTTCTTTTAAAATAAAGATGGAAATTTCTCTTTGATTAATGAACACAAAAAAGGAATATCGACTGCTTCCCCGGTAGTAATCAGACTTCAAAATAGAGAATCGAAGTACTTCTTAAATAAAGGATCAACTACTTCAGATGGGATGTCCCATCTGACATCCCCGGCAGAGTTCTTACCTTTGAAAACCAATGGTTGGCTTTTCTCCCCAGTAGGGCCCACCTCTGTAAAACAAAAACGGATTTACATCCCTAGCAGGTTTGTACTTCCAGAAATCAGAACGAATGCAGGAATCCCTATTCCCAAGAAAAAGTACAACTTTCAGAATCTCCATGATCGAGGGGAAGTTTTATCCTTTTCTAAATTACATTACTTAGTAAAAGAAGATGGATGAGCAAACAACTGTCATTTACAATATTTAATTCTCTTTTACCTTGAATGTTCGAACGTCTTCTCCATTCACACCTTCAGGTCCAAGAAGATTAAATATGGGCATCTATCATACTCTAAATTTTGACCCCAATATTTCCCATCATTGTGCGAAACATCACCACATTATGGATGTACCTTCATACCTCATCAATCCTCTCAAAGATTGTTGAGCATTCACCTCAACCAAGAATTAGGGTTTTAAGCCCCCTCAGAGCACTCAGACAAAGGATCAATCAAGAATGGACATGATCCTCAACTTGTCAAACCTCTCAAACATCAATAAAGGATCAAGAGGTCTCACACATCAAGAATCATGCATGAGAATGCAACATTTTAGGCTGATCAAGCCTTAAGATCACCAGTGTCACCAAATTAGGGTTTTGGTCGACCAGGGCCTCCAGAGGGAAATTTTCATTGGGCATGAGCCAATATTTCAAAACATTATCCAAGAAGCTCAAAGGAACCTCATGGACCCAATCATAGAGTCAAAATAGCCTCAGAGGATGCATTCATCAAAAATCAGGAATTTGGGTTTCTTGACCTAATTCACCCCTAAGTTGACTTTTGGAGCAAGGCATGAGCCAAGACCTCAAGAAGTGTTTGGAAGACCTCCAATACATCATATTGATCCATTTACAAGATTGGATTGATTCAAAGGACTTGCTTCATAAGCAGTACAAGGATTCAAATTCGTTTGGACCAATTAGGATTTTCTGATGAAAAGTCAACTGTACCTTTGACTTTTGACCAAGGCATGATCCCAAACCTTGGGACATGATTCAAGACACTCTATAATACCTATGGAATCCATCCATTAGGTTTGAATTAGGTTAAGGACTTGATTTCAAAGAGGATCACAAAGTTTGAACTTCATCTGATAAAAAGTCAACTGTGCCAAAAAACCAAGTTTGACTTTTTGAATTTCTTGACAAACAAGGATTCCCTAAGTCAAAAACAATGTTAACTTATGGTTTTGATCATTATCCTTCGAGAAAAATCAAGAAAAGTGGGGTTACTTGCAAAAGGGGCAACCATAAGAAACTTGAAATTTCACTAAGTTATGAAAAAAAGTGATTTATACGCAACTTTGCAAGACCATAACTTGTAATCCAAGTAACCTTTTTCTTCCATCCAAAGCTTAAATGAAAGCTCTCATTACATACTTCAAGATTGTCAGCTACAACAGATTCTAAATCCTCATGGATTTTGAGTTATGTATTGATCAAAATCACAAAAATAGGAAAATGGCCATTTTTCCAACACTTAGTGAAATTTTGGACAGAATCTGTTTTGTATTTTCACCAACTTTGAGGCCATTTTTCATTATGATCCAAGATGATTCAAGACCCAAGTTAAACATCAAAGTTGAAGTATGTTATTGGGGCTTTCCAAAAAGTACAAGAGCCTCCCATGGTTCAACTTGAGCAAGGAGTTATAAGCCTCCAAAAATGGCACTTCTCACCCTGCCCACACAAAGGTATAAAAACATAACTTGGTTCCCACGATTTCTTGAACCAATTTAGGACACTTGGATCATTTCATTTCTGTCCAAAATCAACTTGAATGATGAAGAATCTGATCACAAGGCCACCAAGTCAAAAACCTCATCCTTCAGGCATGTGACATTCAAAGTTCAAAATCCAAAACTTTTAATTTTGTCATCAAGCATTTAAAGGATGCATGGAGCTGGCATGTATCAGTCCACAATATTGTAAATGAGTCAAGATGAACTCAAGCATTAGAAGACCATAGGCTTGCAAGATTAACCCAAGTCAATGGCTAGAGGAGACTTTGGCTACATGACAAAGTTCAAAGGATAATGGAGTGATCCAGTCTCCAATCACTATTGCTCCCAAAACAAAGTTGCTCTACTATAAATAGAGGTTCTTTTTTATCAGTTCAAGTACACCAAAGTATAGCAACTCATGCTTTCCTTCCAATCACTCTAAAAAAATCAGAATTTGCTTCTCTTACAAGTCACATTCGAATTTTCAAATAGAGAGCAATTCCATCCAAACCAACCTTCCTAACACCTCACATATGTCATATACAAGTGATCTATAACCTCAAAACACATTTGGAACACCAGAATCACAAAGTCATCATCCATTTGCTCAAGCTTTTTGGCAAGGTTGCAGTTGAGGTGCCACAACAAGTTCCAGGTTGTTTCAATCCATTCCAAGCTTCCAAACACACTACTTGAGGTCCAAGGAAGTTGTCAAGATCATCAAAACACTTCTGTAACACCTATAACTGAGGATTCGATTTCCTCTTGCAGAGGTAAGCCTGACACTCTCAAACTCTATGATCCATGCATCATAAATGTGTTTTCAAGTTACAAACATGTTTCTGCACTTATGTAAAGTGTTTCCATTCAATCAATTGCTTTGTAACTATCGTGTATAGGATTTCATAGTGTTCTTGTAAAAATTAGGGTTCATGTGTTCATCTTTTGATTTCTCACTCCACACTTAATATAAATGCAATTAATTTATAGCATTGAAATCCTTGTTCAAAAAGACACAACTTTCGTGTTTACAAAAGTCAAAACCTTGAGAGAGATATGTGAGGTTTGCAAAACGGCCATGGAGGGAGGTCGTGAGGAAGAAGATGATCATTGGCGCCATATTTTGAATTTTTGAATTTTTAGGTCATTTTCTTAATTGACTTGAAAAATTAATTTCTATCTCATTTTTTTTATCATTTTTTATTGTTTCTATTTTAAAAAATTCACAAAAATGTTAAAATATTTTATTTAAAAAAAAAAAATCAAATTTATATTATTTATTTGATATAGTTTGCATTTTTGTAAATAATTTCATTTTATTTGTTTTTTAACATTTTTAAATGAAATTTCCACCTTGGTTTTTCAAATTCAAATGAATTCCAAGTTTTCATGTGATTAAGCATGATTTTTTAATACATTCTTCAAAGTTTACAACTTGTTTTTGAATATATTTGATATTTTATATCATTTTTTATTTAATTTCCTTTGAAAATTATATTTTTTAATTAAAATTAGGGTTTTTCTTAATTTTGATCTTTTTCAAACTTCATTTGAAAAACTTTTTGGGCCTCTAATAGAGTGTAAGACCCGTCCCCTTTGTAAATAAACCATTTTGGGCCTCAGTCATTGTATAAGTCCCGATGCGATTTTCAAAATAAACGGTGCGATCGCTGTTTTTCATCTGGGCATCTCCTTGAGTTGTAAGCCCCATCTCTTGTATAAAAAACTTTCTTGGGCCTCTCCTTGAGTTGTAAGCCCCATACCTTTGTTTTCAAAATCATCTGTCTGTTTTAAACCGGTACTAAGAGGAGCATTATTCCCGATGAAACTACTCTTAGACCACTTGGGCCTCTCTTTGAGATATAAGCCCCAAACTTTCTCTTCTTTTTAAACAAACTTTCTCTTAGTTCCATTTCAAATTAAAATTTTTCTCAAAACTTTCTTCAATTTCTTGAAATCCTAATCAAGCATACAGTTGTATTCAATATAATAGATCACAATACACTTGGGCCTCCTCTCAGAATGTAAGTCCCAACATCTTTTTCAATGCATATTTGTTTATATATATATATGTCAATATAATTGTCTGTATATACTTGTGCGTATTTTGTTTAGAGTTTCCTCAGCAGTTAGATCTACACTTAGGTCAATCCAGAGGTTACTTTCAACATAGTCAAAACTAGTTCCCTCATAGGAAATTCCCTATACAGTCTGCCTCCTCTTGGGCTTATACAATATGGAACAGAGAAAGGCATTATTCCCGGTGAAACTTTTCTCAAGACTGTCAAACTTAGAAACATGTGTACAAGAAATCCATTTCCCCAAAGAGGATTAATTCCCAGTGAAACCTCTTTTGAATTTCTTCAAGCCTTAGAACTGTTTAATAAAGAAAGGATTAATTTCCGGTGAAACCTTTCTTGAAGTTTTCTTAGGTTTGGACCCACAGGCTTCCTAAAAGCATCCCCAGCCTCGTATTGGGCTTAGTACAAGGACCCACAGGCTTCTTAGAAGTTCCTCAGCCTCCTCTTGGGCTTAGTACAAGGACCCAAAGGCCTCTTAAAGGTATAGGATAGAAATTAGTCATATCTACTAGTTCCGTCCTCAGGAGAGTCAAGAGTTCCAAAACATCAGACCATTCTAGGGCTGATCTTCATCCCTTAAACCCTCTGCCTCCTCTTGGGCATCATACAAAGACCGCTCTCAGCCAGAGCTTACTACTTCTTGAGAGACTTAGACAGTCTTAGCCTCCTCTTGGGCTTCATACAAGTAGACTTGGAAAGTCTCATTTCCTCTTGGATCTCACACAAGGCTGCAACATTCCAAGTGGATTAAGCCTCAAGATCGCCAGTGTCACCAAATTAGGGTTTTGGTCGACTAGGGCCTCCAGATGGAAATTTTCCTCTGGGCATGAGCCAATGCTTCAAAGCATAACCCAAGATACTCCAAGGGACCTCATGAGCCCAATCATCAAGTCAATTTAGCCTCAGGGGATGCATTCACCAAAAATCAAGAATTAGGGTTTCTTGACCTAATTCACCCCTAAGTTGACTTTTGGGACAAAACATGAGCCACGACCTCAAGATATGGTTTGAGGGTCTCTAATAAACTACATTGATCAATTTGAAATAATGGATTGATCCAAGAAGCTTGATCCACAAGTTTCAATTTCATCTGAACCACACTTAGAGTTTCTGAAGAAAAAGTCAACCGTGCCTTTGACTTTTGACCAAGACATGCTCCCAAACCTTGGGACATGATTCAATACACCATATAACACCTATGAAATCAATCCATCAAATTTGATTTAGGTCAAGGACTTGATTTCATAAAGGATCGCACCGTTTGGAATTCATCTGATAAAAAGTCACATGTGCCCAAAAGTCAAAGTTTGACTTTTTGATTTTTTGGTCAATTATGGTTCCTTAACCCTAAAATGATGTTAATATGTGGTTGGAATCATCATTCATCAAGAAAAATCAAGCAAAGTGGGATAACTTGTAAAAGGGGTAACCATACAAAAACTTAGAATTTTTTTAAGTTATGGAACAAAGTGGCTAGGGTACCAACTTCCAAGGATCATAACTTGTGATCCAAGCAACCATTTTGGCTGATCCAAAGATGGATTTGTAGCTCTCATGACATAATTTAAAAGTGTCAACTACACCTCATTCCAATTCCTCATGGATTTTAAGTTATGGAATGACCAAAATGACAAAAACACAAAAATGGCTTTTTTTCCAACACTTAGTGAAATTTTCCCTAAGTCAGAATCTGTTTCACTTTTTTCAAAATGTAGGGGCATTTTTCACTTGGATCCAAAAAGTGTCAAGACAAACTATGATCAAACATATGTTGTATCATATGAGAGCTTTCCAAAATGGCCAAGAACTCCATCAAATTCCATTTGAGCTAAGAGTTATGACAGTGGCAATATGCCTTGCTGCAACTGTCATGGCAAGGCAGATTTGTGCATTTTGCTCGATTTGATCAAATTGTGCAAATGACAAATAAGTTTATCCATCTGAACACCTCAGGGGGAGACCAAGGAGGGACAAACACTGATCCATAAGCCTCCCAAGTCTTTGGAACTAAAAGTAGCATGCCAAACCTAAAAATGCCTAAAAAGGGGACAAGACTCCAATTTTGTTTTGGAGCATTCAATGGATGCATCAAGGTGGCATGAACTGAGCCTTTTCCAACTGAATGAGTCAAGGATGATCTCTGAACTAGGGAACCAAAGGCATGTGCTCTAACCTCTAGTCAATGGCTAGAGGAGACTTAAGATTCCAAAATGCTACAATTGGCCAAACCTCTGCAGTAGTTGCCATTCACTATTGCTTGCAAAACCAACTTGCTCTACTATAAATAGAGCTCATTTATGTTCAGATTAAGTACACCAAAGGCCTACAACACTTGCCTTTCTCAAAATCGTCTTCTCACTCTCAAAAATGCCATTCTTAGCAAGTCACTATCGAGTTTTCAGTAGAGAGCAATTCCACTCAAACCAATTGCTCTAACACCTCATAAACATCATATGTGAACTGATCAAACACTAAACACACAAGTGTAACACTGATTTCTCATAATCACCAGCCAGTTGCTCAAGTTTTCAACCAAGTTGTAGTTGAGATGCCATGAAGTGATCCAACCATTTCCAATCGAGTCCAAGCATTCAAACACACTCCATATGGTGTAGGGAAGCTGTTCAGATCATCACAACTCATCTGTAACACCTCCAACTCAAAATTCACATTGCTCTTGCTGTCACGACCTTCAAGTAAGCCTAAACTAGGTTATCTCTTAATCTATGCATATTTCCTCGCACAATACTTTTACCAAATGTTCATAATCATGCATAGATTGTTTCCCCTCAATTACTTGCTTTGTTTGAATCGTGTATCAAAATTCTCAGCCTTCATGCAAATTTTAGGGTTCTTGAGGTTTTGTCTTGATTTCTTATTCCATGCTTAAAATAAATGAAATTAAAGACCATAGACATGATCGTGAGGTGAAAACGAGTAGATTGATATGTGGATTGCGTGATTTCATCAAGTATCCAGTAAGATTGGATAGAAAACGCAAATCTGAGCAAAACTCCCTTCGCGTGTGTTCTTAGCCCATGTTCTTGGAGCCTTTTTCACAAATTTGGATATTTGAATTTTGTGATTTTATTTAATTGATTCAAAAATTAATTTCTCTCTGAGTTTTAATGATTTTGAGTTGATTCTTTTTTTAATATTCACAAAAATGTTAAAATATTTTATTTTGCCAAAAATTCCCAAAAATATTATTTATTTCCTATACTTGATATTTTTGCAAAGAATTAATCTTTTATTTGTTTTTTAACATTTAAAATATTTTTTCCTCCTTGATTTTCCAAATTTAATTGGTTTCCAATCATTTTGTGGATATAAACATGATTTTTGAAACATTGATCCAAGATCACCACTCATTTTTCACATGTTTTCAATACTTTTTATTAATTTTTTAACAAAATTAAATCCTTTTTAAACAAAAGTAGGGTTTTGATTAATTCAACCCTCATCAAACGTTTTCAAACATTTTGGGCCTCTAATAGAGTGTAAGAGCCAACCCCTTTTTCAAACCAAAATGATTTGGGCCTCAGATGTTGTATAAGACCCACTGTGTTTTCAAACCCCGGCGCGATCGCCATTTTTCAAACAAATAATCACCCTGGGCCACTCCTCAAGCTATAAGTCCCATTCCTTTTCTTAAAAATCTCTTTGGGCCTCTAATAGAGTGTAAGACCCAACCCCTTTGTAAATAATACCTTTTGGGCGTCACACATTGTACAAGTCCCTCTGTATATTTTCAAACGTTCAGTGAGATCGTCGCCTTTTTAACAAAATCAACTGGGCTTCTCCTAGAGCTATAAGACCCATCTTTATTCATTTTCAAACTCTTTGGGCCTCTAATAGAGTGTAAGACCCAATCCTCTTGTACATAAAAACTTTTTGGGCCTCACATATTGTATAAGTCCCTCTGTACGATTTTCAAAACAACGGTGCAATCATCGTTAAAACTTAGGCCTCTCCTTGAGTTGTAAGCCCCAACAATCTTTTCAAAGCACTTTCTCCTTTGATTTAGAATTCAAATATATGTTGTCATCAAAACTTTCTTTAATTTCTTTGAACAATTAACAAAACAGCATGGAAGCTCTATAACGGGTAAGTGTTTATCCGCTTTCATTTACCGCTTTCATATGTATATAACTGTATTGTGGGGCTCTTTCACTGTAAGTCTTCTTTCACACCCTTTTATATACTTGTCATATATCAACTGTGTAATACTAGTATAATTATTTAGAGTTTTCCCCGACAACTACTTCTAGAACTAGGTAAAGCCTGTTGGTCACTCTCGAATACAAACAAAACTAGATGCCCCATAGGACTCCAGATACAGTCTTCCATTCTCTTGGGGTTAATCAATATGGAACAAAGAGAAAGGCAGTATTCTCAGTGAACCTTTTCTGAGACTGTCACCCTTAGAAATCGTCAAAGAGACTCTACTCCCCAGAGTTGATCTATTCTCCGTGAATAGCATCTCTTGAGTTTCTTCCAAATTCTCGAACTTTCCTGGAATGATCTCTTTTCTGTGAATTGTATTTCTTGAACTTCTCTTGGTTTGGGGACCCACTGGCTTCCTAAAAGCATCCCCGCCTCCTCTTGGGCTTTGTACAAGGACCCTTCGGCTTCTTAGAAGTTCTCATGCCTTCTCTTAGGCTTAATACAAGGACCCTAACGACCTCTTAAAGGTATAAGACAGAACTTAGTCATCCTTTGCTAGAGCAGTTTTTCCAGTGTCAAACCTCTGGCCACTTTAGGGTTGGTTCTCATCCCTTAAGGCCCTTGCCCTCTTTTGGGCATCCTACAAAAGATAAAACTCTACCAGTAGACTTGGACATTCTAATTCCCTTTGAGTCTCAAAGACATTCTCAAGCACCTTTCAAACATAGGAGAAACCCCGGATTCTGGATTAATCTCCAGCCGAGTTAGAACTTTGCGGTTTCTAAAACCCCGTCCTTCTCCCAAAATTCCCCTAACCCGGGTCAGATAACACTATCCTAAACCAGAGCCTCAAGGTTTCTGGTCTATCAATTCCTTTTTCATTCCCTTGCAAGGATTGATTCCCTTCTTGAACCTAGCTCGGGATCTCAAGAATCCCCGGCAGAAGAATAGCCTCCTCTTAGGCTTTGTATAATGTTCCTCCCTCAGCGAAGTCAGCCTCCTCTTGGGCTTTGTACAAAGATTCCCCCTAGTGGATTTAGCCTTTTCAGACTCTCTTGTTAAGTATAAAAGACTCTCTTGTTGAGTCAACCTTTTTTTTAGCCTCCGTCTTGAGCTTTGTATAAGACAGATAAAAAGACTCTCTTGTTGAGTCACTTCCCTTTTAGCCTTTATCTCGGGCTTCGTACGAGACAGCAAATCACTCTTTTGTTGAGTATAAAAGACTCTCTTGTTGAGTCAACCTTTTTTAGCCTCCGTCTTGATCTTCGTATAAGACAGATAAAAATACTCTCTTGTTGAGTCAAACCTTTTTAGCCTCCGTCTTAGGCTTCGTACAAGACACATAAAAGCACTCTCTTGTTGAGTCAGTTACTTGTTAGTACTCTCTTGTTGAGTGAACCCTTTTAGCCTCTATCTCGGGCTTCGTACGAGACAAATAATAAACACCCTCTTGTTGGGTCAATAGCCTCCTCTTAGACTTTGTATAGAGAAATCCCCGGTTGAGTCAATCAACCTTTTAGCATCAAACTTGTGCTTTAATCAAGGCATACGAACGTCAACAGTTCCTCTTTAGAGATGACAAATTCTCTCTCAGCCAAAACCCTTTAGCTTCATATCTTGGGCTTTGAACAAGATACACATCCCTTTTAGCTTCAATCTTGGGCTTTGAACAAGACACAAATATTCCTTTTAGCCCCTGTCTCGGGCTTTGAACGAGACACCAAAACATCTTTTTTTCCTCCCTTAGAATGGGAGGGAACTACGATCGCTTTGATTTCCCTGTTTCGTTAAATGGGAATACGTAGGCATAAGATTGTAAAATCTTAGCGAGCATACTAACCAAAAACTCTAGGTCCAGTACCTTACCAAAAACATCGGGAAGAAACCGAACATCAACAAAAACTCACTCAGTCACTCATCCCAAGAAACTTTCCCAACCCATTAAACGGATAAGCACCATCAATTACAAAGCAAAACCTAAAGCTAATATCTTGTGGATAACCACATATAGGATGGGTAACTGACAACTCCCCATTGTATGACCTGACCCCGGACCCCCAATCTCTTTTAAGCATTTATTCGATTAAACAATCGCGTGCAAGGTTAGTTTTAGATAGCTTCCCTTTCCCTTTCAGCTTCATGGGATAAATAAGAAATCAGAAAGCAGTACCCCTTTCTCCTCGAGGAGGAAAACCCAAACTCCAGTGATAAGGTGGTCGAGTCACCGACAAAAATCGCTCGCTACAAACCCTGATCATTTTACCAATACACCAATCTCCAGCAGAGTTAAAACCTCCATAGGTTTTCAAACTCAACTTTAAACCCCTATGACCCCCCAACAAGGCTTAAGCTTTCATTTTAAGAAATCCTCAACCAGGTCAATTTACCATCAATAAATCCCTGACAGAATCAGAGCCTCATGGCATCTGATACTTCAACTATTCCCTATTTCCTAGCAAGAGTAAATTCCTTTGGATTCCCCAATACAATTTGGAACTACTTCTGGATTTCCAAAAATCCTCCGCAAGAGATAGCCTCCTCTTAGGCTTCATATAAGAATTTCCCTCAGTGGAGTCAGTTTCCTTCAGCCTCAATCTTGGGCTTTGTACAAGACAGATAAAACCCTCCCCAGTGGAGTCAGTTTCTTTTAGCTTCAACCTTGGGCTTTGATCAAGGCACATAAAAATCAACATCCCCTCAGATGAGACCATGAGTCCTCTCTGCAGGAAGACATTTTCTCTATACATCACATCTCAAAAACAAACAATCAAAACCCTTTTCCAGATAATTGCTGTAAGTGGCATACTTGTTGATTCAAAATCCAAGCTAGAGTCCCTCTTTTATCCTGGCTAAAATTCATCTTTCATCTAACAGCTGTAAGTGGCAAGCCTCTGGATCCCTAACATCCAAGCCAATGTCCCTCTCTTAGCATGTAAGTTTCATAAGGAAAAAGTGGCATTGCTCTACACTGAGTTAAAGCTTTCCTCCTTCATGACATCACCCTTATAAAGGAAATTATGGCATTGTTGGATTCTGCATATCCCAGTTAAAGTAATTTCCCTTATAATCAATTTCTCAACATTTTGTGATGAATAGATGAGATATCTCTCTTTAGAGATGACAAATTCCCTCTCAGTCAACCTTTTAGCTTCAATCTTGAGCTTTAAACAAGACACAAATACTCAGATAGCTTCAATCTTGGGCTTTGAACAAGACACACACTTTTTCCTCCCATAGAATAGAAGGAACTATGATTGCTCTGATTTCCCAAATCTCTTTACGGGAATACGTAGGCATAAGATTGCGAAATCTTAGCGAGCACCCAAATCAAAAACTCTAGGTCCAGTACCTTCCCAAAAACAACAGAAAACCCGAAAACCACAAAAAAAAACATTCTCTCAATTCTCCCAAAGGAGAAACTTTCCCAAGACAAAGAAGATAAACACAAGAAAGCATTTTAAGTAAACAGAGATACATGTAATAAAAAGTTCCTATGGATTACCATAGATACACTGGGTGTTAATAGCTTCCCTTTGTATAACCAGGCCTCGATCCCCGATCTCTTAGCATTTGTTAAAGAAAACATTTGTGTGCAAGGTTAGTTTTAGATATCTTCCCTTTCCTTTCCAGCTTCATAGGATAAATAAAAAATCAGAAAGTAGCACCCAATTCTAACATTGCGGTAAGGTGATTGCGTCACCGACAAAAATCTCACGCTACACAAGTGAGAACTATTCCGATTCAAAATTTGTCTTATCCTCATGCTCTGTCGAAGAAAGATAATGCGAGTCACTATGCTCAGTTTGTGGATATTTTTAAGCAATTGTAAATTAATATTCCATTCTCCGAGGCATTGGAGCAAATGCCAAAATACACAAAATTCATGAAGGATATTCTCACCAAGAGGAAAAGGTACACGGATCAAGAAACGATCATTGTAGATGCTAGTTGTAGCGCGATCATTCAATGGACTCTTTCACAGAAAGAAAGTGATCCGGGATGAGTTACTTTATCAGTTACAATAGGAAATATTTATGTTGGCAATGGGTTGGTCGATTTGGGCTCTAATATCAATTTGATACTATTGTCCATTGTGAAAAGGTTTGGATATATGGAATTGAGAGCTACTCAAATGACATTGCAACTTGCCTATAAATCCACTACCCGTCCTCACGGTGTAGCGGAAGATGTGTTGGTCAAAGTAGATAAATTATTGTTTCCCATCGACTTTGTGGTGATTGATATGGAAGAAGATGAAGACGGTCCATTGATTCTTGGAAGACCTTTTATGAAGACCGCTAGAATGGCCATCGATATGGATGACGGTCTCATGAAAGTGAGAGTTCAAGAGGAGGAGATTTGTTTTAATCTATTTGAAGCCATGAAGCATTCGAAAGACAAAGGTGATTATTTTAGAATCGATGGAACAGAAGAGGTGATTGAAGAAGTAACAAGGCAATTACAAGTTCCTACCCCATTACAAAAAGTTCTTACAAATGCTCTTCAAAGTGTCAATGAGAATGAAGAAAAAAAAATCGAAAAGTGTTTACGAGAACTTGAAGAATTGGATGAGATTCCTCCTTTGAAAGAAAGGGTGGAAATTTTGAAAAAGGAAAATAATGAAGAAATCAAGCTTGAATTGAAGTTGTTACCCTCTCATCTTAAATATGTGTTTCTAGATGATGAGGGTCATAAACAGGTGATCATAATCAAGGAGCTAACAAAAAAAGAGGAGGACAAATTGATTTATGTGTTGAAAAAGAATCAAGATGCTATGGGGTGGACTCTTTCCGATTTAAAAGGAATAAGTCATTCCTATTGTATGCATCAGATATTCATGGAAGACGATTTCAAACCGGTTGCTCAACCTCAACGTCGCTTAAATCCCACCATGAAAGAAGTGGTTAGGAAAGAAGTTGTGAAAATGTTGGATGCCAGAATGATCTACCTGATTTCCGATAGTCCATGGGTTAGCCCGGTGCAAGTGGTACCAAAGAAAGGAGGGATGACGATAATCCGAAATGAGAAGAATGAGTCGATCCCTACAAGAAATGTGACCGGATGGAGAATGTGCATTGATTACCGTAGGCTAAATCAAGCAATGAGGAAAGACCATTTCCCTCTTCCGTTCATGGATCAAATGCTCGAGAGACTTTCCATTCAAGAATTCTATTGTTTTTTGGATGGTTATTTAGGTTACAATCAAATTATTGTGAACCTGGAGGACCATGAAAAAAACTGATTTCACTTGCCCTTTTGGAATCATCGTTTGAAGGAGGATGCTATTTGGGTTGTGTAATGCACCGGCCACTTTTCAACGGTGTATGCAAGCAATATTTTCGGACTTGATTGAAAAGTAAATTGAGGTTTTTATGGATGACTTCTCGGTTTTTTGACCATCGATTGATCTTTGCTTGAAAAACTTGGATGTGGTATTGGAGAGGTGTGTAGAAACCAACTTGGTTCTTAATTGGGAAAAATGCAATTTCATGGTAACCGAAGGAATTGTGCTCGGCCACAAAGTTTCTTCAAAGGGCCTTGAAGTTGATCAAGCCAAGGTGGATGTCATTGAAAAATTGCCACCACCATTGAATGTGAAGGGTATAAGGAGCTTCCTTGGTTATGTGGGATTTTATCGGAGGTTCATCAAAGATTTCGCAAAAATCGCAAATCCTTTGAGCAATTTGCTCAACAAAGATAAGTCTTTTGAATTTGATGAGTCTTGCATGATAGCTTTTAATTATTTAAAACAAAATTTGACTACCGCGCCCATAATCATCGCGCCAAATTGGAAAATTGATTTTGAACTCATGTGTGACACAAGAAGTTATGCGGTAGGTGCGGTGCTAGGTCAACGAAGAACAAAACTTTTTCATGTTATACACTATGCAAGCAAGGTCTTGAATGAAGCTCAAGTAAACTATGACACAAAAGAAAAAGAGTTGCTTACGATAGTGTATGCATTGTAAAAATTTCGGTCATACTTAATTGGGTCTAAGGTTGTGGTTTACACGGATCATGCGGCGATTAAGTATTTTCTTACCAAGCCGGATTCAAAACAAAGGCTAATTCGTTGGGTCCTTTTGTTGCAAGAGTTTGATTTAGAAATTCGCGAAAAAAAGGGATTCGAGAATTTGGTGGGGGATCACTTATCCCGCCTTGTTAAGGTTGAGGTGACCAAGAATGAAAGAGAGGTCAAGGAAGAATTTCCTGATGAAAAGTTTATATGGTGCAAGTTAGACCTTGGTTTGCCGACATGGCAAATCACAAAGCCGCCAGATTAATACTGCAAGGTCTAACTCGTAACCAGAAAAAGAAATTTTTATCTGATGCCAAGTACTTTGTATGGGATGAATCATATTTGTTTAAGCTTGGTGTCGATAACATTTTGAGAAGGTGTGTGTCGAAAGAAGAGGCTAATAACATCCTTTGGCATTGTCACAACTCTCCTTATGGAGAGCATTTTAATGGTTTGAGAAAGGTAACGAAAGTCCTCCAATCGGGCTTTCATTGACCTTTTTGGTTCAAAGATGCGCATACACAAAATTGTGACAAGTGCCAAAGGAGTGGTGGAATTTCAAAACGGAATGAAATATCGTTACAAAACATGTTGGAGGTTGAGGTGTTTGATTGTTGGGGCATAGACTTTTTCGGCCCATTTCCATCATCGTTTTCCAATTAATACATTTTGGTCGCAGTGGACTACGTGTCCAAGTGGGTAGAAGCGATAACATGTGCTAAAGAGGATGGAAAAACTGTGATAAATTTTTAAAAGAAAATTTTTTTTTATCGATTTGGTACTCCGAGAGTGTTGATAAGTGACGGAGGATCCCACTTTTGCAACACTCAGCTAGAAAAACATTGGAGCAGTATGGTGTAAAATCAAGAAATTAAGAGGATTCTTGAGAAAACGGTGTCAAATCAAGAAATTAAGAAATTAAGAGGATTCTTGAGAAAACAGTGTCGGCTTCTAGAAAAGATTGGTCAAATAAACTCGATGATGCTTTGTGGGCTTATCGAACAGCTTTCAAAGCTCCGATTGGTCTCACACCTTTCAAAATGGTCTATGGTAAGAACTGTCATTTACCGGTGGAGTTGGAACATAAGGCATTTTGGGCCTTAAAATTTTTGAATTACGATACAACTCTGAGTGGTGAATAAAGGAAGGTACAATTGCATGAAATAGAGGAATTGTGCCTCCAAGCATATGACTCTAATAAGCTATACAAAGACCGAGTGAAGACTTATCATGACAAATAGATAGTGACCAAAGAGTTTAAGGAAGGGCAGTTGGTCTTACTATTTAATTCGTAATTAAAATTGTTTCCTGGAAATTTGAAATCCAAATGGTTCGGTCCTTTCAGGATTAAGGAGATCAAACACTATGAGGCGATTGTAATTGAAGACGCGCTACCGAATAAGAGTTGAACTCTAAATGGTCAGTGGCCGAAGATTTATCTTAGTGGAGATTTTGAGCGAAATCTATCCACGGTGCCTTTTTACGATCCTTGAGGTCGCATTGGACCTTCGAGCTCAAACGATGTTAAACAAAGCGCTAGTTGGGAGGCACCCCAACATTGTAAGTATTCTTTCATTTTTACTGATTTTATAGTGTAATTTTGTTTAGGAAGTGTTGTGGTAGAATGTGTTGAAAAGAAAAAAATTTCAAAAATCTGCACATTCGCCTTGAGTTTGCAAGGTGAACCCGGGGCAAATGTTCGCTGGGAAGTTTGCAAAGCGAACTGAGCGAGACAGAGAAGTAGCAGTTTTTTGCCACATCACTTAAGTGATATTTTGGGTCGGCCAAAGTTGTGTAGGCCCAACCCCTTTTTTTCATATTTTTTGGGGTAACACTTTCCCCATTCCACCTTTTTCCCTCACTTTGCACTCCTGTCTCTCTACTTCTCACAAAAAGCACCACACATAATCTTCTTGGATTTACAAGTGAAGCAGTTCCAATCTAAGTTGTAATTCCCATTCTCTCCTCTCAACGCAATCCAGGTTTGAGTTTCTGTTTTCATTCCCCTGCTCTTTTTAGCAAAAATGTTGTTAGGGTTTGTTTGGGATAATGATAAAACTTGCTTCTAGGCTCTATGAATCTGTTGCATGTTCTTTATTGTTAGTTTTTAGTGCTTTGTATGATGATTCTGAACTTCAAAAAGTTTGAAAGTTGAGTCTATTGAGGTTAGAGTTAATTTGAAATAGAATGAAACCTTGTGAAATTTTAACCTTTTGCTTGAACAAATTAGGGTTGTGGTGTTAATTCTTGATATTCATTGTGTACCTTGAATAGAAAAACGCTTAATGTAGGAATTTGGCTATGCATTTGAAGTTATTGGATGTAGGCAGAAACTGCAATTTTGGAAATTTGCAGGGTTCGCCTTGAGTTCACACAGCGAACCTGGAGCGAATGTTCGCTAGGAGAACTCTTGGCGAACATGACAGTAAAAATTATTTTTTGAGTTGTGTTGAGTTTCTTGTGCTGATTCTTTGAACATTTATTTCTCACTAATATATCTTGTGTTTGGCATGCTGGTTTTGTTTGGTGAATGTGCAGATGGCACCTCCTTAGGCAACTCATTCAATGAAGCGAAAGGTTGGAAGCACATCTCGTCCGCAGCCAATCCAATATGATATTGAGAGGTTCAAAGGAGCTAAGCAGGCTGCCAGATATGTTGCTCTTAAGAAAAGGAGCATTTTACCAGAAAAGAGGTTTAATCTCAATCCTCACGGTTTCTACCGGGCGGTAGCGGGAAATCTACACTCCAAGAAGTGGTAAAAATTGATCACACCTTGTGATAGTTTTAACATAGAGCTCGTAAGGGAGTTCTATGCTAATGCTCTTCCAAATGACAACGAGGTGTTTTCTTGGATCACTATGGTGCATGGGAGAGAGGTAAAATTCGATCGAGGCACCATGAATCACGTTTTAGACAAACCTCTCACCTTAGGAGAAGATAAGATTAATGAGTATCACAGGAACTTAAGGTTGCATAGAGACGTAGAGGCCATCTCTAATGCATTATTGTTAGAAGGTAATTTGATGGAATTGAACCCGTCTGGGGTTCCTAGAAGATACCGCAGGGAAGACATGCAATTGTTAGCTCAGTTGGTACTTCTCTTGGTGTTGACTAACATCAAGCCAAAGTCGCATACCTCCATTGTGCCCATTCCAGTTGGACACTTGGTTCACATTATTTTAATTAACACTCAGATTGATGTGACTAGGATTATAGCTGATGAGATGCGTGCTATTATTGAGAGTGGACTTAGGTCAGGGGCACGGAAAAATTGCCCCTTGGTCTATCCATGTCTAATCATGGTTTTATGTGTGCATGCGAGGGTGAAAGTACCCTCTTGTCGTCAGGCTACGATCCCGGCTGCCATCGATTATAATTATGTGGATAAGTTTTGCAGGCCAAAGGAAGCGAGAGGAGGACAGACCTCTAGTGCTAGTACTGATACTGGTGGTGCTTCTGGTTGTGGAGTTGCAGGCTCTCAGGGCTTTGACCCATTTTAAAGGGAGATCTGTAACTACAACTGGGAATGGATGGCAGCAACTCAGCATGCCAAGATTGATATCCATGATTCTATGTAGGTATTGCAGCTGCAGTGCAGGGAGCCCTCTGTGGAGCATTCTATGATGACTAGGGAGCAGTTCCTTGCTCATGCTGCTTGGACTGAGGCCAGGCCACAGTTTAGAGAGGAGGTAGACGTAGATGATCCTTAGGACGCTGAGGAAGCTGAAGATGATATAGAGGTTGGTTCCGAGGCTGGTTCTCAAGCTGGTTCTGAGGATGTTTCCGGTTTTGGAGAGGTTGATTTAGAGGAGGAGACTGAGTCCGATAAGGACTAGTTTTTGTTATTGGATATTTTGAGCATGATCTTAGGCGACTACCTTTGGTTCTACAAAGTGAAGTTTTCTGTTAGCATTAGATCATTGCTATTTATATTTATGTTTATGTTTATTGTAGTCTCTTTTGTATTGTACAATATCCATTTGTTGGATTATTTTGGATAATGTTGTTTGTATGTACCACTTTTGGGTACTAATACTTTTGTTGGGGTTTTTACATCATTAGCAGTTTAATGTTATTATCAGTTGAATGATTCAATTCACGAATGTTTAACTTTCGTTTTCTTTACTTTCGTTTTTCTTTTATTATGTTGTTTAAGAGTTGAATTCTTCATTTAACGAATGTTCAATTCTTGTAGTTTTATTGTTGATATGCTTGCTTGTAATTTTATTGTTGATATGCTTGTTTGTAGTTTTATTGTTGATATGCTTGTTTGGAATTTAATGTTTCCGTTTTTTGGTTTGGAAATGTGAGAACTTCTAGATTGGTTACTATTTGCTAAAAGTATCCAATGAAGATTCTCCTAAGTTTGGATGGTGATGATAGTATTTGATCATGTAAATGTTGGCAAGGTACATGATTACCTCTTCCTAGAATGCTAGAATGTTTAAGAAATTCTTTTCTTTATGCAAATGTAATTTTGTTTCTTGTTGCAACTTTGTTGAATGCTTGTATCACTTAGGTCCAAAAGCCACAAATTGTGAGAAACCTCCATTGTTTACTATATGCATAGGATGACTAATAAATCTTGTTAAGTACATTTGATTCATGCTTTATCTTGTGATTATTTTGATTTTGTGGAAGCCTTAGACATGATCAAGACATTTGTTGAAAATGAGCACAACCATGTCCAAAAGTAACTTACCCGTGAGTAGTGAGAATTTACTAACCCCCTTTGAGCTTACTAGTTTAGATCCTAGTTTAGTGATGAACTTGGTATTTATACATTTATTGAAAGATACTTCATCATTGAATTTTGTGGGATTCTAAAAAAAAATTCTTGAACCTTTGAACAAAGTTTTAAATTGATTTCCTTGCCAAAAAAGCAAGGAACATTCACTAGAGGTTTGGTTAAAATCAAGTTGGGGAAAGTGATAGGTTACTCAAAAATTTTAAAAAATTCAAACAAGCATTGAAAAAGAAAATTGTGAATATGAATGGTGAAAAAGAAAAAGAAGAAAAAAAAGCATGTTTGTTTGAATGAGAAAAAAAATAGAGAATGAGAAATAATGTGTAAAAAGGTGTTGGAAGGGTGATAATTAGAGAAAAGAAAGTGTTGGATGAAGTTGTAATGTGTACATAGCCTTGTGTGGTGAATGTTTCTTTTGCATCGGCAACTTTGAATCCATGGCCATATAAATGTCCATTTTTGTGAACCTAACCAAGCTATAACCTTTAAACACCTTAGTGATCTTCTTGCTTCCATAATTTCTTTATTGATTGTTTGAATTGGTTTGTATTTGCATCATTTGTCAAGTGAGTGAAATTACCTCGCGGTTTCAAATCCGTTTATTTCTTCTATTCTTATTCGAAGAAGAGTGTTAGAGTCATTCGAGCATCATAATTTAGTTGTTACTTGAAGCATTGTATGATATTTGTTTAAGAACTAAATTATTTTGCATTGTTCGATTCTAGGAAGTTGTAATCATTGCTTGTGTGCATTTGTTTATTTATTTGAGCCATAAATCCATTCTTGGTTGAATTAAATACTTGAG
Organism: Lathyrus tuberosus; assembly: GCA_022829125.1. Lineage (NCBI taxonomy): Eukaryota > Viridiplantae > Streptophyta > Magnoliopsida > Fabales > Fabaceae > Lathyrus > Lathyrus tuberosus. The sequence continues at coordinate 1,740,423 of JALAZF010000497.1, forward strand.
CAAATCCTCTTGTTTTCAATGAGAGACATACTTTGCTTAAGGGCAAGCAAAGATCTAGTTGGGGAGAGTTTGTTAGATGTCAAACTTGCTTTAAATTGATCATTAATTATTCGCATTTTTCAACTCTATTATGTTGTTTTGTTGGATTTACTCCATGAATAGCATGCTATTCTTCAATTTTATGAAAATACCTTTGGTTGATTTGATTTATGTGTTATTGTGCAGAAATTAGGCATAAAAGCGTCAAAGTGTGAGACACAAGCGAATGCTCTCAATTTGGAGGCAGTAGCTAAAGGCCAGTAAGTTCACTGGGCTAACAAGCAGCGAATGTTCGTTGTGGCAAAGCGTCAGCGAACCATCCCAGACTTGAGGCAATAGCTAAAGGACCATAAGTTCATTGTGTGAACTTGTAAGCAAGGTAGTTCGCAGTGCGAAAAATCATTTGCACAACGAACTTCAGATATTTCTCAAGGGCGGTTTAACTGTTCAAAGGCACTTCAGGTGCCTAAATTGGTGTTCGCTGGGCAAAAAATCATTTCGCAGTGCGAACGTGACAGATTCTAAAAGTACTATATAAGTACTTTTCACTATTTTTGGGGATCATAACCCACTTTTACACACCACAACTTGATTTTCTGAGATTTCTTCACCAAAAGGTGATATTTTACAAATAGAAGCTGGATTCGTATACGAGTTCGATTCTTCGACGTGGATGCTCTTTCATCTCCTTCCGAAACTTGTAAAGCAAGCTACCATGGTTATGGGTAGTTAATCATTTTTGTGTCAAGATTAGAGGTATTTAACTTTTATTGTATGCATTTCTTTTGATCTTTTGTATGTGAACAAGTTTGATGATCATATAATGAAGTTGTTTGCATTTTATGTTGTATTTATGATTTGGATCACTCTAGACATAGATTTTCCAAATCTTGATCTAATTTCTTCATCTATTAACAAACAAACTCTAGACATAGATTTGAGAGTTAATATTTTCTTTGTATCATTCTTAATATTTATTGTTCGATTGTTGGTTTGAGAGATCATCTAACGATTTAAACAATAATACCCATGAAGTCGCTTTAGACATAAACGGGTTCGCGAGGATACACGGTCGTATTGATCGAAACTTGGTTCACATGCTTGATTAATCGGATATATATATATATATATATATATATATATATATATATATATATATATATATATATATATATATATATATATATATAAGTGGTTAACAAAATCTAATCTTGGCATGTTTTTCTTAAAACAAAACATCTTTTCCCGAATTTACTCTTTGCTACAAAAACCTATTTTACTTAAAAAGAACTCTTTGAAAACCCTTTACTTAGAATGTTAGACTATTGAACGGCAAGCATCTAGATACTTGAACAATCCATGCGGATACGATAAAACACCCACCTAAAATACATTTTCAACATATATATCAGATCAACAGTAGATCATTATACATCACATAGACAATATTCAAGTTAGTATTTCACTACACATATCAATACTCCCCCATTTTGCCACAATTTTGTAAAGCTCAATTAGCAGCAGCTTGCTCAGTATTAGCCATCAGCACAACCATGAGCATAGCCATGAGCTCAATAGCAAAGACAAAATCAAGAGTAAAAACTATCAACAACAACCTTGAGCATGGATGTTGAACAGAAAGACATAACTTCAGGATTGAAGCTAGAACATTAGAATAGAAAGTCAGAATAACTCTTGATGAAACAAAATTAACCTAGTCTTCATCATCATCTGAGTAGGTTTCTTCTTCAAAGGAAATCCAATCTTCCAGATCTTCTTAATTAATCCAAATCTTTCTTTCAAATCAACTACAACAAAACTTAGACTTGAGAAAACTTTGGACTTGAACAGACTTAAGAATCCAACCATTATAACGAGCACACCAAGATTTCACACAACATATTTCAAACACCTTGCTATTCATTTTTCCTATAAGCCAATCAAAGAAACATCATTCCTCTTTACTTGAATAGCCTTAAGAAAAATGAAAGATTAAGTATTTCATATGTAGTTTTGAAAGATTAAGTATTTCATATGTAGATTTTTTATTAAACTTGCTTTAAATTGATCATTAATTATTGGGATTTTTCAACTCTATTGTGTTGTTTTGTTAGATTTACTCCATGAATAGCATGCCATTCTTCAATTTTATGAAAATAACTTTGGTTGATTTGATTTGTGTGTTATTGTGCACAAATTAGTCATAAAAGCATCAAAGTGTGAGACACAAGAAATTAGACAAGGAAGCCAAAGGAAAAGTAGAATATCAACATGTTCGTTGTGCTAACAACCAGCGAGGAGTGCCAGTGAATGTTCGCTTTGCGAACATTTGGCGAAGTCCCAGCGAATGCTCTCAATTTGGAGGCAGTAGCTAAAGGGCAGTAAGTTCGCTGGGCGAACAAGCAGCGAATATTCAATGTGGCTAAGCGTCAGCGAACCATCCCAGACTTGAGGCAGTAGCTAAAGGACCATAAGTTCATTGTGCGAACTTGTAAGCAAGGTAGTTCGCAGTGCGAAGAATCGTTCACACAGCGAACTTCAGATATTTCTCAAGGGCGGTTTAGCTGTTCAGAGGCACTTCAGGTGCCTAAATTGGTGTTCACTGGGCAAAAAATCATTTCGCAGTGCGAACGTGACATATTCTAAAAGTACTATATAAGTACTTTTCACTATTTTTGGGGATCATAACCCACTTTTACACACCACAACTTGATTTTCTGAGATTTCTTCACCAAAAGGTGATATTTTACAAATAGAAGCTGGATTTGCATACGAGTTCGATTCTTTGACATGGATGCTCGTTCATCTCCTTCCGAAACTTGTAAAGCAAGCTACCATGGTTATGGGTAGCTAATCATTTTTGTGTCAAGATTAGAGGTTTTTAACTTTGATTGTATGTATTTCTTTTGATCTTTTGTATGTGAACAAGGTTGATGATCATATGATGAAGTTGTTTGCTTTTTATGTTGTATTTATGATTTGAATCAATCTAGACATAGATTTTCCAAATCTTGATATAATTTCTTCATCTATTAATAAACAAACTCTAGACATAGATTTGAGAGTTAATATTTTCTTTGTATCGTTCTTAATGTTTATTGTTCGATTGTTGGTTCGAGACATCATCTAACGATTTAAACAATAATACCGATGATGTCGCTTTAGACATAAACGGATTCGCGAGGATACACATTCGTATTGATCGAAACTAGGTTCACATGCTTGATTAATCGGATATATATATGAAAGTGGTTAACAAAATCTAATCTTGGCATGTTTTTCTTAAAACAAAACATCTTTTCCCTAATTTACTCTTTGCTACAAAAACATATGTTACTAAAAAAGAACTCTTTGAAAACCCTTTACTTAGAACGTTAGACTGTTGAACGGCAAGCATCTAGATATTTGAACAATCCATGCTGATACGATAAAACACCCACCTAAAATATATTTTCAACATATATATTAGATCAATAGTAGATCATTATACATCACATAGACAATATTCAAGTTAGTATTTCACTACACATATCAATACTCCCCCTTTTTGCCACAATTTTGTAAAGCTCAATTAGCAGTAGCTTGATCAGTATTAGCCATGAGCGCAACCATGAGCATAGCCATGAGCTCAATAACAAAGACAAAATCAAGAGTAAAAACTATCAACAACAACCTTGAGCATGGATGTTGAACAGAAAGACATAACTTCAGGATTGAAGCTAGAACATTATAATAGAAAGTTAGAATAACTCTTGATAAAACAAAATTAACCTAGTCTTCGTCATCATCTGAGTAGGTTTCTTCTTCAAAGGAAATCCAATCTTCCAGATCTTCTTAATTAATCCAAATCTTTCTTTCAAATCAACTACAACAAAACTTAGACTTGAGAAAACTTTGGACTTGAACAGACTTAAGAATCCAACCATTATAACGCGCACACCAAGATATCACACAACATATTTCAGACACCTTGCTATTAATTTTTCCTATAAGCTAATCAAAGAAACACCATTCCTCTTTACTTATTTTTTATTCAAAACACAGATTAAAAACTTCTTCATGATTGCACCACATCTAATGAACAAGAGATAATGATTATCAGAGAAAACATTATCAATGAAGTATCAAAGAAGTGTGCCCTTTTCCATTTTATCCCTCTCTTTGTCTAAAAAACAAATGACATATGACCATCATCAATCAAACAACCCAGTAGTAGATTACACACATTCTCCCTATCATTCTTCAGATAAAAACAAAACACAACTACTGATGAACACTAGATCGAAGCAATATCCTTTCTCGAGTACCATGATATCATTATCTCCCCCTAATTTTCTCAAACTAGTTAAGGGGGGAAAATTAGCCCAGTATGGGCACAAGTAATAGATAACAAGAACCCAATAGCACATACATAAATGTGCAGTAGCAACAACAAAAGTTGAGGTGAAAAAGCTCTAACATTTCTCCATCAAGTTCATCAATCGGTGCACAGATGTGTAACACAATGTCTATGACATATTTCCTAAGAAACAACTTGTAACTGAATTTCAAAGATCCATGAGGATTACCATAATTCTTAATCATAAATTCCTACATTAACTTAGGATAACCAGATCCATCATTCAACATTGCCTTCAATAACTGAGCTTCACTTAGAGGCTCCATAATTTCATTATATTTTATTGCTTCAACATAATGTTCTTTTTCAAGAGCAATTATTCTATGATGAGCAACATTCCTTTTCTTCCCAGCTGATTTCTTACTAACAACCACAAATTTCTTCTTCTTCTTCTTGGGTGTCTTCTTTGCGTTGGTAGGAATGGGATCTTATTAGAAGGAGTTCTTTTAGCCTTATACAGAATGAGCTATAAGACAAGTGACAGATTCCTTGGGATTTCTAAAATCAATAAACAATTTTCAAGAATTTTGAATACAGCTTAACTAATTAAATAATATCAACATTATGCCATATGACTGAAGCAATAGAATGATGTACAAACAACACAACCAATTTTTTCTCAAGCTTATAGAATTTGTGTCTTGGAACAAAGCTTTACAACTCAACTAACAAACCAACAACTATGCCAAGTTACTGAAACATAGTGTGGTCTGCACAAACTAGACCAAACATTAATACAACATTAGCGTGGAATAAGAGAAACAAAGACTCAGAGACCCTAGGCACAAAGAACTTAATGTAATACCCCATAATTTTGTGAACATTTTTGAATAATATTATTATGATCAACTGGGTTCCGGGGTACTCTGAGCAATTATTGGATAAAGTAATTAGAGTAAACCGACGAACTCGAAATTTGATTAGATTAATATTATTTAACTTGGAGTTTTGTTAATTGGTGCAATTGAGATAATTTGGTTAATTAGTAGTATTGCCAATTAATGTTCCTATGTCTATTTTCTTTTCCTTTCCTTATTTGTAAAAGTTAGAAACTTGGAGAAAGAAAAGTGAGAGAAGGAAAAAGGAAGGAAAAGGAAGGGAGAAGAAGAGGAAAATTTTCTCAAGAGCTCAAGGACTAGGATCATTAACCAATCTTCATCTTTTCATCTCAGCTTCAACCTCCTCATCTTGTAATCTAGGTGGGTTCTAGCTAGATGCTTTAGAGTAGAGTTTTATTGAGTTTTAGAGTTAGTTTGACATTGTTAGAAAATGAGAAATTTTGCACCAAAATCATGTTTTAATGTTCCTTATGATTGATACTTGTTAAATATGTGTTGTTGTGTATATAATTGGCATTTTTCTGGTGTTTAGAAGTGAATTGGAAGGGAAAATGGAGCATTTTCGCAAACCCATTATGCAGGAAATTTTCTGGTTTTCACGCTGCTCATACGCGTATCACCCAAGGCAATACGCATATTGGTTAAGGAAATACGCATATGGCTATGCAGAAATGTGGGCAATACGCGTATGAGGTTCCATTTTCTCGGCCATCTGCCCATTTGCGTATTGGTACGCCTACGGTTTTGGGCAATACGCGTATGAGGTAGGGTAGTACGCGTATTGGGGTTTTAAAAGGAATTTTTGGGAAAAATCAGTATCTGGCCATACGCGTATGACTTTGGGCAATATGCGTATGGCTGGGCGAGCCAGCTGGGCAATACGCGTATGGCTTAGGGCAATACGTGTACGGCCAGGAGGGTGCAGAATTGTGTTTTTTTTCGCGATACCATTTCTCGTTACGTCCATAACTTTTGACTCGGTTATCCGTTTTTAATATTCTTGATATCATTGGAAAGCTAACAAAATTTACTTTCTTATTAAAATGGTTTTAAGATTTTTTGGCTGATTTAATTATGTCGGGATTTTGGAACAGTGTTGTTTTGTCGACTTCTATCGTTTAATGGTGGGTAATTGTTGTTGAATAAGTATGCATGTTAAAATATGAAATAGGTAGAGTGAGGAACATTACCATAAACAATGTCGGAAAGTGTGAATTGTCATAGTGACAACGCTCGCGCATGAAAGGCCGAGGCGTGTGTCTAATAATCATAACCAGTTTATCTTACGGTGTAGTTTCATGAGACTCGAGCACCTCCTCTGAAACGTATGCACAATTACTTGGTAGGTTTGATTCCCGCGTATAGAACGAATGGAGCCTACGGGTAAAGAGACTTGTGACGGTGTACGGGCCGTGTGAAGTGACGGATCACGGTGTATGGGCCGATGATCCCAAAGCCATTTCGTATGCCAAGTAACTGCAAGGATCCATGACTCGGGTCGTCTTCTAGACGTAGAAGTGGACGGGAAAAGGGGATGCCTTGGTACGGTTATTGATTAGTGAGACTCTTGAGTTAACAGGCTCAGGACGTACTTTGGTACTAGTGTGAGTTAACAGGCTCACGAGTGTGAATACATTATAGTGTGTGTACTCATAGTCACTTCTCTTCCCTTTGACGTGAGTTAGGTTTATTAGAACCTTGTAAAGCCGAGAGGACTTTAAGATAGGGAACTCACTGAGATTTGATGTATCTCACCCCACTGTTGTTGTTTACATCACAGGTACTGCAGGTTCCGCGAAGGGTAAGGATAAGGCTGTGTGATTATCCTTACTTGTCTGATGGCTTTGCTTCCGTTGTGGAGTTTTTTTGAGATCATTAGTGATCTAGTTCTTAGTATTTGTCTTTGGAACATCTTGTAGATATACTATGCCGTAGTTTTTTTGTATTAGGCTTTTTGGGCATGTATATGTATAATGTGTTTACTAGGAACTTATTGTATATTTCAGTACCAAAAGTGGAATTCATGTATAATATATGCTTTGATGTATGTATATATATATATATATATATATATGGGCTTTACAGTTGGTATCAGAGCAGGTCGTATCCTCGACCTAGCCATGAAATAGAATAAGTTTTCTTTCCGTTTCATATGCGGCGTGTCGCCATTGGTCTTGAGTGTTATATTTATGGTATTGAGTCTAATCAACTTAATCCTATCTGTATGAAATTCAGGAACATGGATGACAGGCGCAAAAACAACTGTGGTAGACCGAGAACCACTCCAGTAGGGACTAATCCGCCGGGTGACAAGGGAAATGCTCCTTTATACCAATTTATGCAACAGATGCAACAACAGCAGAATCAGTTTGTGCAGCAAATGGTACAACAAATGGCTGGTGGCGTGCATCCTCCAGTGGTGGTTCCTGAAGCTGCAGGGGGGACCTTTAGGGATTTCATCCGTATGAATCCTTCGGAATTCCAGGGAGGGTTAGATCCAGTAAAGGCTCATGAATGGATATCAGGTATGGAACGGATTTTCCCAATAGTTCAGTGCAGTGAGGAAAACAAGGTGATCATCGCTTCTCACTTGTTGAAGGGTTCTGCCATGAGGTGGTGGGAAAGCGCTTCAGCCTTAATGACAATTCAAAAGGTACCAAAGGTATGGGAGCAGTTTAAGGTAACTTTTATGGAGAAATATTTTCCAAGTTCCTTGAGGTCTCAGAAGGAATTCGAGTTTCAACAATTGAGACAAGGCAACTTGACTGTGGCTTCTTATGCTGAAAAGTTCGAGGTTATGGCTGCTTATTCTAGACAAGCCATGTATGCTCCGGATGAGAGGTGGAAGATTGATCAGTTTCTGTTTGGTTTAAGGGCTGAAATTTCACATAGTGTGTCTCAGAGAGAATTCACTAGCTATGCCGAATTGTTAAGACAGTGTTATGTGGCGGAGCATAGTTTGAAGAGGGTACAAATGGAAGGAGATTTGAGTAAGATGAATCAAAGTGACCGAGGGAGATCGAATAAACAAGTTAGACCAAGGCAGCAATCGTTCAAAGGGAAGCAAGTTCAGAGTTCTAGGACTAGTGTGCCTCCGGTATGCCGTACTTGTGGAAAGAATCATTATGGTAGGTGCGGTTTGGAGGGAATAAGGTGTTTTTAGTGTAATAAGGTGGGCCATATATCGAGGGATTGTCCTTAGGGTAGGAATCAGACACAAGGGAAAAATACCGGCCGAGTGTATACCTTGGATGCGAGGAAAGCAAAGAATGATAACTCCTTGATTGCGGGTACGTGTTTCGTAAATGGACATCCTTGTTTTGTTTTAATTGATTGTGGGGCAACGCATTCTTTTGTGTCCACGCGTTGCGTGAAGCGACTTGGGTTGCAAGCTGTTCCTTTGTTTCCTCCTATGGTGGTTACTACTGCCATGGATGAGATTGTAGAGACACCGTTGATGTGTGAAAATTATGTATTATCGGTGAATGAAAGAGTTTTCCAGATTGATCTTATTTGTTTGCCGCTTAAGAAAGTGGATGTTGTTTTGGGAATGGATTGGCTTTCTGCTAATTCGGTGTTTATTGGGTGTGAGGAAAAACTTATCATTATTCCATCTACTGAGGCCACTTCGAAGGATGTGTTAACTACTATTTTAGAAGGTACGATTGGAATGATTAATTTTTTGTTTGAGGAGGAAAAGTCTGTTCTTTTTATTCTTACTAAGGAGGAGAGTAGTACCATCCAAGTTTTGAGTATTCTTGTAGTTTGTGACTTTCCTGAAGTTTTCCCCGAGGATATCATTTCTCTTCCTCCGGAGCGGGAAGTGGAATTCTCTATTGGCCTGATACCGGGAACGGCTCCAATATCCGTTTCTCCGTATCGGATGGCACCACTTGAATTAAGAGAATTAAAGGATCAATTGGAAGAATTGTTGGCTAAGCATTTTGTTCGACCCTGTGTTTCACCCTGGGGAGCTTCAGTGTTATTGATAAAGAAAAAGGATGGTGGAATGCGGTTGTGTATAGATTACCGTCAATTGAATAAGGTCACCATCATGAATGAATACCCATTACCAAGGATAGACGACCTGTTAGATCAATTGAAAGGAGCCTGTGTGTTCTCGAAGATTGATTTACGGTCGGGTTATCATCAGATTCGTGTGAAGAGTTCAGATGTACCAAAGACTGCGTTTAGAACCCGTTATGGGCATTATGAATTTTTGGTGATGCCTTTCAGTGTGACGAATGCTCCGGCAGTTTTCATGGATTATATGAATCGGATATTTCAACCTTACTTGGACCAATTTGTGGTGATTTTCATTGACGACATTCTTATTTATTCTCGTGATCCTCAAGAGCACGGAAAACACCTAAGAATTGTTTTATCCATCTTACAAGAGAAGCAACTTTTTTCTAAGTTAAGTAAGTGTGAGTTTTGGATGTCTGAGGTTAATTTTCTCGGTCATGTCATATCCCAGGGAGGTGTAGCGGTCGATCCATCAAAAGTTGAAGCAGTGATTAATTGGGAGAGACCGAAGAATGCTTCTGAAGTTAGAAGTTTCTTGGGATTAGCAGGGTACTACAGAAGGTTTATCAAGGGTTTTTCGCAACTGGCTTTACCATTAACGAGACTTACTCGGAAGGATTATTCGTATGAGTGGGATTCGGCTTGTGAAAGAAGTTTTAGGAGTTTGAAGGTTTATTCCTGATTCTAGCCAGTCATATGAGGTATATTGTGATGCATCGAAGAAGGGGTTAGGCGGGGTGTTAATGCAAGATGGACATGTAGTGGCTTATGCTTCCCGACAGTTGAAAGTCCATGAAGAGAATTACCTAACGCATGATTTAGAATTAGCGGCAGTTGTATTTACTTTGAAAGTGTGGCGTCACTATTTGTATGGTGTACGTTTTGAGATGTTTAGCGACCACAAGAGCTTAAAGTACTTATTTGATCAGAAAGAGTTGAACATGTGTCAGAGGAGATGGATGGAATATTTGAAAGACTATGACTTGGAGTTAAAATACCATCCGGGTAAAGCAAATAAGGTGGCAGATGCATTGAGTAGGAAGGTGTTGCATAATGCCGAGTTAATGATGTTAGAGTATACCTTAATGGAAAAGTTTAGAGATCTAAATCTTCAATTTAACTGGACTCTAAATTGTGTAGTCATGGGGAATTTGAATGTCTCTTCTACTTTTAGGGAAGAAATCCAGCAAGAGCAAAGGTAGACGAGAAAATTCAAGAAGTGTTATTGCAACCGGGTTTTGTGCGAGCTACCGACGGAACTATTTTGTTTAACCAAAGGATTTGTGTTTCGGATAGCACGGAGTTAAAAAGGAGGATTTTGGAAGAAGCGCATAAGGGTGCTTTTACTATACATCCTGATGCTTCAAAGATGTATCAAGATTTAAAGAGGGACTATTGGTGGCCCGGGATGAAAAAGGATATTGTGGTGTATGTGTCGGAATGTGCGGTGTGCCAACAAGTGAAGATTGAGCACCAAAGGCCGGGTGGCTTGTTGCAACCTTTAGAGATTCCGATGTGGAAATGGGATAGTATTTCGATGGACTTCGCAGTGGGATTACCCCGTGCGTAGGGTGGTTATGATTCGATTTGGGTAATTGTGGACCGGTTAACGAAATCAGCGCATTTCTTAGCTATGAAGACTACCTACAAGGTGAGTCATCTCGCAAGGTTGTTCATTTCGGATATAGTGAGATTGCATGGTATTCCTACTAGCATCGTTTCGGATAGAGATCCAAAGTTTACTTCCAGATTTTGGAGAGATTTTCAACAAGCCATGGAAACGAGGTTATGTTTGAGTACGTCGAATCATCCGCAAACGGACAGTCAGACGAAACGGACAATACAAACTATGGAGGACATGTTGAGAGCTTGTGTACTTGAAAGTGGAGGAAATTGGACAGAACTTTTGCCTTTGATCGAATTCTCTTATAATAACAATTATCATGCAAGTATTGGTATGACACCTTATGAGGCGTTATATGGTAGGAAGTGTAGAACGCCATTGTGTTGGGCGGAGGTTAGCGACGATAGAATTTTGGGACCTGAGATTATTCACGAGACCACGGAAAAGATTAGAATGATTCGTGGAAAAGTTAAACAAGCCCAAGATCGTCAGAAAAGCTATGCGGACAACTGTAGGAGACCGTTAGAGTTTGATGAGGGTGATCATGTATTTTTGAAGGTTACTCCGAGATTGAGATTGAAAGGACCATTTAAATCGCGGAAGTTAAGTCCAAGATATGTGGGACCGTATCAAATCTTAGAAAGAATTGGAGAAGTAGCTTACAGATTAGCCGAACCGCCTTCTCTATCCGAAATGCACGACGTTTTTCATGTGTCTCAGCTTCGGAAATTTGTCCCAGATCCTCTTCAGCCAATTTTACCATATACAATTAAGATAGAAGCTGATTTGACCTTTGAGCCTCAACCGAGTCGTATCACAGGAAGAGAAACTAAAGTGTTAAGGAATGAAGAGATCCCTCTTGTTAAGGTTCAGTGGGATGAAACGCATCCAGGAGATGCAACTTGGGAATTGGAATCGGAAATGTGAGAGGTCTACCCTCATCTGTTCAGGTAATCTTTTAAATTCGAGGGAAAATTTCTATTTAAGGGAGGAGGATGTAATACCCCATAATTTTGTGAACATTTTTTAATAATATTATTATGATCAACTGGGTTCCGGGGTACTCTGAGCAATTATTGGATAAAGTAATTAGAGTAAACCGACGAACTCGGAATTTGATTAGATTAATATTATTTAACTTGGAGTTTTGTTAATTGGTGCAATTGAGATAATTTGGTTAATTAGTAGTATTGCCAATTAATGTTCCTATGTCTATTTTCTTTTCCTTTCCTTATTTGCAAAAGTTAGAAACTTGGAGAAAGAAAAGTGAGAGAAGGAAAAAGGAAGGAAAAGGAAGGGAGAAGAAGAGGAAAAATTTCTCAAGAGCTCAAGGACTAGGATCATTAACCAATCTTCATCTTTTCATCTCAGCTTCAACCTCCTCATCTTGTAATCCAGGTGGGTTCTAGCTAGATGCTTTAGAGTAGAGTTTTATTGAGTTTTAGAGTTAGTTTGACATTGTTAGAAAATGAGAAATTTTGCACCAAAATCATGTTTTAATGCTCCTTATGATTGATACTTGTTAAATATGTGTTGTTGTGTATACAATTGGCATTTTTCTGGTGTTTAGAAGTGAATTGGAAGGGAAAATGGAGCATTCTCGCAAACCCATTATGCAGGAAATTTTCTGGTTTTCACGCTGCCCATACGTGTATCACCCAAGGCAATACACGTATTGGTTAAGGCAATACGCGTATAGATGTGCAGAAATGTGGGCAATATGCGTATGAGGTTCCATTTTCTCGGCCATCTGCCCATTTGCGTATTGGTACGTGTACGGTTTTGGGCAATACGCGTATGAGGTAGGGTAGTACGCGTATTGGGGTTTTAAAAGGAATTTTTGGGAAAAATCAGTCTCTGCCCATACGCTTATGACTTTGGGCAATACGCGTATGGCTGGGCGAGCCAGCTGGGCAATACGCGCATGGCTTAGGGCAATACGCGTACGGCCAAGAGGGTGCAGAATTGTGTTTTTTTCGCGATACCATTTCTCGTTACGTCCATAACTTTTGACTCGGTTATCCGTTTTTAATATTCTTGATATCATTGGAAAGCTAACAAAATGTACTTTCTTATTAAAATGGTTTTAAGATTTGTTGGCCGATTTAATTATGTCGGGATTTTGGAATAGTGTTGTTTTGTCGACTTCTACCGTTTAATGGTGGGTAATTGTTGTTGAATAAGTATGCATGTTAAAATATGAAATAGGTAGAGTGAGGAACATTACCATAAACAATGTCGGAAAGTGTGAATTGTCATAGTGACAACGCTCGCGCATGAAAGGCCGAGGCGTGTGTCTAATAATCATAACCAGTTTATCTTACGGTGTAGTTTCATGAGACTCGAGCATCTCCTCTAAAACGTATGCACAATTACTTGGCAGGTTTGATTCCCACGTATAGTACGAATGGAGCCTACGGGTAAAGAGACTTGTGACGGTGTACGGGCCGTGTGAAGTGACGGATCACGGTGTACGAGCCGATGATCCCGAATCCATTTCGTATGCCAAGTAACTACAAGGATCCATGACTCAGGTCGTCTTCTAGACGTAGAAGCGGACGGGAAAAGGGGATGCCTTGGTATGGTTATTGATTAGTGAGATTTTTGAGTTAACAGGCTCAGGACGTACTTTGGTACTAGTGTGAGTTAACAGGCTCACGAGTGTGAATACATTATAGTGTGTGTACTCATAGTCACTTCCCTTCCCTTTGACGTGAGTTAGGTTTATTATAACCTTGTAAAGCCGAGAGGACTTTAAGATAGGGAACTCACTGAGATTTGATGTATCTCACCCCACTGTTGTTGTTTACATCACAGGTACTGCAGGTTCCGCGAAAGGTAAGGATAAGGCTGTGTGATTATCCTTACTTGTCTGATGGCTTTGCTTCCTTTGTGGAGTTTTTTTGAGATCATTAGTGATCTAGTTCTTAGTATTTGTCTTTGGAACATCTTGTAGATATACTATGCCGTAGTTTTTTTGTATTAGGCTTTTTGGGCATGTATATGTATAATGTGTTTACTAGGAACTTATTGTATATTTCAGTACCAAAAGTGGAATTCATGTATAATATATGCTTTGATGTATGTATATATATATATATATATATATATATATATATATATATATATATATATGGGTTTTACACTTAATCTTGTGCACAAAACTCTTATCACAACATGATAATTGAGTCTCCTTATATAGCAATGTCTTCTGGACTTTTTCTTCTTGGATATATGAATTAAATTCATCTAAAATAATACCTGAATTAGTTAGATTTGATTTGCTCCATTTAAATCTGATTTCATCTTCAAAAATTGTGAAATAAATCACACAGACATTTCCAAATAATCTGCAACAAATCTGATTGAGATTCAATCAGAAATTTCCCACTAAACAACATCCATTATGGCCTGGTAACTTGGGTCTGATATTCCACTTCACACATGATGGAACATTTTGTTCCACATGTTTCACCAGTTCATCCAAATTAACTCTTCTCCATGAATTGTAGATTTTCTTTGTAGAATGAATCTTGGATAGAATAATTCTGAACCAAAACTACAATACTATCTGTCTGTTGCCAGAGACCACATGTTGCAGCACACATGTTGGAACATCGTGTTCCACATGTGTTCCTTCTGCACTAGAAACAACTTGAATAAACTCCATGTTGTTTTACATAATGCAGTGAATCCCAAAAGGACCAAAAACTTTTGTTAGCACGACTTTGAAAATTCAATATTCAGATTTTCCAAGCTAGGTAGGGCCATTCGTGGGACGTCATTTACAAGCACCCGTGTATGTACCATAACACTAGGGGAATTGCTATGCTCATTCGGGGTCTATATTTGAGCCCGAATGCTCATGTTCTCTGCCTGACATCTCCGAACTAGTCCTCTTGATTATACTCTAACAAAATAATAAAGGAAACATTGCAGTCTTTTGGAGGAAGGCCTGCCCATGGTTCAGATATCCTTTGGTACCAATATAAGGTGTTTTTATGTTGGATCCACGCCCGACATTAATTATGAACTTGTGTCATCTTCACGACGCCAGCCTAATAAACACCCCGACAGTGGTGGGGAGTATGGGTGCAGTTAGGTCGAATAGTGGATCACGAGGCTTCGGCCTGACCTTCATGGAAATCGTCTTCAGACGCCAGCGTAATCCTAGATCTATATCTAAAACCCATATTTCGCTATTACATGGAATTTTCGATCGAATCAGAGATTTGGCTTCTGAAGAAGAGGGTCATAAGTAGTGGTTGATAGAATTGACCATGACAGATCTCAGAATTTGCTTCCTAGCACTTCTTGATTTTGAGATTTGAAGAGGTTGTAAATCAGTGTAGGTGGAGGATAATATAAAGACGATCGTGGATTCGTCGAAAATGGAGAAATTGGAATATTATTTTCTCTTGATTTGGTGACATAAGGAGGTTGTAAACTGGTCACTTGATGGATCTGTCTTGATAGCGTTTACAAAGCGAACGTAGTTTTAGTAGAAGTTGTAGGAATCAAAAGTCGATTCCCATAGACGTTGCCATTGTTACGTTCAAGGAACAGAAATGGATGTTTCGGCTTCATGAAGGAACCATAAATGAAGATATTTGGATAACTGTTGATCTTGAACGGTGACTCTGATCTCCTTTATGGTGGCGTGTGGTGGATATTTATGGTTAACACTTTAATGCCCAAGTTAGTTCAAGATTCAAGATGAATATAGTGAAATTGGCGATCAAAGATTGTGTACATTTCCATAATATGTGAATTGTTTCTATATATTGGTTCGAGTAGAATGGGCTTGAGATTGATTAGAGTTTGGTCAATTGGGCTCTTTAGTCACTCTAGATTGGGCTTCGGTCAATTGATTTTTTTGGTTAATCCATAACATGTACCTTATTCTTTTTGGGCCCTCTTATGTTAGTGAAATATATGCTATCTCTAAAATTATGAGCAATCATATTTTTCATTTTCATTTCAAGATATTATTCATAGAAGTAGGAAAGATAAAAATTAAAAAATTAAAAAAAAAACATTTTTACCATCATGACTTTTCTTAACCAAGCAAAATTGAGTGACATCGGTATTTTTATTGGAATAATTACACGTAAGAGTATTAAATTTAAAGATATTATTTTCAATGAATGTATTGCGCTGCTGGTATATCACCTACTATCAGATTTTCGCTATTAAACCACTCATCATTTATTTTCACATTCTAAATATTTAGTTATGAGTAGAGACAAACATCATTTTATAAGCCAATTTTATATAATCAAATTAGACACAACCACGTTGTGAATACAAATTTCATATTAAGTGAGATAAATATCTTAGTTAAAATAGAGAGGCAAAGTATATAATAAGTTAAGATATCAATTATGAACATGTATTGTATGACTAATGTAGCAACACGGTGATGTTGAAAAGTGGAAAAACAGAAGAAAAATAAAAAGTGTCATTAATGAATCATAGGAACGAGAGGGCACAACCAATGTTATTTTGTTCCTCAATCATGTGTGCACGTTGAAGGATTATTTCCTTATTTTGTAATAATCACTTAACACTAAAAAAAACTGTAAGGAATAAGGATAGTCGTTGATCATTTGCGGTACAATAGTCTTACCCACGACAATCTATTCTCTCTCCGCGTTCCAGCCAAGTCTCACCACTACACAAACTTTACCAGCAAACAAAAACTCAAAGTTTAACATTTGTTTTATTTTAGGTTTCTAAATAACAAAAGAGAAAAAATAACCCAAAAAAAAAACAAAAAACACAACAAATACTCAAAAAAAAAAAAATCTAACTAACAGCAAACAACATACGATTCAAAAAATGGTGATCACACCGGTGGGAGACCTTTATGGATGAGTCACCGTGCGAAATTTTTTTTCATGTTTTTCTTTTCAAAATGAGTAGGAATAAATATGAATTGTTGGATAAATTATAACTTAATTGAACGGAACTCATTGGATGCAATAAATATTAATTTAAAATATATTGAATACTATTATTAATATCTTCGAATAAAATTTATTGTACATTGTGATTTGATTTTCCATAGGATAGATTTTATCTTCAGATATTTTTTCAAAAAATATATTTTTTATTTTAACATATCAGAATATTTTATCTTTGGATATATTTTTTATTTTAATACATTTAGATATTTTAACTCTTGATATATTTTTTATTTTAAAAAATATTGAATATTATTCTTATCTTCAGATAAAATTTATTATACATTATGATTTGATTTTTCACCAAATATATTTTATTTTCGGATAATAATAAAAAATAAATCAAAAGATAAAATATCCAAAAATAAAATATATTTGGTGAAAAATCACAATGTGCAATAAATTTTATCAGGAGACAATAATAATAATAATAATAATAATAATAATAATAATTATTATTATTATTATTATTATTATTATTATTATTATTATTATTATTATTATTATTATTATTATAGTTTAATTAAACAATAATATCGATTTTAAAAAATATATCTGAAAATAAAATAATCAAAGATAAAATATATCTGACAAAAAATTAATAAATTTTATCTGAAGATAATAATAATAATAATAATAATAATAATAATAATAATAATAATAATAATAATAATAATAATTATTATTATTATTATTATTATTATTATTATTATTATTACTATTATTATTATATGATAAAACAATAATAATAAAATATCCAGAAATAAAGTATATCGGATTAAAAATCAGATCACATTTTAGAATAAATTTTATCCGAAAATAACAATAATATTCAATATTTTTTAAAATCAATATTTATTGTGTTTAATTCTTTCTCTATCAATGAAATTATAATTTATCCAACAATTTCTATTTATTTTATTCATTTTAAAAAGAAAAAAAAAAGTTGTCTCGCCTTAGAAAGGTCTCTCACTAGAGACAACACCTCAAAAGATACCGAAAATTGAAAAGATTCAACAAAACAACCAAAAGATTAAATTTAAAAAAGAAAACTAAAACAACATCTCAATCGAATATGTTCAAAATCGAGTGCGTGTGTGATTTGATTAGCTATAATTTGGTGCATATGACTGTCAAGAAAGCAAGTGATAATAAATTATGGTATATCAATCCCCTCGGATATTTTTCATAGAATCCAATATGATTCGTGGTGGTGATTGGCCCTTGGTTCACCTCTATCTAATAGGTGTAACTACTATGAGTGGTACAAATATGTGACGGATTTTTTGAAATAAGATTGAGAATTGTGTAACTTTGTTTTTTTGTGTTGGTGATATTGTTAAACTTGAACTTGTTGGTGATATTGTTAAACTTGAACTTGTTAATGTTTATTTGGGTTGCGGTAACTTTTGAACCCCTTGAAATACAAGTTGATTATTTAAAAAAACATCTCGATAAAGCAATGTATTTGATTTCACTAAAACAATATCTCTACAAAGAAACGTATTCGATCTCACCCAACAAAAACTACAATCAACAATGAGAGATTCCTAGGAGATGTACAAAAGCCACAAATCAGATCAAAAATCAAAACCAAAAGTCTAGACTCATTATTGATTAAGATAGATACTAGTTTTTAAATCAATTATAAAAGGTACATCAGTTCACCAATTTATACAAAAATCTTTTTCAAGTTTAAAAAAAAACTTTTGTCCTCTACTTCTTTTTGTTTATTGAACAACCAAAAATAATGATATTATTTCGAACAATTTAAATAGATCAGATAATTGCATATCAAAGAGAGAGCAAACTCAAAGATATAGTATAAATATATGTTTATAAATGTGAGTCATTTTCATTTTACAAGTAGATCTGTTTTCTTAAGGTCAAAGTAACCTCTAATATTAACTATTTTTTTTTTTTAAATTATCCTACTAAAAGTTACTTTTAATATATTTTTTTTTTTGCTAAGATTGAATTTTAATTTCATGCTCAAAGAACTCTGTTATTTGTTGGTTCCAATAGTTGACATATAAGTCCAAAAAATAGTTGTGTCATGCATATATGATGAGCTAAATTTATTTATAATATAGTTGACATAAATTTCTATTGCTTCCCCAAATAACAACTATTTAATTAAATTTATAAATATTTAACGCGGAAACCTTTTTCATAATGTTGTCACATTAGTTCTATATAAAGACATTACAAACCAAAAGAAAAAGTATTCAGTTACAGATTTTCAAGTTTATACAACATCAAATTCATACAAGAGTTAACATGGCAATTTTTGAAATATTTTTTACTTTGTTCTTGTTTGCAATTATACCCAGCATTGCCCAAGTAGATGCAACTTTTTCCAAAAGCATGTATATTACATGGGGTGCTCAACATGCATCACTTCAGGGTGATGATCTCCAACTTGTGTTGGATAAAACTTCAGGTACAATTAAATTCTCTATTTGTAATTTGAATCATATTTAATTATTTAACTATTTAATGTATGATATATTCATATTTGATATATATTGTTTTAATTCCAGGATCTGCAGCACAAACAAAGATACCATTCTTATTCGGAACTATTGAATCAAGAATCAAACTGGTGTCTAATAATTCAGCAGGAACAGTTACAGCTTACTATGTAAGTTCAAAATAAAATAAATAAATATATTACATTAAAAAGAAAATCAAGTTCTACCTAAAGTAAAAATGCTAATATTTTATTTGACAAAAAAAAATTGTGCAGCTATCTTCTACCGGAAACCAACATGATGAGATAGATTTTGAGTTCTTAGGAAACATTTCAGGACAACCTTATACAATTCATACAAATGTATACACACAAGGAAATGGAAGCAAAGAGCAACAATTTCATCTTTGGTTTGATCCTTCTACTGATTTTCACAACTATACTATTCATTGGAACCCTACCGAAATTGTGTAAGAAGATAGTAAACTAAAATTTGTGTTTAATTTTGGTTTGTATCGAAATAGGCATATTAAATCTCTTTCTAATTTTGTATACCATGATTTGGATTATTTGTTATACAGGTGGTATATTGATAGTATCCCAATTAGGGTTTTCAGAAACTATGAAAATGAAGGCATTGCATACCCTAACAAACAAGGCATGAAGGTTTACACAAGTTTATGGAATGCAGACGATTGGGCGACTAGAGGCGGACTTGTTAAGACGGATTGGAGTCATGCACCATTTACAGCTAAATTTAATCATTTTAGAGCAAGAGCTTGCAAGTGGTATGGAGCGGCGAGTATTAGCCAGTGTTCTTCAAATATTGCTGCAAATTGGTGGACTTTACCGGCATACAAACAATTGGGATATGCTCAATTGGGGCAGATGAATTGGGTTAGGAAAAATTATATGATCTATGATTATTGTGGTGATACTAAAAGATTTAATGGACAAATGCCTTCGGAATGTTTCAAGGCACAATTCTAAATTTGAGAAGGAATTGCAAGATAGCTTGAAGGGGGTGTTTTTTGTTTTGTTTTTTCTTATTTGTTTGATGTTACAAATTTGTGATTTGATTTTATTCTTGTTTTTCAAGAAGTGAATAATAAGATATATTTGTTTGTTTATTACAATTTAAAATATTAAGTTATTTTATTGTTGTTCCTATTGTTGTTTTAATGGGATCTTATTTAATAGAGAGAATAAGTTAAAGCAAAATAGGTCTCTTTATTTTTTTTAAATGTCAATTTTATCATTTATATTTACAAACATGAATAAATTTGGTTAAATAATAGCATTAACGTTATAATAGTTAATCTTTCTTTCTCTTACAATATAATTTTGAGGTTCGTGTTTTTTTCACACATAATTTGGCGCATCGTTATAAATGTTGGAAATTTCAACCACAACTTATGAAGAATCTCTATTCAATCTTGATTTCAAGATTGTTAACAATCATACAATGGTAATGAAAAGAAAAAAGGTTGAGAAAGAAAAGAAAGAAGAAAAAAAACGTTGGAGAAGAAGATGAACAAAGTTTCTGCAGAGAACTCTCTGCCCACAAACTGTGGAAACTTATTCACTTACAACTGCAAACTGTGAATTCTGTTATGAGTTCTTGGTTATTACAAAATAAGGGTTTCTTCCTATTTATAGATTTAGGTTAGCTTGCACTCCAAGGCAAAGCCCAAAACTATAAAAAGCCCAAAATAACTAACATTACTAAAATAAGCCTAAGTCGAAATCCTGTGTGAAGCAGTCTGCTTCGACACTTCGACACACTATTATAACTCGACACACACATATTATAATAATTTGACTAATCCTTGTTTCTGTCGAGCTACACTGCTTCGACACAAGGAATTACATCTCAACACACCATCTAATTCATTATGTCTAAGCTATCTATATTCATTATGGCTCTTAGTACTCTTCTGAAAACTTCGACTTGCACTCCCTTCGTCATGATATCTGCAATCTGATTCTCAGTTCTGCAGTGTTCCAAGTTCATATTCCCTTCTGCTACTTGTTCTCGAAGATAATGGAACCTCATTTCAATGTGCTTGCTTCGACCGTGTGCTATTGGATTCTTTGCCAAGTTAATAGCTGACATACTGTCGATCTTCATGGTAATTGCTCCATGACTCTTCCCTATAATCTCTTTGACAAGGTTCATCATCCAGG
The DNA here is from genome assembly GCA_022829125.1 of Lathyrus tuberosus. NCBI lineage: Eukaryota > Viridiplantae > Streptophyta > Magnoliopsida > Fabales > Fabaceae > Lathyrus > Lathyrus tuberosus. The sequence continues at coordinate 1,761,976 of JALAZF010000497.1, forward strand.
TTGCTTGACATGCACAAAGAGAAACAGCTATGTACTCTGCTTCGCATGATGACACTGCCACTACTGGCTCCTTTCTCGAACTCCAAGCAACTGGTGCACCACCTAACATAAACACATAGCCAGCTGTGGATTTTCTATCCTCAGCATCACTACACCAAATAGAGTCGGTGTATCCCACTAACTTGCATTCTTTTCCTTCATCAGCTGCAGGAAACAAAATGTCGTAGTCGAGAGTCCCTTTCATATACCTCAGTATCCTCTTCGATGCTGCTAGGTGTGATACCTTTGGTTTCTGCATGAATCTACTTACCATATCCACATTGTATGCTAAGTCAGGCCTTGTGTGACAAAGGTATCTAAGTGATCCAATAAGTCTTCTATATTGGGTTGGGTCGACATCATCTTCATCTGAATCCTTCGACAGTTGCAATGTGGTCTCAACTGGAGTCGAAGTTGGGTTGCAATCTTGCATCTCAAATCTCTTGAGTATTTCACATGCATAGTTTCATGTTTCTTATACATTTTTCCATAGCAACACAAACACTATGAAGTTTTCAAAGTATGGTCTTTGTTAAGGTAGTGAAAACGAATCTGAAAAAATGAGAACAATCAACAAAAACAACATGCAACAAACGAGATAATGGGAAATATCTAACAATAGATGGAAGGAGAAGAATACCTTAATGTATGATTCACGGCTAATGGTGAAAACGAAGAGAAAAAATGGGTTCTAGGGTTTCACTTTGAAGGCAACGGCGTTACTGTCAATTAAGTGAAAGTTATTTTGCTTATATATGGGTAAACTATTTCACAACCGTTAGCAATAACAACCGTATAGATAGGTATTTATTTATTATAAATATATCACTACGGTTAACTAGAATAACCGTAGTTATAACCCTTTTATCTGTGAATTTTAAAATAAATAAAAACCGTATAGATAGGTATTTATTTATTATAAATATATCACTATGGTTGACCAGGAGAACCGTAGTGATAACCCTTTTATTTGTGAATTTTAAATTAAATAAAAAAGAAAAGGTGCATCTTAGCTTCTCACTTAATGCATCTGCAGTTTAAACACCAACAATGTAATTCACAATGGATCTGCAGTTTAAACATCAACAATGTAATTCAGATCCTAATTCAAATATTACATTTCATAACAAAGTAAACATTAAACATAAAGGAGACAAGAAAACATAACATCTTGATATTTTCAGAAAATATCTCTGATTTCAGTTTGTTCTTCAAATTCTTGTTCTTTTTCTTTAAATCCTCATACATAACCTTCAGATAGCCCACAGCTTCCAACTCTGACTTCATAATGCTCTCATCGTCATTTCCATCTCTTTCTCCCACGTATTCATCCCATATAAACAAATTAAATGTTTCATCTCTCCTCCAAAATGGACATCTCCAAAAAAGCCTTCCTTTATTTTGTCCCTTCTTGCATTGATACGAAACCATACGACCATCACAACCACAAAAATTTCCAGATCGGGATTTTACACTGGAAGAAGACGTAGAAACACCTTTGGATGATTTTGTCTTCAAATGTGACATTGCAACACCTTAAAGTAGAACACTTTCTTGTTGTTGTTGTCTTCTTCCCGACAATGGTGACGACGTTGGTGTTAGGGTTGTTTCGTCTTGTTTCTTTTTTCAATGGATAAATTGATATATAGTTGGTGTTTAAAATACATAACAGTTTGTAACAACGGTTTAAAGAAAAAGTCGTCATGATATCTTTATTATTTTTTAGTTAAATATTAATAAAACTTAAAAAGGGAGCATTTACGTCAAAGGGATAAACTATTTGAGGGCGATGAGGTTCGAACCCATGATAGCTAGATTGTATCACCACAGTTTTCATAACAACCGTTATTATACCCTTGAGATTTCTAATTAAAATAATGCGCGCGCATCCAATACGCACTATAAGAACGGCGTATAGGATGTCGTTGTAAACCTCGCATTATTGTTTGGGCGTTTTATAGTAGTGTTGTAACCTCCAGTCGAATGATATCCTATCAAGATCATCTGATTCGACTTGTCATCAAGCTTCCTTCTCAACTGATCTGGTATATGTTTATGTGCTATAGATCTAAACACCCTCAAGTGACTGAGGCTAGGCTTGACACCAAACCAACATCCTTTTGGTGTGATTCCTTCAAGCTTCTTACTTGGACATCTGTTTAATATGTATGTTGCTGTCGAAACTGCTTCTCACCATGTTCATGATGGTTCTGTTCTTTCTTTCTGCAATTCAATTTTGTTGTGGAGTGTAGGGTGGCACCACCTCATGCACAATCCCTTCTTTTTCACATAATACATCGAACTCTTTCGACACATACTCTCCACCACCATCATTCCTCAGGATTTTCAGCATTCCACCACTCTGTCTTTCGACCATAGATTTGAATCTGGCAAATACCTCGATCATATCACTTTTCTTCTTGATGAGGTAAGTCCATAGTTTTCGAATGAAATCATCTATTAACGTGACAAAGTATCTCTTACCTCCAATCGAATCCACCTGGATTAGACCACATACATCAAAGTATATGACTTCCAGATTTGCCTTTGACTTCCTTCTTGCATCCTTGCTGAAGCCATTCTTGTGTTGTTTCGACTGAACACACTCTTCACAAAATTCACTTGGAATGTCGATTTCAGGTAATCCTGAAGCCATATTTCTTATCTTTAGCTCTCTGATGTCATTGAATTTGAAATGGCCTAGTCGAAAATTCCATAACCACTCATCTCTGCTGGCTTCAGTTGCTAGGCACTTGTGCTCCATCACATTGAGTTCAATCTTGAAGATCCTATTCTGAGACATTGGAGCCTTCAAGATTAACCTACCACTTGAGTCAAGAACTCACATCATCCTGTCTTCGACTGACACCTTGTAGTTCTTTTCGACCAACTGCCCTATGCTGGGCAATTACTCTTCATGCCTAGTATGTACAACACACTGGAAATTGTTGACCTCTTGTCGTGTTTCCTCATGATCATAACATCACCAACACCTTCGGCTGCTAGAGTGTTGTCATTTGCAAACTTCACCGTGTTCTTCGACGAGGGCTTCATGTTGACAAACTAGTCTTTCCTTCCAGTCATGTGTGATGAGCATCCTGAGTCTAAGTACCACTGATCTTGGTATCTCTCTTTATCTCTTATTGTGACCATTAGCAACATCTCTTCTTCTTCATGTTTTTCCAACTTTGCATCAGTTTCTTGATTCTTCTTATTTTCTGGACAATCACCAAAATAGTTACCATACTTCTGACAATTGAAACATTAAACGTGACTTTTGTCAGGCTTTCGACCACCACCTTTTCCTCTACCTGCAACACCATCTTTTTGGTTGCCTTGATTCTAGGGTTTTCTCTTATTCGACCAGTTTCCTTCCTGCTAATTTCGACAAGTCGAATTTGTGTAGCCTCCTCAACCTTTGTTGCCATTCCAACTTCTTTTGCCTTTCCTTTCTTTCTCTGACTGTGCCTGCAAAGCCATATCACTCTTCGGCTTTCCTGCAGCTCTTTCAACCATCATTTGTTCATGAGACTCAAGCGTCCCTTGAAGCTCTTCCTTCGTCAATACTGACAAGTATTTTGACTCTTCTATGGCTACTACCACGTGATCGAACTTTGGAGCCAATGACCTCAAGATCTTTGACACAACTGATCCTAATGTCAGCACTTCTCCACATACCTTGATTTGATTCACCAGCTTTGTAACTCCGGTGAAGAAATCTGTTATACTTTCATTGTCTTCCATCTGAAGAAATTCATAAGTCCTTTTGTGAGTTTGTAACCTCACCCCTTTCACCTTCTCCAAACGATTTTTCAAGAATCTCCCAAGCTTCTTTTGCTGATTCTACATCACTAACCCTTTCAAAATTATCTGGATCAACACATTGATGAATTATAAAGAGAGCTTTATAATCTTTCTTCTTCAATTCTTTGTGTTCAGCCTTTTCTTGATCCGTCACGTCTTCTGCAAGCGGTGTTACTCATTCCTTCACAAGATCCCAAAGATCTTGATAACAGAAAACTACCTTAATCTTCTTACACCAATTCTCATAATTGTCTTTCTTGAGAATCGGAAGGTTCGCCGGAAAGTGCCCGTTTGGATGATTCATCGCCATCACAGTTTTCTTCCTTGAATCGCAATCAGAGCTCTAGATACCAGATTTTGGAAATTTCAACCACAACCTATGGAGAATCCATATTTAATCTTGATCTCAAGATTGTTAACAATCACACAATGGCAATGAAAAGAAAAAAGGCTGAGAAAGAAAAGAAAGAAGAAAAAAAACGTTGGAGAAGAAGATGAACAAAGTTTCTGCAAAGAACTCTCTACCCACAAACTGTGGAAACTTTCTCTATTCACTTGCAACTGCAAACTGTGAATTCTGTTATAAGTTCTTGGTTATTACAAAATAAGGGTTTCTCCATATTTATAGATTTAGGTTAGCTTGCACCCCAAGGCAAAGCCCAAAACTATAAATGCCCAAAATAGCTAACATTACTAAAATAAGCCTAAGTTGAAATCCTGTGTGAAGCAACCAGCTTCAACACTTCGACACACTATTACAACTCGACACACACATTATAACAATTCGACTACTCCTTGTTTCTGTCGAGCTACACTGTTTCGACACAAGGAATTACATCTCAACAATGGAAACAATTGTAAAGATATAAAATTGCATCCAGAAAAGTTAAAAATAGATTCTTGAAATTGAATTGCCTTAGAAAAATGAAAAATTAAGTATTTCATATGTAGTTTTGAAAGAGCAAGAAGATAATGCATGAACAATTATGTCATTTGTTTCAATATTAGTAATAAGTTTTAATTTATTATAAATATATTTAGTCTTAGAAGTATAATTAATTTTAATTTTAATCTTTAGAAATATTTCGATCCATGCCAAATTCACTGTAATCAGACAAAATCTACGGTGTTTTAATTGTCAAAATTACAATGATAAGAATGGAGAAGACTTAGACACAAGAATTTGAAGAAAAGAATAAAAATGAATCAATTGGCAAATTTCATGAAGTTGAATTCACTAGCAAGTCACTAGAAGAAAAAAAAAACATTGCACCATATAAATCACTGTGACACGTTATGTGAAGATCTATGAAGACATGTAAGCAAAACTTTGTAAACTTGATACATTGGTATAGTTGCACGAAACTTTAGTGAGATCTGGGTTTTTTTTTTTATAAATAACAAAAGTCGCTAAGTTGTGAGTTCTGAATTTTATCACTAAGAAGATCATTTTTTAGAACTTGAAGTTGGGAGTTGAAAATCATTCATCAAATGAGTTATCCCTTCTGATCATAATATTATTTTTCTCTCTCTGTATCTTATTTGCCACGATTTTTTGTATAATGATTGCTAGTTTCTTTTTTTTTCATAAAGAAAATGATATATTGAAGAGATCACAAAGGGTGATCATCCATTACAATAGCAAGAACATAAAAGAAACAAAAAATTTCCAACCAACACCATCTACCTAATGCTACCAAAGGGATCACAAGAAGGAGTGAAAATCGGTGTTGGAATAGGGAATTTCTCCAATATAAGACCACTTCCAAGCTAGGAATTTAACAGTCCAACTAATATCGTCAATATTACAACCTTCGTTTCTAAAAATATAATTGTTTCTAGCCTTCCAAAGGCACCATACTACCGTTAACCAAACCGAACCCAACTTACTCCTACCTACCTTGGGAATTCTAAAACTACACCAGTCAGCAAAAAACAAACTAACATCACTTGAAAATTTGCTCGCATTTCTGTATCAGTCCCCGATCTTATTCCAAACCGCCAAAGCAAAGTTGCAACAAAAAAAATGTGTAATATCTTCAGCAGGAGATAAACAAAAGGTGCACTTATCATATAATATTGATATACCTCTCACCGATAAAAGGCCCTTCGTCGACAGCCTATTCCACAGAAGTTTCCAACGAAAACACAAAACTTTTGCCAGCAATTTAATCCTCCACAACCCAACAAACAACTTTTGATTTAACTACAGCAGCTGATTTTCAAGACAAGCGTTCATCATGATGTTATAAGCGCACTTAACAGAGAAAGATTCTTCATTGCAGACTTTCCAAAAAATTCCATCTTTCAAACCTGCAACAGGGCTCACGGCTACCAGCAAAAGCATAAGCTCCCTAAAGCTTGATTCAAATTATCTTTGATGCTGAAAAGAAAATCCCTAAATCTCCCCATCTCCACACACCAAGCTGCCACTTGTAGCTCCGATTTTGTTACGTGACTATTATCGCATTTAGTGCTACTTTCTGATTTCTAATATTTATCCTATGATGCTTAAAAGGAAGGGGAAGATACCTTAAACTAACCCTGCTCGCAAGTGCTTTTCTTACAAATTCTAAGATATCTGGAATCGGGGGTTGGTTATACTGAGGGAAGCTATTAACACCATGAGTATCTATAGTAATTTATAGGAACCTTTATTTGCATATGTTTCTACTGTTGGGTCACTTGGTTGCTTAAGTCTATTTGCAGCTGAATTGGGAAAGTTTCTCCTTTGTGAAAGTTGAGGAAAATGTTTTTTGTTATTTTATGGTTTTCTATTGTTTTTGGAAGGTACTTGGCCTAAGGTTTTTTATTAGTGTGCTCGCTAAGATTTCACAATCTTATGCCTACGTATTCCTATAAAGAGACTTGGGGAAATCAGAGCGTTCGTAGTTCCTCCTATTCTATGGGAGGAAAAAGTTTGTTTTGTATCTTGTTCAAAGCCCAAGATGATGAGGCTAAAGGAGTGTTTGAAAGATTTGACAAATTGTCATCTTTAAGGGAGATATCTCACATATTCACTGCAATCACTTGAGAGTGATGTCATAAGGGAAAGAGCTTTAAACTTATTTTGTTAAGCAATGCCACATTTTCCTTTATGAATTCTTTACAAACTAAAAGAGGGACCTTAACTTGGATATAGAATCAACAAGTGTGCCACTTATAGCAATTTAGATGAAAGAAAAGTTTTTGAACCATGATAAAGGAGAGACTCCAGCTTAGATATTGAATCAACAAGTGTGCCACTTATAGCAATTATCTGGAAAACAATTTTGATTGTTTGACTTGAATTGCAGTGATTATAGGATATATCTTCCTACAGAGATGGATCAAGGTCTCATCTGTGAGGAGATGGATTTATTTAGGTGTCTTGATTGAAGCCCAAGATATGAAGCTGAAAAAGATTGACTCAACTAGGGAGTTTTTATCTGTCTTGTACAAAGCCCAAGATTGAGGCTGGAGAAATTATTTGTACAAAAGCCTGAGAGAAGGCTAATGACTGCTAAGGAATAGACTGACTTAATACTGAGGATTTGATTGACTCTTGTGGGGATTTTATTTATATCATGTACAAAGGCCAGGATGAATGAGGCTAAAAGATTTTATTGTATCCTGTACAAAGCCCGGGATAATGAGGCTAAAAGATTTTATTTGTGCTTTTAAGAAGCCTTAGGGTCTTTGCATGAAGCCCAAGTGGATGCTATGATGCTTGGATAAAGCCCAAGAGGAGGCTGCGATGCTTGGATAAAGCCCAAGAGGAGGCTGGGGATTGAATGAGACTTCCCAAGTCTCCTTGTATGAAGCCCAATAGGAGGATATCTTGCTGGGGAGATATCTTTGTATGATGCCCAAGAGGAGGCAATGATGCTTGTATAAGGCCCAAGTGGAGCCCAGGGAACTAGTTGTTTGAACTAAGTTGTGATTGGAAGGATCCTATTGTTTGACCTATGTCTAAACTAAGGATGATATCAATGTCAAGAGAAACTTAATGTGGATAAGTACATGACAAGTATATACCTGAATTGGAAGGTGATGGGTCTTACACTCTTGACAGCAGCCCAAGATTTATTGAAAAGAAAAGGTGGTGGGTCTTACACTCTTGACAGAGGCCCATAGAATTATTCTATGTACAAAGGTGTTGAGTCTTACACTCTAAGTAGAGGCCCAAAGAGTTGTTGACTGAATGCCACTAGGGTTGTGCTTGAAGAAAGTTGAAACTTGACTTTTGAACTGTTTGAGAAACTGAAGAAAGTTTTGAGGGAGAGGGGAGGGACTTACACTCTAATAGAGGCCCAAGATTTTATTCTTGTTTGAAAATAGGAGGTGATTTTGATAAATGATTTGAAGTAATGTGGATGATCTTGAAAGAAAGTGGAGGGAATAAGACTTACACTCTGGATAGAGGCCCAAAGATTTAAATAATTGGTTTTGAAAATGTGATAAGTAATGGGTCTTACACTCTGAATAGAGGCCCAAGGATTTTGATGATTTGAAAATTAAAAGGGGTTGAGACTTACACTCTAAGCAGAGGCCCAAAGATTTAAATCAATTGGTTTTGAAAATGTGATAAGTGATGGGTCTTACACTCTGAATAGAGGCCAAGGATTTTGATGATTTGAAAATTGAAAGGGGTTGGGACTTGCACTCTTAGTATAGGCCCAAGGAGTTTTGAAATCAAAAGATGATTTTGAAATTCCATTTGAAAGATGATGTGTCATTTTGAAGATTTTTTTTATCATGGTGAAAGTTTGTGAAAAGACAACTTGAACATTGAAGCAAGGATATAACTTAAACATGTTAAGACAAGTTGATAACAGTCAAACATTCATGTTAGGGTTTAAACATGGGTTTGGATAAAGTGGAAACACTTCAAAGTTCATACAAATGAACATGTATAAAAACATTTTCAAAGTAAAGTTCAAATGTTTTAGGAGCATATAGACATGGTGTGATCAACACAAAGGCACATAAATATATTAACATCATGTAATCATGGAAGAAAATCAACATGTTAAGGCAATGGTTTAAGAAAAAAATTTAATGACATGTTTGAAAGTTCATCACTTAAAAAATGAATTAAAATCAAGTGAGGACAAAGATGTACAAATTCACAACATTATTTAGGGTTCATACAAGATGTATATGGTTCACACAAATCATTGTAAGCAAGGAAAGGCAAGGAATTATTCAAAAGAATCAAGAAGTTTTTTAAGAAACCCTAAAAACATCACCTACTTTGAACACTTATAAATGTGTTAAAAATAATTATTTTTGGTATTTTATTTTTATAAACAGAAAATAGATATTATTAAGAACAATTTACAAAAAGAATGGGTTCCAAATGATTAAAAATGAGAAAGTTATGGTGATTTGAAATTGTGAAGAAAAGTAAGAAAATTAAGTGTTAAATAAAGGGAAATGGTCCCCATGGGTGTTGAACCCATGACCATTCGCTTGCAGCACAAAACCAAGACCAACCAACCAATGCGCGCAGGTTGAAAGGAGAGGGAATCATAAAAATATATGTGAAAAACACTTGAAAATCCAGAAAATATAAAAAAAAACTGGGGCGAGGGGGATTCGAACCCCAGTTTTGGTGGTGACAAAGTACATAGGGCGCACATGTTTAACCACTGGGGTGGTGATACATCCGTGTATCAAACCACACCTATTAATAAATAAGGTTGAAAGTGACTTAGTGGCTGAGCACAAAGGTGCCATGGCTATGGCTGGCTTGGGCAAGAACCAGGTTTTGGGGTATTTGCAAGAAGGATCATATCTCACTCGTTTCTCCATGAAATTGGATGAAACAAAAATGAAACTTGCCTAGAATTTTATGAGGAATCTAGTGGTGGTCTTAGATTTTTCTAAAAATACCTACATTTTAAAACCCGATAGTGGTTTGAAATAGGTCATGATTTTGCAATTTCTATGCTACATGTTTATACAGTCAACAATAACACTTAATTATAGTTTAAACACAACAAATATGACATATATGACATGTTTATGATCAATGTACATCAAAGTAAAGCATATTTTGGCAAGTTTGAGTTTTGAGGGAACTTACCTCTTGAAGCAAACTTGGATCTTTCAAGATAGTTGTTACAGAAATGTCTTGATGCTTTGGACACCTTCAATATACCTCAAATGATTTTTTTGAATGCTTGGAACCACAGAAAACCAACTGGAACAGAATATGGTACCCTTCTTGCAAAAATGGAAAAAGTGGCCAAAATGCAACTTCAACCAAATAGAGTTACAGTTGAGAAACTATGGTTGGAACAATTTAGGGATGTTATTTAGAGTGTGTTTGGAGTTTTGTTTGGTTTTGAAATGGACAGGATCAAGTCATGGCTTGAAAAATGTAAAAAAGTTAAAATATAAGGTTTTAATAGTTGACTTTCTGATTTTGGTAGTTTGAGATGAAGGTGAGGGTTTGGACACCTCCAATGGATGATTTGTGATGTGTTTGAATGGTTATTTGAGTGGTTTAGGCTCTGGTTTTAAAAAATCCAAGTTTGCTCCTTGGAACTTTGAAACTTGAAGTAAAAGAGAGAGAATGAGAAAACAAGTCTTTGGTATTGTTTTGGTGTATTTGAATTGATGCAAAATGACCTCTATTTATAGGAGAACTGATTTATATTGGATGAATAGTGTTGGATGAGGGAGTATGCTATTATCCAATGGATATTGTCATATAGCTCTTACTTAAACGCTAAGGTACCAAAGTCTTCCATAGCATGACTAGAATCTTGACTCAATTGGCAATTTGCAGGTTTGAACACTCATTGTTTTTGAACTGGTCTGAATTGGTGTGGCTCATTTCATGCCAATTCAATGCTCCACTTAAATTCCAAATGACAAATTTGAATTCAAGGCCATGTCATGATGTTTTTTCACATGCCAAGAGATGTGATCCTTGGCTTATGGTCCAAAGTTGAAGATATTATGTGAATCAACAAGATTCCTTCTGATCTTGGAGGATGACAAGGCTTGCAAAGTCATCAAATTTGAAGATGAAAATTATGGCATGTTGTGAGGATCATATCTCCTTGCTTAAATGGAATTAATGGATGTTCTTATACTATTTGGAAAGCTGAGATATTATACTTTAACTTTGATGTTTGCATTTGGTCTTGAATCTTCTTGGATCATAGTGAAAAATGTCTTCAAAGTTGTCCAAAACATGAAACAAAATCTGCCTAAAAAAATTCTAAGTGTCAAAGTTCAAAACATCATGAAACCCTAACTTCATGGCCTTATATCTCAAAATCTATGCATTTTTGGGGGATGGTTCAGCCCAAGAATCTTGTTGTATGGAAGAAGATCTATCATTTGAGCTTTGAAGTGCAAAAACTGGTTGCTTGGATCACAAGTTATGGCCTTGTAAAGTTAGATAAAAATCATGTTTTTCCATAACTTAGTGAAATTTTCAATTCTTCAAATTTTGTTTCTTTTGCAAGTAACCTTGATTTCTTGATCAATCCTTGATCAAATGCAACTATGGATCATATTTCCTTGAATAATAGCCTTTGATGATCCATTTTGCCCAAAAAGTCAAACTTTGACTTTGTGTATCAGATGAATTTTGTGCAGAGAAACCCTAATTCTTGATTTTCAATGAATGAATATCCTAAGGTGATTTTAAAGTTATGAATGGACTTCAAGGGTATATTTGAGTGTCTTGAATCACATCCCAAGTGTAGAGACCATGACTTAGCCAAAATTCAAAGATATGGTTGACTTTTCATCAAAACCCTAATTTGTAGCTCAGATGGATTTGAATTCTTGCATTGTTTGTGAATCAAGTTCTTTGAATCAATACAATCATATGAATGGACTAACATGATGTATTTGAGGTCCTTGAAACACATATTGAGGTCTTGGATCATGCCTTGCTCCACAAGTCCTCCTAGTGATTGAATTAGGTCAAAACCCTAATTTTGATGCACTGAAGGTTTTTGAGGTTTGATGAGCTTCTCATGATGCAATTTTGAAATTGATTATTAATGAGTGGAAGTTCTTGATCTTCACGGATGATATAGAGACTTGTGGTGTTAAATATGATGTTTATTCCTTGATAATTCATCTGCTTGAGCCTTAGGAAGATCACCTAACCTGTGAAGCAAGTAAGCACACATATCTTGTACTTGTGATGGGTTAGTGATGCATGAAAGTATGTTCATATGATATGAAAATGATGTGAAATCTTGTGGTCAAAATTTAGGGTATGACACCACTCTCCCATTTGACTAACATAAGATAATTTGCTACTGCTACAATTATATAGGTCCTGGAACAACTCTTTCAAAGAAGTGTTTTGCAACCATTTAGCCGTCCAAAACGGTATACAATTGCCTTCTCCCAAAACATGTTGAATCGAATCTGCAAAACAAAAACCGAGATTAGAAGAAAACGTTCCAGTTTTAATGATATCCTTCCAACAAAATGAGGAAGAAGATTTCGTTGAAATCTTATCCGTCAACAATTGATGCTCAATGTTGCCATATCTAGCCAAGAGAATGTCTTTCCAAAGAGACTTCGACTCCTCCATAATCCTCCATCTCCACTTTGTTAATAAAGCTAGATTAATCTCCTCCATGCTCTGATTCTAAGACCCTCTTTATCCTTTGAATTGCAAACTCTCCTCCACTTAATCCAATGGATTTTCTGTTTATCCTCCGTATCACCCCAAATAAACCTGCACCTAATTTTATCAGTAGATTTCAAAACCGACGCTGGAGCTTTATAGAAAGTAAACCAAAAAATAAGAAGGCTTGAGAGCGCCAAATTAATAAGGGTAATCCTTCCCGCCATCGTCAACATTCTGTTAAAATTCACCTTCATCCCCGATATTAATTCGAAGCCTCTTAACAACGCTTTAATACACCAAAGATTCTTCCAACATCCTTCTCCTATGATAAGTGTATCGTCCGTGAATTGAATCAAATCCACAGAAACACCATTACCAACATTAAAACCTTTTAATCTCTCCACAGTCATCGCCTTCTTGACTAAGCTGGTAAGACCTTCCGTAACAACCACGAAAAGGAAAGAGGATAGAGGATCACCTTGTCTTAAACCCCTCTCTACTGCAAAATCTTTTGTTGAACTTCCGTTCACCAAAATAGATAAGTAACTGTTGAAAACACTTGCCTCCATCCATCGCATCCACCTTCTACCAAAGCCTATTTTCTCCATCAAGAAACGAAGAAAATTCAAACTCACACAATCGTAGGCTTTTTGAAGTCCACTTTAAAAAGAATACAATCCTTGTTTTCCATAGTCGCCTTGTCCACAATCTCATTCGCTATCACAACAGCATCCAATCATTGTCTACCAAGCACAAATGCCGTTTAGGAATAAGAAATAAGGCTCCCTACGACCGCTTTTAATCTATTCGCCAACAATCTCGCCACTATCTTATACAGACTACCAACTAAACAAATAGGTCTGTATTCACCTAAGTTCAAAGGATTTGTAACCTTAGGGATAAGTGACAAGAAAAAGGATGTTACCGCTTTAGGGAGGTAAGCATACGAATGGAAGTCTTTCACAAAACGAACAATATCCTCCTTCAGAGTTTCCCAGCAAGTTTTGATAAAAACGAAATTAAATTCGTCTGGCCCCGGACTTTTCGAACCATCACAGCTCCACATTGCATTTTTTATCTCAGAATCCGTAAACGGAGCTTCCAGGAACATCACATCTTCTTCAGACAGTCTGTTAAATAGAGTTCCTTCCAAAACTGGCCACTGCAGATCTGGTTCAATATATTTAACCTCAAAGTAATCTCTAATAGCAGTCTTCACTCCCTCCACTGTTTCGACCAAGTTGATATCCGTATCCACCGATCCTATGAACTTTCTTCTATTTTTGGCCTTTACCCAGCTATGGAAGAATTTTGAATTTAAATCCCCTCCAGTTCTCCACTTCAGCCTGGCCTTTTGAAGGAGCATTTTATCTTTGATGTATAAGTTCCTCCACAAACTCCTGTTAGCCAAAGATCTTTGCTCCACAATCTGCAGAAAATCCTGATTTCCTCCTGTAACCAAATCCAAATCCGCCTGATTAAGAGCTTCAACATCTTCTTCAATTTTGAGGTCTACCCAACCAAAAACATCTACATTCCACTTCTTAATCCTCTCTTTTAAAACTTTGAATTTCTCTTTAATCACATAATCACTTCTGCCTTGGATGTTTATATCAGTTCATTCCTTCTCTATGAACTTAACAAAATCAGGATTATCAAACCAACAGTTGTTAAATTTGAAAGGTTTGTAACCCCAGTTGATCGAACAATTTTCAAACAAATCGGACGGTGGTCCGATACATACCTCTTACCAATAGATTGATTAAGCACTCCCCATTTTTGAACAAAACAATCATCCACTAGAAACCTATCTAGTCTACTCATTGATAATCCGTCCCCACTAAACCAAGAGAATCTCTTACCTGTAACTGGCGGATCTAAGAGATTCATATCTGACAAAAACCCTTCGAAGCCTCTAAGTTCATAGTTCCTAAAAGTTAAGGTCTGCCCTTTCCTCTCAGAAGGATCCAAAATAGCATTAAAGTCTCCTCCCACAATCCACATTCCATCCTTGAAATTACTTTTTAATTTAAGAAGAGAACTCCACATCATCCTTTTCGCAGAAAGACCACAGGCAGAGTAAACGTTCACAGCATAATAAATATCTTCTTTCCACACAAACTTGATACCTAGAAAACCTTCACCTTTGAAAGAACACAAAGTTTTGACAGATTCCTCTTTCCACAAAGTAATTATGCCACCTAACTGACCTTGAGCTCCACTTAAAGACCATCCTACACTACTATGACTCCAAAGACTATTGATGATTGAAGCTTCAACTACCTTCAATTTAGTATGAAAAACAGATCACCCCTGACGAAATAATCTTGTTGATGCTTTTTCTCTTGGTAAAGTCACCTCCCCCTATAATGTTTAGAGAACCAATAATCATTGGGGAACATTTTTCTGCACCAACTGACCATTGAATCTAGCTCTTTCCTGTTCCTCCATATCAACTATTCTCCCCTGATAATTCTTTATTTTATCCGGCACCACCACTCCTAAATCAGAAATCGCATTCCATACTTTTTCTCCAACCTTAGAATTCAAGTTTTCCCAAAATTTGTTGTTGCAGCAAATAACATCGTTATCCGAGGTCTGGTCAAAGCAAAGAATTGCCCCCGCTGAGAAAT
This sequence comes from Lathyrus tuberosus, assembly GCA_022829125.1. Taxonomy (NCBI): domain Eukaryota; kingdom Viridiplantae; phylum Streptophyta; class Magnoliopsida; order Fabales; family Fabaceae; genus Lathyrus; species Lathyrus tuberosus. The sequence goes on from JALAZF010000497.1 coordinate 1,777,048, forward strand.
TCTCTGAGTCTTCTTGAGAAACTGAAGTATGAGGTAACAAGTTGGAAGACAAAGGGGGCCTAGGAATTTTGTTCAAGGCTTCAAAGTACGATGGTTGAGAAAATTCTTCAATCCGGTCCTTCAAATCATCAGGCCCAGACTGGTTGATTATCCATTTCCGACCTAGCCTCTTTCTCTAAAGCATCTTTGTGAGTAGACCTAACCACCTCGATTCCCGCGTTGAAATCAACCATTCTATCAATAGAGTCAGCTACCTTCTCCTCTGACAAATGGATTGACTTGTACGTTTCCTCAGCATTACCAAACACTTTATGAAGTCGCTCCTTCGTCATTGATCTCACCGACGATGAAGCTAACGATTCCCCATCTTCCCTGAGTCCTCCTGATTCTTCCTGCTCCAGAAATTCTACGAAATCCTCTTCTTCTTCAAACCTTTGCCACTCACGGTCTGAATCAGATGAAATGGCCTCCTTCGACTTTTTCATAGGTGGATTCTTGACAGAAATGCGCAATGGGCCTTGGAAATCCTCCATCATTTTAAAGCTGAAAATTTCTTCATTGATCTAAACCTTAAAAGTTTCGTTAATCACAACAACACCGTAAGACCTTACCATAATTCTCGCAACATCCAGACATTCTCCCTTCAACGTATTATCATCAACACAGACATATTGGCCTACAGTTTTGGCAAGCATCTCAAAGAAGGAAAAGTTTCATGCCTGACAGGGGATGCCATAACACCTTAACCAGATAATTCTTTCTTTATCCACTACATCTTCCGACCACTCTCAAATGTCTGAAAACCATTGCCTCCACCAAGATTCTCCTTCCCTGATTAGGTCTCTAATTTCACCCGGCTCACTTTCCTCCAATAAACAGAGATTCGCTCCTAGGGGTGTCACCTTGATGGAAAAATAACCTTCTATCTCAAAGCTTGTTTGAATATTACTCCATCCGTTTCAAAATTACTTTCGTTTAAGGTTTTTGCACACAAATTTAGAACTGTAATAATGTTGTCATAAGATGTACTACTTTTACTAAATTAACCCTATTAAAGTATTGGAAAAAGTGTACAAAATAAAAATTAAAGGACAAAATTGGAAAAATTGTAATCATTACTACATTGAAAAGTGAGAACGACAATCATTTTGAAACAAATTTTATTTGCTAAAACGACAGTCATTTCGAAACAGATGGAGTATAAGACATACCAGATTTTAGTACCACTCCCACATAAGCTTTCTTCAACCGGCTTAAGTCCTCTTTAGAAGACTTATACTTCAGATGAACTAGAGATTTTTTAAAGTGAATGACATCAATAGGACCCCTTTCATTGTTAACCACCTCTGCAAAGGATCTTCTATCCACCCTTATGTCCGCCACTCCACCGTACCTTCTAGACTGCTCAACACTCCCACCACCTTGAAACCAAGTTCTTTCCTTATTACCCTCACCCCGGGCCCTGTAACACTTCTAGAGAATCTAGGAATGTTCGCATGGATTTTAATATTGTCTATAAATATGTTGTCCAGCTTCACAGTAAGTACCCTAGCATCCTCGACGTCAACGAATCTCGCGAAACCAAGGCGCTTCCCAAATTTATTTTTCTTAGGAGGAATAACCACCTCCTTCACTTTTCCATGAGCACTAAACAATTTGAATATCCTCTCTGCCTTTTCACCGAATCAGGAATTTTCGAGAAGTAGAGGGATTGGATTTCTTCTACGTTAGCCCTTGCAACCCCTCACACATCAGGAAAGGAATCCCATCTGCTTGTCATTGTCTTCCTATCTCCCCTTCTCCTAACGCTTTTCCACTCCATAAACTTTTTTTGAAAAGGCAAAGGAACTATATTAAAATAAGGCATAAGATATGCCATATAAAACAGGTAAAATAAGGTCCATATCAGACTCCACCAAAACAACCAAACCACCTAAATCTGCAGAAAAAAATGCTACATTAATACAAGTTGAATTGGTACATAATTCTGCAGATCCCCTGCTGCCAACACACAAAGAGCAGCCAATGCCCAAGCTAGATACACTCCAAACACCATTGTCTTGACTTTGCTGAAAGAACTATTTCAATACTACCAAGCGCCATCTTAGAGCAATAAAATAGTGACCACTGGAATCTCCGCCTTCGGCACCTGCCCCCAATATTCGAACCGTGACCTTATAATTAACACCAGGCAAACAGGCCATTAACATCTCTGATTGCCAGCAGCACCACCATCTACGAACCGTCACGAGAAATTGATAGCTCAACACCCTTGACGCCTGGATATCAATACACATTTCCAAGGATAACACTAGTTCTGCTGGCTGACCCCCCCCCCCCCCTGCACGCAAAACTACCACGGATTGCACCCCAAACGTGCACTCCACCTCTAGGTATAACAGATTATTCCAATCAAACTGAGACTAGAGGACATGCCGCTGCCGGTAGATCAAGAACTGAACGGCAACACAGCCTATTATCAAGAAACCATCGAGCGACTGATGTGGTGAAAGCAGCTGACCCGAAGGAATACTGCTAACCCCCTCCCACTGTAACGCTCAGAGATCGAAACCAACTTGTTTAGCACATCTGTGACGTGGCCTGCTCCCCCAATAGCAATAAATTCATAACCTACCATCTATTCCAACAAGCAACTACAACAGCTCAGCATACACCTATACCAAAGAACAAACAGTATGCGAATTGGATTCAATAATCAAATAATACTGCTAGTCTGTGCAGTCATTTTCCTAAACTTGTTTGTGATTGCTAGTTTCTGTAGGTTAGTCTTTTTTAGATGAAATTTTCGTAAATTTGTATAAGACATGCTATTCAATTAGTACTATTCCTTGATTGAAATTATGTAAAAGATAGGGGTGGACAAGGAAACCGGATCCGCCCGAAAACCGAGTAATCCGAGTAAAACTGACTATAAACGGGTCGGTCGGGTCGGATACGCGGGTCAGTATGTTGACAAATGCAGTTTCACATGGTTTGAAACGGACGGGTGCGGATAAAAATATTGAGTCCATCGGAACCCACACCCGCCCGAAGGTACTCAACAACTATTTATTATAACATCGTTTAATAACATAGCACATGTAAGTAGCTATTGTGTGTGGCAGATGATAGACTGATAGACTACTGCTATGTAATATAATTAATAATAACACTTAGCACACGTCAGTAGCTATTGTTTGTGGCAGATAATAGACGGTAGCTATGCAACATAAATAATAATAATAATTAATGGCTATTTATGTGGGCAAATAGTGTATATTGGATAAAAAAACTTGTCTCTTCTTCTTTTTCTCTGAGAAAGTCTCATAAACGGGTGACTTTTGTACAATATAAAATTTGGCACTTTTTTCTTTCTCTCTTCTCTTGAGACAAATCAAAGGAAAACAAAACAAAATTATAAAGTTGAAATATTAGTTTTTCAGGATGAGAAAACCAGTTAGAAAAAAGAAAACTTGCAACCAACTAAGACAGAAAGATCTTTATATAAAAATATATGCCAGGTAGAGTAATTAGATAGGAAGGAGAAGATTGTGGATTCTAGAAAATTAAAGTTCACTCTTTCTTCCTTCTTTCTTACATGTTCTCTGCTCACTCACCTATCTATCTTTCTTTATGTTCATTTGTTCTTTCTTCTGTAATGTTTTTTCTAAAATAATAATTCTTATGATTCAAAAAAACATTGTAGTAATGTTATAAACCGCTACAACCCAACCGAGTAACCCATCACCCGAAAGATCCATAACCGAGCTATCCGTTGACAAATCAGGGCGGAAATGGATTGGCATACAACATCCGCCGGTTAGTGATGGATGGGCTTTTTGAAACCGAATCCGATTCAAACCACCCGCTGTCCAGCCCTAGTAAAAGACATGATAAACCTTTATACTATTGTAACAGTTGTAAAATTATGAATGATCGTGACCCACCAACCTATGATCGTGACCCACCAACCCGCAACGATTGAAAATTGCGCCGCCTTCTCATATTTAATTCCAAGCCCGCGCTCCTAGATTTCAACCATACTTGAATCACCGTAATATTTGTTATTGTGGTAGGAGGGGTGTGTCACTCCGATTTTAATTTTGGGCTAATTTTATTGTAGGCATTCGTGTTTTCTTTGCTCCTTTATTATGGTAGTTGTATTTGGGTGCTTTGCTTATAAAAAAAATATTACAATGTGCTATTTAGACTATTTTTTATGAATTTTGATGCATGTAACTATTTTATATTTTATATGTTTAACTACGCATCTAATATTTTAGTTTTTAAATGTTTAAACTATTTTATTTTAGTTTGGAGTACGAATACTAATCTTTTCCAATAGATAATGTTTGGAATGATAATAATGGTATTCAAATATTTATTTATTTATTTATATATTTAATTTTTAAAAATAAAATCCAGAAATTATATTGAATAACAAAAGATGAATAAAAAACAAACGTTACCAGATATATAAACTAAAATTTTACATCAATTTAAATTATTGCAAAACATATATAAAATATTTTTAAAAAATAAATGGTTTGAATTTTTACAATTTTATATTTGAGATGAATAGTAATTACTGTAATTAACCTTCAAAATAAAATATTAAATAAAATTGATGATAGTATAAATTCTCGCAATTAAACTTTGGAGGTAGTTTTAGAGCCATCGCAATATTTTACAGCGGCTGAGACGATGAGTTTTAAAACCATTCGGCACATGGCATAAAACAATGTAACAATTGATAAATCTTTGCAATCCCGATTTAATGACGATTAGAATCCCGTAACACTAAAAAAAACATGTTGCAAATCTCTTTATTTTTTTCCTGTAGTATCAAAGAGTTTAACAAAAGAAACCTAAAATTATATTGAAGCACTACATGAAAAAAATTTAAAATAATAGTTCAACATTACAAAATTATAATTGTAAAATAGATTTTGTTGAAGTTTGTGTTGTAATTTAAGTATTGTAACCGGTTATCACGGGTTTGTAATCGGTTACAGTAAGACCAGAGGTGCATTTCAGTACGTAGTAGAGAATTGAAGTTTTTAAAGGTATAATTAGTTACAGGATTTGGTGTAATTACCACTGGAGTTGAATTAATTTCATTTTATTTCAGTGTCAGGTGTAATCGTTCACCTAATTTTGTGTAACTGGTTATAAGTCAGAGTTTTTGTTTTTTCTGATATTGTACTTGGTCAAATAGGATCCCAACTGTTTTGTAACTCGTATATAAGTGTGTAGGGTGCACTCTCACCCTAGCTAATGATAATATACCATCTCTCTCTCTCTCTCTCTCTCTCTCTCTCTCTTAATTCTCCTCTTTTCCGCTCCAATTCCAAAATTTCCCCACCATTGTTTTACCAACCTTGTGGTTGCTTGTTCCAGCATTTGGCATCAAGAGCCTGATTTGATCCACAAACACCTAGTGTGCAACATGAATTTTGTCTCCAGTGAAAGAATCCCTGCAAATTTACCCATCCTTGATGTGAAGAACTAAAACAAATGATGCAAGCAAATGAATGTGTTGTTTCGCTACCAAGATATTCTTGAGGTGATCGAGAATGGTGGTGCTCCTCTTCAAGCTAATGCAAGAGAGAAGCAGCAGACATCACATATGGAAGAAATGAAGAAAGATCTCAAGGCGTTGTTCTTGATCCATCAATGTGTTGTTTGTAATAATTTCGAGAAAGTTGATGATTGCGAAACATCGAAGCAAGCGTGGGAGATCTTCGGGAAAGCCTATGCAGGGGCTGACAAGGCGAAGGTGTTGAGGTTACAAACTCACAAGTGTCAGCTCAAATTGATTCAAATGGAAAAGAAGGAGACAATCAACGACTTCACAACGAGAATCACTCGGTTGGTGAACCAAGTGAAGACATTCGGAGAAACTGTTACGGAGCAGTATGTTGTCGCGATAATATTGTGTTCTTTAACACCAAGATTTGACAACATAGTTGTGGCGATTGATGAGTTGAAGGATCTTGCAACGATGAGAAAAGAGGAGCTGTAAAGTTCTCTTGAGACTCATGAGCAAAGGATGGAGGAGAGGAATAACAACAAGGCAAAGGAAGAGATCGCTTTGCAAGCTCGGTTGAATGAGAAAGATAAGAGATCGAAAGGAAAATGGTCTATGAAGAACAAAGGGAATTTTCATAATTTTGGTGGAAAAGAGTCCCAAAATTCAAATAATTTTACTTGTCAAAGAGGTGAGAGCAGCTACACAAACATGGTGGTCAAGGCAACTATAGATGTGAAAGAAAGAAATTTGACAAGAGCAAGGAGCAGTTCTACGGGTGTCAACGTTTCAGTCATTATGTAAAAGAATGCAATGTGAACAAGTAGGAATCTCAAGGTAATGAATCCAAGGTTGCAAGACAAGAGTTTGATGAAGAGAATACACTCTTGGTCAAGATCACGGAAGCGAATTGTAATAGTAAACAGATGCGGGACAGCAGTTGCAGCAACTCAAAGAATGCTGAAAAATTGAGTTGTGGTCGGTTGAATGATAAGATCGACCGGTTGCGTAAAGAGGAAGATGCCATGATGAGTGTGAAAGGAGTTAAATGCAGTAAGGAGTGGTATTTCGACTCGGGTTGTTAAACTCATATGATGAGAAGAAAGGATTGGTTTGTCAAAATCAATCGTGCCATGAAGAACAAAGTAAAGTTCGCGGATGACACCATTCTAATGGTCGATGGGATCGATGATGTTTTAATCATGAGGAGGAATGATGGACAATCCTTGATCAAAGATATCTTGTATATTCTGGGAATCCAATGTAACCTTCTATGTTATTGGCCAATTACTTGAGAAGAGTTACAAGATTCACATGGAAAATAAGGGGTTGCGCGTTATGGATGCAAAGGGAGTTTTGCTCCTTAAAGCGCCTATGGCTGCCAATAGAACCTTCAAGGTTGAGTTGCAGGTTATAAAGCATAGATGTTTTCCTACTGTAGCAAGTCGTGAAGAGTGGACATGGCACTATCGTCTTGGACATCTCAATGTTAGAGATCTCAAAGACTTACAAAGGACGAAATAGTAACGGGGCTGCCATCGATCAACATACCAGCTGAAATTAATGAAGAATGTGTGCAAGCAAAGCAACATAAGGGAAAAATCAGCAATGATGCAGACTGGAGAACCAAGAATCACCTTGAGGTGGTGTATTCGGATGTGTGTAGATTCCACCTATGAGAGTAGATTCCATTGGCGGCAATAGGTACTTTGTAACATTTATTGATGATAATAGTAGAAAGTTATGGACATACCTAATCAAGATAAAAGGTGAGGTGTTCTAAGTGTTCAAGAAGTTCAAGTCCATGGTGGAGAGGCAAAATGGTCACAAGCTCAAAGTGCTCAAAATGGATGGTGGAGGAGAGTATGTCTCGAATGACTTTGGGAGGTTTTGTGATAAAAAAGGGATTATACATGAGGTAGTCCCACCCTATACACCACAACAGAATGGTGTAGCCGAAAGAAAAAATTGATCGATCCTGAACATGGCGAGAAGCATGCTAAAGGGGAAGAACTTGTCGAAGGAGCTATAGTGAGAAGAGGTATCCACAACCGCCTATTTGTTGAATAGGTGCCCTACAAAGAAGCTAGAAAATGTAACACCAAAGGAAGCGTGGTTGGGGTTCAAGCCAAATCTGAACCATTTGAGAGTGTTTGGTTCATTTGGATACCACTCTACCGGTAGTTACAAACTGTTTGATGTTGTAAATAGGAGGATCGTGATTAGTCGGGACGTCGTAATCGATGAATTAAAGCATATGCAACAGGGTGTAACCGGTTACCAACAAAGTGTAACCGGTTACACGCAGGTTGTAACCGGTTACATGATCAAAATTTCATAATCTGAGGAAGGTGGTAGGCCAGAACAGCAGACCGTTGAAGCCCAAAATGAAGGAAATGTTAGGAATCAACAAGGCAAAGGGGTATACCTCAGAGACTCCAAGAATGCGAGCTGTTCCGAGACAACGAAGTCAATGATGATGATGCTTTCGTCCATTTTACGCTTAAGGACGAATTTGAACCTGTCATTACAGAAGAGGCTTTAAGTGATCCAAAGTGGATTTGTGCTAAGAAAGAGGAGTTGGAATCTATTGAGAAGAACGGTACTTGCTGTAGCACCCCAAAATTTGCTCTCCTTACTTTAGTACTAACTGGCTTATGTTTCATTTCATTTTTGCATTATATGTGTGCATATCATTGGTTCTTAGCATGGGGTCAAGGTGCTTGGGGCAGTCCAAGAGGAGAAGGTGTTCTTCAAGGGTCAAGTTTCATACCATTTATCAAGAATCAATGGTTGGTACAAAAGTTACTAAATTTGGAAAATGACCTATAATGAGAAGTTTCCATTTTTGGCAAGTTTTTACACTATAATCAACTTGAATTTTCATCATCAAAGAAGCTTCAAGTGAATTTTCCTCAAACATAAAAGTTGAAGATCTTTTTCTCCCCTTTCCAACAAGTACTAGATGGTCTTCATATCATTTGTGAAACTCAAGTTATGATCAAAAGAGGGCAAGGTGGTTTTTAGGGTTTCCTTATGGTTCCATTTTCACAACTTTTGCATTTTGGGACATATGGACCTATAATTGGTTCCATTGCTTCAAGGCACATTCTAACATCAAAGTACATTCCATAAGGACCATTTTTGGCCTTTGAATCAAGTGGATCCATGGCTTATTCATCACTTATTTCCCATTATGCAAAATTGCAAGGTCATTGAAAATTCATAAACCAAGACATCTCAAGGCCCAAATTCCATACAGGTGTGATTAGCAATTGAAATGTGAATGATCCATCATCAAAGGCTTGGGTGTGATGCATGGAGGAGGGTGTATTTCACATTATGAAAATTTACAAAATCACCCAAAATTCATTAAGTGAGGAATTAACAAGGCCCAAATGCTAATCAGTGGAATAACCTAATATATTTAAGCTTACTCATGCACTGGTTAGAGAAAGAGGCACGTTATTTTTGTGAGATTTCAAGTGTGAACCCTAAAACTTCTCTTCATCAAATCTCATCATCCACTAGGGTTTTTCAAAAACTTCTTTCACAGCCTTCTTCCTGGGGATCCATAGAGCACGAAGCAACCATCGTTTGAAGCTAACAACAAGGGTAAAGGTTGCGTGATCTCAGGTTAGTGATAATTTACATGCTCTCAAAACTCAACTTTTTGATGCGTATAATAATATTTGACATTCACTGATGACTTTGATGTGTTTTGTTTTGAGTTTGGACGTATAGATTGGTTGTTTCGTGAGTTTTAAGTTTTGGAACCATAACTTATTCCATTCGATTCTCTTTATGTGTTGGTTATTTGTGATTTTTAATGGCATATTGTTGATCCTCGTGGAATTCTGGTCAAGAGGGTATACTCGTTTTCACTTTCTGGGTTTTTTGGGGTTGCAGGTGGCTGGAAGTGACGACCGGAGCTAGGACTCCGGCGTTTGGCTTGATCGCCGGCGAGGCTAGGGTTCCAAGGAAGGAGATGCAATCTGACAGTCCATTTGCTTGATCCGGTGGTCCACACGTTGCCACTTCATTTAAAAAATCTGTTTATTTTTTGGTTTGTGTGTTTGTAGTCCATGCTAATTACCATGCACCTCTAATCTGGGCCATCCATCTTATTTAATATTTGAGTTCTTGATTTGTTTATAGGCGCTGATCTAATCTGATGGCTATTATAAGGCCAGCGCATTAATCATATGGTATGCTGCTCACGTGCGTCCTTTTTTAGTTTCTGACCAATTGTGTGTGGGTGCGTGCATCATTGTTATGCTGTGCTCGTGATCTGAAGCGTTTATCATGTTTACTTGTTTAGTTTGTTGACTGATGATGTGCGTTGGATGATTTGTATGGCCATGATTGAGTCTGTTGGTGGACTGAAGTCCACGTGTTCTTCTTTTTTTATTTTATTTTTCGTTGATGGGTTTTAGTGTTGTGGGCTTGCTTTCTGCACCTCCCAATTAAGCCCAGTTATCATTTCCAACGTTGATAAGTTGCTATTCATACCCCCATTTGTTTTATTTTCCATTTTATTTTATTTAATTGCATCATTTGCATTTTATCCTTTTAAAAATAGTTTTGTACATTAAAAAAATCATGAAAAAAATAATGAAGCATGTTTAGAGTTTTATAAAATTTTCTCAAATTTTATTTTATCATTTTATTTTAATTTTAGCATCTGAATTAATTATTTCGTTATTTTCTTTTGAATTTATTCCATATATGCATACCCTAGCTTGTAGAATTTATTTCTCATCATCCATAAAACATTTTGAGTCCATTCTTTTTGCATTGTTTCACCAACACATTGAATTGCATAAAAAAAATTTTCTCTTATTTTTAAAATCATTTCATGTTGCATTTTGGTCCTTCTCTTTTGCATATTGAACCATGTTTCTTACTTGATCTTTGCATGATTGTTCGGGTGACTTATCTTGTGAATCTTTGCATGAGTTTTTAACATGATGTTTACCCCTGGTTGAGGTGTTTTGAGAATTAATTTTGTATTTGTTAAAGATGTTGCTAATTGTTTGATTGCTCTTTGTCTGAGGTCTCTTTTATGCACATCTATGATCATGTCTGATTACTTGTTTGAGAAGACACTTGTGCCATTTGTTTGGGGATTGTTTCTTTGACTTCATAATTCATGTTTGAATTGTTATAGGTCACTTGATTGCCATTATAGGTCATTTGTGTGAGGTTGTTGCACACTTTGTGCATATGTTCAATGCTTGGTTTACATGCCTTTTCTTTGACTTATCTTCTCACCTCATCTCATCTATGCTTACTCATGACTTATGTTTGGTTTATGTATGCCATGCCATATCATTCATTTGCATTTGATGTATGTTTCTGACCTTGGATCTTTGCATTCATTAATGTCATATGCTATTCATGCTTCATCTTACATATTTGAACATGTTTTACTTATATGCATCCTTCGTCTTCTATTAATGTTTGATGCCTGGATATCTGTTTGCATGCCTCATGTGACACTTGTATAGCATGTTTAGGCACATGTTTAGGTCATCCATATTCTGACTTGGATATTATTTGAAGCATTCTTGCATATTCACCTTGCATATCCACTCTTCCTTCTTCTACTTCTTCTTTGATAACTCTCTTGTTTGTTCTGCCACTGGTTTGCATTCTATTTGCTTGATTTTGTTTGGTAAACATTGTGGGTCACCTCTAAGGTGCATATTCTGGCTTGGATGAGTATCATTCGGTTTGTAACCATTTCTCTTTGATTTGTGACTTGCTTGGGGTTTCATTTGTCTTATTGTTACTTATGTATGTTTTGTACTAACCTTTTATGCAGGGGCTGAGGTAAGTTATTTGAGGGTGTGGATAGTTATCCATGTCCACTCTCATTCTTTCTTTCTCTCATATTTTCTTTTCTTTAGGCTTAAGTTGTTGTCAAACCTCCCCTTAGGGCCACCTTCGCATGATAACATTAGGATAGATTCTCCCCGTAGTGTTTTTCTTTTCTTTTGAGTCCCTCTTCTCATCTCATAACATCTCTAAGATACTTAATAAGGTCAACTTGCCTTGCACACAAGCCTTAAACATAGGCAATGAAGATTGAGGGGTCCCCCTTCTCTCTTCTAGAGTGTTGAGCATACGTCCTATTGGGGACGACCATGCGACGCATTCGTTCCCGTGTCATAGACTTTGGTTCAAGTCGAGTTATGAACTAACTCAAGTCACTTCTGTCCTAAAAAATACAAACAAACTTCAAACCTTTTTGTCCTTTGGGATCGTCAAACTAAAGGCCATTTTAAAAAAAAGGGCACGTTACTTTCCGTCTGAGTCGCAAACAGGCATCGACCCTAACTACCGGACGCGAACTTAGCGTCGCTCATAAAAAACACAAAAAGAACTTGGTCCGAACTACGTTGACTCTGAATTCCCCATTGCACAAAGGGGGTACGTAGGTCTAGGACGACGACGTCCTACCGAGTCTGTCAGTGTTTTCCCCTCCCCCGTTTTAGTACAGCCATAGATGTTAAGATAACTCACCCTTAGAATAGACAACAAGCGTGGATCCCATCGAGTACGATGGACGCGTGGGGTGCTAACACCTTCCCCTCGCGTAACCGACTCCCGAACCCAGGCTATGGTTGCGATGACCATTCCTTTCCCTCTTCCTCAGGTTTATGCTGTGTTTCCTTTCCCTCTCTTGGGATAAATATACATTGCTGTCGACTCTGTTTTCCGCGCCACTTTCGCGTTTGTACCTGGATGAAAATCCTGGGAGCGACAGCTGGCGACTCTGCTGGGGACTCTAGTTCCCTAAGTGAGTCAGTCCTAGTGCTTGTTTGTTTTTGTTCTCTTTGGGTGTTTTTGTTTTTGTTTTGTTTTGCTTTATTTGTTGTATTTTATTTTTACCGCATTTACTGCATTGCATATTATTATCATCTGCTGCACTGTTCTTCTGTTTGGCGGGTTGGGGGTTCCGAGAGATAAGCCCAATACCCATGCTTGAGCGTACACGTAGGATTAGCATGGAAAGTAGTGTGACTTGTGTGGAATTTGGCCAGACGTAGTATACATGAAAACTCCACATCCAGACGAGGATTTCTTTGGTAATGTTCTATCCTGCGCATTGGTGCAGATGATGGAATGTAACCTGGAAAATTGTCGACTCTGGCGACCATTCCCGAGGACTCAGTAACGACACTCCTCCCGAGACGTGATAATGGCAGACCAGAAATGGCAAACCCATTACACATTTCAATCCGAGGACCCAATGCTGGGAACTTGCTATAGGGTTTCCTTTTGGAAAAGAATCAGTGGAAGCACTCCTCGATTGGCGATAGTACTGTACCCCGAGGGATGAATGTACTATTGCTTCTCGACCTCAGTGGCGAAGCTGAGGACTTGCCATAGGATGTTTTCTTTTGAGGGGAATCAGTTGAGGCCTCCTCGATTGGTGATGATGCCAAACCAGAAATGGTGAACGTATCATCATTTCTCGACCTGAGAGCCCGTGATATTGAGGATCCTCGGCTTTCTAGTACCCACATGTGAGAGGGCAGGGTGTTTACAGGTTTGCAGGTAACCTTGACCTTCAACATACCTGGTTTTCTGATCAGCAGATTTATCAGGGTGGTACTATGGTTATTTTGGTATTCTGGGTATTTGGGCAGACCTTTGAGATTATACAGTTGTTCAGTACAGCAGTTGTCCAGTCTGTGTGGCATCCTTGATCCCATGTGTGCATTTGCATCATCATTTTGCATCCTAACATGTTTATTCATTTGCAGGGCTGCATCCTAACTTTGATTCTGGTTTTTGAAGACTATTAAGGATGAGTACTGAAAAGAGAAAGAACATCATAGTGTATAAGTTCCCATCACTTATTCTGGATCCTGTTCACAAGATTGTGTCTATGGCAGAACCTGGGGTATTGGCAGACTCTAGAGGAGAGTATGGAAGAATTCTGAATTTTGCTCGCGACATCACTGAATACGAGTATAGGGCTTTGCACACTCTGGTGCAATTCTATGACCGTCACCTGCGTTGTTTTCTATTCACTGATTATCTTTTGGCTCCGACATTGGAGGAATTTGCTCTCATTCTGGATGTTTCTATTAAAGAAGAGGCTCCTTTTTATCCTTCTAAAGAACTTCCTGATTTAGAAAGGGTCTCCGAGGCTTTGCATTTGGATCCATCTTTGCTAAAAAACAACGTTGCCAGTAAGGGAGGGTGTAAAGGCTTTCACGTGAAATTTTTGGTAGAACAGGCTGTTGTGTATGCTAAGGCTAGATGTTGGTCAGTTTTCAATGCCATCTTGGCTATGTGTGTCTATGGAACGGTATTGTTCCCGAATGTGAAGGATTTTGTGGACATGCACGCTGTCCGGATATTCACCATGAAGAATTCGGTACCTACTTTGCTTGGAGATCTGTACCATTCAGTGCATTATAAGAATGAGAAGAGGAGGGGAGGATCCCTTAATTTTTGTGCGCCAGTCTTCTACAAATGGTTTGCTAATCATCTTCCCAAATCTGGGGCATTTGTAGATACTCAAGGAACTTTGGAGTGGTCCAAAAGATTGATGGGCTTGAGGGAAGATAATCTAATTTGGGTTAACCGTGACTTGTTGGGCCAAGATATCATGATTAGTTGCGGAGGTCTCCCTAATGTGCCTCTAATAGGAAGGGAAGGGGGAATTAACTACAACCCTATCCTTGCTATTAGGCAATTCGGGTATGCCTTGAAAGAACCACCAAGAGATGAGGAGGTCCGAGAATCTTTATATCTGAGTGGGGAAATTAATCCAAAACTGTTAAAAGAAGCTGCAAATACTTGGGAAGATCGTCATAAGAAAGGGAAGACTTATTTTGGGAAGAGCAACAATAGAACATTTCCTGCGTATGAAGATTGGATTCAGAAAAGGGTAGAGGAGGAGCTTCTACCATTCTCCAAAGAACCACCATCTTACCCCTTGCTGATTGAGCCTCCTACCACAGTTGAGATAGAGAAGTTTAATAAGTTGTGGGCTGAAAAGGAAAAGCTGTGAGAAGAAAATAGTGAGCTACAAAGAGAGATTTACCAGTTGAAACATGAGCGGGGTGAAGCTGTTCATATCGCCGAGTTGAAGACAGAGCTTCTCGCTAAGGCAGAAAGGGAGCTAGCTGACAAGGTCACATCCAAAAAAAGGATGAAGAAAGCTCTAGAGGGTATCACTAAGGTTCTCAAGTCTAAGAAGGAGGAATTGGCCAAGGCTTTGTTGAAAATTCACAGGTTCAATGCTCACCGAGACACTGCAATGGCTGAGAATAAGCGAAAAGAAGACGATTATCTAGCTCAGATTGATCAATTAAAGTTGAAGCTCAAGAAAAAAGACGCTTAGATCCTATCAGGGGTATTCCAGAGACAAGCAGTCGAGGGGTCGACTCAATGAAGCCATAGCCTCCATAGAGGAACTGAAGATCCAAGCTGAAGTGAAGAGACCTAGAAATGAGGGTCCTAGCATGGATGGTGTTTTTGAAGAAGACGCTTAGGAGTTGCATTGCCGATACTTGGAAGGGATCATGCATAGGAGAGACGTTCTCATTCAAGAGCTAATTCAGAGACCGAAGCATCCCGACACCAAAAAGCTGTTCAAGGAAATTCAAGACTGGAGCAAAAAGCATAATGGATGGGGGGGATTGGCACTTGTGGACCTTGATGACATGCCGTAGTTTTCTATTTTCTTTTATTGTATTTGGATCACCACCAGGCTTGTTGGTTGGGATCTATGATTATCGTGTTCAGACTTATTATTTTGGGTTGTGATTGTTGACAATTGGTTATCCTCTGGTTTTTCTTAATACATGAGCAGAAATTCTGTTCTATCTTGTTGTTAAATTGGAATCAAGGGGTGGATCGCCCTGCGAATATTCAAACATGTTCATTTGCATTTGCATATTCATGATCATTTTGCATAACAGGTGTTTATCTCTGGTGTTCTTATCTTATTCTCAATCTCAGCGCAGGATTGCGGATCAACACATTCACCGGTATTCCACCAGAAAAAATCAGAAGAAAGTCATGGATCAACTACAAGCCGAGATGACTGAGATGCGGACTCACATGAATCAATTCATGGATTTAATGCAAGGTGTTGCTCAAGACCAAGAGTAGTTAAGGACTCTCGTTCAGCCACTGATTGCGAGAATTGATGAAGAGGGTATCCTTCATGGAGGAGTTCATACTGGTGTTACTGGTAATAATGTTCAAAATGGCCCTCCGGGCGGAGGTATTCCTGTTGCTGGTGTTGTGATCCCTTCGGGCGAAGGACAAAATGTTGTGGTTCCCACTTTAGTGGGGGGAGGTTACAGTGTCGGCTCAATTCATGGCCGTCAGTATGATGATCTTCAGGAAGATGCATTCTCTGTGCCAGGTGGGGATGTTGGTCTCCAGATTGACAATGATCAGAGGTTCAGGTTGATTGAGGAACGACTGAGGGGTGTTGTAAATCAGGATTCTGTGGGTATGGATCTAGAGGATTTGGGGCTGGTTCCAGGCGTTGTTATCCCGCACAAGTTTCAGACTCCCACTTTCGAGAAGTATAATGGTATGACTTGCCCAAGGACTCACGTGAGGGCATACGCAAGTAAAATGGCTGCTCATGCAAAGAATGAGAAGCTGATGATGCATTGCTTTCAGGATAGCCTATCTAGGGCATCCCTGGAATGGTATATGCAACTAGAGAGGAAAGATGTTCGTAGTTGGAGAGAGCTGGCAGGGGCATTTATCAAACACTATCAATATAACACTGACATGGCTCCGAACAGGACACAGCTGCAGAACTTGTCACAGAAGAACAATGAGAGTTTCAAGGAATATGCTCAGAGGTGGCGTGAATTGGCAGCAAGGGTTCAGCCTCCCATGTTGGAACGTGAAATGATAGGTATGTTTATAGCCACCTTGCAGGGTCATTACTATGAAAAGCTGGTACCGTGTATGACTGGAAATTTTGCTGATCTCATCTTAGTAGGAGAAATGGTGGAAAGCGGAATTAAGGCGGGAAAAATATCAGGCGGTGATGGATCCTCATCTGGAGGAAGTAAGAAGCCCTATGCCAGTGGTTACAAGAAAAAGGAGGGAGATACAAACTCTGTGTTATCATATCGTGGTAGAGAAGGACCTCGTCAGAACTTCAATCAGCAGGTGGCTTCTATAACCATCCCAGCAGCACCTCAACAGGTAGCAGTGTCTCAACAACAAAATCAGGTTCCTCGCAGACCACATCCTGCGTCTAGGCGGGATAGGCATCTTGACACTCCGCCTATTCCCTACTCTTAATTATTTCAGCACTTGTTAAAGCTACAGTTAATTCAGAAGAGAACATTAGCTCCACCTACTGGTAATCCACCTCCCGGCTATGACGCCAACGCCCACTGTGAATTCAATTATGGAGCACCCAGACATCATACTGAGAACTGTAGAGCTTTTATGCATCTGGTTCAAGATTTAGTGGATTCCAAAGCCATCAATTTCTCCAATGATGTTCCAAATGTGAATCAGAACCCGATGCCGAATCACGGTGGGCCGAGGGTCAATGCTATTATTAAAGACGATGAAGACTTGAGTTTGATTTCAGATGTGAACGAAGTCCAAACTCCCTTGGGTGTGGTGAAGGAAAGACTATTGAAGGGAGGGGTATTTCCCGGCTGTGATGAAGGTTGTGTAGGATGTGTGTCGCAGCCAGGCGGTTGTGGTTTATTGAAAGCAGGTATTCAGAGAATGATCAGTGAAGGGATATTACAGTTTGACAGGGGTTGTAGGCAGAGTAAAGTTACTGACAGAGAGATTGATGTTGCCACAATAACAATTCCGTTCAAGACAATAACTATATCAGCGCCGGCGAGACCAGCGCCGATCATTATCACTGTTCCTGGACCAGTCCCGTATGAGAGTACCAAGGCCATCCCATGGAACTATGGGGCCGAGGTGTTTGTTAATGGTAAGAAGCAGGAATTGGTAGAGACATCAGTTGTGAATACAGGGGTTGAAAATCTTGTTGAAGCAGGGGCTATCACTAGGAGTGGTAGAGTCTTTATTCTGTCCGAGGATCAAGTTGGCAGTTCAAAACAAGACAAAGGTAAATAGATGATGGATGAGTCTGTATAGAGGCAGGAAGAAAATAATTCTATGATAAAGCCAGTTGGGGATACTTTCTCAGAAGATGTAGAGGAGTTTATGAGATTGATCAGGAAAAGCGATTACAAAATTATTGATCAACTTCACCAAACTCCGTCGAAGATTTCCATTCTATCCTTACTATTGTGCTCTGAGGCACACCGAAATGCATTGCTGAAGGTTTTGAATATGGCCTATGTACCGCAGGAAATATCTGTCAATCAGTTAGAAGGGGTTGTGGCTCATGTGAATGCTGGTAATGGCTTGGGTTTCACCGATTTAGATCTGACTCCGGTTGGGAGGAATCACAACAACGCTCTGCATATTTCAGTGGAATGTCGTGGTTCCTTAATGTCGCATGTGTTAGTTGACACTGGGTCGTCTTTGAATGTGTTACCGAAGAAGGCTTTGATGAAATTGGATACTCGTGGGTTAATTTGTACACCAAGTGACTCGGTGGTACGTGCTTTTGATGGCTCCAAGAGGTCAGTTTTTGGAGAGTTAGTTCTGCCAATCAAGGTGGGTCCTGAGATTTTCAACACCACCTTTTACATAATGGATATTTAGCCTGCCTATAGTTGTTTGTTGGGTCGCCCTTGGATCCATGGTGCTGGGGTAGTAACATCTACGCTGCACCAGAAGTTGAAGTATATGGTGGATGGCCACGTTGTGACTGTTTGTGGTGAGGAAGAGATCATGGTGAGTCACCTATCGACCTTCAAGTATGTGGAGGTAGATGGTGAAGTACAAGAAACTTTGTGCCAAGCCTTTGAAGCTGTGAAAATTCCCGAGGAACCCCCAAAGGCAGTCAGTCAGCCTGAGGTGGTTGCCCAACCTGAAGTCGTCAGACAACCAGAGGTTCCGATGTCCTCTTTCAAAGAGGCACGCGCTATAGTTGAAGCTGGTGGTTCTCATAAGTGGGGCAGTGTCATTGATGTTCAAAGAAAGCAGGATACCCATAGACTAGGGTACAAGCCACCCCGACGAGCTCAAGAGCCTCCCAAGTATGCTGGTTCGATTCAGTTCACAAGTGCTGGGGTTTTCTTTAATCAGGTTAATGCTATTGAGGATGAAGGAGATAGCGACTGTGACATGGATGAATGGATCCATCCCTGCACCCCTGGTCAGAGCTTAGGCAACTGGTCTTCCGAGAAAGTCATCCAAGTGACTCGCCCGGAGTAATTTACTTTTGTTTTCTGTTATGTTAACTCCTACGTTCTACCCAAGACGTAGTGATCTTTATTTGTAGGGCTTGGATGTTTTATTTGCTACTTTTATCATCAATAAAGGACGTTTTTTCATTCAAATATTTTGATCCCTGTTTTTCTGTTTTTTACTTTTTACATTAACCCACATCTAAATGGCAATGTGTTCTCTTGTTTGTTGCACTCATAATAAACATAAAACATCCATCATGCAGATTTCTTTGTTCAGATTCCACCCATCATGACTTAGCTATGGCTCGATATGACTTCGACAATCCCATCTATCAGGCCGAAGAAGAGACTGACGAAGACTGTGACTTACCAGAAGAATTAGCCAGGCTACTGAAACAAGAGGAAAGGGTTATTCTGCCTTATCAGGAGGAAGTTGAGACTGTTAATCTGGGAACCGAGGATGTTAAATGAGAAGTAAGGGTTGGGACTGTCTTGGAAGACACTATTAAAGGAAGATTGGTTGAGTTGCTTCGAGAGTATGTGGATATCTTCGCCTGGTCTTACCAAGACATGCCCGGGCTTGACATTGACATTGTTGCACACCGGTTGCTGCTTAAAGAGGGTTGTACTCCAGTCAAGCAGAAACTGAGAAGCACGAAACCAGATATGGCTGTCAAGATCAAGGAAGAGGTTCAAAAATAGTTGGACGCCGGATTTCTTGCTGTGACAAATTATCCTCCGTGGGTTGCTAATATCGTACCTGTACCTAAGAAGGATGGGAAGGTCAGGATGTGTGTTGATTACCGAGATTTGAATAGGGCGAGCCCGAAGGATGATTTCCCGCTCCCCCACATTGACGTGTTGGTAGACAATACTGCTCAATATTCTGTGTTTTCCTTCATGGATGGCTTCTCTGGTTATAACCAAATCAAAATGGCCCCAATGGACATGGAGAAGACTACGTTCATAACACCGTGGGGAACATTTTGCTACAAGGTAATGCCCTTTGGATTAAAGAATGCTGGGGCAACCTATCAGCGGGCAATGGTGACTCTCTTTCATGATATGATTCACAAGGAGATTGAAGTCTATGTTGATGACATGATTGCGAAGTCACAGATAGAGGAAGAACACTTGGTAAACCTCCAGAAGTTGTTTGAAAGGTTGAGGAAGTTCAGATTGAGATTGAATCCGAACAAGTGCACTTTCGGTGTGAGGTCTGGTAAATTGCTGGGATTCATTGTTAGTGAAAGAGGTATCGAGGTTGATCCTGCAAAAATAAGAGCCATACAAGAGATGCATGAGCCAAGGACAGAGAAAGAGGTTCGTGGTTTCTTGGGAAGGTTGAATTACATTGTTAGGTTCATCTCTCATCTGACAGCCACATGTGAACCAATTTTCAAGTTGCTAAGAAAGGATCAAGAGGTCAGGTGGAATGAAAATTGTCGAGGGGCGTTTGAAAGGATAAAGAAGTATTTGCAGGAACCTCCAATCCTTATGCCACCCGTGCCGGGAAGACCATTAATTATGTACCTTACGGTTCTTGAGAACTCAATGGGTTGTGTACTCGGTCAACACGACGAGATAGGTAGGAAAGAGCACGCCATTTACTACCTGAGTAAGAAGTTCACCGATTGTGAATCAAGATACTCTATGTTGGAAAAGACATGTTGTGCACTCGCTTGGGCAGCCAAGCGCCTAAGGCAGTATATGTTAAACCACACAACCTTGTTGATTTCGAAGATGGATCCGATTAAGTACGTGTTTGAGAAGCAAGCACTTTCTGGAAGGATAGCCCGTTGGCAGATGGTTTTGACAGAGTACGATATTCAGTATGTTTCTCAGAAGGCCATTAAGGGAAGTGTTCTGTCAGAATATCTTGCTGAACAGCCGGTCGAGGATTATCAGCCAATGAAGTTTGAGTTTCTGGACGAGCATGTTATGTTTCTGAAAATGAAAGATTGTGAAGAGCCTCTGCCTGACGAAGGACCTGAGATTGGGTCTCAATGGAAGCTAATTTTTGATGGAGCTGTTAACTCATATGGTAATGGAATTGGGGCGATTATTACAACCCCAAAGGGTTCTCATATACCTTTAACTGGCCGGTTAGCATTCGTGTGTACCAACAACGAGGCGGAGTATGAAGCATGCATCATGGGGTTAAAAGAAGCAATTGATTTGAGAATTAAGAACCTCGATGTCTATGGTGATTCTGCGTTAGTAGTTAATCAGATTACAGGAGAATGGGAGACTCGTCAGGCGAATTTGGTGCCTTATAACAACTATGCCAGAATGTTGTTACCCTTCTTTGACAGGGTGGATTTTCACCATGTGCCCCGAGCTAAGAATCAGATGGCTGATGCGTTAGCAACATTGGCATCCATGTATAAGGTGAACTGTTGGAATGAAACTCCGTCGATTAGAATCATGCATCTGGATAAACCAGCTTTCGTGTTTGCAATTGAAGATGTGTCTGATGGCAAACCGTGGTATCATGGTATTAAGGTTTTTCTAAAGAGACAGGAGTATCCAGAGGGTGCCTCCACCAAGGATAAGAAGACTCTGAGAAGGTTGGCAGGAAACTTCTTTCTGAACAAGGATGATGTGTTATATAAGAGGAACTTCAATATGGTCTTGCTACGTTGTGTTGATGAACACGAGGCAGGTTTGTTGATGGAGGAAGTTCACGAGGGTTCTTTCGGTACTCATTCCAGTGGACACACCATGGCTAGAAAGTTGTTGAGGGCAAGATATTATTGGATGACTATGGAGTCTGATTGTTTCAAGTACGCCCGAAAGTGCCATAAATGCCAGATTTATGCAGATAAGATGCATGTACCGCATACGCCTCTAAATGTGCTATCATCTCCTTGGCCTTTTGCAATGTGGGGCATAGATATGATTGGAAAGATTGAGCCCACTGCTTCCAATGGGCATTGTTTCATTTTGGTTGCCATTGACTATTTCACAAAGTGGGTGGAAGCAGCCTCGTACGCCAACGTCACCAAGCAAGTGGTAGTCCGGTTTATAAAGAAGGACATCATCTATCGTTATGGGCTCCCGGAGAGAATCATTACCGATAACGGCTCGAATTTGAACAATAAGACGATGAAGGAATTATGTCAGAGTTTCAAGATCGAGCATCACAATTCTTTTCCATATCGTCCGAAGATGAATGGTGCTGTTGAGGCAGCAAATAAGAATATCAAGAAGATTGTGCAGAAGATGGTGGTAACGTATAAAGACTGGCATGAGATACTACCTTATGCCCTACATGGTTACCGTACTTCGGTGTGTACGTTAACTGGGGCAACCCCTTTCTCATTGGTATATGGTATGGAAGCAGTTTTACCCTTAGAGGTCGAGATTCCGTCTTTGAGAATTCTGGCAGATGTGAAGCTTGATGAAGCTGAGTGGGTGCGTTCCAGGTTGGATCAGTTGAACCTTATTGAAGAAAAGAGATTGGCATCCATCGCACATGGTCGGTTGTATCAGAGCAGGATGAAGCACGCCTTTGACCAGAAAGTGCGTCCTCGGAGTTTTCAGACAGGTGAATTGGTTTTGAAAAGGATCCTTCCTCCTCAGACAGATCACAGGGGCAAATGGAATCCAAACTACGAGGGGCCATATGTAGTAAGAAAGGTTTTCGCTGGTGGAGCCTTACTACTTTCAACTATGGATGGCGAAGATTTTACATCCCCTGTGAACGCAGACGTAGTAAAAAAATACTTCGCATAAAAGAGACCTGCTGGACAAAAAGAAGGTCCAGGCAAAAAAAAGGGCATCCCGGCGAACCATAAAAAGGAAAAGGTTCGGGCAAAAATTAGGGATAAAATGTAAAAAAGAAACATGTAAACCCGCAAAGTTGAAAACTGGTAAAGGCAACTTTGGCAAGAATGGGTATCCCGATGGATTGAAAACCCGAAAAGGGCGATCTAGGCAAAAGTTAGGGATTTATAAGCGAAAGGCTATGGTCTGCGTTCGATCTGTGAGCACTTTCAATACCTGTAAATTCTGAAAGAAAGGAATCAGTACAGTTAGTCTCTTCAAAGGTCAAGACATTTGTGGATAAGCAAGACATATTGGTCATAGCTGAGTCGAATCATGGTGGATATCTGTTCCCGCATTGCCGACATATGTATTTTCCTTTTGCTTTTGTGCAATTACCTCTTTTTAGGAATTGCTTCCGATTATAAATGCCTATTTTCAGGCCACTTTTCTCAATAAAATTTTCATTTCACTCAGAAAGCTTTCCGTTGTTTGTTTTACTTTTACTGTTTTGTTTGCAAAAACGTCCGATATTTTTGATAAACATTGCATATAAAACTTCGAGCTTTGCGGAGCATAACGAAAAGCAGTGGAAATTACTTAGGCATTAATGGTGATAGTCGTGTTGTGGTACATTCTATTTGTTGATATTTGACTTGCAGGGCAACAACATTGTACTCCCCCAGTAGGGTTGCTCTCCCCGGCATTGAGATTGCACCTTTCCTCAACAGAGCAGACCTTCCCCAGCAGGAGACTTGGGAAGTATTTTCTCTGGATCAAGACGTTATTTCCCCACAGAATCAGGGTGGTCACTTCCCTCATCCAGTCAGGAAGCGTGCTTTCACCGACGATGTCATATTCTAATCCCTAGCAAGGTGGGAGTAAAGTCAGCAGGCTAAGTTCAGCAGTATCCCCAAGCAGGATGGTATTATGGACTGTTTCCCCCAGCAGGTCCTAAGCCCATCTGTTATTGGCAATCCTCAGTAACAGACTTCCGGTTCCATTATTGGCATTCATTCTCAACTCCCCCAGCAGAGGAGGAATCTCAGGTTCGATGTCACCTTCAGTAAAGGACATGTGTAATCCCCAGTAGAGTGTATATGCTTTTGTATTTCATCCTAGGAAAAAGTTGTGGATCCAAAGAGTCGGTCAGTGTGATCCTTCTCAGCAGAGTTCCTGGATTCAGAGGACAATTTACTTTTGTCGTCCACAGCTGAATTGGTCTTTTCTCTCCAGCATTTATTTTGCTGGAGGGACCCTTTTTGCATATCATAAGCATTTGCATTGCATCCTCAAATGTGTAGCATTTCCACTTTGTGTGGAGCATTACGGAAAAATTCAAACATAGGCATCTGAAGCATAAGCCAGGTTTGAGTTTTCCTACGTCGGGAAAAAAGCAGTTTTCAGAGAATATCATTCGACTTTACTCCCCAAGTGTTGGGTTTAGTCATTCAAAGCAATATTTGACATTCCCTTGCAGAGTTGTTTGCCAGGAGCATTAATCCATGATTTCATTTTTACCCCTTCGTCCAGGTTGTCCTTTGGTTTATTCCCTCAAGGGTTTTTACCGTCAGATGCCCGTCCGCGTCCTTTCAGCACCCGTCCGTGTCTGAACCTTTTAAGCCAATGCCCGTCCGTATTGACATTTGACGCCCGTCCATGTCCTTTCAGCACCCGTCTGTGTTTGAACCTTTGTTTCAATGCCCGTCCGTATTGACATTTGGCACCCGTCCGTGTCCTTTCAGCACCCGTCTGTGTTTGAACCTCTGATTTTGATACCCGTCCGTATTGACCTTTGGATGACACCCGTCCGTGTTGCCTTCCATTCCCCAGCGAGATCAATCCCCAGTAAATTTACCTTTTAACACCCGTCCGTGTATGTTTTTAGTACCCGTCCATATTGAACCCTTTCTACACCCGTCCGTGTATCTTTTCAGTACCCGTCCGTATTGAATCCTTTTACACCCGTCTGTGTATCTTTTCGATACCCGTCTGTATTGAACCTTTTTACACCCGTCCGTGTATCTTTTCGGTACCCTGTTCGTATCTGATATCTTTGACTCCTTGACATCCGTCCGTGTTTATCCCCAGCATAGTTAACACTCATTTGTGTTTATTTCATGACATTCCAATACATTGTTCGAGTGCAGGATTTATTGCTTGTTCCCCAGTGGAGTCATCCCTCCTTGGAGGATTACAAATTTCAGGTTTCTTTTAGTATTCAATCCCCGTGAATCCTTTGAACGCATGACAGCTGTTGCTATCATACCTTCAGGACCAAGTTGATTGAATAGGGGCAGCTGTAGCACCCCAAAATTTGCTCTCCTTACTTTAGTACTAACTGGCTTATGTTTCATTTCATTTTTGCATTATCATGTATGAATATCATTGGTTCTTAGCATGGGGTCAATGTGCTTGGGGCAGTCCAAGAGGAGAAGGTGTTCTTCAAGGGTCAAGTTTCATACCATTTATCAAGAATCAAGGGTTGGTACAAAAGTTACTAAATTTGGAAAATGACCTATAATGAGAAGTTTCCATTTTTGGCATGTTTTTACACTACAATCAACTTGAGTTTTCATCATCAAAGAAGCTTCAAGTGAATTTTCCTCAAACATGAAAGTTGAAGATCTTTTTCTCCCCTTTCCATCAAGTACTAGATGGTCTCCATATCATTTGTGAAACTCAAGTTATGATCAAAAGAGGGCAAGGTGATTATTAGGGTTTCCTTATGGTTCCATTTTCACAACTTTTGCATTTTGGGACATATGGACCTATAATTGGTTCCATTGCTTCAAGGCACATTCTAACATCAAATTACATTCCATAAGGACCATTTTTGGCCTTTGAATCAAGTGGATCCATGGCTTATTCATCACTTATTTCCCATTATGCAAAATTGCAAGGTCATTGAAAATTCATAAATCAAGACATCTCAAGGCTCAAATTCCATACAGGTGTGATTAGCAATTGAAATATGAATGATCCATCATCAAAGGCTTGGATGTGATGCGTGGAGGAGGGTGTATTTCATATTATGCAAATTTGCAAAATCACCCAAAATTCATTAAGTGAGGAATTAACAAGGCCCAAATGCTAATCAGTGGAATAACCTAATATATTTAAGCTTACTCATGCACTGGTTAGAGAAAGAGGCACATTATTTTTGTGAGATTTCAAGTGTGAACCCTAAAACTTCTCTTCATCGAATCTCATCATCCACTAGGGTTTTTCAAAAACTTCTTTCACTGCCTTCTTCTTGGGGATCCATAGAGCACGAAGCAACCATCGTTTGAAGCTAACAGCAAGGGTAAAGGTTGCGTGATCTCAGGTTAGTGATAATTTGCATGCTCTCAAAACTTAACTTTTTGATGCGTATAATAATATTTGACATTCACTGATGACTCTGATGTGTTTTGTTTTGAGTTTGGACGTATAGATTGGTTGTTTCGTGAGTTTTAAGCTTTGAAACCATAACTTGTTCCATTCGATTCTCTTTATGTGTTGGTTATTTGTGATTTTTAATGGCATATTGTTGATCCTCATGGAATTCTGGCCAAGAGGGTATACTCGTTTGCACTTTCTGGGTTTTTTGGTGTTGCAGGTGGCCGGAAGTGACGACCGGAGCTAGGGCTCCGGCATCTGGCTTGATCGCCGGCGAGGCTAGGGTTCCAAGGAAGGAGATGCAATCTGACCGTCCATTTGCTTGATCCGGTGATCCACACGTTGCCACTTCATTAAAAAAATCTGTTTATTTTTTGGTTTGTGTGTTTGTAGTCCATGCTAATTACCATGCACCTCTAATCTGGGCCATCCATCTTATTTAATATTTGAGTTCTTGATTTTTTTATAGGCGCTGATCTAATCTGATGGCTATTATAAGGCCAGCGCATTAATGATATGGTATGCTGCTCATGTGCGTCCTTTTTTAGTTTCTGACCAATTGTGTGTGGGTGCTTGCATCATTGTTATGGTGTGCTCGTGATCTGAAGCGTTTATCATGTTTATTTGTTTAGTTTGTTGACTGATGGTGCGCGTTGGATGATTTGTATGGCCATGATTGAGTCTGTTGGTGGACTGAAGGCCACGTGTTCTTCTTTTTTTATTTTATTTTTTGCTGATGGGTTTTAGTGTTGTGGGCTTGCTTTCTGCACCTCTCAATTAAGCCCAGTTATCATTTCCAACGTGGATAAGTTGCTATTCATACCCCCATTTGTTTTATTTTCCATTTTATTTTATTTAATTGCATCATTTGCATTTTATCCTTTTAAAAATAGTTTTGTGCATTAAAAAAATCATAAAAAAAATAATGAAGCATGTTTAGAGTTTTATAAAATTTTATTTTATCATTTTATTTTATTTTTAGCATCTGAATTAAGTATTTGGTTATTTTCTTTTGAATTTATTCCATATATGCATACCCTAGCTTGTAGAATTTATTTCTCATCATCCATAAAACATTTTGAGTCCATTCTTTTTGCATTGTTTCACCAACACATTGAATTGCATAAAAACATTTTTCACTTATTTTTAAAATCATTTCATGTTGCATTTTGGTCCTTCTCTTTTGCATATTGAACCATGTTTCCTACTTGATCTTTGCATGATTGTTTAGGTGACTTATCTTATGAATCTTTGCATGAGTTTTTAACATGATGTTTAACCCTGGTTGAGGTGTTTTGAGAATTAATTTGGTATTTGTTAAAGATGTTTTACTAATTGTTTGATTTCTCTTTGTATGAGGTCTCTTTTATGCACATCTATGATCATGTCTGATTACTTGTTTGAGAAGGCACTTGTGCCATTTGTTTGGGGATTGTTTCTTTGACTTCATAATTCATGTTTGAATTGTTATAGGTCACTTGATTGCCATTATAAGTCATTGGTGTGAGGATGTTGCACACTTTGTGCATATGTTCAATGCTTGGTTTACATGCCTTTTCTTTGACTTATCTTCTCACCTCATCTCATCTATGCTTACTCATGACTTATGTTTGGTTTATGTATGCCATGCCATATCATTCATTTGCATTTGACGTATGTTTCTGACCTTGGAGCTTTGCATTCATTCATGTCATATGCTATTCATGCTTCATCTTACATACTTGAACTTGTTTTACTTATATGCTTCCTTCTTCTTCTATTGATGTTTGATGCTTGGATATCTGTTTGCATGCCTCATGTGACACTTGTATAGCATGTTTAGGCACATGTTTAGGTCATCCATATTCTGACTTGGATATTATTTGAAGCATTTTTGCATATTCACCTTGCATATCCACTCTTCCTTCTTCTACTCCTTCTTTGATAACTCTCTTGTTTGTTTTGCCACTGGTTTGCATTCTATTTGCTTGATTTTGTTTGGTAAACATTGTGGGTCACCTCTAAGGTGTATATTCTAGATTGGATGAGTTTCATTCGGTTTGTAACCATTTCTCTTTGATTTGTGACTTGCTTGGGGTTTCATTTGCCTTATTGTTACTTATGTCTGTTTTGTACTAACCTTTTATGCAGGGGCTGAGGTAAGTTATTTGAGGGTGTGGATAGTTATCCATGTCCACTCTCATTCTTTATTTCTCTCATCTTTTCTTTTCTTTAGGCTTAAGTTCTTGTCAAACCTCCCCTTAGGGCCACCTTCGCATGATAACATTAGGATAGATTCTCCCCGTAGTGTTTTTCTTTTCTTTTGAGTCCCTCTTCTCATCTCATAACATCTCTAAGATACTTAATAAGGTCAACTTGCCTTGCACACAAGCCTTAAACATAGGAAATGAATATTGAGGGGTCCCCCTTCTCTCTTCTAGAGTGTTGAGCATACGTCCTATTGGGGACGACCATGCGACGCATTCGTTCCCGTGTCATAGACTTTGGTTCAAGTCGAGTTATGAACTAACTCAAGTCACTTCTGTCCTAAAAAATACAAACAAACTTCAAACCTTTTTGTCCTTCGGGATCGTCAAACTAAAGGCTATTTTCAAAAAAAGGGCACGTTACTTTCCGTCTGAGTCGCAAACAGGCATCGACCCTAACTGCCGGACGCGAACTTAGCGTCGCTCATAAAAAACACAAAAAGAACTTGGTCCGAACTACGTTGACTATGAATTCCCAATTGCACAAAGGGGGTACGTAGGCCTAGGACGACGACGTCCTACCGAGTCTGTCTGTGTTTTCCCCTCCCCCGTTTTAGTACAGCCATAGATGTTAAGATAACTCACCCTTAGAATAGACAACAAGCGTGGATCCCATCGAGTACGATGGACGCGTGGGGTGCTAACACCTTCCCCTCGCGTAACCGACTCCCGAACCCAGGCTATGGTTGCAATGACCATTCCTTTCCCTCTTCCTCAGGTTTATGCGGTGTTTCCTTTCCCTCTCTTGGGATAAATATACATTGCTGGCGACTCTGTTTTTCGCGCCACTTTCGCGTTTGTACCTGGATGAAAATCCTAGGAGCGACACTTGCGAGTTAGTTGATCTACCGAAAGGAAATAAACCGATTGGTGTGAAGTGGGTGTTCAAAGTGAAGGCAAATCCCAAGGGTGAGATAATCAAGCATAAAGCTCGATTGGTGGCTAAAGGATTTTTGCAGAGAAATCATAGACTTTAAAGAGGTATTTGCACTGGTTGCTAGGATTGAAACCATTAGGCTTGTTGTTGGTATTTCAAATAACCGCAATTGGCCTATCTACCCAATGGATGTCAAATTCGCGTTCTTGAACGGAACACTTAAGGAGGAAGTATATGTGAAGGACCAAGAGCTGAAGTTCTACAAGTTGAAGAAAACTTTATATGGTTTGAAGCAAGCTCTAAGAGGTTGGAATAAAAGAATTGATGGTTTCCTAAAGGATATTGGCTTCAAAAAATGTTTATCTGAGCATGAAGCCTATGTGAAGACGGATCTGAGTGAAGGAGTAATCATCCTTTGTATATATGTGGATGATTTATTGATCATGGGCAGCAATGAAAAGTGTATTTCAAAGTTCAAGGGTGAACTTATGGATGAAATTAAGATGATCGACCTTGGTCTCATGACATACTTCCTAGGCATTGGGTTCCACAAGTCAAAATTGGGACTGCTCATGCATCAAAGGAGTTATGCTCTTGAGATATTAAAAAAGTGTGAAATGGAGCATTGTAATGCTGCCATTTCTCTAGCTGAACCAAAGTTGCAATTGTCTAAGAATTAGGATGAGCAAGATGTTAATCCAACTCAATATAGGAGTTTAACTGAATCCTTCTGTTACTTGTACAATACGCGACCGAACTTGGAGTTTAGACCTTGCACTACAAGAAAACCATATTTTAGCATCAACAAATTAGCGTCGGCCCCGACACCGACGCTGTTAATGTTGCAGTAGTGTCTTCATAAGCCGACGCTACGGCGCTAATCAATATTTACTTTTTAATTATTTTTAATATGGTGTCGGCTGGGGCCGATGCTATTATTGGTGCGAAATGATTTCATTTCCCCCACCATTTTCATTTGTCTCCTTTTCTACATTGTTTTAAATAATTATTTAGGTCATTAATAGTAGCGTCGGTTGTAACCGACGCTAATAAATATTTACTTGTAAGTTTATATTTTTTTAATTAATTTTAATATGATGTCGGCTGGGGCCGACGCTATTATTGTTGTGAAATAATTTCATTTCCCCCTACCATTTTCATTTGCCTCCTTTTTTATTTATAATGAAAAATTAATTTATAAAATAAAATTTAGAAATTAATAAAATAAAATCAAAACTATATTAAACTCAAATTTATAAAATAAAATCAATATTATAAATTAGTAAAATAAAATAAAGTTATAACTAAATTAATAAAATAAAATTAAAATTGAATTTATAAAATAAAACAAAAAATATATATTAATAAAATATAATAAAATAATAAAATAAAAAGAAAAATTGAATTAAAATTTATTTGGTAAAATAACATTAAATAAAATTAGAATTATACAATAAAATAAAATAAAAAAGATATAATTAAAATTAAGCACGGTATTCATTCACGCTACACCTCCGTATTCATTCACGCTTCATGTCTTCATCGTCTCATGCTTCCACTTTTGTTGGTGACAATCTGCATTTCCCATCTTTCGTTGAAGAAGAAGACACAAAAGAAGGTTTCACCATCAAAAGCTCTGCCACATCACACACCCACGGTGTTCATCCCTTAGGTAATCATCGTACCCTCACTGATGAACTTGTTCTTGACATTCTAGGTATTTTGGCTTCTGTTAGCAAATCATTTTATGTTTTCACTAATCATGAACCCCTTTGGAGGAATCTTGTTTTGGAGAATCTTATTGATGGGTTTCACTATAATGGGTCATGGAAAACTACTTTTGTTCCATCTTGTTACCCTTTATTTGATGTTTCGTGTAGTACTCTTAGGGGTTTCATAGTTAGAGACTTTTATTCTGATTATCTTTTCCAGAGTTGGTTGTGTTCGAATCTTGAAATGAAACCAGAATGGTTGGAGATGGATAATATTGTTTGAAAGAGAGGTGTTTCGATTGAAGAGTTTGTGATGAGTTTTGAGGAGGCTAATAAGCAGGTATTGTTGGAAGGGTGTATTGATAATTGGGATGCGATGAGGAAATGGGAGAGATTATTTGATGAAGTTATGCAGTGATGATGTTAAGTTTGCAGTTGGGCCCGTGGAGATGAAACTCAGAGAGTATTTTGGATATTCAGATGAAGTTAGAGAAGAACAGCCGCTGTATCTGTTTGATCCAAAACTTGCTGAAAAAGTTCCGACATTAGGTTCAGAATATGAAGTTCCGGTATATATTTGCGGGAGAACTTGTTTTGCGTATTGGGCAGCGAGAGGCCTGATTACAGGAAACAGAAACTGGAAATCGTGTATATACAATAGGTTAAACTTAATTTTATTGAGAACAGGGCTAGGTTAAACTTATTTGTATTGACAACAAAGCTAAGCTATTAAATTCTTTCATAAATTTATTGTGAATTCTGTTCTGACCATTATATATGTATGTTGTTGTAACTTTGTTTTTCTTAAATGATTATAGTTCAAGGAGGATAACAGCATAGAGAAATATATTACTTCCAAATTGAAAACTTCTGCAGAAAGTTCTTTGTTGTTGGAGAGTGAAGACAAAATCCGGCGTAGTCTGTTTGGTCTTTTGCAGGTAGCTTTGTCATATTTTTTTATGGATCATATTCTAACTTCTCTTCCATGGACTATATGTCTATATTTACCTAGTTTCATGAATCGTAGGTTGAACCCAATTTCACAAATATAATAATATGTTAGACTGAAAATTCGATTTAAAAGGACTCAAATGAATTAGTATTAGTTAGGAAAGTTATCCAATGTGGAGAATTTGACTAGGTGAAGGTGCAGAGGATGGAGGATCAAATTCCCTGACTTTGAACTTGGAAAATAATTCTTTGATATTGTGAAGGGATTGTTCAAATTTCATCATATGTTCTTTTATCCAGTCTGACCGACGAACTATCATTAGAATATGATGGGAAGGAAGGCATAACAGACCTGATAAAATATCAGTGGGGATAGTCAATTGTTAGGTTGTTCATAGAATCACAAGGCCAACCTGAACCTGTAACAATCAAATCTCTCTTAAACTCTACCAATATATATATATATATATATATATATATATGCCTACTGGTTGAAGCATAATTGAAATAACTATTAAAGCTTCTAGGTGTACATGTATCGTGACTTTGCAATCTGATGTTTTCAGAACCAAAATCATGCTTGTGCAGAAACACCAACTATCCATTCCAATGTCTTCAACTGCTCAAACGGAGCAATCTGCATCATATATATCTTAAAATGTCAAAAAATCAACTATAGAGCATAGTTTATTGTTAAAAAATAAAACTATGTAGCACGGTTGCTTAACACTAAACAATTAATGTATAATTAACACTAAACTATGCTGCAATTTGACGCTTTTTTCTATGGAATTCTCTAATTTGATATGTATATTTACCTGAACAATTATCACCTTGAGTTGGCATGCCCTTCTCACCAAATCCATCTTTGACACAACATGTTGGTTACAACTAAATACCTTCAAAATACCCCAGAAGCAAACAAATCGTTAAGAAAAATGAACCACACACTAACAGTATGATATTGCTATTGTAACTTAAGAATGATACTGCTATAGTAAAGACACCTCTGTTCTTAGCTTCTGCTAGTTATTATTTTGTTGAAGTAGAAGCTTCTTAGATCTTCGCAGTTCGCGCCGTGTTAAAACGTCTATGCTTTTCATCGTGTTTAAAATCATGAACTGTTAGGTCTTTTTGTTTATTCTATACTATTTAATTTTAATGGAAAAGAGCTACAGATGGAAAAATAGTTAGTAATTGATAAATTGTGTTCTGATTCTTTACTGACCATGCAACTATTAGCTTTTCTTGAATCTTACATGGTTACCTTGTCTACTGTGAAACTTATGTTAATAGTTTTACTTCTCCTAGATTCTGCTTTTGTAAAATTTTGAAATTGGTTAAAAAATTCAATTCTGTTTTAATAACTGAATCTCTTATCACATATGTTTAGATTTCCAAGGCTCTGAGAATCCTATTCCACTCTCACCGCAGTGGCTTTTGCCAAAGCCAGGGGAAGGAAAACCTGGAGCAGGAACAGTGGTGTGTAACAATTACATGCAACTTTTTGAATTAGATTTTTTTTTATGTACCTTTGTAATGTTTTCGCGAACACGTCACTTGAGAATTATTTTATAATTGCTATGTTTTGGTATGGCTGTAGAGTTAGAGTTAAAAACAAATAATCATAGTCTTATCTTATTTGTTTTGGTATGGCAGTGAGGATTTTTGTTGCTTTGACTGGTTTGCCATGATTCACTATCTGAAGTCTGAACTGTTTTATTGCTAAATTTTACTCCCTAAACACATCATTGCAAACATTAATTAGCAAGGAGGCAAAGAAAAGCACAATACTGTTGGGTATTATAGCACCTAAATGTTTCTTGAATTTTCCCAATTCTATTTACAAATTAAATATGATTCATTCTTGTATAGTTGAGACTTCAGATGATTCCGTCAATTTTGCTTATGAATGACTTGTTGTTGTTGTGCAGAGGTAAAAATCTCCATTTCGTCAATCTTCATCATTGTTGCGCAGTGGTATGAACAAATCCCTCTATTCATTGTTTTGATTTGTTGTTTTGATTCGTCGTTTAGATTCGTCGGTTCGATTCATTATTTGAACTCATTGAATTTACGTTATTATGTTGTGTATGTTCTTAGTTTTAAATATGTTTTGTATGCTAAGAAATTTCCTCTGAGATGCCAATTTAGGTCTTAATTGTAAACGAAGGAGGGATAAGGTGTCCTTGTGTAAATTGCGTCTGCATTCTCTTGAAAACGCCTAATGAGGTCAAACACCACTTGTACAAATATGGTTTTTTGTCCAACTATTATACATGGACTGACCATGGAGAAGAGAATCAGAATGTGGATCTTGATGGTCATTCAAGTAGTGGCGGGAATGCTGGTGGGGATAATCTAGGTGATGAAGAACAATTTGATGCAATGAATGAAGTGGTCTCTAATGTTTTCAGGCCATTTGTTAATGTCCCAAATGTGAATGCTAATATGGAAAACGACACAATTAGTGAGGGTGAGGTACCAAATGAAAAAGCTCAACGATTTTATGATGAATTAATCTCTGCAAACCAACCCATTTATGAGGGAGCTTCTGAATCCAGACTATCTATTTTAGTTAAGTTGTTGGCTACCATGTATAGTTGGCATGCTCCTCAAAAGGCCATGGATTTTTTTCTCTCAAATGCTCGTTGATGTTTGTCCAACTAAAGAATGCTTACCTGGAAACTATTACCAAGTGAAGAAGTTGGTGTCTAAGTTAGGATTGGAAGTTGAGAAAATTGATTGTTGTGTGAATGGATGCTTATTATATTTTAAAGAAGATAGCACCTTAACTCAGTGAAGAGTTTGTGGAGCTGCTAGGTATGTTCCTCGAAAGTGTGGAATGGGAAAATACAAAGATGTGGCAGTGAAGAGAATGTTCTATTTTCCAATCATTCCTAGGTTACAATGACTTTATGCTTCAAAGGAATCTGCAGCTCAGATGAGATGGCATCATGAGAACACCAGCAATCCAAATGTTTTGCGTCATCCATCAGATGGAAAAGCTTGAAAACACTTCGATGAAGTTTATCCCGATTATGCTAGTGACCCAAGAAATGTAAGATTGGGTTTATGTACTGATGGGTTTACCCCTTACATTCAAGCCTCTAGTTCTCCATATTCATGTTGGCCAATAATAGTCATACCATACAATTCCCTCCCGAAATGTGCATGACCAAACCATACATGTTTTTTACTTGTCTTGTACCTGGACCGTATAACCCGAAAGTTAAAATAGATGTCTACTTGCAACCTTTGATTGATGATTTGCAGCGCTTGTGGAAAGATAGCATTGTGACATATGATATCTCTATGCAGCAAAATTTTGTTATGAGAGCGCATTTAATGTAGACAATCAATGATTTTCCAGCATATGGTATATTGTCTGGATGGGGGACACAAGGTAAGTTAGCATGCCCTTATTGCATGGACAATACAGATGCTTTCACCTTACGATATGGTGGAAAAATTTGTTGGTTTGATTGTCATCGTAGGTTTTTACCAATGGATCATCCTTTCAGAAAAAGTAAAAAGAGATTTACAAAAAGTAAGATTATGAAAAAAAGACCACCACCAATGTTTACCGGCCATGATGTTTGGGAAGCTATTCGCGATTTTTCAAAAGTCACAGATAATGTTTGGGCCACCAAATTTCCAAGGTATGGGAAACAACATAATTGTAACAAAAGAAGTATATTTTAGGATCTTCCATACTGGAAGGACAACTTGTTAAGGCACAACCTTGATGTGATGCACATAGAGAAGAATGTATTTGATAATGTGTTTTACACTATCATGAATGAGCCTGCAAAAACAAAGGACAATGAGAAGGCAAGATTGAATTTACCTCTTAACTGTTTACGTGGGGATTTAGAGATGCACCCTCTACCTATAATGGAAAGATGGCTAAGCAAAAGGAAAAATTTTCATTGACACCCGAAGAGGCAAAGTTAGTCTGTAGATGGATTAAGGAACTAAAAATGCCAGATGGTTATTCCTCAAATCTTTCTAGGTGTGCTGATGCTACCAAGGGTAGGATGAAGGGGATGAAAAGCCATGACTGTCATGTATTCATGGAGTGTTTGCTTCCAATTACTTTTCGTTCCTTGCCTCTTGAGATATGGAAGC
Organism: Lathyrus tuberosus; assembly: GCA_022829125.1. Lineage (NCBI taxonomy): Eukaryota > Viridiplantae > Streptophyta > Magnoliopsida > Fabales > Fabaceae > Lathyrus > Lathyrus tuberosus. Next base: position 1,812,942 of record JALAZF010000497.1, read on the forward strand.
CACTAACTGAGTTAAGTGATGCATGTTATCCGCAAGTATACGGATTACGTCAGAGTAATATAAAAGATTTATCGATCCCACAAAGACCAATGTCAATCTACCGATTACTATTGTTACGTTTTTCATCTAAGGCTACTAAAAAATCAGAGTAATAGTTTTTCACAGAACGAAAATAGAAATAAATCAGATAAAGACTATACTGGAATGTAATTCACATCAATCAAACAGTACTCCTATCGTCTAAATAGTAACACTCACGGGGCAATGTTTTCTTCTTTGAAAAAGAGTTAATTAAAAAGGATCCGCCGCGTTAGCGTGATCGGAAACAGACCTAACCTTTAATCTATACCAGCCGCTCACGCTGCACCGGTCGCTCCTTGCGTTAAAGTGATAAAGTCCTTTTTTTATGTAACTACCTCTAAGACTTAGTTAAAAAGTGCTTTCGATTGGAAATATTTAATACCAAAGGGTTTTCGTCATATGCTCGGCCAACCGGATCCTAAATCTATAAACGCGTCCGAAAATAGTTTAAAATCTCTTTATAATAATATAACACTTTCCTAATTAATTAATAAAGTGCTTCCGCTGTATTTATCAATTAAAAACTAACAAACTCTTTTTAAAATGCCGGACGGCGTTCGATCTTACCCGATCTAGTCACAGTCATTACGCAAACAAAAACACGGTCTCATTTACGTAATGACCGATCAATTGAAGTTCAGAAGTGTTTAATTAAAACCAAAAACAGCCCCTAAAGTATTTCTAAAAAGATAACATGTGGAGTACCGTCGGAACGACGATCCTCACATCCCAGCACAAGGGATTTAGCTGGACATGGTAATTGAAAACATAACGGTAAATTGGTTTGCGAAGTAAGACATTTTTAGAATAAAAATGCGCGAAGTGTGAGAGTGTATTTCAAAGGAGTGAACACAAGTGTCACGCTTAAGTTCAGTTTCGAAAGACAAACAGATCGCACAAACAAATAAATAACCAGCACACGCTAATCGTGCAAATCTAACTTAAGCAGTAATAAAGTAATGGCAGAGACAGAAAATAAATGAATATAAGGAAGTGCAGTAATGTAAATGAATGTAAAGGCAATGCGGATAATAGTAAATTGCAAATTATATAAAAATCTGCTCCAAATCGGAGACTGAATCTGGTATAGAGCTGGAAAGAAAATTGCGGGAAATGTAAATCTGACTTGAACGTAAATAACTTCGAATGTAAAGCTCCTAACTACAATGCTCAAATCTAACTAACAACAATAATGCAATAAACCCACGATGTGACGGATTATTGCTTTACAAAGTGAACTTTATGCCTAAGGTTGGAAACTAGAATTGGATAATCAAAAAGTGAAAATACAAGGCCTATTTATAGTGCTAGTGAGGCTGTAACGGGCGCATAACATTATACAACTTTTATGTTCAGCTCAGAAGCCAACTCATCAAGGAAAGTGGCGGGAATTAATTGTTTTCGCAATTTCGGTTTTGCTAATTAACTGTGCTGGTGGTGTTCAAAATTCACGAGTTCTGATTGAATCAACCTCTATGAGCGGTTTTTGTGCCAAAATTCCGACCAATTATCTTCTCCAACTTTCTTGTTTTGGCCGAAGGCTAATTCTCTGAAGGAGATCTACGAATACGCGAATTCTCTGAGTCGATACAGTGGAAAAACAGTGGAAATCAGTGCTGAACTGGTGTATTTCGGACCTTAAAAAATTCACAAATTTCAGCTCGTTCATCGGTTTTGACCCGTTCTTTCGGCATTATTTCCATCTTGAGGTCATCTTTATGCAGTACATTTTCAACGAGAACCAATTCTGAGCAGAAGGACCCCAAATGTGCGAATTACCGGAGGAATTCTTTGATGAGGTGCACTGTCTGTCTGATTTTGTAAAAATCATAACTCGGTCAATTTTTATCGTATCGCGTCCGTTCTTAAAGAGCCGGTTCACAAATTTTATCATCTTCAAGTTCAAAGACAAGCTCGGGTTCGAACGGTGCCTCGAAGATTGTCGTTTTGGTTTATTTTGCTAAACAGAGGCGCTGAACTGAGGAAAAAGGCTGAAAGTTGTTTCATGGAAAAATTCTTATCTCACTCGTTGTTTGTCCGATCGCGCTCATATTGTGACACAACGTCATGGACTCTTGGATCTACAACTTTACTGACAAAGTCGAGTCGATATTAGACTCCAAAAGGCATACCCTTGTCACATTTTCGAGTCGCGGATGGTAAAAAAGCTGAAAAAGGATGATTTACTCAGTGTCGTCTCGCCATTCAAAAAATCATAACTCATTCGATTTTGATCGTATGACGTCCGTTCTTTTTTCGTTGCGTCCGTGAGTCATTCGCCGACAATTTCACCAGAGACGCCGAGTTGGAAATTTGCACCGAGCCGGGAGTTATTTTCACTTAAGTCATCAATACGTCAAGATTTTACGACGAAACCCCCAATTCCATAATTCTCTCGCACTATATATTCAAGTTTGAACTTTTTCCTTCCAACTTCATTCATAATTCACAAACACCAAAAAATACTCCAAGTTACTCTCTAAAAGATCAAACCAAATTCTCTCAATATTTTCCTCAAGAACACCAACAACTTTATCACATCTTCATACTAACTCAAGAACAAAAGTTACAAGACCGATCTCTCTCTCTCTCTCTCTCTCTCTCCCCCTCCGGTACCGATCCGACACCGCGATCTCCCTCCGATTTGCGTGATTCTCCTCTCCAATTTTACGTCCGGTAATTTCTCAAGCCTAATTTCCTTGATTCTTGATCTTAATTTGTGAATTGATTGTGGATCGGAATGGAATTATGCTATTGTTGAGTATTGTGAATGTAATTGTAGATTAGGTGTTTGATTAAATTCCTAAGAGGTACAAATTATTGTGAATTGATATTGTTTGGTTTGGATATCTCTTGAATTCACATTGGTATAATGTCTAAAATTGGGATTGGTTAGAATTGTGAAGAATGTATGTGATTCTTGAATTTGACATAGGTTGAGATAATTGTTGTGATTCTTGAATCCGGATTTGAGTTGTGAAAATTAATTGTGATTCTTGATATTGTTCATGAGTTGTGGATTCTGGATACTAATTATGGAATTGTTTTAGATTCACATGATAATGGTGCTCTTAATGTTCTCCTTTGGTAAAAAAATATACCTCTATGAACATCAAACCCGTAACTACCTTTTTGCTCATTTCCAGCACGAATCCTCCATCTTCAATTGCGTTTTTCTCCTTCATTACATAACCTATGAACATGAAATCATATACCAAAACGTAGGGAGTTTCGTGTGGATTCCATAACTTCAAGAATTTCTCAAATCGGAGTTACGAGTAAAAACTTATCACCTGTTTAGTAGAGCTGCACCGTAGAATACGAAAATGGGTTTGAACATGATGAATTTGAGTTGTTTTCTCTTTTCTCTCTCTCTCTCTCTCTTGCTTCCGCAAAAATTTCGAGTTACTAATTGTTGATTTGGCTTATTTTCCGTGTGTCGAGGCCGATGCTTGAATGCTTAATTGTTGATTTACTTCTCGCGTGTCGAAGCTTAATCTTGAATTGCTAATTGTTGAGTTGTTGTGCATGATTGAAGCATATTTTGACTCTTATTTGTTGCATCAACTCATGGAACTTTGTTGTATGCTTGACATAGACCATTTTTGTTGAGAATTCTTGCATTGTGATGCATGTATATATTGGTATTTCACTTGGTTGAGTTTGTATGATCATTTGATGACATCCGTGCGAATTTCATGCGATTTCGAGTGCATTTTTCATGTGGTTTCGGTTCTGCCCCGGTTTTGAAAGTCACACTTCCGCTTCGATTTAATTCAAACCGATTGTATATTTGAATCCGTTGGCCCGTTTTCAAGCTACCATGCGATTTTCGTTCAATTTCGAGTCGGTGATTTTTGACCCTTTTTTTTTCGAATTGATGCTTTTAGGCTCCGTTTTGTGCGAACTTTGCATCTTGACTTGTATTTGATGTGTACTTATGCTTACTTGCTTATGCATGATCATTGAACTTGGTTTTGCTAATTTCCGGATTGACTTTATATGCATTTCATGATGTTGCGAACTTGCCGCCCTGTGCTTGAAATGTGTGTTCCGATGCATGTTCATGACTTGTTTACTCATCGTTGCGCGTGGTCTTGAGTTGTGATGCATAGATGCAACTTTCGGTTGCCTCTCCTTGTGGTTTCTAATGTGTTTGTTAAGATTGTGCAAGGTTTTTTTTTCAAGGCTTCCAATGACGGTTGTTTGCTTGGTATTCCACTTTATTTGTGGGATACCGCTTCACTTCCGATGCGAGTTCTCTTGACTCATGTCATGGGATTCATATATATGTATAGTGTTGTTTTGTCTGGCTTGTGTTTTGTGCAGGTTGCTTATGTGGTTGTGTCCAATACACACCACATGTTGGTTGTGATTTATTTTGACACCGACGTTGCTTGAGGCTTATATTGGATATGCGATTTCTGACTTGCTTTGTCTGTGGATACTAGCTCATTCGAGGACCTCTGGGTTTCTTTGCTGATAGTTTACTGTACTACAGATTTCTATCCGTTTGGTAGCATTATTTATCCCTTTTATCTCTTTTTTCGCACTTTACTGCTTTCGATGCCATGAGAAGTAGGACTGGAGTCCCGACCGTTTCTTTTTGGCGGGCATTTTTCTGGAAGTCCTCAAAGGAGGCCATGTTTGTGATTGTTTACTTTTGTGCCAAAGACCTCAAAAGAGGCGTCTCATCCCCGATTCCCCTTGATAAGCCCTCTGAGAAGGTAAGCGAAAAGGGACCTGTAATTGGTACCCTGCACTTTCAGTTGAGTCGTTCTTAGCGCGCGTTACACGTTGATGCTTTGAACATGTGCCCTCGCTCTTGTTATCGAGTCGTCACAGTGGAAAAAGATCTTGCAGTCGGATCCCCACATTTTGTCTAGCTCGCGTTGACCGACACTGATGCTTTGTGCTCATACGCACAATTTACATTTTTCCCCGCATTTCCTGTCCTACCCGATGACATGATATCGTGGTCAGGCTACTCTATTTCCTATAGCTTACAAGCTTCGATAACATGATATCGTCGCTTTTCCCCCTCATCCTGGCCGATGACTTGATATCGTGGTTAGGTGCCCCTGTTGCTTTGTCCTGCTTCGATGACACAATATCGTTGCTAGGCCTTTCCCTTTGCCACTGTGATGACATGAATCCACAGTCGGATGTATGCTACTCGAGCGATGTGGATACTCCTCGAACTTGTTTGATTTTGCTATGGTGTGATCGTCTTTCCCATAGGATTGCTAGACTTAGCATAGGTTCCTCTCTTGCATGCCAACATTAGGTAGAATCTCCCCCTCTTACCTCAACCTTAGGGCCACTTTTGCATGATAACATTAGGATAGAATTCCCGTAGTGTTTTCTTTTCGTCTTTGAGTCTCCTCTTCTCATCTTCTAACAAATCTAAAACACTTAATAAAGGCAACAAGCATTATGCGCCATGATCCTTAAGTACATAGGAAATGAAGAATGAGGGGTCCCTCTTCACTCTTCAAGAGTGTTTAGCATACGTCCCATTGGGGGCGACCATGCGACGCATTCACTCCCGTGTCATAGACTTTAGTGCAATGTAATTTACAAACTAACTCAACTCACTTCTGTCTAATAAACACAAAAACAAATTCAAATCATTTTCATCATTCGGGATTGTTGGGTTTCAAATCATTTTCAGGAAATAGCTCATCGTTCACGTAAAAAAAAAAGAACGACCCGTCCGTCGAACTACGTTTGCTCTGATTCCTCTTTCCTGTCTGATTGAGGATACTTAGGCATGAGATGCGATATCTCGACGAGCAACCTCCCCCTTTTAGTGCGTAGTCTATCGAACTATGTTGACTCTGATTCTTCGTTCGTCCACGAAGATACGTAGGCATTGGATTGCGATGATCCTTGCGAGTCAGTCTCTGTCTTCCCCTTCCCCGTTTCTGTTTAGCTGTAGACTTTATGATAACTCACCCTTTGATTAGACAATAAGCATAGATCCCATCGAGTACGATGGACGCATGGGGGTACTGATACCTTCCCCTCGCGTAACCGACTCCCGAACCCGGACTATGGTTGCGATGACCATGTCTTTTCCTCTTTTAGGTTTTCTTCGATCGTTTCCTTTCCCTGCGTCGGGATAAATAACGTTCGGTGGCGACTCTTCTGTTCTATTTCTGCCGGTTGTTTTTCGCAGTTGCGACAAATGACGACTCTGTTGGGGACTAGTTGACCTCTTGCTGGTCCATTCCCTAAGCGAGTCAATCCTAGCGCTTGTCTATTTTTATTTCATTGGGTGTTTACTGTTGTGCTTGATTTTGTTGTATATTACTGTATTTTACTGCATTTTATTGCATTTGGATTATTGTTATCATATTGCTCTGCTGCTGTTGTCCTGTTGGGTGGGTTGGATTCATGAGAGATAAGCCCAATACACAGGCTTGAGCATACACCTAGGATTAGCGTGGAAAGTAGTGTGACTTGTGTGGCATTTGGCCAAACGTAGTATACATGAAAACTCCACATCCGGACGAGGTTTTCTTTGGTAATGTTCTATCCTGCACATTGGTGCAGATGATGGGATGTAACCTGGAAAACTGTTGACTCTGGCGACCATTCCCCGAGGACTCGGTTGAGGCACGCCTCCCAAGAGGTAGTAATGGGAGATCAGAAATGGCAAACCCATTATACTTCTTGATTCGAGGACCCAAAACTGGGAACTTATATAGGATGACCTTTTTGAGGGGAATCAGTTGAGGCCTCCTCGATTGATGATGATGTCAAACAAGAAATGGTGAACGTATCATCATTTCTCGACCTGAGAGCCCGTGAAGCTGAGGATCCTCAGTTTTTCTAGAACCCACATGTGAGAGGGGCTGGATGTTTGCAGGTTTGCAGGTAGCCGTGACCTTCAACCAACCTGGTTTTCTGGTTTTCTTGACAATGTGGACTTATTAACCTGGTTTTCTTGATATCTTAGTGATACGATATTCTGGTATTCTAGGTTTCTAGATTTCTAATCCCTGTTCAATTGACAGCACATCAGACGTTAAGAGCAACTTGACACCTTGATCCCATGTATGCATCTGCATCATCATTTTGCATTTTGATATACATGTTCTTATATTTCCAAGGATCTCAACTTTGAGACTAGCTGTTGAGCATTTCCATCTATTTCTTGTGGTTCGTATGTGAAAAAAAACTTGAATCAAAGCAGAATGATTCCTTGGAAATATTCAAACATGGCATTTTGCATTTGCATTCTCATACTCATTTGCATAGCAGGTGTTCGAGGCTGGTTATTCTTGCCCTGATCTGGTATTCTTCAGAATTGCAGACTTAACTTTTCAAGCCGGTCAGAAGTTGATCATGAATCAAATTCAATCAGAGTTGAGGGCGGTATGAAGCCAAATGGGGAAGTTTATGGGGGACATGTAAGCGTTGATTCAAGACCAGAAAATGCTAAAGGAGGATCCATGGGGCACTCGACTGAAGATTGCAAAGCATTCCAAGCCAAGGTACAACAGTTGATTGATAAGGGGTGCATATCTTTTCCAGAGGGAAATTTGGTGGTACGTGTCAACCTCCCATCTGTTTGAGCTTGAAGACTTCAAGGGTCATCTCCTAAAGCTAGTGGTCCAGACGGAGTCAAGTCACCTCAACAATGGCAATCTTCGGCTTCATTACTGCATTTTCATGTGTAGTTTTTTATTGTTTGTAAGTACAGTGTTTGCATGAAAAAACTTGTTTGTGTTTTGAATGATGATTTTAATGCAATGAATGTGTTGTTCTTGAAGTACTTTACTTTTATGCACTCATATCAAGTATTATATGCACTGCAATACCAACTTTCTTGTCTTAAACTCTTGAGAGAGGATGATGAATTGAAAAACGCAAAATCTTTGGTTGTGTGATTTTGGATAAAACCCTGTTGATGATGTACAAGCATTGTTTTAAATCCCCTAAACACCGGAGAGATAAGGAGTTAGTCCCTAGTTAGCCACTTCGAGCGTAGAAGTAGGAGTTTCCTTCAGACTTTTAAACCCTCACATTTAACCCAGGGTCAGGGTAGTTGTCAGTTGGTTTGACTGAGCATTCTACTTTCAAAAGAAGTGTGCATCTGAGGATCCATTACCTTTCTTTCCTTACATATCAGGAGGTCAAGGGGCATGAGACCACAATGGTTATCCCTCACTGCAAAGAGTGAAGTAGTCACAATCCTTTCAAAGAAGTTAAGACAGCCAGTGTCACACGATTTGTTAAAAAAAAGAACAAAGAAAAAATAGAGAAAGAAAGCCCGCTAAGTCGAAAGTTTGAAAACAAATGACTTAGGCAAAATAGGGCATCCTGCTGGACTTCAAAATCGAAAAAATACAAAAAAAAAAAAAACCAGTCCAGGCAAAATCAGGGAAACAAAAGAAGAAAGAGCGAATAGAAAAAGCGAAAAGGCTTACAAAAGGGAAAACCCTTGAGAAAAAGCAAGTCGTGTGACCACAGGCACAAAGGACGAAATGAGCGACTACCACTTCGAAACCCTTGCAGACTCCTTAATTGTCATCGATGGCATGTCATAACCTTTTGGTAGGTGAGCGCTCATGCTGGATTAACTGAACGTAGGATCGATGGACATCATGGAGAATGGGTGGGTACAGACAAACTTTGAACCATAAATCTTTTTTTCTCAAACCGTGAACCAGGCCACGTTACAACCCTTAAAACTCCTAATTGAAGCAGGGCTTATTCCGAAGGTGTTCTTCAACAAGATAGCGTTCCTGACTACAATGAGTTATGCTAATAAGATTTTTGTTGGTATTGCATGTGCGTATTGTTTTCCATTCAAAAATCAATGTCGCATCCCAGCTAGTGATTCGTTCACAAGGATTGGCGACGCATTTTCAATAAAACTACAAGGTTAACTTGTTTGTTGCATTAGAATTATCATTCTCATAATAAACATTTTCTACCTGCATACATGTGCTTAAGTATCAGGGGAGCTTACATAATGAATGTCAGTCGAGAAGCTTGATCACGCCGAGTTAAGATGGTGAAAATTCCCGAAGGACATGAGTCAAGGGGCATGTGGCCAAGAGACTGTGCACAACCTGGGTGTTCCCGATGAGTGGTGATAAGATGTAGCTAATCCGAAGAAGTCACATTGAAAACTCTCCCCAAAGCAGCCAAACAGGGGCAATCACGTCGAGATTTGGTAAATCTCTCGAAGACTAGTCGGTCAGAGGCCAATTCACTTCAAGGCTCGTATTGGGGCATGCCACCTCAAGAGCACGAGAAGTTATCCACTCCTGAAGCCGGTTAATTGAAAGCACCTCTTCAAGATTCAGAATATTGGGGCAGAGTATTTTAGGTTATTACGAATCCCCTCGAGGCAGTTTACTTCATGGATTATGAAGTCTGGGGCAGTTATGTCGAGATTTGATACATCTCTAAGAGTTTAAAGACCCGGGGCATGTTGAAAGCCAGGTCTTCTATAAAATCCTCTTGAGATGATTTTCTTCCATTAGACTTGGTGTTCTGGGGAAAGTGGAAAGTTCAAAGGGCCGTTTATGACCATAGAGACAGGTCAGGTTGGGTGGCATGATTATTCCTCCCCAGTAGAGTTACTCTCCCCAGCACTGAAAATTTCATCATCCTCAGCAGAGCATACTCTCCCCAACAAGAGTATAGAGGATTAATTCCTCAGCCGGAGTCGTGGTTGGTTTTCCCCAGCAAGCATTCAGAAGTTGATTACTCTAGGGTGGACGTTGTTGTATCTCCAGCAGAAGGCTTGTTGGATATCTTTCCCGGGCAGAGATTTTATCTTCCCCACAGAGTCTTGGTGTCTACTTTCCTCAGTCGATCAGGAAGTAAGGTCTCGTCGACAACAGTTTGATCTAATCCCTGGTAGGGTGTGGGTAAAGTCATGTCCCCCAGCAACAGGTTACGTTCAATGATATCCCCTAGCAGGTTTGGTATTATTGACTCGTTTCCCCAAGCAGATCCTAGTGGTAATCCTCGCAACAGTGGTTAACGTCCCCAGCAGGTTAAGTCCAAATGGTTATTGGAACATTTTACTATCAGATTTTGGGCTTCATCTTCAGCAGAGGTTGTGATCAGGAAGGTCGTTTAGTGTGACTTCCTCAGCAGGGTTTAGTTTTCAGAGGATAATTTAGTTTGTCATCCCCGGTGGAGTTGCCTTCGTCTTCAGCATTTATTTTGCTGGAGCACTTCTTTTGCATTGCATAAGTATCTTTACATGGCATCCTCCCAAACGCGTAGCACTTCCATCTCGTATGGAGCATTACGCCATAGAAAAATTCAAACATATGCATTCGAAGCATAAGCCAGGTTTGAGTTCTCATTTACCAGATGTTTCCCCAACAGGAAGAACAGTAACTCAGGAGATATCGTCCAACTTTATACCCCAAGCAGTGGACTTGGTCATTTAGAGAGACTATTTGGTATACCCCTACAGAGTTTGTTTGATTTTCAGGATCGTAAATCCGTGGGTTCATTTCTTTTCACCCCTTCATCCAGGTGGTCTTGTGGGTTATCCCCTCAAGGTTGTTTGCGTTAGACACTCATCCGTGTTCTTTTTCATTTCCTCAATACTTCGTCCGTATTGATTTTAAACACTCGTCCGTGTTCTCTTGACACCCGTCCGTGTTCGGTTTAGCATTTCAATCCCTAGTAAAGTCATCATACCTTTTTAGACATACGTCCATGTTTTCAATACCCGTCCGTATTGACCTTTTGAGACACCCGTTCATGTCCTTTCAGCACCCGTCTGTGTTTGAACCTTTATTTCAATACCCGCCCGTATTGACCTTTTAGACACCCGTCCGTGTTTGAAATTTTATTTCAATACCCGTCCGTATTGACCTTAGACACCCGTCCGTGTTCTTTCAGCACCCGTCCGTGTTTGAACTTTTGTTTCAATACCCGTCCATATTGACCTTTTGAGACACCCGTCCGTGACTTTTCAACACCAGTCCGTATTTGAACTTTTTTCAATACCCGTCCGTATTAACCTTTTGAGACACCCGTCCGTGTCCTTTCAGCACCCGTCCGTGTTTGAACCTTTATTTCCATACTCGTCCGTATTGACCTTTTAGACACCCGTCCGTGTTCTTTCAGCACCCGTCCGTGTTTGAACTTTTGTTTCAATACCCGTTCGTATTGACCTTAGACACCCGTTTGTGTCCTTTCAGCACCCGTCCGTGTTTGAACTTTTTTCAATAACCGTCCGTATTGACCTTTTAGACACCCGTCCGTGTTCTTTCAGCACCCATCCATGTTTAAACTTTTGTTTCAATACCCACCGTATTGACCTTAGACACTAGTCCGTGTCCTTTCAGCACCAGTCCGTGTTTGAACTTTTTTCAATACTCGTCCATATTGACCTTTTGAGACACCCGTCCGTGTTTGAACTTTTTCTTCAATACCCGTCCGTATTGACCTTTTGAGACACCCGTCCGTGTTCTTTCAGCACCCGTCTGTGTTTCAACTTTTTCTTCAATACCCGTTCGTATTGATCTTAGACTCCCGTCCGTGTCCTTTCAGCACCCGTCCGTGTTTGAACTTTTACTTCAATACCCGTCCGTATTTACCTTAGACACCCGTCCATGTCCTTTCAGCATTCGTCCGTGTTTGAACTTTTCAATACCCGTCCGTATTGACCTTTTGAGACACCCGTCCGTGTCCTTTTAGCACCCGTCCGTGTTTGAACTTTTTCTCCAATACCCGTCCGTATTGACCTTGGACACCCGTCAGTGTCCTTTTAGCACCCGTTCGTGTTTAAACTTTTTCAATACCCGTCCGTATTGACCTTTTGAGGCACCTGTCTGTGTCCTTTCAGCACCCGTCCATGTTTTAACTTTTTTAAATACCCGTCCGTATTGACCTTTTGAGACACCCGTCCTTGTCCTTTCAGCATCCATCCGTGTTTGAACCTTTTATTTCAATATTCGTCCGTATTGACCTTTGACACCCGTCAGTGTCCTTTCAGCACCCGTCCGTGTTTGAAGTTTTATTTCAATACCCGTCCGTATTGACCTTAGTCATCCGTCTGTGTCCTTTCAGCACCCGTCCGTGTTTGAACCTTTTCAATACCCGTCCGTATTGACCTTTTGAGACACCCGTCCGTGTCCTTTCAGCACCCGTCCGTGTTTGAACCTTTTATTCAATACCCATCCGTATTGACCTTAGACACCCGTCCGTGTCCTTTCAGCACCGGTCCGTGTTTGAACTTTTGTTTCAATACTCGTCCGTATTGACCTTTGACACCCGTTCGTGTTCTTTTAGCACCCGTCCGTGCGTGAACCTTTAGACATTCGTCTGTGTTCGTCCACAGTGTAGTCAACACTCGTTTGTGTTTGTTTCTACCTACTTCAATACTTTGTCCGTATTGATCTCTGACACCCATCCGTGTTATGATTTGACACCTTTTATTACTTGTTCCCCAACGGAGTCGTCTCTCCTTTTGCATGATGCAAATTTGTGGAAGCCTTTGCTTCCATACCCTCGGATCCAAGAAGTTTGAATAGGGGCAGGTGTAACACCTCAAAATTTGCCCTCATTTTTCTAACTCTAACTGGCTTATGTTTCATTTCATTTTTGCATGTATCCCGAATATCTGGAAGCCTTTGCTTCCATACCCTCGGATCCAAGAAGTTTGAATAGGGGCAGCTGTAACACCTTAAAATTTTCCCTCATTTTTCTAACTCTAACTGGCTTATGTTTCATTTCATTTTTGCATTCGCATACATGCATATCATTTGGTTCTATGGTTATGGGATCAAGGTTCTTTGGTATTCAACAGTTAGCACTATCTCGGTATTTCCTACAACTTTTATGTTTGGCTCAGATGCCGACTCATCAAGGAAAGTGGCGGGAATTAATTATTTTCGGAATTTCAGTTTTGCTGATTAATTGTGCTGGTGGTGTTCAGAATTCACGACTTCTGATTGAATCAACCTCTATGAGCGGTTCTTGTGCCAAATATTCTGACCAATTATCTTCTCAAACTTTCGTGTTTTGGCCGAAGGCTAATTCTCTGAAGGAGATCTCCGAATACGCGAATTCTCTGAGTCAATACAGTGGAAAAATAGTGGAAATCAGTGCTGAACTGGTGTATTTCGAACCTTAAAAATTCACAACGTTCAGATCGTTAATCGGTTTTGACTCGTTCTTTCAGAATTATTTCCGTCTTGAGGTCATCTTCATGCCGTATGTTTTCAACGAGAAACATATATGAGCAGAAGGACCCCAAAAGTGCGAATTACCGGAGGAATTCTTTGATGAGGTGCACTGTCTGTCTGATTTTGTAAAAATCATAACTCGGTCAATTTTTATTGTATCGCATCCGTTCTCAAAGCGCCGGTTCAAAATTTTTATCATCTTCAAGTTCAAAGACAAGCTCGGGTTCGAACGGTGCCCCGAAGATTGTCGTTTTGGTTTATTTCACGAAACAGAGGTGCTGAACCGAGGAAAAAGGATGAAAGTTGTTTCACGGGAAAATTCATATCTTAATCGTTGTTTGTCCGATCGTGCTCACATTTTGACACGACGTCACATACTCGTAGATCTATAACTTTACTGACAAAGTCGAGTCGATATTCGGCTCCGAAAGGCATGCCCTTGTCACGTTTTCAAGTCGCAGACGGTAAAAAAGCTGAAAAAAGACGATTTACTCAATGTTGTCTCGCCATTCAAAAAATCATAACTCATTCAATTTTGATCGTATGATGTCCGTTCTTTTGGCATAGCGTCCGTGAGTCAGTCGCCGACAATTTCACCAGAGACGCCGAGTTGGAAATTTACACTGAGCCGAGAGTTATTTTCACTTAAGTCGTCAACACGTCAAGATTTTACGACGAAACCCCCAATTCCATAATTCCCTTGCACTATATATTCAAGTTTGAAATTTTTCCTTTTAACTTCATTCATAATTCACAAACACCAAAAAATACTCTAAGTTACTCTCTAAAAGATCAAAGCAAATTCTCTCAATTTTTTCCTCAAGAACACCAACATCTTCATCACATCTTCATACTAACTCAAGAACAAAACTTACAAGACCGATCTCTCTCTCTCTCTCTCTCTCTCTCTCTCTCTCTCTCCCTCTGGTAGCAATCCGACACCGCGATCTCCCTCTAATTTGCGTGCTTCTCCTATCCGATTTTACGTCCGGTAATTTTTCAAGCCTAATTTCCTTGATTCTTGATCTTAATTTGTGAATTGATTGTGGATCGGAATGGAATTATGCTATTGTTGAGTATTGAAATGTGAATGTAATTGTAGATTAGGTGTTTGATTAAATTCCTAAGAGGTACAAATTATTGTGAATTGATATTGTTTGTTTTGGATATCTCTTGAATTCACATTGGCATAATGTCTAAAATTGGGATTGGTTAGAATTGTGAAGAATGTATGTGATTCTTGAATTTGACATAGGTTGAGATAATTGTTGTTGTTCTGGACTGGACCAATGGCTAGAATTGGCCCAATCCGCCTCTGCTCCAGAGCGGCCCAAATTGCCAAAGTCCAATCCACAGAGGGGAAAAATGACCTTTCTGCCCCTCCAACTGGGCAAGGAATGCAACGTTCCTCCCCGACATTGATGCCCGTTACGCACGACTTCCTCGCTGCTCGAACAGCAAAGGACAGGTGCCCGGAACTGCGTTTATGCCCGACATAACGACTAGTTTCGGGCACCCTGCCCGGCATAATGGCTAGTTTGGGAAGTTACTTATTCTTTGGGGAAAACGGTTATTTCGCCCCGAAAATAGGACGTTGGCCACGCGCTAGGGGCTCTATATAAACCCTCTCTCTTGAGAGGGTCAAGTATCCATTGTTCACCCTTGAAACTCATACTTTGTACTTGCCCCTTTTCTCTGACCCTTTCTTACTTGAGCGTCGGAGTGCCTTGCAGGTACACCCCCTCCTCCTCTCCATACGCCCAACATCGTAGACGAAGCTTCTGGCCCACTTCAAGGTTCTGATCAACCAGTAAGATCAGTGGCGCCGACTGTGGGAAAATTTTGTTCTCCCCATCTTTCTTTAACCGAAGATCAAAACAATTCTTAAACATCATCATGATCATGGCCTCCCAAGATCGCTCCAAGGATCCTCTCCAATCAACCATCCTCCCCGTCAACAAATCTGACGTTGACGGCCAATCATCTCTCCTCCGAGATGCCCGTTTCCTTAGGGATGGAGCCACTGCCTGTCCATCCCCTACCCCTGCTGATCGCAACAACGATCAACCGTCTCTCGACCTCCAGTCCGTTCCTGTTCCGTCCAACGCTGACCCGGCATGGCGGCCCTCCTGGAGGCATTCAACAAAACTAACACCCTGATCCTGCAGCAAAACGAGAGGATCGGGGCACTGGAAGAGTCTCGCCGTCCAAGATCCCCTCCTACGCGGAGGAACCAGCGACGATCAAGAAGCCCGCAACCATGGAGAGAAATCAACCGAAGACTGCGCCAAGAACACGATCCTCGCGTAGCCCGAAAGAGGGACCAGATCTCCCCGCGTGACCAGCACGCTCATGGCCACAAAAGGACTTGAAGGAACGAGGAATCTCCGATCAAGTCCAAAGGACAGGCACGCTCACCTTCTCCTCGAAGGAACCGCTCACCTTCTCCTCGAAGGAACCGCTCACCTTCTCCTCGAAGGAACCGCTCACCTTCTCCGCGAAGGAACCGCCGACGCGAGCAACCCGTCCGGTCACCATCATACACCAGTTCTAGTGACGACGAGCCTCGTTGCCGGTTGTCCCAGGAGATCTTGGCCACCCATCTCCCAAAAGGCTTGGAGAAACCCCCGTCACTTGGCACATAGGACGAGACCACCGACCCCGATGAGCACATCGAGAACATCGATGCGCTGCTAGACTACTGCAGTGTACGGGGTGCCATCAAATACAGACTGTTCCCGACCACGCTTCGGAAGGGAGCAATGACATGGTATAAATAACTGCCAGAGGAGTCCATTACCTCGTTGAAACAACTGGGCAGGATGTTCTCGCGGAACTTCACAGCATCTTGCCGCCATCCCAAAACTGAGGCCTCCCTCGGAGCCATAATCCAGGGGAAAGATGAACCTCTCTGCGCATATATCGAGAGGTTCAACAAGGAGCTGTGCAGGCCCCGACGACAGATAAAATGAAGAAGTTCCTGGTCGAACAAGGGGTCCGGCCGGACTCCGAGTTCGCTAAAGCCATTGGCCTCGCGCCACTGAGGAACTTAGACGCCCTCCTCCTTAAAGTCCAATCTCATATTCAGTACGGGGAAAAGATTTCGGCCAGCAACGTCCGAGCGTCTCGCCGCCAGGAGAACGCTCGGGCCTCTAAAGGAGAAGAAGCCTCGACATCTCGTCGGGGTGAACGAAGGCACGAGGACCGTCCCCGCGACTCCCGTGACAGCAAAGGGCCCTCCGGGCGTTTCCATGATTACACTCCCCTGACCGTTTCCAGGGAGAAGATTTTGACTGAATGTGCCAATTCGGAGTTCAAACAAGTCGGGGTCCGCTTCCCTAAACAGCTGCCGAACAGACCAAATGTGGACAAGTCAAAGTACTGCCGCTTCCACAAAAGTCACGGCCATATTACAGAGGACTGCATCCATCTGAAGGATGCCATTGAAATACTGACCAGGGACGGCCACCTGAAGCAGTTCGCGAAGAAGAAGGACACTCCTCGGCAGGACGCCCTGGAGTCCAAGAAGGTCAAGGAGGAGGTACCCTCCTCGGAAGACGCCAACATACAGGTCGCTATGTCCATATCGCGACCCGAGGACTTCAACTTCCCTGACGGGCTCAGCGCCCCTGCATATTTCGCGGCCCACAGCCTGTGGGAGACCTTTCCCTTCGCCATGGTCATCTCTGGCGGGGGTTTCAACAAAGTTACTGTGGGATCCGTGAAACGGAAGTTCGAACACCTGATCAACACCAGCTCGAACAAAGTGACCATGCTTGATCAGGCCCCGAAGGGTTCCATCCCCATCTCCTTCTACAGGGAAGAACTCCTCGGCGGCTCCCCGAACTCAAGCATTCCATTGCTCGTCAGAGCCCAAATGGAAAACTTTGACGTTCACCAAATCCTAGTCGACCAGGGCAACCCGGTCGACATCATGTACTCCCAGCTGTTCTCAACACTGCAGCTGGACGAATCGCACCTTACCCCCTACGTAGGGTCCGATTTACAGGGATTCAATGGGTCTGTGACCAAGCCGTGGGGTTACGTCGAGCTGATCGTGACCTTCGGAGCAGCTGAAACGGCCAGATCCATCAAGGTGCAGTTTCTAGTAATCGATTGTCCGTCACTTTACCAATGCATTTTCGGAAGGCCAACTCTAGCCGAGTTGGTAGTAGTGCCATCGACCGTCCACCTGAAGATGAAGTATTACACTTCGAAAGGAATGGTCGCCACCCTCCACGGTAATATAGAAGCTGCCCGACGGTGTTTTGAATCAGCTACAAAGGGGCTCAACGCCATTGCGCCCACTGCCAAGCAGCTCCGAGGAGGCCAAGCCTCTGCCCCAGGTCGACTCTATCGACCTCGACAGTCGCTTCCCCAAGGACCAACAGGAGGAACGAGCAGCTTCAGCCGGCCCATCTGCCTCATCCAGCAGCAGCTCCCATCCAATGCGCCCAATCCCGGATGGCAACTTCGAGCTAGTCCTGTTCGGCGAAGACCCCCAACGGGGAGTAAAGATCGGAGCAGACCTGCCTGACATCACGAGGAAGCAGCTCAAAGCGTGCCTCCGAGAGAATGCCGACCTTTTCGCGTGGAGCGTCGTGGAAATGCCCAGCTTGGATCCATCCGTCGCATGTCACCAGCTGACCATTGACCCGACCATCAAGGCCGTAGCACAACGTAGGAGGAAGCAGTCTCCGGAGAAGACGGAGGCTGCTGAAAAAGCTGTAAAGGACCTCCTCGAGGCCAAATTTATTTCAGAGGCCAAGTACACCACTTGGCTGTCCAACATTGTATTGGTTAAAAAATATAATGGAAAATGGCGCATGTGCATTGATTATACCGATCTCAATAAGGCATGCCCGAAGGATGCCTACCCCCTCCCCAATATTGATAAAATTGTTGATAATTCTGCTGGTTTTAAACTTTTATCGTTCATGGACGCCTACTCGGGCTACAATCAAATCCCAATGGCGATGTCCGACAAAAAATATACGGCCTTCATGACTGAATCGGGCAACTATTACTACAATGTAATGCCCTTCGGCCTGAAGAACGTCGGAGCAACATACCAACGAATGATGAACAAAGTGTTCCGGGGAGAAATAGGCGACATGCTCGAAGTCTACATGGACTACATGATCGTAAAATCCCACTAGGAAACCGATCACACCGCCCATCTACGAAAAGTCTTAGAACAGGCAAGGAAATACAAAATGCGTTTCAATCCGGAGAAGTGCACGTTCGGTGTCTG
Organism: Lathyrus tuberosus; assembly: GCA_022829125.1. NCBI lineage: Eukaryota > Viridiplantae > Streptophyta > Magnoliopsida > Fabales > Fabaceae > Lathyrus > Lathyrus tuberosus. The sequence continues at coordinate 1,831,455 of JALAZF010000497.1, forward strand.
GGCAGGAAAACTCCTCGGCTTCTACTTGACAGAATGAGGAATCGAGGCCAACCCCGACAAATGTCAGGCATTCTCCGAGTTTCCTACGCCCAAGTCCAAAAAATCCATTCAGTCCCTCAACGGGATGCTCGCGTCACTATCTCGTTTCGTGGCAAAGTCCGCCCAGCACGCCCTGCCATTCTTCAAACTCCTCCGCAAAGAGGCAACATTCGAATGGACCAAGGAGTGCGACAAGGCCCTTCTCCATCTGAAACAGACACTCTCAGAGCCGTCGGTCCTCTCTCGACCAGACAATGACGAAATGCTATACTTGTATCTGGCCGTTGCGACCGAAGCAGTGAGTGCCGCTCTCATCCGCGAGACGCCTGACGGGCAGAAACCCATTTACTTCACAAGCAAAGCGTTGCAAGGACCAGAGTTAAGATACCAACAGATAGAGAAAGTGGCATTGGCCCTCATCAACGCAGCCAGGAGATTAAGACATTACTTCCGGGCTCACACGATCGTGGTTCGAACAGATCAGCCCATAAAGTAGCTGCTCGGACGACCAGATATGGCCGGCCGAATGCTCAAATGGTCGCTGGAGTTGTCCGAATTTGACATCCAATACGAAGATAAAAAAGCCCTCAAGGCCCAAGCTCTGGCCGACTTCGTCGCGGAGATGACATTCACAGACTCCCCCACGAACGAAGCGTGCAAGTGGACCATCTTCGTTGACGGCACCTCAAGCTCGGCGGGAAGCGGCGCGGGGATCATACTAGAGAGCGACTAAGGAATTATCGTCGAGGTATCACTCACACTATCTTTCCCAACCTCCAATAACCAGGCTGAATACGAAGCCTTCCTCACTGGGCTATGCCTTGCCGAGGACCTGGGCGCACAAGAAGTCATCATTTGCACGGACTCACAACTCGTGGTCCTCCAGGTCCGGGGTGAATACCAAGCCAAAAACGACAACCTGACCGAATACCTGGCCCTGGTAAAGAAGAAAATGGCGAAATTCACAACAGTGGAAGTGAAACACGTTCCCCGCGAACATAACGTACGAGCAGAGGTGCTGTCTAAACTGGCCAGCACGAAGAAGAAAGGTGAAAACAAATCCATCATACAGGAAGTGCTTCCTCGACCCAGCATCGAGAAGAACTCCCCGACACTCGAAGTGTAGGTGATCGGCGACAACAACTGCTGGATGACCCCAGTCTACAACTATCTCACCAAAGACGAACTCCCGTCCGACGCGAAGGAGGCCAGCACGATCAGGCGAAGAGCCTGCTCGTATGTCCTGGTCGAAGGTAAACTATACAGGCAGGGATTCTCGATTCCACTGCTCAAATGTGTCGAGGAGGAAATGGTCGCACACATCCTACGCGAAATCCACGAGGGAATCAACACCCAACATCTCGGAGGAAAGTCCCTTGCTCGCAAGGCTCTCCGAGCAGGGTACTACTGGCCGACCATGCAAAATGACACGAAAGAACACGTGAAGAAATGCGGCAAATTCCAACGGCACGGGGACATCCACCTGGCACCGCCTAACGAGCTCAAGGTTATGTCCTCCCCGGGGCCATTCGCCTGGTGGGGCCTAGACACCCTAGGACCCTTCGTGGTAGGATCAAGTCAGAACAAGTACCTCATAGTGGGCGTAGATTATTTCACAAAGTGGATAGAAGTAGAAGCTCTAGCGAAAATAACTGCCCTCAACATCCTGCGTTTCTACAAACGAAACATCCTTGCACGTTTCGGTATTCCCCAAGCGATAGTAACGGACAACGGGACGCAGTTCACGGACAGGAAGTTTCAGGACTTCGTCGCCCAACTAGGCACGAAGCAACACTTCGCATCCGTCGAACACCCTTAAACAAACGGGCAGGCTGAGGCAGCTAACCGAGTCATCCTTTAAGTCCTCAAGCGAAGGCTAGACGAAACAAAGAAGGCATGGGTCGAGGAGCTACACAGCGTGCTCTGGGCATACCGTACAACTCCCCATTCAACGACCGGGGAAACACCTTTCTGTTTAGCATACGGAACCGAGATTGTAATTCCAGTCGAAGTTCACTTGCCCACTAGGCGGACAGAGTCGCCCCTAGACGAGGAGATGAACGACGTTTCTTTAAGGGAAGAGCTCGACCTCGTCGAGGAAATCAGAACCGGGGCAGCTCTCCGCGAAGCCTCACTGAAACAAAAAATTACCATCAGGCACAACGCCAAGGTGATACGGTGAGAGTTCGATGTGGGAAGTCTTGTTCTAAGAAGAAACCACAAAGACTCTCGTGAAGGCAAACTAGCATCCAACTGGGAAGGACCCTATCACGTCTGGGCAAAAACGGAAAATGGGGCCTATTACCTAGAACATCTCACTGGGGAAGAACTTGCTCGGCCATGGAACGCCGAAAAGCTAAAACAATACTATAGCTAAATCCTCGGTTCGACTCGTCGCAACGACGAACGTCAGCTACCGTCCAGTATGCGCGTCTAGGTATAAGCGTCGTATACGACTAAAGCATAACCCTGCTCAGTGACGAGCCCGGTAATTGCTCGACAACGGTCCTCGATCGAGCATCGCTGTCATCAAAGTCCCACGATTAGCAGAACCCCAGCTCGCGATGGGACGTTCACGCCGCGAACTCTGGCCTCAAATGCGACCTGAGCTCCGCTCCCCGCCAGGACATTCCCCGGCAGTTCGACCAGTTCCCCACACTGCCGAACACATCTATTACGAGCAACCTCCCCAAAAAATATTCACACAAGTCAAATACCCCCTATCACGGGCGGACATACGTTCACAGCGTGCATGCATACAACACTTAGCAAAAATAAAAGCAAGTAAAATCATGCAAACGAGAGAACTAAATATGTGATAATTTAACAAGTGGCCGCAAAAACCACAATTATACGTTGTTACATAAAACGGGGGCCATGCCCCCCAAAAATAAATTACAATGGCACGCAGGCCAGACAAATTACAACGACATCATAAAATAGAATAACAAATTCCTCATTCATCAGCGTGCTCAGTTGACTCTGGCTCGGGTCCCTGCTCCTCTGCGGGCTGATCCTCGGGGGTAACGGCAAGGAGACCTTCGGGAACGACAGTACGACCATCCTCAACATGCGCCCGTAGGCCGTAATGAATACCTACTAGCCATCATTGCCTATTAACTGCTACACGGAGCACAAGGCACACGTGGCAACCCAACGTTTCCAATTCTCTCTGACACTTGATCTTCCCGAATACCGGGCAATAAGGTCACGACCAAGAATCTCGCGAACACCTGGGGTCACGAGCACTCTGAGACAATCCTCCTCGTCTTCAAACGATGACTCTATGTTAACTCCCCGGAGCAACGAGCTGTCCTTAAGTCATCACTCCCATACTCGGGAGCAACGACTTGGGGGGCTCCTGTTCTAGACTGGACCAATGGCTAGAATTGGCCCAATCCGCCTCTGCTCCAGAGCGGCCCAAATTGCCTAAGTCCAATCCATAGAGGGGCAAAAATGACCTTTCTGCCCCTCCAACCGGGCAAGGAATGCAACGTTCCTCCCCAGCATTGATGCCCGTTACGCACGGCTTCCTCGCTGCCCGAACAGCAAAGGACAGGTGCCCGGAACTGCGTTTATGCCCGACATAACGGCTAGTTTCGGGCACCCTGACCGGCATAACGACTAGTTTTGACAGTTACCTATTCTTTGGGGAAAACGGTTATTTTGCCCCGAAAATAGGACCGTTGGCCATGCGCTGGGGGCTCTATATAAACCCTCTCGCTTGAGAGGGTCAGGTATCCATTATTCACCCTTGAAACTCATACTTTGTACTTGCCCCTTTTCTCTGACCCTTTCTTACTTGAGCGTTGGAGTGCCTTGCAGGTACACCCCCTCCTCCTCTCCATACGCCCAACATCGTAGACGAAGCTTCTGGCCCACTTCAAGGTTCTGATCAACCGGTAAGATCAGTTGTGATTCTTGAATCCGAATTTGAGTTGTGAAAATTAATTGTGATTCTTGATATTGTTCATGAGTTGTGGATTCCGGATACTAATTATGGAATTGTTTGAGATTCACATGATAATGGTGCTTTCAATGTTCTCCTTTGGTAAAAAAATCTACCTCTATGAACATCAAACCCGTAACTACCTTTTTACCCATTTCCAGCACGAATCCTCCATCTTCAATTGCGTTTTTCTCCTTCATTACATAACCTAGGAACATGAAATCATATACCAAAACGTAGGGAGTTTCGTGTAGATTCCATAACTTCAAGAATTTCGCAAATCAAGGTTACAAGTAAAAACTTATGACCTGTTTAGTAAAGCTGCACCATAGAATACGAAAATGGGTTTGAACATGATGAATTTGAGTTGTTTTCTCTTTTCTCTCCCTCTCTTGCTTCTGCAAAAATTTTGAGTTACTAATTGTTGATTTGGCTCATTTTCTGTGTGTCGAGGCCGATGCTTGAATGCTTAATTGTTGATTTACTTCTCGCGTGTCGAACTCGCGTGTCAAAGCTTAATCTTGAATTGCTAATTGTTGAGTTGTTGTGCATGATTGAAGCATATTTTGACTCTTATTTATTTCATCAACTCATGGAACTTTGTTGTATGCTTGACATAGACCATTTTTGTTGAGAATTCTTGCATTGTGAGGCATGCATATGTTGGAATTTCACTTGGTTGAGTTTGTATGATCATTTGATGACATCCGTGCGAATTTCATGCGATTTCGAGTGCATTTTTCATGTGGTTTCGATTCTGCCCCGGTTTTGAAAGTCACACTTCCGCTTCGATTTAATTCGAACCGATTGCATATTTGAATCCGTTGGCACGTTTGCAAGCTACTATGCGATTTTCGTTCAATTCCGAGTCGGTGATTTTTGACCTTTTTTATTTATTTGATGCTTTTAGGCTCCGTTTTGTGCGAACCTTGCATCTTGACTTGTATTTGATGTGTACTTATACTTACTTGCTTATGCATGATCATTGAACTTGGTTTTGCTCATTTCCGGATTGACTTTATATGCATTTCATGATGTTGCGAACTTGCTTCCCCGTGCTTGAAATGTGTGTTCCGATGCATGTTCATGACTTGTTTACTAATCGTTGTGCGTGATGTTGAGTTATGATGCATAGATGCAACTTCCGATTGCCTCTCCTTGTGATTTCTAATGTGTTTGTTAAGATTGTGCAAGGTTTTTTTTCAAGGCCTCCAATGACGGTTGTTCGCTTGGTATTCCAATTTATTTGTGGGATACCGCTTCACTTCCGATGCGAGTTCTCTTGACTCATGTCATGGGATTCATATATATGTATAGTGTTGTTTTGTCTGGCTTGTGTTTTGTGCAAGTTGCTTATGTGGTTGTGTCCGATACACACCACATTTTGGTTGTGATTTATTTTCACACCGACGTTGCTTGAGGCTTATATTGGATATGCGATTTCTGACTTGCTTTGTCTGTGGATGCTAGCTCGTTCGAGGACCTCTGGGTTTCTTTGCTGATAGTTTACTGTACTACGAATATCTATCTATTTGGTAGCATTATTTATCCCTTTTATCTCTTTCCCGCACTTTACTGCTTTTGATGCCATGAGAAGTAGGACTGGAGTCCCGACCGTTTCTTTTTGGCGGACATTTTTCTGGAAATCCTCAAAGGAGGCCATGTTTGTGATTGTTTACTTTTGTGTCAAAGACCTCAAAAGAGGCGTCCCATCCCCGATTCTCCCTGATAAGTCCTCATAGAAGGTAAACGAAATGGGACCTGCAATCGGTACCCTGCACTTTCAGTTGAGTCGTTCTTAGCTCGCGTTACACGTTGATGCTTTGAACATGTGCCCCCGCTCTTGTTATCGAGTCGTCAAAGCGGAAGAGGATCTTGCAGTCAAATCCCCACGTTTTGTCTAGCTCGCGTTGACCGACGCTGATGCTTTGTGCTCAGACGCACAATTTACTTTTTTCCCCGCATTTCCTGTCCTACCCGATGACATGATATCGTGGTCAGGCTACTCTATTTCATATAGCTTACAAGCTTCGATGACATGATATCGTTGCTTTGCCCCTCTCATCCTGCCCGATGACTTGATATCTTGGTTAGGTGCCCCTGTTGCTTTGTCCTACTTCGATGACACGATATCGTTGCTAGGCCTTTCCCTTTACCACTGTGATGACATGAATCCACAGTCGGATGTATGCTACTCGAGCGATGTGGATACTCCTCGAGCTTGTTTGCTTTTGCTATGGTGTGATCGTCTTCCCCTTAGGATTGCTAGACTTAGCATAGGTTCCTCTCTTGCATGCCAACATTAGGTAGAATCTTCCCCTCTTACCTCAACCTTAGGGCCATTTTTGCATGACAACATTAGGATAGAATTCCCGTAGTGTTTTCTTTTCGTCTTTGAGTCTCCTCTTCTCATCTTCTAACAAATCTAAAACACTTACTAAAGGCAACAAGCATTGTACCCCATGAGCCTTAAGTACATAGAAAATGAAGAATGAGGGGTCCCCCTTCACTCTTCTAGAGTGTTTAGCATACGTCCCAATGGGGGCGACCATGCGACGCATTCGTTCATGTGTCATAGACTTTAGTGCAATGTAAGTTACAAACTAACTCAACTCACTTCTGTCTAAAAAACACAAAAACAAATTCAAATCATTTTCCTCCTTCGGGATCGTTGGGTTTTAAATCATTTTTAGAAAAGAGTTCGTCGCTCACGTAAAAAACACGAACGACCCATCTGTCGAACTACGTTTGCTCTGATTCCTCTCTCCCGTCCGATTGAGGATACATAGGCACGAGATGCGATATCTCGATGAGCAACCTCCCCCCTTTAGTGTGTAGTCCGTCGAACTACGTTGACTCTGATTCTTCGTTCGTCCACGAAGATACGTAGGCATTGGATTGTGATGATCCTTGCGACTCCGTGTCTGTCTTCCCCTTCCCCGTTTCTGTTTAGCCGTAGACTTTAGGATAACTCACCCTTTGATTAGACAACAAGCGCGGATCCCATCGAGTACGATGGACGCATGGGGGTGCTAATACCTTCCCCTCGCGTAACCGACTTCCGACCTCGGACTATGGTTGCGATGACCATGTCTTTCCCTCTTTCAGGTTTTCTTCGATCGTTTCCTTTCCCCGCGTCGGGATAAATAACGTTCGGTGGCGACTCTTCTGTTCTGTTTCTACTAGTTGTTTTTCGCAGTTGCAACACATGGCTAGATACAAGAACCTAAAAACAAAGAACCCATCAATCCAAATTGTTGAAATAGAAGTGGAAGATACAGATATGCTACATTTATCACAATTTTTCTAAAAAGAAGATCACAAGAAACGCTATTGCGAGAAGTTTCAAGAACGGCCTGTTAACACGACAAAATATGATATTCTTTCAAACTTTGATGGACTATCCTTTCCTGATAATATTGAAAAATATGGATTGAATTTTTTTTTGAATACTCTGGAAATATTTACCCTGAGCTTGTGAAAGTGCTTTATTCAAATATGACTCTGTCCGGCAACTCGTTGAAATCATGGGTCAAAGGAGTTGAAATTACTATCACAAACTCTATCCTTAGCTCCATTTTAGGTATTCTAAATGAAGAATCTCTCGTGATACTTAATAGAGAATATGACTTCAAAAAAATTGAGACATACCTTTCTATGTGTCGTGTACCTCGCGAAGAAGCTTTCATCAAAAGACTAAGGACAAATGAAGGGAACTTAAGAGGTAAAATCATTCTCTATTCTAATAACCTTCATTTTAATGAGAGAATGTTGAACTATTTTCTTGCTTATGTCATTACTCCTAAAGCTGGAAATTACTCTCAAATGACTGAAAATGAAGTAAAATTAGCACTTGCCCTCAAAGAAAAAGTGGCGGTTAATTAGGCTTATATCATAAAAAATCACATGTATGAATAAAAAATTAAGACAGGAGGTCTTCCATATGCTCGAGAGATTAGTAAGATAATTGAACAAAGTCTGGTAGTTCTAAATAGGGAAATAGTGTTTCCGATGAACAAGTATGATAACTTGATTGATGAAGAAGTTCTCAAGAAAGCAGGTATTGTTTGGGATGGTACCAAGTAAGTTTACAAACATGAGAATCACAAAGCATCATCTTCTACAGGTCCTTTCGACCTTGTCACTATTGAGATGTTGATGGAAAAGTTATGTGCCTTGACTAACAAAGTTGATTCCATTGCAACAAGATTTGATTCTACTGAAGCAACTTTTGGTAAAATTGGAACAAGAGTTGATAACCTTGAAAACATAGTTTCTTTCAACCACAAGTAAATGTGCAACAAAATTGATGGACTTTATTACCACCTTGATCATCTCAATTTATGTAGTAGTGAGGAGGATTGAAACTGGGTCATGGTGCCTTTTTTTGTTTGGTCTTATTACTATGTCTTGTCCATTCTATTTTGTTGTGAAAAATGATGCCTTGAAACAAAATTATAAACGGTTTCTTTATGATCAATAAACACACAAGGGTGGGTTAGGGTTAACGAAAAATAAAGAAGAACAACAAGGATTGGTTATAATTGTTATTCTTTACTTTCTCTATAAAACAGATTACAAGTACTCAAGAATAACAAATAACCCTCTCACCCTAATTAGGATTTGTCACACTTAGAATGAGAGACTAGTATGCTATTTATAATAAACCTAACATACTAAACTAATGGGATTTTTAACAATTACCCATTACAAGCTAACTTAGGGTACAAGCTAACTTAAACAATTAGACATGACAAATAGTACCAATTTGACAACTATATACTAGAACACATTTCGACTACAGCATGAAGGTCTTCGACAACAGCATGTGAGCAGACTTCGACGGAATGCTAAACCTCTGTTGACAATACTAGAGTTCGATCTAATATCTCACAAATCTCCACCTTGGAACAAATTCTATATTGACAAGAAACAAACTAGCTTTCTTCATTCAACCTCACATCGATGTGCTTTGTTCGCTCATGATAGGCGGAATTCTTTGAGAGATGTATTGCATTTTGACTATCACATGTAATAGTGATAACTTGACCTTGAAGTTTCAGCTCCTTTGTAAAACCTTCAAGCCACAACGCTTCCTTCACAACTTCAGTTAGTGCGATATATTCTGCTTCAGTGGTTGATAAGGCAACAACCTTCTGAAGTGTTTCTTTCCAACTGATTGTTGTGCCAAACATAGTGAATACATATCCAGAAATAGATTTTCTGGAATCCATATAACCTGCATAATCAGAGTCGACATATCCTTCGATTGTTGCTTTACTATCTTCATCCAAGATTCCACCATAAATTAGGACTCTGTTCAAAGACTCATTTATGTACCTTAGAATCCACTTCAATGCTTGCCAGCGAGCCTTTCCATGATTTGCCATGTACATACTTATAAGACTTACTGCATATGCTATATTGGGTCTAGTACAGACCATAACATACATCAAAGAACACACTATATAGAATATGGAATGCTATTCATATAGGCTCTTTCGACATCAGTATTGGGACACTGATCTATACTCAGCATGAATTGAGGGTTTGTCGGAGTCACAACAAGGTTTGAATTCAACATACCAAACTTTTCGAGAACCTTCCATAGGTATTGTTGCGGTGAGAATCGGATATCAAGCTATTATATTAAGTTGAATCACAAATCATGAGGTTCACCACCGAACTTTAATTTATCCAAAGGAAATGAAAAATATCGAAAGACAATCTTAAGTGCTAGTCATTAAAACTAACGTTCAAAAATCACTCATCATTAAAAGCTCATCCTAATAAATAAAAGAATTTACCATTATAATAAATTAAAATAAAAAATTCAAATAGCTATCTAAGAGATTTAGCTACATCTATTAATAAAGAAAAAGAATAAATAAAAAAAACTAACAAATTGACACACGTTATACCTCCCTCATAATTCCCAAGACAATATCTTAATTAAGATATTAAATAAATTAATGGTTGTTTAATGAATCAGAACAATGAAAATAGAAACTAATTTTCTCACTAAAAAAAGCAGTGTTTTAAAAACCGGACCGGTCATCAAACCGGTGAGGATACTGGGTCACTGGTTTATCGGTCGAACCACTGGGTCATTGGTCGAACCGCATGACCAAACCGGATTAAACCGGATTAAACCGGATAACTCGGTTGAATAAACCTGTCATTATAATAGGTATAAAACCGGTAAAACCGGTCGAACCGGATGATTCAGTCTCTAAAAAATATAACTAGCACTTAAATTTTTTGAAAATATCATATCATAAATTCACAGGTTCATAATTTAAATTCAAATTTTAAATAGAGTCTAATTGTAAATTTTAAACAGAGTCTAAATTAAACAGAGTTTAATTTAAATTCATAGTTTTAATGTTAATAGAAAATCAGTTTTAATGTTAATAATTAAAACAATACAAATATTAACATTATTCTAAATAATAAATTTTCCAAGTCTATATATATAATGGAAATCAGTTAAGTCTAAAATTATATTATATTTAGTTTTTTAATTTGTGTTCTTAAATTTTTATACAAATATTTGTATGATGGTTTTTCAATCAATATAAATACAAAATAGTAAAAATAGTTTTGTGGATATTACGAAACTTAATTTGTGTATCACTTAAATCAAATGAGTGATCACTATTATTTTTGGAGAAAAGTTTCTATGTATTTGAGTAAAAAAAAATTTTAAAAAAAATTTAAAAAAAAATTTAAATTTTTTTTTTAAATAAGCAGTTGAACCGCCGGTTTGCGAAAACCGCCGGTTTTCCCGGTTCGCACCGGTTCACACCGGTTCGAAGACATGACCGATCGAGTAAGTGAACCCGGCCGGTTACCTGACCGGTTCCCGGTCCAACCGGTCCGACCGGCCGGTCCGGTCCAGTTTTTAAAACTATGAAAAAAAGAACTCTCCCTCTCTCTTTCTCTCTCTCTCTCTCTCTCTCTCTCTCTCTCTCTCTCTCTCTCTTTCTCTCTCTCTAACACGTGTTCGTAAAAAAGACAAGTATTAATTACTAAACCTTTCTCAAATTCAAAATAAAATAATCACTTTAGATAAGGATGATATTGAGACTCTTGTATTTCCACATAATATATATTAGCAGTTATATCTATGTCATTTTCATGGTCAAATCAACAAAATAATAAATGTATTAAAAACCAAATAAAATAACAAAATTTAACCGAAACAAGAATAAAATAAAAATCACTCTTTCTCAAGACTCATCATCTTTCTCGCTCACTCTTCTCTCTCTTTTCATCGCTCAAACATGAACCAGCTTCTCCGACAACGCTCACGGCGGCCGGCGACGGTTCCCCAAAACACAAAGATTTCAACACAACTCGACCTATCTTCCCACCTACAAAACAAATCCAGCCCAATATTCCTCTAGTTCTAAACCTAACCCTTCCAAACAGACAAAACAGAATCAAACCCTAAAAAAATAGATCTATCAATTATACTCGAACAAGGACGAATAAAGCAATTACCACAGGGTTTCATGTCAGCAAGTCAAGGCAAGCATGGACATGTGTAGATTTTGAGCGAAAATGAAGGAAAGTTACCTGATCGGAATTGCTTCCGGCTATGTTTCTTTTTCTGCGATGGATGTTGATCTCCTGTAAACTCCTTTTCCCCTTTGTGATTCACTCTTATCCACTTCCTTCTTCTATCTCCCTCTACTGGGTCTGTTTTCTTACTATTGTTGCTGTTGTTTATTGTAGCTCTTCTGCTCTTCAAATTTCAGTGTGAAATTTGAAGCAGAAACTAGAATCTTTGAGTGAGCTCTGAGTAAAAAAAATTGTAGTGTTTTTTCTCGTCTCCCCTCTGTGCAATGAATAGTGAGGTTTAAAATAGGACCATATTAGGGTTTTTTTTTTATTTTTTGGAATTCTGAATCAGTCCGTCACAATTTGGGAGTGGTGGTGTGTGTTCGTACGTGTCATACCCTAAATTTTGACCATAAGAATTCACATCATTGTGCAAATCATCACCACAATATGGATGTACTTTCATACCTCATCAATCATCTCAAAGATTGTTGAGTGTTCACTCTAGCCAAGAATTAGGGTTTCAGTCCCTCTCAGAGGATTCAGGAAAAAATCAATCAAGAATTGAGATGATCTTCAACTTGTCAAGCCTCTCAAACATCCATGAAGGGTCAAGAGGATTCCACATCAAGAATCTAGCACAAGATTGCAACATTTCAAGTTGATCAAGCCTTAAGACCATCAGTGTCACCAAATTAGGGTTTTGGTCGACCAAGGCCTCCAGAGGAAAATTTTCATCTAGGCATGAGCCAATAATTCAATATATGATTCAAGAAGCTCAAAAGAACCTCATGAGTCCATTCATAAGTTCAAAATATCCCCAGGGGATGCATCTATTAAAAATCAAGAATTAGGTTTTTGACCTAATTCAGTCCCTAAGTTAACTTTTGGAGCAAGGCATGATCTAAAACTTCAATATATGATTTAAGGACCTCGAATACATCATATCAATCCATTCACAAGATTGGATTGATTCAAAGAACTTGATTCATAAGAAATATAAGGATTCAAATTCATCTGGACCACAAACTAGGGTTTTTGAGAAAAAGTCAACCATACCTTTGACTTTTGAACAAAGCATGATATCAAACCTTGGGACATGATTCAAGACATTCAAAAAAACCTTTGGAATCCATCCATTAGGTTCAATTTATCCCAAGGACTTGATTTCATAAAGGATCACAAAGTTCAAGTTTCATCTAAGATAAAAAGTCAACTATGATCAAAACCAAGTTTGACTTTTGGAATTTTTTGGCAAACACGGGCCTTTTAAGTAAAAAAAAATGTTAACTTGTGATTTGGATCATGATCAATCAAGAAAAATCAAGAAAAGTGAGGTTACTTGCAAAAAGGGCAACCTTGAGAAACTTAAAATTTCACTAAGTTATGAAAAATAATGGTTTTTACCCAACTTTGCAAGGCCATAACTTGTGATCCAAGCAACCATTTTTTCCCATCCAAAGCTCAAATGATAGATCTTCTTACATACAAAAAGATTGCAAAGCAAAAGTATCCCCTAAAAATGCATAGATTTTGAGATATGAAGCATTAAAGTTAGGGTTTCATGAGATTTTGAACTTTGACACTTAGAATTGTTTAGGCAGAGTCTGCCTCATGTTTTGTCCAACTTTGGAGCCATTTCCCATCATGATCCAAGATGAATCAAGACCAAATGTAAACATCAAAGTTGAAATATGATATACAAGCTTTCCAAAGAGTACAAGAACATCCATTAATTCAACTTGAGCAAGGAGTTATGAACCTCACAACATGCCTTACTCAAACTGATTTTCATGACAGATTTTGTGCATTACTTGCACAACACAATTTTCCACAACAAGTTTATTATCTTGCAAGATTTGGCATCATCCAAGATCAGAAGGAATCTTGATGAGTCACTTGATATTTTCAACTTTGGACCAAGGAGTCAAGTATCTAGCCTAGCATGTGCAAATTCATCATTATAAAAGCCTTGAAATTCAAATTTGTTAAGTTGAATTAATGTGATACATATAGGTGGCATGGATCAAGAACAACCCAATCAAGACATATCCAATAACAAGAAGACTTCAAACCTGCAAAATTGATGGGAGTCAATGCATAGCTATGCTAGGGGAGACTTATGGTACCTTAGCATTCAAGTCATGCCACATAGCCATATCCATTGGGTAATAGAGTGATCCTTCATCCATTCACTATTCCTAAAAAAAAAAACTTCTCATCCTATAAATAGGAACCATTTCTGATTGTTTAAACCACCCTAAAACATCACAACACATGTTTTCTCTCATTTCACTTTTCACTTCAAAATTCCAAAATCTTAAGAAGTGAGAATCGTATTTTCAAATAGAGAGCAATTCAATCCAAACCAATGATGCAAACACCTCACATACATCATATATGAGTGATCCAAACACTTGAACAACATCTGTAACATCAAATTCATTAAGATCACATCTCATCCCAAGCCAGCTGCAGTTGGATTCAAGCCCATCAAACCAGAAGGTTTCAAACCATTCCAAGCACATTAATTCCTTGAGGTCTAGGGAAGCTGTCCAGGTCATCATTTTACATCTGTAACACCTACAACTGAGGATTCGAATTCCTCTTACACAGGTAAGCCTGAACTTCTCAAACTCCATGAAACATGTATCATTTTCGATATTTCAAGTTACCAACATGTTTCTGCACTTATATAGAATGTTTCCTGTAACACCCCGATTTATTTTTATTATTTTTCGTAATTAGAATTATATGATGTTGCGTATATGTGTGTGGCTATGCGTATTTTAGTTATGTTTGGGTTACCCTTAGTATGGGGTGGTGACTTTAGAATTATAGAGATTAAGGTGTTGGGGGGTGTGTGACCAATTATGTTGGACTTGGTGGTGTGGGGATAATGATTAATTAATATTAGCAGTGATTGATTAATATTATTCATTTAAATTATTAATAGATATTGTTTTTATTATTTAATTAGTAAGATATTAATAATAATAATAATAATAATATTGAGATGATAATAATAATATTATGAAATTAAAAGGAATATTAGAAAATAGAAAAGGGGGTTAGGAGAGGAAAAACGATTCAGTACATGAAAAGCAGAAAAAGGAGAGGTCATAGCAAGGGCAAGGGAAAAGAGACTCCACTGTTGAGGCTAAGTTTCTTTCAAGAACTTTAAGGTAAGGGTGGGGTTCTTTAATCTCTTAAGGGTTGTATAATGTTTGTATGAGGGTAGATAAACCATTAAGATTATCCCTATGTGTTGTTTGTGTTGATTTGGGATTGGGGTTTTTCCGTGTCGGAGGTTTTGATAAGAGGAAAAATGCATAAATTAACCGTTTGAATTTTGTTTTACGTGTTCCTAATTGATTGTATGATAATCTGTGATTATATGTGCATTTATGGGGTTGTTTGTGGGTGGAATCGGAGAAGGGTTGGGGTTGAATCGTGCTGAAATCGCAACTGCAGAATAGCAGAATCGTGTACTTTGCCGTGCGAATAATAGTTCGCTGGGCAAATGTTGGTCCCAGATTCTTTAAGCGAATGAGGTAGCGAGTGAAAGGAAAGAATAGAAATTCTGGAAGGAGAGGTGGAGAAGTTCGCCCCAGATTCGCTGGGAGAACTCCAGTTCGCTGGGCGAATGAGAAGCGAATGGGGAGGAGAAAAAGTGAGTCTCAGGTTTTGTATGGGAGGGGTTGTTTGCTGGAGACTTCTCTAGGCGAACTCCTAGCGAATGATAGTTCACTGGGCGAACTAGCAGCGAGCATGACAGTGTTGTTTTGCTACTGTATGAACATAATTTTTTAAACTTTAAAAATTCATAACTTTTAATCTGCATGTCCATTTTAGTCGTCGTTCGAATCGTTGGAAAGCTGGTTTCATATACTTTTTGTTAAAATTAATTTCAATACCAGAATTCTAACTATTTGATGCGTTAATTGGGTTTTTGTGTATGTTGTTATGTGTTGCACGTTGAAATGGTGAATTTGGTTGTGTGAATGCGTGATGTAGCTGTGGATTTCGATTGTTGCATGTTTTGGTAGGTATATGTTATGTATTGGATAGTTGAAGTGTGATATATTGGCTTATTGTTAGTCATATACATTTTGTTGTCATTGTATGTTGTCGTTGTATGCATGCCATGTTGCATAAGTTGTGTGATAAGTCGTGTGTCCATGTGGGGTGTGAGCATCTTATCCGGATTCTTTGAAATAGAATCATGTTGTTGTTGTTGTTGTTGTTGAGGTGATTGTGTGCCCATGTGGGGTTTGAGCAATCACGGATGTCGTGTTCCCATGTGGGGTGTGAGCGACTTATATGGAAATTCCGACGGGAATTATGATCATGAAAAAGGGATCGAAATGGTACCACATGCATTGAGTTGAGTCGTGAGTCTCATTGCATTGCATTATGTTGTGTTGTATTTGAGAATTGTATGATCATCTGCTTATGTGGAAAAGTTTGATTTTGTTGATGTAGTAATGATAGGGTGATTGGTGTAATTGATTAAATGCTTTTATATTTATATTATGCATTTCTTTTGTTGATTTGAGAATCTCACCCCTTCTGTTTGAATGTTACCTCTACGTGGGTAACGTGCAGATAATCAAGATTAGTACGAAGTTGAAGTTAGTGAAGATGAAGTCTTCTATTTTATTTCGTTGAGTCGACGACTGCTCTGATGTGTAACACTGGGGATTTGGAACGCTTACTGTTATTTCTTTTATTGTCCGTTGTGGCTTTTACTTAATTGATGATGGTATTAAACATGTTATGTTTTAGTTGAATTTCCGCTGCTACATGAGAAGATCAATTAAGTATGGTTTTATTAATGATATTTATGTGTTACATGTCGTATGCATAAGCAGGTGTATGTTGAAAGTTGCATCTTAAACGTTGTATGATTTATTTTACTCTAATATTTTATTATTAATTATCGCGGGGGTTTAGGGTGTTACATTTCCCCTCAATCAATTGCTATGTATCAATCGTGTATAGGATTTCACAATGTTCTTGCAAAAATTAGGGTTCATCTGTTCATCACTTGATAACTCACTCTATACTTAAAATAAATGAAATTAATTGGTACCATTGAATTCCTTGTTCAAAAACGAGCAACTTTCATGTTTACATCTTTTAAAATCATTAAGTATTAAGGGAGATATGAGAGGTTTTGCAAATCGGTGATGGTGGTGGTGCACAAGGAAGAAGAAGATGGCCTTGGCGCAATAATTTAAATTTTTGAATTTTTTAAATATTTTAAATATTTTTATTTTATTTTCAAAAATTATTTCCTATATCCAATTTTGATTATTTTCAAATGATTTTTTGTACACAAATCATTCACATATTTAAATAATTTATTCACCAAAAAAATCAAAAAATATTTTATATTTGATATATTTTTAATATATTTAATATATTATTTTTAATTGTTTTTAAAAATAATTTCAAATATTGATTTTTCTTATCAAATTAATTATTTTTAATCCCAATTTTTTCACACAAGTGATTTAAATACCCTATTATTTTAATCCACAAATAAAGTCACAAAAATAATTTTTATTTGATATATTTTTAATATATTAAAAAAAAATTAAATTGTTTTAAATGGTTTAATATGATTTCTTTTTCTTAATTTTTTTTAATCAAAATGATTTTAAATATTCATGTGGATAAAATACCTTTTTCATAAACCTTAATCATTGTTTAAAACATGATTAATGATTTCATTGGATAAATTATACATTTTTTATTTGATTTTTTTCTTTGAAAATTATCTTAAAAAATGGAATTAGGGTTTTACTTTGATTCTATCTTTCAAATTTCATTTCAACAATCTCTGGGCCTCTATTAGAGTGTAAGACCTAACCCTCGTTGTAAATAAACCACTTCATGGGCCTCTGTTATAATATAAGTCCCATCGCGCTTTTCAAAATCACGGTGCGATCATTGTTTTCACAATAATCATCTGGGCCTCTGTTAGGAGTGTAAGTCCCATCCCTTTGTACATAAACTTTGTTTTAAATAATCTTGGGGCCTTTGATAGAGTGTAAGACCCAACACCTTCTTTTGTAATTAGAAAATCCTTTAGCCTCACTCATCCTGGGCTTTGTACATGATACAAACAATCACCTGGGCCTCTATCTAGAGTGTAAGACCAAACACCTTTGCTTTTCTCTTATTTGAGATCAAGTCATCTTAAAATTCAAAACTTTATTCAATTTCTTCAAAACACTAATCCAATCTTAAAGAAGGCATCTAATCAATCACAATACACTTGGGCCTCTATCCAGAGAATAAGACCCACCACTTTTCTCAATTTAATTCATACTTGTTTATATAATTGTTCATATATCTGTATATATACTTGTACATATCTTGTTAAGTTCCTCTTAGCATTCAAATCATCCTTAGTTTAGACTAGTTCAAACAATAGGATCCTTTCAATCAGTATAACTTAGTTCAAACAACTAGTTCCCCCTTATACAAAGGAATATAGTCAGCCACCTTTAGGGCTTTGTTCAATTTATTAAACCTTGAAACAATTCAATAAAGAGAGGATCATTTCCCGGTGAAACCTCTTCTTTAATCCCTTTAACCCTTGCGTAGTTCAGCAAAGAAAGGATTATTTCCCGCTGAAACCTTTATTGAACTCTTCCTAGACTTGGAAAGTCTCAACAGTTAGCCTCCTCTTGGGCTTCATACAAGGACCCACAGGCTTCCTAGAAGAATCCCTAGCCTCCTCTTGGGCTTCATACAAGGACCCTGAGGCTTCCTAAAAGCTTAGGATAGATCCTAGTCATCTTTACAGTACACCAGTCTCCAAGAGAGTCAAAGCCTCCAAGGCATTCAAGTTTATCCCTTTAAGTCTCTTCTGATCCTCAACAAGGTTTGGTTTTCACTTTAAAATCCCCAACCAGAACCATGTTACCATCAATAAATCCCCAAAAGAATCAAAAGCCTTATGGCATTTAATAATTTAACTCTTCTCTAATCCCCATCAAGAGTTAGTTTCCCTTTTGATTCCTCAAAATGGTTTAGACATTCTCTTGGATTTGAATCCTCAGCAAGAGTCAGCCTCCTCTTAGGCTTCATATAATATTTTCCCAGTCAGCCTAAATCTTGGGCTTTGTACAAGACAGATAAAATACTCCTCCAGTTGAGTCAGTTTTTAACTTTTTCAGCTTCAACCTTGGGCTTTGATCAAGGCTAAAAAATCCAACATCCCACAGATGAGGCCATGAGTCTTCTCTGTAGCAGGATATTTCCTCTATACATCACATTTAAAAATAAACAATTAAAACTCTCTTCCAGATAATTGATGTAAGTGGCACACTTGTTGATTCAAAATCCAAGTTGGGGTCCCTCCTTTATCATGACTAAAGTTCTCTTTCATCTAAGTGATGTAAGTGGCAAACCTCTGGATTCTACACATCCAAGTCAATGTCCCTCTTTTAGCATGTAAAGGCTTATAAAGGAAGATGTGGCATTGCTGGATTCTACACATCCCAGTTAAAGCAACTTCCCTTTATAAATTAATTTTTCAATGTTTGTGATGAATAGGTGAGATATCTCCCTTTAGAGATGACAAATTCTCTCTCAGTCAAACTTTTAGCTTCAATCTTGGGCTTTGAACAAGACACAAATACTCCTTTAGCTTCAATCTTGGGCTTTGTACAAGACACAAATACTCCTTTAGCTT
Organism: Lathyrus tuberosus; assembly: GCA_022829125.1. Classification (NCBI taxonomy): domain Eukaryota; kingdom Viridiplantae; phylum Streptophyta; class Magnoliopsida; order Fabales; family Fabaceae; genus Lathyrus; species Lathyrus tuberosus. The sequence goes on from JALAZF010000497.1 coordinate 1,850,720, forward strand.
CAATCTTGGCTTTGAACAAGACACAAATACTCCTTTAGCTTCAATCTTGGGCTTTGTACAAGACACAAACACTCTTTTAGCTTCAATCTTGGGCTTTGAACAAGACACCTAACAATTTTTTCCTTCCATAGAATAGGATAAACTATGAATGCTCTGATTTCCCCAAATCTTTTTACGGGAATACGTAGCCATAAGATTGCAAAATCTTAGCGAGCGCACTAATAAAAAACCTTAGGTCCAGTACCTTCCCAAAAATAATAGAAAACAAAAAAAAATGTTTCCTTAAACTTCACAAAGGAGAAACTTTCCCTATTCAACAGCAAATGGATTTAAGCAACCAAGCAATTCAACAATAGAAACATATGCAGATAAAGCTTCATATAGATTACTATAGATACTCTGGGTGTTAACAGCTTCCCTTTGTATAACCAACCCCCAATCCCTAATCTCTTCGCATTTGTTTAGGAAAACATTTGCACGTAGGGTTAGTTTGAGATATCTTCCCCTTCCTTTTAAGCTTTATAGGATAAATATAGAAATAAGAAAGTAGCACTACATATGGTAGTGGTCGCGTCACAAAAACCGAGCTACAGGAAAATGGCGAATCTGTTGGGGAATTTTTATCTTTTTCTAGGAGGGTTAAGCCTTGAATTGCATATTTTTGTTGTTTTATTTGCTTTCTCATTTGATATCATTTACTGTTTTCCATCATACTATCTGCTTATCTACCATATTTGTTTAAATTACTGTTATTTGGGAATGTGATTAATACACATGTGGTGAGTCAAAAAGTCCTCAGTGGGCTTGAGAGCATATTTTAAGATAGGAGGTGGCAGACTCAAGAAGGCTTATAGGGAGTGAATCCTGACCAAGCAAACTTGAAAGTCCACCAAATCAGTAGAGGTACCCTTTTGGAATTACTGATGTTAAATGAGCAAGTCGTGAAAACATTAGTTTTTCCACTTGGCACCCGTGAAGTTGAGGATTAGTAAACATTTAACCTTGGCAATTTTTAGGACGTACTGCGGTGTGAAGATGGCTGGTTTATACCCAAGTGAATCGAACACTCAAAGATAACACAGAGTCACCATCGAACTTTATTTAGTCCCAAAGGACAGGGAAAATATCGATAAAACCCAAGGGGAAGAGAAACAGGAACGGGGGTCGGTTATGCGAAAGGAAGGTACTAGCACCTTGCGCATCCGTCGTACTCGACGAGAACCATTTCGCTTGCTTCTAGGCTTGGATGGGTTATCCATCTAAAGGCTTCTAGCTAAAGAAAGAGGAGAGAGAAGAGAAAGGGGAAAAAGAAAAGAATGAAAGAAAGTGCTCGCGGAGGATTGTGACCCTCGTGCCTACGTACCCTCATAGTGCCATGAAAGGAATGGAAAAAATGGTGGAAGTGTGCTCGCCAAGATCATCATGATCTCGTGCCTACGTATCATACATTTAAAAGAATGCAGAATCAGAGCTTCCGTAGTTCGGGGAACTAAGACGGAAAAGGAAAAGGAAAGGAAAGTGGTGTCAAAACCAAGAGTAAAAGAGAGAAGGAAATTCCACTAGGGATTCCCAAGAAATGGTGTCAAAACCAAGAAAGAATAGCGAAAGACAAAAGAGAGTATTCCACTGAGGAGTAAGAGACTAAAGTGACTATGCAAGGAACAAAAGAGAAATGGTGTCACAACCAAGAGAATAAGAGATAGAGAAAGATCCGACGGGGATGCAAAAGAGATAGTGTCATAACCAAGAAAGGAGTGCAAAGGAAAGACAATGATTATGCTGAGAGTATAGTGCAATAATGGTGTCGAAACCAAGAAGAAAAAAGGGGTAAAAAGAATAGAGAGACTCCACCGGGGAGTAAGAGAACAAAGAAACCGTGACTAAGAATCAGAAGGTAGCGACCTTACTGAGGAAACAATCAAAGGAAAGATGTTACAACCAAGAGAAAAGAGGACTCAGTATGTTAACTGACTGGCAGTAGTTAACCGAAGAAAGAGATTAAGACTCTGTGGGGAAAAGAAGTTTTAACAGATAAGAATTGTGATCAACCTAAGCACGGGTGTAGGACCGAGCGAAGGTTGTGACCCAAAGGGCGGATGTAAGACCGAGCAAAGGTCTTGACCCAAAAGGACGGGTGTAGGACCGAGCAAAGGTCGTGACCCAAAGGACGGGTGTAGGACCGAGCAAAGGTCGTGACCCAAAGAACGGGTGTAGGACCGAGGAAAGGACGTGACCCAAAGGACAGGTGTAGGGCAGATCAAAGGTCGTGACCCAAAGGACGGGTGTAGGACCGATCAGAGGTCGTGACCCAAAAACGGGTGTGGGACCAAGCGAAGGTCGTGACCTAAAGAACGGGTGTAGGACCGAGCAAAGGTCGTGACCTAAAAGGACGGGTGTAGGACTGAGCAAAGTTCGTGACCCAAAAGGACGTGTGTAGGACAAACCAAAGGTCGTGACCCAAAGAACAGGTGTGGGACCAAGCGAAGTTCATGACCTAAAGAACGGGTGTAGGACCGAGCAAAGGTCGGGACCCAAAAGGACGGGTGTAGGACCGAGAAAAAGTCGTGACCCAAAGAACAGGTGTGGGACCAAGCGAAGGTCGTGACCCTAAGAACGGGTGTAGGACCGAGCAAAGGTCGGGACCCAAAAGGATGGGTGTAGGACCGAGCAAAGGTCGTGACCCAAAAGGACGGGTGTAGAACCGAGCAAAGGTCATGACCCAAAGAATGGGTGTGGGACCAAGCGAAGGTCGTGACCCAAAGAACGGGTGTAGGAACGAGCAAGGGTCGTGACCCAAAAGGACGGGTGTAGGACCGAGAAAAGATCGTGACCCAAAGAACGGGTGTGGGACCAAGCGAATGTCGTGACCCAAAAGGACGGGTGTGGGACCAAGTGAAGGTCGTGACCCAAAGGATTCGGTACACTGACTGAACCAACAATACCTGACCGAAGAAAAGGGTATTCGAACCAAAGAAAGGTTACTAACCCAAAGATGCAAGTATTCGAACCAAAAGGAGGTTGCCAACTGCTGGGGATTCGGTGTTAACAGAAAGACTGTGATTTACTGAAAAGAAACGAGTGATTAACCAAGAGAAGGTGATTAACTCGAAAGGGTTCAGTATTAACAGATAGACTGTGATTAACTTAAGAGACGGGTGATTAACCGAGAGAAGGTGATTAACCCAAAAGGATCTCAGTATTAACAAACAGACTGTGATTAACTGAAAAAGAGGGTGATTAACCCAAGAGGGCACTCAGTGTATTAACAGACAGACGGTGATTAACCGAGAAGGAGTGCAGAATTGGTGTTTTAACTGACATACATTGGTTAACCAATCAAAGTGAGAAGAACCAGGAGAAGGTTGTGAACTCCGCAAGGGTTTCGGTTGCAACAGGAGTACTATGTTTAACCGAAGAAAGAGAAAAAAGACTCTTCAGGGGAATCAAAGAGTAATGGTTGACCGCGAGAAGTGAACATGGTGATGAAACAAAGAAAAATTGCTAACCCAAGGAACAAAGATCTTAACCAAGAAGGTGATTGATCAAAAGTGAGATCGAAAGAGATAAGAGTGATCAAGCATCGACTCGACTGGGAGAAGAGGGTACACTACCGCCTGGAGATAGGGATGACTAACCCAAGCATAGGGTCATTCGTCCCCTACACGAAGTAGTTAGAATGAGAGTAGGAATTCTCCCTTCTCATTCCTTCTCTAACACACAGGGTGTAATGCAGAAGTTGAAATGGACAGAGTAACAGCTCCAATTTGTACAGTGCTCCACGCGTTGTGAAATGAACAGCGTATCAGCTTCAATTTGTATAGTGCTCCAGTGTATTGCGTCGTGCTTCGTGCAAAAGCTCCAACTCATCAGGGGATCAAGAAAGAGAAAGTATAAAGATATCCTAAAGAGAGGGAAGAGGGGAGATCAACTAATCGAAACACAGTTTCGATCAATTAATCAAAGGGAAGCAATGCTAACAACTTACCAAAGAGAATGGAAAATCATTAAAGCAAAAGGTGTGAATTGATTGTATAAGATTAAGTTCATCCATGAAGAATAAACTTAATGCAAAGCAAAGAGAGGGAGTGCAAAACAGTGCCATACAAATATTAGCATGTGTCATACATTAAGTGTTAAGTGATCAAGAATGGTGCAAGAATGAGCATGTTCAAAAAAATATCAAGAACACACATAATTGCAAGAATTGATAAATCAATCATTGAATTAATGTAAATATGCTTTAAATAGAGGTTAACAACATTTAAAACATCCATAAACATCAAGTATGTCAATTCATGGAAGTTAGAGGAAGAAAGGATACCAAACAAGCTTGAAGAAACTCAAAATGGCCATTCTGTACAGTGGTAACCGGTTACTCACCACACGTTAACCGGTTACTTGCTTAAAAATCAGCATTTTTGGTGAAAATTGAACTGAATAACCGGTTACTCACCACACGTTAACTGGTTACCACTGTGACAGTGGCAAAAATAACAGCAAAAACAGCTTTTCAAAAGTGATTCTCAACACTTAATCACTTATGCCAACCACCACATGATAGGGTAAGAATTTGTGCACGAAAATTACTTCATGTAAGAGCAATTAAACACAAATTACAAGCATTAATCATGAAGATCAAAGATCAAGCAATTTCATGATAAATTAAACCGAAAACGATCGAAATTACAACGTAAATACGCGGAAACGATCGAAACGGTGAGTAAAGTAAGATCTACCAACCTACAAGCCGGAGGAGTGGCTTTGTAATTGTTGTAAATAAAATGTGATGAAGGTAAGTAAAGAAAACCAGAGAAAACCAGAGATTCCTACACTTGCACTTCAAACCGTAGCGAAACTGAGCAAAATACGATAAAAGCTCTGAAATCGAATTTGCACCGTAGGATCTTGAAGTAAACACTTGAGATGAATCCAAAAGCTAATAGAACTCTAGATACTCAAGTATAATTGTAAAATGACGAATATAATTAAAGAAAACTAGAGGAATCTTCAATTGCACTTCGAATCGTAGCGAAACCGAGCCAAATTCGATAAAAGCTCTGAAATGAGTATTATCACCGAAGAAACTTGAAGTGATCACTTGAAATGAATCCAAAAGCTACTAAAGCTCCACAAAATTCACTAGAATGGAAAGGTGATGGAGGTTAAGCTCAAGAAAAAGCACTTTCAAGGTGAAAGTAGCTTTTCCTCAATGGTGGAATAAGAGCTTTTGTGTGATTTGGTGAAGAAGATGAAGAGGAATGTGTAGAAGTTGCAGCAAAATGCATAGAGAAATGAGAGAATTGAGAGTGAAAAGAGTGTGAATTTGTGTGAATGATTGTGGAGGAGTTGTGAAATGGTGAAGCTTTGTTTATATAGACTTTTGGTTTGGAGTGTGAGAGCTTTGGATTTTGGTTTGGACTTAGCTTTGGGTGGTTTGGAACTAGGCTATGAGTTAGTTACACTTGACTCACCGAGTCAAGGCGGTTAACTCGGTTAGTTAGGACTAACTCGGTAACAATCCCAATGTGAGCTCCCATATCCAAAGGTTGATATGCTTGGAACCCAAGAAACATGATGCACTTAAATTAGAGTGATGCATTGGAATAAATACACTTGGAATGTCTTGAATAGCCTGGAAATGTCTAGAGATGTCTAGAATGTTCCACACACTGCTAGAATCAAGTAGAATCAAGGTCCAAAGAGAGTGCATGGCTGCTGTCCCCAAAATGCAGCAGGAACTGGAATTTTGCACTGAGTAACCGGTTACTCACCACAGGGTAACCGGTTACTTCAGTCAAATTTGCCCAAATTTGCTTGGGAAATGATGCTGAAGTCCTGGTTTTGATTCTCCACCTTTTGTTTTGATGAGTAAACATGGAAACCTATATTTTGAGCTTATTTTGATGATGTAATGATCTTGCGTGGATGAGATTAACCGAGCTTGGAAAACGTGAATACTCCTGCAATCAAAATCATAAATAAAAAGTGCGAATGCAAATACTAGCGATGCAAATGTACATGCTTATGCAAAACAAAAAAGGAGGTCAAATTTCGGGTTACGACAGCTGCCCCTATTTAATCCACTTGGACCTGAATGTAATAATAGAGCTAGCTTTTCGATGATTCGAGGTAGAAGGGGAGTAAATAAAAGAGTAGCTCGAAAATTTGGCCGACGGCGGCAAAAGGTGAGGTACAAAGTGCGAAGTTTGGCTGAAAATCTGCTAGGAGATGAGTCAAGCAACAAGAAAAGGAGTATGCTAAGATGCACATGCTGTGTATATGTTCTACATGATGCTTGATATCATGCAATGCAAGGATGCAAGTTAAGGTATTGTGTCGCAAGTTTGCAGGTTCAGGACGGACCAGAAAGGTTTTGGACAGACCAAAGAATCGAACAAGTCCCGAAAAGGTTTGGCCAGACGAGGACCGGACTACCAGACAAGAACTGGATTTTGATTGGGACGCATGTTTGAACCTGTATGGCGTAATGCTCCATGTTGATGAATATGATATGCGTTTGAAAATGTAATGCTATGCGAATGATGATTACTATATGCAGAATGTTAGTGATCATGTTTTAGAGAGTTGTTAAATATGATCGGGCTTAAGTCCAGGTTTCATGCTATGCCAAATGAATGATACGCATGAGTGAAGCGACGTGATTAAGGCATGAGAGCGGTCTGTGCAACATTTCTAGTGTTTTTATTGTGGGTGGTGAAAGAGTTGAGGTTGGGTGTAAGTCATAAAGACGTGATTCCCCGACACCTACTTCAGGATCACCAGCTGTTGATGCACCTTTACTTTTGCCTCAAAATAGGGATAGAACTTGTACTTGGGTAACATGTCTCTGCCCCAGTCTATTGGGTATCTGCATGGGTTGCCCCAGTCATAAGTCATAGGATGATCTTGATTTGATTTGCCCCAGCGTATCGGAATAGTATGCCCTTGATTAATCGTCTCTTGGAGAGGTTGACTTCTTGTGCTCTTGAGGTGGCCTGCCCCAATGTGAGCTCTGAAGTGATTTTGCCCCTGGCTGATCGATCTTTGGAGGAATGCCCCTGACCAACTGATCTTTGAGAGATTTGCTGAATCTTGACGTGATTGGCTCAGATTGACTAAATATTGAGATGGCTAGGCCTTTTTGCTCAACGGAGTTTTCAGGCGTTTTTCCCCTTGAGGTGATCACACTTTCCGTTGTGGGAACTTCCTTGATGTCAAGTGCTTGTTCGCAAGTAAAAAGTTTTGGCTTTGAAAATGATAATGTTAATTCTATGCATACGTCAGTTTTGAAACCCAAGTGTGTTCACTAAGATTATGACATATAGTGAATGGATCACCAATTAGAATGCCATGTCAGTATCGGCACAAATGATAAGCAAATCTTTAGGATTCAACTTTGACATGATCCCACTGTAGTATGCTTTCAAGATAAGCCCTACTTCAATTAGGTCTTTTGCATGTTATAACGTGGTCTGGTTCACGGTTTAACAAAAAAAAGGATATAAGGCTCAAAATTTATTTTAACCCACCCATTATCCTTGATGTTCTCCAGTCCTACGTTCAGCTAGTTTGACACAAGCGTTCTCCTTTCAAAAGGATTTTGAATGATGGAGGTGACGATAGAGGAACCGACGAGGGTTTTGGAGTGGCAATCACTCAACTTTTGTTTTTGTCACATGTGATCACACGAACTTGTTCTTATTGAGGATTATTATCTTTTGATTCTTTGTTTTGTTCTTTTTGTTTTCCCTAATTTTTGCGTAGACTAATTATTTTGAACTTGCAGTCTACCAGGATGCTCTAATTTTTGCCTAAGTCATTTGTTTGTGACTTAGCGGGCTCTTTCTTCTTGCTTTTTTTTCTTGTGATTTTGATTTTTTCTCTTGAACAAAATCGTGTGACACGCGTTTATTTGATTTGTGAAGGTGAGTTGTGACTGCCTCATTCCTTTGGTCGATGAGAGACAACCATTGCGGATTTGTGATTTTTCGACCTCTTGCGAAGGATAGGATGTGGTTGATCCACAGATTAGGTGCTCCTCTTTTGAAATTTGAATGCATGGTCAAACTAACTGAAGACTACCCTGCCCCTGGTTAAGATTGAGGGTTTTTTGTGTACAGAAAGAAACTCATACTTCAAGGCCCAAAGGGGTTGACTAGGGATTGTCTTCCTTATAGCTCCGGTGTTTGGGAATGGAACCAATGCCTTACATCGCCAGCAGGGTTTTATTCAAAAGCAAACAGACAGTGATCTCATGTCTTTTTTATTTCATCATTCCCTTTTTTATTTTTCTTGATCAAATGTACGATATTGATAAAAAGTATGAGTGAACACGAATGAATTTATTCAAAACATGCATATTCATTTCATTATTATTATAATTTAAAAACAAACAAGTTTTACAAGTGAACAATGTTTGACAAACAAAAGAGATTACAAATGGGAAAGATGGAATGATATGATGGTTGCCGATGTTGAGGAAGCGCTCACAGGCTTATTCAAGGGATTCTTTTGCAATATTGGCCCCTACACGGTCAAGGAATTTCCGTTCACCCACAGTTTCTCACTTTGAACGGTTAAGTGCTTCTTGTTAATCAACTGTTGGACTTTAGCTTTGAAAGCTTTGCAATCCTCAGTCGAATGTCCAACCGACCCAGCATGATATCCGCACCGCACATTGGGATCATACCCAGGTGGGAATGGTTTTGGAGGGGGCTTCAGAGCTTTGGGAATCACTAGAGAGTTCTGAACCAAATGTGGGAGAAGTTGACTGTATGTCATGGGAATCGGATCTAGAGGAGCATTCCTTTGTTTTAGATTGTTCCGGGGCTTGCGCTGATTCTAACGCTCTCGACCTTGGGCTAGCTGATAATAAGCCTGAGGAGGCTAATGATATTGGTATGTAGCACCATGCGAGAATGAATAGTACGGCGCAGGAATCTGAGGTGCTTGAGGATGAATCTTATGAGTAACGTATTGCGGGACCACTTGAGCAGGGCACATCAATCCTGGATTAATTGTCTAATTAACAGTCTGGCCCAATTGGATCCCGTAGGGTGCCCCAGGATAAGCAAATGGAGGTGTAACAGTAGAGGGTGCCCCAGGATAGGCAAAAGGAATTCCAGAGTTAGCAGACTGAAAACCATGGTAGGGGTATTGCCCAACTGGTTGAACAACTGGAGGAATCAGCACATGAATAGGAGAACCTCTATTCTTTGCCTTAGCAGATGTTTCGGCAATCATAGATGCAAAATTCTGGCAGGGTTTCTCTGTAAAGCAAAGCAACTTCTGATCGATGAGCTCTTGGACTTTGTTCTTAAAGACAACACATGCTTCTGTAGAATGCCCCACATATCCCGCATGGTATCCACATGTGGCATTAGGATCATGTTTAGGATGATAAGGAAACTTGGCCGGCTTGATTACTTTAGGAATAATTGCCCTAGCACGAGAACAGGTAGTAGATGCGTGTAAGTTACGGGAATTGGATCAAGACGAGGACGTCTCCTCCCTTGATTGTTGTTCCCTTTGTAGCTTTGCTTACGCTTTTGTTTCTGATTAGACAAGGGGTGAACTGAAAAATTGCTTGCAGTTGCATTCATGATCTTATCCACCTTTGGCCCATTCTGGGCTTGCTCATCAATCACAACCTAATTTGAGGAGTTCATTGTCATACTGTCCAGAAGTAGTTCCACAGCCATGTCAACCTTGCCTTCCTTGTGCGTTGTGTTCTCATACCCAACCTGTTCCATGATTCTTTGGCCTTCGGCGTCGGAGAATCATTGTCTTTGGGCTGATGAAGGGAAGAAAGTGATCTTTCTCTAGTTTGTATGTATGCAATGCAAATATATGTATGCACATGTTGTTTATGCAGATGGAATGCAAATGAGATATGCAAAGATCAATGATGCAAAGGTTAGATGATGCAACAGTTAAGCATGCATATGATGATGCAATAACTCAAGTTCAAAAGTTCGGGATACATGATGATGCAATAACATTATGCAATAATGTAAGTTAGGGACGCAACATCTTCTGGATAATCTGCAGCTGTAGATCTGTATAGGTGCAAAGATCCGACGTGCGTGAGAGAACAAAGGTATGAAGTGGCTTGTTTTCCTGCAAAAAACCCTTCCCCCTCACAGGTGTGACCTAGACACAACAAGGTAGTCCCTAGAAAGGTCGCCCAAACCATAGGACTCAGAATGAAAACCCCCCGCCGTAGTGAATTCTCACAAGACGGAAGTATTCTCAAGCGAATCACGATCTGGGATGTGGCTCTCATGATAACCCAACGCGCAAAACGCAGGCCTCACGACTATCCACGTTCTATCCTATGTGTACGCTAGGCCCGGTGTTAGGACCTTTCTCTCCAATAATATCTACCCATCCCAACAATGGCAGAATACAGCAGATATCCAGAATATACAGCATATGAATATTCAAAGCAGTAAAGAAATGCAGTAAATAAACATAAAGCTAAAGCATAAAGATAAAGAAAGTAAAGCGCGAAAGATAAACACCAAAGCAAGCAAGAAAACAAACAAAACTAGGCGGGACCCCAACTTGCAAGCAAGGATTCCCCAGAAGAGTCGCCAGCTGAAGATGGCTGGTTTATATTCGAGTGAATCGCACACTCAAAGATAACACATAGTCGCCACCGAACTTTATTTAGTCCCAAAGTACAGGGAAAATATCGATAAAATACAAGGGGGAGAGAAACGGGAATGGGGGTCGGTTATACGAAAGGAAGGTACTAGCACCTTACGCATCCGTCGTACTCGACGGGAACCATTTCGCTTGCTTCTAGGCTTGGATGAGTTATCTATCTAAAGGCTTCTAGCTAAAGATAGAGGAGAGATAAGAGAAAGGGGAAAAAGAAAAGAAAGAAAGAAAGTGCTCGCGGAGGATTGTGGCCCTCGTGCCTACGTACCCTCATAGTGCCATGAGGAAATTAGAGCGTCGTAGTTCATGGAACCAGGGGACAGAAAGGAATGGAAAAAAGGGTGGAAGTGTGCTCGCCAAGATCATCGCGATCTCGTGCCTACGTATCATACATTCAAAAGAATGCAGAATCAGAGCTTTCGTAGTTCAGGGAACTAAGACGGAAAAGGAAAAGGAAAGGAAAGTGGTGTCAAAACCAAGAGCAAAAGAGAGAAGGAAATTCCACTAGGGATTCCCAAGAAATGGTGTCAAAACCAAGAAAGAATAACGAAAGACAAAAGAGAGTATTCCACTGAGGAGTAAGAGACTAAAGTGACTATGCAAGGAACAAAAGAGAAATGGTGTCACAACCAAGAGAATAAGAGATAGAGAAAGATCCGTTGGGGATGCAAAAGAGATGGTGTCATAACCAAGAAAGGAGTGCAAAGGAAAGACAATGATTATGTTGAGAGTAAAGTGCAATAGTGGTGTCGAAACCAAGAAGAAAAAAGGGGTAAAAAGAATAGAGAGACTCCACCGGGGAGTAAGAGAACAAAGAAACCGTGACTAAGAATCAGAAGGTAGCGACCTTACTGAGGAAACAATCAAAGGAAAGGTGTTACAACCAAGAGAAAAGAGGACTCGGTATGTTAACTGACTGGCAGTAGTTAACCGAAGGAAGAGATTAAGGCTCTGTGGGGAAAAGAATTTTAACAGATAAGAATTGTGATCAACCTAAGCACGGGTGTAGGACCGAGCGAAGGTCATGATCCAAAGGGAGGGTGTAGGACCGAGCAAAGGTCGTGACCCAAAAAGGACGGGTGTAGGACCGAGCAAAGGTCGTGACCCAAAGGACGGGTGTAGGACCGAGCAAAGTTCGTGACCCAAAGGACGGGTGTAGGACCGAGGAAAGGTCGTGACCCAAAGGACGGGTGTAGGACCGATCAGAGGTCGTGACCCAAAGGACGGGTGTAGGACCGATCGAAGGTCGTGACCCAAAGATTGGGAGTGGTACCAAGCGAAGGTCGTGACCCAAAGAACGAGTGTGGGACCGAGTAAAGGTCGTGACCCAAAAGGACGGATGTAGGACCGAGCAAAGGTCATGACCCAAAAGGACGGGTGTAGGACCGACCAAAGGTCGTGACCCAAAGAACGAGTGTGGGACCAAGCGAAGGTCGTGAGCCAAAGAACGGGTGTAGGACTGAGCAAAGGTCGGGACCCAAAAGGACGGGTGTAGGAACGAGCAAAGGTCGTGACCAAAAGAACGAGTGTGGGACCAAGCGAAGGTTGTGACCCAAAGAACGGGTGTAGGACCGAGTAAAGGTCGTGACCCAAAAGGACGGGTGTAGGACCGAGCAAAGTTCGTGACCCAAAAGGACGGGGGTAGAACCGAGCAAAGGTCGCGACCCAAAGAACGGGCGTGAGACCAAGCGAAGGTCCTGACCCAAAGAACGGCTGTAGGACTGAGCAAAGGTCGTGACCCAAAAGGACGGGTGTAGGACCGAGCAAAGGTCGTGACCCAAAGAATGGGTGTGGGACCAAGCGAAGGTCGTGACCCAAAAGGACAGGTGTGGGACCAAGTGAAGGTCGTGACCCAAAGGATTTCAGTACACTAACTGAACCAACAATACCTGACCGAAGAAAAGGGTATTCGAACCAAAGAAAGGTTACTAACCCAAAGATGCAAGTATTCGAACTAAAAAGAGGTTGCCAACTGCTGGGGATTCGGTGTTAACAGAAAGACTATGATTTACCGAAAAGAAACTAGTGATTAACCAAGAGAAGGTGATTAACTTGAAAGGGTTCAGTATTAACCGATGGACTGTGATTAATTGAAGTGACGGGTGATTAACCGAGAGAAGGTGATTAACCCAAAAGGAGAAAGACTGTGATTAACTGAAAAAGAGGGTGATTAACCAAGAGAAGGTGATTAACCCAAGAGTGCACTCAGTGTATTAACATACGGACTGTGATTAACTGAGAAGGAGTGCAGAATTGGTGTTTTAACTGACAGACAGTGGTTAACCAATCGAAGGGAGAAGAACCAGGAGAAGGTTATGAACTCCGCAAGGGTTTCGGTTGCAACAAGAGTACTGTGTTTAATCGAAGAAAGAGAAAAGAGACTCTTCAGGGGAATCAAAGAGTAATGATTGACTGCGAGAAGTGAACATGGTGATGAAACAAAGAAAACTTGCCAACCCAAGAAACAAAGATCTTAACCGAGAAGGTGATTGATCAAAAGGGAGATCGAACGAGATAAGAGTGATCAAGGATTGACTCGACTGGGAGAAGAGTGTACACTACCGCCTGGAGATAGAGATGACTAAGCCAAGCATAGGGTCATTCGTCCCCTACCTGAAGTAGTCAGAATGAGAGTAGGAATTCTCCCTTCTCATTCCTTCTCTAACACACAGGGTGTAATGCAGAAGTTGAAACGGACAGAGTAACAGCTCCAATTTGTACAGTGCTCCACGCGTTGTGAAATAAAGAGCGTAACAGCTTCAATTTGTACAGTGCTCTAGTGTATTGCGTCGTGCTTCGTGCTTCGTGCGAAAGCTCCAACTCAGCAGGGGATCAAGAAAGAGAAAGTATAAAGAGATCTTAAAGAGAGGGAAGAGGGAAGATCAACTAATCGAAACAAGGTTTCGATCAATTAATCAAAGGGAAGCAATACTAACAACTTTCCAAAGAGAATGGAAAATCATTAAAGCAAAATGTGTGAATTGATTGTACAAGATTAAGTTCGTCCATGATGAATAAACTTAATGCAAAGCAAAGAGAGGGAGTGCAAAACAGTGCCATACAAATATTAGCATGTGTCATACATCAAGTGTCAAGTGATCAAGAATGGTGCAAGAATGAGCATGTTCAAACAAATATCAAGAACACACATAATTGCAAGAATTGATAAATCAATCATTGAATTAATGTAAATATGCTTTAAACAGAGGTTAACAGCATTTAAAACATCCATAAATATCAAGTATGTAAATTCATGGAAGTTAGAGGAAGAAAGGACACCAAACAAGCTTGAAGAAACTCAAAATGGCCATTCTGTACAGTGGTAACCGGTTACTCACCACACGTTAACCGGTTACTTGCTTAAAAATCAGCGTTTTTGGTGAAAATTGAACTGAGTAACCGGTTACTCACTACACGTTAACCTTTTACCACTGTGACAGTGGCAAAAATAACAGCAAAAACAGCTTTTCAAAAGTAATTATCAGCACTTAATCACTTATGCCAACCACCACATGCTAGGGTAAGAATTTCTGCACAAAAATTACATCATGTAAGAGAAATTAAACACAAATTACAAGCATTAATCATGAAGATCAAAGATCAAGCAATTGCATGATAAATTAAACCGAAAACGATCGAAATTACAACATAAATACGCGAAAACGATCGAAACAGTGAATAAAGTAAGATCTACCAACCTACAAGCCGGAGGAGTGGCTTGGTAATTGTTGTAAATGAAATGTGATGAAGGTAAGTGAAGAAAACTAGAGAAAACCAGAGATTCCTACACTTGCACTTCGAACAGTAGCGAAACCGAGTAAAATGTGATAAAAGCTCCAAAATCGAATTTGCACCGTAGGATCTTGAAGTAAACACTTGAGATGAATCCAAAAGCTAATAGAACTCTAGATACTTACGTATAATTGTAAAATGATGAAGATAATTAAAGAAAACTAGAGGAATCTTCAATTGCACTTCGAATCGTATCGAAACCGAGCAAAATTCGATAAAAGCTGCGAAATGAGAATTATCACCGAAGAAACTTGAAGTGATCACATGAAAATGAATCCAAAAGCTACTGAAGCTCCACAAAATTCAATAGAATGGAAAGGTGATGAACGAACATGCAAGGACTACGGCAGAGACTCCTGTACCTGAAGGTTACAAGCTTCAGGTCACCGAAGCGCCAAGAGTTACTGTAGTAATGTCTATACCACAACCTGTGATAGATATTATCCCAGAGGAACAGATTCTTCAGACCATCCCTAGCAAAGATGAGGAAGTTTACGAAAGAATGAATAAATTCCAAGAACGGTTCTTGGAAATGCAGAAAGAACTGCATGCCATTCGCAGACAGGACTTGTTTGGCAAAGATGCTGCTGACCTCTGTTTGGTCCCAAACGTCAAAATATTGCACAAATTTAAGGTGCCAGACTTTGGAAAATACAAAGGCAACTCTTGCCCTCGAATTCACTTGGTATTGTATGCTTGGAAGATGTCTACCCAGACAAAAAACCAACAACTACTGATCCACTACTTTCAAGACAGTTTAACCGGTGCCGCGCTCAAATGGTACATGGGATTAAACCGTAACAAGATCAGAACCTTCAGAGATCTTGGGGAAGATTTTGTTCAGCAGTACAAGTACAATTTGGATAGGGCACCCGACAGAGATCAACTCAGAGCCATGTCCCAAAAATATAAAGAAACCTTCAAAGAGTACGCTCAAAGATGGCGTGAAATCGCCGCCCAGATTTGTCCTCCTCTTGAGGAGAAAGAAATGACAAAAATCTTCTTGAAAACATTAAGCTCATTTTATTATGACCGGATGGTCGCCAGTGCACCTAGTGACTTTACCGAGATGGTAAACATGAGGGTACACCTTGAGGAAGTAGTCCGAGAAGGTCGATTGGTTAAGGACTCAAAACCATCCAGCAGTACTAGAATATATGGGAGTGCTTTCCAAATGAAGAAAGAACAAGATATGAGTAATATCTCACAGAGTAAGCGAAGGTGAAGGTATCAACCTCGACAGGTAGCAATAGTATCTCCTGTTGTCAGTCCCGTGCCGATCGTGGCATATCAACCACAGGTTGCTCAGAGGCAACCAAATCAACAACCGTATCAGCAAAGGCAGTAACAGCCTCTTCAGCGGGCTCGCTTCCAATACAATAACAACAATCATTTTCCACGATCGTCTGGGGTTGACCATATACCAATGTTATATGCAGAACTATTTCCACTTTTTCTAGCCAAGGGGCACGTTCAAACCAGAACTCCTCTCACAGTGCTGGGCAATCCCCCTTATTGGTTCAAAGCTGATCAATCTTGCCCTTATCATCAAGGAGGACCAGGGCATAACATTGAGAACCGCCTCAGCTTCAAATCTGACGTACAAAGGCTCGTCAGAAATGGAGTTTTATCTTTCAAAGATACGAATCCGAATTTTCAAACGAACCCATTGCCACAACATGAAAAAGCTTCAGTAAACTTGATAGATGAAGGATCCGGCAGCTGTTATCAAATTTACGATGTACGCCTACTAGGAACAAATCTGGTAAAAATGCATTGCAGGCAAAGCAGGTATGGCCACGTTCCATGTCACAACTATCACCAATGCGGCATTTGTTCTAAAAACAATCAAGGGTGCATAATTTTTCATGCAGCTCTTCAAGAGCAGATGGATCTAGGCTGGATCCAAGATCACAGGGTTCGTGGAATAAATATGCCCTATCAACATCCAGACATTGTTCAAAATCATGACATCCGCACAATGAATGTCAATTTAGTGGCAATGCATTCAAGACAAAGTCAGTACCACCATTTTCCGCTACACGACTACAACGCTTGTCCTATTTGCTCAAAAGACAATCAAGGATGTTCATTTGTACAAGAAGCCCTTCAGCGTCAAATGAATCTAGGATGGATCCAAGACTACCATGGAAGGAATAATCACCAGGTCAATATGGTTCAGATTTTCGACATTCGTTTAATGAATACCAACTTGGTAGAATTACATGCCAAACAAGTCAGGCTCGGTTATCTGTCAGCCCATAATTATCAGGACTGCAAAGATTGCTCCGAAAACGATCAAAGTTGTGCACTTGTACAAAGAACTCTTCAACATATGTTGGACCATTGTTGGCTCCCAGTCGACCAGGATGAAAACACACATCAAGTTAGCATAACCAATGGAAATTCGGACATACACCAAAGCTGTGACATCTTCCGGCTAGAATCAGATTTGGTAAAGATGCACTACATACAGAGTGGGTACGGCCAGGTGCCACCTCACAATTATGAACGTTGTCGAATATGTTTAGAGAATAGCCAAGGGTGCTACATTGTGCGAGCAGCTCTCCAGAATCAAGTAGACCAAGGAGAAACTCAACTGTGCCTAAATTCTCAGTCAATCAATATGGTGCAAGGTTGCCCAGGGCAGCACGCAGTTTACGACATTAAAAACATTGAAACATCATTGGTCAAATTTCACAAATGCCTATGCAGAATTGATTATTTTGGTCCGAATCACCACGATCATTCGGCTTGCAGAAAATGTCGCAAAGGTCGACATGGTTGCCTCCTTGTCCAAAATGAGATTCAAGAGTTGTTGGACAAAAGAACCATCACAGTTTTCAATGAAAGAGAGCCTGCTAATTATGGAATTGACGAGGATGTTTTCACCATAATCCCTCTGCTCAACGAGCCAAAGCACTTGGGAATCCCCTTCGAAAGTGGAAAATTTTCCAACAGTACCGAGCTAGAACCAATTGAGGTTACTTTTGATAGTCGAAACACCCAAATAACCCCTTTGGTCATCTACCTGCCAGGCCCGGTGCCATACGAGTCAGAAAAATCTATTCCGTACAAATACGTGTGACCATAATAGAAGATGGAAAAGAAGTTCCACTGCCATCCGTTGTCAACATTGCTGATATCAGTCGAGTCACCCGAAGCGGTCGAATCTTCAACAAAGGAGTTGGAGAACCTGCAAAAGAAAAGGAACCTCAAGCTGAAGTTCCTAATCAACAAATTGGTCAATCCAACAGTGCAGAGCCTGTGAAAAATAACGATGAAATGTTAAAACTCATATAGAGAAGTGAATACAACATTGTGGATCAACTATTACAAACTCTTTCTCGGATATCCGTGGTATCTCTCCTGCTCAGTTCAGAAGCTCACAGAGAAGCTCTACAGAAAGTCTTGGAACAAGCCTTTGCAGAACAAGATGTAACAGTGGGTCAGTTTGACAACATTATTTCCAACATCACTTCCTGTAACAATTTGGGTTTCAGTGATGAAGAACTTTCAGAGGAAGGCAAGAATCATAACATGGCACTCAATATCACAATCAATTGTCAGGACGATGCTTTAGCCAGCGTACTGGTGAACACAGGTTCATCATTAAAAGTCATGCCAAGGTCAACTTTGGTACGACTATCTTTTCAAGCTACTCCATTGAGGCAGTGAGATCATAGTCAAAGCTTTTGGCGAATCCAGGAAGACAGTTATCGGTGAAGTTGACCATCCCATAACCATTGGTCCCCATACTTTCTAAGTCATGGACATCCAAGCAGCATATAGCTATTTATTAGGATGACCTTGGATACATGAAGCAGAGGCAGTCACTTCGACACTTCACCAAAAGCTGAAGTTTGTCAAAAACGACAAGTTGGTCATAGTATGTGGAGAACAAGCTTTAATCGTAAGCAACCTATCATCATTCTCGTATTAAGAGCCAAAAGAAGTTGATGGAACTTAATTTCAAGCACTCTCTGTGGGCAATGAAAATCATCAAGAAAAAGGAACGCCAATTTCCTCGTACAAAGACGCTCCCCAAGTAATGAAAGACAATGACA
Source organism: Lathyrus tuberosus (assembly GCA_022829125.1). NCBI lineage: Eukaryota > Viridiplantae > Streptophyta > Magnoliopsida > Fabales > Fabaceae > Lathyrus > Lathyrus tuberosus. Next base: position 1,869,244 of record JALAZF010000497.1, read on the forward strand.
TAAAAGGATGGGGGCAAGTTGTGATTCCTGTTGATAACAAGACAAGAAAAGGTCTCGGTTTTGCTCCAGCACTTACCAAGACTACAAAGAAGGATGAAAGTTTTTGTCCCATTCAAGATTTCTTCCACAGTGGAGGCTTCCTCCACCCGATTTCTCAAGAAGTCCATACCATCGAGGAAAATAATTCTTCTGATACAGATGAAGAATGGAAATCCTATTTCAACGATGAAGGATATATATCTCAGGAAGAAACATACATGTCATTTTTCTCTCCAAAGCAAAGTCCCAGATATAAACCAAGATCAGACGTCAGAATGATCTATGGAGATTGCGATCCCGAGGGATGCCATGCTCCACCCAACTTATTGGAAGAAGATACTCTAATGAGAGACAACTTAGATTACAACTCATATGATCCCATGGATTATTTTCCCATTTGGAAACCTTACATGGAAGATTCAGGGAATAAGAGTCAGCCAGAGAATGCATATCTGCTGAATGACCTTGAGAAAAATCCACCTTTTCTCCCAGAATCATGGAGATCTTACCAAGAAAATTCTAGAGATGTCAAATATCATGTTGATGAAGTTGCAAGGATCGCAGGACAATAATTTATCAACTTTGTATTTCCTGAGGTCAATGTCATTGAAGAAGATGACTCATCTATCCCCTCAGAAACTTGGGATACTTTGGGACAGCCCAGCGGCGAGTACGACTTTCTAGTAAAGTACACTGCTCCCGAAAGTTCTCACATCAGATATGAAGACATCAAGCCAACAGGATGGGGAGATCCTCTTGAAAATGAAAATACTGTTGAAAATACAATAGAAGAGTCCTCTTATGATAACGCTGCATGAGAAGAAGACTCTAGTGATCCAACTCCGCCCAGAAATCAGTGTCATCACTGAAGACAATCCTGGAAGAAAAATACATGACTTTGTGATCCACAGAGGAGTTCGTCGCAATTGGGTCACGGTCGATTTCCTGAATATCATTCATAAATCAAAGTAATTGCCTCGTCTTTGTTTTGACCTTTCACTTTGCCCGGGTGAAAATGATGTGTTATAGGGCTTGCTTTTCTGTAAATGTCCCTCTTCCCTTCGTCCAAAGCGAAAGAATTTTGTTTTATAGGGTTTGTGTTTCAATAATTGACAAATCATAAATAAGAATGTCATTCTGAATTCCTGCATTTATTGCTATTTTCACTTTTCGCTTTTCCAGAAAATGGTAATCCTAAAAAACAACTTAAAATAAAATAAAAAATAAGCATTTTTCAAAATACTCTGCACACACTTTTGCATTCTCTCTGTCTTTTCTAAAAAGGAATCATCACGTTATGCAGATTACTTGTTTTAAACCCTATTGAAACATACAATCAAATGCCTTCTCCCAACTTTGAGTTCCTGGTATTTGAAGCCGAAGAAGAAGGGGACAAAGAAATTCCAGATGAGATCTCTCGATTACTAAAAAATGAGGAGAAATCCATTCAACCTTACAAAGAAGCCTTGGAAACATTCAATTTAGGTTCAGAAGAAGAGAGAAAATAAGTTAAAATCGAAGCACTACTCAGTCCAATTGTCAAAGAAGGCTTGATAGAACTGCTCAAAGAATTTTCATATGTGTTTGCTTGGTCCTACCAAGACATGCCAGGGTTGGATACCAACATTGTGGAACATCACTTACCATTGAAACAATAATGTCCCCCGGTCAAACAAAAATTGAGAAGGACTCACCCTGATATGGCCATCAAAATTAAGGAAGAAGTGTAGAAGCAGATTGACGCAGGTCTCCATGCCACCCCAGAATATCCTCAATGGCTAGCCAACATCGTGCCAGTTCCCAAGAAAGACGGAAAAGTCAGAATGTGTGTAGACTATAGGGATTTAAACAAAGCAAGTCCAAAGGATTATTTCCCCTACCACACATTGACATGCTAGTTGACAACACATCAAAATTTAAAGTCTTCTCCTTCATGGATGGATTTTTCAGGCTATAATCAAATCAAAATGGCCCCAAAAGATATGGAGAAAACTTCATTCTGTAATACCCCAAATTTTGACCACTAAGATTTCCCATCAGTGTGCAAATCATCATCACAATATGGGTGTATCTTTATGCCTCATTAGTCTCCCCAAAGATGGGTGAGCACTTACTATAGTCAAAATTAGGGTTTCAAGCCCTCTCAGAGCTCTTAGATAAAGGATCAATTAAGGAATAACATGATCTTCAACTTGTTCAAACCTCTCAAACATCCACAATGGATCAAAAGGACTCCCACTTCAAGGATCAAGCACAAGGCTACAACAGTCCAAGTGGATCAAGCCTCGAGATCGCCAGTGTCACCAAATTAGGGTTTTGGTCGACCAGGGCCTCCAGATGGAAATTTTCCTCTGGGCATGAGCCAATGCTTCAAATCATAACCTAATATGCTCCAAGGGACATCATAAACCCAATCACCAAGTCAATTTGACCTCAGGGGATGCATACATCAAAAATCAGGAATTAGGGTTTCTTGACCTAATTCACCCCTAAGTTGACTTTTGGGACAAATCATGAGCCAAGACCTCAAGAGAAGATTTCAGGGTCTCTAAGGCACCACATTGATCCATTTGTAACAATGGATTGATCCAAGAAGCTTGAGCAACAAGTCTCAAATTCATCAGAGCCACAATTAGGGTTTCGCGAGAAAAGTCAACTGCAACTTTGACTATTGACCAGGACATGCTCCCAAGCCCTAAGACATGATTCAATATACCCTATAACACCCATGGAACATGTCCATCAAGTTTTATTTAGGCCAAGGACATGATTTCCTAAAGGATTGCACAGTTTGGAATTCATCTGATAAAAAGTCAACTGTGCACAAAAGTCAACTTTGACTTTTTGAGATTTTTCACAAAAATGGATTTTTAACCCTAAAATGATGTTAATGTATGATTTGAATCATCATTCATCAAGAAAAATCAAAGAAAGTGGGATAACTTGTAAAAGGGGTAACCATAAAAACTTAGAAAATTTTCTAAGTTATGAACAAAGTGGCAAGGGTACCAACTTTGGAGGATCATAACCCCGAAACAACAAAGCCATTTTTCCCCATCCAAAGCTTGATTTGTAGATCTCATTACCCTCTACAAAAACTTCAACTAGACCTCATTCCAATTCTTCATGGATTTTGAGTTATGGATTGATCAAAATCACAAAAAGTGAAGATGTCACTTTTTTCCAACACTTAGTGAAATTTTCACTAAGTCAAAATCTGCCTTCACTTTTTTCCAAATGTAGGGACATTTTTCACTTGGATCCAAAAAGTATCAAAACCAAATATGATCAAACAGTTGTTGTATCATATAAGGGCTTTCCAAAATGGCCAAGAACATCACGGAATTCAATTTGTGTTAAGAGTTATGGTAGTGGCAAAATGCCTTGCTGAAAACTGCCAAGGCAAGGCAGAATTTTGCATTTTTGGTCGATTTGCCAAAATCAGCCAATTTCAAGCCTTGTCATCATCTTGGACACATCTGAGGATCAAATCTAAAGGGGACAATCACTGAGCCAAGCCTCCAAAGTCCTTGGAATAAGAAGTAGCATGCCAAACCTAGAATTGCCTAAAAGAGGGAAAAGACACCAATTTTGGATTGGAGCATTTAATAGATGCTTAGAGGTGGCATGGATTGACACATTTGCAACTGAATTCAGTCAAGATTCCTCTAACAAGTAGGGAACCAAAGCTCTGTACTCTAACCTCTAGTCAATGGCTAGAGGAGACTTGGATTTTCATTTGCCAACATTGGCCAAACCTCTGCTGCAGTTGCCATTCATTATTGATCCCAAAACAAACTTGCTCTACTATAAATAGAGCTCATTTGTGCTCAATTTGAGTACATCAAAGCCATCAAACAGATGCTTTCCTCAAAATCCCTTTTTCTTGGCAAAAATGCCTTCTTTAGCAAGGTAACTCTGAGTTTTTGAGTTTGAGAGCTTTTTCAATCAAACCAATCATGCACACACCTCATAAACATCATATGTAGGTGATCCAAACTCTCACAAGTGACCTTTAATCACAAAATCACAAAGTCACCTCTCAAAACCTCAAAATAGGCTCTTTGTGCATTTTTCAAGCCATGTCTTGATTCAGTCACTTTCCAAACCAGATAAAACCTCAAACACACTCCAAATATCATCCTTGAACTGTCCAAAATGGTTCCCCCCATCTGGAACACCATTTGAGAGAGTTGCTATTTTGGTCACTTTTAACCCCTTTTGCAAGAAAGGGCCAGTTTGTGTTTCCAAAATATGCAATATGCTTTGAAGTCCACTAATCATGCAATATGTTAAATATGTTATGTTTGAACCAATTGATCATGTAATTCATGCCTGTATCAATGTGTAGCATAGAAAATGCAATTATAAGCCTTTTTCAAAACCACTATCGGGTTTTGAGGAGGGAGTGTGATCTGAAAAAACTACCACCACCATTGGATTCCTTGTGAAATTCTGGTCCAAATGCATATAAATTTTGTCTCTAACCATTAAGAATTGAGAAAGCTATGACCTTCACGTTTCTGAGCCAAAACTTGCCTTGCCTTGCCTTGGGCCAGGCCTAAAACCAAGGCATGACTTGTATATTTGTGATTTCACTTCAAACAATGGATGTATCACCACCCCAGTGGTAAGGCGCGCGCCTTGTGACCTTGAGGTCGTGGGTTCAAACCCCACCCATGCCATTTTGTGTTTTTTCATATTTTGCCATTTTTTCCAATATTTTATGTTTTATTAATTAATTGGAAAATTCATAACTCGTACAATTTTAATTATTTTTTATTGGTTCTTTTTGTAAAAAATCACAAAAATGTTGAAATATTTTATTTCATACAAAAATTAAGTTTATATTATTTATTTAATATAATTAGTATTTTTGTGAATAACTTCATTTTTTATTTGTTTTAAACATTTTAAAATGAACATTCATCTTGAAAAATCAAGACCAAATGAGTTTTAATATCTCTTTTGATTAAAACTTCATTTTTCAAACCTTAAAAAAAATCATAAGTGGTTTATTCAAATTCATTTGGTATTTTTCCTTGATTTTCTTTTAATATTTACTTTTAAAAGAATAACAAATTAGGGTTTCTTTGATTTTCACCCTCATCAATCATTTTCAAACACTCATGGGCCTCTGATAGAGTGTAAGACCCAATCCCCTTTTAACCAAAACAATTTTGGGCCTCAGGTATTGTATAAGTCCCTCTGCGTTAAAAGAAAAGTTCGGCGCGATCGTCGCCCGTTTAAAAATAAACCATCTGGGCCTCTCCTCGAGCTATAAGACCCATTCAAAACTTTTGGGCCTCTATTAGAGTGTAAGACCCAACCCCTTTTGAAAACCAAATTATCTTGGGCCTCAGTAATTGTATAAGACCCACTGCGTTTTCAAAATCTCGGCGCGATCGCCATTTCAAACGAAAAATTATCCGGGCCTACCCTCGTGTTATAAGCCCCACTCTTTTTCTTTAAAACCTTTTGGGCCTCTTGAGAGAGTGTAAGACCCACCCCTTTGTACAGAAAACCTTTTTGGCCTCAGTCACTTGTATAAGCCCCTCTGTATAAAACGATAGTGCGATCATTGGTAAAAATCATCTGGGCCTCTCCTTGAGCTGTAAGCCCCAATTTTTCTTTCAAAGCACTTTCTCCTTTGATTTTGAATATACTGTTGTTTTCAATCTTTCTTTGTTGAACAACTAACAAAACAGCATGGAAGCTCTACAACCGAGTAAGTGTTTATACGCTTTCGTTTACCGCTTTCATATGTATATAACTGTATTGTGGGGCTGCTCACTGTAAGTCTCCTTTCATAAACTCATATCAACTGTGTAATAATAGTATAGCTATTTAGAGTTTCCCCGGCAACTACGTCTAGCACTAAGCCCTATTGATCACTCTTAAATAGACTAAACTAGATCCCCATAGGATTACCAGATACAGTCTTCTCTTCGGCTGTCCTCCTAGGAATTGTCAAGAGACTCTACTCCCCAGAGTTGATCTATTCTCCGTGAATAACATCTCTTGAGTTTCTTCTAAATTCTCAAACTTACCTGGCTTGATCTATTCTCCCTGAATAGCCTGTCTTGAATTTCTCAGGGTTTGGGGACCCACAGGCTTCTTAAAAACATCCCTGCCTCCTCTTGGGCGTTGTACAAGGACCCGTAAGCTTCTTAGAAGTATTCGCAGCCTCCTCTTAGGCTTCGTATAAATGATTTCTTCCTCCGAGAATGATACCCTCCTCTTGGGCTTCGTACAAATTATCCCTCAGCTTCTTAAAAGATTCCAGCCTCCTCTTGGGCTTCGTACAAATTGTCCCGACGACCTCCTAGAGGTATAGGAACAGAAATTAGTCATCTTAATAGAACAGTCTTTCAAAGAGTATAGATCCTGCTACTGCTGTTTCTTAAACGTAGTACAAAAGATGAAACTCTAGACTTGGACAGTCTAATTTCCTTGAGTCTCAAAGACATTCTCAAGTTCCTTTCAAAACTAGGAGATGAAACCCGTAGACTCGGACACTCCCAATCCCCTTTGGATTTCCCATTTCCTTAAAGAACAGGAAATATCCCTGATCCTCGAATAAAAATCCCTGAGTGCAAACATTACTCATATAAGAACTGATTTTCTCTTTAAATCAGCATATTGGACTTGTCACTCAACTGAAACAATAACCATAGCCTTCATCTCGGGCTTTGTACGAGATACAAAACACTCCCTTGTTGAGTATTAAAGACTCTCTTGTTGAGTTAAACCCCTCTTGCCTCCATCTCGGGCGTCGTACGAGATACAAAGGACTCTCTTGTTGAGTCAACCCTTTTAGCCTCTCTCTCGGGCTTCGTACGAGACACATAAAAACACCCTCTTGTTGGGTCGATAGCCTCCTCTTAGGCTTCGTATAAGGAAACCCCGGTTGAACCAATCAACCTTTTAGCATCAAAATTGTGCCTCGTTCACAGGATACAAACATCAACAACTCCTTTCATCTAATTGCTGTAAGTGACATGCCTCTGGATTATTTAAATCTACGCCACTGCCCTCTTTTAGCATGAGAAATTCCTAAGGAAAGATAGCATTGCTCTACACTGAGTTAGAGTCTTCTCCTTCAGGTTAAACCCCCTATAAAGGAAATTATGGCATTGCTAGGATTCACATATCCCGGTTAAAGTAATCCTCATTTATAGTCAGTCACCCAACAGTCATGACAAACAGAGCCCCTTTAGAGATGACAAATTCTCTCTAAAGACAACACCTTTTTAGCTTCACATCTTGGGCTTCGAACAAGATACAAATAGACCTTTTCAGCTTCACATATTGGACTTTGAACAAGATATAAACTACCTTTTCAGTTTCACGTCTTGGGCTTTGAACAAGACACCAAAACACCATTTCCTCCCATAGAATAGGAGGAACTACGATCGCTCTGATTTCCCTACTTCGGAAAACGGGAATACGTAGGCATAAGATTGAAAGAAAAATCTTAGAGAGCACACTAAACAAAAACTCAAAATCCCATACCCTCAGTCCTAAACATCCTACCCATGAACCGTCCTGTCATTCCACCCTGAACAAAGTAAAAAGAAAGAGGCCCCACTTCCATATAGCATCTGTAACCTAACAGACCGCTGTTTAAACTCAGTATGCAAGCAGGGTTAATTGGAGACATCTATTTCCCTTCCTTCATCAGCTTCAATAGGATAAAAAATTAATCGAACTGTAGTAACCCCAAAGAGCGACAATGCTTAAGAAACACGTCCAGTTTCGCTCGCTACACATTCATCACCCCATGGGGCACCTTTCGTTACAAAGTAATTCCGTTCGGTCTAAAGAACGTATGAGCAACTTATCAAAGGGCTATGATAACTCTGTTTCACGACATTATGCACAACGAAATTAAAGTGTACTTTGTGACATGATTGCCAAATCTAAAACAGAAGAAGAACACGCGGAACATCTATCAAAGTTATTCCAGCGTTTGAGAGAATACAAACTCCGCTTGAATCCTAATAAGTGTACATTCGGTGTTCGTTTAGGAAAACTCTTGGGATTCATCGTCACCCAAAAAGGAATCGAGGTTGATCCCGACAAAGTCAAGGCCATTCAAGAAATGCCTGCTCTAAAGAATGAAAAATCAAGTAAGAGGATTTTTGGGACGTCTGAATTACATCTTGAGATTCATATTCCCCTTGACCGCGACATGCGCGCCAATTTTCAAACTACTCTGAAATAAACAAAGTTGTATATGGATAGGAGATTTCCAAAAAGCTTTTGACAGCATCAAAGAATATATGTTAAATCACATATTCAGTCTCCTCTAGTGGAAGGAAGACCAGTGATCATCTACTTAATAGTCTTGGAAGACTCCATGGGCTGTATGCTTGGCCAACAAGACAAAACAAAAAGGAAAGAGTCTGCCATTTATTACTTAAGCAAGGAGTTCACGGACTGTGAAACTAGATACACTATGCTCGAGAAAACTTGTTGCGCTCTAGCTTGGGCAGCTAAACGTCTTCGTCAGTACATGATTTGTCACACTACTTGGTTAATCTCTGAAATGGATCCGATCAAGTACATCTTTGAAAATCCTGCTTTAACATGAAGGATTGCCCGTTGGCAGATGTTGTTATCAAAATACGACATCGAATACCATGCTCAGAAAGTCGTCAAAGGAAGTGTTTTAGCCAATCATCTGGCTCATCAACCGATTGACTATCAGGAATCAATCAAATTTGAGTTCTCAGACGAGGATTTCATGTACCTAAAAGTGAAAGATTGCGATGAGCCACTACCAGACGAAGGACTAGAGCCAGGATCCCAATCGGGACTAATTTTTGACGGAGCTGTCAACGCTTATGGAAATGGAATTGGGGCAATTGTTGTTCCACCTCAGGGACCCATATTCCTTTCACTGCCAGACTGACATTCAAGTGTACAAACAACGAGGCTGAATATGAAGCTTGCATCATGAGTCTCGAAGAAGCTATCGACTTAAGGATAAACAATTTAGATGTGTATGGAGGCTCAGTACTGGTTATAAATCAGATCAAAGGAGAGTGGAACACACATAAATTTTGAAATTGATTCCTTAAAAAGACTACGCAAGAAGGTTGTTACCCTTCTTCAACAAGATTGATTTTCATCACATTCCTCGTGAAGAAAACCACATGGCCGATGCACTAGCTACCCTATCCTCCATGATTAGTGTGAATTGATGGAATGACATACCCAAGATTGACATAATGCACCTTGATAGGCCCGCTTACATATTTGCAGTGGAAGCCGTCATCGATGACAAACATTGGTATCATGATATCAAATGCTTCCTCCAAAAACAAGAATACCCGCCTAGGGCTTCAAGAAAAGATAGGAAGACTCTCAGAAGACTAGCTGACAACTTCATCCTGAACAATGAGGTGCTCTACAAAAGAAACTTCGACATGGTTTTGCTCAGATGCGTGGACAAACACGAAGCAAACATGCTAATGAAAGAGATTCTTGAAGGCTCCTTTGGCACTCATGCCTGTCATACCCCAAATTTTGACCACCAAGATTCCCCATCATTGTGAGGATCATTACCACAATATGGATGTGCCATCATGCCTCATCAATTTCCTCAAAGATTGTTGAGCTTTCACTACAATCAAGAATTAGGGTTTTAAGCCCTCTCAGAGCACTTAGACAAGGATCAATCAAGAAATGACATGATCTTCAACTTGTCTAACCTCTTAAACATCCACAAAGGATCAAGAGGAACCTCACATCAAAAATCAAGCACAAAGTTGCCACATTCCAAGTGGTTTAAGCCTCAAAACACCCGATGTCGCCAAATTAGGGTTTTGGACGACTGGGACCTCCAGAGTGAGATTTTCACAAGAGGATGAGCCAAGACTTCAACACGTGACTCAATATGCTCAAAATAACCCTAAGAATCAATTTTCAAAGCTAAATTACCCTCAGAGGATGCATTCCCCAAAAGTCGGGAATTAAGGTTTTTACGCGCCGAACCGCTCCGGAGCCAAAAGTCAAAACATGACTTTTTTGGCAAAAATGATCCTGATGACTCATATTTTCATAAAATATGACTTATAATGTCATTTGAACAAGAATTGATCAAGAAACCAAGATAACTTGTAAAAGGGGTAATCTTGAAAAATTGAATATTTTTCTAAGTTACTAAATTTAAATGATTTTGGTACCAACTTCCAAGGATCATAACTTGTGATCCAAGCAGCCATTTTAAGTGATCCAAAGCCTGATTTGTAGGTCTTCCTAAACTCTACAAAAGCTTCAACTACATCAAACTCCAATTCTTCATGGATTTTAAGTTATGGAGTGATCAAAATGACAAAAATGAAGAAAATGACACTTTTTCAACACTTAGTGAAAATCTGCCTAAGTTACCAGCCCTGAGCACCAATGTTCATGAGGATTTTTCAATGGGATCCAAATAGTTTCAAGACAAACTATGATCATACATGGATAGTACCATATGAGGGCTCTTTAAAAAGTACAAGAGCCTCCCATAACTCAACCTGAGCAAGAAGATATGATCCATTGAAAATGGCATTTTCAATGATTTTTGCAAGGCAGGTTTGTGCATTGTTGCTCGAATTGATCAATTTGTGCAATAACAAGTATGGTTATCTATCTGCATACCTCAAGGGGGAACAACCAAGGGACAAACACTGATCCACCAGCCTCACAAGTCCATGGATCTATGTTTAGGCATGACACTCCTAAAATTCAAGATGCTTCAAATGGTCAATTTTGTTTCCAAGCATTTAACTGATGCATAGAGGTGGCATTCATCAAGACAATATTATCCAAGCTCACTCAAGCCTTATCCCTGCCAAAGAAGACTCATTGCCTGTGCTCTAACCTCAAGTCAATGGCTAGAGGAAACTTGAGATTCCAATGGATCAACATTTGCCACAAACCTGCTGCAGTTGCCATTCACTATTGCAGCCAAAACAAACTTGCTCTACTATAAATAGAGCTTATTTGTGATCAATTTGAGTACACCAAAGCACCCAAACTGATGCTTTACTCAAAATCCCCCTTGCACTCCAAATTTGCCTTCTAACTCAAGTCACTATCGGGTTTTGAGATTGAGAGTGATTCCAACCAAACCAAACATACTCACACCTCATAAACATCATATGTGAATGATCTAAACACTAACACAACATCTGGAACATAAAATTCATCAAATCACCAGCCAATTGCTCAAGTTCTTGACAGAGTTGCAGTTGAGGTACCACAACCAGTTCCAGCTTATTTCAATCCACTCTAAGCATTCAAACACACTCCTTGGCACCTAAGGAAGCTGTCTAGATCATTGTAACCTATCTGCAACACCTCCATCATCAAACTTGATCACCAGCTGCAAGAGGTAAGCCTGAACCCTTCAAACTCTATGATCCATGAATGAATTTTTTAGTTACCATCTTGTTTATGCATGTATGTAGAGTGATAACCCTCAATCAATTGTCATGAATCAATCGTGTATAGAATTTCATTGTGTTCATGCTGAAATTAGGGTTCTTGAGGTTTTCCATTGATTTCTTCCTCCATACTTAATATAAATGCAATTAATCTATATGGTTGTAATCCTTGTTCAAAAACGAAAAAAAAGTGGTACTTGAATCGTGCAAAACCATTGAGTAATCATGGAGAAAAGTGAGAAAACGCAAATCTGCAGAAAATAGGGTCGCGCGTGTTCTTCATTTGACCGTTGGCGCCCTTTTTCAAAGTTTTAAATATTTGAATTTTTGTTATTTTGTTTAATTGATTCAAAAATTAATTTCTCTCTGAATATTTGCGTTTTTGAATTGCTTTTTTCTCAAAATTCACAAAAATGTTTAAATATTTTATTTTACAAAAAAAATCCAATTTATATTATTTATTTAATATAGTTAGAATTTTTGTAATTAATTTCATTTTTATTGTTTTTAGACATTTTAAAATGAAATTCCCACTTTGATTTTTCATTCCAAATGAATTTCAAACTTTCATGTCATTAAACATGATTTTTCAAAGTATACAATTTATTTTTGAATATATTTGATATTTTTATATCATTTATTATTTAAATTTCCTTTTGAAAAATGATATTTTAATTTAAAATTAGGGTTTCCTCTTGATTTTAAATTTTAAACACTTTTGGGCCTCTAATAGAGTGTAAGACCCAACACTTATCACATAGAAACCTTTTTGGGCCTCATTTATTGTATAAGTCCCTCTACGATTTTCATATCAACGGTACGATTACTGTTTTTCATCTGCGGCTCTCCCTGAGTTATAAGACCCATTTTCTCTTCTTTTTAAATATTTTGGGCCTCTAATAGAGTGTAATACCTAACCCCCTTTGTACATAAATAATTTGGGCCTCAGTCATTGTATAAGTCTTGATACAATTTAAAAAATCTCGACGCGATCGCCGTTTTCAAACAAAATTATCTGGGCCTACCCTTGTGTTGTAAGTCCCATTTCTTTTCTTTTTCAAACTCTTTGGGCCTCTCCTTGAGTTGTAAGACCCATTTCTTTGTACAGAAAACCTTTTTGGGCCTCAGTCATTGTATAAGTCCCGATAGAATTTTTAGATCAACGGTACGATTACTGTTTTTCATCTGGGCCTCTCCTTAAGTATAAGCCCCAATATTTGCAAAACAACTTTCCCTTTTAATTTAGGTTCAAATTCATTGTTGTTATCAAAACTTTCTGTAATTTCTTGAACAACTAACCATACAGCTGTTACAATGGAAGCTTGCTCACCTTTAAGTTTTAAACAACTTTCTTTTACATATTTGCACACACACACACACATATATATATATATATATATATATATATATATATATATATATATATATATATTTGTTTGTGCTAGAAGCTTGCTCACATGTAAGTCCTCCTAACCTCTTTTACATACAGTATATATATGCCTGTATATTATCTGTTTAGAGTTTTCCCTGGCAATTAGGTCTAGGATTAGATAAAGCCAGTGGTTACTCTTTTAACATAGTCAAAACTAGTTCCCCATAGGAAATCCAGATTCAATCTTGCCTCCTCTTGGGCTTATACAATATGGAACAAAGAGAAAGGCATTATTCCCGGTGAAACTTTTCTCAGACTGTCACTATTAGAAAATTGTCAAAGAAATTCATTCCCCCAGAGAGGATTAATTCCCGGTGAAACCTCTCTTGAATTTTTTCAAACCCTAGAACTGTTCACTAAAGAAAAGATTATTCCGGGTGAAACTTTTCTTGAACTTTTCTAAAGTTTGGACCCACAGGCTTCCTAAAAGCATCCCCGCCTCCTCTTGGGCTTTGTTCAAGGACCCTCAGGCTTCTTAGAAGTTATCATGCCTTCTTTTGGGCTTAATACAAGGACCCGAGACCTCTTAAAGGTATAAGACAGAACTTAGTCATCCTTTGTTAGAGCAGTCTTTCTAAAAAGTCAAAACCTCAGACCAATTTTAGGGTTGATTCTCATCCCTTAAAGCACCAGCCTCCTCTTGGGCATCATACAAAGATAAACTCTTCCATACCAGTATACTTGGACAGTCTAATCTCCTATTGGATCTCAAAGACATTCTCAAGCTCCCTACAAACACAGGAAAACCCTAATCATTTAATCAATCTCTAGTAGAGTTAAAACCCTCATAGGTTCTAAAACTCAATCTTTATCCTAAATTTCCCCAGCTAGGCTCAGTTTATTATCAGTATAACACTATCCCAAATCAGAACCTCAAGGCATCTGATACCTCAACTCTTCTGTAATCCTCAGCAAGAGTTGATTCCCCACTTTGGACCTGCCTGTAGGATCTCAATAATCCTCAGCAGAAGTCAGCCTCCTCTTAGGCTTTGTATAATGATTTCCCTCAGCAGAGTTAGACTCAAAAGCACTCTCTTATTGAGTCAATCACCCTTTTAGCACTCTCTTGTTGAGTCAATCTCTTTTTAGCCTCAATCTTGGGCTTTGTACAAGACAGATAAAAACACTCTCTTGTTGAGTCAATCATTTTCAGCCTCCTCTTAGGCTTTGTATAATGATCCTTCTTTTTCTCAGCAAAAGTTAGCCTCAATCTTGGGCTTTGTACAAGACACCCATAAATATCTTCAGCTGAGTCAGTCAAATAACTTTTAGCCTCAATCTTGGGCTTTGTACAAGACACATATAAATCTCCCTAAACAGAGTCAATCCTCTTTCCAACCTCAATCTTGGGCTTTTACAAGACAAATCATACTCTCCAGCAGAGTCAATCTTCTTTTAGCCACAATCTTGGGCTTTGTACAAGACAGATAAAACCTCTCACCAGTAGAGTCACTTCCCCATTTTAGCCTCAATCTTGGGCTTTGTACAAGACACCTACAAATATTCCCTAGTGGAATCAAAAATCTTTTTTAGCCTCAATCTTGGGCTTTTTACAAGACAGACAAAATATTCCCCCGGAAAAGTCAACTTTCAGCCTCTTCTTAGGCTATGTATAATGATATCCCCCAAAAGAGTCAGTCTCTTTTTTAGCCTCAATCTTTGGCTTTGTACAAGATAGATAAACACTCTCTTGTTGAGTCAGCCTTTTCCAGCTTCCTCTTAGGCTTTGTATAAGGACTTCCCCAATGGAGTCAATCAATCTCTTAGCTTCAACCTTGGGCTTTGATCAAGGCACATACAAAAATCAACATCCCCTCAGAGGAAATCAAAATTTCTCTGTAGGAAGACATTTCTCTGTATATCACACATCAAAACAGAAAATCAAAATAAACCTTAATCCCAGATAACTGCTATAAGTGGCACACTTGTTGATTCAGAAATCCAAGCTGTCGTCCATATTTTATCCTGGCAAATTCTCTCTTTCATCTAATTGCTGTAAGCGGCAAGCCTCTGGATTATTTACATCCGTGCCATTGTCCCTCTCTTAGCATGAAAGATTCCTAAGGAAAAATGGCATTGCTCAACACTGAGTTAAAGTTTTCTCCTTTAGGACAAATCCCCTATAAAGGAAATTATGGCATTGCTGGTTTCTCATATCCCAGTTAAATTAATTCTTCTTTATAATCAGTCACCCACCCAACAGTTGTGACAAACAAACGAGATGTCTCTGTAGCGAGCGATTTTTGTCGGTGACGCGACCACCTTATCACTGGAGTTTGGGTTTTTCTCCTCGAGGAGAAAGAAGTGCTACTTTCTGATTTCTTATTTATCCCATGAAGCTGGAAGGGAAAGGAAAGATATCTAAAACTAACCTTGCACGCGATTGTTTAACCGAACAAACGCTTAAAAGAGATTGGACGGTCCGGGGTCAGGTTATACAATGGGGAGTTGTCAGTTACCTATCCTATATGTGGTTATCCACAGGATATTAGCTTTAGGTTTTTCTTTGTAATTGATGGTGTTTATCTGTTTAATGGGTTGGGAAAGTTTCTTGGGAAATATGAGTGAGTGAGTGAGTTTTTGTTGATGTTCGGGTTCTTCCCGATGTTTTTGGTAAGGTACTGGACCTAAGTTTTGATTGATATGAAGGTACTGGACCTAGAGTTTTTGGTTAGTATGCTCACTAAGATTTTCCAATCTTATGCCTACGTATTCCCCTTTAACGAAACAGGGAAATCAGAGCGATCGTAGTTCCCTCATATTCTATGGGAGGAAAAAAGATGTTTTGGTGTCTCGTTCAAAGCCCAAGACAGAGGCTAAAAGGAATATTTGTGTCTTGTTCAAAGCCCAAGATTGAAGCTAAAAGGGATTTGTATCTTGTTCAAAGCCCAAGATATGAAGCTAAAGGGTTTTGGCTGAGAGAGAATTTGTCATCTCTAAAGAGGAACTGTTGACGTTCGTATGCCTTGATTAAAGCACAAGTTTGATGCTAAAAGGTTGATTGACTCAACCAGGGATTTCTCTATACAAAGCCTAAGAGGAGGCTATTGACCCGACAAGAGGGTGTTTATTATTTGTCTCGTACGAAGCCCGAGATAGAGGCTTAAAGGGTTAACTCGATAAGAGAGTACTAACAAGTGACTGACTCAACAAGAGAGTGCTTCTATATGTCTTGTACGAAGCCCAAGACGGAGGCTAAAAAGGTTTGACTCAACAAGAGAGTATTTTTATCTGTTTTATACGAAGCCTAAGACGGAGGCTAAAAAAGGTTGACTCAACAAGAGAGTCTTTTATACTCAACAAGAGAGTGATTTGCTGTCTCGTACGAAGCCCGAGATAAAGGCTAAAAGGGAAGTGACTCAACAAGAGAGTATTTTTTTATGTGTCTTATACGAAGCCCAACACGGAGGCTAAAAAAAGGTTGACTCAACAAGAGAGTCTTTTATACTCAACAAGAGAGTCTGAAAAGGCTAAATCCACTAGGGGAATCATTGTACAAAGCCCAAGAGGAGGCTGACTTCGCTGAGGAAGGATCATTATACAAAGCCTAAGAGGAGGCTATACTTTTGCCGGGGATTATTGAGATCCCGAGGCAGGTCCAAGAAGGGAATCAATGCTTGCAAGGGAATGCAAAAGGAATTGACAGACCAAAAACCTTGAGGCTCTGGTTTGAGATATTGTTATCTGACCTGGGTTAGGGGAATTTTGGGAGAAGGATGGGGTTTTAGAACCCGCAAAGTTCTAACTCGGCTGGAGATTAATCCAGAATCCGGGGTTTCTCCTATGTTTGAAAGGTTCTTGAGAATGTCTTTGAGACTCAAGGGAATTAGACTGTCCAAGTCTACTGGTAGAATTTTATCTTTTGTAGGATGTCCAAAAGAGGGCAAGGGCCTTAAGGGATGAGAACCAACCCTTAAGTGGCCAGAGGTTTGACACTAGAAAAACTGCTCTAGCAAAGGATGACTAAGTTATGTCTTATACCTTTAAGAGGTCGTTAGGGTCCTTGTATTAAGCCCAAGAGAAGGCATGAGAACTTCTAAGAAGCCGAAGGGTCCTCGTACAAAGCCCAAGAGGAGGCAGGGATGCTTTAAGGAAGCCTGTGGGTCCCCAAACCAAGAGAAGTTCAAGAAATGCAATTCACAGAGAAGAGGTCATTCCAGGAAAGTTCGATAATTTGGAAGAAACTCAAGAGATGCTATTCACGGAGAATAGATCAACTCTGGGGAGTAGAGTCTCTTTGACAATTTCTAAGGGTGACAGTCTGAGAAAAGGTTTACCGAGAATACTGCCTTTCTCTTTGTTCCATATTGATTAACCCCAAGAGAAGGGAAGACTGTATCTGGAGTCCTATGGGGGATCTAGTTTTGTTTGTATTCGAGAGTGACCAACAGGCTTTACCTAGTTCTAGACATAGTTGCCGGGGAAAACTCTAAATAACTATACTAGTATTACACAGTTGATATATGACAGGTATATAAAAGGATGTGAAAGAAAACTTACAGTGAAACATCCCTATAATACAGTTATATACATATGAAAGCGGTAAATGAATGCGGATAAACACTTACCCATTGTAGAGCTTCCATGTTGTTTCGTTAGTTGTTCAACAAAGAAATTAAAGAAAGTTTTGATGACAACATATATTTGAATTAAAAATCAGAGAAAGTGCTTTGAAAAGATTGTTGGGGCTTACAGCTCAAGGAGAGGCCCAAGTTTTAACAATGATTGCACCATTGTTTTGAAAATCGTACAGAGGGACTTATACAATATGTGAGGCCCAAAAAGTTTTTATGTACAAGGGGGTTGGGTCTTACACTCTATTAGAGGCCCAAAGAGTTTGAAAAAGATGGGTCTTATAGCTCAAGGAGAAGCCCAGTTGATTTTGTTAAAAAGGCGACGATCTCGCCGAACGTTTGAAAATATACAGAGGGACTTATACAATGTGTGAGGCCCAAAAGGTATTATTTACAAAGGGGTTGGGTCTTACACTCTATTACAGACCCAAAGAGGTTTTTTTTAAGAAAAAGAATGGGACTTATAGCTCGAGGAGAGGCCCGGGGTGATTATTTGTTTGAAAAATTGCGATCGCGCCGAGGTTTGAAAACACAGTGGGTCTTATACAACATCTGAGGCCCAAATCATTTTGGTTTTCAAAGGGGGTTGGGTCTTACACTCTATTAGAGGCCCAAAGTGTTTGAAAATGATTGATGAGGGTTGAATTAATCAAAAACCTACTTTTGTTTAAAAAGGAATTAATTTTGTTAAAAAATTAATAAAAAGTATTGAAAACATGTAAAAAGTGAGTGGTGATCTTGGATCAATGTTTCAAAAATCATGTTTATATCCACAAAATGATTGGAAACCAATTAAATTTGGAAAATCAAGGAGGAAAAAATATTTTAAATGTTAAAAAACAAATAATAGATTAATTCTTTGTAAAAATATCAAGTATAGGAAATAAATAATATTTTTGGGCATTTTTGGCAAAATAAAATATTTTAACATTTTTGTGAATTATTAAAAAAAAGAATCAACTCAAAATCATTAAAACTCAGAGAGAAATTACTTCTTGAATCAATTAAATAAAATCACAAAATTCAAATATTCAAATTTGTGAAAAAGGCACCAAGAACATGGGCCAAGAACAAGCGCGAAGGGAGTTTTGCTCAGATTTGCGTTTTCTATCCAATCTCACTAGATACTTGATGAAATCCTGCAATCCACATATCAATCTACTCATTTTCACCTCACGATCATGTCTATGGTCTTTAATTTCATTTATTTTAAGCATGAAATAAGAAATCTAGACAAAACCTCAAGAACCCTAAAATTTGCATGAAGGATGAGAATTTTAATACACTATTTAAACAAAGCAATTAATTGAGGGGAAACAATCTATGCATGATTATGAACATTCGGCAAAAGTATTGTGCGAGGAAATATGCATAGATTAAGAGATGACCAAGTTTAGGCTTACTTGAAGGTCGTGACAGCAATAGCAATGTGATTTTTGAGTTGGAGGTGTTACAGATGAGTTGTGATGATCTGAATAGCTTCCCTACACCATATGGAGTTTGTTTGAATGCTTGGACTCGATTGGAAATGGCTGGATTACTTCATGGCATCTCAGCTGCAGCTTGGTTGAAAACTTGAGCAATTGGCTAGTGATTCTGAGAAATCAGTGTTACAGTTGTGTGTTTAGTGTTTGATCAGCTCACATATGATGTTTATGAGGTGTTAGAGCAATTAGTTTGAGGGGAATTGCTCTCTACTAAAAAACTCGATAGTGACTTGATAAGAAAGGAATTTTTTAGTGAGAAGATGATTTTGAGAAAGGCAAGTGTTGTAGGCCTTTGGTGTACTTAAACTGACCACAAATGAGCTCTATTTATAGTAGAGCAAGTTTGTTTTGCAAGCAATAGTGAATGGCAACTGCTGTAGAGGTTTGGCCAATTGTAGCATTTTGGAATCTTAAGTCTCCTCTAGCCATTGACTAGAGGTTAGAGCACAAACCTTTGGTTCCCTAGTGTAGCGCGATTTTGGTGGTCCTGAGTCACGATCGCTTGGGTACTACAGTTCGATTCAGTTTTTATCCTATTGAGCTGATTAAGGAAGGGAAATAGATGTCTCCAATTAACCCTGCTTGCATACTGAGTTTAAACAGCGGTTTGTTAGGTTACAGATGCTATGTGGATGTGGGGCACAATCTTTGGTTATTTTATTAAGAACACAGTGTCTGGATTATTTGTGAGGTTTTTGGTAATGTGTTTAGATTTGATGCTTTTGGGTTGATTTGGTGGAGATACTGGATTTTGGGTTTTTGATTAGTATGCTCGCTAAGATTTTTTCAATCTTATGCCTACGTATTCCCGTTTAATGAAATAGGGAAATCAGAGCGATCGTAGTTCCTCCTATTCTATGGGAGGAAAAAGGTTGTTTTGGTGTCTTGTTCAAAGCCCAAGACGTGAAGCTAAAGGTGGTTTGTATCTTGTTCAAAGCCCAAGATGTGAAGCTAAAGGGTTTTGGATTAGAGAGAATTTGTCATCTCTAAAGGGGGATATTGATGTTTGTATGATGTGAGCAAGGCATGACCTTGATGCTAAAAGGTTGATTGACTCAACTGGGATTTTCTTTATACAAAGCCTAAGAGAAGGCTATTGACCCTACAAGAGGGTGTTTTTATATGTCTTGTACGAAGCCCAAGACGGAGGCTAAAGAGGTTTGACTCAACATGAGAGTCTTGAACAGGTGATTGACTCAACAAGAGAGTCTGGAGGTTGTTTGACTCAATGAGAGTGTCTTTTATACTCAACAAGAGAGTGTTTTCTATCTCGTACGAAGCCCGAGATGGAGGCTAAAGAGGTTGGACTCAACAAGAGAGTCTTGACCAGGTGATTGACTCAGCAAGAGAGTCTTTTATACTCAACAAGAGAGTGATTTATATCTCGTACGAAGCCCGAGATGGAGGCTAAAAGGAGATTGACTCAACAAGTGAGTCCTTTATACTCAACAAGAGAGTGTTTTTCTATCTCGTACGAAGCCCGAGATGGAGGCTAAAAGGGTTTGACTCAACAAGAGAGTCTTTTATACTCAACAAGAGAGTGTGAAAAGATTAGCTCCGCTGGGGAGAATCATTGTACAAAGCCCAAGAGGAGGCTAACTGTGCTGGTGACTGCTTTAGTTTAGTGGCAGGTCCAGTATGTTGGATAAAAGAGAAAATCAGTTCTTATGAAGGAAAGATTAAAGGTATTGTTGTGCTTTGGCATTGATCAGAGGATCAAGGTTATTTCCTATTCTTTAAGGAAATGGAAAATCCAAAGGGTATTGAGACTGTCCAAGTCTACCGCTGTTTTGAGAAATTGATTCTTAGATAGTGAATGATCTTTGTATGATGCCCAAGAGAAGGCCGGTATGTTAAGGAATGAAGGTCAGCCCATTAACTGGTCTGACACTTGACTCAGAAAGACAGCTCTAGCAAATTGATGACTAGGTTCTGTTCCTATACCTGTAGAGGCCTCTGGGTCCTTGTACTAAGCCCAAGAGAAGGCATGAGAGTTTTAAGAAGTCGAAGGGTCCTTGTACAACGCCCAAGTGGAGGCGGGATGCTTTTAGGAAGCCTGTGGGTCCCCAAACCCCGAGAAGTTCAAGACATGCCATTCACTGAGAATAGATCAAGCCATGAAAGTCCGAGAATTTGGAAGAAACTCAAGAGATGCCATTCACGGAGAAAAGATCATCTCTGGGGAGTTAGAGTTTCTTTGACAATTTCTAAGGGTGACAGTTTGAGAAAGGGTTCACCGAGAATGCTGCCTTTCACGTCTCCATATTGTTTAACCCCAAGAGGAGGGAAGATTGTGTCTGGTAATCCTATGGGGATCTAGTTTTGTTTGTATTTAAGAGTGACCAACAGGGCTTTACCTAGTGCTAGACGTAGTTGCCGGGGAAAACTCTAAATAACTATACTAGTATTACGCAGTTGGTATTTGACAAGTATATAAAAGTTGGTGAAAGAAGACTTACAGTGAGCAGCCCCACAATACAGTTATATATATATATATATATATATATATATATATATATATATATATATGAAAGCGGATAAAGAAAGCATGTAAACACTAACTCAGTTGTAGAGCTTCTATGCTATTTTGTTAGTTGTTCAACAATGAAAGCTTTGATAACAATATTATATTCTAAATCAAAGGAGAAAGTACTTTGAAAAGATTGTTGGGGCTTACAGCTCAAGGAGAGGCCCAAGGTTTTATCAGTGATTGTACTGTTGTTTTGAAATTGTACAGGGACTTATACAAGTGACTGAGGCCCAAAAAAGGTTTTATGTACAAAGGGATGGGTCTTACAATCCCTCAAGAGGCCCAAAGGTGTTTAAAGAAAATGAATGGGGCTTATAACACGAGGGCAGGCCCAGATGATTTGATTTTTGAACTGGCGATTGCGCCGAGATTTTTCTTTTAACGCAGAGGGACTAATACAATGTCTGAGGTCAAAAAAGTTTTTGGTTAAAAGGGGGTTGAGTTTTACACTCTATTAGAGGCCCAAAAATAATTTTAAAAGAAAAGATGGGGCTTACAACTTGTCATACCCCAAATTTTGACCACTAAGATTTCCCATCATTGTGAAAATCATCATCACAATATGGGGGAACCATTATGCCTCATCAGTCTCCCCAAAGATGGGTGAGTACTTACTACAGTCAAAATTAGGGTTTCAAGCCCTCTTAGAGCTCTTAGACAAATGATCAATCAAGGAATGACATGATCTTCAACTTTTCTAACCTCTCAAGTAGCTACAAAGGATCAAAAGGACTCCCACTCCAAGGATTAAGCACAAAGCTGCTCCATTCTAGGTGGATCAAGCCTCAAGGTCGCCGGTATCACCAAATTAAGGTTTTGGTCGATCGGGGCCTTCAAAGGGAAATTTTCCTCTGGGCATGAGACAAAGATCCAAAACATAACCTAATATACTCCATGGAACCTTATGGACCCAATCATCAAGTCAATTTTGCCTCAGGGGAGGCATTAATCAAAAATCAGGAATTAGGGTTTCTTGACCTAATTCATCCCTAAGTTGACTTTTAGGGAAAATCATGAGCCAAGACCTCAAGAGAGGGTTTGAGAGTCTCTAATGAACTGTATTGATCCATTTAGAACAATGGATTATTCCAAGAAGTTTTAGCAACAAGTTTCAATTTCATCTGCACCACAGTTAGGGTTTTAAGGGAAAAGTCAACTGTAACTTTGACTTTTGACCAGAACATGCTCCCAAACCCTAGGACATGATTTAATATACCCTATGACACCCATAGAACATGTCCATCAAGTTTGATTTAGTTCAAGGACATGATTTCCTGAAGAATTGCACAGTTTGGAATTCATCTGATATAAAGTCAACTGTGCACAAAAGTCAACTTTGACTTTTTGAGATTTTTCACCTAAATGGATTTTTAACCCTAAAATGATGTTAATGTATGATTTGAATCATCATTCATCAAGAAAAATCAAAGAAAGTGGGATAACTTGTAAAAGGGGTAACCATAAAAACTTAGAAAATTTTCTAAGTCATGGAAAAAGTGACACTAATGTGCCAACTTTAGAGGACCATAACTCCTAAACCACAAGGCCATTATTCCCCATTCAAAGCTTGATTTGTAGATCACATTGCCCTCTACAAAAGCTTCATACTGACCTATGTCCAAATTCCTCATGGATTTTGAGTTATGGAGTGATCAAAATCAAGAAAAGTCACTTTGTTCCAACACTTAGTGAAAATTTCACTAAGTTAGATTTTGCCTTACTTTTTTCCAAATGTAGGAGGATTTTTCATTTGGATTCAAAAGAGGTCAAAAACAAACATGTTCAAACAGTTGTTGTATCATGTAAGGGCTTTCCAAAATGGCCAAGAACATTATCAAATTCAATTTGAGTCATGAGATATGACATTGGCAAGTTGCCTTGTTGAAATCTGTCAAGGCAAGGCAGAATTTGCATTTTTGCTCGATTTGCCAAAATTGTACAAATCCAAACACTCCTATCCACTTGGACACATCTGAGGATTGAATCTAAAGGGGACAATCACTGAGCCAAGCCTCCAAAGTCTTTGGAACAAGAAATAGCATGTTGAACCTAGAATTGCCAAAATAGGGACAAGACTCCAATTTTGGATTGGAGCATTCAATGGAAGCATCAAGGTGGCATGGACTGAGCCATTCTCAACTGAATTCAGTCAAGACTTATCCAAGACCAAGGGAACCAGCAGCCTGTGCCCTAACCTCTAGTCAATGGCTAGAGGAGACTTGGATTTTCATTTGCCAACATTGGCCAAACCTACTCAGCAGTTGCCATTCACTATTCCTTGCAAAACAAACTTGCTCTACTATAAATAGAGCTCAATTGTGATCAGTTTAAGTACACCAAATCCATCAAACAGATGCTTTCCTCAAAATCTCTTCTTTCACTCCAATTTTGCCTTCTAAGGCAAGTCACTATCGGGTTTTGAGTTTGAGAGCTTTTCTAATCAAACCAATCACACACACACCTCATATACATCACATATGAGCTGATCAAACACTTTAACAACAACTGGAACACTGATTTCTCAGAATCACCAGTCAATTGCTCAAGGTTTTAACCAAAGTGCAGTTGAGATGCCATGAAGTGATCCAGCCAATTTCAATCAAGTCCAAGCATTCAAACACACTCCATAGGGTGTAGGGAAGCTGTTCAGATCATCACAATTCATCTGTAACATCTCCAACTCAGAAATCAATTTGCTCTTGCTGTCACGACCTAGAGCTAAGCCTAAACTTGGTCATCTCTCAATCTATGCACATTTCCTCGCACAATACTTTTGTCAAATGTTCATAATCATGCATGGAATGTTTCCCCTCAATTAATTGCATTGTTTGAATCATGTATCAAAAATCCCAGCCTTCATGCAGAATCTAGGGTTCTTGAGGATTTTTCGTGATTTCTTGTTATATGTTTAATTTAAATGAAATTAAATACCATAGACATGATCGTGAGGTTGAAACGAGTTGATTGGTATGTGGATTGCATGATATGATTAAGTATTCAATGAGATTGGAGAGAAAATACAAATCTGGGCAAAACTGAAAAACGCGCGTGTTCTTGCCTTTGTTCTTGGCGCCATTTTCCAATATTTGAAGATTTGAATTTTGTGGTTTTATTTAATTGATTCCAAAATTAATTTCTCTCTGAGTTTTAATGATTTTAAATTGATTCTTTTTTTAATAATTCACAAAAATGTTAAAATATTTTATTTTAACAAAAAATCCCAAAAATATTATTTATTTCATATAATTGATATTTTTGTAAAGAATTAATGTTTTAATTGTTTTTGACATTTTAAATATTTTTTCCACCTTGATTTTGCAACTTTTAATGCCTTCTAATTATTTTGTAGGTCAATACTTAATTTTTGAAGCATTAATCCAAGATCACAATTTGTTTTCCATATGTTAACCAATTTTGATCATTTTAATTGAATTTTTATTCAATTAAATACATTTTTGAAAACAAATTAGGGTTTTTGGATTAATTCAACCCTCATAAATCATTTTCAAAACCTTTTGGGCCTCTAATAGAGTGTAAGACCCAATCTTTTTTTTTTACCAAATCATTTTTGGGCCTCAGTATATTGTATAAGTCCCGATACCGTCAAAAACAAACGGCGCGATCATCGCCTTTTCAAAACAAAAAAACCTTGGGCCTACCCTCGAGTAGTAAGACCCATTTGTTGTCTTTAGAACTCTTTGGGCCTCTAATAGAGTGTAAGACCCAACCCCCCTTGTACAAACCATTTTGGGCCTCATTCGTTGTATAAGTCCCTCTGTACATTTTCAAATAAACGACGCAATCGTCTCTAGTTTAAAATTAACCATTTGGGCCTCTCCTCGAGCTATAAGACCCATTCAAAACTTTTGGGCCTCTAATAGAGTGTAAGACCCAATCCCCTTTTAACCAAAACCTTTTGGGCCTCAGATATTGTATAAGCCCCTTCGCGTTAATAGAAAATCTCAGAGCGATCGCCATTTCAAACGGAAAAACAAACTTTGGGCCTACCCTCGAGTTATAAGCCCCATTCATTTTCTTTAAACCTTTTGGGCCTCTGGAGAGAGTGTAAGACCCATCCCTTTGTACAGAAAACAATTTTTGGGCCTCAGTCACTTGTATAAATGCCTCTGTACAAATTCAACAGTACGATCACTGATAAAACCCTGGGCCTCTCCTTGAGCTGCAAGCCCCAAAATCTTTCTTTTTCAAAGCACTTTCTCCTTTGACTTTGAAATATACTGTTGTTTTCAATCTTTCTTTGTTGAACAACTAACCAAACAGCATGGAAGATATACAACCGAGTAAGTGGTTATTGCTTTCATTTACTGCTTTCATATACATATAACTGTATTGTGGGGCTGTTTCGCTGTAAGTCTTCTTTCATAAACTCATATCAACTGTGTAATAATAGTATAGATATTTAGAGTTTCCCCGGCAACTACGTCTAGCATTAAGCCCGCTGATCACTCTTAGAAATAGTCTAAACTAGATCCCCATTGGATTACCAGACACAGTTTTCTCTCCTCTTGGGGTTAAACAATATGGAGACATGAAAGGCAGCATTCTCGGTGAACCTATTCATAGACTGTCACTCGTAGAAGTTGTCAAAGAAACTCTATTCCCCAGAGATGATCTCTTCTCCGTGAATGGCATCTCTTGAGTTTCTTCCAAATTCTCGGACTTTCCTGGCTTGATCTATTCTCGGTGAATGGCATGTCTTGAACTTCTAGGGGTTTGGGGACCCACAGGCTTCTTAAAAGCACTTGTCAAGAAACTCTACTCCCTAGAGATGATCTTTTCTCCGTGAATGGCATATCTTGTGTTTCTTCCAAATTCTCAGACTTTCCTGACTTGATCTATTCTCGGTGAATAGCATGTCTTGAACTTCTTGGGGTTTGGGGACCCACAGGCTTCTTAAAAGCACTTGTCAAGAAACTCTACTCCCAGAGATGATGTTTTCTCCATGAATGGCATCTCTTGAGTTTCTTCCAAATTCTCGGACTTTCCTGGCTTGATCTATTCCTTGTGAATAGCCTGTCTTGAACTTATCGGGGTTTGGGGACCCATCGGCTTCTTAAAAGCATCGGCCTCCTCTTGGGCATTGTACAAGGACCCACAGGCTTCTTAAAAGCACCCTAGCCTCCTCTTGGGCTTAGTACAAGGACCCGTCGGCTTCTTAGAAGTCTTCACAGCCTCCTCTTAGGCTTCGTATAATGATTCTTCCTCCGGGAATGATAGCTTCATCTTGGGCTTCATACAAGGACCTATCGGCTTCTTAAAAGTTTCCAGCCTCCTCTTGGGCTTCGTACAAATTGTCCCGACGACCTCCCAGAGGTATAGGAATAGATATTAGTCATCTTAATAGAACAGTCTTTCCAAGAGTCTATTACTGTTTCTCAAAGCATAAGGCAAAAGATGACACTCTAGACCTGAGCAGTCTAATTTCCTTGAGTCTCCAAGACATTCTCAAGCACCCTTCAAGAATAGGAAGGAACCCCGCAGACTCGGACAGTCTCAATACCCTTGGATTTCCCATTTCCTTAAAGAACAGGAAACAACCTTGATCCTCGAATCTAAAATCCCTTAGTGCAAACATTACTCATATAAGAACTGATTTTCTCTTAAATCAGCATACTGGACCTGTCACTCAACTGAAACAGCACCCTAGCCTCCTCTTGGGCTTTGTATAATGATTCTCCCCAGCGGAGCTAACAATTTTAGCCTCTATCTCGGGCTTTGTACGAGATACAAAAAACTCTCTTGTTGAGTCAAATAGCCTTCATCTCGGGCTTCGTACGAGATACAAAAGACTCCCTCGTTGAGTCAAAACCCTTTAGCCTCTCTCTCGGGCTTTGTACGAGACACATAGTAGCCTCCATCTCGGGCTTCATACGAGACACAAAATCACTCTCTTGTTGAGTATAAAAGATTCCCCTGTAGAGTCAAAACCTTTTAGCCTCCCTCTCGGGCTTTGTACGAGACATATATTAGCCTCCTCTTAGGCTTTGTATAAGAAAACCACTGGTTGATTCAACCAACCTTTTAGCATCAAAGTTGTGCCTCATTCACAGTACACAAACATCAACAACCCCTTCCATCTAATCGCTGTAAGCGGCAAGCCTCTGGATTATTTACATCCATGCTACTGTCCCTCTTTTAGCATGAGAAATTCCTAAGGAAAGATGGCATTGCTCTACACTGAGTTGAAGTCTTCTCCTTCAGGTTAAAACCCCCTATAAAGGAAATTATGGCATTACTAGGATCCGCGTATCCCGGTTAAAGTAATCCTCCTTTACAGTTAGTCACCCAACTGTTGTGACAAACAGACCCCCTTTAGAGATGACAAATTCTCTCTAAAGTCAACACCTTCAGCTTCATATCTTGCACTTCGAACAAGATACAAATAAACTCTTTAGCTTCATATCTTGGGCATTGAACAAGATACAAACCACCTTTCGCTTCACGTCTTGGGCTTTGAACAAGACACCAAAAACACCATTTCCTCCCATAGAATAGGAGGAACTACGAACGCTCTGATTTCCCTGTTTTGGTAAACGGGAATACGTAGGCATAAGATTGAAAGAAAAATCTTAGCGAGCACACTAAACTAAAACCCAAAATCCTATACCTCCCAACAATCGAATGAACGCTATTTTAACAAAATAACCTAGGAGAGACCCCGAATCTTCGTAGCATCTGTAACCCAACAGTTTGGACTGTTTAACCTCAGTATGCAAGCAGGGTTAGTTGGAGACATCTATTTCCCTTCCTTCATCAGCTTCAATAGGATAAAAAATGAATCGAGCTGTAGTACCAGAGCGATTGTGCTTCGCAACAACATCCAAAAATCACTCGCTACAGAAAAATGGTGACTCTGCTGGGGAGAATCTTTTTTTAGGGATCTTGTTCTCTTCTCGTCTCCTAGGTAGAAACCTTGACGTCACTAGGATCTTAGGTCAAAACGCCGTTAATCTGGAATGAAACCACAGGATGGTGACTCCCCTGGGAAACCATTTTCTGTCAGGAACTTAGGATTCATAGCTGTAAAAGTCTAGGACTTTAGGACAAATATATATATTGCTTTTCCTAATTGCTATACCTGTTTATTTTTCTGCTAATGGGAATACGTGTGATGCCGCATGTGGAAAGATTGAGTATACACTTAAGATAAGTGATGGCGATGAGTTTGACCATCAACCTCAGTGGAGGCTGACCAATGCAACCCATTCCCTCTCTTAGGCAATGGGCCGATTGTGATGTCTAAGAAGCTGAGGAGCCAAACCCTTTTATAGTGCGAAAACTATAAAAAATAGTTGTTATGCGATACTACCCTCATTTGAGGCTGGTGATCTATTCTCGGTGAATGACACTTACTCTAAGATTTCATACAGCTCGCTGGCGATCCGCTTGCTGCTTGTTATCCTGGGAGGAGCTGATGATTTTGAGTACAGGTACAAAAAATCACCCTAGTATAAACCTTTGGGGATGGGTAGAGCCTTGACTTCATGACAACAACCCTTCGACCCCATGTTTTTTCTATGTTTTTGTGTGCTGCATTCATGAATTCATTTAAAAAAAACATTAAAACATTAAAAAAAAAAAAATCTTCTTTTCTAGTCTCTCTGTTTTTCAAGTTAAACTAAGATTGTGATTGCAAATATTAGAGAAAAGGATTACGCTAATGGATTTTGGTAGAAGGAGGACCCATAAGTACACCTTCAAGGTTCCAAAGCTAGAGGATTTGAGAAGGTTAGCAGGGATGATCACAAACCAAGAGGATTTTAGAGCCAAGTACAGAGGTTTGCTATCGCTGCTAAGAGTCTATGTGATTGAGGGAATCATGGATGTGCTCATCCAGTTTTACGATCCAGTTTATCACTGTTTCACATTCCCGGATTACCAGCTCGCACCAACGCTAGAGGAGTATTCTTACCTGACTGATCTACACATTACTGATCGAGCCCCATTTTCTGGACTGGAAGAAATTCCAAAGAATCAAATCATTGCAAGAGCAATTTATTTGGACGAGTATGAGGTCAAGACTCACATGACCGCTAAGGGTGGCATCCAAGGTTTGCCAGCCCAGTTCTTGACAAAGAAAGCCCTGTATTTTGCCAGTATAGGAAACATGATTGCTATTGAAAGCATCTTTGTCTTGCTCACCTACGAGTTATTTTTGTTTCCCAACATCAATAACTTCGTCGATATCAACGCCATTAAGGTTTTTCTCATTGGAAACCCTGTGCCGACTTTGCTTGCAGATGCGTATCATTCTGTACACTTGGGAAATTTGTACAGCGGAGGGGAGATCACATGCTGTGTACCTCTGCTTTATAAATGGTTTATCTCCCACTTGCCCAAGTCTGCTGCATTTTGGGATCATAAGAGTGCCTTACGTTGGTCGCAGAAAATCATGTCTCTCACCAACTCTGACATTGATTGGTGTAATAGGATTTATGACGGGATCAGGATCATTGACCGTTATGGAAACTTCCCCAACGTACCCCTTATAGGAACTAAGGGAGGAATCAATTACCATCCAGTTCTCGTTCGTCGTCAATTTGGGTACCCGATAAGACACGTCCCACGGGGTGTTCATCTGAAAGGTCTTTTCTTCAAGGAAGGAGAAAATGACAGAGCACTAAAGATGGAAATAGTGCAAGCCTGGAAGCATGTTCATAAGAAAGGACGAGAGTCTCTGGGAAAACCAGACTGTGTCTCGGTGGAGCCTTATCTCCATTGGGTACAAACTAGAGCTCTCAAGCTAAAAATGCCTTATCCGCGTCACGTAATTCTTCCGCCAAAGGAATCTGTCATGCATTTCATGACGGAAACGGAAAAACTTCAGGTTACTCTCAACAAAGTTCAAAAGGAGATAAGGTCTTGGAAGAACAAGTACCGCACCCTCAACGTGGAGTGCATCAAAATACAGCAACTACTGAAAGATAAAGATGCTCTAATTGAGATTTTGGAGCAACATGCTGTGGAAAATCAAGATGACCAGAGGAATTTGCTCGCTCCTTTCACTTGGCAAAGGAATGACAACCCGACAACGGCCCAAGAGCCCTAGTCAAAGAAAAGGAAAGTACCAGAGTCAGCACCCGATTTCTCTTCAGAGAGGACTCGGGACCCATTAGCTTAAGTTTCTGTTTCTGCACCTTGTAATCTACTGTATTTCCATTTCTGTAATCCTTTGAATTCAATAAAAAGGGGTTTCCCCACTGTTTGATATTTGCAATCTAATTGTCGAAGTTTATTTTGATTAAACCAAAAAAACAATTAATATAATCATTGCATTCATCATTCTCACATCACGTATTCTTCTTCCCTACGAATATCACGTTTGTGTCACGATTCTAGAGTCAAACTGTCTCATTCGTATAATACTCGGGCTAATTGTCAGAAAAAGATGGATGATCTTGAGGAAGAAAATAGAGAGTTGAAGGAAGAGATCGACGCTCTGAGAGAGGATATGAGAAAGCTTCGTAATGACATGCAAGCCATGGCAAAAGCTCAACTACAACGAACTGTGATCTCGGAGATCACCTCAACACCCATAGTGGAAAAGTCCGATCCTAGGTATCAAATGCCGAAAGATCGTCCTTGGGGCATGCCTATTAACTATATCCTGGAAGGATATGTTCCGCCGATCACTGAAGATCAGGGAATCACAACAGAAGCCGCTGGGCCTGAAGGTTACAAACTTCGGGAAAGCGAAGATGCCAGGGGCATACTGAGGACTCCTGAAGGTTACAAACTTCGGGAAACGCCAAGATTCATTGTCGTAGTCACGGTACCACCCCCTGTGGTGCACACTGTCCTGGAAGGACAGATTCTGCCAATACCTGCTGGTAAAAAGGAAGCTTTGTTTGACAGAATGGATGAATTCCAGGAGCAGTTCCTGGAAATGCAGAAAGAACTGCAAGCCATCCGCGGTCAGGATTTATTTGGAAAGGACGCCGCAGACCTTTCTCTGGTCCCCAATGTGAAAGTCCCACACAAGTTCCAAGTGCCCGACTTTGAAAAATACAAGGGTAACTCTTGCCCTCAAAGCCATCTGGTGATGTACGCTCGGCGGATGTCAGCTCAGATGGAGAATCAGGACCTACTGATTCACTACTTTCAGGATAGTTTAACCGGTGCCGCACTCAAATGGTACATGGGTTTAAACTGTGCCACGATTAGAACTTTCAGAGATCCGGGCACTGCCTTCATCCAACAATACAAATACAATTTAGACATGACACCCGACAGAGATCAACTCAGATCGATGTCGCAAAAGGACAAGGAAACCTTTAAGGAGTATGCTCAAAGGTGGCGTGAAATCGCCGCTCAAATTTGTCCACCTCTTGAGGAAAAAGAGATGACAAAGATCTTCTTAAAGACCTTAAGCTCATTGTACTATGACCGAATGGTTGCCAGTGAACCCAGTGATTTCACCAAGATGGTAGGCATGGGCGTACGTCTTGAGGAAGCCGTCCGAGAAGGAAGTTTGGTAAAAGACACTGGATTGACGAGCGGTACTAAAAAATACAGTAGTGCTCTCCCTAAGAAAAAAGAGCAAGATATTGGGAATATCTCTCTCGGAAAGCAAAGGAGACGTTATCAACCAGTAGCAGCTGTAACTCCTGCTATCAGCCCTGCGCCTATTCCTACTTATCAACCTCAGGTTGTGCAAAGCCAACCTGATCAGCAAAGGACACAACAGCCTCTTCAGCAGGCTCGTCCCCAATACTACAACAACCGTACAACACGGCCACCAGGATTTGATCTTATACCTGTATCGTACGCAGAGCTGTTTCCATTACTGCTAGCCAATGGGCACATTCAGACTAAGTCCCCTCTTACAGTACCGAAAAATCCGCATTTCTGGTTTAAGGTGGATCAAACTTGCCCTTACCACCAAGGAGGACCAGGGCATAACATTGAGAATTGTCTCAATTTCAAATCTGACGTGCAAAAGCTTGTTAGGGGCGGGGTCTTATCCTTCAAGGATACAAATCTTAATGTTCTTACGAACCCGCTGCCTCAACACGAGAAGGCTGCAGTCAATTTGATAGAAAGTGAGACTAACAATGTCTATCAAATCCACGATGTACTCTTGTTGAAAACCAATCTAGTCAAGATGCATTGTAGACATAGTGGATATGGCCATGTGCCACCTCATAACTATCATCAGTGTGATATATGTTCTAAAGACAACCATGGATGTTCTGTGGTGCAAGCAGCTCTACAGGAACAAATGGATCTCGGATGGATCCAGGAGCACCGAGTTCGTGGAGTTAACATGGTCTGCACGAATTATAACGTCATTCAAAACCACGATATCCGTGCAATGAATGTCAACTTGGTGGCAATGCACTCAAGGCAAAGCCAGTATCATAATCTGCCGCGGCACGATTACAGTTCTTGTCTGACTTGCTCGGTAAACAAACAGGGATGCTCTTTCATACAAGAGGCCATCCAACGTCAGATGGATCTTGGATGGATCTATGACTACCATGATTGGAATTCCTATCAAATTAACATGGTTCAGATCTTTGATATTCGCGTGATGAATATCAGCCTGGTGGAGTTACATGCTAAACAGGTCCGACTCGGATTCCTGGTATCACATAATTATCACAGTTGTAAGGCGGGTTGCGAAAACGATCGAGGTTGTACCCTTGTCCAGGAGGCACTTCTGCACTTGTTAAATCACTGGTGGATGCCAATCTATATGGCTGAAGATACTCAGCAAATTAGTATCAGTAACAGGAATCCTACTCGGCGTCAGAGTCAGGATGTCCGATTCGTGGAAGCTAACCTAGTGAGGTTACATTGTATTCAAAGTGGGCGTGGCCAGGTGCCACCACACAATTATGAACGTTGTAGTGTCTGTTCGGAAAGTAACCAAGGGTGTTACCTTGTGAGAGCAGCTCTTCAGGGTCAGGTGGATCGTGGAGAGATTCGTCCGTATCCGAGTTCTGGACCCATCAACTGGACGCCGAACTACCTTGCCGATCAAGACGAGGATGTTGTCACAATCTCTGGTCATCATAGGACCAGGGATGTTTTTTCCATCATCCCTCTACTTGACGAATCTAAAGTTCCCAACCGGGAACAGATCGAGATTACTTACGATGGTCAGAAAAATCAGAAGGCTCCCGTCGTCATCTATCTTCCGGGACCACGACCGTATGAATCAACTAAGGCTATCCATTGAAAATGGAAAGGAAATTCCATTACCCTCCGTCGTGAATATTGCAGACATCAAACACGGAGTGGTAGAATCTTCAACCGAGGGGTTGGGGAACCTAACAAAGAAAAGGAACTTCAGACGGAAGCTCCTGATCTACCAGTCGGTCAATCCAATAATCCCAACCTTTCAAAAAACAATGATGAGAAGCTGAAGCTCATCTAGAAGAGTGAATACAACATTATTGATCAGTTGTTGCAAACTCCTTCAAAGATCTCTGTGTTATCACTATTACTCAGTTCAGAAATGCATAGGGAGGCTCTACAGAAAGTTTTGGAGCAAGCCTTTGTGGAACAGGATGTAACAATCAGATAGTTCAATAGCATTGTCTCTAACATCACTTCTTGCAATAACTTGGGATTTAGTGATGAGGAATTACCTGAAGAGGGTCGTCGTCATAACATGGCGCTCAATATCACAGTTAACTGCCAAGACGATGCTTTAGCCAACGTACTGGTAGACACAGGGTCAGCCCTGAATGTTATGCCAAAGTCCACTTTGATGCAATTATCATTCAAAGGCCCTCCGATGAGAATCAGCGAGGTTGTCGTCAAAGCATTCGACGGATCCAGAAAAACGGTTATCGGCGAAGTTGATCTTCCCATAACTATTGGTCCTCACACTTTCCAAGTCACTTTCTAGGTCATGGACATCCAGACAACATACAGTTGTTTATTAGGAAGACCTTGGATACATCAGGCTGGGGCGGTTACTTCCACCCTCCACCAAAAGCTAAAGTTCGTCAAGAACGATAAACTTGTCACAGTTTGTGGGGAACAGGCCTTGCTTGTGAGTAACTTGTCATCATTTGCTAGTGTAGAACCCGAGGAGGTTATTGGAACTCAGTTCCAAGCACTGTCGGTAAGCAAGGAGAATCAGTTCAAAGAAGGAACTTCCATTTCTTCATACAACGATGCTATCAAAGCAGTCGAGAGTACAGATACAACAGGATGGGGACAGCTTGTCATTCCTACTGGCAATACAACAAAAAAGGGTCTTGGTTTTTTTGCAACCTGTACCCAGACAGCTGCCAACGATGAAAGTCGTCGTCCCCTTCAAAACTTCTTCCACAGTGGAGGTTTTCTCCACCCAGTGTCTCAGGAAGTACACACTATCAATGAGGAGGATACCTCTGACCCAGATATAGGATGGAAGTCCTATCTTAACAAGGACGGTTATATGTCTCAGGAAGAGGTGCCTACGCCATTTTGCTATCCCGCACAGAGTCCGAGATTTATACCACGGTCAGATGTCGAAATGATGTATGGGGACTGTGATCCGGAAGGATGTCGTGCTCCACCAAACTCATTAGAGAAATACACTCTGATGAAAGACCAATTTGACTACAATTACTATGCCCCAATGGATGGTCTGCCAATGTGGCAACCTTATCCAGGAGATTTGGGGCAAGAAAGTCAGCCGAATGATGAAAATCAGCTGAACATCATTGAACAGAATACTATGTCCCCACCATGCATGGGATCAACACTCGGGTTATCCTGAAGCTACTCAACATGAAGATGAATTCGCAATGTTTGCGGGACTTGAGTTCAGCAACTATGCTTTTCCCGAGATCAACGTCATCGAGAGAGATGACTCTTCCAGTTCCAAAGAAGTTTGGGACACTCTGGGAGAACCAAGTGGAAAATACGACTTTATGGTCATGTACACCGCTCCCAAAAGCTCTCGTATCAGGTTCGAAGACATCCAGCCTACTGGATGGGGAGATGTACCTGAGAGCACGAATACTCTGTAGAATGCAACAGAGGAATCCTCCTACGATAACTCTGCCTGGGAGACAGATTCCAATGATCCTGCTCCACCAGAAATCAGCGTCATTTCTGAAGATAAATCAAGGAAGGTGCCAGACTTTGTGATTCACTGAGGAGTTCGTCGCCAATGGGTTGTTATCGATGTTCCAATGGTCGTTCATCAGTCAAAGTAATTGCCATCTTTAACCTTTCACCCTGCCCAGGTGAAACGGATGTTTTGATAGGGCTCGCTTTCTGTAAATTTTCCCTCTTCGCTTAGCCCAAAGCGACAGAGTTTTGTTTTATAGGGTTGTAGTTTCAAGATTCGACTTGTTCATTAATAAAAT
The DNA here is from genome assembly GCA_022829125.1 of Lathyrus tuberosus. NCBI lineage: Eukaryota > Viridiplantae > Streptophyta > Magnoliopsida > Fabales > Fabaceae > Lathyrus > Lathyrus tuberosus. Next base: position 1,905,083 of record JALAZF010000497.1, read on the forward strand.
AACGTCGTTCTGTAATTTCTGCATTTATTGTTGTTTTCTCTTTTTGCTTTTCTCAGAAAATGGTAATCCTAAAAAACAAATAATAAAAAAAAGCAGTAATAAAAAAAATACACTACACACTCTTGCATTTTCTCTATCTCTTCTAAACACAAATCATCACGTCATACAGATTGCTTATTTTAAACCCCGCTGAAACATACGATCCAATGCCTTCTTCCAACTTTGAGTTCCCGGTATTTGGGGCTGAAGAAGAAGTTGACAACGAAATTCTAGAAGAGATCTCCCGACTACTCAGACAAGAGGAAAGGTCCATTGAACCTCACAAAGAGCCGTTGGAAACGGTAAACTTGGGTTCAGAAAAAGAGAGAAAAGAAATCAGGATTGGGGCACTGCTCAGTCCAATTGCCAAAGAGAGTTTGATAAATCTTCTCAAAGAGTTTCCCGATGTATTCGCTTGGTCCTATCAGGATATGCCAGGGTTGGATACCAGCATCGTGGAACATCACTTACCGTTGAGATCGGAATATCCGCCAGTAAAGCAAAGGTTGAGACGGACTCATCCGAACATGGCCATCAAAATCAAAGAGGAGGTACAGAAACAGATTGATGCTGGTTTCCTCGCCACATCAGAATATCCTCAATGGTTAGCCAACATCGTACCCGTTCCCAAAAAGGACGGAAAGGTCAGAATGAGTGTCGATTACAGGGACCTGAACAAGGCTAGTCCAAAGGACGACTTTCCTTTACCACACATTGACATGCTGGTAGACAGTACAGCAAAATTCAAAGTCTTCTCCTTCATGGATGGATTCTCGGGCAATAACCAGATTAAAATGGCGCCGAAAGACATGGAGAAAACTTCGTTCATCACCCCATGGGGTACCTTTTGTTACAAGGTAATGTCGTTCGGTTTGAAGAACGCCGGGGCAACCTATCAAAAGGCCATGACTACTCTGTTTCATAACATGATACATAAAGAAATCGAGGTATATGTCGATGATATGATTGCAAAATCAAAAACAGAGAGTGAGCACGTTGAACATTTGTCAAAATTGTTCGAACGTCTAAGAAAATTAAACTCCGCTTGAATCCCAACAAGTGCACCTTCGGTGTCCGTTCAGGGAAACTACTAGGGTTCATCGTCAGCCAGAAAGGAATTGAGGTTGATCCTGACAAGGTCTAGGCCATTCAAGAAATGCCTTCTCCGAAAACTGAAAAACAAGTCAGAGGATTCCTGGGACGTTTGAACTACATTTCCAGATTCATATTCCTCATGACCGTGACATGTGCGCCGATTTTCAAATTACTCAAAAAGAATCAGGACTGCATTTGGACAGAGGACTGCCAAACCGCCTTCAACAGTATCAAGGAATACCTGTTGAATCCTCCGATTCTATCACCTCCACTGGAAGGAAGACCACTGATCATTTACCTCACAGTTCTAGAGGACTCAATGGGATGTGTACTTGGCCAACAAGACGAAACTAAAAGGAAAGAGTCTGTGTAACACCCCAATTCCCATCGCGAATAAATAATACATAAATAAACTCAGAGTAACTAAATATTTATTTTTTCCGACAGAAACAAGGATGCCACATTTTAAAGTAAGAAAACACAATCCCTGCTCAATTATTTGATACATAACACAAAATGGAGTAAGCCTCAAAGGGCAACTTTTTCCAACAAAATGAAGTTTAATTATGGAATAAAGCGGAAGATCCATAACTGAATTGTTTTACAACATAAAGTGTTTTATAACATCAAAATATTTCTAAAAAGTTAATACAAAATAAATCTAACAAGAGTATACATATAACATAATCGTTCCCCGACTCCCGTGCTACGTATCAGAGCAGACACCAAGACCGACAAAATAACGGAGGACTAATCTTCACAAAAAGACCTCGAGCAACTCTAATCTGCAATGCCTCATAGAGCATTATAAAATAGCAGAAGGGTGAGAAATAACAACTAAATCAAGATTGCATAATAATATGCAGACACACATAACAATCACATACACAGTTATTCTCACCTCACGCATCACATACTAACACATATAGCATGCCACAATTACAAAACATATCACACATAATCTAACCACCATTATGACATATGGAACCACACCACCACATCACCACAAAATATAGCATATATCAATTATACCGACATAATCACATATTCACACATAATGCACACCAAAGTTATGACATAAAGAATCACATCACCACATCACATAACATATGTCTACGTATAACCATATTGCTCACAACCAATGCATTTATCACGTATGCACATCAAATTACCAATGCTATCACAATCTCAACACATCACAAATCAATGCACAATTTCCACACATCATCAATCAACTCATGATTTTCCACACATAATCACATAATCAATCCATTCATGATTTATGCAAATGCACAGAGACCGACACAACGACTCTATGCAAATGCCATGCGGTACCGACTTTCAACATTTCTCATCACTAGTTCACTCAGGAACTATTGGAACCATCGCTCGTTACTGAGGGTCGCTCAAGTAACACCCCGTCGGGCATACGATGTTCTCCCGTCGCTTTAGGTCCCCACATGGGCACACGACGTTTATGGATTGCTTTAGGTCCTCTGGGTATAAGGCGCACAATCCGATCACTTTAGGTCCCCACATGGGCACACGATCGTCTATAACCATCGGTTTAGGTCCCCACATGGGCACACGATGTTATAGCAGATTCCCTCTAGAACCAAACCGTCACTTAGGATGTCACAACAATGCATATCATGATGCTTGGCATACAATGACTCATGACATCACATGCATCTTCACACATATATGCAACCACAATCATGCATATATTTCAACTCATCAATTCCATACATTCACAATTCAACCATATGAATTAATCAACCTCATCACATTCATGCATTGCAAATCAATTCAAACAATGCATTTCAAACCATAAAGGCCACCACACAACATACATTGAATTTCACATAAACAATGCATTTCATCACAAACTACAAACCACAACAATCATGCCATCACAATTACTTCCACAAGGGATTCACACCACAAAGGCTACCCACAACACATCATAACAACATACATTGATATTCAATCAAACAATGTATTTTACCACACAACAACATCATTAACCCCGCATCAAAGTCTAATTCAAAACAATGCACATATTTGCCATAAAGCCACAAACCATCATCACAACATTCCATCATGTATATTCAAATCATATGACGGCACACAAGCTACACGTTACATATTAAAAGCATATAGCATGATAACACATCAACCGCACACATTGTACTCGATAAAAACCTGACAACCCGACTATTTTTCCAAAAACACGAATTAATTAAATCATCTTTTACCCTCTAAACCATCTTTAATAGAAAGAACTTTTCATTAGCTTTCCAACGCTTCAAACGGGGCCAAAACGGACTTACGGTTCAAAAGTTATGAAGAAAACAAAATCGGACATTTTGGAAAATTTGTGTCACTTGCGAGTATGCTCAGGTCGAGTCTATAGGTCGACGCAAAGCACTTTAGGTCGACGCAAAAGTCCTTCAGGTCGACGCATACTGCGCAGTATTTGTTAAAAACTCAGTTTTCGATCGTTAAATGACTTCCGGACCTCCGATTTCGATTCCGTAAAAAGCTGCGATCTCAAAATTCAACATACTACAATATTTCCACCATTACAAAGCCATCTAACACATTTTCCATTTTTGAAATATTTTGAAACATAATTTTATCAGTTTATCCTAACTCCAAACTCGCTCAAAACCACTCGAAAACACACAAATAACCATTCCCGATTAATTCTTATCCTTACCCGATTAAATATCAATCTATACCAATGTTACCAGACATATCCAAACACTTTTACTCGATCACAACATCAATTTGTACAAAAACATCAATATATATCAAAAACTCAAAAGTTATAAATTCAACTCAATTCAATCAAACGATCACGCTAAATCAAGACCCAACATCACACGACTCTACTACGCGATTTAGTCTGACTTTCGTCCGTAAAAACATCGATTTCTAATCGTTTTTCTCATTTCAACCTAGAATTGGAAATCTATGGAAAAACAAGAAAACATTCACACAATCACACACATATACATATACAAGCAAGATATAACTGAAACTTTTCACCCTTACCCGATTATTCGCGCTTTAAACGGAGTTTTCCCGATTTTTCCTCTTTCTCCTCTTCTCTCTTTCTTTCTTCTCCTTCTTTCTCTTTTTCTCTTCTCTTTCTCTTTTTCTTTTCTCTTACTATTTTTCTCTCTCTATTTCTATTTATATAAAAACATAAAACTTACCCAAGCAAAAGACCAAAATACCCCTCAGCTTAAATATCTCCCAAACGCTCTCAAAATGAGATAAAACATAAACATACCGATGAAATATATTTCGGGAAATAAAAGTTGAAAAGAAATTATAATTTATTGCAAATATTTTACCTATCAGGGAAATTAACTCAATTAGCAGGTAAAATACAATAAATTCACACATGTCACAAAATTCACATAAATGAAATAAATAAATGCAATTAAACAAATCGGGGCGTTACAGTCTGCCATTTACTATTTGAGCAAGAAGTTCACCGACTGTGAAACTCGGTACACGATGCTCGAGAAAACTTGCTGTGTTTTGGCTTGGGTGACCAAATGTCTTCGCCAGTACATAATTCGTCATACTACTTGGTTGGTCTCCAAAATGGATCCAATCAAGTACGTTTTCGAAAAACCTGCTCTCACGGAAAGGATTGCCCGTTGGCAGATGCTGTTATCAGAATATGACATAGAGTACCATGCTCAGAAAGCCGTTAAAGGAAGTATTTTAGCCGATCATTTGGCTTACCAACCGATTGACGATCGAGAATCAGTCGGGTTCGACTTCCCAGACGAAGATGTCATGTATCTAAAGATGAAAGATTGCGATGAACTGTTACCCAGTGAAGGGCCAGAACCAGGTTCCCAGTGGGGACTTATCTTTGACGGAGCAGTTAATCATTATGGAAACGGAATTGGGGCAATAATTGTTACCCCTCAGGGTACCCACATTCCTTTCACCGCTCGACTTATGTTCAAATGTACAAACAACGAGGCCGAATATGAAGCTTGTATTATGGGTCTCGAAGAAGCGATTGATTTAAGGATAAAAAACTTGGACGTATACGGCAACTCAACCTTGGTTATCAATCATATAAAAGAAGATTGGAACACATACCAATCAGGACTGATTCCTTACAAAGACTATGCAAGAAGGTTGTTACCCTTCTTCAACAGAGTCGAGTTTCATCATATCCCCCGTGATGAGAATCACATGGCTGATGCATTAGCCACTCTCTCTTCCATGATTAGTGTAGGTCAATGGAATGACATACCTAATATCGACATCATGCGCCTTGAACGGCCCGCTTACATCTTTACGATTGAAGCAGTCATAGACGACAAACCTTGGTATCACGATATCAAATGCTTCCTTCAGAAACAAGAGTACCCACCTGGGGCACTAAGGAAGGACAGGAAGACCCTCAGAAGATTGGCTGGAAACTTCTTCCTGAGCGGTGACACTCTCTATAAGAGAAATTTTGACATGGTCTTGCTTCGATGCGTAGACAGATCAGAAGCAGAAATACTGATGAAAGAAATTCATGAAGGATCATTTGGCACTCATGCCAACGGACACACAATGGGGAGAAAAATCCTAAGAGCAGGGTACTATTGGTTGACCATGGAATCCGACTGCTATAAGTACATGAGGAGGTGTCACAAGTGTCAGATATACTCTGACAAAATTCATGTACCTCCAACGCATCTCAAAGTTCTCTCTTCCCCGTGGCCTTTTTCCATATGGGGAATCGACATAATTGGCATGATCGAACCCAAAGCTTCGAACGGAAATCGATTCATCCTGGTATCCATTGACTATTTCACCAAGTGGGTCGAAGCAGCGTCATACGCTAATGTAACCCGACAAGTGGTGGTCCGATTTATCAAAAACAATATTATCTGCCGTTATGGTGTTCCAAGCCAGATCATTACAGATAATGGATCTAACTTGAACAATAAGATGATGAAAGAGTTGTGCGCAGAGTTCAAGATCGAACATCATAACTCATCTCCCTACCGACCCAAGATGAACGGAGCGGTAGAAGCGGCCAATAAGAACATCAAGAAGATCGTTCAAAAGATGGTTATAACCTACAAAGACTGGCACGAAATGCTACCCTTTGCTCTTCACGGTTATCGAACATCTGTCCTCACTTCAACAGGGGCAACCCCTTTCTCTCTAGTGTATGGCATGGAAGCAGTGCTCCCCATAGAAGTAGAGATCCCGTCAATCTGAGTATTGATGGAAGCTAAGCTCACCGAAGCTGAATGGTGTCAAAGCCGACACGACGAATTAAACCTGATCGAAGAGAAGCGAATCACGGCACTATGCCATGGTCAGCTGTATCAACAGAGACTGAAGAAGGCGTTCGACAAAAAGGTTCAACCCCGCATCTTCAGGAAAGGAGACCTCGTGCTCAAGAAAATACAATCATTTCTCACTGATTCTCGGGGCAAGTGGACTCCGAATTATGATGGCCCCTATGTGGTCACGAAAGCTTTCTCAGGCGGCGCCTTGAGACTTGCAACCATGGACGGAGAGGAATTTGGCTACCCCACAAATGTTGATGTAGTCAAGAAATACTTCACCTAAACTAAAAAAAAAACCGTCTCGGTGGATTGAAAACCCGAAAGGGCGGTCCAGGCAAAAATTAGAGACATAATAAAAATCATCCCGATGGATTGGAAATCTCAAAGTACAATCCAGGCAAAAATTAGGGACAATGGCAAGTAACTATGTTCAACAGAGGCAGGTCCCTCAGCAGCAGTTACATCATCCGTCAGAAAACTCCAGTCAAGGTCATCTTCGACAGAAGCTCAGGATGTCCCGAAGTCAAAGTTGGTAGAAGGATAGTGGTCGTTATGTTTCAACGTAGCCCTTTTCCCTGTAAATTACCATTTTCTAACTTTGTAAATACTCAATGGAATCACGCTTTTGGCTGATCTCCATCTTATCAATAAAATTTGAGCCTTTGTGCTTTTGTTTTAATTCTTATTTGTTTTAGCTTTACAGAACGGCATTTTAATATGATGAACAATTCTTGAAATAAAACAAAATGAATTTACTTGTTAAAACTTTTTCTGCTTTTAAAATAAAGTCAGAAATTTCTTTTGACTGTTGAACATCAAAGGAACATCAACCGCTTCTCCAGAAGTAAGCGAACTTCAAAGTGCAGAATCAAAGTACTCCTTCTGCGCCAGTACGCCTGAATGAAGGATCAACTGTGTCAGAGGCCTTATTTCATCTGACACACCTCGGCCGAGTTTTCATCTCCTAAACCCGACCAACATAGCTCCCAACAGGGACTATCTCTCCTGAGCAAGGTAGAATTGCTATTTTGAACCAGTGATACCTTTCATCCCCTGCAGTGGCCGAGTATCCAGTCATGTTCATCTTTAGTTGGTATATCGCGTCAGTTTTGTCAGCATATACATACATACATCATGCATTTTACTTGCATTCGCATTTCATATTGCATCTCTATCCCTCCAGTCGGTCTAGTCCCCTAGTGATAAAAGTCATCTCAATCAAGTTGTCAGTTCTTTCCTCGTCAGGAAGGGTTGCATCTGAACAATCTCGCCTCCAGTTTATTTCTGGAATGAAGTTCGCCCTTGACCACTTTGATAATTTGAACCTCTGAAAAGCCAGAGAAAGCATTCAATAAACATCACTCTTCGCCATTGAAGATGATATCCTTGCTTTCCCGGATTAAGGAAAATCCACAGAGAAAGCCTCAGAAACAGAGATTCGGCAGCATGTCAGTTTTGCTCCGAAAAAAACCACTGATGAAAAGGTCATTGGCACCTCAAAATTGGATCCCATCATATGGCATTTCTCTGGGAAGATCCCGAGAAAAGTATGATGTAATATCCCCAAGCAGGAGCAGTCTCTCAAGGGACTCGTGTAACACCCCAATTCTACCCATCGAATATTAATAAAAATCAGAGTACTTTAAAATTTCCAACAAAATCAGGATGTCACATTTTTCAACTTAAAAACAACAAACTACTTGTATTTCACTTATCATTTGATACATAGCATTCGGCATACAACTGTCAACTTAAACTTCACTCACAACTTTATTCAGTTATTACAATTTTCAAATTAATATTATTCAACATTTAGTAATAACACAACTTAGGAACAACTTCAAACAACTAGTAATAACAACTATTCATCAACTTATAATAACAACGACATAAACAAAACATTCCCCTGAGTGCTACGTATCAGAGCATGACACCAACTCGAACTAACAGCAACTAAAGGCTTCATAAAGCTACTTCGAACATCCAACTGCAAATCTTGAGTACCTGCTCAATTACCCATAATAGGTAACATCATTACAGATGGGGTGAGATATCGAATAATATAACAAAAGTATGATAATTAATATGTTAGATAGAACCATACAATTTCACTACTATTCAACAACAACCACTTACCGATCACCCGTAATTTATAAACATACTTTATCAACTTATTACACACATCAACATTTTACGACATAATCACATAATCAACATAATCAACTTCTTCGACATCAACATAGTCAACTTTATCAACATAATCATATAAGCAACTTCATCGACATAATCCACATAAACAACTTAATCGACTTAATCAACATAAAACAATTTCATCAACTTGATCCACATAAACAACACAAATAATACGACACAGGATGCGACTCGACTATGCACATGCATGTGGTACCATCGGAGTAAAACTCCCAACTTAAACATATGCCAGGTTATCGAGGCATTTCAACTTAATCAAGTGCCATCAAGGGCCAACTTAATCAATGCCATCAAGGCCAACTTAAACAATGCAATGTATGCAACATATGAACGACATACAATTAATAACATCAACACCACAAATACAACTCAGCACAACATAAACAACCTTCAATTTTTGGCTATTTAAGCCTCCAACAAAACATGTCCATATTTGGGACAAAAACCAACTCAATCAGCTGTACCGGAAAATTCCACGCATTCAACTTAATTTAACAAAATAAATACAATACACTTATCTACTCGTATATACGAACTTCCCCAAAAATTTTCATTCGATTCCGGGCAACTAAATATACCGCTTAATTTTACCGGGCGACTAAAATTCCTACTATTTTCAACTTCCAGCATCTTTTCAACAAAATAAAAATCAACCACACTACCTACTAATTATTACGAACTGCTCCAAAAATTTTCATTCGATTTCGGGCAACTAAATATACCGCTTAATTTTGCTCTCGGCACCGTTTTCTGTCCTGTTCTGTCACTAATTATTTTTCTGCTACAATATATTATTTTTCTGCTACAATAGATTATGCTCCTAATTTTTTTTCTGTCACCAAAATCAATTCGGCTACCAAATTATCACTACCTGTTAGGACCTGCTAAAAAAATATTACCAAAACCTGCTACTGGTATAAGTGTAGCGCAGGAAAATGATTCAAGGTGGAGTTCCACCATTTCCACTAGCGGACCCCACGCATACATATATATAATTATACAAATGTGATAGTTTTTCCTCTTCTTTAATGTTCCTGCGCTGCTTCCATGAACTAGTAAGCATATATATTGCACTATTCCACTACTATCTAATAATTTTTAATTAAGTTAAATTCCCACCTTTCAATTAATATATAATAACACATAACAAAGCCACTTAGAAAGATACTTCAAAGATTAACTCAAAAGTCAAAACCGCTACAGTGGCTATGGCATAGAAATATAGTTTCTAATTACTCTATCAAATGATAATGGGTCTCTATAATATACCAATTTCAATTCAATAAATACCACATAGTGAAAAATTATATAATTCCCAATTCCTACATACTAACTATCATTCTCCCGATTATAAAATTCGAACCCCACCCTTACCTGATTGAATCGAAGGTAGCTCGAATTTTTTATTTTTCCTCACCGGCCAAAATTTCTCCTCTTCTTCTCCAAAGCACTGTCCGCCGTTATCTCTTCTCCTTTCCTTTTGGTTTTAGCTTTTGATTTTACTACTTTTAACATAAACACTAGACTTAATAAATAATGGGCCACTATATGTCTCAATGGGTCTACTAAATAATACCCCCAAATTTACTATTTCTCACAAACAATTTAACTCAACTAATTTAATTAATATTCTACTAAAACTAATATTATTTATGATATTAATTTCCCAACTAATTTATACCCGACTATCAACTTACCGACTTAACCACATAATCGACATATTCATAAATTATTCAGAAATTACTTAATAATATTTTAATTATATTATTTCTAATATAATTCTACGACTAAACCAACTTAAATACCAACTTACCAATTAAATATCCTCAACACAAAATTAACCTAATAATCACAAATAATTAAATATTCGGGGCGTTACAACTCGCATTCCCCAAATAGGGTCAACAAATGGCGTCTCCAATAGAGAAGTTTGTACAACTCTAAAACCTAGACAAATGGGTTCCCCAACAAGTTTGACATCAAAAGTTTTTCCGTCAAATGGCATCTCCCCAGGAAAATTCGGCGAGAAGTTTGAGGAAAACCGCTACGAATAGCATCCCTTGTCAATAAGGTTTATTGACAAAAGAAACTGAGACCAGTTCCTTGGTAGGAAACCAGGATCGAGGGGAAGTTTACAACAGAAACTGAGACCAGTTCCTTGGTAGGAAACCAGGATCGAGGGGAAGTTTACAACAGAAACTGAGACCAGTTCCTTGGTAGGAAACCAGGATCGAGGGGAAGTTTTTACCTTTTCTAAGCATCATTGCTTAGCAAAAGAAGAAGTATGCGCAAGCTGCCATTCATAACCACTATCAAAATTTTGGGTATTCCGATATTTAATCCTCTTGCACCCCGAATGCCAAATACCTTCGTCATTCGCACCTTCAGGCCCAAGAAGATTAAACAGGGGCATCTGTTATACCCCAAATTTTGACCACTAAGATTTTCCATCATTGTGAAAATCATCATCACAATATGGGGGAACCATTATGCCTCATCAGTCTCCCCAAAGATGGGTGAGTACTTACTACAGTCAAAATTAGGGTTTCAAGCCCTCTCAGAGCTCTTAAACAAATGATCAATCAAGGAATGACATGATCTTCAACTTGTCTAACCTCTCAAGTAGTTACAAAGGATCAAAAGGACTCATACTCCAAGGATTAAGCACAAAGCTGCTCCATTCTAGGTGGATCAAGCCTCAAGGTCGCCGGTATCACCAAATTAGGGTTTTGGTCGATCGGGGCCTCCAAAGGGAAATTTTCCTCTGGGCATGAGCCAAATATCCAAAACACAACCTAATATACTCCATGGAACCTCATGGACCCAATCATCAAGTCAATTTTGCCTCAGGGGAGGCATTCATCAAAAATCAGGAATTAGGGTTTCTTGACCTAATTCATCCCTAAGTTGACTTTTACGGCAAATCATGAGCCAAGACCTCAAGAGAGGGTTTGAGGGTCTCTAATGAACTGTATTGATCCATTTGGAACAATGGATTATTCCAAGAAGTTTGAGCAACAAGTCTCAATTTCATCTGCACCACAGTTAGGGTTTTAAGGGAAAAATCAACTATAACTTTGACTTTTGACCAGGACATGCTCCCAAACCCTAGGAAATGATTCAATATACCCTATGACACCCATAGAACATGTCCATCAAGTTTGATTTAGGTCAAGGACATAATTTCCTGAAGAATTGCACAGTTTGGAATTCATCTGATAAAAAGTCAACTGTGCACAAAAGTCAACTTTGACTTTTTGAGATTTTTCACCAAAATGGATTTTTAACCCTAAAATGATGTTAGTGTATGATTTGAATCATCATTCATCAATAAAAATCAAAGAAAGTGGGATAACTTGTAAAAGGGGTAACCATAAAAACTTAGAAAATCTTCTAAGTCATGGAAAAAGTGACACTAATGTGCCAACTTTGGAGGACCATAACTCCTAAACCAGAAGGCCATTGTTCCCCATTCAAAGCTTGATTTGTAGATCACATTTCCCTCTACAAAAGCTTCATCCTGACCTATGTCCAAATTCCTCATGGATTTTGAGTTATGGAGTGATCAAAATCAAGAAAAGTCACTTTGTTCCAACACTTAGTGAAAATTTCACTAAGTCAGATTTTGCCTTACTTTTTTCCAAATGTAGGAGGATTTTTCACTTGGATTCAAAAGAGATCAAAACCAAACATGTTCAAACAGTTGTTGTATCATGTAAGGGCTTTCCAAAATGGCCAAGAACATTACCAAATTCAATTTGAGTCATGAGATATGACATTGGCAAGTTGCCTTGTTGAAATCTGTCAAGGCAAGGCAGAATTTGCATTTTTGCTCGATTTGCCAAAATTGTGCAAATCCAAACACTCCTATCCACTTGGACACATCTGAGGATTGAATCTAAAGGGGACAATCACTAAGCCAAGCCTCCAAAGTCTTTGGAACAAGAAATAGCATGTTGAACCTAGAATTGCCAAAATAGGGACAAGACTCCAATTTTGGATTGGAGCATTCAATGGAAGCATCAATGTGGCATGGACTGAGTCATTCTCATCTGAATTCAGTCAAGACTTATCCAAGACCAAGGGAACCAGCAGCCTGTGCCCTAACCTCTAGTCAATGGCTAGAGGAGACTTGTATTTTCATTTGTCAACATTGGCCAAACCTACTCAGCAGTTGCCATTCCCTATTCCTTGCAAAACAAACTTGCTCTACTATAAATAGAGCTCAATTGTGATCAGTTTAAGTACACCAAAGCCATCAAACAGATGCTTTCCTCAAAATCTCTTCTTTCACTCCAATTTTGCCTTCTAAGGCAAGTCACTATCGGGTTTTGAGTTTGAGAGCTTTTCTAATCAAACCAATCACATACACACCTCATATACATCACTTATGAGCTGATCAAACACTTAAACAACAACTGGAACACTGATTTCTCAGAATCACCAGTCAATTGCTCAAGGTTTTAACCAAAGTGCAGTTGAGATGCCATGAAGTGATCCAGCCAATTTCAATCAAGTCCAAGCATTCAAACACACTCCATAGGGTGTAAGGAAGCTGTTCAGATCATCACAATTCATCTGTAACATCTCCAACTCAGAAATCAATTTGCTCTTGCTGTCACGACCTAGAGGTAAGCCTAAACTTGGTCATCTCTCAATCTATGCACATTTCCTCGCACAATACTTTTGTCAAATGTTCATAATCATGCATGGAATGTTTCCCCTCAATTAATTGCATTTTTTGAATCATGTATCAAAAATCCCAGTCTTCATGCAGAATCTAGGGTTCTTGAGGATTTTTCGTGATTTCTTGTTATATGTTTAATTTAAATGAAATTAAATACCATAGACATGATCGTGAGGTTGAAACGAGTTGATTGGTATGTGGATTGCATGATATGATTAAGTATTCAATGAGATTGGAGAGAAAATGCAAATCTGGGCAAAACTGAAAAACGCGCGTGTTCTTGCCTTTGTTCTTGGCGCCATTTTCCAATATTTGAATATTTGAATTTTGTGGTTTTATTTAATTGATTCCAAAATTAATTTCTCTCTGAGTTTTAATGATTTTGAATTGATTCTTTTTTTAATAATTCACAAAAATGTTAAAATATTTTATTTTAACAAAAAATCCCAAAAATATTATTTATTTCATATAATTGATATTTTTGCAAAGAATTAATGTTTTAATTGTTTTTGACATTTTAAATATTTTTTCCACCTTGATTTTGCAACTTTTAATGCCTTCTAATTATTTTGTAGGTCAATACTTAATTTTTGAAGCATTAATCCAAGATCACAATTTGTTTTCCATATGTTAACCAATTTTGATCATTTTAATTGAATTTTTATTCAATTAAATACATTTTTGAAAACAAATTAGGGTTTTTGGATTAATTCAACCCTCATAAATCATTTTCAAAACCTTTTGGGCCTCTAATAGAGTGTAAGACCCAATCCTTTTTTTGACCAAATCATTTTTGGGCCTCAGTATATTGTATAAGTCCCGATACCGTAAAAAACAAACGGCGCGACCGTCGCCTTTTCAAAACAAAAAAACCTTAGGCCTACCCTCGAGTAGTAAGACCCATTTCTTGTCTTTAAAACTCTTTGGGCCTCTAATAGAGTGTAAGACCCAACCCCCATTGTACAAACCATTTTGGGCCTCATTCATTGTATAAGTCCCTCTGTACATTTTCAAATAAACGACGCAATCGTCGCCAGTTTAAAATTAACCATTTGGGCCTCTCCTCAAGCTATAAGACCCATTCAAAACTTTTGGGCCTCTAATAGAGTGTAAGACCCAATTCCCTTTTAATCAAAACCTTTTGGGCCTAAGATATTGTATAAGCCCCTTCGCGTTAAAAGAAAATCTCGGCGCGATCGCCATTTCAAACGGAAAAACAAACTTTGGGCCTACCCTCGAGTTATAAGCCCCATTATTTTTCTTTAAACCTTTTGGGCCTCTTGAGAGAGTGTAAGACCCATCTCTTTGTACAGAAAACAATTTTTGGGCCTCAGTCACTTGTATAAGTCCATCTGTACAAATTCAACAGTGCGATCACTGATAAAACCCTGGGCCTTTCCTTGAGCCCTAAGCCCCAAAATCTTTCTTTTTCAAAGCACTTTCTCCTTTGACTTTGAAATATACTGTTGTTTTCAATCTTTCTTTGTTGAACAACTAACCAAACAACATGGAAGCTCTACAACCGGGTAAGTGGTTATTGCTTTCATTTACTACTTTCATATACATATAACTGTATTGTGGGGCTGTTTCACTGTAAGTCTTCTTTCATAAACTCATATCAACTGTGTAATAATAGTATAGATATTTAGAGTTTCCCTGGCAACTACGTCTAGCATTAAGCCCGCTGATCACTCTTAGAAATAGTCTAAACTAGATCCCCATAGGATTACCAGACACAATCTTCCCTCCTCTTGGGGTTAAACAATATGGAGACATGAAAGGTAGCATTCTCGGTGAACCCTTTCATAGACTGTCACTCGTAGAAGTTGTCAAAGAAACTCTATTCCCCAGAGATGATCTCTTCTCCGTGAATTGCATCTCTTGAGTTTCTTCTAAATTCTCGGACTTTCCTGGCTTGATCTATTCTCGGTGAATGGCATGTCTTGAACTTCTCGGGGTTTGGGGACCCACAGGCTTCTTAAAAGCACTTGTCAAGAAACTCTACTCCCCAGAGATGATCTTTTCTCCGTGAATGGCATCTCTTGAGTTTCTTACAAATTCTAGGACTTTCCTGGCTTGATCTTATCTCGGTGAATAGCATGTCTTGAACTTCTCGGGGTTTGGGGACCCACAGGCTTCTTAAAAGCACTTGTCAAGAAACTCTACTCCCCAGAGATGATCTTTTCTCCGTGAATGGCATCTCTTGAGTTTCTTCCAAATTCTCGGACTTTCCTGGCTTGATCTATTCCTTGTGAATAGCCTGTCTTGAACTTCTCAGGGTTTGGGGACCCATCGGCTTCTTAAAAGCATCGGCCTCCTCTTGGGCATTGTACAAGGACCCACAGGCTTCTTAAAAGCACCATCGCCTCCTCTTGGGCTTAGTACAAGGACCCGTCGGCTTCTTAGAAGTCTTCACAGTCTCCTCTTAGGCTTCGTATAATGATTCTTCCTCCGGGAATGATAGCTTCCTCTTGGGCTTCATACAAGGACCTATCGGCTTCTTAAAAGTTTCCAGCCTCCTCTTGGGCTTCGTACAAATTGTCCCGACGACCTCCCAGAGGTATAGGAACAGATATTAGTCATCTTAATAGAACAGTCTTTCCAAGAGTCTACTACTATTTCTCAAAGCATAAGACAAAAGATGACACTCTAGACTTGAGCAGTTTAATTTCCTTGAATCTCCAAGACATTCTCAAGCACCCTTGAAGAATAGGAAGCAACCCCGCAGATTCGGACAGTCTCAATACCCTTGGATTTCCCATTTCCTTAAAGAACAGGAAACAACCTTGATCCTCGAATCTAAAATCCCTTAGTGTAAACATTACTCATATAAGAACTGATTTTCTCTTTAAATCAGCATACTGGACCTGTCACTCAACTGAAACAGCACCCTAGCCTCCTCTTGGGCTTTGTACAATGATTCTCCCCAGCGGAGCTAACAATTTTAGCCTCTATCTCGGGCTTTGTACGAGATACAAAACACTCTCTTGTTGAGTCAAATAGCCTTCATCTCGGGCTTCGTACGAGATACAAAAGACTCCCTCGTTGAGTCAAAACCCTTTAGCGTCTCTCTCGGTCTTTGTACGAGACACATAGTAGCCTCCATCTCGGGCTTCGTATGAGACACAAAATCAATCTCTTGTTGAGTATAAAAGATTCCCCTGTAGAGTCAAAACCTTTTAGCCTCCCTCTCGGGCTTTGTACGAGACACATATTAGCCTCCTCTTAGGCTTTGTATAAGAAAACCACTGGTTGATTCAATCAACCTTTTAGCTTCAAAGCTGTGCCTCGTTCACAGTACACAAACATCAACAACCCCTTCCATCTAATCGTTGTAAGCGGCAAGCCTCTGGATTATTTACATTCATGCCACTGTCCCCCTTTTAGCATGAGAAACTCCTAAGGAAAGATGGCATTGCTCTACACTGAGTTGAAGTCTTCTCCTTCAGGTTAAAACCCCCTATAAAGGAAATTATGGCATTACTAGGATCCGCGTATCCCGGTTAAAGTAATCCTCCTTTACAGTCAGTCACCCAATAGTTGTGACAAACAGACCCCCTTTAGAGATGACAAATTCTCTCTAAAGTCAACACCTTCAGCTTCATATCTTGGGCTTCGAACAAGACACAAATAAACTCTTTAGCTCCATATCTTGGGCTTTGAACAAGATATAAACCACCTTTCGCTTCACGTCTTGGGCTTTGAACAAGACACCAAAAACACCATTTCCTCCCATAGAATAGGAGGAACTACGAACGCTCTGATTTCCCTGTTTCGGTAAACGGGAATACGTAGGCATAAGATTGAAAGAAAAATCTTAGCGAGCACACTAAACAAAAACCCAAAATCCTATACCTCCCAACAATCGAACGAACGCTATTTTAACAAAATAACCTACGAGAGACCCCGAATCTTCGTAGCATCTGTAAACCAACAGTTTGGACTGTTTAACCTCAGTATGCAAGCAGGGTTAGTTGGAGATATCTATTTCCCTTCCTTCATCAGCTTCAATAGGATAAAAAATGATTCGAGCTGTAGTACCAGAGCGATTGTGCTTCGCAACCACATCCAAAAATCACTCGCTACACAACTCAAGGAGAGGCCCGAGGGTTTTATTTGAAAAATGACGATCGCGCCGAGATTTCTTTAACGTATTGGGACTTATACAATGCACTGAGGCCCAAAAAGGTTTTATTTACAAGGGATGGGTCTTAAAGTATATTAGAGGCCCAAAGTGTTTATTGAAGATTTGATGAGGGTTGAATTGATGAAAACCCTAATTTGTTTTCAAAATATATTTTAATTGAATAAAAATTCAATTAAAATGATCAAAATTGTTAAACATGTGTGAAAAACAAATTGAGGTATTGGATTAATGTTTGAAAAATCATGTTTATACCCACAAAATAATTGGACATCAATTGAGTTTGGAAAATCAAGGGAGAAAAAATATTTCAAATGTTAAAAACAAATAAAACATTAATTCTTTGCAAAAATATCAAATATATGAAATAAGTAATATTTTTGGGATTTTTGGTAAAATAAAATATTTTAACATTTTTGTGAATTATTAAAAAAAGAATTAACTCAAAATCATTAAAACTCAGAGAGAAATTAATTTTTGAATCAATTAAATAAAATCACAAAAATTCAAATATTCAAATATTTGAAAAAGGGCGCCAAGAACATCTTGGCCTTGCCCGCGTGCTCTGTTTTGCCTAGATTTGCGTTTTCTCATCAATCTCACTGAATACTTGATGAAATCACACAATCCACATATCAATCTACTCGTTTTCACATCACGATCTTGTCAATGGTCTTTAATTTCATTTATTTTAAGCATGGAATAAGAAATCAAAGAGAAACCTCAAGAACCCTAAAATTTGCATGAAGGCTCAGAAATTCCATACACGATTCAAACAAAACAATTGATTGAGGGAAAACACTCCATGCATGATTATGAACATATGGCCAAATTATTGTGCAGCAAAAAATGCGTGGATCATAGAGTTAGAAGAACTCATGCTTACCTTTTGCAGCTGGTGATCGTGTTTTATGTTAGAGGTGTTACAACTAGATTCCAATGATGTGGATAGCTTCCCTAGGTGCCAAGTGATGTGCCTGAGTGCTTGGAATGGTTTGAAACAAGCTGGAACTGAAGATGGTATCCTAACTGTAACTTGGTTAAAACCTTGAGCAGTTGGCTGGTGATTTTGTGAAATCAGTGTTCCAGATGTTTTTTAAGTGTTTGGATAACTTCTATATGATGTTTATGAGGTGTGTGTGTGATTGGTTTGGTTGGAATTTCTCTCAAACTCAAAACCCGATAGTGACTTGCTTTGGAAGGCAAATTTGGAAGTGAGAAGGTGATTTTGAGGAAAGCATTTGTTTGATGGCTTTGGTGTACTCAAACTAATAAAAAATGAGCTCTATTTATAGTGGAGCAAGTTTGTTTTGCAAGAAATAGTGAATGGCAACTGCTGCAGAGGTTTGGCCAATGTTGATCAATGAGAATCCAAGTCTCCTCTAGCCATTGACTAGAGGTTAGGGCACAGGCTGTTGGTTCCCTTGGTCTTGGATAAGTCTTGACTGAATTCAGTTGGAAATGGCTCAGTCCATGCCACTTTGGTGCATCAATTAAATGCTTCAAACCAAAATTGGAGTCTTATCCCTCTTTTAGGCATTTCTAGGTTTGGCATGCTACTTTTGGTTCCAAAGACTTGGGAGGCTTATGGATCAGTGTTTGTCCCTCCTTGGTCTCCCCTTGAGGTGTTCAGATGGATAAGTGTGTTTGTCATTTGCACAAATTTGGAAAATCGAGCAAAATGCACAAATCTACCTTGCTTTGACAGTTTTCAGCAGGGCATATTGCCATTGTCATATCTCATGGCTCAAGTGGAATTTGATGGAGTTCTTGGCCATTTTGGAAAGCACTCATATGATACAACAGCTGTTTGATCATAGTTGGTTTTGATACTTTTTGGATCCAAGTGAAAAATGCCCCTACATTTGGAAAACAAGTGAAGGCAGATTCTGACTTAGTGAAAATTTCACTAAGTGTTGGAAAAAAGTGACATTTTCACTTTTTGTGATTTTGATCATCCCATAACTTAAAATCCAAGAGGAACTGGAATGGGTTGTGTTTGAAGCTTTTGTAGAGGGCCATGAGAGCTACAAATCCATCTTTGGGTCAGCCAAAATGGTTGCTTGGATCATAAGTTATGATTCTTGGAAGTTGGTACCCTAGCTACTTTGTTCTATAACTTAGAAAATTTCTAAGTTTCTTATGGTTACCCCTTTTACAAGTTATCCCACTTTTCTTGATTTTTCTTGATGAATGATGATTCCAATCACACATTAACATCATTTTAGTGTTAGGGGGACCATAATTGATCAAAAAATCAAAAAGTCAAACTTTGACTTTTGGGCACAGTTGACTTTTTATCAGATGAATTCCAAACTATGCGATCCTCTATGAAATCAAGTCCTTGACCAAAGTCAAACTTGATGGCTTGATTTCATAGGTGTTATAGGGTGTATTGAATCATGTCCTAGGGTTTGGGAGCATGCCTTGGTCAAAAGTCAACGATACAGTTGACTTTTTTCTTCAAAAATCCTAACTGTGGTTCTGATGAACTTGAAACTTGTGAATCAAGCTTCTTGGATCAATCCATTGTTGCAAATGGATCAATGTAGTGTATTAGGGACCCTCAAATCATTTCTTGAGGTATTAACTCGTGTTTTGTCCCAAAAGTCAACTTAGGGGTGAATTAGGTCAAGAAACCCTAATTCCTGATTTTTTAGTGAATGCATCCCTTGAGGTTAAATTGACTTGATGATTGGGTCCATGAGGTTCCATGGAGCATCTTAGGTTATGCTTTGAAGCATTGGCTCATGCCCAGAGGAAAGTTTCCATCTGGAGGCCCTGGTCGACCAAAACCCTAATTTGGTGACACTGGCGATCTTGAGGCTTAATCCACTCAGAATGCTGCAACCTTGTGCTTGATTCTTGCTGTGAGAGTCCTCTTGAGTTTCTCCATGGTATTGATGTCAAGGTCTTCAGTAACCTTGGCTAAAACAACATCATTGGCAAAATCTTCAGTAATTTCCACCATCTTGATTGGACAATCGAAGTCATCAGCAACTTTAACCATATGTACTTCTGTGGGCTCAGCATAATGGGCATCCACTGCTTGTAACGGGTCAGAGTCAATTTTTGAAATTCTGGCCTATGAAGACAGCAGATGTCCTAACACATGTCAAGACATAATGCTACATAATCATTTAAACTTGGAGGCGCAACAGCAGGCTGATACCTTGAATATCAGACCTGCATCCTCACAGATGTCACGACATCTAATCCAACATGTTAGTCAAGAACATTAACAAAACTGTAAATTGCAGAATGTTAAATAAGACAGTAATTGTTAACCTAGTTCGGTGCAATTCACCTACATATGGGGGATACCAATCCAGGATGAAGACTTCACTATCTGTAGAACTGTTACAAAGCTAAACTCCCCCATTTACAACTTTATAGCTAACATCTACCCCATGAACATATTTACCAAGGTTAAACTCAAACGTTTAGAACCCTGATACGAGATACCCCACTCACATCCTAATCACAACCTGTGATATCTCTGTCTTCTGCCAATTCAGAACTGTCGCGGTTTCTTGACCTTCAAGCTATCTTGGACTTGTTTCAAAACTTCGTCCAAGTACAATACAACAACCATTACCTACAGGTTTCTAGTTGTGTCCATGTACCTATGCCTTCCATTTTGCATCCCATATTACAGAATGGAGACTTACAACTCCTAAGAGAGCCAACGACTCTCAAACCCTAAACCCTTATTCAACACAAAGGAACTAGGTTACAAAGTTATAAGCGATACAAAAGTACAGTCCTTTAACCCTAGGTCTAAGTCTCCTTATAAAGTCTTCTTTTTGTCTTGGGCTTTCAATCTTTGATCACGTGTTTCCTTGATCCGTTCCTTAATTCTTGCAACAGATTAAAACCTACTAACTTACCAAGTCAGTCAGGATGTCGAAACATTTCCTTCGACATCTTTTTATTCTGCAGATTCTTCAAGTTTATCATTAGAATGTTTTAGTAAAATTTAGTCAAACAACAGGTGCTTTCAATCTCCCCCTTTTGACAAATTTTGGCTAAAACAAACATTTTCTTCTGCATTCTGCAAACAACAAGGCTCCTTCATCAAGACTCTTTTATCTTCAGAATTGATTGGAGATAAGGTCTGAGAGAGTCTCCCCCTCAACATATTCCCCCTCCTTCCAAGAGAGGTCTTGGGAACCAGAAGACTCCTCCAGAAAAGAAACAGCAGTTGTAGGCTTCGTAGCAATGAGAACATAGATTGCGTAACTCAGGTCACAAGACACAACCTGCTTCACAACTCAGATCACAAGACACAAGGAAAATAAAGATTGTTAAGATGTTTGAACATCTTAACCAACATTCTTGCACAACAACTGCAGGAATGTACCCAAACCCAGACAGAAAACCATTATCCCCCTTTTTAGCCAAAACTTGGAAAAAGTGACCAAGACAGCTTTGACAGTTTCTTCTTTTGAGAACGCCGACCAAAGAACCTATTACATGCAAACATGTTTTACCCCAATGTCCCGACATCATGTCAGACATTGTCTATTCTTCCAAGATTCTTCTTCCGATTTGACAATACAGAGACTTCTTCACAAGATTATGATCCCAGTCTGTAAGAGAAAAATAAATTCTTCCAGACTCATCAATGATTCTTAAGCATCCAATAAGAACCATTCAAGTATGCATTTCCAAGTTTCCCACAACTTGCAACAATACTCTAATATCAAGACATCCTCCTTGACATCTCAGTTTGCTTGACGCACAAATGCAAACTGGAATTTTCAACAATAATGTCAAGCCATCCTCCTTGACATCTCAACTTGCTTGACGCACAAATGCAAGCTGGAACTTCAACAATGATGTCAAGCCATCCTCCTTGACATCTCAGTTTGCTTGACGCACAAATGCAAACTGGAACTTCATCTCAGATCAAGAGGCCTCTCCCCCTGACTGAGGTAATTAGTGCTCCTCCACTGAACACCCAAGCTAATGACTGGAAAACATAAGACGCATCTTCATGTCTTCAAGAGCGCACCCTCTGTTCAACACACCTACTGAACGCAACCATTAACTCTCTTATTATTCCCTCTGACAAGAAACAATAATCACTCACACATGATCACCATCATGCTACCCGTGAGGAAGTGTATACCAACCATAACAAACTCTTGGCTTAAGATCAAAGTCCCATTGATCCCCCTCATCCTGCAACCATCTACACACCACACGAACTCCTCTTGAATTCTCATGTATAGACCTCCAGCTGCTTGAGGCACAAACTAATTGAATTAGAATGCTTCACATTCCTCAAAGAGACGCACAAGGCCCCTTAGTTTGTTATAATGATATCAGCTATCGTATGCATGCTCCAGAACTTCACAGCTGCTAAACTGATCCACTACTAGCATGACTTACTCCAAGGGCTCCAATGTCGTATGCAAGATTTTCCACTGACCTCTCCCAGCCAGCAATAGAGATAAACACCCCGCAATCCAAGACAGTCATTCCTATCATTCTCCCGTATGATAACTTGGAATACTTCTGATTTATGGTGAATCTCCACTTCTGAATGCATTCAGGAAACTGACTTCCATGCAATCAACACATGATCCACTTCAGTCTTCACAAACACTTACATCCTTCTTCCAAGGAACTCTTCTACTCCATCATTCTCTCGGATGATCATGTAGATACTTCTTGGACACGACGCAAGTATCTCCCAAAGATCTCATCCAGAACCAGATAGGATGCCTGCTCTGATACCAATTGAAATTCTGGCCTATGCAGATAGCAGATGTCCTAACACATGTCAAGACATTGTGCTACATAATCATTTAAACTTGGAGGCGCAACAGCAGACTGATACCTTGAATATCAGACCTACATCCTCACAGATGTCACGACATCTGATCCAACATGTCAGTCAAGAACATTAACAAAACAGTAAATTGCATAATGTTAAATAAGACAGTAATTGTTAACCCAGTTCGGTGCAATTCAACTACATCTGGGGGATACCAATCCAGGATGAAGACTTCACTATTTGTAGAACTGTTACAAAGCTAAACTCCCCCATTTACAACTTTATAGCTAACATCTACCCCATGAACATCTTTACCAAGGTTAAACGTAAACGTTTAGAACCCTGATACGAGATACCCCACTCACATACTAATCACAACCTGTGATATCTATGTCTTCTGCCAATTCAGAACTGTCGCGGTTTCTTGACCTTCAAGCTATCTTGGACTTGCTTCAAAGCTTCGTCCAAGAACAATACAACAACCATTACCTACAGGTTTCTGGTTGTGTCCCTGTACCTATGCCTTCCATGCTGCATCCCATATTACAGAATGGAGACTTACAACTCCTAAGAGAGCCAACGACTCTCAAACCCAAAACCCTTATTCAACACAAAGGAACTAGGTTACAAAGTTACAAGCGATACAAAAGTATAGTCCTTTAACCCTAGGTCTACGTATCCTTATAAAGTCTTCTTTTTGTCTTGGGCTTTCAATCTTTGATCCTGTGTTTCCTTGATCTGTTCCTTAATTCTTGCAACAGATTAAAACCTGCTAACTTACCAAGTCAGTCAGGATGTCGAAACATTTCCTTCGACATCTTTTTCTTTTGCAGATTCTTCAAGTTTATCATCAGAATGTTTTAGCAAAATTTAGTCAAACAACAGGTGCTTTCAATTTTCATTTGACTTTTGGTCTTCTCTCCGAATTTCAGCCTACCCTCCTGAATAGCATTTTGCACCAAATCCCTGAAAAGAAAACATTGAGAAGTTTAATGACCCAGAAAATTATGGTACTTACAAAATCCTCTCTTTTTTCTTTGTTCTAAAGGTGGCATTTTAGCGCCAGCAGGCACTATCATTTGTCCATCTTTAACTAACAATTCAAAAATTTCGTCACATTTAGTGATATCGAAAGTATATGTTTTCTTTGGAAACTTGTCATTCTTTTCATATTCGACAGAATTGTTTCCATTCGAAGGAGCTAACATTTTACAAGCATACCGGAGGACCTTGCTTTAATTCAGCAACATCTATCTCATTTTCGTCGAAATACAATGGTTCATCATGTAAACCTTCGACATCCTCATTATATTCAACATAGGCAACCTTTTTACTCTTATTAAACTTAGCCTTTTCGTCTTTCAGAGGTTCTAACTATCGAACCCTATCAGCCAGTTGGGCCATATCTCTTTGATACTGGGTATCCAAATACTTTCTAATAGAGTAATCAAGGCCACCAGCGGCCATTTCGACCAATTCATGTTCTGGCACTTGAGTAAAACATCTAGCCTTAATTAATCGTAACCTATTTAGGTAATCGTCTCTTGGCTCAGTAAACTTTCGTTTTATGATAGCCAATTCCTTCAAACTAATCTGGTTTATCCCATGTAGAATTGTTCATGGAATAAACGTTCCAACTGGGTCCAATTACAGATTGAGTTAGGACGTAGGGTTGTAAACCAAGTAAAAGCATTTTTGGTGAGAGAACTTGGAAAATATTTTATCCTAAGACTTTCGCCATTTGCAATCTCTCCATCCTTGATCATCTACCGGGATACGTGTTCGACAGTAGATTCAGTGGTATCTCCTGAGAATTTGGTAAACTTTGGGACCTTCGTCCTAGGAGGTAATTTTGATTGGAGAATGTAATCTACTATTGGTGATGTATAGTTTGGCCTAGTGTCATACCCCAAATTTGTCCTACCTTCTCATTTTTTTTTATGCTAAGCATGTTGTGATTTCTGGGACTGTTCTCAAGATGATCATGTGGTTTTTGGGGCCATGGTCCTCTAAAATTTAGGATATGGAGATTTGGTTTGCGCTCTTTGTGATTACAGGTTTTTGCAATTGTGTTTGATGTCAAGTGGAAATAAAGATGTTGACCTCATCCATGGTTGATGCATTATTAAAGAAAGGTGTTTAAGGGCATGGAGTTCGTACATGAAAGAACCATTTTTATTATTGGAGTTCAAGATGACAAAGGTGCAAAAATTCCAAATTCAAGTTGAATCATAAAGGATTAAAATCAAGTAATGCAAAAATAGTTGAATTCCAAGAGTACATTTCCAAGGTTCCATTTGATTTCACACTAGTCACTTGGTTTAAGGCTAAGAATGTCAAGGTTTGTTATTTAAGGGAGGATGGTATTCTTTGTTTTTCTTCTAAATGGAAGAAATGAGTAAAATGTGGTACATGATTAGAATTTCCATTGATGGGGTTCAAGCGAGTGCATAGGATGTCAAAGTTTTTCAAGTCCAGGTAACATGAGCAAATTGTTTTATTGAGCCATAGTTTAATTTGTCTCAAATTCCAAGTTAGGGTCAATTCGTGTCAAGTCCTAAGCCATGAGTGGAACTTGTCCTCAAGTTTTGATCTAGTTTGTTTCAAACTCTTAAGCCATGGTTCATTAGTTTCTAAGTCGAGTGGTTAACTTTTTCTTTTTCCAATACGTAAGCTTAAGAGGTGATCATTTTCACATGCTTAATTCATGTTTTAAAGGCAGCAAGGAAGTTTCAAGTTGAAATGTCCAATTCAATTACAAAACAAACAATTCAAGATTTTTCCAAGGATTAAGTACATGAATTGAAATTAAGAAGCTTGATCAATCTAAGCTTGATTAATTCAAAACCCTAAGGCGGCCATTTTGAATCATCCTCAAAGTCACAGTATTCCAACGCAGCAAGAAGGAAGAAAAAGGGGTAGAATCACAAAGATTAAAAGAGAAAGGTTCGAGCTGCTTACCCGAGTACATTGGTCTTCAAGGGTGAGCTTTTTCTTCGCTTCAAGTCTTTTCTACGATTTCCCGTTTGCCTGAATATGATGTTTTCTTTACATTTCATTTTTACCTTGATTTGTTGAAGTT
Organism: Lathyrus tuberosus; assembly: GCA_022829125.1. Lineage (NCBI taxonomy): Eukaryota > Viridiplantae > Streptophyta > Magnoliopsida > Fabales > Fabaceae > Lathyrus > Lathyrus tuberosus. The sequence continues at coordinate 1,931,456 of JALAZF010000497.1, forward strand.
TTGGGGTTAGGGTTTGAGAAGATGAACGCTTCGATCCGGCCTTTTGGTTAGGTTTTTGTTGAAGTTAGAGGCAGAATCGGGTTTAGGACATGATTTCGGTGGGGGTTGGTGTTTAAGTTGAGGCGATTTAGGGTCCCTTCGCCGGAGATGACGGTGGTTTCCGTCGCGGCTCGTCTTCTCCGGCGAGCTTCTTTTTTTTTCGGCGAATGTTATTTTGAGGGAGAGAGGAAATTTTGAGTGATAGGTTTGTATTTTGTTTTTCCCAGCAACGTGAATATAATACCCTTATTTATTTATTTATTTCATTTTTTCATAAAGCTTCAGATTCCATGCGCACCATCACCATAGACTCTATCGTGCACCTTCGTTGACAGCCCTTTGATGGAGTCAATGTTGACTCGCTTCCAGATCTAGCGTCCAGGGTCTTGTCAACAGTCAACTGAGTTGACTGAGGGTCTGTAGTAGACCCCCAGCGAAATGGACTTCTGACTTGGGTTGATGACTGATTTGCTTTGTACACCCCCTTACTACTAGATAGTCCAACCCATTTTTATTTATTTCATTTTATTCATTATTTTTAACTTTTGTTTTTATTATTTTTGTTTAATTCATAAAAATATAAAAATTTGTATATTGTTAATTATCTTAAATATATTTATTTAATATTAATTAATTAAATTATTAATTAATTTTATTAAATATTCATATTTAATTTAGTTAATAATTTTGTGTTGTTTAGTTTTGTTTTATTGTGTAATGATCGATTGTTTATTTTGGTTGTGCGATTTTCTCATGTGATACGTTTACACTGTGTCGCTCCCGGGATTTTCATCCTAGTACAAACGCGAAAGTGGCACCGAAACAGAGTCGCCAGCAATGTGTATTTATCCCAAGAGAGGGAAAGGAAACACCGCGTAAACCTGAGAGAAAGGAAAAGCATGGTCTTGCGACCAAGAGAAATGGGTTCGGGAGTCGGTTACGCGAGAGGAAGGTATTAGCACCCCCTCGCGTCCATCGTACCCGATGGGATCCACGCTTGCTTGTCTCGATCAAAGGGTGATAGAAAAGAATACCGGAAAAGGAACGAAAAGAGAACTGGAAAAGGAACGAGAAACAAATGTAGGGAAAATAACAGAAGTGCTCGCATGGGCCCTACCCCACTGCCTACGTATCTCATCGGGAACATGAGAATCAGAGCGACGTAGTTCCCCTCACTAGGGATGGATTGTTTTTTAGAGAACGGCTTACGTTCTAGCTCAGGTGTTGCAGGCTCGCTGGTCCGAGTGCGTTACCATCTTGCAAGAGAACGAGTAGAAGCGCGCTCGTGCGTTGAGAGTGAATGAGGTGAGAAAAGAATTCCCGAAGGAAAGACGTTATTGTTTGTTTTTTGTCTTTTAGAAGGAAGTGTTTTGGATTTGTTTGCATACGACAGTGTATCTGGATCTTAGTCATTGGAATGTGTACCTTCTCACATTCCAAGATGGAATGGGTAAGAAAGCACACTAAGGGTGAAGAAGACCCTCACACTTAGTTCCAATTATCAAGGTTCAAACACACTAGCATACTTGTGTTTATTAAGTGTTTTGTTGATTATGAAGTGAAGAAGTGTTTTTTATTATTTGCACCTTCAACAAGTATTGCATTTAAGTCCCTCATACAAGATCAAATGTTTAACACATTGACCCAAGATGGGCTATATGCTACACATTCTAAGATTACAAGAGAAGACCCCTTATAATCTTTTCTTTATATGAAAGGCCTAAATGCAATAAATGCCTACCTTTATTATATGTTTTGAATTTTCTTTGAGATGAGAAGATGAAAGACTCAAGAGAAGGTAAAGGTAAAATCTATATGGACTAAGACTCAATCCTAATTGATTAGTTAAGGGAGTGATCCTAAAGTTTGTGAGGTTTCAACCTAAAGTCTAAAGAAAGAATGAATTAAACAATTCACTTCTAAAGTAGAAGATGAATTGTAATTCACAAAGGGAGAGTGATGAGTTATTAAAAGAAAGCACATAAGTGCTTAACAAAACACAAAATGGAATTGTAAAAGAGAAAGGATAGAAGTTGAATGTGGATTCCTTATCCACACTCAGTTGAAACTTACCAAAGCCCCTACATGGTTAGTAAACATGTATAAGAAGTATAAGAAGTAAAAAAACATGTAATGCATCATAAAACTCAAAAGAATTAAATGAGAAAACAAATCCTAGAACCACAACCAGAATGGGCATCATATGGACAACAAATGAATATCATCATACAAGTGCAAGTGAATAGGCAACAAACATCATCCATTAGCATTTAAACATGTTACAAGAAGAAAGGGTAGATGAAAGATGGAAAGAAATGAAGAAGACATGCATAAATGGAACATGTAAATCAACAACCAGAATTGAAACTAAATGGAAAATGGTTTATAAACATCTCAAAAGTATTTATGAATCAACTTCAAGGCATTCAAGAAGTAATATGAGAAGAATTGAAATGAAAGTTCCAAAAAGAAAGTGCAAACAAAACATGTTAATGATGCACAAAGTTCAAATTGAAATGAACATGTAAAGATGACCTACAATGTGTATCAAAGACCTATAATATCATATGAATGACTCACACAACTATGCAAATGCTCATACAAATATGCACAAAAGAATTCATGCAAACATGCACTAAAGATTACAATGATATAACATGTCATAATGCCTTAAATGAAATGCATCAAGCAAAAATCAAATGTCCTCATGAAAATTATGAAAACATGGTATTGGAGTTCACTAATCAGGGATGAATCACATATCAAAATAGCATATCAAAATTCAAAGCAAAATGACTTCAAACAAAGCAATTAGGTCAAATTGAAACATCATGCAAAGTGGTACAAATATAGGCATCAAGACATGTAATAAAGTGACCTAAAAAATCAAACAAAAATTATATAACATGCTTCAATGTATTAGTGAATCAATGCAAAAAGAATCATGTCAAAACAGTTGGTAATGAGCAAGAACAAAATTAAACAAATTCAAGTATCATGCTTAGAATGCATCTAAGTGGAAATTCAAAGAAAATTATGGATCAGGGGTAAAAAGGTCATAAAATCAGAAAATAAAATCATGAAAAATTTCCTATATGTTTTAAGAATACACATGAATTTTTTTGGAATTTTATGATGCTATTTAGTATTTTTAAAAATTGAAAAGAAAACGTGTATACAAATGGAAAATAAAATGAAATGGAACTAAAGAAAGGGGGTGCATGCATAGCAAATTAACAGTTTAATTCATTTGGGCCTTAAAAACAGGGAGGTGCGAATAGCATTCTGGCTAAGTCCAATAAGCGCGCAGTACACATTAATAACCATGCACTTCAGTCAAACCAAGTCAACACAATAACAACCATCAGATTGAGTCATAGTCAAACTATAGTCAAAGTAGCCAAAATCAATTCACGCGCACGAAGGATCACACAACATACAGTGTACCACACCACATAATGTTCACTCTGATTAAAATAAAACATGTGCCGCGCATGTGACATTTTTTATGTGTTGGCACAATCTTATCCGCACGATTTACAAATCCAACGGCCAATATTCAAACTGAGAAAACCCTAGGAGCTAAAGCTACCGGCCGGAGAGGGACCTCCGGTCACCTTCTCCGGCGAGAACCACCACCTGCGAATCCACATCTTCACAAAAATACGCAATGCACACATCAAAATGAAGCTCATGCTAAGCACAATACGAATCCACAGTTATCTTTCACATACCATGCGCACACGTAGAAAACAGAGGATACAAAGATATGCCCTAACTTTTGGATCTAAGCTTCTAAGAAGCTCTATCAACTAGCCGGAGTTCAAATGCTTCTATTAAGCTCAAATCATCATAAAAACAACAAAATAATCCAGTAATCGTGAGGAAAAAGTTTGTGAGCTTTGGAACCTGATCTTGCAGTTCTTGTATAATTTGAGAAAACCAGAGGAAGTACTTGTTCTTCAACCTGGGAGCTTCACAAACTAAGCAAAATAAATGCTATATATCTGGCTGTCTTGAGAGCAGAGATTCACTGTTGAACAATGCTTGAAACAACCTTCAGAATTATGCTCAAACCGCCTTCAATCAAGTGCCATTGATGATGATGAGAGTGAAGTATCGTGTGCTTGGAGAAGGATTTTTGAGAGAGTTGATGACAGAGTGAGAGGATCAGAGATAGAGTAGAGAGAACTTTGAAGTGAAAAATGAGAAAATGAAGCTGAAAATGAAATTGTGAGGTGAGATTTCTATTTATAGTGTAAACTAACCATGGTTTGGTGAGTGAGTTAAAGTGAGTCAAGGTGGTTAAACTGAGTCATCCCTAACTAACTGAGTCAAGTTAGTTAGGGAGAGCAGTGCTATGGTGAAGAGGGCTCATGACATGCTATGGTGGAATGGAATGTAAAGCTGCAGCAAGCAAAACTTGTTATACAAGTTTCCACTCCTTTCCCTTTTTATGATCATGTACAGCACGTGGTATGGTAAATGAGAAATATGTTGGGCCAAATGAAATAATGTTGGGAGGGTGAACAATACACGGGCTGTGACAATCAACAACTTTCATTTCTCATTTTCTGGTTTTTGATGGCAGTTGATAACAATGGAAATAGGGTGATTTGATGATGAAATTCTCTCTACTCCATGGGTGGTTTAGTGTGTTTTTGGAGTCATTGGAAAGATGGCACATTGGAGAACAATGTTGATGTGAAAAAGGAATTGAAATGATGCCTCAAACATGCTCCAAAATGACTATAAACTTAAGCACACAAGACTGGATGATGGGCGCATCAGGTGGTCGGTTGGCAAGGCTGGTATGGCACAAAATTTCAGCATAACCACCCTAACTTGAGGCCACTATTTCTCCATCATACCTTGATCAGATGAAAATTTTCCCAACATGAACATTGAAGAGGGCACTACAAGGAACATTTTTGATGTTGAAAAGTTTTTCATTTGAGGCCTTTAACCATGAGAAAAATGAGTGGACATTTGGCCCACCACATGTTTGTTAAAATGACTGCGCGCGTGACCTGAAAATCTTGGTCATGACCTAGTTTTGAACCTACTTTGCTCAAACTTTGATCAATCATATCTCCCTCATTTTTTATCCAATGGAGATGTTCCACACATGGATTTGAAGCTTAAAGCAAGGCCTTTCATTGAGGCAGAGTGGAATTTTCATTTGGTGCTTCAATTTTAAATGGCCTTGGTTCAAACTCTGATGCAAAATGGCCAAAACTTGCCCTTTTTAGTAACCCTTCTTCATCCAAAAATGGCAACTTTCCACATCTTGATTTTTTCATGATTCCTTTGGAGTTTCTTGATCAAATTTTGTACATTGGACATATGTAACATGAATTTCATGAATTTGGCCTTAAAAAGTCAAGGGTTGACTTTTTCCTCTGATTATTTGACTTGGCCCCAAATTCCTTGATTTTTTATCTTTCTTCCAATTGAATCACTTCTAAAACCAATTGAGATGCAATCTTCCACATCCATATACCTAGGGACATATAGGAAACCATGACATCAAGTCTTGCCCAAAAAAGCAAAGATTCCCTGATTTAAATGGAAACCCTAATTTTGGCCCCCTTTGGTTAGGAGGTAAAAGTGCAGTCTTCAATTTCAAATTCCTCAGAGTATGCTGTGTGTCCCCTTAAAGGATGATGAGAAATGCCACTTGAGAATGATTTTGGATCAATGAGCTATCTCTTTTGAGGGTTTTCCTTCAATTTTTGAACCTCTTGCATGATGAAAGATGTATTGCTTCAATCTCCCATTGGATTTCACTTTCTTGAGATTTTGGAAGATCAATTGAGATAGTATGAGACATGAGAGACCTCTTGGCTTGCCTAGAGCCAACTTGATTGACCTTTTTGTGCTTTGAATGATTCCTTGATTATCCACCTTCCACCTGATCACATGCCCTGATGGTAAGAAGGATGCCATGCTTCATTTTTCTATGTTAAATGCAATGTAATGTTAATGAGGTGGATATGATATGATAAATGATAATGCCATGCTATGATGACAAAAGGGGAGAGCAAATTTTGGGGTATTACAGCTGCCCCTATTCAAGCGCTGTAGACCTGAATGCCTGAAAGCAAATGCTTTCGGACTTTCAAGGTATATAGTGATTGAATACCAAAAATAACCAAAAATTTGCTCTGGATGATGAAAAAGAAAAGGGATATAAACCCAATGAGACTGCTGGATTGAATCTTCGATGAAACGTCGGAGAGATCTGTCTTTTGAACGATGCCAGACGACTACTGGCTTGCCACGCTACTGGTGGACTTTAATAATGTCTTTTATGCAACTCCAGACGACTACTGGCCTGCCACACTGCTGGTGGACTTTGATAACGTCTTTTGAACGACGCCAGACGACTACTGGCTTGCCACACTGCTGGTGGACTTTAATAATGTCTTTTATGCAACTCCAGACGACTACTGGCCTGCCACGCTACTGGTGGACTTTGAAATATGCCACCCTTAGATGGACTTTTCGCCAATCCACTGTTGGACTTTTGCCACCCGAAGACGGACTTTTGCCAATCCGCTGTTGGACTTTTGCCACCCGAAGACGGACTTTTGCCAATCCACTGTTGGACTTTTGCCACCCGAAGACGGACTTTTGCCAATCCACTGTTGGACTTTTGCCACCCGAAGACGGACTTTTGCCAATCCACTGTTGGACTTTTGCCACCCGAAGACGGACTTTTGCCAATCCACTGTTGGACTTTTGCCACCCGAAGACGGACTTTTGCCAATCCACTGTTGGACTTTTGCCACCCGAAGACGGACTTTTGCCAATCCACTGTTGGACTTTTGCCACCCGAAGACGGACTTTTGCCAATCCACTGTTGGACTTTTGCCACCCGAAGACGGACTTTTGCCAATCCACTGTTGGACTTTTGCCACCCGAAGACGGACTTTTGCCAATCCACTGTTGGACTTTTGCCACCCGAAGACGGACTTTTGCCAATCCACTGTTGGACTTTTGCCACCCGAAGACGGACTTTTGCCAATCCACTGTTGGACTTTTGCCACCCGAAGACGGACTTTTGCCAATCCACTGTTGGACTTTTGCCACCCGAAGACGGACTTTTGCCAATCCACTGTTGGACTTTTGCCACCCGAAGACGGACTTTTGCCAATCCACTGTTGGACTTTTGCCACCCGAAGACGGACTTTTGCCAATCCACTGTTGGACTTTTGCCACCCGAAGACGGACTTTTGCCAATCCACTGTTGGACTTTTAGAATTTTAAAATCGAATTACTCTCTGCCTCTGCGCCAGACATCTCTGCCGACTCTGCTGAGGAACCACAATCAATGATTTAATCTCGGAGACTCCTAAAAGGATAATATCTCTGCTGGCGAATGGATGAACAATCCGTCTGCTTCGAATTGTCAAGCTTGCCAAAAATAAGTTGGACTTTAAGATATGAGGGAATGACGACTCTGCCAGGAATTATTCCATCTGTTTGGGGGAACGAATTCTGGTCACAGCGATTCCGCTGGGGATGAGAATTTTTAAATGACGTCCTGCTGGGGAAATGAGCCATTAAAACTCTGCTTGGGGATTTATTCAACCCAAGATCCTTTATAGGGATTATCAACCTTCTGACCCGGCTGGGGAAAGGCTGTACCATCCTTGTTGAGGAATAGATTCTGTCGATCTGATAAACCTCTGCGGAGAGAACAACAACTCAGCTGGAAGTTGCTGACAAGATTCGATGCTGACCTCTGTGAGGATACCATGACCAGAGATACGATCTTGCTGGGTATCAGGGCTACTCTGCCAGGGATATGCAAATCCTGGTTAGAACATTCTACTGCAACTTGCTAGAAAGAGTCCTTAGAGATCTGTTGGGGAAACCCAAAGCAAATCCACAGTAGTCTGCTGAAGAATATGACTGTCAAGCTTAGGATGAGTACCACAATGCCCCATGTTAGGCGAGCTTTCCCTTTGGACCATTCCGTTGGGGATGACGAGTTTATAACAAACTCTGCTGGAGAAAACTGCTTTAAAGCGTCTCGTGTTGGGGAATGCCTTTTGAGAGGATTTTACAGAAGACCAACTGTCCTCAAACTCTACTGGGGATGATCAACACTTCATGCTGGGGAAACAATCATGCCCCATGCTTGGACAACACAACAATTCGTCCCCGCAAAGGATGTCATAAGAGGATTTTACAGAAGATCTAGCCTCTTCAAACTCTTGTGACTTCGCTGGGGATAATGACCATCAGTTTCGGTGTCGACGAGACCACCCTTTTGGAGAACCCGTGACCGTTACCGACATAGAAAAGCTTGTAGCCGTTGGAAGGACTGAATAAGAGAATCGACTTAACAAGATACAACGGTACCCAGTTGAACTTAATTCACTGAGATCGACCCGATGAACGCCGATCTCCTTACCCATAATTGCCCCAGTCTTTTGCGTGGGGTGATTTATTGCTGGTCTTGTGCTTAAAATCATCTGCACCTGCTACCTGCAACAAAAGAATATGCCCACATGCCCCGAATATTGCGTGGCTAGAATCCACCATCCGGGAGTATTCAACATTCGAAGTAATTTCAAATATTTTTTCTGCGCATGTTATTGCAAGGCTGCCATGTTTTCAAATGCAATGTTTTATCAAAATTAGGACGTCTTTGCAAACAAAGCAATAAAACAAAAATAGGAGGCTTTTTACTGAAATTCAATTTATTGACTGAGAGCCCAGAATAGGCAATTACATCTGGAAGCAATCCCTGGAAAGAGGTGATCGCTGAAAAATTGAGAAAAGAAACTATCCTAATGGCAATGTGAAAACGGAATTCCACTGAGTTTCCATTCTGTTATGACCAGTATGTCTTCAAAACTCCCCGACCTTGCCTTCTGAGGAATGATCAGACCGATTCCTATTCTTCAGAACGTCAGTTGTTCAAACGGTAATGGGTACAGATAACTCAGACTGTAGTCATTCGCTTAAATCCCTCTTTTGTGTGGACCGCCCTTTCAGGTTTTCGATCCACCAGGATACCCTTTTTTGCCTAAGTTGCCCTTTCGGGTTTTCAACTTACCGGGTGTACAATTTTTTTCAATTATATCCCTAATTTTTGCCCGAACCTTATTCTGTTTTTGGTTCGCCGGGATGCCCTTTTTTGCCTGGATTTTTTTTATTTTTATTATCCAGCGGGTCTATTCATGCGAAGTATTTTTTGACTACGTCCGAGTTAACAGGGGATGAAAAGTCTTCGCCATCCATGGTTGTAAGCAATAAAGCTCCGCCCGAAAAGACCTTTTTAACCACGAATGGACCTTCATAATTAGGAGTCCATTTGCCCCTGTGATCTGTATTGGGAGGAAGGATCCTTTTGAGTACCACATCTCCGACTTTATAAACCCGAGGACGCACCTTTTGGTCAAATGCCTGCTTCATTCTGCGCTGGTATAGTTGCCCATGACATACAGCCGCCAATCGCTTTTCCTCAATAAGGCTCAACTGATCAAATCTGGCTCGTACCCATTCAGCTTCATCTAGCTTAACATCCATCATGACTCTGAGGGACGGAATCTCTACTTCAACCGGTAGCACTGCCTCCATACCATATACAAGTGAGAATGGGGTTGCCCCAGTGGACGTGCGTACCGACGTTCGATACCCATGCAAAGCAAATGGTAACATCTCATGCCAATCTTTGTACGTGACAACCATCTTCTGCACAATCTTCTTGATATTTTTGTTGGCCGCTTCGACCGCGCCATTCATCTTTGGGCGGTACGGAGAAGAATTGTGGTGTTCGATTTTGAAGTCCCGGCATAACTCAGCCATCATCTTATTGTTCAAATTAGAACCATTATCAGTAATGATTCTTTCGGGAACTCCATATCGGCAAATGATATCCCGTTTTAAGAAACGAGCGACCACTTGTTTTGTAACATTGGCATAGGATGCGGCTTCAACCCATTTGGTGAAGTAATCAATTGCCACCAAGATGAAACGATGACCATTGGAAGCTGTAGGCTCAATCTTTCCTATCATATCAATGCCCCACATGGCAAACGGCCAAGGCGACGACATGATACTCAACGGATTTGGAGGCACATGCACCTTGTCTGCATAGATCTGGCATTTATGGCATTTGCGGGCATATTTGCAACAATCTGACTCCATAGTCAACCAATAATATCCCGACCTTAACAACTTTTTAGCCATTGCCTGCCCTCCGGCATGAGTACCGAAAGAGCCTTCGTGCACTTCAATCATCAACAAGTCTGCTTCATGTCTATCCACACATCTAAGCAGGACCGTGTCAAAATTTCTTTTATACAGCACGCCATCTTTGTTCAAGAAGAAACTACCAGCTAACCTTCTCAACGTCTTCCTGTCTTTGGACGATGCCCCTGACGGGTACTCTTGACTTTTCAAGAAACACTTAATGTCATGAAACCATGGCTTGTCATCAGACGTTGCATCGACCGCAAACACAAATGCTGGTCTGTCAAGGCGGGATACCTCAATCTTAGGTACATGGTTCCATCCTTGCACTTTGATCATGGAAGACAAAGTGGCCAAGGCATCAGCGAACCTATTCTCATCTCGAGGAATATGGTACAGTTTCACTGTTGTGAAAAATGTCAGCAATCTCCTCGTATAATCTCTATACGGCATTAGATTTGCTTGGTGCGTGTACCAACTCCCTTTCACTTGATTGATTACCAAAGCTGAATCACCGAATATATCAAGGGTCTTAATCCGTAGATTAATCGCCTCCTCGATCCCCATTATACAAGCTTCGTACTCTGCTTCATTGTTGGTGCATCCGAAAGTTATTCGGGCAGTGAAAGGCATATGAACACCTTCCGGCGTGATAAGAACTGCTCCAACTCCGCACCCATTCATATTGACAGCCCCATCAAACATCAGACTCCATTTGGATTCAGGGTCTGGCCCCTCCTCCGGAAGTGGTTCCTCGCAGTCTTTAGCTTTGAGAAACATGATGTCTTCATCAGGGAAGTCAAACTTCATGGGTTGGTAATCATCAATCGGCTGTTGCGCAAGATAGTCGGACAAGATACTTCCTTTGATGGCCTTTTGTGAAGTGTAATGAATGTCATACTCTGTCAAGACCATTTGCCACCGTGCAACTCTGCCTGTCAATGCCGGTTTCTCGAAAATGTACTTGATAGGATCCATTTTTGAAATCAACAAGGTTGTGTGCCTAACCATATATTGCCTCAATCGCTTAGCGGCCCATGCAAGTGCACAGCATGTCTTTTCAAGCATTGAGTATCGGGACTCACAATCATTGAACTTTTTGCTCAGGTAGTAAATAGCATGCTCCTTCCTACCTGTCTCGTCATGTTGACCGAGAACACAACCCATGGAACCTTCAAGCACTGTCAGATACATTATCAGCGGTCTCCCTTCAACTGGAGGCATTAGAATCGGAGGTTCCTGCAAGTATTCTTTTATCTTATCGAATGCCAATTGGCAATCGTCATTCCACCTGACCGTTTGATCTTTCCTTAACAATTTAAATATTGGTTCACACGTGGCTGTTAGGTGAGATATGAACCTTGCAATGTAGTTCAATCTACCCAAGAAACCACGAACCTCTTTTTCTGTTCTCGGTTCAGGCATTTCTTGTATTGCTTTCACCTTGGCAGGATCAACCTCGATTCCTCTTTCGCTCACAATGAAGCCCAGTAACTTTCCAGAACGCACCCCAAACGTGCACTTGTTTGGATTTAATCTCAGACGGAACTTTCTCAACCTTTCAAACAGCTTTTTCAGATTAACCAGATGTTCCTCTTCTGTCCTCGACTTGGCAATCATATCATCTACATAACATTCGATCTCCTTATGAATCAAGTCATGAAACAATGTCACCATCGCCCGCTGGTACGTTGCCCCTGCGTTTTTCAACCCAAAAGGCATTACTTTATAACAATATGTACCCCACGGAGTAATGAACGTGGTCTTCTCCATATCTTCAGGTGCCATCTTGATCTGGTTGTACCCGGAGAACCCGTCCATAAATGAGAACACTGAAAATTGAGCTGTATTATCGACCAGCACATCAATATGAGGTAGTGGAAAATCATCTTTCGGGCTAGCTTTATTAAGATCTCGATAATCCACACACATTCTCACTTTTCCATCTTTCTTCGGTACTGGCACGATGTTGGCTACCCATGGAGGATACTTTGTCACAGCAAGAAAACCAGCGTCCCACTGCTTCTGGACTTCCTCCTTAATCTTTAAGGCCATGTCGGGGTGAGTCCGACGAAGTTTCTGCTTGACTGGCGGACATTCTTCTCTCAATGGTAGCCTGTGCACGACAATATCCGTATCCAACCCCGGCATGTCTTGATACGACCAGGCGAAGATGTCAACATACTCGCGCAACATTTCCGTCAAAGTTTGCTTCACATCTGCTTGCAAGCTGGCACCAATCCTGATCTCTTTCTTGGCGTCCTTGGTACCAATATTGATGATTTCTACAGTCTCCTGATGAGGCTGGATGACCCTTTCCTCTTGTTTCAACAATCTGGCCAGTTCTTCAGAAAGTTCACAATCTTTCCCATCCCCTTCTTCGGCTTGATAAATCGGATTGTCAAAGTCATACATGGCCATATCAAAATCGTTATCAGTGGTATCCGGAGGATCAAGTCTGCATGAACGGGTTCATGCCTTATTTTAGAATTTATTTTTAAGCAAAACAAAAGAAAATGAAACATTGCCATTTTATATTTTTTTTGTGCAAAAAAAACAAAAAAAAAAACAAAAAAAAAAAAAAAAAAAAAAAAAAAAAAAAAAAAAACTGAAAGACAGAGAACAAAATTTGATTGCAAAACGTCCTTTATTAATGATTAACATTGCAAATGCAACCATGGTGGCCCTACAAATGAATCTATACGCCTTGGGCAGAGCGCAAGATTTTGTCATGCATTATGGTTAGGAAAAAACAAAGAAAAATTACTCTGTCTGAAGAGTAACCCGGATGACTTCTTCAACGAACCAGTTCTGCACTTGTTGTCCCGAAGCATGAGGGCGTACCCAATTGTCCAGGTCACAATCACTGTCAACACTATCCTCTGCGGCTGCACAAGACTGGTCCGTGTAGATAATTCCCCCACTATTGAAAGTAATGGGTCCCCTGCTCCCCGCATCTGAAGTTGTAGAGGGATGATAACCAATACCAAATTTGTCTTCCTTCATTGGGGTCTCTATCAACCTGCCCCAACCTTGGGCGTTGCCTGCCCTGACGACTTCGACAGCTTGTTTGTAAGATGAAATGGAGGTACCAGCCCCAACCGGTACAGAAGAAGACTCAGGTGCATCGTCAATATTGACTGCTTCGAATGATTGGCACAGCATCTCATGAATTTCCCCATCCATTTCAATGTACTTGAATGTGGACAAGTGACTCACAAAGATGTCTTCCTCCCCACACACTGTCACAACCTGCCCTTCAAACTCATACTTCAGCTTTTGATGTAGAGTAGAAGTAACAGCCCCGGCTCCGTGAATCCAAGGGCGCCCCAATAGGCAACTATATGCAGGTTGTATGTCCATTACATGGAACGTGGATTTGAATACCTGTGGTCCAATTTGTACGGGCAATTCCACCTCACCAAACACAGATCGTCTAGTTCCATCGAATGCTCTGACCACCAACTCACTAGGCCTTAAGATCAAACCATCAACTTCCAGTTTCATTAATGCCTTCTTGGGCAAGACATTGAGTGATGAACCAGTGTCTACCAGTACATGAGATAACACTGCGCCCTTACACTCCATCGTGATATGCAAAGCCTTATTATGGTTTCTTCCTTCAACAGTCAAATCTCTACTTGTAAAGCCCAAGCCATGGCTGACATTAACATTGGAGATTACGCCCTCGAGCTGATTAACAGTAATTTCTTGTGGCACGTATGCACTCTTTAACACTTTCAACAACGCCTGCCGGTGCGCATCAGAGCACATCAATAGTGACAAGATTGAAATCTTTGAAGGGGTCTGATTCAGTTGGTCCACAATCTTATAATCGCTTTTCTTGATTATCTTCATAAATTCTTCCATTTCCTTATCAAAAATAATCTTTGTCTCTGCTTCAGGTGTAGGCGCACTTTCAACCACCTGTTTACCCTTAGCCTTTGCTGCAGCTTCTACCTCCTTATCACTTCTCAAGGTTTGGGGAGCGAACAACCTTCCACTCCTTGTAAAGCCCCCTACACCCCCTACATTATCAATATTTGGGCTGACTGACGGCTCAACTTCCTGCTTTTTACCTTCGTAATATACATCTGCCCCATAGTGCCATGGGATAGCTTTCGTAGATGTGAACGGAATTGGTCCTGGCACCGTGATAGTGACAGGACTGGGCCCTTTTGGCGCAACACTAGCCACAGGAACTGCATTGACCGGCATTTGAATCTCAGCGGGAGTGTAATAGATGGTCACGGTTGATATCTCATCAGTGTCTTTCACGACTCTGTCGAACTGTAGACATCCTTCATCGATCAGATTCTGTAAACCCATCTTCAACTTATCACAGCCGTTCTCCTGATTCATACACTCAGAGCAATCTTGATTACAGCCCGGGAACACTTGTCCCTTCAATAAACGATCTTTTACAACCAACAAAGAAGTTTTCACTTGATGAACGTCTAACACCAAATTCAATCTCCTCCCATCTTCAATAGCGTACACATTTGCTGCACTATGATCAGGCATGGGATGCTGAGTAATATTAGGAGCGGGAGAGAAATTGATGGCTTTAGTATCAATCAAATCTTGTACTTTATGATGGAAAGCCCAGCATTTTTCAATGGAGTGCCCCTGAGCACCTGAGTGGAACTCACAACGAGCATTAGCATCGAAGTTAGGTGGCAGGTTTCCAGCAACCGGAGCTTTCATAGTACGGAGTTCTACCAACTTTAACTCGAGTAGCCGGGGCAACAGCGCGGCATAAGTCATAGGGAGAGGATCCATCTTACGATCCCTCTGTCTAGACCTTTGCTGGAAAAAAGGTTGTTGCTGTTGAACTTGTTGTTGGGGTTGTTGTTTCTGAACAGACGGTGTGGGGATTGTCACAGCATCTACCTGATAATAAGCTCGAGAACGCCCTCTGCCTCGTCCTCTAAACACAGCATTCGTATCACCTTCTCTTCTTTTCTGGTTACTAGCGAACGGTTTCTTCGTCCCCGAAGAGCCAGCCCCACTCACATCCTGGATCTTTCCAAGCTTTAACAGACTTTCTATTCTTTCTCCCGCAATCACAATATCAGCAAATCCAGTCGACGGACAAGCAGCTAATCTATCCAGATAGGCCCCTTGCAAGGTGCCCATGAACATATCTGCCATTTCTCTGTCTGACAAGGGAGGTTGAACCTGGGCAGCCATTTCCCTCCACCTCTGTGCATATTCTTTGAAACTCTCCTTGGCATTTTGTGACAATCCCTGCAATTGGGTGCGGTTGGGCGCCATGTCAATATTATATTGGTATTGCTTCAGGAACGCTTCTGCCAGATCCTTCCAATTCTTCACAGCAGCTCTACTCAACTTCATGTACCAGGTCAAAGACGCCCCCGCCAGACTGTCCTGAAAATAGTGCATCCATAGCTTCTCGTCATCCGTATGGGCTGAAATCTTCCCAAAGTAAGCTTGAAGATGCGTTTGGGGACACGCATTGCCGTGATACTTATCAAAAGTGGGAGGTTTGAACTTAGGGGGAATTCTGACTCCTGAGACCAGCCCCAAGCTGGTAACATCAATACCCATAGAGTTCTTGCATTCTATGGCCCTGATCTTCTCTGCTAACTCATCATACCTTCGATCCCCTTGATTACCCACATCAGCATCCAGCAGAGTAAATTGGTCTTCCAGAGTATCTTCAAGAGTAACACCAGCCTGCCTACCATTTCCATTACCCCGATTGTTACCACCAGGAGGAGGGTTGCCACCGGGGGGAGGAATGCCATGTCCCTGTGAATTGTCATGATGATCACCTTCGGGCCCATTGTCGGGACGCTCTACCAGAAGCCTCAGTCTCTCCTGATTTTGCGCCATGCCAGTCATGAGGGTCATGAACTGGTCCATACGCGCCCTCATTTCCGCCAAATCACTTTGCACTTGATCCATGATTCTTACTTGATTCCTTCGCGTCGAATATCGGTGAATATGACTCTCCGCTATACTG
This sequence comes from Lathyrus tuberosus, assembly GCA_022829125.1. NCBI lineage: Eukaryota > Viridiplantae > Streptophyta > Magnoliopsida > Fabales > Fabaceae > Lathyrus > Lathyrus tuberosus. Next base: position 1,947,696 of record JALAZF010000497.1, read on the forward strand.
CCTGAAACCAAATAAAGGTTAGAGACCCCGCAACGAGTACCTGAAAAGCAAGTAACAAAAAATGCAAAATGATATGCAATGCCATGCAATGCCATGTTTGTCATTTCCGAGGTGCTTTATACCCTGATTCCAATCCCACCACAGAAATCTGAAGACCAGAAATTGTGATATAAAGAGACGTGTCGTGGTCATGTGCTTGTGTGCAGCTATCTGATAAGGAATAATTCTGAATAAAACTGCTCATACTCATTCAACGAAGTATTCAAGTACATTTAAGAAAGGTTCAACCGCAAATGCAATACAAGGAAAAATGGATCCATCAACAAGCCTGATGGTAACCATTAACAACAAAATATAAGGAAAAGAACATCAGTCTGACAATTCCACACCCTTCAGCTTATCACTTGAGTATTTGATCTCCTCAAAAAGTATACGGGTACGCTGGTGATTCGGCTTTTCAATCATTTCTTTGATCAAGACATCCCTTTTCTCAAGAGCTTCAGTTAAAGAACCCATGTGCAGCATCAGAGCCTCGTCATCACACACTCCTTTGTGTCTCTTTATGCCGGCTTGCGTCTTGAGTATCTCCCTTTCTATCATGACTTCTTCAAGCTCTTTCTTGGTATTCCTTAGCTCACCTCTAGCTTCTTCTAGCTGTTCCTGACTCTTACCGAGGCTTTCCCGATACTTTCTCCTCTGCTCATGCGCCTTTTCAAGCTCTTCGTCCTTAATCTGCAACTGTTCCTGTAATTCAGCATTCTCTATCCTAACTTCGTCCCAAGCGTGCTGAAACTTTGTTAACTTTTCTTTGGTCTGTGCTAACGCCTGTTTGGTTTGCTTGTGGGCTTGAGTAGCATCATCAGCACCTTTACTAATCTTCCGGAAATGTTGGGCTCTTCCAGCAAAGTCTTTTTCTTTTGCAGTTAGGACTTGTTCAGCATCTTGGGCTTTCCGCTCCAGCTCTTTGTTGGCATGTAGAGCATTCTGAAGACGGCTACTCAACTCGGAATTCTCTCCTTGGAGCTTTTTCACCAAGGCTTGCAACTTGTCAACTTCTTCCACAGTAGCAGTGCTTCTTGCTTTCTCATTCTCCGGATACAAAAGGGGTGCCTTACCAAAAGGCAAGAGAAAATCTTCAACTCTTTTCTTCACCCACTCTTCATATGCTGGATAAACCCGGTTGTTAGGCTTTCCTAGAGTAACTTTCCCCTTTTTCAGTATGCTACCCCAGCTTTCAGAAGCTTTCTGTGCTGCTTCCCAACCATCTGATGTATGAAAATAGAGGGACTCCTCCACATCTCTCTTGATAGGCGGACCTGTCAGGGCATATCCAAATTGCCGAATGGCCAAAGAAGGATTGTAGTTAATCCCACCCAGTCTTCCTATCAGTGGAACGTTAGGGAACTTACCACAGCTGTGGATAATATTCTTACCAATCAGCCCATGATCTACCCATACGATGTCCTTGGCCACCAATCCCATTAAACGCTGTTTCCACTCTAGAGAATCTTTGGAATCCACAAAAGCCCCTGATTGTGGTAAACGGCCCGCAAACCACTTATAGAACAAGGGTGCACAACAACGAATTATCCCTCCTCTTTTCTTTTCGTTTCGGTTGTACAATGAGTAGTGAAGATCTCCCAGTAGCGTTGGCACCGGGTTCTTCATCAGGAATATTCGTATAGCGTCCGTATCAATGAAATCTGGCTCGTTGGGAAACAACACTATGCCGTATATACAAAGGGCTAGCAAAGCATTAAAAACAAGCCAATTCTCGCCTTTAGCTGCTTCCTGGGCCTTCTTAATCAGATATTCCAGCTTGTAACCACGAATCTTTCCTTTGTTGGAGACATTGTCACTTAGCTCTGATTTGCTCAAATAAAGAGCACCAGCCAACTTCCCAAAGTCAAGATCCCCCACTGATCCAAAGAAAGGGGGCTCCTCCTTGATAGCAATCCCCAACATGTTGGAATACTCCTCCAGGGTAGGAACCAACACATAGTCTGGAAATACAAAACATCTCAGAGGCGGATCATAGAACTGCATCAACGTATGGAGACCTCTGGCTTCATAATCACTGACATTACGGACCATAGATAAAATCCACCCATATTTCTCTTCAAAAGCTTCTCGTGCTGCCGGGCTCGCCATTCCCTTCAGCACAACAATAGGGCCCAAAGTAGGCGTAAGGAACTTGTAGCTGATGATATTCTTCCTCTCTTTAGTGTTCATCTTTGCAGGGACCTGATGACTGGAATCAAGGGTAATATATGCACCTGGAAATGAATAAACATGTATGTTAGGATATGATAATGCAATGCAAAGGGCAATGTGATCAGGTAATCAGGTGTCTGTGCTGAACTGTGAGCGGTGTCAGTGTAGCTCTGAGACTAATATAGAACCATAGATAAGAACCATCTGAATACAATAGGATGAAACTTCCTTTTTGTGCAATGATGATAGAAAACCGGGTATGTAGGAGGTCATGGTTACCTGCAAACCTGTAAACAACCCGCCCTTCTCACATGTGGGTACTAGGATGTTCAGTATCCCGGGCTCTCAGGTCGAGAAATGATGATACGTTCACCATTTCTGGTTTGGCATCATCATCAATCGAGGAGGCCTCAACTGATTCTCCAAAACAAAAAGGTCCTCAGCTTCTGGCACTGAGGTCGAGAAGCAATAGTACATTCATCCCTCAGGGTACAGTACTACCGCCAATCGAGGAGTGCCTCCGCTGATTCTCTTTCAAAAAGGGATGTCCTATAGTAAGTTCCCAGCATTGGGTCCTCGGATCGAGAATGTGCAATGGGTTTGCCACGGAATGTGGTCTGCCACTGTCACAACTCGGGAGGAGTGCCGCAACTGAGTCCTCGGGAATGGTCACCAGAGTCGACAGTTCCTCAAGAGAATAACCACTGACCTGCATAACATGCAGTAGCAGAAAGCTCCTGATAGAACCTCGTCTGGTTGTGGGTCTCATGAACAACAATACATGGTCACCACCACGCAAGCGTCATGACTATCCACTCTAATACCTATGTATGTACTCAAGCCTTGGTAGTGGGCTTATCTCTCAGAACACCCATCCCGCCAAACAGAAAACAACACAGTCCAGTATAGCATAATATATCATGTGAAATGAAAATGCTAAAATGCGGTAAATACAGTAATGTACAGTAAAGCAGTAAATAACCATACAATAAAACAGTAAATACAGCACAACAGTAAACACCCAATGAAAGAAAAACAGACAAGCGCTAGGATTGACTCGCTAAGGAAACCAGGGATTCTGGATTCATTCCCCAGCAGAGTCGCCAGCTGTCGCTCCCGGGATTTTCATCCTAGTACAAACGCGAAAGTGGCACCGAAACAGAGTCGCCAGCAATGTGTATTTATCCCAAGAGAGGGAAAGGAAACACCGCGTAAACCTGAGAGAAAGGAAAAGCATGGTCTTGCGACCAAGAGAAATGGGTTCGGGAGTCGGTTACGCGAGAGGAAGGTATTAGCACCCCCTCGCGTCCATCGTACCCGATGGGATCCACGCTTGCTTGTCTCGATCAAAGGGTGATAGAAAAGAATACCGGAAAAGGAACGAAAAGAGAACTGGAAAAGGAACGAGAAACAAATGTAGGGAAAATAACAGAAGTGCTCGCATGGGCCCTACCCCACTGCCTACGTATCTCATCGGGAACATGAGAATCAGAGCGACGTAGTTCCCCTCACTAGGGATGGATTGTTTTTTAGAGAACGGCTTACGTTCTAGCTCAGGTGTTGCAGGCTCGCTGGTCCGAGTGCGTTACCATCTTGCAAGAGAACGAGTAGAAGCGCGCTCGTGCGTTGAGAGTGAATGAGGTGAGAAAAGAATTCCCGAAGGAAAGACGTTATTGTTTGTTTTTTGTCTTTTAGAAGGAAGTGTTTTGGATTTGTTTGCATACGACAGTGTATCTGGATCTTAGTCATTGGAATGTGTACCTTCTCACATTCCAAGATGGAATGGGTAAGAAAGCACACTAAGGGTGAAGAAGACCCTCACACTTAGTTCCAATTATCAAGGTTCAAACACACTAGCATACTTGTGTTTATTAAGTGTTTTGTTGATTATGAAGTGAAGAAGTGTTTTTTATTATTTGCACCTTCAACAAGTATTGCATTTAAGTCCCTCATACAAGATCAAATGTTTAACACATTGACCCAAGATGGGCTATATGCTACACATTCTAAGATTACAAGAGAAGACCCCTTATAATCTTTTCTTTATATGAAAGGCCTAAATGCAATAAATGCCTACCTTTATTATATGTTTTGAATTTTCTTTGAGATGAGAAGATGAAAGACTCAAGAGAAGGTAAAGGTAAAATCTATATGGACTAAGACTCAATCCTAATTGATTAGTTAAGGGAGTGATCCTAAAGTTTGTGAGGTTTCAACCTAAAGTCTAAAGAAAGAATGAATTAAACAATTCACTTCTAAAGTAGAAGATGAATTGTAATTCACAAAGGGAGAGTGATGAGTTATTAAAAGAAAGCACATAAGTGCTTAACAAAACACAAAATGGAATTGTAAAAGAGAAAGGATAGAAGTTGAATGTGGATTCCTTATCCACACTCAGTTGAAACTTACCAAAGCCCCTACATGGTTAGTAAACATGTATAAGAAGTATAAGAAGTAAAAAAACATGTAATGCATCATAAAACTCAAAAGAATTAAATGAGAAAACAAATCCTAGAACCACAACCAGAATGGGCATCATATGGACAACAAATGAATATCATCATACAAGTGCAAGTGAATAGGCAACAAACATCATCCATTAGCATTTAAACATGTTACAAGAAGAAAGGGTAGATGAAAGATGGAAAGAAATGAAGAAGACATGCATAAATGGAACATGTAAATCAACAACCAGAATTGAAACTAAATGGAAAATGGTTTATAAACATCTCAAAAGTATTTATGAATCAACTTCAAGGCATTCAAGAAGTAATATGAGAAGAATTGAAATGAAAGTTCCAAAAAGAAAGTGCAAACAAAACATGTTAATGATGCACAAAGTTCAAATTGAAATGAACATGTAAAGATGACCTACAATGTGTATCAAAGACCTATAATATCATATGAATGACTCACACAACTATGCAAATGCTCATACAAATATGCACAAAAGAATTCATGCAAACATGCACTAAAGATTACAATGATATAACATGTCATAATGCCTTAAATGAAATGCATCAAGCAAAAATCAAATGTCCTCATGAAAATTATGAAAACATGGTATTGGAGTTCACTAATCAGGGATGAATCACATATCAAAATAGCATATCAAAATTCAAAGCAAAATGACTTCAAACAAAGCAATTAGGTCAAATTGAAACATCATGCAAAGTGGTACAAATATAGGCATCAAGACATGTAATAAAGTGACCTAAAAAATCAAACAAAAATTATATAACATGCTTCAATGTATTAGTGAATCAATGCAAAAAGAATCATGTCAAAACAGTTGGTAATGAGCAAGAACAAAATTAAACAAATTCAAGTATCATGCTTAGAATGCATCTAAGTGGAAATTCAAAGAAAATTATGGATCAGGGGTAAAAAGGTCATAAAATCAGAAAATAAAATCATGAAAAATTTCCTATATGTTTTAAGAATACACATGAATTTTTTTGGAATTTTATGATGCTATTTAGTATTTTTAAAAATTGAAAAGAAAACGTGTATACAAATGGAAAATAAAATGAAATGGAACTAAAGAAAGGGGGTGCATGCATAGCAAATTAACAGTTTAATTCATTTGGGCCTTAAAAACAGGGAGGTGCGAATAGCATTCTGGCTAAGTCCAATAAGCGCGCAGTACACATTAATAACCATGCACTTCAGTCAAACCAAGTCAACACAATAACAACCATCAGATTGAGTCATAGTCAAACTATAGTCAAAGTAGCCAAAATCAATTCACGCGCACGAAGGATCACACAACATACAGTGTACCACACCACATAATGTTCACTCTGATTAAAATAAAACATGTGCCGCGCATGTGACATTTTTTATGTGTTGGCACAATCTTATCCGCACGATTTACAAATCCAACGGCCAATATTCAAACTGAGAAAACCCTAGGAGCTAAAGCTACCGGCCGGAGAGGGACCTCCGGTCACCTTCTCCGGCGAGAACCACCACCTGCGAATCCACATCTTCACAAAAATACGCAATGCACACATCAAAATGAAGCTCATGCTAAGCACAATACGAATCCACAGTTATCTTTCACATACCATGCGCACACGTAGAAAACAGAGGATACAAAGATATGCCCTAACTTTTGGATCTAAGCTTCTAAGAAGCTCTATCAACTAGCCGGAGTTCAAATGCTTCTATTAAGCTCAAATCATCATAAAAACAACAAAATAATCCAGTAATCGTGAGGAAAAAGTTTGTGAGCTTTGGAACCTGATCTTGCAGTTCTTGTATAATTTGAGAAAACCAGAGGAAGTACTTGTTCTTCAACCTGGGAGCTTCACAAACTAAGCAAAATAAATGCTATATATCTGGCTGTCTTGAGAGCAGAGATTCACTGTTGAACAATGCTTGAAACAACCTTCAGAATTATGCTCAAACCGCCTTCAATCAAGTGCCATTGATGATGATGAGAGTGAAGTATCGTGTGCTTGGAGAAGGATTTTTGAGAGAGTTGATGACAGAGTGAGAGGATCAGAGATAGAGTAGAGAGAACTTTGAAGTGAAAAATGAGAAAATGAAGCTGAAAATGAAATTGTGAGGTGAGATTTCTATTTATAGTGTAAACTAACCATGGTTTGGTGAGTGAGTTAAAGTGAGTCAAGGTGGTTAAACTGAGTCATCCCTAACTAACTGAGTCAAGTTAGTTAGGGAGAGCAGTGCTATGGTGAAGAGGGCTCATGACATGCTATGGTGGAATGGAATGTAAAGCTGCAGCAAGCAAAACTTGTTATACAAGTTTCCACTCCTTTCCCTTTTTATGATCATGTACAGCACGTGGTATGGTAAATGAGAAATATGTTGGGCCAAATGAAATAATGTTGGGAGGGTGAACAATACACGGGCTGTGACAATCAACAACTTTCATTTCTCATTTTCTGGTTTTTGATGGCAGTTGATAACAATGGAAATAGGGTGATTTGATGATGAAATTCTCTCTACTCCATGGGTGGTTTAGTGTGTTTTTGGAGTCATTGGAAAGATGGCACATTGGAGAACAATGTTGATGTGAAAAAGGAATTGAAATGATGCCTCAAACATGCTCCAAAATGACTATAAACTTAAGCACACAAGACTGGATGATGGGCGCATCAGGTGGTCGGTTGGCAAGGCTGGTATGGCACAAAATTTCAGCATAACCACCCTAACTTGAGGCCACTATTTCTCCATCATACCTTGATCAGATGAAAATTTTCCCAACATGAACATTGAAGAGGGCACTACAAGGAACATTTTTGATGTTGAAAAGTTTTTCATTTGAGGCCTTTAACCATGAGAAAAATGAGTGGACATTTGGCCCACCACATGTTTGTTAAAATGACTGCGCGCGTGACCTGAAAATCTTGGTCATGACCTAGTTTTGAACCTACTTTGCTCAAACTTTGATCAATCATATCTCCCTCATTTTTTATCCAATGGAGATGTTCCACACATGGATTTGAAGCTTAAAGCAAGGCCTTTCATTGAGGCAGAGTGGAATTTTCATTTGGTGCTTCAATTTTAAATGGCCTTGGTTCAAACTCTGATGCAAAATGGCCAAAACTTGCCCTTTTTAGTAACCCTTCTTCATCCAAAAATGGCAACTTTCCACATCTTGATTTTTTCATGATTCCTTTGGAGTTTCTTGATCAAATTTTGTACATTGGACATATGTAACATGAATTTCATGAATTTGGCCTTAAAAAGTCAAGGGTTGACTTTTTCCTCTGATTATTTGACTTGGCCCCAAATTCCTTGATTTTTTATCTTTCTTCCAATTGAATCACTTCTAAAACCAATTGAGATGCAATCTTCCACATCCATATACCTAGGGACATATAGGAAACCATGACATCAAGTCTTGCCCAAAAAAGCAAAGATTCCCTGATTTAAATGGAAACCCTAATTTTGGCCCCCTTTGGTTAGGAGGTAAAAGTGCAGTCTTCAATTTCAAATTCCTCAGAGTATGCTGTGTGTCCCCTTAAAGGATGATGAGAAATGCCACTTGAGAATGATTTTGGATCAATGAGCTATCTCTTTTGAGGGTTTTCCTTCAATTTTTGAACCTCTTGCATGATGAAAGATGTATTGCTTCAATCTCCCATTGGATTTCACTTTCTTGAGATTTTGGAAGATCAATTGAGATAGTATGAGACATGAGAGACCTCTTGGCTTGCCTAGAGCCAACTTGATTGACCTTTTTGTGCTTTGAATGATTCCTTGATTATCCACCTTCCACCTGATCACATGCCCTGATGGTAAGAAGGATGCCATGCTTCATTTTTCTATGTTAAATGCAATGTAATGTTAATGAGGTGGATATGATATGATAAATGATAATGCCATGCTATGATGACAAAAGGGGAGAGCAAATTTTGGGGTATTACACACTGCAATAATAATCGATTAATCTCTTATTTACACTTTCAAAATCATTTTCAAAAATAAATTCTCGATTTCACGTCGAGCCATTTTCACCCTTGTAAGTCGACTGCCTCGGGCGTTGCCATCGACCTTACCCTAGCACTTTAGGTCCTTCATTCCGTTTGGTTAACATTTAATCGTTCCGTACGCAAATTCAAACCTCGATCCATCGAGCATTTTACAAATCAAACCAATACATTTAACTATACTTAAACACTATTTCTTGAAAGGTGAAAAGGAGGGGGGTCAAGTCTTTGGTCTTTCTCCTCAATTGTTTGGGTGCGAATTCTCTTACTCGTGTGTGGATAATTGACGCCTCTAAAACACTTGTAACTCGACAACATTCAAGCTTCTTTCCAAGCATTCATTAAAACATTTAATCCACATCTAAACACATTTCTACTAAAGGTGAAGTGAGGGTGGTCGAGTCTTCAATCCTTCTCCTCAATTGTTTGGGTGCGATTTCTCTTACTCGTGTGTGAACAATTGTCATCTCTAAAACATCCAATACGAATAAACTCCTTTTCTTGCCCCCGTGCGATCGAAACTCTAAAAAACATACAAATCAAATTCTCTTTTCTTAATCAAACTCTTTAATACACTTAACCATATATTCAAATACAACTTCCTGAAAGGTGATGTGAGGGGGGCCAAGTCTTTGACCTTTCTCCTCAATTGTTTGGGTGTGAGTTCTCTTACTCGTGTGTGGGCAATTGGTGCCTATAAAAAATACAAACCAAACAACCGTAGTCCCACGAACTACGAATACTCTGATTTTCCCATTGCACGAGCGAATACGTAGGCACAAGGGTCCCAATCCTTGGCGAGCACCCTAATAAAAAACCACCCCATTTCCCCCTTAGAAAGCAACATTACCTTAGAAGATAACAAACAAACCTAACTAACTTTCTCACGAATCGAATCAAGGGGTTCCCGTTGAGTACAACGGACATAGAGGGTGCTAATACCTTCCCTCTTGCGTAACCGACTCCCGAACCCGAATTTGGTTGCGATGACCATTTTCTTACCCCTTTAATGGTTTTATCGATATTTTCCTTTCCCTCTTTTGGGATAAATAAAGTTCGGTGGAAACTCTGTTTCGAACAGTTTTTTCCGCGTCCATCGCGGGGATCATATTTTTCGAGGTACGACACCTAGTAAAACCAAAATTTACCCCATTTCGAGCCATTATCCTTTCGACCATGGCTGCTAGGTTGTTATCTGCTGCTACGTTGTTACGTCGAACTTGTTGTACAACATGGTCAGCATCTTGGTTTCTATTTACTATAACTACCTCTTGTTCCCTCTCTACAGGAATTGGCACTTGGTTCCTAGGTGGTTTGACTCTAGGAGGTTTGAGTCTAGGGGGTTCGACTATCCCCTGGTTTTCTAGATTCTCCTCAGGTACGTTCCCTAGGTTCCACCATGGAATGTTCTCCACAACAGTTGCACCTCGTACAGGGGCTGGTACACCCATAAATTCTGCCATGCGTGCCAATTGCGCTGCTAATTATTGGTTAGTTTGGGTAGTGTTCTGGATCAAGGGCTGGAAAATTTCCCCCATAGTTTGGGACAAGATTTGTACCATTTGTAGGTTACTCTCATCCATTTGCTGTCTTAAACATCCTATAGAAGTATTTGTCAGACTAGGACCTTGAGTGGAATATCCCACACCTACACTTTGACTGTTTTGACCCATATTTATCCCAGATCCTGACCCTTGTAATGACGTTGGCATTCCATAAGGTGGATTCCTTGGTAATGGTTGTGAAAATCCTGGAGGGGGAAAATGCCTAAACGTCGAAGTTCCTCCTGGTGGAGTTTGGGGATTAGACCCTTGTGGCCCTATGTATTCCAAAATGGGTTGAGTGTAATCCCTTGTATATGTCGACCCTGAACCTTCCATTGATGGCATTGGTTCAGACATAACAGGAAGCGGTATTGGCTCTCCTATCGAAGGGACTGGGGGTGGCACCACATCATTCCTAGACACATTTTGAGGGTTAGTGTTACTAGGCTGGGCATTTGAATTACTTAGTTAAGGATTAGAACCACTCCCTTGAGGGTTTGGATTATTTGGCTGACTAGTGTTCGTCGCCATTTTCCTTGTGTATCTTCTCTTTGGTCTTTCTTCGTCTGTAGTGGCTACCTTACCACTTCTCAATAACATGCAACGAATTTTTTTAAGAAGGAAAATATTGATGAATATATATTTTCAAAATTTAGAAAGATTGTTTATAAAGTTAGCACTGTCCCACTGGGCTTGCCAATTTGTTTACTGTGAAAATTGGTAAACAACCACTGATCTTCTAAATCTAACTTTGGTGACTTACAAGATCGATCAGATTGATCCTAGGACATGTGCTAACCATTGATCTAATGTAAATTCTAAAGAACTAAACACTTCAATAGTGTTCATAAAGAGAAGTTTATCTAAAATGTGGTTTTTAAAAGATGTACAAGAACTTTAAGTCGAAAAGGCTAAATGCATAAATAAAAGGCAGAAAATATAAAGGTTGAAAATATAAAGGTAAGACACAATGCTGAAACGTAACTTGCAGTAAAGTAAAAGATAAATCCTTAATAAAAGGCTGAAGTAAATTGCATTGAAGAAGAAAATTGGTGTTTTCACACGTACATTCTCACAAGACTCTTTTCTCTACACGCGGATACTTTGAGTAAATTTAGAGTAACTTGTACAAAGTGAACACAACACACCGAATCCTATTGCTAGAACTCCTATTTATAATAATAAAACTAACTGCTATTAACTCCCTAAAACAATTAACACATGACAAGTGTTGCGCTGCATGCTTCTGTCCCTTGGATGTGCGCCACTTGTCTCTTTCCAGGAGCGGACAAGAATAACTACTCCATCCTTTATTCGAATTTGAATCCCTTGGCGTCGGACATCATCAGTAATCTCGGTCGAAGGCTATTTCCAAATTCTTTGGAAATATTTCTAAGTCCTAAGCATATCCTTTCCTTATACAAGCATCTTCGACATGAGTTCAACATGAAGATCCAGTCGAACACTCCTTTGGACTTTTTCAAAGAATTTTAACACCAATTAATTTCTCCAACTTAACATAGGCGTCGAATTTATGAGCCAACACAGCCTCAAGGGTATACAAGCCTTGTTTCTTCACGCCTCTCAAGACTTCCTTTGACCCCTTCATAACTCTTAGGATACTTTTCTCTCCTTGAAAAACATATCCCTTCTTGTCGAATTCACCAAGAGAAATCAAATTTCTCTTCAAATCAGGTACATACCTGACTTCAGTCAATAACCTTATTGACTAATCGTGGAGCTTGAATCTCACATCTCCAATACTTGCAATTTTGCAAGCTTTATTGTTTCCCACCAGCACTGATCCACCATCTTGATCACACAATTCCTCAAGCAAGTCTTTGTTTGGAGTCATGTGCCAAGTGTAACCTGAATCCATAATCCACTCCTTTCTTGAGTCGCTGCTTGAAACCACCAGGACATCAGATGAGTCGAAGTCATCTTGAACAATGGCTGAGTTGCCATTATCCTTACCTCCATGATCTTTCAGGCGTTCAGGGAACACCTTTCTTGTGTCACCCTCTTTCTTACAGTGATAGCATCAAATACCAGATGCCTCGCCACTATAAGACTTCTACTGACTTTTACCTTTCTTCTTGTAGAACTTACCATTCTTACGCAAGAATTTTCCCTTAACGACCAAACCTTCACCAACCGTCGTAGGTTTATGCTCCTTTCGATTATTCAAGTCCTTAGAATACAAGGCTGATTGAACTTCTTCAAAGCTAATGGACTCCCTTCCATACAGGAGAGTTTCTTTGAAGTGAGCATGTGTTTTTGGCAAAGCGCACAACAACAACAACGTTTGATCTTCATCATCGATCATCACATCAATATTTTCAAGATCAAGAATCAGCTTGTTGAACATATTCAACTGCTCAACCAAAACTTTGTCTTCACTCATCTTGAATGAATACAAAGCTTGCTTCAAGTAGAGCCGATTCACTAGCGATTTCGTCATGTACAAACTTTCATGTTTCAACCATAACCCTGATGTCGTAGTCTTCTTTGATACCTGTCAGAGAACCTTATCACCAAGGCTCAACAATATTGCGCTGTGAGATTTCTCTATCATGACCATCTTTTCTTTTCCGTTAACGCGGCGTCCATGGTTGCATCTCCCTTCAACGCTTCCAAACAACCCTGCTGAACCAGTAGGGCTTTCATCTTCAAGCACCACAGACCGAAATCGTTCACTCTGGTGAACTTTTCAATCTCCTACTTTGTTGAAGGCATCTTCCTCCACGCTTACCGCACCAATTTGTTGTGAAAAAATGATGCCTTGAAACAAAAGTATAAACGGTTTCTTTATGATCAAGAAACACACAAGGGTTACGGTTAACGTAAAATCAAGAAGAACAACAAGGATTGGTTATAACTGATATTCTTTACTTTCTCTATAAAACAGATTACAACTACTCAAGAATAACAAATAACTCTCTCACCCTAATTAGGATTTGTCACACTTAGAATGAGAGACTAGTATGTTATTTATAATAAACTTAACATACTAAACTAATGGGCTTTTTAACAATTACCCATTACAAGCTAACTTAAACAATTAGACATAACAAACAGGCCCAATTCGACAACTACATACTAGAACACATTTCAACTACAGTATGTAGGCCTTCGACAACAGCATGTGAGCAGACTTCGACGGTATGCTAAACCTCTGTCTACAATACTAGAGTTCAATCCAATATCTCACATATTTACTAGTTAATTTGTCATGTTTCTAACATATGTTTAGAATGCTATTAGGTTGCTTTATATTTTGGTTAGATAATACTATTTTGGTTATTCTAACTATGTTATGAGTATGTTATATATATATATATGGTATGACTATGTTATGACAATGTTATTTATGTTATAACTATCTTATGGTTTTTATATGTTTTATGGCAATGATTATAAGCATTGATGGTTATTATGGTTATTATGAGCATGAATTTTGTTTTTCATCTTTTTGATAATGTCCAAAGGGGGAGAATAGTAGTATTGTGTTTTTATATACATCATTTTAAAAATTGCTGGATTTCACCGTTGTTTCACAAAGGGGGAGTTATATGACTTAGGGGGGCATTTTCTAAGTTTCATCAAAAACTCGATATCCATGATTTTGTCATCATCAAAAAGTGGGAGTTTGTGAAGAAATGCTTCTCCATGTATTTTAGTTTTGATGAAGACATTGTGTATCAAATAAGAAGAAAAATGATCTTAAACGGTTTATTAAAGCTCTCAAAGATTTCTTAAGGTATAAAGCTTTAAATTCAATGTGTGATACTCTTAGAATGCCCAGAAAGCATTCTTCTTAAAACATATCAATTTTGTTCCATGCATTCACATTGAAAAGAATCAGAAAACAAACTCTTTCATTTGAAAATGCATTCTTTTTCAATCCTGTCAGTAACAGATTACCAGTTTTTGGTAACAGATTACCAGATATTGGTAATCGATTACTAGCAGGAAAAATTCAAAAATATAGTTGTTGGAGCATGGTAATCGATTACCACTTTTCAGTAATCGATTACCACGTAGAATGCTGCAACTTTTCACAATTTTTTTGGGTCTGCTTTGGTTTGGAAAGATTCATTAATCACCCCCTTTCATATACACTTATTCATAGAGGTTTTACAACATATATTTAAGCCTTTCAAGTTTGAATTTTTTCTTCACCTCTTCCATTCAAACTTTTGCACAAAATTCAAGCATTTATACTTGAAATTTTTTCTACATTATTTCATATTAATTATCAAAAGTTTCTGAGCAATCTAATTGTGTTATACTTGAATTATTCATTGGAAAAGAAGACCAAAGTTCTATATAGAAATTTGTTCAAGTGCAAAAACATCAACATATTTCAAATACTCCATAAAAATTCAATTTTGATCACAAAGTGTTAAGTGATCATTGTGCGATATAAAAAGTGGTGTGCTTTTTATCCAAGTGCAAAAGAAAGTGGTGTGCTTTCTTGTTTATGTTAGAAGGGCGTATTAGTAACCGTGGTGTGAAGTTTGTACAAAGTCTAACATAGAAAATCTCTCACAGGATGTGAGGGGGTTAGACTATCCTTTAAAGTAAAGGGGAAATAGTATACCTCTTAGTGTTCTTTAATTTTCTGCTCTTATTTTTCAGCACTTCACCATTCTTTATTTTTTTGAAAATTAAGAATTCTTGCTATCACTCATAAAACGAAAAATTTTCAAAAGACCAATAAATCTAATTGTGAAAGTTAGCCCCCATTCTCCGCATTGGACGCTCAGATCTACCTATGTCCTTTGCAACCAATAATTCTCCAACCAATTATGGTTTCGTGATGGAACACTAGTGAGAAAGAAAATTAACATAACGAATTGTATAATTTGGTTGTGTTCACTATCATTGAGGATCCAATCGCCTATGAAGAAGCTGCAAAGAAGGATGGAGAAAGGTCATGGATATAGAGATGGAAGGCATTGAAAGTAACAACACCAGGAATCTGAAAGTGCTTCCACTTGGAGAAATAAAATTGGAGTCAAATAGATCTATAAGAAAAAGTACAATGAAAATGGCAAGGTTGACAAGAACAAGGCAAGACTAGTGGTTAAAAGTTATTTTCAACTAAATATGCCTTTAGAGGGTCCAAGCTTCAACAAGGATCGAATTGCTTGAACTAACCTTGCAGAAAAACCTTTCACAAAATCACCATTGTAATCTTTAAGGAAACCCTCGTATGCTGACGAAACATTCGCAAAATAGTGAGTCGATCAACATTTATTTTATGTACCCTAATAACACGTTTAGTTCGGTTGACACTAGTAATTCTACTATCTCTAATATTTCGGTATCCATCCAAAGAACTATGAATTTCATCAACTTTGATTTAGGATTCTTGACCAAAGAGTATGGTCCATATCTGATTGGTGCGAGAGTATGAGAGAATTGAGTTCCCTCTAAAGATAATTTCAACAACTTCAAAAACAAGTTCCCATGGTCCAGTAGTGTTTTCCAAATTGTTGGATAATAGGTTCAATTCCAACCACCTAAGAGTACCTAAACTAAAAACTTACTCCTATAATCAGGTTTTATGATGTTATCCAAAAAGGTTTCACATCATCACAATCTCTAACAACATAGATGATGGAATCTAGTGCAAGATTAAATCTAAGACATAAGTTATCAACATTCAAATCTCTTCAGTAACATTCCTTGTTAGTGAGGAGTTTATAGACACCATTTTCCACAATGTAGTACACATTAAAGTTGGATCTTTCCATTTCCAAACAACTTTAAATAAAGAATCACTATGAATACTGTTAGGGCCAGAGTCAAGAACATCACAAGCAAATTTGAGACTAAATATACCATAAAAGATTAACAACCGTAGTGGAAAGTCATGCATCCTTGGTATTGGAGGCTAAATATGGTGCAAACAAACTCTAACAGATGCAGGTAATAAATTATGTCATTTTTTCTCGTTCCAATTATACTCAAGCAGTAGCTAGCTACAGTAAAATTATCTTCTCTGATAGGAATTTTGTTACCAAATTTTCTCTCCAAACTACCACAATTTGATATCCAATTTTCTTTCAATAATTTTGTATCTTACCTTCTTTAATAATACAGTAAATATCATTTTCTATAAAATACACACTTTAGATATCACTCTCCAAACATGTGAAACAACCCTTTTATTTCTTATATTAGACGTATTCATAGGACCACACTCACACTCACGCATGATGATATTCCTAACTTTTATCATAAATATCGGACCATGCGATTTTCATTTGAATATTTTTATATGTTTCAAAATATTTTAGTTTGTCAATAAAAAAACAAACTAGTACCATAAAAGTTCAATATCATTGATATAAAATTGTATGGCTCTCACTTTCATATAATAATAATTTAGAATTTAAAATTCTAAAGAAATAAATATATTTAATAGTTAATTAATTAAACATTTATAAATATTTAAGGAGGATTGACTTTTTATAACATTGTCACACTAGTCCTATATAAAGACATTAGAAAACAAGAGAAAAAGTATTCAACTGCATGTTTTCAATATCATAAAACATCAAATTTATACTTATACAAGAAGAAGAGAAACTTGGATCAAAGGAGTTAATATGGCACATTTTGAAAAATTGCTTACTTTGTTCTTCTTTATTGTTATACCTAACATTGTTCAAGTAGATGCAAATTTTTTCAAAAGTATGCATATTACATGGGGTGCTCAACATGCAATACTTCAGGATGATGATCTTCAACTTATGTTAGATATATCTTCAGGTGGAGTTAAATTATAAACTTATAGATTGTATTAAATTTAGTTTTTTTTTTTTTTATAATTTATAAAAATAATTGTATGTTTAGATTGATATATTTTAACTTAATTAGTTAGTATTACATTTGAATCGAAGGATCTGGAGCAAAAACAAAGAGACCCTTTTTATTTGGAACCATTGAAACTCGACTAAAACTTGTGCCTGGTAATTCTGAAGGAATAGCTACATCCTACTATGTAAGTTCAAGTAAAAGAACAATAAATTTGTTATTACTAAACAAAAATAAAATCCAATAGAAACAATAAGTTTAATTTTGATCTACATATTACTTAATCTAAAAATGTTAATGTTTTGTTTGACAAAAAATGTGCAGTTATCGTCAACAGGAAATCAACGCGATGGAATAGATTTTGAGTTTATAGGAAACATTTCAGGACAACCTTACATTGTTCATACAAACATTTTCACACAGGGAAGTGGAAACAAAGAGCAACAATTTTATCTTTGGTTTGATCCTACTACTGATTTTCACAATTATACTATCCATTGGAACCCCACCGAAATTGTGTAAGTTGATGATAAATTCTCGTAGTTGTGTGTGAGTTTCAGTAATAATTGAATTCAAAACCTCGTAGTTGTGCGTGTGAGTTTCAGTGATAATTGTCATGTCTTATCTACGTATAAAATTAGGCAATTTCTTATCACACCACCCTTATTTTTTAGGCACCAAGTGAATTTTTGGTTTTGTCCCTTGATTTCGGATGTGCACATCCGGACGCACCATTTTTTTTAAAATTTTCATTTTTTCCCGGATGTGCACATCCGGTAAAAGTTCGTATTTGCAAATCCGAAAAAAATACTGAAGCAGAACACCAAAACCAAAAATGTTTCTCCCATTTATAAAATAAAATCGGAATTACATTGAGAAAATCGGCTTGGCATCGACAGAAATTTAAATATTACAAGATCAATAGCCTGGTGGACGCTTGCACATCTCTAAGATGTCATCGACCGTTATTCGAATTTTGACGGTCGCCTCGAACTCGAACGGGAATTGTTCCTCGTAACCCAAATAAGTTTGCCACATCGCTCTAACATCGTCTTGATTCTTGAGCTCAACAAGGATGTAAGCGACGTTCCCTTCGTTGTCAACCGAAGGTGAACGATACTGAAGCTTCGCAACCTTCCGTTTTGACTTGGTGAGAGTGAGTGTGGAAGAAGAAGGTTGATTATGGGAATGGGGGAGTGATCGTACAGATTTAAATATTTCAGAATGTCTTCCAGATATACAGATCCGGAGACTCTCCGGATATGCACATCCGGAAAAAGTTTTTAATTCTTAAGGATCCGGTGCGTCCGGATGTGCACATCTGGAATTAGGGGGCAAAAAAATAATTTCACATGGTGCCTAAGAAACTTGGGTGGTGCATTAAGAAACTTCCTAAAATTATGATGGTTATACCTTTCTAATTTCAGATACCTTGGTTTATATTATTTTTTACTATAGGTTTTATATTGATAGCATCCCAATTAGGGTATTCAGAAACTATGAAAATGAAGGTATTGGATACCCTAACAAATAAGGAATGAGGGTTTACATAAGTTTACATAAGGCAGATAATTGGGCCACTAGAGGTGGACTTGTTAAGGTAGATTGGAGTAATGCACCATTTACAGCCAAATTTAATCATTTTAGAGCAAGGGCTTGCAAGTGGAATGGAGAAGTGAGTATTTATGAATGTGCTTCAAATATACCTGCAAATTGGTGGACTTCTCCTATATACAAACAATTGAGTTATGCTCAGATGGATCAATTGAATTGGGTTAGAAGTAATCATATGATCTATGATTATTGTCATGATACTCAAAGATTTAATGGACAAATGCCTCTTGAATGTTTCAAGGCACAATTCTAAATTTGAGAAGAAATGACAAGCTAGCTTGGAAGGGTGTTTTTGTCTTATTTCTTTTCATGTTTGTTTGTTGTTATAAATTTGGGATTTGATTTTATTCTTTTTTTTTTAATTAGTAAAATGTATTTCTTTGTCTATTGCAATTTGCAATATGCAATTATTTTATTTTCGTCTCTATTGATATTTTAATGTGATTAAATTTATTTAAGAGAATAAATTTGAAATATGTTTGCTCTTTTTCAAATTTTTAAAATCTTTTTCTATGTCAATTTTTTTAAATTTATATGTTGGATTATTTTATTTGATCTATTTAATTTGTCTCATGTGATTAATGACTTGGATTTAAAATGAAAGATGTTTTAATGTGATGATTATTTGAAGTTAATAGAAATTAAAATCAATGGAATTTTTATTTTAAATTTCAATATAAAGTTTAAACTCCTTTTCTCTCGCTTTAAAACCGTTGGGAATAAGGTAATTTGTGATAATGTGCCTATAAAATAGGATCCATTGTAAAACAACACATGAAATTTCATTATTTCTGTTTTTCTCAAAAAAAAAAACAATAATTTTTTTATCATCAAAGATACATAAAAGAAGAAAGAAGAGAAAATAGAAGCATCCAAATCAAAAATAAAAAAATCAAATAAGAATTGACATTATGAATTCAGGTGTTTTTTGTTACTCTTCTGTTGAAAATCATAGAATTGTGAAAATCATAATATCAAGGTTTGTACTGGATAATAGTAAAATGAGCGTAACAATCCCAAATGGATTAGGGTTGTTAGAGGTTTAGGGTTTGTTAAGAGTTAGAGCTAACTCACACGCAATGGTATGAGAAGATTTGTATGGTGGTTTTTCTCCGTGTGTTAGAGATTGTACTGTTTAGTATCGAAGTCCTGGTGTATTTATAGCCTCTCAAGGGCCTTCGATCGAGTGAACCAAATCTTCCCATCCCCCCCCCCCCCCCCCAACATTCTCGAGCAAGTGGGTGGATATTATCTAGAAATTGAGGAGAGAATCTTAGACCTCGCGACTTCATGGGCACTGTTCATTGACTTATTACATGTTACCCCCAAAAATGCGCGTTAAGGATGGAGAAATGGAAAGTTGGACGACATATCCGATAATGGAACAATTGAACCAGATGAAGGGCGCTTAAACTGATAACAAGACGACTCCGAAAGGATAGTGCATACGCCTCACGCCTTTGCTTCAAGGCCTTCCTCAATCATCCCACTACACAGTTCCTTAAGCAAGAGGGCTTGCAATGTATGAAGTGTTTCAACCGTTTACATTCACCTCTTCTAAGGAGCCTAATCATGATGCCTACCCACCAACTTTAGGGGAGGATTGGTCGTGCCTTTCTTGACGAGACTTATTGAGTACCTCTGATGAGACTATATTGTGTCCCTTAGGTGAGACTATGTTAAGTACCTCAGGAAAGAATTAGTTGAGTCCCCAAAGCGACAATCTGTTGATTCCCTCAAGCGTGACTTAGTTGAGTCCTTTGGGCAAGACTTAGTTGAGTCCCTCATGGGAGACTTAGTTGAATCCATTCAAAGATACATGTGTTGTGTCCCTCAGGCGAGACTTAGTCGAGTCCCTCCGGCAAGACCTATGAGTGTATGTCTATATGTCATGTGTCAGTTGGAAATATTTGAAGTATTCATTAGGGGAAGCGTGTGAGGTTGGGACACCTAATTGATATTTTCTTTCAACACATGTTGTATCGTGTGAAACCTTTCATATCTGATTTGAGCCATAGAGACCTTTGATGAACCTTAGTTCCCTTTTCTATTTAAAGAGACGAGAACATGATTTTCCTTTCTTTACAAACTTCTTCATTTAGATTTCACAAGTCGTTCCTCCAACCTTGGACACTTTCTCCTTCTTCGCCAAATCCAGTTCAAGTTCTACTAGGGTATTTTTCTCCCTCTTTTCCCATTTCTTTATGGAGGTTATTAGGCATTTAGATGAGGATGGTAACATGGTTAAACCCTCCTTTCATGACGAGCCTATAACTTTGTGTAACTACCGTTATAAGAACACTAAGCATCCCGATTGGTAGTAGTGAAAGTTATAGAGACTCTTATTTTCCTTCTATTTTCTTAGGAAGCCATATGATCATGGCTATTTCCGGCCTTAAGCCCAAAGATGTGAGGGAAGTTGAGTCTGCATATACTACTAATGACCACTTTATCCCCCTCCATGAGAAACTTACTTTTTCATCTTCTAGAAATGAAGAACAGGTTGTTCTAGAGGAGTGTTCTATGGAAAAGAAGGACCATAAAGTCGCTTCTAAAGCCTTTTCCACCCTATCCTTTAATTTTTATATGCCCGTTGTCCAAGAGATTGGGGTTTACCTTCCTTTATTTTATTTTAATGTTAAGGTACTCACAACGCTCAACGTGGCTCCTTACTAGATTAGGCTAAATGGCTAGAGCCTGATTCGGGCCTTTGAGATTAAATGTCTGCGGTCGGGGTTGACCCAACCATAGGGATGTTCTTCTCTTTCTACTACACCAAGGAGCCTACCCTTTGAGGTTCTGTAACCCTAGTTGGCTTACGTGGGAGAGCCTTTTATAACCACCCTATAAACACTTTAAAGGATGGTGGAAGAAGTTGGTACGATTAAGGGGGAAATATGTTTCCTTCTTAGTCACTACTAGGGCAGACAACATCCTCAGGTTTCCACTCAATTCAAATTACAACCCCATCATGATCAATGGAAGCAAATATGATTGCCTTACTAATGTTGAGGCCGAAGTGGTGGAGATTTTAAAAGGTTTTAGAGTCATTAGATCCTGCACCATGATTACCCTAGCATATGGGAACGAGGAGTCTCTGGAAAAATATATAAGTGAGTTAATTTACAACACATTTTTATAGTTGATGCCTCATATGCTAATTATTCTTCTTCGCCTTTGTTGTAGAGAATATGTCCAAGATTTCTCCTAAAGAAATGAGGGAGCACCTTGCCAAGAAGAAAGCCAAAAGTGTCATCCCAAACAACTCTCAGAGTAACCTAGAATGTATAACCCATATGAGGTTAAGCGATAATATGATAGTGAGGCCTCAGCTGGGTCCCTGGCCTCAAAGGTCTAATAAAGGGAGAATGAATCCTCCCCTAAGGGTAAAGAGGCTTAAACGACTGTTATGGGATGTTCGAACTACAGTAAAGGGGCAAGAAGAAAAAAAATTGTTTAGGAAGGATTCCCTCCGTGATTTATATCGTCTCCACAGGGATTGGTTCGAGGGAAAGAATTTCGTTCAATTGTTTGTACGTTTCTAAGCTTGTGGTGATTAAATTTGTTGAGAGATCAAAGGAACCATAAATAAATGCAGAAAATATAAAGACGAAAAATATAAAGTAAAGACTTAAAATAAAATGAGCCTTGTTGGGATTGGATCTCATTAATTGATAACACTAATATTCTTCTGACCGGTTAAACACAAATCAATCATTCATCAAATATCCTCATGTGTCACCCACAACAGAGGTTATGTCTAACGCAACTTCAGATAACACACGAATTGTCTCGTTGGTGATGTCTCACGCAACTCAAAAACACAGAGCATTAAGAACGGATACCATGCAAATGTTAAGCCTATATCTATGTCTAGAGTTTAGGACCTAACAGGTATTCATCCTTGATCTAGATCTGAAGAGTATATGTCTATAGCGGTTCAAATCAAAGATAAACAAGTAAACAAAGATGATACCCATACTAAATAAATGATTGCTTCATATAAAATGCCATGATCAAAATGCGTACATACATTTAACCCTTTTTACATGTATTCAACAAATTTTCCAAATGTATGTGAACATAGTTTCTCATCTCTATTATCATGCATCCTCACAAAACCGTATTGATCGCTACTCATGATACTCATGCTAATAATCAACACAATAAAATAAAAGTGATACTAATGAATATCAACTTACAAGAATATGTCACAAGTTTGCTCATTGATAGATGAATATATTAGATCTAAGATTTGAAAAGGTTTTGTCAATACCAACAAATAAGAAATCAAAGACAACTTAAATATTGAATCAAAACTAGTTCACATTACATAGATTAGATGAAATACATAAGGTATCAATAGATTACATTCAAACCCAACTAGAGATCGAAGCACTTACTCGAAGATCAAGCTCCGAGTTGCTTCAATTTGTGCTTCTCCCTCTTAGGGTTTGTGTTTCTCTCTCTAGAATATGTTTGGAAGGAAATGAGATAAAGTTTTGATACTGAAAATATATGTTATGTTTCTAAAAATAGAGAAAATTACTTAAATAGTATTAAAAAATCTATCTTGTTTGCACTGCAAACTCCCTCTTCGCACTGCGAAGACCACTTTTAGGCACTTCAAGTGCCTCAGGAACAATTAAACCGCCCTTGGAAATATCTAAGTTCGCAGTGCAAACTCATTCTTCGCAATGCAAACTTCTCCGCTACATTTTCGAACAACGACCTTAGGGTCCTATTCCTACTGCCATCCAAAGATTTCACCTCGCCTGGACTTCGTTGTGACCTTGCACAGCGAGCATTCGCTTTGACCTCATTGTTGTTCGCACTACGAACTTGCTTATTCTTCTTCATTTCTTTGGCTTCCTTATCCAATAATTTTTGTTTTAATCATTAATGTTTTATGCCTATAGCCTGCACAATAACACACACATCAGGAAATACAAAGGTATTTGCAATATGTTGAAGAATAACACAAGAACAAGAAATAAATCCATTAAAACATGAGAAATGAGTTGAAAAATGCAAAAAAAGATGGTTCAATTTAAGTCATATTTTGCACTTAAAAAATCCCCGCAACTAGATTTTTGCTTGTTCTCAAGCAAAGTATGCACCTCATGAAAACAAAATTATTTTATCAAGCATAAGATTCAACCAAGAAAGGATTAACGGTTAATATTCAAACAAGAGAGATTTTATCAAACAAGAGGATTTACTCAAGCATGAGAATGCGCACAAACAATGTTCACCACTTAATAGAATCGAACAATGATATAGAATTTAGTTCTTAAACAAATATCATGCAATGTTTAAAATAACAACTAAACTCTCATACTTGAATCACTCTAACATTCCTCTTCAAAATAAGGATGAAGAAATTAACGCGTTTATAACTACGGGGCAATTTCACTCACCTGACAAATAATGCTAATAAAAATCCAAATCATACATTCATCTAATCAATCAAAAATGAAATCATGGAAGCAAAAAGATCACAATTGGCTTTTAAGGTGTTAGCTTGGTCAGGTTCACAACCAAAGGTCATTTCTAAAGGCCATTGAATCGAAATTGCCAATGCAAAAGAAACATTCAATACTATACATGGTGTTTACACATCCCAACTTCTTTTCACCCTTTCCTCTTCTCAATTGTAAACCTTCTCAAACTTCCTTTTGCACAATTATTTCATTCTCTATTTTTCTTTTTCAAACAAGCATTATTTTTCTTTTGTTAGTCACATTCATATTCAAAATTTTTCTATGCTTGCTTGAAAGTTTTCAAAACTTTTAGAAACCTACCACTTTTCTTTTCATTCTCCCCAACTTGAATTCAACCAAACCTCAAGTGAATGTTCCTTGCTTTTTATGGCAAGGAAATCAATTTAAACAATGTTCAAAGGTTTCAATAAAAAATTTTAAAATCCCACAAAATTCGATGATGAACTTAACTTCTAATTTATGTATACACACCAAGTTCATCACCAAATTAGGATCTAATTTGTTAAGGCTCAAAGGGGTTAACTAATTCTCACTATTCACAGGTAAGTTACATTTTGGATACGGTTGTGCTCAATATAAACAAATGTCTTGATCATTTCTAATTCTTCAACAAAATCACAATAATCAAAAGATTAAGCATGAATCAAACGAATTAAACAAAGTTATCAATCATTCTAACAAATAGTAAACAATAGAGGTTTCTCACAATTTGTGGCTTTTGGACCTAAGTGAAACAAGCATTCAAACAAGTTGCAACATGAAACAAGAATACACATTTGCACAAAGCACAAAATTCTTAAATCATTCTAACATTCTATAAAGCGGTAATCTTGTACCTAACCTGCATTCATCACACTCGAAATCCTATCATCACCATCCAAACTTGGGAGAATCTTCATTGGATACTTTTATACAAATAGCAACCAATCTAGAAGAAATTCTCATCATTCATCCCTAACCAACACTTGTGCAAACCTGAAAGGAAACAAGTATATATATAATATAAACAACTGTACAAAACTCAAAAATATAGAAACTATTGCAATGCGATTCAATACCTGAACACCAGTCCCCAGCAACGACGCAATTTTGTTCGAACTGGAGTAAAGCGGCGAGAAGCAGAAATTTAGTTTTGGAAGGATTCCCTCTGGGATTTATATCGTCTCCACAAGAATCAGTGCAAGGGAAAGAATGTCGTTCAACGATCTCTACGTTTCTAGGCTTGTGGTGATTAAATTTGTCGAGAGATCAAAGGTACCATAAATAAAGGCAGAAAATATACAGACGAAAAATGTAAAGTAAAGACTTAAAAATAAAATGAGCCTTCTTAGGATTGGATCTCATAAATTAATAATATATGCATTCTTCTGAATAGTTAAACACAAATCAATCATTCGTCTAATATCCTCACGTATCACCCACAACAGAGGTTATGTCTAACACAACGTCGAGAGAACAACTGTATTGTCTCATAGGTGATGTCTCACGCACTCAACAACACAGAGCATTAAGAACTGATAGTCACACAAATATTAACCCTAATTTAATGTCTAGACTTTAGAACCTAATAGGTATTCATCCTAGATCCAGATTTGAAGAGTATATGTCTATAGCGGTTCAAATCAAAGATAAACATGTAAACAAAGATGGCACCCATATCAGATAAATGAATGCTTCATATAAAACGCCTTAATCAGAATACATACATACGCTTAACCCATTTTACATGTATTCAACTAATTTGCCAAATGTATGTGAACATAGTTTCTCATCTCTATTGTCACGCATCCTCACAATACCGTATTGGTCGCTACTCATGCTACTCATGCTAATAATCAACACAATACAATAAGAGTGTACTAGTGAATATCAACTTATAAGACTATGTCAAAAGTTTGCTCATTGATAGATGAATATCTTAGATCTAAGATTTGAAAAGGTTTTATCAATACCCACAAATAAGAAATCAAAGACGACATCAATATTGAATCAAAACTAGTTCACAATACATAGAGTAGATAAAATACATAATGTATCATAGATTACATCCAAACCCAACAAGATATCAAAGCTCTTACACAAAGATCAAGCTCTGAGTTGCTTCGATTTGTGCTTCTCCCTCTTAGGGTTTGTGTTTCTTTCTCCAGAATATGTTTGGAATGAAGAGAGATAAAGTTCTGATACTGAAAATATATGTTATGTTTCTAAAAAGCAAGAAAAGTACTTAAATAGTATTACAAAATCTGTCTTGTTCGCACTGCGAACTACCTCTTTGCACTGCAAGATCACTTTTAGGCACTTCAAGTGTCTCAGGAACAGTTGAACCATCCTTGGAAATATCTAAGTTCGCAGTGCGAACTCATTCTTCGCAATGCGAACTTCTTCGCTTGAGCTTCGCACAACGAACACTGGGTCATTTTCCTACTGCCGCCCAAAGCTTTCAGGTCGCCTGGACTTTATTGTGACCTCGTACAACAAACATTCGATTTGACCTCGCTGATGTTCGCACAGCGAACTTGCTGATTTTTCTTCATATATTTGGCTTCCTTGTCCAAACATTTGTGTTTTAATCATTGATGTTTTATGCCTATATCATTCACAATAACACACACATCAAGGAATCCAAAGGTATTTGAAATATGTTGAAGAATCACACAAGAACAAGAAATATATCCATTAAAACATGAGAAATGAGTTGAAAAATGCCAAGAAAGATGGTTCAATTTAAGTCATATTTTGCACTTAACAAACTCTCCGCAACTAGATTTTTTTCTTGTTCTCAATCAAAGTATGCCCCTCATGAAAACAAGAGGATTGTCTCAAGCATAAGATTCAACCAAGAAAGGATTAACATTTGAAATTCAATACAAGAAAGATATGCTCAAACAAGAGGATTTGCTCAAGCATGAGAATGCGCACAAGCAGTGTTCACCACTTAATAGAATCGAACAATGATAAAGAATTTTGTTCTTAAACAAATATCATGCAATGTTTCAAATAACAACTAAAATCTCATACTTGAATCACTCTAACAATCCTCTTCAAAATAAGAATGAAGAAATTAACGCATTTGCAACCGCGGGGCAATTTCACTCACCTGACAAACAATGCTAGTAACAAACCAATTCATACATTCATGCAATCAATCAAAAATAAAATCATGGAAGCAAAAATATCACAAAGGGCTTTTAAGGTTATAGCTTGGTCAGGTTCACAACAAAGGGTCATTTCTAAAGTCCATTGAATCGAAATTGCCAATGCAAGAGAAACATTCAGTATTATACATGGTATTTACATATCCCAACTTATTTTCACGAAGTCCTTTTCTCAATTGTAAACCTTCTCAAACTTCCTTTTGCACAATTATTTTATTCTCTATTTTTCTTTTTCAAACAAACATGCTTTTTCATTTGTTTTTCACATTTATATTCACACTTTTTCTATGCTTGCTTGAAATTTTTCAAAAAAAATTCCAACCTACCACTTTTCTTTTTATTCTCCCCAACTTGAATTCAACTCAACCTCAAGTAAATGCTCCTTGCTTTTTATGGCAAGGAAATCAATTTAAACAACGTTCAAAGGATTCAACCGAATTTTTCGAATCCCACAAAATTCAATGATGAACTTAACTTATAATTTATGTACACACACCAAGTTCATCGCCAAATTAGGATCTAATTTGTTAAGGCTCAAAGGGGTTAACGAATTCTCACTACTCACGGGTAAGTTACTTTTTGGATAAGGTTGTGCTCAATATAAACAAATTCCTAAATCATTTCTAATTCTTCCACAAAATCACAATAATCAAAAGATTAAGCATGAATCAAACGAATTAAACAAAGTTATTAGTTATCCTAGCATATAGTAAACAATGGAGGTTTCTCACAATTTGTGGCTTTAGGACCTAAGTGAAACAAGCATTCAAATAAGTTGCAACATGAAACAAGAATACACATTTGCACAAAGCACAAAATTCTTAAATCATTCTAACATTCTATAAAGCGGTAACCATATACCTTTCTTACATCCATCACACTCATAACGCCATGATCAGAATACCTACATACGTTTAACCCTTTTTACATGTTTTCAACTAATTTGCCAAATGTATGTGAACATAGTTTCTCATCTCTATTATCACGCATCCTCACAATACCGTATTGATCGCTACTCATACTAATAATCAACACAATAAAATAAAAGCGATACTAGTGAATATCAACTTACAAGACTATGTCAAAAGTTTTCTCATTGATAGATGAATCTTAGATCTATGATTTGAAAATGATTTGTCAATACCCACAAATAAGAAATCAAAGACAACGTCAATATTTAATCAAAACTAGTTCACAATACATAGATTAGATAAAATACATAAGGTATCAATAGATTACATCCAAAACCAACAAGATATCAAAGCACTTACTCGAAGATCAAGCTCCGATTTGCTTCTATTTGTGATTCTCCCTCTTAGGGTTTGTGTTTCTCTCTAGAATATGTTTGGAATGAAGAGAGATAAAGTTCTGATACTGAAAATATATGTTATGTTTCTAAAAATCAAGAAAAGTACTTAAATAGTATTACAAAATCTGTCTTGTTCGTACTGCGAACTCCCTCTTCGCACTGTGAAGACCACTTTTAAACATTTCCAGTTCCTCAGGAACAGTTAAACCGCCTTGGAAATATCTTAGTTTGCAATGCAAACTCATTCTTTGTAATGCGAACTTCTTCGCTACAGCTTCGCACAGCGAACTTTGAATCATTTTCCTACTGTCATCCAAAGTTTTCAGCTCGCTTGGATTTCGCTGTGACCTCGCACAACGAACATTTGCTTTAACCTCCCTGCTGTTCGCACTGCGAACTTGCTAATTCTTCTTCATTTCTTTAGGTTCCTTATCTAATCATTTGTGTCTTAATCATTGATGTTTTATGCCTATATCCAGCACAATAATACACACATCAAGGAATCCAAAGGTATTTGCAATATGTTAAAGAATCACACAAGAACAAGAAATAAATCCATTAAAACATGAGAAATCAGTTGAAAAATGCCAAGAAAGATGGTTCAATTTAAGTCATATTTTTCGCTTAACATGGGAAAGAAGACATCTCCTTCGAGGACGGCCCCACGACATGGTAAATCTTTGTGGTGTGATGAAACCTTCAATGTTACCAAGTTCACGGGCGCCGACGTTCCTTTATTTGACGTTTTCCCCATTACTAGAAAAAACTACTTTTTATGACAACAATTTCACCTCACACATCAAAATACCGAAGTATAATTCCTAAACGCGCCATGTTTTTTTCTTAAAAAAATATACAATATATTCTGTCGATTTTTTTAAACCGAGGGATAAACTAATTCAATGTATATGCTTTGAATTCCAGCAACTTCAGATTATCTGCTGAGAGTCCTCCTCATGGAATAAATTGACATAGAGAAGCACGTCAGGGCAGATAAACAGAAGAAGACTATGCTCTCAAAGTATCTAGGAAATCTGGCCAAAGAGTAGACCCTCATCGAGACTCTATAAGTTAAGAAAGTGATCCTATCAGGAAAACTCAAGGAGGTGGAATCCAAATCCCAACGGTTCGCCAACATGATGACACTATTTTAGTGTGTCATACTGATCCATTTTTCTTATGGTTTTAGTTTAAGTTTAATTAGGACTTATTTTAATTTACTTATTTTAGTATGTTTTTACCTTAAGCACACTAGGTGCTTCTTTTATGTTTTTTTTATGTGTTTTTGTTTTAAAGAAAAACTGATAAAGGCAAGTTGAGGCATGACACCTCAAGACAGAGTCTAGAGTAGAAAGAAGATTAAAGAAAAGAAGATGTTGATTCTCGTTATCATCAATTCACCAAGAGCTTAGAAGGATTTTATCGTTAGGGCACACGTGGCAATGATTTGTGTAAAGAAAGAGCTAGAGCATAAAGATAAGAGCAAAGGAGCTTGAAGACAAAAGGTAGTACGGTGGGGACCATGCCTCCCGTCGTCTGCTCTGCGTCATTACCTGCTACAACAACCTGCCAAAGACACATTGTCCCCCACTATTGTCTGTACTGGATAACTTGCTCAGAAAGGGAGATTGGACAGCTAGATATTTTAGTGATTTGATATGGGCTGAACCTTATTCATATCAAAGGCCCATGATCCAAGACTCGCCAACTTCTACTCTTACACTCAAGTCTATAAAAGCAAGCCTTGCACATTGAAGAAAGAGAGCTGGAGATTTGCACACACTCATATTTATTTTCAGTTTAGTTTTATTTCACTTTGAGGGTTGGGAAAGAATTAGAGAGTTTTCTTCTTCTCATCTAATCCTGTATTCACTGCTTGGAGCTATCGTGAGTGAAGAGATCTGTTGTTGTTTATCCAACACAAGGGATCTTCAAGTTACTACTAGATTGTCATTTATTTTACATATTTTTGCTAAGATTATGTCTTCCTGTAGTTTCATTCCAGTAGTTAGTACTCAGCTCATTATGAGCTAAACTCTTGTTTGATGATCAAAGTGAAGTTAATATAAAGTTGTTTTTATGTTGAAATGATGTGTTGATTAGTGTCTTATTTTGTTATGTGTTTTTATTCTATACACCTACTTCTTAGAATGATCAACTTAGAAAAAGGTACAAGCTTGTTGTTGAGAGAGATCTAACAACAAGTGGATTTCATAATAAAAGTGGTTAATAAAGTAGGATAGAGATATTCACTTAATTTAGCTTGCTTAGAGATAAGAAGCTAAGGCCATAAAGATTTTCAGAATTAAAACCAGACGTATTTTAGGGTTATAAGTGAGGCTTAGAGATTTGTTCCCCTGCCCTAGTTATGCATGCTTTGATGTCATAGAGATACACCACTAGATCACGTTCTGACCTTTTGAGGCACGACACTTCACAACATGAATACATTTCAGCAATAATATATTAATGGATCTTAGCTCATCAATCACTTTCTCTGATATTGTATTCCCTTTTTATTTAGTATTTTAAGTTGTTGTGTGAACCTCTTGCTGCTTATTACCATTAGTATTTTGTCACCTTGCTCATACTTCTTTTAAACAAAGGTTGAATACTTATAGTTCAAAGCTAAATCAATTTCACTCCCTGTGGGTACGACCTCTTTACTTTATCACTTACTGCAATCAAACATACATGTATACTTGCATGTGATACATTTGCTTTAAATCAATATCAAAAAGCAAACACGTAAGAAAGCAACAAGTTTTTGGCGTCGTTGTCGGGGAGTGTCAAGATCTACTTTGAACTACTGTATTTGTTATTTTTGTTTAAAAATTGTATTTGAGCCTTTACCATTTTTTTGCTGTGATTTGGTGTCACGACAGGCCTAAGCTATTGCATGCTCAGGTCGTTACAACCAGTTTATAGTGGTTATCCTGAACCTCAAAAAATTCTAAGAGCACGAAGGAGATTTTTGCGTTCTCAACAACTATCTAGAAATCCTTCAACATCAGTTGTAGCTGAACCAGAGGTTGAAGTGCATGTGGGAGATACAGACGAAGAAACTTCATCATCATCATCATATGAGACAATAGCTCTTATTGCTCAGGTGGCTCAAATCCACCAGATGATGAAATATATGATGACCCCTGAAGTGACAAAGCTTGAACTAGTTAAGGTGGTTATTAACACAACTGAAGTTGCCTTTGTCTACTGTGGAGGACCCCATCTGTTTGAAGAATGTTCTTCAAATCCTGTTTTAGTCAACTATGTTGGCAACAACAACAACAACAGATACAAAAATCCTTACAGCAACACATACAATCCAGGGTGGCGCAACCATCCTAATTTTTCTTGGAGTACTAATCAAAATCAACCGAAGCCTCAAGCAACACCAACACCACAAGTTCCTCCTGGTTTTTCTACTCCTAGTTATGCTGGGTGAAATGAAGGAAACAATCAGCTGGAGAATGTTTTGAAATACTTTATTCAAGAAGCCAAAAATCAATTTCAAGCACAAGGAGTAAGTATCAAAAACTCTCCCAGGTTCTACTGAAACTTCAACTGCACCCTCTGGAGTAAAGAATGTTGAGACATGTCAAGTTATAAAGCTCAGAAGTGGGAAAGAAGTTGAAGAGTCTATTTCAAAGAATAATGAGGCAAGTACAAAACTGCTTGAACTAGACAGTTCTAGAACAAGAAAACAAATTGATGAAGAACCGTCTTCATCTGGGCACCAGAAGCAGAATGAAGGTGTCACTAATGCTGACTTGACTTCTCAAGAGACACGAGAGGTCATGACTGACATCAACAAGTCAAAATTTTTTCAAGAACGGTCTCCACCACCTTTTCCACAAAGGATTAGGAAGGCCAAAGAAGAACAACATTTTGGAAAGCTTATGGAGATCCTGAAGCAGTTTCACATCAACATACCCTTGATTGAAGTTATTCAACAAATGCCAAATTACTCAAAGTTCATGAAAGTTGTGCTCGCCAAGAGGAAAAGGGTAGGAGAATTTGCCACGGTTGCACTCACTCAAGAATGTCGTCAATTGGTACAAGGCAAACTTCCACCTAAATTAAAAGATCCTGGGAGTTTCACTATTCCATGCACCATTGGAGATACCTTTTGTGGAAAAGCTCTATGTGATCTAGGGGCCAGCATTAATCATATTATCTTGTCCATCTTTGAGAAGCTAGGGATAGGAGCTGCTAACCATCACCTTACAATTGGCAGATAGGAGTATTTGTTTCCCTCAAGTTAAGATAGAAGATGTGCTAGTTAGGGTTGACAAATTTGTCTTCCCTGCTGATTTCATTATCATGGATTTTGATGTTGATGAGGAGACACTTATATTGTTGGGAAGGCCATTCCTAGCAACGGATAAACCTTGATTAATGTGGAACGAAGAGAACTCACGATGAGAGTCAATGGACAGAAAGTAGTATTCAATGTCCTTAATGCTCTATAATATTTTGAAGAAGATGTAGCTGACTGTTCCATGATATCTAGTTAGAAAGGAATAATTCACAAAAACCTTCTCAAAACTAGTGATGTGTTGGAATGGGAGCTAGGGAAATTAGAAGAAGAAGAAGAAGAAGAAGAAGGGCCACAAGAAGGAATAATCTAAGGTCCAATGAAGAAGCATGAGGAAGAATCTGTGGAAGTGATAGAATCAACATTTGTTGCTCACAAGCAGCATCTACCTTCCATAGAAGAACCTCCTGAGCTGGAACTAAAACAACTGCCTGAGCACCTACAATATGCTTATCTGGAGGCAGGCCAGAAGTTACCAGTCATCATTGCTACAGATTTGAAAGAAGATCAGAAGGATCAGTTTATAGCACTATTGAAGAAGCACAAAAATGCAATTCCTTGGCAGATCTCTGACATTAAAGGGACCAGCCCAACAATTTGCATGCATAGAATTTTGTTGGAGGAAAATGCTAAGAATAGCATTGAAAGTCAAAGAAGATTGAATCCAATTATGAAGGAAGTTGTCAAGAAGGAAATTATTAAGTGGTTGGATGCTGGAATTATCTACCCTATCTCTAATAGTGTGTGGGTGAGTCACATTCAATGTATTCCTAAGAAGGGAGGCATGACTGTGATTGTCAACGAGAGGAATGAACTAATCCCCACAAGAATGGTTTCTGGTTGGAGAATTTGTATGCATTACAGAAAGCTGAACAAAGCAACAAGGAAGGATAATTTCCCTCTACCTTTTAATGATCAAATGTTGGATAGATTGGCTGGAAAAGAATATTATTTTTTCCTAGATGGATACTCGGGGTATAATCAAATTGCCATAGCCCCGGAAGACCAAGAAAAGACAACATTCACCTGTCCTTATGGCACCTTTGCTTTCAGAAGGATGTATTTTGGATTGTGCAATGCTCCAGTCACCTTCCAATATTGTATGTGTAGCGGGGAAATTTGTGAGTGTAAGCTATTGATTAACTTAACTAAAAAATAAACGAGAGTCGCCACCGCACTTTTATTTTTATCCGAAAAGGAAAGGAAAAAAGAGCGAACAAAACCTAAAGAGTTCTAAAAGAACAAAGAGATTATGGGTAAGGGGGTTGGTTATGTAAAGGGAAGGTTTTACGCACCCATTACATCTATAGTACTCTATAGGAGCCCTTTGATGTATTCATGCTTTTTGGTCTGAAAAATGGTTTGCTTGTAAAGAGATTGAGGAGATGAAAGGAGAATTATTTTTTAATATTTTTGTGTTTGGAGAGACTTATCATCTCATGCCTACGTACCCACAATGTGCAACGTAGGATCAAAACCTCGTAGTTCATGGTACAAAGAATGAAAATTATTGGTTGTGATTTATTTTATCTTGAAAAAGACAACCTGTCACTCTCAAGAGAGAATACTCAACTAATTTTCCAAAGGTATGGGAAAGAGACATTTGCATCACATTAAGATGGAGGATTTGCTTGGATTAACATCAATAAGACTAATCACTTCAACATCTAAGTGGAAAATGACCATACTTTCAACAAAATACCATGGTTAGGAGCTTTACATCTCATCGAAAAAAGACTCATGTCTACTTCCTTTTGAAAAGTTTAAAAGAAAAAGGTGCACAAAGCACAAAAAATTTGGATGAGTTTTGTATTTTTTTTATATCTTTTTTGAAATGGTCAAAATATGATTAAGATGGATTAACTTTTATTAAAGAAAATAAAGTTTAAAAAAAATCACTTGACCGAAGTCAAGGTTTTATTATGAAAGCGGTTTTAAGTTTGAAAACAAGAAGAAGATTTTGAAAAAGGGAGGAGATTTTGAAAATTTAAGAATGGGAGAAGAATAAGTGACTACCCTAGTGCATAAAGTAAAAGCAAAGGATAAGAAAGATCTAACCACAAGTGTAGTTATCTTCACCATAAACCAAGCAAAAGCACAAGTCTTCAAAGTCTTCGAACCATAATTCCAAAGCAAAGGGAAAAGGTCCTAATTCTAAGTCCAAGGATCCAAGAATAGCATTGAAGTCCAAGGTCTTCGAACCATAATTCCAAAGTAAAGGGAAAAAACCCTAGTTCTAAGTCCAAGGATCCAAGAATAGCATTGAAGTCCAAGGTCTAGGTGCAAAACTCCATGTCCATTGCAAAGGATAGTAACCATAGTCCAAGATTAGAAGAAAAAGTTTTTTAGAGGTTTTGGCCTTTATTAATGTTTTTGGTCCAAGTGGGCAAAGAGAAAAATGCATAAGCATAAACATGTGTCCAACGGACAAAGGAAAAATTGCGGAAGCATAAACATATGTCCAACGGACAAAGGAAAAATTGCGGAAGCATAAACATTTGTCCAACAGACAAAAGAAAAATTGCGGAAGCATAAACATATGTCCAACGGACAAAGGAAAAAAATGCGGAAGCATAAACATGATATGAAATGATAATAATGGAGCATAAAAGTAAAAGAGATAGGGAGCGAGAAGGAATTGTAAACAAGATTAGTAGAATAGTATTGTTAGTAAGTTAGTGATTAGTAGTTAGAGTAAGTGATCAATAATGATTGAATAATTGCACTTAGGTCAAGGTTGATGAAAACTCATTAGAGGATTGATAAGACCAAAGCCTCCTAACAACAAGTTTCATAAGTTTTGAACCGAAAGACAAATAATCAACTATTTTGATCATTTTCCGATAAGGGACATATGTTGCGCTATGTTAAGCAATCGCCGAGTAATTTACGGAGTAATTACCCTACAAATGAGGCCGGTCAATAGATCTTTGTGCT
Organism: Lathyrus tuberosus; assembly: GCA_022829125.1. Classification (NCBI taxonomy): domain Eukaryota; kingdom Viridiplantae; phylum Streptophyta; class Magnoliopsida; order Fabales; family Fabaceae; genus Lathyrus; species Lathyrus tuberosus. The sequence goes on from JALAZF010000497.1 coordinate 1,983,580, forward strand.
AATGCAGGCTAGATGAACGATATGTAAATCGTCATCCGAAAGCAATACCGCACGAAAAGAAAAATGGTAACGATCTAGTCTTGATCAAAATTCAACAAAGGAATTCCAAGATCCATAAGACTTTCATCGATCAAAAGAAAAATAGATGAAGAAAAGTGGATCTAACAAGTTATGATCCATCAACAACCAACAATGAGAATCAAAAGAAATCATAAAAAAAAGAAATTAAAAACTAAGATATTTTTGATGATTTTCAAGAAATAACATTTGAGACACAAAGAAAAAAAAAACATTAAAAATTAAAATCTCTTTTAAAAAAAATATTAATATAAAGAATAGAGAGAAAAAAAAGTAAAAATAAAAAGAGTTAATAGAAATAATAAAAAAATCTAAAAAAAAAAAGAGAGGTGGATCAAGAAAAAAGAAGGTGATGATGTAGTAAAACAGGCCCATACGGCCCAATCCACCTCATGAGTGAAATTTATTAAAACAAAAATAAAAACCTAAAATGAAGTGAAACAGGGACATTGTTTCGTCCTCTTCCCCTTGAACTCAGCCGCGCCACTATTACTTCCTCTTTGTTAAAATTTTGCCATTGCCATGAAAACAATGTTGAGACCACCTTATCACTACATCCTTCTCTCCTTTCTGAACGTGTCAACGTCATCCACAACGCAATTTCGCCGTGCCAGAATTAATCGTCGAAGGCGGAACGTAACAAAACTCCTATCAATCTCAACATTTCTTTGTATTTTTCTTCCAATTTCACCCATATTGAAACTCGAATTTACGAACGAAGATGCTGGAATTCTACAACGGAATCACAATTTGAAGTACCTTCAAGGATCGGTGTTTAACGGAGATGGAGATGATGATGAAAGCATAACTAGATTCAAGTCAATTGCTTAGTGTTGTCGCGAATTGATGACGTTGCCGCTGTGATTTGCGTTGCAAGCTCTTGCGAAGGTGAGCTGTGAATTGAAGCGTTGCAAGAGGTTGCAGTGTTGATGTTGTTTGGCTTCGTGGTGAGAATTGTGAATTTCAATTTCCGGTTTGTTGATAAAAACTGAAGAAGAGGAATTGATTTTGTTTTGTGTATTTTCTGCAGGTTATTGAATGGTGGAAGAAGTGAACATTTAAGGAAGAATTGTGATGAAAAATTGAATTTGTTATTGAAGCTTGGAGAATGAATTTGACAAAATTTGTGTGGCTTTCCAAGCTTGAAAAAATTGAAGTATGAAGCTTCCTATTTATAGAGAAATATGGTGAGTGATTTATGATTTGAAATTGAAAAAATGGTTGCCGTTTTTGTTGCTCTCGCTGCGTTTCAATTCATCACATTTGCGTGACTTTTCTCGCTGAATTTTTTGATGTCGTTTTGTTGCGGTTTTGCCGTTTTGAAGTTTGCTCTGCGTTTTGAACTGCATGCACGTATTTTGTTTGTGAATGTAAAGGCTTGGCTGGGAAGGATTTTTGATGTGTGGTAGCAGCTGAGTGGCTCAAAGTAGCTTGGCTTGTGAAGTAGCTAGTGGTTTCATGTGGCATTTTGCAGCTTGATTTTGTCTTGGCCATAATAGCAATTTGTGAGGCTTGTAGTAGGATGACGTAGTAGCAGGAAATGGCTTCAAATTCACACGTATTGTTGGCTTGTAGGTGGCTGAATTTTCTAATGGCTTTTTTTTTGCTTGTAGATTATGGTAATGGGCCGTGTAGAAGAATATTGACACAATACTTTTTTTTTTAATTTTTTTTGGACTCTCTTTTCTCTTTTTTTTTTTTATGACTTGTGTAGTAATGGGCTTTGGATTTTGTAGAGCTTGTAATTTTTTGGACATTAATTTTTTTTTGTGTAATGGACATTGATTTTGGAAATGGATTTATGGTTATGAATAAAGAAAAAAAATGGATAAATAAAAATGGATTTGAAAATGATGTTGGATAATTGGAATATGATGGATTTATTGAATATGGTTAATGAATAATGGAAATTTGGATTTGGTTTAGATGGATAATGGATGGATTATGGATTTTGTAATATGGAGTGGATTTAGAAATATAAATTTTCATGGAAGTGGATGATTGGAAATGGATATTGGATAATAAAAATGGGTTAGAAATGGATTATAAATGGATAAAAAGTGGATAAGAAAAATGGTAAAAATGAATATTGAAAATAGTTCATGAAATGGATAGAAATGGTTTATGAAGTGGACATGAAAAAGAATGGATAGCTAATCTTTATTTTCAGCCCAACCAATCTTGACTCTTTAGCAAGCCTCTGATGAAAATGAATGAAACTGATGAAACCAATCCTTGAACCACTAAACAAACCACAACTGAACAACAACCATATGAAATTATCATCCTTTGAATCTTTGATAATAAGTTCTGAATCACTTTGAACAATTTCTGGGAAAATAAACCCACAGAGGAACACAGTATGGACTGATGAACTCAGATGAATATCACCACACAACAACTTGACAGTCACTGCTTGAGAAATAGCTCACTGAAACAGATATCTTGCACTTGGAACAAATGCTTGATAGTTTGACCAAGATTAGGTCAAATATCCATATGAACTGGATCATGAACGAGCAGCTACATTTGACTTGAAATCACATCATTGTCTTTGACAACCTGCAAAACACACAGAGAGAGAAACTGCAGCAAATTTTTTGGTATTTTGGTTAGAGGTTAGTAAACAGAAACAAGTGAGAATAATATATAGATGCTCAAGGGAAACACAGATTGTGATCTTGTTTGTGGTATGTGATGCAAAATGATATGTGGGATCTTAGGGGTGAAAATTAGGGTATTACATCTGCCCCTGTTGAAGTTTCTTCTATCCGGAGATATGAAGATGGACAACCTTTGTCTCGACGAGATAGAAGAGACTTAAATATAACAATAAACCCAATTTTTGGCCCTAAGAGACCACAAAATGATATGATTATGCAAATGATCTGTAGACACAAGACCACTGTGGGGAGAATATGCCACAGGAGATAAACAAAAGCTGGGGAGCAAAAGAAAAGAGAAAAGACTCCGCAGGAGAAAACACAAGAGGGAAAACACATCCCAGCAGGGGAAGAAACAATTTCCGCTGGGGAAGAATAAAGAATAAGATTCCCACTGAGGGTAAAATTACCAGCATCAAAAATAAAAGAGGGATAATATTGTCCCAACAGGGAGAGAAAAATCTCCGTTGGGGAAAAGATCGTCTACTACCCGACATCCGGTAATAGCATGATCACAAGGAAAGATTGCCTACTACCAACCAAGTAATAGCTATAACAAGGCAGTCAACCAACATGATACGAGAAATATTACCTACTACCAACAGAGGGCAGGACGACAAAGGTTATGAACTCGAACATGGAGAGATTACCAACTATCAAACAAGTGATAGCTATAACGGGGTAACCAAACAGGGCTATTCTCCCTACTACCAACTAAACGGGCAGGACGGCAAAGGTAATAAGTCATCTATATCACCTACTACCAACAGAGGGCAGGACGACAAAGATGATAAGCCAAAAAGAGGGGTTACCAACTATCAACCAAGTGACAGTTAAAACAATTGTAATCAACCAAGGATATGAGAAATATTACCTACTACCAACAAAGGGCAGGACGAAAAAGGTAATAATCTCAAAAAGGAAAGATTACCAGAGACCACTAACTGGCCAGGGAACATACCGCAGAACTACTGGGACTCAACCGAGGAAAAGATTCAAACTGGGGATAACTGTATATGGAAATAAACCACAACACAACCAGGATATAACTCAACAGGGAAGACTTAGCACATCAAGGCTCCACTAGGGAAAATCAATACCTCAACAATGAACTATCTCTTGCATACGGAAGAGACTAACCATCCATCGGAGTAGAAAAAAATCTCAACAACGAACTGTCCCATCAAACCGAAGAGACCTGCCATTCATTGGAGTCACAAAATCTCAACAACAAATGGTCCTATCAAACCGAAGAGACTTACCATTCATTGGAGTGGAAGAATCTCAACAACGAACTGTCTCATCAAACCGAAGAGACTTACCATTCATCGGAGTAATAAAATCTCAACAAAGAATTGTCTCGTCTAAGCGAAGAGACTTACCATTCATAGGAGTCACAAAATCTCAACAACGAACTGTCCCTTCAAACAGAAGAGACTTACCATTCATCGGAGTAACAAAATCTCAACAACGAACTGTCCCGTCTAAGCGAAGAGACTTACCATTCATTGGAGTCACAAAATCTCAACAACAAACTGTCCCATCAAACCGAAGAGACTTACCATTCATCAGAGTAACGAAATCTCAACAACGAACTGTCCCGTCTAAGCGAAGAGACTTACCATTCATTGGAGTCACAAAATCTCAACAACGAACTGTCCCATCAAACCGAAGAGACTTACCATTCATCGGAGTAACAAAATCTCAACAACGAACGGTCTCGTCTAACCGAAGAGACTTACCATTCATTGGAGTAGAAGAATCTAAACAAGGAACTGTCCCGTCTAACCGAAGAGACTTACCATTCATCGGAGTCACAAAATCTCAACGACGAACTGTCCCATCAAATCGAAGAGACTTACCATTCATCGAAGTAGAAGAATCCCAACAACGAACTGTCCCGTCTAACCAAAGACTCTTACCATTCATTGGAGTAGAAGAATCTCAACAACAAACTGTCTCGTCTAACCGAAGAGACTTACCATCCATCGGAGTCACAAAATCTCAACAGCGAACTGTCCCATCAAACCGAAGAGACTTACCATTCATCGAAGTAGAAGAATCTCAACAACGAACTGTCCCGTCTAACCGAAGAGACTTACCATTCATTAGATTGGAAGAATCTCAACAACGAACTGTCCCGTCTAACCGAAGAGACTTACCGTTCATCGGAGTCACAAAATTACAACAACGAACTGTCCCATCAAACCGAAGAGACTTACCATTCATCGGAGTAGAAGAATCTCAACAACGAACTGTCCCGTATAACCGAAAAGACTTACCATTTATCGGAGTCACAAAATCTCAACAACGAACTATCCTGTCTAACCGAAGAGACTTACCATTCATCGGAGTGACAAAATCTCAACAACGAACTGTCCCGTCTAACTGGAGAGACTTACCATTCATCGGAGTGACAAAATCTCAACAACAAACTGTCCCATCAAACCGAAGAGACTTACCATTCATCGGAGTAACAAAATCTCAACAATGAACCGTCCTGTCTAACCGAAGAGACTTACCATTCATTGGAGTAACAAAATCTCAACAACGAACTGTCTTGTCTAAGCAAAGAGACTTACCATTCATTGGAGTCACAAAATCTCAACAGCGAACTGTCCCATCAAATCGAAGAGACTTACCATTCATTGGAGTAATGAAATCTCAACAACGAACTGTCTCGTCTAAGCGAAGAGACTTACCATTCGTTGGAGTCACAAAATCTCAACAACGAACTGTCCCATCAAGCCGAAGAGACTTACCATTCATCGGAGTAACAAAATCTCAATAAGGAACTGTCCCGTCTAACCGAAGAGACTTACCATTCTTCGGAGTCACAAAATCTCAACAACGAACTGTCCCATCAAACCGAAGAGACTTACTATTCATCGAAGTAGAAGAATCCCAACAACGAACTGTTTCGTCTAACCGAAGAGACTTACCATTCATTGGAGTAGAAGAATCTCAACAATAAACTGTCTCGTCTAACCGAAGAGACTTACCATTCATCGAAGTCACAAAATATCAACAACGAACTGTCCCATCAAACCGAAGAGACTTACCATTCATCGGAGTAGAAGAATCTCAACAACGAACGGTCCCGTCTAACCAAAAAGACTTACCATTCATCGAAGTCACAAAATCTCAACAACGAACTGTCCCGTCTAACCGAAGAGACTTACCATTCATCGGAGTGACAAAATCTCAACAACAAACTGTCTCGTCTAACTGAAGAGACTTACTATTCATCGGAGTGACAAAATCTCAACAACGAACTGTCCCATCAAACTGAAGAGACTTACCATTCATCGGAGTAACAAAATCTCAACAATGAATTGTCCCGTCTAACCGAAGAGACTTACCATTCATCAGAGTAGAAGAATCTCAACAACGAACTGTCTTGTCTAACAGAAGAGACTTACCATTCATCGGAGTGAGAAAATCTCAACAACAAATTGTCCCATCAAACCGAAGAGACTTACCATTCATCGGAGTAACAAAATCTCAACAACGAACTGTCCCGTCTAACCGAAGAGACTTACCATTCATCGGAGTAGAAGAATCTCAACAACAAACTGTCCCGTCTAACCGAAGAGACTTACCATTCATCGGAGTAACAAAATCTTAACAACGAACTGTCCCGTCTAACCGAAGTGACTTACCATTCATCGGAGTAGAAGAATCTCAACAACCAACTGTCCTGTCTAACCGAAGAGACTTACCATTCATCGGAGTAACAAAATCTCAACAAGAACTGTCCCATCAAATCGAAGAGACTTACCATTCATTGGAGTCACAAAAGGTATTAACTGCATTGCCTCAGGCTTCTCAAATAAAGGAATGCCACGAAACAGTATTGAACCTTCCAAAAGGGGAATCATACACAGATTTCAGCTGAAGGGCACAAAATCCTCAAAGGCGCAAAATAAATGCACTCTCAATCTAGGTTACACAGCCTGGATATCCAAACAAATATTGCAGGGGACCAAAGTTCAATCCAGGAATAAGCTGGAGAGAAACGGTCAAACAAGACTCATCCCGAGGAGGAAATATGTCAACTGGGGACTAATTCCATCCAGATAAATGAACTGGGGAGGAAGGCTAAAACAAATATCTTCCACGAGGCATAAACTCAGTGGGAAATTAACAAGGATATGCATTTTCTGCTTATGGGTCAACACTCTAAATGGAGAGAGGACACGCATGCTCTGCGGGGATAACAACACTAGAGAGCAAAGAAGCGCCAACACAAATGCAAAATGCACAATGCAACAATAATATGTTATGCTCAACAAACGAATGTGCATGCAATGCGTATGAGTATGAATATGCTGACAAAACATACATAAGGATAAACAGAGGGTGAACAAACATCACAACACCACTGAATACTCGGCTAATCTTAACAAGATGGAGATGTTATTAGCAACTCTGCTAGGCATTTAGCTGAAGAAATCCTGCAAGAGATAAACAAAAGCCATCAAAGGAAAATGAATCCTACTACAAGGCTCAAATCTTGCTTGAGAAAAGAAGATACTCCTTGGGGGAACCCAAATATCAATCTTCTAACATCAACGAACCACAAAGAGGATAAAAACATAAACTCCGCTTTGAGGATGGCAAGAAGCTGTTGGGGAATCACAACAACCCAAACTTTCTGATTCTTCCTGGGGATAAAAAAGATTCACAGAAACTTCCATTCAAAAGGATGAAGAGATCTGCTGCGGAAAAAAAATGAATCTGCTGGGGATTGCAGACATATAAATATCTACGCAAAATTCACTGGGAATACAAGGCAGATCTGCTGGAGATACAAGAGAAAAGCTCTCTGAGGATTAACCAAATCTGAGCGAGGCATCCTGTACTTGCTGAGGAAAACAGCAAAAGGTCAAACTGTGGGGGATTTTAGATCAATAGTCATCATGAATGAGAGAAAACCCAACAGGTGACTAATATATCAATATCTCTTGAATAGAGATATCATCAGCGACTTCACTGGGGAATAGCCACAATAGTGATGCACAACCTTCTCTGAAAATAAACAATCAGGAAAGAAGTACATTCTGGACTTGCCGGGGATGATAAGAAATTAACATCACTGCTCTATGCTTGGGAAACAATTGAAACAATAATGCGCCGCCTCCGTTGAGGAATCGGCAAGAATAAATCTCTAGGTAGGATAACTTTCTGTTTGGGGACATCCAAAGCAACAGAAACACATCTAGAGGATGAAACTCTGAGTGAGGATTCTTCATATGATTTTTGTTGGGGATAGCAAAAAATAATCTCTACGTGGAAATTAACACCAAAGAGAGATGATCTTCAAAATTGCTCAACTGCCTCACCAATAACATAGTCAGCTGGAAAAAAAATATGGATCGAGACATAGCTGGGGAAAAACCAAACAGCACTCATCTAGAGAAAACTCAAACAGGTATACCATCAACTTGTCAACAACTTGTTACATGAACAAACCTCTGCTTGAGGGAATAACAGTTAACTCCACTGGAAAAATATCAACAAAACTCTACTAGGGAAATATCAACAAGAACGAACTCTGCTGAGGAAATATCAACAAGCTCTACTGGGGAGATATCAACATGAACAAACTCTGCTTGAGAGAATACTGAGTTCTGTTGTGTTAAATCATCCACATAATAATTAACTTTTGCCCCAAGCTGCATGGTATATAAGAAATTTTCCTCCAGAAACTTTGTACCATAAGGACTTGAAATAATCTACCCCAGCGTCTTCAAACTCTGAGAGATTTGTCGAATCTCGATGTAACTGCCCCAGATTAACTGAACTTGGCACATTCTTTGATCAATGAAGTATTCAAGCTTTGCCCCTGTGAAAACATCAACTAGGAAAATAAGCCTGCTCATGCTCAACAAAATCTTCAGGCAACACGCCCCTGGACATGATCATTCCTTGAAGTGATTTGCCAATTACTCATCAGAGCTTCAGGCTTCAAAATATTAAGCACATCACTGATGCTCATATGTAAGCTTCTATGATGTCAACAAATGTATGCAAGCAGAAAATGTCAATTCTGAGAATGATAATTCTAATGCAATTACACATGTTAATCTTGAAGTTTTTTTTTTTACTGAAAAGATGTCGCAAAATCTTGTGAACGAATCACTAGTTAAGATACGACATTGATTTTTTGAATGCGCATGCAATACCAACAAAGATCTTTTAGCGCAACTCATGGGAGTCAGGAACGCTATCTCATTTGGAGTATGCTTTCAAAATAAACCCTACTTCAATTAGGTCTTTCGAGGGTTATAATTTGGCCTGGTTCACGGTTTTCAGAAAAAAGGATTTTTAGGCTCAAAATCATTTGTACCCACCCATTCTCCGTGATGTTCTTCGGTCCTATATTCAGATAATTTGACCTTAATGTTCATCTCTCAGAAGGATTTTATGATGGTTGAGGAACCAATGAAAGTGATGGTTTAAGAACCAATGAGACTTCTCGGAGAATAACAGTCACCCTTTTGTCTTTTGGGTTTGTAGTCACACAGATTTGTTCAGGATTTTTCTCTGTAATCCTTTCTTTTCGCTTTTCGCGCTTTCCATTCTTTTATCTTCCCTAAATTTTTCCTGGACTAAAACTTCTGAGATTTTGATGTCCAACGGGATGCCCTAATTTTTTCCTAAGTCACTTGTTTTCAATTTTTTTCGACTTAGCGGCCTTTTATTTTTCTTTTGATTTCTTTCTTTCTTTATTTTATTTTTTTGAACAAATCATGTGACATTGGCTTATTTGACATGTTAAAAGGGTTGTGACCGCCTCTTCCCTTTGGAATGAGGGATAACCATTGTGGTTGGTCCCTAGATACACACTCCTTTTGAAATTTGGACACTTGGTCAAATTAACTGAAGACTACCCTGCCCCAGGTTAAATGTAAGGGTTTTTCAATTTAGAAAAGAAACTCCTACTTCAAGGCTCAAAGGGGTTAACAAGGGATTAGCTTCCTTATATCTCCGGTGTTTGGGAATTTGAAACAATGCATGTACATCATCAGCAGGGTCTTATTCAAAAGCATACAACCAGAAATTTTGCATTTTCATTTCATCATCCTCCCTCCAAGAGTTTAAACAAGAAGTTGGTATTGCAAATGCAGGAAAAAAAATTTATGAGCGAATGCGAATGGATTACTTCAAGACAAACATACTCATTGCATTATGATTAATATTCAAAATCAAACAAGTTTCTACATGCAAACAAAGCATTAATAATCATAAAAGATTACAAATAAAATTGCAGTAATAAATTTGAGATTTGAAGAGATTGTCTCAATCTGAGCTTGAAAGGACACCTTCAACTCTCTTGGGAGACAAAGAAGCAAATACACGACCGCTGAGGGTCACTCCACTAACATCGGCAATAGGAACCTCCTTGAGTTTTTATCTTCATCATTATAAAAGTGTTCCATCCACAAATGGGCTTCCTCCCTTGAAGGTCAATACCTCATCGTCGATCATCTCTGTCACCCGGTGGACATTCTGAGGATTTGGCATATACCTCGAAAATCGAGAATCCTTTTCAACAACTTGACCAACCAGATCATTTTTCACAGGTCGGGATCGAGGAGGAACATCCACTTGTGGTGCACCGTCGTCCGCAGGAAAACCGTACATCGGATTGGTCGTCACTGTAAAGCCTGCCATAGGATCAACATTCTATGTTCTCTCCATTGTCCTTCAGTAACTGCTTTGAATTCAGTATGAATGACAGGAAATCAGCTAAATCCTCTTCTTTCTCTGATTAGCCCGAGTATTATACTGGTGCGACAGCTTGGCTGAATGAAGACCAAAGGGAAACAATAAGACACCTGGAAAAGGCAAGAAATAAAGCAGGATGATGCTTGATATGCAAATGAAAATGCAAGTTTTCAAGGAACTATAAAGCAATTTGCAAACATTAAGATAACATATTGGATATACCAAAAATCTCATTTCATTAATATTGAAAGAATTACAACTTTGAAGTACAATTTCATCAATCTTACAACATAAGAGAAAATGAAAGCTAGTTCTAAGGAATCGTGTCTGAAAATGACCCAACTCTGAGCTAATACTTCTTGCGAAGGCTCTTGATTTATGTTACATAATTGATCTTCAAGGTGTCTTTCTCTTTCACGAGTCGATCCATAATACCCTTCCAAGAACCGGAAGTAGGAAGATGAGCAGATGATGAAGTGTTAGAGGAAAATAAATCCTTTGGATCCCTTGATTTCTTCAATGACACATCGCTCAAGAAACTCCATAAAGACTGGCACACCCATAAGATAGGCATACTCCTCTAAGGTTGGCAATAGCTAATAATTTGGGAAAGTAAATCAACGATGCTACAAATCGTAGAACTGGACCAAGGTATTAAGAATCCCCTCTTCAACATCAGTCCTCAGAATAAACAAGAGTTTTCCAAATAGCCTTTGAAATCCACAGGACTAGATACCAAAGATCCAAGCTTTCTCAACTCTTGTAAGTCAAGACTCGTGAAAGTGTACTTCTTAGTGTTACTTCTTTCAATATCCATGATTCTCAAAAAATTTGCGACATTTGCAAAAATACAACTCTAAGTTCCTTGAAAACTGAGGAAAAAATGCCCATGAATGCATGAATACGTGTATGCAACAACCACAAACAAGATCACACAAAGCACACGGGTCAAGGTTCAAGTCACGAGCATGAAGCCAAGGGTAAGAACCAATCCCACAAAGGTGTGTACTAAGGTTTTGTCTTCATTGTACCTGCAGAAAATAGTGGTTCTAACAGAGTACCCAGGGTCCGCAATCCACTATTAGACACACCAGCAGACCGATTTGCTCGGTGGTTGGTAGTTATCCTCAAGAGAATTTAACCTGAGTGTAGCATCGCGTGACAGCTAAGTCAGATTTCCATCTTCATAGCTTCCGCGCTACGATCCTAAAAAGGCTAGGATGGGTTAAGTGTTACTACGGTCCTCAGTGTTATAGGCTTTTATGGAAAAAGTAATGCCTTCTCGGTTGTTCGATCGGCATCAGTAATTCCAAAGAGGCAACCACCGAGTGGATAGATTCTCAAGTTCTTCTTTTTCAGGATTCGACTCCTTCAAAGTTCCCTTGACTATACTATCCTCCTATCTCAAAGTGCACTCTGGTCCGGGTATAGGACTTATCTCACACACAAAGGAACTCCCAAACAGAACAAATAAGTAACAAGCAAATCAAACAAAAAGCAGTAAATAAATCAAAGTAGGCTAAACCCCTCAAGGGAGATTATCTCCCCAGCAGAGTCGCCACTTTTCTGTAGCGGGGAAATTTGTGAGTGTAAGCTATTGATTAACTTAACTCAAAAATAAACGAGAGTCGCCACCGCACTTTTATTTTTATCCGATAAGGAAAGGAAAAAAGAGCGAACAAAACCTAAAGAGTTCTAAAAGAACAAATAGATGATGGGTAAGGGGGTTGGTTATGTAAAGGGGAGGTTTTAAGCACCCAATACATTTATAGTACTATATAGGAGCCCTTTGATGTATTCATGCTTTTTGGTCTGAAAAATGGTTTGCTTGTAAAGAGATTGAGGAGATGAGAGGAGAATTATTTTTTAATATTCTTGTGTTTGGAGAGACTTATCGTCTCATGCCTACGTATCCACGATGTGCAATGTAGGATCAAAACCTCGTAGTTCGTGGTACAAAGAATGAAAATTATTGGTTGTGGTTTATTTTATCTTGAAAAAGACAACCCATCATTCTCAAGAGAGAATAATCAACTAATTACCCAAAGGTATGGGAAAGAGACATTTGCATCACATTAAGATGGAGGATTTGCTTGGATTAACATCAACAAGACTAATCACTTCAACATCTAAGTGGAAAATGACCATACTATCAACAAAATACCATGGTTAGGAGCTTTACATCTCATCAAAAAAATGACTCATGTCTACTTCCTTTTGAAAAGTTTAAAAGAAAAAGGTGCACAAAGCACAAAAAATTTGGATGAGTTTTGTATTTTTTTTTATATCTTTTTTGAAATGGTCAAAATATGATTAAGATGGATTGACATTTATTAAAGAAAACAAAGGTTTAAAAAAAATCACTCGACCGAAGTCAAGGTTTTATTATGAAAGCAATTTTAAGTTTGAAAACAAGAAGAAGATTTTGAAAAAGGGAGGAGATTTTGAAATTTTAAGAATGGGAGGAGAAAAAGTGACTACCCTAGTGCATAAAGTAAAAGCTAAGGATAAGAAAGATCTAACCACAAATGTAGTTATCTTCACCATAAACCAAGCAAAAGCACAAGTCTTCAAAGTCTTCGAACCATAATTCCAAAGCAAAGGGAAAAGGTCCTAATTCTAAGTCCAAGGATCCAAGAATAGCATTGAAGTTCAAGGTCTTCGAACCATAATTCCAAAGTAAAGGGAAAAAAACCCTAGTTCTAAGTCCAAAGATTCAAGAATAACATTGAAGTCCAAGGTCTAGGTGCAAAACTCCATGTCCATTGCAAAGGATAGTAACCATAGTCCAAGATTAGAAGCATAAGTTTTTTAGAGGTTTTGGCCTTTATTAATGTTTTTGGTCCAAGTGGACAAAGAGAAAAAGGCATAAGCATAAACATGTGTCCAACGGACAAAGGAAAAATTGCTGAAGCATAAACATATGTCCAACGGACAAAGGAAAAATTGCGAAAGCATAAACATATGTCCAACGGACAAAGGAAAAATTGCGGAAGCATAAACATATGTCCAACGGACAAAGGAAAAAAATGCGAAAGCATAAACATGATATGAAATGATAATAATGGAGCATAAAAGTAAAAGAGATAGGGAGCGAGAATGAATTGTAAACAAGATTAGTACAATAGTATTGTTAGTAAGTTAGTGATTAATAGTTAGAGTAAGTGATCAATAATGATTGAATAATTGCACTTAGGTCAAGGTTGATGAAAACTCATTAGAGGATTGATAAGACCAAAGCCTCCTAACAACAAGTTTCATAAGTTTTGAACCGAAAGACAAGTAATCAACTATTTTGATCGTTTCCAATAAGGGACATATGTTGCGCTATGTTAAGCAATCGCCGAGTAATTTACGGAGTAATTACCCTACAAATGAGGTCGCTCAATAGATCTTTGTGCTAATGCATGCTAGATGAACAATATGTAAATCGTCATCCGAAAGCAATACCGCACGAAAAGAAAAATGGTAACGATCTAGTCTTGATCAAAATTCAACAAAGAAATTCTAAGATCCATAAGACTTTCATCGATAAAAAAAAAAATAGATGAAGAAAAGTGGATCTAACAAGTTATGATCCATCAACAACCAACAATGAGAATCAAAAGAAATCATAAAAAAATGAAATTAAAAACTAAGATATTTTTGATGATTTTCAAGAAATAACATTTGAGACACAAAGAAAAAAAACATTAAAAATTAAAATCTATTTGAAAAAACAATATTAATATAAAGAATAGAGAGAAAAAAAAGTGAAAATAAAAAGAGTTAATAGAAATAATAAAAAAAATCTAAAAAAAAAGAGAGAGGTGGATCAAGAAAAAAGAAGGTGATGATGTAGTAAAACAGGCCCATACGTCCCAATCCACCTCATGAGTGAAATTTATTAAAACAAAAAAAAAAACCTAAAATGAAGTGAAACAGGGACATTGTTTCGTCCTCTTCCCCTTGAACTCAGCCGCGCCACTATTACTTCCTCTCTGTTAAAATTTTGTCGTTGCCATGAAAACAATGTTGAGACCACCTTATCACTACATCCTTCTCTCCTTTCTGAGCGTGTTAACGTCATCCACAACGCAATTCCGTCGGGCCGGAATTAATCGTCGGCGGAGGAACGCAACAAAACTCCTATCAATCCGAACATTTCTTTGTATTTTTCTTCCAATTTCTCACATAATGAAACTCGAATTTACGAACGAAGATGCTGAAATTCTATAACGGAATCTTAATTTGAAGTACCTTCAAGGATCGGTGTTTAACGGAGATGGTGATGATGATGAAAGCATAACTAGATTCAAGTCAATTGCTTAGTGTTGTCGCGAATTGATGACGTTGCCGCTGTGATTTGCGCTGCAAGCTCTTGCGAAGGTGAGCTGTGAATTGAAGCGTTGCGAGAGGTTGCAGTGTTGATGTTGTTTGGCTTCGTGGTGATAATTGTGAATTTCAATTTCCGGTTTGTTGATGAAAACTGAAGAAGAGGAATTGATTTTGTTTTGTGTATTTTCTGCAGGTTATTGAATGGTGGAAGAAGTGAATATTTATGGAAGAATTGTAATGAAGAATTGAATTTGTTATTGAAGCTTGGAGAATGAATTTGACAAAATATGTGTGGCTTTCCAAGCTTGAAAAAATTGAAGGATGAAGCCTCCTATTTATAGAGAAATATGGTGAGTGATTTATGATTTGAAATTGAAAAAATGGTTGCCGTTTACGTTGCTCTCGCTGCGTTTCAATTCATCACATTTGCGTGACTTTTCTCGCTGAATTTTTTGATGTCGTTTTGTTGCGGTTTTGCCGTTTTGAAGTTTGCTATGCGTTTTGAACTGGATGCACGTGTTTTGTTTGTGAATGTAAAGGCTTGGCTAGGAAGGATTTTTGATGTGTGGTAGCAGCTGAGTGGCTCAAAGTAGCTTGGCTTGTGAAGTAGCTAGTGATTTCATGTGGCATTTTGCAGCTTGATTTTGTCTTGGCCATAATAGCAATTTGTGAGGCTTGTAGTTGGATGACGTAGTAGCAGGAAGTGGTTTCAAATTCACACGTATTATTGGCTTGTAGGTGGCTGAATTTTCTAATGGCTTTTCTTTTGCTTGTAGATTATGGTAATGGACCGTGTAGAAGAATATTGACACAATACTTATTTTTTTAAAAAATTTTTTGGACCCTCTTTTCTCTTTTTTTTTTTATGACTTGTGTAGTAATGGGCTTTGGATTTTGTAGAGCTTGTAATTTTTTGGACATTGATTTTTTTTGTGTAATGGACATTGATTTTGGAAATGGATTTATGGTTATGAATAAAGAAAAAAATGGATAAATAAAAATGGATTTGAAAATGATGTTGGATAATTGGAATATGATGGATTTATTGAATATGGTTAATGAATAATGAAAATTTGGATTTGGTTTAGATGGATAATGGATGGATTATGGATTTTGTAATATGGAGTGGATTTAGAAATATAAATTTTCATGGAAGTGGATGATTGGAAATGGATATTGGATAATAAAAATGGGTTAGAAATGGATTATAAATGGATAAAAAGTGGATAAGAAAAATGGTAAAAATGAATATCTGAAATAGTTCATGAAATGGATAGAAATGGTTTATGAAGTGGACATGAAAAAGAATGGATAGCTAATTTTTATTTTCAGCCCAACCAATCTTGACTCTTTAGCAAGCCTCTAATGAAAATGAATGAAACTGATGAAACCAGTCCTTGAACCACTAAACAAACCACAACTGAACAACAACCATCTGAAACTATCATCCTCTGAATCTTTGATAATAAGTTCTGAATCACTTTGAATAATTTCTAGGAAAATAAACCCACGGAAGAACAGAGTATGGACTGATGAACTCAGATGAATATCACCACACAAAAACTTGACAGTCACTGCTTGAGAAATAGCTTACTGAAACAGATATCTTGCACTTGGAACAAATGCTTGATAGTTTGACCAAGATTAGGTCAAACATCCATATGAACTAGATCATGAACGAGCAGCTTCGTTTGACTTGAAATCACTTCATTGTCTTTGACAACTTGCAAAACACACACAGAGAGAAACTGCAGCAAATTTTTTGGTATTTTGGTTAGAGGTTAGTAAACAGAAACAAGTGAGAATAATATACAGATGCTCAAGGGAAACACAGATTGTGATCTTGTTTGTGGTATGAGATGCAAAATGATATGTGGGATCTTAGGGGTAAAAATTAGGGTATTACAGTATGATGGCCATATTTCCATACATCATTGAGAATTCCATGGAAGTTTTTATGGATGACTTCTCGGTTTTTGGAGAATCATTCAAGAATTGCTTGGAAATTTTGGATCTGGTATTGGCTAGATGCGAAGAGAATAACCTGGTCCTTAATTAGGAAAAATGCCATTTTATGATAAAAGAAGGAATTGTTCTTAGGCATAAAATCTCAAAGAAAGGTCTAGAAGTAGATCAAGAAAAAGTGGAGGTAATAGAGAAATTACCACCACCTATTAACATCAAGGGAATCAGAAGTTTTCTAGGGCATGTTGGCTTCTACAGAAGGTTCATCAAAGATTTTTCAAAAATTACTAAACCTTTGTGCTAGCTACTGCAGCATGACGTGCCATACGTCTTCAGTCGGGAATGTTAGGATTCCTTTAATCTGTTGAAGGAGGCTCTCATCTCTGCGCCCATTGTGAAGATTCCTGATTGATCAAAACCCTTTAAGTTTATGTGTGATGCAAGTGATTTTACTATTGGAGTTGTTCTAGGTCAAAGGTACACCAAAGTTTTTCATGCCATCTACTACGCTAGTAAGACCCTGATTGAAGCATAAATCAACTACCACAAATGAGAAAGAGCTGCTGGTTGTAGTGTTTGCATTTCACAAGTTCATACCCTACCTGGTTGGAACAAAAGTCATTGTATACACAGATCATGCAGCCATCAAGTACTTGATTGCTAAAAAAGATGCAAAACCGAGGCTCATAAGATGGGTCTTCTTGTTGCGTGAAATTGATTTGGAGATTAGAGACAAGAAAGGGATAGAAAATTCTGTTGCTGATCACCTCTCCAGATTACCAGAAGAAGTTCAAAACAACAACAGTGGAGAAATTCAAGAAACTTTTCCTGACGAGAAGTTACTGCTGATAAGCACTGGTGTGACATCATAGTACGCTGATATTGTGAATTACCTGGTCAGCAAATATGTGCCCCTTGATTTCAACTTTCAGCAAAGGAAGAGGTTCTTTCATACGGTCAAGAGCTATTTTTGGGATGAACCTTTCCTTTACAAAATGTGTGCAGACCAATTGCTAAGAAGATGTGTAGATTATCCAGAGGCACGACAGATCTTGTCTGCTTGTCATGAAGCTCCCTATGGAGGATATTTTAGAGGAACCAGAACTGCTACAAAAGTGTTGCAATCATGTTATTTCTGGCCCTCTCTTTTTAAATATGCTCATGAATTAGTTAAGAGATGTGATAGATGCCAAAAATTAGGAAATATCTCCATGAGGCAAGAGATGCCACTCACCAACATACTTGAAATTGAAATTTTTTATGTGTGGCGCATTGACTTCATTGGGCCTTTTCCTCCATCTTTTGGTAATCTTTACATTCTTGTGGCTGTAGACTATGTCTCTAAATGGATAGAGGCAGTAGCAACACCCACTATTGATGCTAGAGTTGTAACCAAATTTTTGCTTAAAAACATTCTGACAAGATATGGCACGCCTAGAGCAATCATCAATGATGGTGGGTCTCATTTTTGCAATAATAGTTTTGAAATTTTAATGGCAAAATATGGGATCAAACACAAAGTTGCTACAGCCTACCATCCTCAAACAAGTGGCCAAGTTGAGCTATCTAATAGAGAGATCAAGAGGATTTTGGAGAAAGTTGTTAACCCCACAAGGAAATATTGGTCCAAACATTTGGACGAGGCTCTTTGGGCATACAGAACTGCCTATAAGACTCCCTTAGACATGTCTCCATATAGACTTGTTTATGGGAAGGCTTTTCATCTACCCATTAAATTGGAGCACAAAGCTTTTTGGATCGTTAAGCAATTAAATTTCAACCTAAAAACTGTTGGATGCTTCAACTCAATGAGTTAGAGGAGCATAGGCTGTTCTCATATGAAAATGCTAAACTTTATAAGGAAATGGCCAAAAGGTGGCATGACAGGAAATGCCAGGAAAGGGAATTAGTGGAAGGTCAAAGAGTTTTACTTTTTAACTCTAGATTGAATTTATTCCCTGGAAAACTAAAGTCAAGATGGTCAGGACCTATCAAGTTAGTGAAAATTAACCCCCATGGAGTTGTGGAGTTGTTGAATAAAAAAAATGGTGAAAAATTCAAGGTTAATGGCCAAAGGATCAAGACCTATTTTGGTGGCCCTTCAAACAACACTAAGGGAACCATTCGCTTTATTGATTAATGATTTCTGTTCTGTTCAGGCTATAAGACCTTAAAATAGCGGTACTGGGAGGCAGCCCAGCTTAACAAAGTTTTATTTATTTTTAGTTTGTACATGTGAGTTAATTTTTGGTGGAAAACAATGGCATTGGGTGTCATGATAATTGGGACAACAGTCAACGTGAAAAAAGTAATGTGAAATTCAAGGGAAATATTTCTAAGTCTAGAGGAATTAAATAAGTGTTGAGCTGGCATTATTTTTATTCTCTTGGGCAAAGAAATGAAGCGTTGGAATTTTGGAGAGAGAAGCATAGTGAGTAAAGTGCACGTGCCTAGAGCCTTGTGCCAATCAACTCAGAATGGCCCAGTCTGACACGTCAGACTGTTGGGTCGTATCAACACGCCAACTCACTTCTATGCAAGAAATTCAAATTTCTTGTTTTTTCCCTCCGTCACATCAAACAAACCCTTCAATTTTTGCCCTAATTTCACAAAAGCAATTTTCCTTTTTTTCTCTCCAAACCGTCCTCATTTCACCATCACATTCTCTCTCTAACTCCCAAAGCAACCATTTTCTTTGTCTGTTCCTCTATCTCTCTACAAACCCTAATCCCCATTTTTATTTCACCACAACAAAACACCTTCCCATGGAAATACCACCAGGACATTTTGTCAAGATGGCTGCTAGAAAGAACACTACACTGTATGTTGCATATTCTGATGAAGAGCAAGAAGGCCATGAAACTTTCATCAACAGTGAGGCTTCCTGTCGCTTTACTGAGCACTTCAGTAAGATGAGTTGTGTCAGAAACTTAGGCCTTATTGGAGGGATCGGAACAACTATCAGAAACCCTAGATGGATGAAGTTGTGTCATCAACCAGGACCTTACAACATTTCCTTAGTCAAAGAGTTCTACTCCAACTTAACTGACCCAGGTCATAAAAGGGTTGAGGTGGTTATGAGAGGAATGAAGGTGGTGTACAACGAAGCCACCATCAATCTTGCTTTGAACATAAAAGAAGCTGGTGATGAATATCAAGATCTTATGCTGAAGTCTGATGAAGACGACTTTGATGTGTACATGCAGTCACTATGTACTCTAGGAACCAAATGGGTAAAGTTTAGTTCCGAGAAGGCAGTCAGAAGGATGGATTTGTTACCAGAGTTGAAGGTATGGTACCAGTTTATGAAGCACTTAATGAAGCCAACTACCCACAACGAGACAGTTAGCAAAGCAAGGCTAGTGTTGCTCCATTGTATAACTTCGCTGAGCAAAATCAATGTGGGAAATATCATGGTACAGGATATTCAAGCGTGTCCTAGGAAGAAGGAGGGAATGTTATACTTACCCAACTTAATCACAAGGTTGTGTAGGAGGCACGGCGTGCCAGAGCTCGAAACGGATGAGACTGGACAATCCCAGGCTGCATTGGACAAAGCGTTATTCCAGACGCTAATGAAGCCAAATGGCAGAAAAATTCCTGCAGAGGCGCATAAGACTTCGACACAACCAATGAAGAACACGAAAGGGATGGAGTATTATGGGGCATCCTTCTTTATCTGTAGAAGCACCAGAGATATTACTTTATGTTCCAAAAGGCCAAGTTTATCTGGCAAAAAAAAGTTGCAGCATTACAAGTCCCTTCTAACTTGTTGAAGCCTTCTTTGTTCCCTAACCATATTTTAGGTGACTTGGAAACCAACAAGGAAGAAGAGGAAATTAAAGTTGAGGAAAAGAAGTTAAGCAAGAAAGAAAAAGCTAAGAAGAAGAAAAATGAATGGAAGGAAAAGAGTGAGAAAAAGAAGGAGAATAAGGATGTGGGTGAGGCAAGTGAAGTCGTGACTGTTCAAAGCAGCCAGGTTCAACCTAAGAAGAAAAAGTTTGAGAAAACTGAAGTTCCCAAGAAGACTGGAGTGGTGTCCCCAAAGGGCACTCTAAGTTCTCTAAAGAAGAAGAAGTTGAAACCAGAATGGAAGAAAAAGGATATCCCTACAGTCGTGACACCACCAAACAGTCATGTGAAGGACTTTGATCTGAACCAAACTGATCCAGAGTTAAGCCCAGAGAAAAATGATGTTGACCTTGATGATCTGGTTGAGGAAGCTAGCAGAGACGATGATGAAATTAATCAAAACCAAGGAAAGGATGTTGATGTTAATAAGGGAGCAGAAATTGACCAAGAAATCATTAAAGAAATTGAGAAAGAAGAAAAAGTGATGGAAGAAAAGACAGAGGCAGATCAGGAGACAGGTGAAGACCAGACTGCAAATGCCCAGATACTACTCAACCACCAAAGATTCCTCCCCTGGTTCCAACAAGAGGAAGGAAAATAAAATTGAAGAAGAGAAACCTGAGAATGAGGAAGTGGACAGCGAGTCAAACAAAGGTGAGCCAGTGGTAGTCACCCCTATGGCTACTCCTGTTACAACTCCAATCAAAGAAACAGCTGCAGCAGTGATTGAGGAAGAAATTACAAAAGAACAAGTGCTTAGCCCTAAGAAGAAGGAGCTGAAGAAAATCCCTAAGAAGAATGTCAGAGATGCTGTGGAGGAGAAAGTGCAGGAAGAAGCTGTCATGTGTGAAGTCGTCAAAAAGCAAGTCAATGAACTTGAGAAGCCAGAGCCAAAGGTCTTTGCTAAGAAGGAGGACAAAAAGAAAAAGAGGGAGGATATTCCTCCTGCCTGCAAAAGCTCCAGGCGTAAGGCCTAAGTGGTATCATCCAGAGGCAAACCGAGTCCTGTGTCCCCTAATCAATTGACAGTGAGGACACTATCCTTACTTTAAGTTTGGGGAAGGTGGATAAAGCTTGACCTTCTCTCTTCTATCATTTTTTCTTTTCTTTCTATCTATTGCTGAAGGATGCTTAGGATAAGATTATAATTTTATGGATATTTTGCAACGTTGGCATTTTGCTTGGATAGTTTAATGGGCTACTTTGTTACTGATGGTTGAATTTTGGAGACCATGTTTGAAGGTCGTGTTTGATGCCTGGATTTTTAATCATCTGATTTATGATAGTTTTAATCTTGCTTAGTTTATTTTGTTTTAACTTGGTTTAATGTTGCATGATTTAGTCTAGGGCGTAGTTTTGCGTTTGCATGTTTAGTTTTCTTTTAGTTAATGAAATAACAAAGAAGTGAATAAAGAACAACCAAGGCTCAGGAAACTATATTTTGTGTGCTTAGAATAAAATTGGGTGATGAGTCTGTCAATGAGTTTTTGGAAATAAAGCCAAGTTGTGACCAAGTGTGTTGCTGCATAAGTTACTGATAACCTCTGTCCCGCCACCACTAGTCTATTGAGTTAGCAAAAAAAATTAGAAACTTATTTGTTTGAAATTGAGAAGCAGGTAGAAACCTTAAGGAATCACCATGGGAAGGATGAAATGACTTCAATAAAGACTTAGACTTTTCACAAAAAGAGAACACTCCACATGTTACTAATAAAACACACAAAAGTGTGCAAAAAGTGGCAAAGACCACTAATGAAAAGTTCTTGTGCCCGAAACTGGAGGAACAACCAGCATCTTCATCATAATATCCAGTTGGACTCATTACAAGTGAGATCCCGTTGAGTGAAAAGATGGAGTGTTGAGCAAAAAAAAAAAGAGAAAATAGAAAAGAAAAAGAAAATAAATAAGTGGAAAGGTGTGATCTAAAATGTGGAAGTCAAAAGTCAATAAAAGAGTCAGGACAGAATTCCCTCTTGAAACCTAAAAGGAAGAAAACATAAATTTGAATCACAAAGAAAAATTAGCTCATTCTTCTGAAGAGTGGTGGCGTGACAGTAGGAATCTGGTCACTTAATTATGTGACATCTCTTGGACTGATACAAGGCTGAGTTATTCCAATTATTTTTATGTATGAACCATTCATCTAGTAAAAAGCTTAGCCACTCCATCAATCCAATCCTAGCCTGTTGTTTTTGAAATTCTATTTTCTCATTCACTGTCACATCACTTGAGGACAGGTGATAGTTCAAATTTAAGGGAGTGATAACACTATTTTAGTGTGTCATAGTGATCCATTTTTCTTATGGTTTTAGTTTAAGTTTAATTAGGATTTGTTTAAATTTACTTGTTTTAGTATATTTTTACCTTAAGCACACTAGGTGATTCTTTTATTTTTTTTTTATGTGTTTTTGTTTTAAAGAAAATCTGATAAAGGCAAGTTGAGGCATGACACCTCAAGACAAAGTCTGGAGTAGAAACAAGATTAAAGAAAAGAAGATGTTGATTCTCGTTATCAGCAATTCACCAAGAGCCTGGAAGGATTTTATCATTATGGCACACGTGGCAAGGATTTGTGTAAAGAAAGAGCTAGAGGATAAAGATAAGATCAAAGGAGCTTGAAGACAAAAGGTAGTACGGTGGAGACCACGCCTGTAAAAACGCATCCTGCACCCAGCCACCCGCCGTCTGCTCTGCGCCATTACCTGTTACAACAACCTGCCAAAGACACCTTGTCTCCCATTGTTGTCTGTACTGGATAACTTGCTCACAAAGGGAGATTTGACAGCATGATATTTTAGTGATTTGATATGGGCTTAACCTTATTCCTATTAAAGGCCTATGATCCAAGACTCATTAACTTCTACTCTCACACTCAAGTCTATAAAAGCAAGCCTTGCGCATTGAAGAAAGAGAGCTGGAGATTTTCACACACTCATATTTATTTTCAGTTTAGTTTTATTTCACTTTGAGGGTTAGGAAAGAATTAGAGAATTTTATTCTTCTCATCTAATCATGTATTCACTGCTTGGAATTGTCGTGACTGAAGAGATATGTTGTTGTTTATCCAACACAAGGGATCTTCAAGTTACTACTAGGTTGTCATTTCTTTTACATATTTTTGCTAAAAGTGTATCTTCCTGTAGTTTCATTCCAGTAGTTTGTACTCAGATCATTATGAGCTAAACTCTTGTTTGATGAGCAAAGTGAAGTTAATATAAAGTTGTTTTATGTTGAAATGATGTGTTTTTAGTGTCTTATTTTGTTATGTGTTTTTATTCTATACACCTGCTTCTTAGAATGATCAACTTAGAAAAAGGCACAAGCATGTTGTTAAGAGAGATCCAACAACAAGTGGATTTCATAACAATAGTGGTTAATAAAGTATGATAGAGATATTCACTTAAATTAGGTTGCTTAGAGATAAGAAGCTAAGGCCATAAAGATTTTCAGAATTAAAACTAGACGTATTTTAGGGTTATAAGTGAGGCCTGGAGATTTGTTCTCTAGCCCTAGTTATGCATGCTTTAATGTCATAGAGATACACCACTCGATCACGTTCTGACCTTTTGAGGCACGACACTTCACATCATGAATACATTTCAGCAATAATATATTAATGGATCTTAGCTCATCAATCACTCTCTCTGATATTTTATTCCCTTTTTATTTAGTATTTTAAGTTATTGTGTGAACCTCTTGCTGCTTATTACCATTAGTATTTTGTCACCTTGCTCATACTTATTTTAATCAAAGGTTGAATACTTATAGTTCAAACCTAAATCAATTTCACTCCCTGTGGGTAAGATCTCTTTACTTTATTACTTGATGCAATCAAACATACATGTACACTTGCATGTGACACCTTTGCTTTAAATCAATATCTAAAAGTAAACACGTAAGAAAGCAACATAACATAGAGCAAAAGCTACAGGAATCCTTGGACATGGCTCACAACACTTAAAGGAGGTTGGAGGACAAGGTCTCTGCTCTAAAGGGAGAATTGGATAAAACTTTAGATGTCTATTTTGAGAAGGACGTGGAGTATGTGGCCTTTCTTCACCCTAGGATGGACTTGAGCACCATAGACATGTTTAAGTTGTTCATGGTAGCCAACTAGTTGATATCTCAGATATCACTTTATCCTCTTGTCATGTCGCCTCGCTTGTAATTAATGGTCAATTTGAGCATGTGGGTGACAAGACAGAGAAGGATGTCACCATAGTGATGGCATTCGTCGGGAATACCCCTAATGAGAAGTTGGTTCCTAGGGTGGGTCAGTAACTTGTAGATGCATATCTCTCATGTTATTCTTTTTTTCACCGTCTTTGTAATTGTACCCTTTGCCATTTTGGCCCAGGGGCTTTTATGTAATGTTTAAACATTGTCCTTAAGGGCTCTCCCATATTATACTTTTGTTTATGATTTTTTTATTCTTAAGATTTCTTTGTTGAATCTAATAGCCTTCATATGAGGCATCATAGGCTCCGTCCAGGGGTAGTACTTGTCTTGTTGCAAGGTTTTTTCCATGGGGATATAATTGGTCTAATGTCCTTAAGAGGCGGCGGGGACTCCTATGTAGGGATCCAACACATTCAATAGCCTTGAGAGGTGGAAAGGACTCCCACATAGGGATCCATTATGTTCAATATCCTTGAGAGGCGACAAGGACTCCCACGTAGGGATCTAACATGTTTAATAACTTTAAGAGACAACAAGGACTCCCACATAGGGATCCAGCATATTTGATAGCCTTGATAATCCAACATTCATATAAACAAATGGAGAGCTTCATCAAAAATCAGGTGCTCCCTCTGGCGCCGATTTAGCAATTTTTTCCTCTAAATTGGAAAGGACCTCTTTAGTTTCAGTTTCCTCTAGCCTTTTTATCCTTGTCTTCGGGTTCACAGTGCTCATGTTTGATGTTCTAGTCCTCTTTAACCTTAAAATTTACACATAACATCTTCTTGCAACCTCTTGATTTCCCTGGATAATGCCTATTCCCCCCCCCCCCCCCCCCTCCAAAAGTGGGTATTTCTTACATAGATACAAGATGGATAGGACAGCCCCCAATTAGTTAAAAATGGGTTTCCCTATGATCTTATTATACAATGAGGATGTATCAATAAATAGATATCTTACCTTGATCATTCTGGAGCTTTCTCTAGCT
The DNA here is from genome assembly GCA_022829125.1 of Lathyrus tuberosus. Taxonomy (NCBI): domain Eukaryota; kingdom Viridiplantae; phylum Streptophyta; class Magnoliopsida; order Fabales; family Fabaceae; genus Lathyrus; species Lathyrus tuberosus. Next base: position 2,009,356 of record JALAZF010000497.1, read on the forward strand.
CCAAAGGTGGTCTTCAGTGTTACGTATCCCCTTACTCTTACCAGTTCGCTTGAAAAATCTAACCAACGATCCGTGGAATGGTTTTAGGTCCTCCATGCTCAAACAAAGTCTCTTAAAGGCATCCTCATAGAGGATACCTACGTAGCTTCCCTGATAAATCAAAACCCTTTTGATCTCCTATTCATCGCAATGAAAGGCGATAACCATGGGGTTATTGTTGTGAGAGTATATCACAGAGGCATCCTTTTTCGAAAAGGTAATCCTAGCCTCTGGAGCATATAGCTCGTTATTCTTACGTTCAATGGGAGAACTAGCAATGGTCAAGACTTTGCGGGCTTGTTCTTTTTGGGTGAGACTAGGGATCTTGTGTTGGAACAAGTTTGGTTATACATTTACAATCCTTAACTTTTTATGATAACAAAGTATAAAGAACAAATTTGTACACTAATAATATCATTAAGTGTGCATAATCTTAAAGATAAGGAAAAAGCATTCTGGACTCTGGACTAAGTGGACTCTAGATAAGGCAAACTCTAGATAGAGCAGACTCTAGACAAAGCAGACTCTGGATAGAGCAGACTCTAGATTCTAGACAAGAAACTCTGGAATCCGGACAAAGAAGACTCTAGAATCTGGATTTTAATAGATTCTAAAACAAGGTTGGAATATGAAGAAGCGTTTAACTGATAGTCAACCATCTGGATAACCAAGTCAACGCTTCTGGAACAAACAATCTAGATTTACACTGATAACACATGCCTCATTTTCACTAGACTCTGAAGCCTATTCTTCAATGCTCTGGACTCTAGTCAAGCTTCAAATCATCTCAAATATGAAGCCAATGATTTGGAGAATAATGTTGAAAGAATATTCTTGGAAACAATACATTCAAGCAGGAAAATCAAATGTTTCTTTAGAAGGACAAATATGCTAGAATTATTAAGGAATGAACTACCAACTGATCTCCACAATTCACGACTCAACCTCGTACCACTATTATACCTGTGAAATTGAAGAAGTTTCCAATTTTATCCTATAATGGTACTATAGATCATCTATTTAAAAAGGACAAGGAATTGTGAAGAAAATGTGTGAAGAATAAGAATAACAACAAAGTGGGTAAAAGAAGAACAACAAATGAGAGAAACAACAATTACAACACTCACTACACTTAGAGCTTTTACTTGTATATTTTCTTACGTGTAAATTCTGAAATTTGTCTCGTGTATCTTCTTGTTTAGAAGCATTCTTGTAGACACACACTCTTTGTATTTTAACTTAGGTTGAATTCCTTGAGGGACTAAGTTTCTTCTGTAGCCTCGAGAATTCATTGACAGTTTGTTTTTAAGTAAATTCCTTGAGGGAATAAGTTTAGTATGTAGCCTCGAGAAGTCATTGACAGTTGGTCTTAGAGTTTGTATTTTGTTTGATTAGTGAATTAAGTCCTTGTGAAAAGGAAAAATCACTCAGACGAGTGGATTGGATTAACTTAGTTAACAATGAACCAGTATAAAAATCATGTGTATTTCTATCATTGTTATTCTTGTCATTGGTTTGCAAAAATTTGTCATATCTGAAACCCAGCCCAAAGCCCCCTTTCTTGTGTTTCTTGAATCTTCATCTTGACATCAGCGAATCCTCATGCAATTTTGGTAAGCGTATGGCAAATAGTTCGATCCTCACCATCTTTAGTTGTCTCCCTATCCTTTTTGGATCCCGAATTCCTTAACAAGTCTCGGCCTAGGGAATGGCTTCCACCTGATCCTCTGGCAGAGTAATTCTTGATATACTTCTTTCGGTGTCCTTTCTAAATGAGGCGCTCTATCTCCTTTTTTAGTTGGTAACATTTTTTTGTTTGACATCCTTTCACCTTATGGAATTTGAACCAGCTATGAGGATCAGGCTTCATGACTTTCGTCTTGTGAGTTTTTAGTTGGAGGATATTCTGAATGTGTAAAAACTCTCGCTATATCTATTCATGGAGGGAATTCAGGGGGTGAAGCTTTTGTTAGACTTCCCACTTTTGCTTGAATGTTGCTCGAGCCCTCATGGGAGACATGTACTGGTTCCTTCTCAAGCCATCAGTGTCGGAAGTGTTCTCTTTTGCATCACATGCCTTCTTTTCAACATTGTTTTCCTTTCCTTTAATGTAACATTCCTCTCACGTCACTAACTCAGGTAACGTTTCCACTGGTCTCGGGGCGAGGGGTTCAATGAAGCATCCTAACCTAAGACTGTCATGGAACACTCCTACAAACACTTATTGATTGGGGTGGATCACCTTTCAAATTTTGTTCCTCAGGGGAGAGATGTCTAACTTGATGCTTCGACAATAGGTTCGACAAGATACACCAAAACCACTACACTAACAAATAATAGATGATAGATCTAAAAAGTAATAAAGAACACAATCAATTGTTTCCCCAGTTCGGTGAAACTACACCTACGTCTGGGGGCTGAGTCCACAACCAAAGAAAGTAAATTTGTTATTAGTATTTTAGTACATTTAGATTATAAGCAACAAAAAACCTTATGTTGTTCAATTCCTTTTCCTAACACCACCAAATGAATTTCTATTTAGAGTTTCCCCCTAAATATGAGAGCCTACTCACTTTCTTCTCTGCAACAAAACCAGTTACAGGTTCAAACAGCTACTAAGCCCTAGAGATCAACTTCAATCTTCACAATATGAAAGAATGTTGAATATTACAACAAAACTAGACAACCTTTATATGCTAAGTTACTGAAACATGGAGGTGTGCATAAACAATGTTGATTACAACTCAACTAGACAAACCTTCTATGCCAAGTTACTGAAATATATAAACAATCCTACAACTTCCTTAACATCTTCATGGTTATAACCATCAACTTCCTTATGCACTTAATATACAACCAACATGTTGGACAAAATGTCTAACACATCATTATCATAATCAGGATTTCTCAAACCTGAATTCTGGGAATCTTCATCAATAAGCATTTTCATAGGCCAAATTCCATGTTAAACCATATTCAGAATCCCATTAGCATCTAAATTAGACTTGTCTGATACATACTCCATCTCATCAACTTCCAATTCATCAAGCATCATGGCATGTTGTTGATTAGTCATACTTTCAGATAAATGAGAAGGACTTATATCATAACCATTATTCACCTTAGTTAACTACAATAGGTTGTTCATAGTTTGGAGGACCTCCAGCCTGACCATCAGCCTTCCCTTCTGTGACATAATCCTCACAAGTTACTTTATACTCCTGAGACGGATGTTTGACATTCTATTTAGACATCTCAGTATAACTTTCTTCTATCAATTATGAGGTCTTTCCCACCCTTTATGTTTTCCTTCTTCTGCACAAGAACTTCTTTACTTCTGACACAATGTATAGAATTGTTGAGGTTCATATTCCACCTTTGATATTCTGGACCTGGAGTAACCAATTTTCATGAGCCTTTGATTCTTCCCTTTGCTCGATTTCCTTGAGTTGTCTTATCTCTAGTCATGTGTCTAGTACCCTCACTATTAAAATACCAATTTTTACTTGAGGAACCTCTATGCTCTATGGATCCAATTGAAGTAGTATTGGGATTCTACTTCTTATTAACATCAACTTCCTTGCGTTCTCTGATGTTTAGCTTCAACCATTCGAAGAAATAATACCATGTGTGTCCATATATACCAAAGTGGTGACATATCAGATGTTGTTTCTTATTCTTACTACGATGGGGGGCCATATATCGACCATGATCATGTGACATATGATCCGACTTTAGAAACTCAGCCTTCTTTTCAACCTTCTCTGAGGGAATCTTGTAACACCCCGATTTAATTTAATTATTTTTCCTAATTAAATTGAATATTATTGTATGTGTCGTGTATGGATGTGTTTTGGATTAAGTGTGGGTTACCCTTAGGGTGGAGGTAGTGCCCTTGGAGTTATGAAGGATAAGGCGTTGGAGGATGGGTTAGTTGGTTAATATTATTATTTAAATTATTGAGGAGATTGTTGTTATTATTTATTTTGGGTGAAATAATAATAATAATAATATTAGATAATAATAATATTTGGGAATAACAAGGAAAATATAAATAGGAAAAAGGGTTGGAAAAGAAAGGGGGTCAGTACGTGTTTTGGAGAAGAGAAGAAATAGCAGAGAAGAGTTAGGTCAAGAAGAGCTCCATTGTTGAGGAAAGATTTCAAGAATCCTAAGGTAAGGGTGGGGCTCTCTATCTCTTAAGGGTTGCATAGTAGTGGTATGAGGGAAGAAAATCGTTAGGATCTCCCTGTTATGTTGCTGGTGAGAATTGGGAATTGGGTTGTAGGTTAGAGGGTTTGGTAGGAAGAGAAAATTATGCAATTGATTATAGAATTGTGTTGTATATGTGTATATGTCATTTGCTGCTACCTTATTGGTGTTTTCTAGGCTGTATAATACCAAATTCGGGGGAATTATGAGGTCTGAATCTTGCAGAATCGCAATCGCAAGATTGCTGATTCTCCCAGATTCGCCAGGTGAAAATGGAACTCGCCAGGCGATGGTGGATTCGCCAGACATTCGCCAGGCGAATGTAGAAGCGAAAGGGGAGTGAAAAATCAGAGTTTCTGGATTTTATATGGGGGAGTAGGATTCGCCACTATTTCGCCCGGCGAGCAGGAGGCGAAAGTGGAATTCACCAGGCGAAAGTGGTTCGCTAGTGCTTCGCCAGGCGAGTATCAGGCGAATTGCGCTGAGACAACCGAATTTTCTGAAACTTCAGAAATTCATATCTTTTGATCCGTAGGTCCGTTTCCGTCGCCGTTCGAAGTGTTGGAAAGCTAGTTTCGCGTACTATTTATAAAAATTGATTTCAATACCATAATTCCAATCCTTTGACGTGCTAAATGGAAATTGAGCGTGTTGTTTGTGTGGTGAGTGGAGACGATGGAGTCGTCGATGTGTATGCATGATATATTTGTATATTGCTGTTGTGGCAGGTATGAACTGCGGTTACATCCTAGTATTATGATGTATTGATGTGTTGGTTGTCGTGTGCATGTGATTACTGTTATATTCGTTGATTTTTGTCGTTGTTGTTGTGCGTTGTCGTTGCATGCATGACAGGTTGCATAGTTGTGGGATGGCGTGCCCAGATGGGGCGTTATCGTCTATCCGAATTCCTTGATGGAATCGTTGTTGTTGGTGCGATCATGAAATAGGGGTCGTACGTGACCATGAAATAGGGGTCATTGGTGTGATCATGAGATAGGGGTCATACTTGACCATGAAACAGAGGTCGAGAGTTCCGATGGGAACTGTGATCATGAAACAGGGATCGATTGGTACCACATGCATTTAGTCGAGTCGTGGGTCTCATTGCATTCAATCCTTGTATGTTGATTATCTGTTGTATGATGTATGTTGTTGTGATAGGGTGGATTCCGTATGTTTTTATACTTTCATACTTATGTTATGCATTCTTTATATTGATTGAGAATCTCACCCCTTCTGTTTGAATGTTACCTCTACGTGGGTAACGTGCAGATAAGCAGGAGTAGTCGCAGGTGGAGTGGTGAAGACGAGGTCTTCTGGTGTGAGTTATCGAGTCGCGTCTGCTCTGAGTTTGTAACACCGGGGGTGTCGGAACGCTAGAGTCTTTTGAATTCTGTTATATACTATTACAATTTTAATTAAGAATGTTGTGTGTGACTAAACATGTTTTTACCTGAGTTTACTTTTCCGCTGTGCATGTATGTTAAAATGTCATGTTTAATTATAATATCACCGTATTATTATTGTGTGCATGTTAAGTTAAGTAATAGAAGTAGCATCCTAAATCCATGTATTACATTTTTACTCTGATAAATTACGTTAAAATTGTCGCGGGGGTTTAGGGTGTTAAAAAGTGGTATCAGAGCAGGTCGGTCTGTCCGACCAAGTTGTCGAGTCGTTGTCGTGTGTTAGTTGTTTAGTGTTAGTGTTAGTGTCGGTTCCTTAACCATGGTGTTCTGTTGTTGGTGTGTGGCAGATTGAGAATGGCTGGAAGAAACGATGCTGCTCTTGCTGCTGCTTTGCAAGCTATGGCTCAAGCAGTGCAGAATCTGTCGCGTGCTAATGAGAATGATGAGTTTCGAAAGAACAACCCGCCTACTTTCAAGGGAAGGTCTGATCCGGATGGAGCGCAGACTTGGCTCAAGGGGATTGAGAGAATCTTCCGGGTTATGGAATGTCCTGAGGCACAGAAGGTGCGGTTGGGTACTCATATTTTGGCTGAGGAGGCTGATGACTGGTGGGTTAGTACTCGTCAAGTGTTGGGAGCAGCAGGTGAGGCCATTACTTGGGTTGTGTTCAGTAGAGAATTCTTAAGGAAGTATTTCCCTGAAGACGTCCAAGGAAAGAAGGAGATTGAGTTTCTGGAGCTGAAGCAGGGTAATATGACGGTTACAGAGTATGCTGCTAAATTCTCCGATTTGGCTAAGTTTTATCCTCACTACAGTGCGACAACTGCTGAGTTCTCGAAGTGTGTGAAGTTTGAGAATGGGTTGAGACCTGAGATCAAACAGGCAATTGGGTATCAGCAGATCAGAAGATTTCCTGATTTGGTGGATTGTTGTAGAATATTTGAGGAAGATAGCAAGGCTCGACCGACTCACTATAAGGGGCTGGCTGAGAGAAGAGGAAAACAACCGGTGAATCGTGGGAAGCCTTATGTATCTCCAGCTGATAAGGGTAAACAGAAACATGCTGATGGCAAGAAGCCGAGTGAGGGAGGTGCATCTGCTCCTCTGAAGTGTTTTAGGTGTGGTGAGTTGGGGCATCGTGTCAGTGAGTGCACGAATGATCTGAAGAAGTGTTTCAAGTGTGGACAGGCAGGACATCTGATTGCTGACTACAAAGCTAATATGGTTACTTGTTACAATTATGGGGAACATGGCCATATTAGTACTCGTTGTCAGAAACCAAAGCAAGCTTCGGCTGGAGGAAAAGTGTTCGCTTTGACAGGGACTCAGACTTCCAGTGAGGACAGATTGATCAGAGGTACATGTTATATTAATGATACGCCTTTGCTAGTTATTATTGATACTGGTGCAACACACTCTTTTATTGTTGCTGATTGTGTAAGAAGGCTAGGCCTTGTTATTTCTCCTATGAAAGGGGAGATGGTTATCGAAACTCCTGCTAAGGGATCGGTGACTACTTCTTTAGTTTGTTTGAACTGTCCATTGTCAGTCTTTGGTAAAGACTTTGGTGTAGATCTGATTTGTTTATCGTTGGGAGGTCTCGACTTGATTTTGGGTATGAACTGGTTGGAGTTCAATCATGTTCATATTAACTGTTTTAATAAGTCGGTTCGATTTCTTACTCCTAAGGAAGAGGGAGAAGATGGTTTTCTGTCTGCTAGAGAGTTGAAAGAGCTCTTGGAAGAAGAAGCTCAGGTGCTTGCATTGTTTGCATCTTTGTTAGTGGAGAGTAAGTCAGTGATTAGTGAATTGCAAGTGGTGCATGAATTTCCTGAAGTGTTTCTAGATGACATTGTTGATGTACCACCAGAGAGAGAAGTTGAGTTCGCTATCGATCTTGTCCCTGGTACCAAACCTATCTCTATGGCACCATACAGGATGTCGGCATCGCAATTGTCAGAACTGAAGAAGCAATTGGAAGACTTGTTAGAGAAGAAATTTGTGAGACCAAGTGTATCACCTTGGGGAGCTCCAGTGTTGTTGGTAAAGAAAAAGAATGGTAGTATGAGGTTGTGTATTGATTACAGACAGTTGAATAAGGTAACGATTAAGAATAAGTATCTGCTTCCAAGAATAGATGACTTGATGGACCAGTTAGTGGGTGCTCGTGTGTTTAGCAAGATTTACTTCAGGTCGGGGTATCATCAAATACGGGTAAGAGACGAAGATATTTAGAAGACGGCTTTCAGAACTCGATATGGACATTATGAGTATGTGGTGATGCCGTTCGGAGTTACTAATGCACCTGGTGTCTTCATGTAATATATGAATCGTATCTTTCATGAGAACTTGGATCAGTTTGTGGTTGTCTTTATTGACGATATTCTGATCTATTCTAAGTCAGAAGAAGAACACGCTGAACATTTGCGAATTGTGTTGCAAGTGCTGAGAGAGAAGCAGCTCTATGTGAAGTTGTCTAAGTGTGAATTCTGGTTGAGAGAAGTAAGTTTTCTTGGTCATGTTATTTTTGGTGATGGTATTGCTGTGGATCCGTCCAAGGTAGACGCCGTTCTACAATGGGAGACTCCGAAGTCGGTGACCGAGATTAGAAGTTTCCTGGGTTTGACTGGTTATTACCGAAGGTTTATTGAAGGATTTTCGAAGTTTGCACTTCCATTAACTCGGTTGACGTGCAAGGGGAAAGCATTCGTGTGGGATGTTCATTGTGAAAAGAGTTTCATTGAGCTGAAGAAGAGGTTGACCACAACTCTAGTGTTGGTTCTACCTGAACCAAATGAAACGTTTGTAGTGTATTGTGATGCTTCTTTGATGGGGCTATGAGGTGTGCTGATGAAGGATGGTAAGGTTGTAGCTTATGCTTCACGACAACTGAGGGTACATGAGAGGAATTATCCGACTCATGATTTGGAATTAGCCGCAGTGGTTTTTGTATTGAAATTTTGGAGGCATTATCTCTATGGTTCTAGATTTGAAGTGTACAGTGATCATAAGAGCTTGAGGTATCTGTTTGATCAGAAGGAATTGAATATGAGGCAGAGGAGATGGTTAGAATTCTTAAAGGATTATGATTTTGGCTTGAACTATCATCCAGGCAAGGCTAACGTCGTGGCTGATGCTCTGAGTCGAAAATCATTGCATATGTCTGCTATGATGGTTAAAGAGTTAGAATTAATTGAACAGTTCAGAGATATGAGTTTGGTCTGTGATCAGACACCGCATAGTGTTATGTTGGGTATGCTGACAATCAACAATGAATTTCTTAATAATATCCGAGACAGACAGAAGTTGGATGTGAAACTAGTGGAGTTGTTGATTGGGGATAACCAAGCAGCAGGTAATGAGTACAGGGTAGATGACCAAGGTGTGTTGAGATTCCGTGACAGGATTTGCATTCCTGATAATCCTGAGTTAAAAAGAATGATTTTAGAAGAAGGTCATCGGAGTAGTTTGAGTATCCATCCAGGAGCTACGAAGATGTATCAAGATATTTTGGTGGCCTGGATTGAAACGTGATGTGGCTCAGTTTGTGTATGCTTGTTTGACTTGTCAGAAGTCGAAAGTGGAACATCGGAAACCTGCTGGTATGATGCAACCGTTAGACATTCCAGAGTGGAAATGGGACAATATTTCTATGGATTTTGTGACCGGGTTACCTAATACGCCGAGGGGACATTATTCCATTTGGGTAGTAGTGGATAGACTGCGAAGTCGGCACATTTCATTCTGATTAATATCAGTTTTCCTTTGCAGAAGTTGGAAGAGATTTATATCCGAGTGATTGTGAAACTGCATGGGATTCCGTTGAGCATTGTGTCGGATCGAGATCCAAGGTTCACTTCTAGATTTTGGGAGAGTTTGCAGGGAGCTTTGGGATCGAAGTTAAGGTTGAGTTTGGCTTATCATCCGCAGACGGATGGTCAGATGGAAAGAACTATCCAGTCTTTGGAAGACCTGTTGAGGGCTTGTGTGCTTAAACAAGGAGGTGCTTGGGATAATCATTTGCCGCTGATCGAGTTCACTTATAACAACAGTTATCATTCCAGTATCGGAATGGCACCTTTTGAGGTGTTATATGGTCGTAGGTGTCGAACGCCTTTGTGTTGGCACGAATCTGGTGAGAGTGTAGTGCTTGGACCCGAGATTGTTCAACAAACTACCGAAAAGGTGAAGTTGATTCGAGAAAAGTTGAAAGCTTCGCAGAGTAGGCAGAAGAGTTACCATGATAAGAGAAGGAAAGATCTCGAGTTTCAAGAAGGAGACCATGTGTTTTTGAGAGTCACTCCAGTGACTGGGGTTGGCCGTGCATTGAAGTCGAGGAAGCTTACTCCTCGATTTATTGGTCCGTATCAGATATTTGCAAGAGTTGGACCTATTACCTACAGAGTGGCGTTGCCACCCAATTTGTCGAATTTACATGAGGTGTTCCATGTGTCGCAGCTTCGGAAGTATGTTCCGGATCCGTCGCATGTGATTTCGATGGATAATGTGGAAGTAAGAGATAACCTTACAGTTGAAGCCTTACCAGTACGGATTGAAGACCGCGAGGTAAAGCAACTGAGGGGCAAGGAAATCGCTCTTGTGAAGGTAGTGTGGGGAGGCGCTGCTGGTGGAAATATGACTTGGGAGTTGGAGAGCAGCATGCGAGAGTCGTATCCAGAGTTGTTCGGATGAGGTAAATTTTCAAGGACGAAAATATTCCAAGTGGGGGAGAGTTGTAACACCCCGATTTAATTTAATTATGTGTCGTGTATGGATGTGTTTTGGATTAAGTGTGGGTTACCCTTATGGTGGGGGTAGTGCCCTTGGAGTTATGAAGGATAAGGTGTTGGAGGATGGGTTAGTTGGTTAATATTATTATTTAAATTATTGAGGAGATTGTTGTTATTATTTATTTTGGGTGAAATAATAATAATAATAATATTAGATAATAATAATATTTGGGAATAACAAGGAAAATATAAATAGGAAAAAGGGTTGGAAAAGAAAGGGGGTCAGTACGTGTTTTGGAGAAGAGAAGAAAGAGCAGAGAAGAGTTAGGTCAAGAAGAGCTCCATTGTTGAGGAAAGATTTCAAGAATCCTAAGGTAAGGGTGGGGCTCTCTATCTCTTAAGGGTTGCATAGTAGTGGTATGAGGGTAGAAAATCGTTAGGATCTCCCTGTTATGTTGCTGGTGAGAATTGGGAATTGGGTTGTAGGTTAGAGGGTTTGGTAGGAAGAGAAAATTATGAAATTGATTATAGATTTGTGTTGTATATGTGTATATGTCATTTGCTGCTACCTTATTGGTGTTTTTTGGACTGTATGATACCAAATTCGGGGGAATTGTGAGGTCTGAATCGTGCAGAATCGCAATCGCAAGATTGCTGATTCGCCCAGATTCGCCAGGCAAAAATGGAACTCGCAAGGCGAAAGTGGATTCGCCAGACATTCGCCAGGCGAATGTAGAAGCGAAAGGGGAGTGAAAAATCAGAGTTTCTGGATTTTATATGGGGGAGTAGGATTCGCCACTATTTCGCCAGGCGAGCAGGAGGCGAAAGTGGAATTCGCCAGGCGAAAGTGGTTCGCTGGTGCTTCGCCAGGCGAGTATCAGGCGAATTGGGCTGAGACGAACCGAATTTTCTGAAACTTCAGAAATTTATATCTTTTGATCTATAGGTCCGTTTCCATCGCCGTTCGAAGTGTTGGAAAGCTGGTTTCACATACTATTTATAAAAATTGATTTCAATACCAGAATTCCAATCCTTTGACGTGCTAAATGGAAATTGAGCGTGTTATTTGTGTGGTGAGTGGAGACGATGGAGTCGTCGATGTGTATGCATGATATATTTGTATATTGCTGTTGTGGCAAGTATGAACTGCGGTTGTATCCTAGTATTATGATGTATTGATGTGTTGGTTGTCATGTGCATGTGATTACTGTTATATTCGTTGATTGTTGTCGTTGTTGTTGTGTGTTGTCGTTGCATGCATGACAGATTGCATAGTTGTGGGATGGCGTGCCCATATGGGGCATTATCATCTATCTGAATTCCTTGATGGAATCATTGTTATTGGTGCGATCATGAAATAGGGGTCGTACGTGACCATGAAATAGGGGTCGTTGGTGTGATCTTGAGGTAGGGGTCATACTTGACCATGAAACAGGGGTCGAGAGTTTCGACGGGAACTGTGATCATGAAACAGGGATCGATTGGTACCACATGCATTTAGTCGAGTCGTAGGTCTCATTGCATTCAATCCTTGTATGTTAATTATTTGTTGTATGATGAATGTTGTTGTGATGTTGTTGTTGTGATAGGGTGGATTCCGTATGTTTTTATGCTTTCATACTTATGCTATACATTCTTTATATTGATTGAGAACCTCACCCCTTCTGTTTGAATGTTACCTCTACGTGGGTAACGTGCAGATAAGCAGGAGTAGTCGCAGGTGGAGTGGTGAAGACGAGGTCTTCTGGTGTGAGTTATCGAGTCGCGTCTGCTCTGAGTTTGTAACACTAGGGGTGTCGGAACGCTAGAGTCTTTTGAATTCTGTTATATACTATTACTATTTTAATTAAGAATGTTGTGTGTGACTAAACATGTTTTTACCTGAGTTGACTTTTCCGCTGTGCATGTATGTTAAAATGTCATGTTTAATTATAATATCACTGTATTATTATTGTGTGCATGTTAAGTTGAGTAGTAGAAGTAGCATCCTAAATCCATGTATTACATTTTTACTCTGATAAATTACGTTAAAATTGTCGCGGGGGTTTATGGTGTTACAAATCTTCATTTATTTCATATCTCTAGCCCCTATTATTTCATCAGGTAAGTTTGAAATCCTTTCAAGTTCCTTTCTGTTTGCATAAAGTTTCCTATATTGAATTTTTGAGATGACACATGTTTTTCTAAAATTGTGATGGTAAAGGCACACTCTTCTGATTTTTTTTAGGAGTATCTATGAATTTCTTCATGTTTACTGCCGCTAAGCACTGTTAGAATAAAATTTGTTCATGACATATATCCTTTAAGTTTTGATGATAACAAAGTATTGAAAGAACAATGGTGATATCTAATGTGTGTTCCAAGTATGCAGGTTCTAAAGCTTGAGAAGAATATTCTCAGAATCTAATATAAGGACACATTTGAGAGAAGCTGAGTTATTAGCTTCTGGTGGTTCAGAATCTGAAGAGCGTTCTTTAAGTGAAGTCTAATAATATAGGTTTGCACAGACTCTAAAGCTGAAGGCCTTAGCATCAGAAGAGCAATATATTGTCTCTACACTTATTGAATGTATCAGCTTCCGGTGATCACTCAGAACCGGTGACAAAGCTAAGTTATCCATACTGCACAAAGCAATCTACAATGTCAAATCAGTTTGTCAGCTAGAGTTTGTGTTCACAGGGCTCAAGAAGAGTTGACATGTGTCGTAACCCGAAATTTGACCTCCTTTTTTTGTTTTTTCATAAGCATGTGCATCCGCATCTCCAGCATACGCATTAGCATTTTTTTCTCTGTGGTTTTGTTACAGGAACATTCAGAATTTCAGAGGGTTTCAAAACCTGATTAATCGCATCCTCACAGATTCATCACATTATCACATCAAGCAAAATACAAAGGTCTCATACATATCAAAGCGTCTCAACAAGTTCACCTAATCATCTGGCGATTAGGGTTTCTTTGGTTTCAAGGCATTCATCTGATCAAGCTCCTAGTGGCTCTGAACTAGGGTTTTGGACAAAAGCCACTTATGATCATTTTCTTGAGCAATACAAGATTCCAAGGTCTTCATACATCTCAAATCATTCATATAGACTTCATGTTTCAGCACAAATCATTTCAAGGGTTTTTGAAGCGGATAGGGAAGACATTGAATTCATCTGGTCAAAAAGTCAATTGACGCCTTACAAAAGTCAACTTTTGGGTTCATGGGTCATATTTGGGTATTTCAAGTCATCATCCATGTTATTATGAGCTTTGATCAAGAGGAATAAATAGAAGTTGAAATTCTGGCACAGATATCAGATGTCCTATGCGGATGTTGAGACACTGATATCCAACACAATGAACAAGATAACAATTAAAAATAACAGTGCAGAAAGTAAATAACACAGCGATATGTTTACGTAGTTCGGTCTAACACACCTACTCTGGGGGCTTCCAAGCCAGGGACGAAATCAATATACGATAGTATCAATTCACAGATCATACAAACACCGGATAATCTGCTCACTTAATCACTACCTTTCCTATGACTTCTACCTAAGACTCACCTAGGTATGAGGCCCTCCTCAAATCCCTCTACAACCACAACCCGTGATTGGTACCTTTCTACACAAGAAACAAAAACGAAAGACACACTTTCAAAACACACAATCCTCAATACTTCACAGCTTATGAGGATTGACACACAAGAAACGCAATGCTTAAAGGCTTATGAATAACTTGACAGAATTTACAACACAAGAAATCAGTCCTTATACTGTTATCAGAATGATACCAGTTAGGCTCACAAAATACACTCGAAAACCCTAAAAACACAAGTAAGTTCCACACCTAAAACTAGGTTTACATCAGTCAATATATAGCAATTAATCTGGACTTAAATGGGCTTCAAAAACGCAGCAAATAGACTGCTCACAAATCTGCAAAAATAACTCCAACAAAATAGGTCTTCAATCCAAAGTTTCCTATTATGTCTCCATAATTAGAAACAGCAGCAAATCCGAAAACCACCAAATAACCACAATCCAAAAATGCTTTGGATGCCACATAGGATAACCAAATATTCACAGAATATTCAGTAACAATTCATAGTAACAGAATCTGCATTTAAAACTGAATCCACAGCGCGATGTCCTATGAGCTGGTATGGGACATCTTCATCCGACATGTTGAAAGCAGCCACTTAGAACATTAAGATTCAACATCTTGCTGCTATAATAGTTTTAGCAAAATAAAAGCCAACCACAAAAGCACAGAAATAACAATCTCCCCCTTTGGCTTATTTTGGCTAAAACTACACACACACAAAAAGTTGTAAAGAAGCACAAAACAAAAAAAAACTATCCATATATCAGCCAGCAGCGAAAACACAAACAACACACATCAAAAACATCCAGCAAAAACATTCAGCATAGCAACACTCCCTTCAGCTGCATACAACACTCAGTACAGCAAACAACTCATCATAGCAGCATAACAAAAAAAAACTCCCCCTCAACTGCAGTAACATTCCACATTCTCCCCCTCAACTACTGCAGCAACACAAGTACACAAGTACTCCCCACACAAACATCCACACAACATACTACTCCCCCTTTTTAGCCATAAATATGACAAAGGCAAGTAGACCAAGTTAAGATAAAAATAAACCAGAGTAAACTGCATCAGCGAGTAGATGCACACAACATCACATGCCCAAATGTCATACAAAAACTTCAGCATTTTCCCTTCTTTCACACACTGTACTACCAGAATCTCCTCTAGTCTTTTCAATCTGGCAGCCAGAAGGAGCATTGATTGCTATAGTTCTTCATGAATGCACACCCCAAGTCTGCTCCTCGGGTTTTCAAATTGAACTGCATCCATAGCCTTGGTAAATATGTCAGCAATCTGATTTTCTGTGCTCACATGCTCAAGAGTTATGACTTTGTCCTCCACGAGTTCTCTGATAAAGTGATGCCTGATATCAATGTGCTTAGTCCTGCTATGTTGAACAGGATTTTTGGAAATATTAATAGCGCTCAAGTTGTCACAAAACAATGTCATGACATCTTGTGTGACATTATACTCAGATAACATCTGCTTCATCCATACCAGTTGAGCATAACTACTACCAGCTGCTATGTACTCAGCTTCAGCAGTAGAAAGGGATACTGAATTCTGCTTCTTGCTAAACCATGAAATAAGATTGTTTCCCAAAAAGAAACATCCTCCAGAGGTACTTTTCCTATCGTCAGCGCTTCCAGCCCAATCAGCATCACAATAACCTAATAAGATGGGACTTGAGTCATGGGAGTAAAGCAACCCATAATCACTTGTACCACTCACATACTTTAGAATTCTCTTCACTTGATTGATTTGGCTGACCTTGGGTTCTGCTTGATATCTCGCACACACACCAACAGCAAAAGTTATGTCTTGCCTACTTGCTGTAAGATACAGCAGACTGCCAATCATACTTCTATACAGACTTTGTTCAACATTCACTCCCTTTTCATCTTTGGATAACTTCAAGTGAGTAGGAGCAGGAGTCCTCTTATGCTTGGCATTATCCATTCCAAACTTCTTCACAATGTTCCTCGCATATTTGCTCTGACAAATAAAAATGGAGTCTTCCATCTGCTTGACTTGTAATCCAAGAAAGTAGGTCAATTCATCCACCAAGCTCATCTCAAATTCAGATTGCATTTGAGTGACAAAATGTTGGACCATTTCATCCGACATCCCGCCAAACACAATATCATCTACATAAATCTGAGCAATCATTAGTTTCCCGTCCTTCTCCTTGACAAAAAGAGTTTTATCAATACCACCCTTCCTGTACCCATTGTTAACCAAGAACTCAGTCAGTCTTTCATACCAAACTCGTGGAGCTTGTTTCAGCCCATACAAAGCCTTCTTCAGCTTGTAAACATGATCAGGAAAATTTGGATCCATAAACCCTTTAGGTTTCTCAACATAGACTTCCTCATTAAGATAGCCATTCAGAAAGGCACTCTTGACATCCATTTGAAACAATCTGAATTTCAACAAACATGCCACTCCTAGCAACAATCTGATGGATTCCAATCGAGCCACAGGCGCAAATGTTTCATCGAAGTCTAATCCTTCAATCTGTGTGTATCCTTGAGCAACTAATCTGGCTTTGTTCCTGGTAACAACTCCTTGCTCATCAGACTTATTCTTATAAACCCATTTTGTTCCAATCACATTTGTTCCAGCTGGTCATGGTACCAGTTCCCAGACTTCATTCCTCTTGAACTGACAAAGTTTATCTTGCATAGAACTTATCCAAAACTCATTAGTTAATGCTTCCTTGACATTCTTTGGTTCAATCTTTGACACAAACCAGGCATTTGACACAGTCTCCCTTGTTCTGGTTCTTACACCTTCATTCAGATCTCCAATAATTAATTCCTTAGGGTGATCCTTCTGAATCCTTATAGAGGGTCCCCGGTTAGCATCCTCTACCTCTTCATTCTCAGGTCTAGTGTTGGTTTCTTGAGCATTATCTTCTACAGACTCAATGTCTTGAGAGATTTCATTGTTCATGGGCAAACATGCTCCAACATCATCTGGGACATCTTCTTCTTTGCCAGAGTCATCAACCACCACATTTATGGATTCCATCATCACCTTAGTTCTGGAATTAAATACCCTATAAGCTTTACTGTTTGTAGAGTATCCCAAAAATATTCCTTCCTCACTGTTAGGATCCATCTTTCGCCTCTGCTCACGATCCGCCAAGATATAGCATTTACTCCCAAACACATGGAAATACTTCACATTTGGCTTTCTACCTTTCCATAGCTCATAAAGAGTGACAGAAGTACCTGATCTGATAGTCACCCTATTGTGTATATGGCAAGCAGTATTCATGGCTTCAGCCCAAAAATGATATGGAAGCTTTTTGGCATGAATCATGACTCTTGCACACTCTTGTATAGTCCTGTTCTTGCGTTCCACCACACCATTCTGCTGAGGAGTGATTGGTGATGAGAATTCATGAGTGATTCCCTCAGATAAGCAGAACTCTTCAAACCTGCTATTTTCGAACTCATTCCCATGGTCACTTCTGATTCGAACAACACCACAATCCTTTTCCCGTTGAATCCTTTGACACAACTCTTTGAAGGCTGCAAATACTTCAGACTTTTCTCTGATGAAACTTATCCAAGTGAACCTGGAGTAGTCATCTACGACAACATAGGCATACTTCTTCCCACCAAGACTTTCAACCTGCATAGGTCCCATTAAGTCCATGTGAAGAAGTTCCAGAACTCTAGAAGTTATGGTAAGATGTTGAGGCCTCTTGTGTGACACCCTTGTTTGCTTCCCAACTTGACATTCACCACATATTTTATCCTCATCAATCTTCAGCTTGGGAATACCTCTAACAGCTTCACTTGACATAACTTTCTTCATCCCTTTCAGGTGTAAGTGACCCAATTTCTGATTCCACAGTTTGGTTTCATCTTCCTTTGACATCAAACAAGTAGACAGACTTTCAGGTTCTTGAGGATTCCACAGATAGCAGTTATCCTTAGACCTGGTACCCTTCATAACAACTTCATCTTTCTCATTGGTTACTAGACATTCAGATTTGGTGAAATTTACCTTGAGACCTACATCACACAATTGGCTTATACTGATTAAATTTGCGGTCAGCCCTTTGACAAATAGAACACGATCCAGATTTGGTTGTCCTGTGTAGTCCAGCTTTCCAACACCTTTTATTTCACCCTTTGATCCATCTCCAAAAGTGACATAATTGGTGGAGTGAGGCTTAATATCTGACAAGAATTTCTTCACACCAGTCATGTGTCTTGAACAACCACTGTCAAAGTACCAATCTTCTCTTGCAGATGCTCTAAGAGAGGTATGTGCTATGAGACCAACCATCATTTGTCTAGGAATCCATCTTCTCTTCACTTTACCCTAACTCTGTCCTTTATTTTGTTGCTGAGCAGTTTTGGGATAGCCGTGCAGCTTGTAGCAAAAGGACTTTAAGTGACCAATCTTTCCACAGTGATGGCATCTCCATGGTTTATACTTTGATCTACAAACTCTTTTCTGATGCTTCATCTGATGTTGAAACATGTGATTTGACATCCCCACTTCTTGCTTTGTTTTTCGAGGAACAAACTTCAATACAGGCTTCTTGGAAGTGTCTGCTTGATTGTTAAAACCAAGGCCTTGCACATTTCCAGCTTCTTTCCCATTCTGAAGGATCTCATCCAGCTGTGTGGTACCATTGTTCAGCATTCTTATAGATTTGGTCATATTGTCAAGTTTTAACTTTTGCCATTCAACCTCCTCCTTCAGATCAGCAATGGTTGATAGATGTTCTTCCTTCTCAGCTTCTAGTTGAGCTATCAGAATCTTCTGTTCCAATATTATCTGGCACCTTTCTTCATTCTTGATACACAATTCTGAAAATCCTGTGAATACTTCTTCCTTAGTGAGTTCTCCGACATAGGATTCTTTGTCAGAGTCAGATTCACACGTAGTTTCTCCATCAGCCTTACAGATTCCAATCAAAGCTGTCACCAATTTTGCTGATTCTTCTTCAACATCACTCTCAGACTCTCCTTCTGACCAAGACACTGATAGGCCCTTCTTCTGCCTTTTGAGATACGTGGGACACTCAGTCTTTATGTGCCCATATCCCTCACATTCAAAGCACTGAACTCTCTTCCCTTGATTGGAGTCTTCTTCAGTTCTGGATCTTCTGCCTCCATCCTGGTTCTTATTGATGTCGAGTGACTTGTTCTGAGCATTTGCTCTCGACTTCCAGTCAATCCTTTTCAACACTTTGTTAAATTGTTTTCCAAGTAGTACCAGATCTTTAGACACCCCTTCATCTCTGACCAGGTCAGTTTCATCTTCTGAGTCACCAGTATTTGACACAAAAGCTATGCTCTTCTTCTTTTTAGACTTTTCACTGATCCCTAATTCGAATGTTTGAAGAGATCCCACCAGTTCATCCACTTTCATCTTGTCTATATCCTGAGCCTCCTCTATAGCAGTCACTTTCATGTCAAATCTCTTAGGTAGAGATCTGAGAATCTTTCTGACCAGTTTGCTGTCAGACATCTTTTCACCTAGGGCGCTAGAGGCATTAGCTATCTCAATAATGTTCATATGAAAATCATGAATGCTCTCATCCTCTTTCATCTTCAAACTCTCAAACTTGCTAGTGAGGAGTTGAAGTTTGGACATCTTCACCTTTGAAGTCCCTTCATGAGCAACCTTCAAGACTTCCCATGCCTCTTTAGCAATGGTGTAGTGTTCAATCAACCTGAAGATATTCTTGTTAACACCATTGAACAATGCATTCATGGATTTGGAATTACCTATGGATCCTTTGTAATCTGCATCATCCCAGTCTTCCTCTTCCTTCACCACATTAGTAGGGGTACCTTTTTCATCTTTAACCTTAGGGGGCTCCCATCCTTTTATAACAGCTTTCCATGCTTGATCATCCATGGATTTGATGAAGGCTATCATCCTTGGTTTCCAATAGTCATAGTTGGAACCATCAAGCAGAGGTGGTTTGTTCAGAAATCCTCTATCCTTGTCCATTATACCAGAAAGTACCTTCCCTGAATCTCACCCAGAACCAAATAAGGGTGCAAGCTCTTGATGCCAATTGAAATTCTGGCACAAATATCAGATGTCCTATGCGGATGTTGAGACACTGATATCCAACACAATGAACAAGATAATAATTAAAAATAATAGTGCAGAAAGTAAATAACACAGCGATATGTTTACCCAGTTCGGTCTAACACACCCACTATGGGGACTACCAGGCCAGGGACGAAATCAATATACGATAGTATCAATTCACAGATCAAACAAACACCGGATAATCTGCTCACTTAATCACTACCCTTCCTATGACTTCTACCTAAGACTCACCTAGGTATGAGGCCCTCCTCAAATCCCTCTACAACCACAACCCGTGATTGGTACCTTTCTACACAAGAAACAAAAACGAAAGACACACTTTCAAAACACACAATCCTCAATACTTCACAGCTTATGAGGATTGACACACAAGAAACGCAATGCTTAAAGGCTTATGAATAACTTGACAGAATTTACAACACAAGAAATCAGTCCTTATACTGTTATCAGAATGATACCAGTTAGGCTCACAAAATACACTCGAAAACCCTAAAAACATAAGTAAGTTCCACACCTAAAACTAGGTTTACATCAGTCAATATATAGCAATTAATCTGGACTGAAATGGGCTTCAAAAACGCAGCAAATAGACTGCTCACAAATCTGCAAAAATAACTCCAACAAAATAGGTCTTCAATCCAAAGTTTCCTATTATGTCTCCATAATTAGAAACAGCAGCAAATCCGAAAACCACCAAATAACCACAATCCAAAAATACTTAGGATGCCACATAGGATAACCAAATATTCACAGAGTATTCAGTAACAATTCATAGTAATAGAATCTGCATTTAAAACTGAATCCACAGCGCGATGTCCTATGAGCTGGTATGGGACATCTTCATCCGACATGTTGAAAGCAGCCACTTAGAACATTAAGATTCAACATCTTGCTGCTATAATAGTTTTAGCAAAATAAAAGCCAACCACAAAAGCACAGAAATAACAGAAGTCATAAAATCAGGAGAAGTTGCTAAATTGGGGTTTTTGGATTTTTTCTAAGTAAAGAAATTCAGCTTGGAGGACATGTTTTTAAGGGTAATTATCTTGGTGATTCAAGCTCCTTTTCACTTTTCCTCCCTCATGAAAATGTTCCTCATTCTTCAAGCTTTCTTTCGATACCAAGAATGCACCATTTGGATTCCTGGAACTCAAGTTATGATGTTTCAAAGGCGAGAAAATAAAGTTTGTTGATGTAACGGGCTACATCAGCCATGTAACCGGTTACATCACTGTTACTCAGCCACAGAACTCACATTTGGGCTGATGTAACTGGTTACATCAACCATGTAATCGGTTACATCACTGTTTGTGCAGAAAAATTAGTGTTTTCATCACATTGCAGCAACTCCTTCCACTCTCTTTTGGTCCATTTGGTTCTAGCATTATGTGGAATATTCTAGATGCTTCAAGACACTTCAAGAATCCACTTGCATTTATTCCAATACATCGCTTTGAATTAAGTCCACCATGTTACTTAATTTCCAAGCATGTGATCCATTGATTTGGATTTGCATTGGGATTGCTCCACCAAGTTAATTAACTAACTAACCGAGTCAACTTCCGACTCGGTGAGTTGAGTGTAACTAACTCCAAAGCAAGCTCCAAAGCTCAATCCAAAGCATATTCCAAACCTAGCAACTCCAAACCTAGTCTCTATATAAGCAAACCTCCACCATTTCACAAAGGATCCACAATTATTTTCACAATTCTTCACTCTTTTCACTCTCAATTCTCTCATTTCTCTCTGCATTTTTCTGCAAGTTCTACGCATTCATCTTCATCTTCTTCCCCAAACCACTTTAGAGCTCAATTCCACCATTGAAGAGTAGTGAATTTCACATTGAAATTGCTTACTCTTGAGCTTAAGCCTCCATCATTTGGCATTTCTTGATTGGATTTCTGGAATTATAGCAAGTTCTATTTCACTTCAAGTAATCTACTCAAGCAATTCGCTGCAAATTTGATTTCGGAGCTTTTCTCGCATTTTTGCTCGATTTCGCTACGGTTCGAAGTGTAAGAGCAGAATTCTCTAGTTTTCTCTACTTATTTTCATCACATTTCCTTTGCAAAAACATCCAAGGCAAATCTCCGCCTTGTATGTTGGTTGTTCTTGCTCGATTTTACGTTTCCGATAGTTTTCGCATTTTTCACAATGTAGCTTAATTGATGTTTGGTTGCTTGAATCTTTAATTTGTATGATCAATTCTTGTAGCTTTTATTTGCTATAAATTAATGTGAATTATGCATTTGCTTCTATGCTTCGATCCATTGCAATTGCATGAAAAAAGCTGTTCTCGAAAGTGCTTTTTACTGAAAAATATGTTTTGCTGATGTAACGAGTTACATCAACCATGTAACCGGTTACATCACCTTGTCACACTCCTGGAAGTGCAGTTCTGTCTGATGTAACCGGTTACATCACTGCTGCTTGGCCAAAATCTTTGTTCTAGGGGTTGTTTTGGATGTTTTGATCATGTTTCTTCACATGTTTACTTGTATACATGTTATTGCTACTGTTTTAGGGCAGAATCTTCATGACATGACCTTTCTCGGTTAATTGCTTAATTTTCCTCGATTGTTTTGCAATTTAATCATGTATTCAAAGCACTTTTTGTTCACTTTTTCTTGTCTTTGTGTTAACATGATTAGTAATGCATGCTAATTGATTCTTGTTAATACTTGGCAATTCCATTCTTGTTTGTATTAAGTTTGTTCTTTATTGAACAAATTAAATTTTGTATGATCAATAATTCACACCTTTTGCTTTAATGATTTTTCATTCTCTTTGAAAAATTATTAGCATGTCAATTCCCTTTGATTAATTAATCGAAACCTTGTTTCGATTAGTTGATCCTTTCTTTGCTCTTCTCTTTAGGCTTCTTTTAGAGTTTTCTTTCCCTTTCTCCCCTGCCGAGTTGAAGTTTCGCACGACGCACTGGAGCACTGTACAAATTGGTGTTGTTATACTGTCCGTTTCAATTTTCGTACTACACTTTGAGTGCTAGAGAAGAAATGAGGATGGAGTCTATCCTACCCTCATTCTGATTATTTTTGGTAAGGGCGTCTTGTCCTCCCACCGAGAATAGCCATCTCTACCCTCAAGCTATAGTGTTTCTCAATCCCCAGTCGAGTCGATCATGGATAACTCTCACTCTTGCACCTTTCAATCTCTCTCTTGATCAATCACCATTTTATTGATTAAACTTGAATCACAAATCTTTTAAATATTCATCATCGAGCTTTGATTTATCCAAGGGAAAGGGTAAAGATCGTTAAAAAAACCCTAAGTTTGCAATGAAACAACAGTGCTAGGAGATTTTGGGGGTCAGTGTTGGTTATACCTAGGGAAGGTATTAGCACCCTAAGTATCTATAGTATTCTATAGGAACCTCTTACTAGTATTTGTGATATTGTTTGTTATTGTTTTTTGTTTGGGTTATATGGTGAGAGATAGGAACCTAAAGGTTTAGTCACTAAGTATGCTCGGCAAAATTTCACGGTCTTGTGCCTACATATCCTTACAAGGATGGAATCATAGCATTTGTAGTTCACCTTACTAAAGATGGATGAATATTTGATTATGATCAAAGTTCAAATGGGAACTAAGTGTTATGGTCTTAACACCTACTTGACTTGACAAAGTCAAAAGATTTGTTTATTCTTACTTAAGTCTAAACCTCAAAAACCAATTACTCTAACAAGGTCAAAGGGAAAAGGTAATGCTAAGCTATCTATGACATGGAGTCAATAGAGAGACTTTCCCTTGGATTAAGGAATAAAGGCAACTTGAGGATGGAAGCTAACAAGCTAACATCACTTGGGGGAATAACTTGACAAACTTAAAGAAGTATGATTAAGATGGATGATATGAGCAAACATGATATTCATACATGATATCAAATGAAAGCAAATCAAAGTAACATTCAAAAATGATGTTAATGAAAGCATGACGAAGGTAGAACATATGGTTACAACCAAAGCATAAAGATAAATGTGACAACATTTAGAGTAAGGACCTAACAAAGTCATGAATTAGACAAGGTAACTACCTAGTATGTTCAAAGTTTCAAAGAAGTTTTAAATTATCATGGTGACAACCAAAGTAAGTTCAATCAAATAAATATGTTACAACATCTAAACAATCATGAGATATAGTTTTAACAAGACCAAGGTATCATGGATAATAAGTTCAAGTACATAATTAAGGCAAGCATGCTTTAGGGTTTACTAACACCACTTAATCATGAATACAAGACAAAGGGAGATAAGTTGTAACAACACTTAATCATGAATACAATTTAAACATTTCAAAGCATGGATAAGTTACTACAACACTTAGGCATGGTAAGATCCAAAGTTCAAGTTAACATGTGAAAGTCATGACAACACTTAAACATGGATTAAGACAAAAGTTCAAAGTTGACATGTATAAGTCAAAACATCACTTATCATGGGTAGAAGTTTAAAGATGAAGTAAGGCATACATAGGTCATGATAACAATCAAAGTTCAAAGCATACATGGATAAGTTAAGACATTACTTAATCATGAATACAATTTAAAATAAGTAAATGGTAACAACCAATCATACTTGAACATCAAAAACATGTTTATGACAATAACATGTGGATGAATATGTAAACATACAAGGTATGTCATGTGAGAATGCTTAAAGATTACATGTTTAAAGTTTAATCATCATGTGAAAAAGTTAAGGCATTACTTGAACATTTAGGCATGGTTACAAGTTGAACATGTTAATACAAATAGGTAACAACCAAATATTCATGTTAAGAATTAAATCATGGTCATAAACAATTAAGAACATCACAAAGGCCAAGGTAAACAAACATTTACTTAATGGCATATTCATGACAACATTCAAATGTTTAAGAACACACAAACATGGTGGAATCGTTCACAAAGGCAAACATGCACATCATGGTCATGTAAACATGGAGAGGATATCTCATGTTAAGGCAAGATAGTTATACAAAGGTTCATGGTGTAGGCAAACAAAATTCAAGGCATTTAAACATGTAAAAATACATAAAAGTAAGCCAAAAACCAATTCAAAACCAAAGATACAAGTTGACAACATCACACAAGGTTCACATAAGTTGTAAATGGTTCAAACATGTCTATATGTGCAAAGAAAAACAAAGAAACCAACCAAAGAATCAAAATGGTCGTTAAGAAAGCCCTAAAAAGGTCACTCACTTTAAACATGAATAAGTGTCACATAAATAAATATTTTTGGAAATATAATTTCAAGAACAGAAAATATACAACATCATGAACATTTTGCAAAAAGAATGGGTCAAAAATGATTGAAAATGAAGAAGTTATGATCATTTGAATTCCAGAGCCTTGTTGAATCCCTTAGAGAGTGCTTGAGCAATGCAAATGGCCAAGAACATCTTATATTGTCTTACTCGAGGGTTCTTGCAAGATGGGAAAATGGAAATGGAGGATGGTGTTGTAGTTGGTACAGAAACTTTCCAAGGGTTGGAATGAGTTCTAAATGATGTTTAGAGAAGATTTGTGAAGCTGTTTTGTGAGTTACACGAGTGGAAAGTGTTTGGCCAGAGGTTTTGCAAACTTGGAGTTTTTTTTGCAAAAACTATGGGAAGAGAGAATGCTGAGGTTTTGAGGGTGAGCTCTTGTGTGTTTTTAACCTTGAGAGGGTCCTCTATTTAGAGGAAAAGAGTGGAGGTAAAGAGCTGGTCAGATTATCAACTTCTTGACCTTTTGGCTTGGTTGAGTTGTAACTTGGTAGTTTCATAATTTTGGGCCATTCCAATGCAAAGGTACAACCTTCTTCTAGGGTTTTTGAGATGTTCAGACATGTTGCTTCTCAGTACAAAACTTTTATGGTGCAGAAGAAACAACTACAATGCTCAAGACAGATTGACTTTGTTTAAAGTCACTTTATGAAAATGGAAATGTCACCTTTCTTCCACAAATGGCAACATCTCTTGAACAATAGCTTAACCACTTGGATAATGCTCCATTTTTTGTGCAAACTTCTGATTATGGATTGATTTAGAAGTAATGAGGACTGTAAAGCATGATCATAGGGCATGGCTTGGAGTTTTGGCCAAGAACAAGTGGTGAAAATGACATGAACATCAACCTTGTGACACCAACTTCATCCCTTCGAAACTCTCAGCTCAAGAATGTTATGTAGGAGTTCTTGTACTTTTTGAAAAAACCCAAACATGCTCTAAAATTTTCATGTTTGACAAAAATTTTTAATCTCAAAGAATCATAGTGAAAACTGGCTCCAAAAATTGTTGTTTCTAAGGACCAAAATCTGCCTTGAAAAAATTCTGAGTGTTCAATGATTTTTCCAAACTTTGAAGCTTCTTAACTCAAAATCTAAGCATTTTTTGAGGTTTCTTCCTATCATACAAAGTTGTAGTATGTTGTGAGGGCATTAATTTGAGCTTTGGAGCACAAAAAATGGTTGTGTAGATTGAGAGTTATGACCTTCCAAAGTTGGTGCCAAAACTAGGGTTTTTTCCTATACTTAGAAAAATTCAAGTTTCTTAACTTTGTCCCTTTTGCAAGAAACCATTCAAATCATGATTTTCATGCTCAAGCTCATTGATCAAACATGTCTTGATGAAATTTGGCTTGAATACTTCAATTTGGATCAAAAACCTTAAAAGTCAAAGGGTCGACTTTGTCATATAAATCTTGTGTACCACATGAATTCAATTGTGTGATCTTCAATGATCTTGCATTCTTGAATCCTTAAAACATCATGGATGGACTCCAGGGATGTATTTGAGTGTCTTGGATCATGTCCCAAGGCTTGGGATCATGCTTTGATCAAAAGTCAAAGGCACGGCTGACTTTTCCTGATAAAACCCTAATTTGTGACCAGATGAAATTGAGCTTCATAGAACTTGTAATGAGACCATATTGCACTTTATTCTTAATAAGGAGAAGCCTCTTGAGTGTATGTAAGCTTGATGGATTGATGATAATTCCAAAACATTTACTGATCATGTGAAGGTTCTCTTGATTCTCTTGAGCAAAACCCTAATTTCATGAAGCAAAGACAAGGACCAAACTTGAACAAAGGTTAGGGTTAACAATGTATAGAGTAATGCTTCCTAGATGGTGATGAAATCTAGGGTCAAAATTTAAGGTATGATAGTTGCCCCTATTTAAATAACTTTACTGGATTGCATGAGTGGTGACAACCCTCAGGGAATCAGAGTGGAAGATATTTAAATATAGAAATAACCGGAAATTTTTCCCCTAGATGCAATGGAATGCTATGCTACAGACAAAAAGGACTCAAATAGATCCTAGGAACAGTGAAGACATGCAATGAACTTTAGTATGATGCTCTATGATGGAATGACGAATGCTGAATGCACAATGCAGACCAAGACGACCAAGAGCAAAGACCTTCCGGAGAAAGGAAAAGACCACACTGGGAACATCCCAAGAAAAACACCACTGGGGAAAAAAGGAAACCACACTGGGGATAAAAGGGAAACCACACTAGGGATATCCATAGTGAATGATCAACAAGTTCAGACATGACCAAAAATCACTGGGGAAAGATAGACAGGAATGAGATCTTCTTACATGAGATCAAAGATGAAAGGGGAATTTTCAAAACGAAACAGCACGGGATGGTCTTCACCGGGGAATATCTAGAGTAGCTGATCAATAGGTCCAAACATGACCGACTGACACTCTAGGACAAAAGATAAAACAATAATCCTTATAACAATAGGATGACCAAAACAAAATACAATCCTCATAGAGATAAGATTTATCCCAATGTTCCTCATGAGAATATGAGATAAAACAAATTCTTATAACGATAGAATCAGTGAAACAGGATCCTCATAGCAATAGGATTGATCCTAACGTTCCTCATGACAATAGGAGATGAAACAAGAGTTCCTTATAACAAAAGGAATGTGTTGAAAGTACCTTTATAACAATTGGGGACATAGACCCTCATAACAATAAAATCTGCAAATTGGATCCTTATAACAATAGGAATGTGTTGAATATACCCCTATGACAATAGGGATGGCAGATGGTGAAAATCCTCATAACAATAGGATTACTGAGCCAAAAAGGGATCCTTATAACCATAGGATTAACAACACATATCATTGGCGTTTTCAAACATCCAATCTTCTGGAAATTCCTTAAAATGAAGAGATCAAATGGGATCTTTAGGAACCATCAGGAAAGGTACAGGGTAACGACTCTTCTGTACGTACCAAATCAATTTGGACTTGGACTGCAAGTAAAGGTAACAACCGGCTTTCAATGGATTGAAGCTAGTAACCACTAGACTTCAATAGACATTGGTGACAACCAAAATAGCTTACCAATGAAAATTGGATTTCAGTCAGACCTACTGGGGAAGGAAATATCGGTAACAAACAATATTCCAAGACACCATGGATAAACAGACCGGTGAATACCAGTGACGACTGGGGAAAAGATAATATACATGGTGACAACCACGGGGAAAAGACTTAGCAGTCACGAAGCAAAGTGATAACTGGACTTCATGGGGAAGGCAAAATGGTAATAACCAAACCCAAGATAAGAAGCTAATGCAAAAAAGCGCATGTTGAACATGATGCCAATGATCATGGCATGCAAATGCTGACTCAAAAGAGACCAGATTTTGATGGGGAGACTTTCACAGGGGAAGCAGATCCTCCACATCAGCAGCTCAAACAAGTACTAACAGGATGAATACGGAGAACTTCTTCAAACTTGGTGACTATAATCAACAAATTGATTCTAAAGTATCGTCAGTTTTAACTTCAGTGGGATATTGCATATAGTATGACAATGCCTTTGCGATCTTGCTTTTGGGGATATATGGAAATTTCCTTTTGATCTTCTCATGTGTCAAAAAGATTTTATGTTTTATCAAGACGTTTTCAAAGCATTTTCTTTTCAAAAACCTTTTATTTTTCAAAGCTCTCTATTAACAAATAGATGGCATTTTGGTATAACAAGAAAAGGTAAGGGAACATAAATGACAATAGAGTGATTGGAAAAATTTGTATTTTATTGAAGAATGGTAGCTTGCAAATGGCAAAAGCTCCATGGAGTATTACAATTGGGAAAATGGCAATAGGGAAAGGTTTACATTGAATCCAACAACTAATATAATCCCTAATAACTAAGATGCCCCAGAACCTTGCTTCTGACGAGAGCGACTGGATTGATTTTCGGCTATTTCTTCGGTATTGGCTAACACCATTTGATACAGTCAAATTCCTTTGTCCCTAACTTTTGCCTGGACCGCCCTTTCGGGTTTTCAATCCACCGGGACACTCATTTTTACCCAAGCCGCCCTTTCGGGCTTTCAACTTAGCAAGCTCTTATTATTTTTTGTTTTCATCCCTAACTTTTGCCTGAATCTCCTTCATAGGTTTAGATCCACCGGGATACCCATTATTGCCCAAGTCCATTTCTATTTTTCGACCTAGCGAGTTTTATTTAGGCATAATATTTTTTTACTGCATCGGCGTTCACAGGATGTGCAAGCTGCTCCTCATCCATTGTTGTGAGGATGAGGGATCCTCTTGAGAAGACTGTCTTTACAACAAACGGGCCTTCGTAGTTGGGAGCCCACTTTCCTCGGACATCTTTTTGTGATGGCAAGATTTTATTGAGTACCAGATCTCCTTCTTTGAATTCACGTAGACGAACCTTCTTATTGAATACTCTCTTAAGCCTCTTTTGGTATAATTTCCCATGGCACATGGCTGTCATCCGCCTTTCGTCGATGAGATTCAACTCGTCATATCTGCTACGGATCCATTCCGCTTCTTCCAACTTGGTTTCCATCAGGATTCTCAAGGATGGAATCTCCACTTCCATCGGGAGAACTGCTTCCATACCATAGACTAAGGAGAATGAGGTTGCCCCTATTGAAGTGCGAATGGAGGTCCGGTATCCATGCAATGCGAAGGGTAGCATTTCATGCCAATCCTTGTAGGTCTTGACCATCTTTTGCAGGATTTTCTTAATGTTTTTATTGCCAGCTTCAAGAGCTTCATTCATCTTCAGAGGGTAGGGCGAAGAATTATGGTGTTCGATCTTGAAGGACTCACACAATTCTTTTATCATCTTGTTGTTCAGGTTAGTTCCATTATCTGTAATGATTCTGCTTAGAATTCCGTAACGACGGATAATGTCCTTCTTGATGAAGCGAGCAACCACTTGCTTGGTCACGTTGGCATATGAAGCAGCTTCTACCCATTTTGTAAAGTAATCAATGGAAACCAAGATGAAACGATGGTCGTTGGAAGCCTTGGGTTCGATTGCTCCAATCATGTCAATGCCCCACGTTGAGAAAGGCTACGGAGATGTTAAAACATTCAACAATGTCGGAGGCACGTGTACCTTATCAGCATATATTTGGCATTTATGACATTTCCTGGCATATCAGGTGCAATCAGATTCCATAGTCAACCAATAATATCTGGCTCTCAAACATTTCTTGGACATGGCATGGCTGTTGGCGTGAGTCCCAAATTTTCCTTCATGAATTTTTTGCATTAACAGGACTGTTTCGCGCTTGTCAATGCATCTTAGCAGAACCATGTCATGATTTCTTTTATACAACACATCATTGCTGAGGAAAAACTTGGATGCCAGTCTTCTCAAAGTTTTCTTGTCAAGAGCAGTAGCATTAGCTGGATATTCTTGGTTTTGTAGATACAACTTGATGTCGTGGAACCAAGGTTTTCCATCTGTTTCCTCTTTAACTGATTGGCAATAAGCAGGCTCAATCTTTCTTTCAATCCGGATGAGTGGCGCTTCATTGACAAATCTAACCTTCCACATGGAGGCTGACAAAGCCAAAGCATCAGCAACATAACTTTCGGACCTCGGAACATATCGGAAAGTGATCTCATCAAAGTACTTGATCATTTCCACAATACAAGCTTGGTAGGGAACCAACTTTTTGTCTCAGGTTTCCTATTCACCCTTAACCTAGTATATCACCAAAGCTGAATCTCCACTCACTTCAAGAATTTTGATGCGAAGGTCAATGGCCGCTTCAAGATATAGAATGCATGCTTCGTACTCGACGATTTTGTTTGTACATTCAAAGTCTAGTCTGGCTGTAAACGGAGTGTAACCACCATCCGGATTTTTCGAAATGGCGCCTACTCCATGCCCATTGTAGTTAGATGAACCATCGAACATCATTTTCCAACGGGAACCAGGCTCGGGGCCTTCATCTGGACCAGGCTCTTCATAATCTTTCCTTATCAACATCATGTCTTCATCAGGAAAGTCAAGCTTAAGAGGCTCATACTCTTCAACTGGTTATTCTGCGCGGTATTCTGACAAGATACTCCCCTTAATGGAATTCTAAGTTACGTACTGGATGTCGTATTCGGACAAGAGCATATGCCATCGGGCAAGCCTTCCAGTCTGAGTAGGCTTTTCAAAGATATACTTTATCGGATCCATTTTAGAGATCAATAAAGTAGTGTGGCAGATCATGTATTGCCTGAGGCGTTTGGCAGCCCAAGCTAGAGCACAACAAGTTTTCTCTAAAAGCGAGTATCTGTTTTCACAGTCGGTAAACTTCTTGCTTAGATAGTAGATGGCGTGCTCTTTCCCTCCAGTCTCATCATGTTGTCCAAGTACGCAACCCATGGACCCTTCTAGTACTGTCAGATACATAAAGAGAGGTTTTCCAGGCACACGCGGAATCAGAATCGAAGGTTCTTGGAGATAACCCTTGATCTTTTCAAAATCCAACTGGCAATCGGAATTCCATTTGACTGCTTGATCCTTTCGGAGCAGCTTGAAGATGGGCTCACAAGTAGCAGTCATGTTGAAGATGAATATGGAGATGTAGTTAAGTCTACCAAGAAAACCTCTTACTTGCTTTTCGATTTGTGGAGTGGGCATTTCTTGAATTGCTCTGACTTTATCTGGGTCAACTTCGATCCCTCATTGGCTAATAGTGAATCCAAGTAATTTTCTAGACCGAACACCAAAGTACACTTAGTTGGATTGAGTCGCAATCTGAACTTTCTGAGGCGCTTGAATAGTTTGAACAGGTGATCCAAATGGTCCTCTTCGCTTTGGGATTTAGCGATCATGTCATCGACATAGACCTCTATCTCCTTATGCATCATATCATGGAAGAGTGTAACCATCGCCCTTTGGTAAGTAGCACCTGCATTTTTTAGTCCAAATGGCATGACCTTATAACAATAGGTCCCCTAAGGTGTGATGAAGGTAGTTTTCTCCATATCGTCAGGATCCATTTTGATCTGGTTGTATCCTGAGAAACCATCCATGAAATAAAAGACAGCGAATTTAGCAGTATTATCCACTAAGGTATCGATGTGAGGAAGAGGTAAATCATCCTTTGGGCTGGCTTTGTTTAAATCCCTATAGTCGACACACATTCGAACCTTTCCATCCTTTTTCAGTACCAGAACAATATTGGCCACCCACTGCGGGTACTTTACAACAGCAAGAAATCTGGTGCCAATCTATCTTTTAACCTCTTATCTGATCTTCAAGGCCATGTCTGGTCTTGTTCTTCGGAGTTTCGGCTTGACAGGAGGACAACCAGGATTGAGTGGCAGCTTATGAACAACGATGTCGGTGTCCAATCCAGGTATACCTTGATACGACCATGCAAACACATCCACATACTCTTGGAGTAGCTTTACCAACTTCGCTCTAACATCTGCCCCATGTATGGTGCCGATCTTGATTTCCTTTCTCTCCTCTTCACTGCCCAAGATGATAGTTTCGACCTGCTCTTGGTGCGATTGGAGATCTGCGTACTCGTACTCAAGCATCTTAACCAATTCATCTGGAATGTTACAATCTTCCTCACCCTCATCTTCAGCTTAATTAATGGGTGCATCAAAGTTAGGAGAGATTGGAGAGTCATCAGATTCAATGTGGGTATCAATGATTATGTATGTTTTAGATGATTGCTTTTATTAAAATGAAACAAAAGGCGATGCAATGAGGGAATGCTTTTTGTTCTTTTTAGTGGTTATGAAAGATTTCCTTTTTCATTTTAAAAGTGAAAAGCAAAAAATTAAATGAAAAAAACAGGGATTTAACAAAATGCCTTCATTCCTTAATCTTTGAAAAACAGAAGGGGGCCCTTACAAAATGATCCTATAGTCTTCGGCGCGACTATGGATTTTTGAAAATGTTAAAACAAAACAACAAAAATTAATTTGATAACGGGAGGATTTCGGGAATCTCCACAGAATCCCAATTGCTCAAAGCCATATCAGAACGATATACCAAGTGACTTATGTCTTCGTCTTCAAAGTCTTCAACAATTGCATTCACTTGGAAGCCAGCACTGACGAATACTTCTTAGATTTCTCTTGGTCGGCTCTTGTTCGGAGTTGACGCTTTCTTAGTTGGTTTATAACCCAACCCAAAACGGTCCTTCTTGATTTAGACGTTGATCACTTCATCCCAACCTGCTATTTTACCATCCTCAATAGCAAAAATGACACCTTTCAGAGATGCAAAAGACAGAAAGACCTTCTTCTCAGGCTCCTCTACCTCAAAATGACCATGTTTGCAATTTCAAGCGCTTGGAAAGAAGTTTCCAGCGCGTCTTCGTCTGTTTCAATGTATTTGAAGGAAGAAAGATTGCTCACCGTGAAATCTTCTTCTCCAAATATGGTTACCAGCTTGTCGTCAACCACAAATTTCATTTTTGATGAAGAGTAGATGTGACTGCCCCAGTTCCATGGATCCATGGCCTTCCCAACAGATAGCTATAGTTGGTATTGATGTCCATCACCTGAAAAGTTATGTTAAAAACATAGGGACCAATGAGAATAGGTAACTCCACTTCTCCAATCACAGACCTCCTAGAGCCATCAAAAGCCTTTACAACGAGAGAACTGGGCTTCATTTCTGCCCTCTCACATGCAACCTTTGTAAGAGTCCTTTTGGGAAACACATTGAGGGATGACCCTATGTCCACCAACACCCTAGCCAAGGTATCCTCTTCACATTTAATTGAAATGTGCAAGGTATGATTATGATTATTACCTTCTTTAGGCAATTCTCCTCCATCAAAGCTCAAAGTGTTACAGACGGTGATGTTGGCTATCACTTTATCAAATTGTTCATCAGTAATGTCCTGTGTCACATGAGCTTGGGCAAGAAGCTTTTGCAAAGCATTGCGGTGTGCGGGAGAGCTCATGAGGAGAGATAATATGGAGATCTTCGATGGTGTCTGATGCAACTGATCAATAACCTTATAGTCATTCCTCTTGATAATTCTGAGAAACTCTTCATCTTTAATGATGGGAACAGCATTCATGTCCTTGGAAGGAACGGTAGTAACTTCTTTTTGCACTTGAGGTACCACACGGATATGAGGGTTATAGATTCGACCATTGCGGGTCATTTTGCTCGGCCCTGCTATATTCGTCACCTCATCAGTCACAACCTTCGGCCCCTTTTCTGAATCCTCAATTTTCTGATCACTATCAGTCACCCCATAGTTCCAAGGCACAGCTTTTATGTTTCTGGAAGCAAAAGGTCTTTGTTCAATAGATGACTTTGGCACGTACATCATCCTCTATCCTTGAACAGTAGTCACAACTGGATCTGGAAGTTTAGAAACAGGCTTAGGGAGATTAAAAACGGGTTCAACCTCTTTGTAAGCGGATTCAACTCTTTTGAACACAGGAGTTGGTAGATTGAATACCGGTTCAATTACAGCCACCTCATTCTTTTTCACACATTTGCTTATCTGAAACATACCTTGATCAATTAAAGATTGGACATCCTTTTGGACCCCTTTACAACCCTTTGACTGAACAACACACTCGGCACAATTCTTGTGGCATTCTTTGGCTAAACCAACTTCAAACAACTTAGCATGGAATTCTGGCAGCAGAGCTTTGATGTCTTTTACATCACAGATCAAAACTTCATCGACCCCTTCTTCTATAGCATTGACAGATTCCCCATGGGCGGGCAGAGGATTACTCTTCACATTTGGATTTGTATCATTGAAAGACATAATCTTTTTCTCGACCAACTCCCTTAAAATATGCTTTAAGGCGTAACAACCCTCAAGATCATGACCGGGAGCACCCTCATGAAAAGGACAATAGGCATTGGGATTGTAATATGGTGGTAATTTCTCTGGTGGAGGACCCAATGGTCTTGGAGTTGCCAAGCCTTGTTCGATGAGGAACGGATACAACTTTGTATATGTCATAGGGATAGGGGGTATTGGTGGCCTCCCTCATTGCCTTCTATTTTGATTCTGATTGTTTTGACGTTGGACAGGATTTGTTGAGGAGCGTCGGACGCTTGCTGATATTGAGGAACTTGTTGAAAAACAGATTATTGTTAATTAAAAGCGGGAGTAACAGCTGTCACATATGATTGAGGGGCATATTTATACACCGGTTGTTGAATGAACTATTGTTGTTGCTGACGTTGATTCTTCCAAGAGGGATTTCTTCTACGGGCAGTTGTGACGACGTTGGTTTCTTCTTCCTTCTTCTTTTAGAAACCACTAGAATGCCTTTTAAGTGCATCTTTAGAACTACCCATTGAACCACTCATCTTCCCATTCTTTAGACCCAATTCTATTTTGATCCCCGCGGCTACCAAATCAAAAAAGTTGGCAGTGATGCTGCCCACCATTCTTTCATAAAATTTTGGCGGTACAGTGTCAACAAAACAGTCTGCAAGCTCTTTTTCTGATAGAGGAGGCTCTACTTGAGAGGTTATTTCCCTCCATCTTTAGGCGTACTCTTTAAAAGATTCAGAGCTTTTCTGTGACATGCTGAACAACTGTCTTCTATCTGGCGCAAGATCCATGTTATATTTATAGTGCTTTATGAAAGCATCGGAGAGGTGTTGAAAACAACGGATCCGTGACTGATCCAAACTTAGCAACCATTTTGAGGATGCTCCTTTCAAACTGTCTTGGAAACAATGGATCATTAGTTTGTCGTTGTCCACATGAGCTGCCATTTTGCGATAATACATAATCAAATGATTTTTAGGGCAAGACGCCCCTTCATATTTGTCAAAGACCGGTGTTTTGAATTTGGTTGGAATCACTAACCCAGATACCAAGCACATTTCACGAGCAGTGGCTCCAAATACTTGATCCCTTTCCATAGCCTTGAGTCTTTTCTCAATCAAATCCACATTTCTTTCAGCTTATCGCGTTTATCATCCTCATATTCAAACCCATCGGGTATGTCATAAACTTGATGATGGTCATCATAATAAGGTTGGTTTATACGAGTGTGCACAGCAGCGGGTGCAAAAGTTGGAACTACGTTGGGAACATCAGCTGTTAACGGAACTGACCGTTGAGTGGAGACATGAATTTGTGGTTGAGGAACAAAACCTGGTGGGAGTCCAAACAGAGGTAGAGTGATATGAGTAGTAACTGGCAGAGGGTCTACCACGGGGTTTGCAATCTCAGAAACAACAGTTGTCTGGGTATCCATTTTGGCACGAATAACCTGCAGCATCTCCATAATTTGTCCCACATTGCCACGGAGGTCTTCCAACTTATTGTTGATGTGATCAATCTTGTGCTCTTGATCTGCCATTCTTTTCTTGGCTTGAGCACGGGTGTTATACCGGTGTGGAAGATTCAGGGTGTAAACTGGAGATGACAAGACAAAATGAGTTTTATGAAAAGAAATGCAATGCAAATGTGAAAACAAATGCAAGATGCAAGATGCAATGCAAAAAAGCTTTGTGGAACTTAAATATTTGAAAACATCAAGGATGTACCAAAAAAGGAACTCATTTCATTAATTCAAAAGACGATTACAAAATGTTTAGTACTTCTTACAAGAGTCCTAAATCGAAAGCTAAATAAAAGCTAACAAAACCCTAAGGAGATTCTCCTATTAGCCTCATGTTGAGCTTCTTGATCTGCTCCTCCATTTGAGTCTTCTCGAGAGTAAGTCTATCCATGATCAACTTCCAAGGAGTCGACTGAGGACTAGAGGAAAATAAACCCTCTTGCACTTTCCTCTTCTTATAAGAGAGTACTTCTTCAGTCTTTGCCTGTAGTTGTCTTTGGAGTTCTGCGTTCTTGCTGATGACTACTTGATACTTGTTCTCCCAAGCATCTCGTTCTTGAAGTGCTTTGCTTAAAGCGATATTTAACTTCTCTGCTTCAGACATGAAGTTCAGAGTAGGTTCCTTCTACAGAGTTATGGGCTCTTGATGAGGATAAGGCATCTTCGGCTCAATGGCCCTATCTCGGACCCATTGAAGATAGGGTTCCAAAGAAACACAATTGGACTTCCCTATGTCTTTCTTCCCTCTCATATGCAAATGGCTCCAAGCGATTGCAATCTTCTCTTTAAGCTCTTTGCTATCTTCACCATCTTTGAAGAAGATACTCTCAACATGAACACTCTTGGGCTTGCCCTTTAAAGGATATCCTAGCTGACAGTGAGCCAATACGGGATTGTAACTGATTCCTCCTTTGGTACCAAGAAGAGGTACATTAGCAAAGTCCCCACAGCTATCAATGATCATAACTCCATCATAGACACGATTGTACCAATCAATTTCAGACCATCAACCATTCTTGAGATCCCAAAACGAGATTGATTTGGGCAAGTGAGAAATAAACCACTTGTATAATAATGGCACACAGCATGTGATCATTCCTTTTCTATGGAAGTTCTTCAAGTGGACTGAGTGATAAGTATCTACTAATAAGGTAGGTACTGGATTCTTCTTTAGGAAGATCTTAATAGCATGGATGTTAACAAAGTCTTCAAAGCTTGGGAAGAGGAACAATCCATAGATAAGTAAGGCAAGGATAGCCTCAAATGCCTCCATGCTCATGTGATCTACATAATACTGAGCTCTCCCAATCAAAAACTCTGTAGTCAAACCAAAGACTCCTCCTTTGGTGGTCATGTTATCTTGAATTTCAGACAATCCCAAATGTATGGCTTTGGCGATGTCTTGCTCTTTAGGATCTTTCTCCAAGATAGGGAAAGGAGACTTGTCAGAAATAGGCAACCCAACTAGATAAGAATACTCCTCCAATGTAGGCGCAAGTTGGTAGTCAGGAAAGGTGAAACAATGGTAGACTGGATCATAAAACTGAAGGAGTGTGGAGAGAATTCCATCTTCCATCTTAATCTTCAACAGTGATAACAGCTTCCCATATTTGTCCTTGAA
Organism: Lathyrus tuberosus; assembly: GCA_022829125.1. Taxonomy (NCBI): domain Eukaryota; kingdom Viridiplantae; phylum Streptophyta; class Magnoliopsida; order Fabales; family Fabaceae; genus Lathyrus; species Lathyrus tuberosus. The sequence goes on from JALAZF010000497.1 coordinate 2,047,668, forward strand.
CCCTTCTCGATTTTTAACCAAAGCTCTTAGTCTCCTTAGGTCACCCAAGTTAGGACTTTTGAAAGTGTACTTAATAGTTCTCCTTCTGTCATTATCCATGGTGATCCTATGATGTTTGTAAACAAGAGTTTAAGTTCCATGAAACTTTTTTATGAACAATGATGCTTATGAATGCATGTATGCACAAACATAACAAGAACACACTCAAACATGGTGTAAGGCTTGCATGAAGTCAAAGGTTCACCCCTCCCATTTGGTATGTACTAGGGTTTACTGTACCTGTACAATGGGTTCTAACAAGTTCCCAAAGTCATTAGCCCATATTTTGGATATTATCAATTTCCCAATTACTCGGTAGTTAATAATATTCTAAAGAGAACCACTTTTGAGTGTAGTATCACGTATCAACTATTTTGGGACTACTCCCTCATAGTCATCGCACTACGTTCCTAACAAGGCCAAGTAATGTTAAAGGTGACTGAAGGTTCTCATCTTCGTAGGCTCAATCAAGAAATAGTATTATTTTCACAATCTCTTGATCGACAATACTTATTCTCAAAAGGGCCTCCACTGAGTGGTGATTTCTCAAGTTAGCTTGGTCGGGAATCAACTCCCTATAAGCCTTCTTGAATATACCACCTTCCTATCTTATTTTATTCTCAAGTCCAAGGTCGGAACTTATCTCACCACAAGGTAACAACCCAAATGGAGCAAATAATCAAACAAAAACATAGCAAATACAAGTAAGTTAGGCTTAACCCTCTTGGGTTTCCCCAGCAGAGACGACATTTTCTGTTGCGGTGAGAATTGGATATCAAGCTAAAGACATCAAGCTATGGATGATATGAGCAAACAAGATATTCATACATGATATCAAATGAAATCAAATCAAAGTAACATCCAAACATGATGTTAATGAAAGCATGACGAAGGTAGAACATATGGTTACAACCAAAGCATAAAGATAAATGTGACAACATTTAGAGTAAGGACCTAACAAAGTCATGAATAAGACAAGGTAAACTACCTAGTATGTTCAAAGGTTCAAAGAAGTTTTAAATTAACATGGTGACAACCAAAGTAAGTTAAATAAAACAAATATGTTACAACATCTAAACAATCATGAGATATAGTTCTAACAAGACCAAGGTATCATGGATAATAAGTTCAAGTACATAATTAAGGCAAGCATGCTTTAGGGTTTACTAACACCACTTAATCATGAATACAAGACAAAGGGAGATAAGTTGTAACAACACTTAACCATGAATACAATTTAAACATTTCAAAGCATGGATAAGTTATTACAACACTTAGGCATGGTAAGATCCAAAGTTCAAGTTAACATGTGAAAGTCATGACAACACTTAAACATGGATTACGACAAAAGTTCAAAGTTGACATGTATAAGTCAAAACAACACTTATCATGGATAGAAGTTTAAAGATGAAATAAGGCATACATAGGTCCTGATAATAATCAAATTTCAAAGCATACATGGATAAGTTAAGACATTGTGTAATCATGAATACAATTTAAAACAAGTAAACGGTAACAACCAATCATACTTGAACATCAAAAACATGTTTATGGCAATAACATGTGGATGAATATGTAAACATACAAGGGATGGCGTGTGAGAATGCTTAAAGATGACATGTTTAAAGTTTAATCATCATGTGAAAAAGTTAAGGCATTACTTGAACATTTAGGCATGGTTACAAGTTGAACATGTTAATACAAATAGGTAACAACCAAATATACATGTTAAGAATTCAATCATGGTCATAAACAAGTAAGAACATCACAAAGGCCAAGGTAAAAAAACATGTACTTAATGGCATACTCATGACAACATTCAAATGTTTAAGAACACACAAACATGGTGGAATCATTCACAAAGGCAAACATGCACATCATGGTCATGTAAACATGGAGAGGATATCTCATGTTAAGGCAAGATAGCTATACAAAGGTTCATGGTGTAGGCAAACAAAATTCAAAACATTTAAGCATGTAAACATACATAAAAGTAAGCCAAAAACCAAGTCAAAACCAAAGATACAAGTTGACAACATCACACAAGGTTCACATAAGTTGTAAATGGTTCAAACATGTCCAAATGTGCAAAGAAAATCAAAGAAACCAACCAAAGAATCAAAATGGTCCTTAAGAAAACCCTAAAAAGGTCACTCACTTTAAACATGAATAAGTGTCACAAAAATAAATAATTTTCAAAATCTAATTTCATGAACAGAAAATACACAACATCATGAACATTTTGCAAAAAGAATGGGTCAAAAATGATTGAAAATGAAGAAGTTATGATCATTTGAATTTGCAAAGAAAATAGAAGAAAATAAGTGCTAAAAATAAGGGAAATGGTCCAAGTGAGTGTTGAACTCACGCTACCCAGGTTGCAACCTAAAACCAAGATCAAACCAGCTATGTGCGCTATGTGAAAACATGTGGGAACATGAATATATATTTTGAAACTACTTGAAGTTCAGAAAATAAAAAGGACTGGGGTGAGGGGGATTCAAACCCCAGTCCTCCCGCTTACAAACACACACAAACCCTCCTTCTGGACCAACGGTGCTACGCTCTCATCCATTAATATATCTACCTCAAAAAATATATATTTTAAAATAACATCAAAATGGCCAACTCAGCACCATGTCACCTCCACTTCGCCTCCACCTCAGTTTCTTCTTCCTCATATTTCTTTCTTTTCTCTTTCTCTCTCCCCGAGCCCTAACTCTCCCATGGCCAGGTTTTCAACTCACCTTTTCTCCCTCATTTTTCCATCATTTTTTACAAATCAAAACCCTATCCTGCTTGGAAAAATCCAAGGAATCTTAATATGATATTGGTTTGCCCTAAAACTAAGGGTACAAGACACACTCGTATCAAAACCAGTGTAACAACAATAAGTTTCAGAATTTCAAAGCATCACACACACATGATATTTTATGTAAACAGTGAGCCATGTACACTAAATACCATCATATCTTCATGATAACTTCAAGAAACAATTATGAATAATGCATGATCATGAGTTTTCAAGAGTTCAAGGTGCTTACCTCTTGGAGAAAGTCCAAGGCTTCTTCTAGTGATTACAGGTGCAAGATAAAGAATTTCAGAGCCTTGTTGAATCCCTTAGAGAGTGCTTGAGCAATGCAAATGGCCAGGAACAGCTTGGATTGTCTTACTCGAGGGTTCTTGCAAGATGAGCAAATGGAAATAGAGGATGGTGTTGTAGTTGGTACAGAAACTTTCCAAGGGTTGGAATGAGTTTTAAATGATGTTTAGAGAAGATTTGTGAAGCTGGTTTGTGAGTTGCACGAGTGGAAAGTGTTTGGCCAGAGGTTTTGCAATCTTGGAGTGTTTTTTGCAAAAACTGTGGGAAGAGAAAATGCTGAGGTTTTGAGGGTGAGCCCTTGTGTGTTTTGAACCTTGAGAGGGTCCTCTATTTATAGGAAAAGAGTGGAGGTAAAGAGCTGGTCAAATTATCAACTTCTTAACATTTTGGCTTGGTTGAGTTATAACTTGGTAATTTCATGATTTTGTGCCATTCCAATGCAAAGGTACAAGCTTCTTCTAGGGTTGTTGAGATGTTCAGACATGTTTCTTTTCAGTACAAAACTTTTATGGTGTAGAAGAAACAACTACAATGCTCAAGACAAATTGTCTTTGTTTAAAGTCACTTTATGAAAATGGAAATGTCACCTTTCTTCCACAAATGGCAACATCTTGAAAGCTCCAGCGGTTTGACGAAATTTTGGCAAAACAGGAATGTGATAAAGATGAAGAAATTTTCTCAAGATTAAAGATGTCGAAGAAGATATCCCAACAGCAAGAGTGGACATCTTATTAATATAGCAGGTTTCATTATACAAGAGTTGGTGTGAATTTTCAGAGTGGATAAAGGAGAAAAGATTGAAAGCCCAAGATAGCAGAAGACTATATAAGGAGACTTAAACCTAGGGTAAACGGACTGTACTTTTGTATCACTTATAACTTTGTAACCTAGTTCTCTTGTGTTGAATTAGGGTTTAGGGTTTGAGAGTCTTTGGCTCTCTTAGGAGTTGTAAGTCTCCACTCTGTAATATGGGATACAGGGTGGAAGGCTGTAGGTAATGGTTGTTGTATTGTTCTTGGACAAAGCTTTAAAGCAAGTCCAAGATAACTTGAAGGTCAAGAAACTGCGACAGGTTCTGTATTGGCAGAAGACAGAGATTTAACAGGTTATGATTAGGATGTGAGTGGGGTATCTCATATCAGGGTTGTAAACGTTTGAGTTTAGCCTTGATAAAGATGTTCATTGGGTAGATGTTAGGTATAAAGTTGTAAACGAGGGAGTTTAGCTTTGTAACAGTTCTACAGATAGTGAAGTCTTCGTCCTGGATTGGTATCCCCCAGATGTAGGTGAATTGCACCGAACTGTGTTAACAATTTCTGTGTGTTGTTTATCATTCTACTTTTTTAGTTTAGTCTTGATTAACATGTTGAATCAGATGTCGTAACATCTGTGATTGTGCAATTATGATATTCAAGGTATCAGTGTGTTGTTGCGCCTCTAAGTTTAAATGATTATGTAGCACAATGTCTTGACATGTGTTAGGACATCTGCTGTCTGCATAGGCCAGAATTTCACATCTCTTGAACAATAGCTTAACCACTTGGATAATGCTCCATTTTTGTGTGCAGGTGGATTGATTTAGAGGTAATGAGGATTGTAAAGCATGATCATAGGGCATGACTTGGAGTTTTGGCCAAGAACAAGTGGTGAAAATGACATGAACATCAACCTTGTGACACCAACTTCATCCCTTCGAAACTCTTATCTCAAGAATGTTATGGAGGAGTTCTTGTACTTTTTGAAAAGCCCTAAACATGATCTAAAACTTTCATGTTTGACAAAAATCTTGAATCTCAAAAGATCATAGTGAAAACTAGCTCCAAAGATTCTTGTTTCTAAGGACCAAAATCTGCCTTGAAAAAATTCTAAGTGCCCAAAGATTTTTCAAAACTTTGAAGCTTCATAACTCAAAATCTAAGCATTTTTTGAGGTTTCTTCCTCTCATACAAAGTTGTAGTATGTTGTGAGGGCTTTAATTTGAGCTTTTGAGCATAAAAAATGGTTGTGTAGATTGAGCGTTATGACCTTCCAAAGTTGGTGCCAAAACTAGGGTTTTTTCCTATACTTAGAAAAAATTCAAGTTTCTTAACTTTGCCCTTTTTGCAAGAAACCATTCAAATATTGATTTTTCATGCTCAAACTCATTGATCAAACATGTCTTGATGAAATTTGGCTTGAATACTTCAATTTGGACCAAAAACCCTAAAAGTCAAAGGGTTGACTTTGTCAGATAAAGCTTGTGTACTAGATGAATTCAAATGTGTGATCTTTAATGATCTTGCATTCTTGAATCCTTCAAACATTATGGATGGACTCCAAGGATGTATTTGAGTGTCTTGGATCATGTCCTAAGGCTTGGGATCATGCTTTGAACAAAAGTCAAAGGCACAGCTGACTTTTCCTGATAAAACCCTAATTTGTGACCAAATGAAATTGAGCTTCATAGAACTTGTAATGAGACTATATTTCACTTGATTCTTGATAAGGAGAAGCCTCTTGAGTGTATGTAAGCTTGATGGATTTATGATCATTCCAAAACATTGACAAATCATGTGAAGATTCTCTTGATTCTCTTGAGCAAAACCCTAATTTCATTAAGCAAAGACAAGGAACAAACTTGAACAAAGGTTAGGGTTAGAAATGTATAAAGTAATGCTTCCTATAATGGTGATGAAATCTAGGATCAAAATTTAGGGTATGACAATTGTTCTTTGATTCCCCAGAATATTCTTGATCATTCTTTTTTGTTAATCACAATCATACTATTAAAACCAATGCTTTTTTCCCCAATAAGTCGTAATCCTTTTCATTGGTCAAACACAATCTTCTTGTTAAACACCGAAACACTAGCGGAGTTCGCAACCTTCTCTTGGTTCCTCTCCCTTTGATTGGTTAACCACTGCCTGTCAGTTAAAACACTAATTTACACTTCTTCTCAGTTAATCACAGTCTATCTGCTAACATACTGAGTTTCTCTTAGGTTAATCACCTTCACTTGGTTAATCGCCCTTTTTCTCAGTTAACCACAACCCGTCTGTTAAAATACTGAATTCCTTCTGGGTTAATCACCCACTCTTGGTTAATCACCCATTTCTCAGTTAACCACAACCCGTCTGTTAACATATTGAGCTCCTTTTGAGTTAATCATCTTCTCTTGGTTAATCACTCATTCTTTTTGGTTAATCACAGTCCTTCTGTTAAACTAATACGCCTGTGAGCTAGTAACCTTCTCTTAGTTTGAATACTTGCACCTTTGGGTTAGTAACCTTTGCTTGGTTCCACACCCGTCCTTTGGGTCACGACCTTCGCTTGGTCCCACACCCGTAGTTTGGGTCACGACCTTCGCTTGGTCCCACACCCATCCTTTGGGTCACGACCTTCGCTTGGTCCCACACCCGTTATTTAAGTCACGACCTTTGTTTGGTCCCATACCCGTCCTTTGGGTCACGACCTTCGCTTGGTCCCACACTCGTTCTTTGGGTCACGACCTTCGCTTGGTCCCACACCCATCCTTTAGGTCACGACCTTCGCTTGGTCCCACACCCGTTCTTTGGGTCACGACCTTTGCTTGGTCCCATACCCGTCCTTTGGGTCACGACCTTCGCTTGGTCCCACACCCGTCCTTTGGGTCACGACCTTTTCTTGGTCCCACACCCGTCATTTGGGTCACGACCTTGGCTTGGTCCCACACCTGTCCTTTGGGTCACAACCTTCGCTTGGTCCCACACCTGTCCTTTGGGTCACGACCTTCACTTGGTCCCACACCCATCCTTTGGGTCACAACCTTTGCTTGGTCCCACACCCGTCCTTTGGGTCACAACCTTTGCTTGGTTCCACACCCGTCCTTTGGGTCACAACCTTTGTTTGGTCCCACACCCGTCCTTTTGGTCACAACCTTTGCTTAGTTCCACATCCGTCCTTTGGGTCACAACCTTTGTTTGGTTCCACACCCGTCCTTTGGGTCACAACCTTCGCTTGGTTCTACACCTGTTCTTTTGGTTAATCACAGTCTATCTGTTAAAACCTTTCTCCCCGCAGAGTTGCAATCTTTATTTTCTTCAGTTAACCACTGTTTATTAGTTAATATACCGAAATCCCTCAGATTCAAACACTTTCTCTTGGTTCAGTAATCTTTTCTTTTTTGGTTCATCACAGCCTGCCTGTTGAAACCAAATCCGTTTTCCCCCATAGAGTCTTAATCTCTTTCTCTTCGGTTAACCACTGCCAATCAGTTAACATACTGAATCCTCATTCTCTTGGTTTCAACATTGTCCCCTTTTTTTGGTCCCCAGTAGAGTCGCTAACCCTTTGGTCTCCAACACAGTCACTATTGTTCTCATTTTAATCTCGGTTTCAACACCAACCCCTTTGCTCACTCCCCAGTAGAGTCACTATTATTCTTCTACTCCTTTATCTTCTTGGTATCGACACCATTCTTGCACTTTATCCTTAGCACAGTTACTACTCTTTTCCTTTGCTCTTCTTCCTTGGTTTTGACACCAATTCTTTTGCATCCCCAGTGGAGTTTTCTCTTCTTCTTTTGCTCTCGGTTTTGACACCACTTTCTTTTTCCTGTCTTTTGTTCCCCAAACTACGTAGGCTCTGAATTCCTCATTCCACTATGAGGATACGTAGGCACGAGATTGCGAAATCTTGGCGAGCCACCTTCTTCCATTCTTTTTCTCTTTCCCTGGTTCCCTGAACTACGGAGCTCTGATTTCCTCATTGCACTATGAGGGTACGTAGGCACGAGGGCCCCAATCCTCCGTGAGCACTCTTCTTTCTTTCCTTTTCTCTTTTCTCCTCTCTCATTTCTTTTAGCGAGAACCCTTTAGATAGATAACCCATCCAAGCCTAGAAGCAAGCAAAATGGTTCCCGTCGAGTACGACGGATGTGTAAGGTGCTAGTACCTTCCTTTTGCATAACCGACCCCCTTACCTGTTTCTCTTCCCCCTGGGTTTTATCGATATTTTCCCTGTCCTTTGGGACTAAATAAAGTTCAGTGGCGACTCTGTTGTATCTTTGAGTGTGCGATTCACTCAGGTATAATCCCGCTACCTTTTACATGCTTTGCAGATATCTACTCTCAACAGATCTTTAGTACAAGATCACAAGTAAGACTCAATGGTTAAACATGTTACATAATGGAGAAAGATATTTTGGTGTATCTATCTTCAACGTCTCTTAGTGCTATGGAGAAACAAAGACACTTGTACAAGTTATCTCTTCCAACGACTATTCTTCTACAAATGCTATATAAGTAGATGAAGATTCAATCTGTATTTTCAACAAGGAACAAGGAAATAAAGAAGGAGAGCCAAGAAGAATAGAAGTGTTCCACGCTTCTATCAAAATGGAAGAATAACAAGATCAATAATAGCAATGCAATTAAGAATGTAGAATTTATGTTATATGTTGTAAATTGTACAAAGCCTTAAGATTTATTAAACATTGAATATCTTAGAAATCTTAAGTGTTGTGATCTTTGTTATGGTTATTACCTTGTACCTCTGATTATGTATCAAGTACACCTTGTTCTCTATTCTTCTAAAAAAGTTGTTTACTAGTTTAGATAAAGTCTCTTGCTATGTGCTTGAGTATCAAAGTCTCTTGCTGTGAAGCTTGAGCCAAGTAAGTCTCATGTTATGTGTTAGAGCATTAAAGTCTTGATCAGTTGTTGATTAAGCAAGGAAGTATTGGATTTGTGGAATCTAAGCAAGGAAGTCTTGGACTGGAGGTTTGAGCAGAAGTCTTGAACCTGAGGGGTTTAAGAAAGGAGGTCTTGGATTCGTGGAATCTAAGCAGTGAAGTCTTGGACCGAGGGTCTGAGCGTAAGTCTTGAACTTGGGGGGTTTAAGCAAGGAAGTCTTGGATTCGTGGAATCTGAGCAGGAAAGTCTTGGGTTGAGGGTCTAAGCAGGAAGTCTTAAACTTGATGGGTATAAGCAGGAAGTCTCGGGTTGAGGGTCTGAGAAAAAAAGTCTTATGTTTAAGGGCATAAGCAGTTGTAATCATGTTTTGATTATAGTGAAAAATATTTTGTTCTGCAAAGGGACTAGACTACTCTCAGTTTGGGAGGAACAAGTATAAATCTATGTGTGTTGTATTGTTATTTATTTGCTTCTATTATTATTCAACTGCAACTTATTTATCATAATCTAAACATTGGTTTAGAATCTGAACTCTGTTCAGAGGCAAAGCAAAAATGAAAAACACAATTCAACCCCCCTTCTTGTGTATTTTTCTCACCTTCAAGCACGATTCTTCCCACTTGGTAAGTATAAGCTTGTATGTTGTCAGATGTTCTTCTTTAGTATGGTCTTCAAAACTGAACTCATCTTCAGACCCATATCTTTCAGGATATGCCATCACAATGTTGGAAACATATTCCTCACAATCACTCTCAGAGTCTGACCAAGTGATGTTTAATCCTTATTTCTGTCTCCTTATAAAATTAGGGAATTCTGGTCTAATGTGTCCATAGCCCCTACATTCAAAGCATTGAGTATCATTCCCACTGTTGGGTTTTTCTTCATTTCTGACTTTGTCCTGGGGAATGATGTTGGACCTTGATAAGATCCAAATTGTGTTAAATATGTGTTAGTTTTGTGGCACTTATTAACTTGTTTCATTTGAATCTCTTGTCAAAACCTCAACTTTTGTGTTTGCATTTTCATGTAAATATCTTTTAGTTTGAGCAATTTCATCTCTTTTTATAGGTTTCCTTACATGATTGAAGTAGTGGACACTTGATAGGAAAAAACAAAGCTTCGAGATGCAATTTTTGAAGGAAATTAAGTTCCTGCTACGGCTTATCGTGGTCCTAGCGCGCTTGGAGAGGCCCTGGCAGTGGTGTTTACATTCGTGACCGTGGTTAGCGCCCAGATCGCGATTAGCACGAGTTATGACAGTTTGCTTTTTTTTTTTGTGAGCGAGCTCTGCTCGTGCTTAGCGCGGTTCCACTTTTTGAGTTAGTATATAAACATTTCTTCATAGATTTTTTAGTGATGGACTTAGGATCTCTTTTTCCCATTTTCGTCAATACCATTCTTTAGAGATAGAGGTTTAGAAAACAACAATAGAGGTGCACCTTGAAGATCTGGAGTTGGATTTGCACCAATCGATGGGACACTGCGAGGGATGTTTGTTTATCTTTATTCTTCTCCTTGTAATTTATTTCTTGTTAGGGATTATATGTAAGTTTACTGTAAAAGTATGTATTTTTATTGATCATGGTGTTGTATATGATATATTTCATGAATCTATATCAATGTCATCTTTGTTTACTTGTTTTATATTCTGATTTGAACCGCTATTAAGAAATACTCTTCAGATCTAGATCTAAGATGAACATCTGTTAGATTCTAAATGCTAGACATATATTTAGATCTAACATTCACCATGAGTATCAATTCTTAAGGCTCCAAATTGTTTAATAGAGTGAAAGATCATCGATTAAACAATAGGGTACAACTCGTGGCATTGGCTAGACATAGCGATGTTGATGAGCGATACGTGATGATATTGATGAATGTTTTAGGTTGTGTACAACTGATTGGTAGATTTGTGTATTTGATCAGTGAATGAAATCCAATCCTGACAAGTCCTCTCGTCTCTTAGATACTTTATTTATTTATGTGTTTTACATTCCACATCCTTATACAATCAAACTTAAAAACGTAGAGATTGTTTAACAGCATTTTATGTTACACCAACTCCTGTAAATACGATAAAATAGAATACTTATTGGATAGTACTGTTGAAATATTAAATTAGATTTGATATTATTAGATTTGATTAGATTTAATATTTAGATATAATCCAAGTTGTGTTAGTCCAAGCCCAATTAGGGTTGTATATAAATAGACCTAGCTTGTATCATTATTTACACAATTCAAATAATACAAATCCTTATTTCCTTATTTTCTCTCTTTCTCTCCTCACTAAAAGTGCCTCACGCACTAACAAATTGGTATCTAGAGTTTTAGGTTATTGTTCTTGATCGATTTTTCAAGAATTTCACATCAGAGATCGTGTTTTCAGGGCAAGTGAATCAACCGCTGCGAAGATGACTGGTGATAAGAGCATTCCGAGTTCCCTTCCAATGCTTGACGATAAGAATTGGATCTGATGGAAAAAATAGCTGCAATCCTTATTTGGCTTCCATGAGACCCTAAAAGTGGTTAACGGTGGCGTTCCTGTGTTAGCTGAAAATGCAACCGAAGAACACAAAAAAGCCCACAAAGAAGTCAAGAAGAAAGATTGCAAGGCTGCTTATTGCATTCAAACGGCGTCGATACTGCTAACTTCGACAGAATCTCTCATGCTGAAACGGCGAAGGAGGCATGGGATATTCTAGTAAAGTATTATGAAGGAGGTGAGAAAGTCAAGGTTGTCAAGTTGCAAACCTTGCGTCGACAATATGAGTTGTTGTCGATGGGAGAAGACGAAAAAGTTGCAGAATATGTGTCGAAGGTTCAGAAACTCGTTTATCTCATGAAGGGTTGTGGCGAAACCATAACTAATAAGATGATAGTTGAGAAGGTAATGAGAACGTTGACCTCTCACTTTGATCACGTTATCGTAGCTATTCAAGAATCCAACAATCTTGAAACCCTAAAAGTGGAATATTTGGTTGGTTCGTTGGAGATGCATGAGCTGAGGATTGTCAAAAGAAAGGGAGTTCAGGATTCGATACAAGCACTACAGGCTCAGTCATGGAAAAAGAATGGTGGTTCCAACAAATTCAAAGGTAAAGTCGACAAGACTCAAGGAAAGAAGTCTTGGTCGAACCCTCACAAAAATCAGGTCGAAGATAGAGCTTCTGAATCCTCGAAAAGAGGAGGAGGAAACTATCGAAATGACAAAGAAGATAAAAAAGGTATACGTGTTATAACTGTGAAAAGAGGGGTCATTTGGCCAAATAGTGTTGGTACAGGAAAGACAATGGATCGAAAAAAGGCAAGGACGAAGGCGCGAACCATGCACGCCAAGATTCAGATGATTCTGAAGGTGGTATGGTGGTTATGGCTACAGTAGCAGATAACCATGTCGAATCCAAGATTTGGTTTCTCGACTCAGGCTGCTCAAATCACATGACTGGTCGAAAGGAGTGGCTGGCAGATTTTGATGAGTCGAAGAAGAGTAAGATAAAACTTGCTGATAACAGTCCGTTGCAAGCAGAAGGTGCTGGCAACATAGTTTTTCAACTGAGTAATGGAGCGAAAGCTATGATCAAAGATGTGTTCTATGTACCTGGAATGAAGTGCAACCTATTAAGTGTTGGACAACTAGTCGAAAAAGGCTTCTCAGTTGTCATGAAAGATGGAGTATTGAAATTGTTCGACACCTAGAACAATTTGGTCTTGAAATCTCCGTTGTCGAAGAACAGGACATTTAAGACCATGATCAGTTCGACTGAAGTACAATGTCTAAAAACTGTTGTCGACCACAAGGATAGTTGGTTGTGGCATTTGAGGTTTGGACATTTGAACTTTCGGTCACTCAATCAGCTGATTACTCAAGATATGGTATCTGGTATTCCTAGTCTTGAGATGCCTGACAAACTCTGTGAAGGTTGTTTAGTCGGAAAGCAATCCAGAAATTCTTTCGTTTCGAATATGCCAATGAGATCATCCTGCATACTCGAAGTTGTACATTCATATGTATGTGGTCCGTTCGAAGAACATACCATTGGTGGAAACAGATATTTTGTTTCATTTGTCAATGAGTTTAGTCGAAAGCTGTGGATCTATGTGATCAATAGAAAGGATGAAGTATTTGAAATCTTTAAGAGATTCAAGATGTTTGTCGAAAACCAGAGTGAGAAGAGAATCAAAGTTTTACGAACAGATGGAGGTGGCGAATACACTTCGAAGATGTTTGAAAAATTCTGTGCAGAACATGGTGTTGATCATGAGGTAACTGCTCCTTATACTCCTCAACATGATGGAATTGCTGAAAGAAGAAACAGAACCATATTGGATATGGCGAGATGTATGCTCAAGCAGAAGAATTTGCCAAAATCCTTATGGGGTGAAGCTGTTTCGATAGCTGTTTATATTCTGAATAGGTGCCCTACCAAGAAGCTAAAGAACAAAGTTCCTGAAGAAGTGTCGAGTGGCAAACGACCATCAGTAAATCATCTGAAGGTGTTTGGCTCTATGTGTTATAAGCATGTTCCTGATGCAAGAAAAAGGAAGCTTGATGACAAGAGTGAACCTATGATTCTGGTAGGATATCATAAGAGTAGTGCATACAGGCTATTCAATTCAATTAATGAGAAAATTGTGTTGAGTCGAGATATTGTGATTGATGAAAATTCTGCCTGGGATTGGAATTCTGGCAATTCAATTAACAAGCCATTGATGAGCTCTGATTTCGACGATGAAACTGATGAAGTCAAAGTTGAAGAAATTGCTGAGAATCAAGTCGAAGTCGAAGTAGAAGTAGTTGCTGACATTCCCGATACAGAGGTTGTTCCTCCAACAAGACTTCATGATTATGAAGTGACTGGTGATGATGAAGTCACACCAGATGGAGAATTAGTTCATTTTGCTTTACTTCCAGGTGTTGAACCAATCAACCATAACGAAGCTTTAAAAATTCAACAGTGGAAGTTAGCTATGGTCGAAGAGTTACCGACAATCGAAAGAAACAACACATGGGAGTTAGTCGAATTGCCAGCATATACAAAAGCTATCGAAGTAAAGTGGGTGTTCAAGTTGAAACACAATGCTGATGTGTCGATAGCAAGACATAAAGCAAGATTAGTAGCTCGAGGGTTTCTTCAAAGAGAAGGACTTGACTACTCTGAAGTATTTGCTCCAGTAGCAAGACTGAAAACTGTTCGACTAGTGGTAGCATTAGCATGTAACCAAGGTTGGTCGACATTTCACTTAGATGTGAAGTCAGCTTTTCTGAATGGTCCGTTAGACGAAGAGGTCTATGTCACACAACCTCCTGGGTTTGTGATTCAGAAGGAAGCGAGTAAAGTATATAAGTTGCACAAAGCGCTCTATGGTCTCAAGCAGGCACCTACACTACCACAAAAAAGACCTTAGACAGCGCTTTTTTTGCCCTTAGACAGCGCTTTTAAGCGCTGTATAAACCTGCGTTGCTATAGGTTTAGACAGCGCTTTGGGTAATACCAAAAGCGCTGTCTAAAGGGGGGTCTATTTAATGAAAAGCGCTGTCTATGGTACCTTTAGACAGCGCTTTTTGACATTATAAGGTACACCTTAGACATCGCTTTTGGAAAAAGCGCTTTCTAAGCCTCACCTTTTTTGACATTTTTTTGGTATACCTTAGACATCGATTTTGGTGAAAGCGCTGTCTAAGGTCAACCTTTTTGAATTTTTCTAGGTATACCTTAGACAGCGCTTTTGTCAAAAGCGCTTTCTAAGCCCTACCTTAGACAGCGCTTTTGTAAAAAGCGCTGTCTAATCCCTACCTTAGACAGCGCTTTCTCCAGAAGCGCTGTCTAAGGTATACGAAAAATTTTATATAAATTTTTTTAAACCACAATTTTTACCAGGTTTTTTCAACCAGAATTTTACCTGTTTTTCAACCAGCAATTTTTTTCAGAAATTGGCAATTTACACCAAAATTATATATGCAAAACAATTGGCAATTCAAACCAATATATATATTTAAAATTACAAACCAAAATTATATATACACCTATTTATAATTACAAATCATTACATTTTTTCTACAAATGCACATATTACTTATACTAATACTTTTGCATTCAACCAAAGCATTGCTTCAAATCTACATTATAGGTCCTGAAAACACAAAGATTGTAATTCAATTAAAAGAAAATATGGATAAATCCTAAGTTTTATCAAGTAGCATCACTAATATAATAAAACATGTGATAATTAATATACCTTCACATAATTCCATGTAATAATGGGGTTGACTCTCCGCTGTGGTTAATTGCGACCAACAACCAATGTCCACTGTAAGATTAAACAAGTGTAAGATTAACAGCTATATATCATATAATTTGTTAGATGAAGTATAAGATATCCAATTTAACATTTTCTATGCATAAATATCATATAATTGTGATGTACCTGTTTTTTTGAAACAACGGACTCGGTATGCTCCGGAACCCGCTTATCCTTTGTTTTGGATCTTGTTGGAGTCTAAATAACATTACCATGTAAAAAATGAAAATAAAATGCTCTTTCACTAATATATAACAAATATGACATAACATATAACAAATATAATAAAGAAATCAAGTATATAACAAATTTTACCTCTTTCACTAACATCTCTTTCTTTTCTTGGTTGGAATATGAATTACTTGTGTCTTAGCAATGCGGACGGATGAATGGATCCAAATTCCCTCGTTATGGTCATTTCTGATATATGACTCATCCGCTATAAGATCCTCATCTTGATCATTTGTATTCAACTCATTCCGTCTAATGCATGACTCATTCTCAACATCAATATCACATTGATCTACACCGCTATCATCAACCACTTTGTTAGATAGAAGCACTATAGACCATTTCGTAGTCGTCGGGTCAGTGACATAGAACACTTGTCTAGCTTGAGATGCTAGAATAAAAGGCTCATCTTTGTACCCCACCCTATTAAGATCCACTTGCAAAAATCCAGACTTATCCATTCGTATGCCACTACTATTTACCCAGTTGCAACCAAAGATTGGAATCTGAAACTTCTCGTAATCAAACACCCAAATGTGCTCAATAACTCCAAAATATGACAGATTTGCATATTTGGGGTTTAAGTCCTTCATACTTGATATGTGCATTGCTTCAGCTAGGACGGTGACACCACTATTTTGCATAGTACTTTTATCGTCTTGGTCTTTGGTATAAAATGTGTATCCATTAATTGCGTATGCGCTATGAGAATACACATGCAAACTTGGACCATATGCCAAACATCTCAACCTTTCTATTACTGAAGCAGGATCTGAAGAGCGCTTCGAATAAATATGATCCTTTAACCATTGTATGAAACTTTGATTGTGCTCTCGTACTATCCAATTTTCATTTCTGTTCTGATTTAACCTTCGGAGTACATCCTTGTGCATCTCAACATATGGCTCAACCTCATTATCATTGTGCAGAACATACAAATGCACTTGATCCCGTTCATCCCTTGATACTGTCACAATTTTATTTCCAATTAATTTTTTACCATCTTTTTTTTCAAAAATATGAGCTTTGGGGAGTCCAATCGACTGAACATTGGACAAATATTCAGTACAAAACTCAACTGCTTCTTCAACAATGTATCGTTCAACAATACACCCCTCTGGTCGACTTCGGCTTTTCACGTACCCTTTTAATATTTTCATATAACGTTCAGCAGGGTACATCCATCTCATATAAGCTGGTCCACACAACTGTGTCTCTTTCACAAGATGAACAACTAGATGTACCATTATGTCAAAAAAAGAGGGAGGAAAATACATTTCAAGCTCACACAATGTAATAACTATCTCTTTTTGTAGTGTTGGTAAGATATCGGGATCGATTACCTTACTACAAATTGACCTAAAGAAAAAACACAAATTAGTTATGGCGCTTCTTACTTTCACTGGCAAAATAGAACGTATACCTATTGGTAGAAAGTGTTCCATTATAACATGGCAGTCGTGTGTCTTTAAACTCTTCAACGTGAGGTCTTTCATAGACACAAGTCTTCTGACATCTGAAGAGTATCCTTCTGGAACTTTAACTCCACTCAGAAACTTACACAATATTTTCTTCTCCTTTCTAGACAGAGTAAAAGCAGCAGGTGGTAGATATGTTCGTCTTCCTTTCTTCACGGGTGCTAATTCAGGTCTAATCCCCATCGCTTCCAAGTCTTTTCTTGCTTTAAGGCCATCCTTAGTCTTTCCTTTTATATTGAGTAACGTACCAATAACACTTTCAAATACATTTTTCTCAATATGCATAACATCGAGAAAATGTCTCACATACAAAGACTTCCAATATGGCAATTCAAAAAATATCGACCTCTTTTTCCACCCACCTTTGACAACCTTATGTGCAAAAGGTTTGCCAAACTCAGTACGCATATCTTTCACCTTTTTAAAAACTTGGTGACCTGACAACATAGGTGGAGCTCTACCTTGTTCGATGTCTCCATTGAATTCTTGTCTCCACCCACGGTAGTTATGTTTGGCATTTAAGAATCTACGATGACCGAGAAAGACATTCTTATGACCAAACTCCAATCGCTTCGAAACTGTTTTATCTTCACAAATAGGACACGCTTTTTCACCTTTTATGTTGTACCCTGATAGATTCCCGTAAGCTGGAAAATCATTAATTGTGCCAAACAACATCGCCCTCAAATTGAAACTTTCTTTCCTATATCCATCATAAACCTCCACACCGTTCTCCCAAAATATCTTTAAATCTTCGATCAAAGGTGTCAAGTATACGTCTATGTCATTCCCTGGTTGTTTAGGCCCAGAGATTAACATAGATAACATCATGTACTTACGCTTCATGCATAGTGACGGAGGTAGGTTATAAATCATAAGAATCACAGGCCATGTGGTATGTGAGATACTTTGAAGACCATGCGGGTTCATTCCATCAGTAGATATTGCCAAGCGAAGGTTTCTTGCTTCTTCTCCAAAGTCAGGATAATCATTATCAATTTTCGACCACTGTGGTGAATCAGCCGGATGTCGCAACTTTCCATCAATAATTCTTTCATCTGCATGCCAAGTCAGGTGTCTTGCATCGGTTTCACTACGAAACAAGCGCCTAAATCTCGGTATTATAGGAAAATACCATAAGACCTTGGCTGGAGACAATTTTTTCTTATATCGAGACAAACCGCATTTAGGGCACTCAGTTAACGATGCATATTCGTTTGGAAACAAAACGCAATCGTTTGGACAAACATGTATCTTATCATAGCTCATGCCAATAGAACACAACATTTTTTTGGCCTCATAGGTTCGATTGGGAAGAACATTATCCTCCGGTAGCATTTCTCTCAAAAGGGCCAACAACTCTGTGAAACTTTTATCCGACCATCCATTGCCCGCCTTTAAGTTGTACAACTTCAATACCGCAGACAGTCTTGTGAATTTAGTGCAACCTTGATAGAGCGGTTTCTCTGCATCGCTTACCAACCTCTCAAACATTTCAGGACAATCATGAAGATCTTCTACAACTGCTTCTGCAATCTCTTCGACTCGATCACAATCGTATGTTTCCGTGTCTTTATCATCTGAAGCATAGGTCGTATTACTTTTCCCCGTCGGTTCAACATTCTCGTTAATTTTCTCCCCATGATGTATCCAACACTTATAACTTCGATCAATTCCATTCATCAGTAAATGCGATTTCAATCCATCTGCGTCAACCCTACCCACATAACAACAACCCAAGCAAGGACATTTTATTCGATTGAGCTCTTCAGCGTCAGCGTGTTGAACAGCAAACTTAACGAAATCCAATACCCCATTCTCGTACTTTTTGGACAATCGATCGGCATCCATCCATTTTTTATCCATGGTTTTCCTACTTATTAAGGTCAACAAAATAACATTAATTCAACCATATTAATCAAGAAATGAACAAGTTTGATAGTGTTTGATATGTAACTGGTTGAATTTCTTATGTTTTAGTGAAATGTTTATGTTCATTATATTTGTTTATTAACTCAACCATCTCAAATTCTAGAATTTTGAGGCTTCAAAAACAAGCTTTGAATTCTAAAATTCAGAGGACATTTCCATCAATTTTAAGAGTTTTTTAGAAGATTTAAGAGGTGGAAAAAATAAAACTAAACTAAACTATTTCCATCAATTTTAACAAAACTCCATCAATTTTAAGAGTTTTTTAGAGTTTTTTAGAAGATTTCATCAAACATACTCATTCACTACAAAACTTCATTAACAACACTTCAAACATACTCATTCACTACAAAACTTCATTAATAAAACAGAACAACATAACTTCATTAACAAAACTCACCAAACATAATCATTCACTACAACATTGTAAAGCAACAAAACCCTACAACAACAATGTAAAGCAACAAAACCCTATTCTTCACAACAACGACGTACCTTTAACGACGGTAACAACGGCAATGCAAGAACGAAATGTATCAAAGAGCAGAAAGAGAAACGAACAACGACGGCAATGAGCAGAAACGAAAACGACGGCAGTGAGCAGAAACGGACGGACGGCAATGCAACGACGGCAACAACGAACGACGACACGGTGGAGGACGGTTGACGGTGAAGGTTTTTCGTTCGCAAGAGTTTTGAGCTCTGTTCGCATGCAGGGGAGAAGAAAGAGCAAAAATATGAAAATGAATACTGACTATTCATATATTTTAATTTTATTAGACCTTAGACAGCGCTTGTCATAAAAGCGCTTTCTAAGGTGGATCTTAGACAGCGCTTTTCAAAGCGCTTTCTAAGGTTGGCCTTAGACAGCGCTTTTGATTTTTTTTTTTTTTAATTTTTAAGACCTTAGACAGCGCTTTTAAGGTAAGCGCTGTCTAATATTTTCCTTTAATTTTTTTTTTAAAATTAATAAGACCTTATAAAGCGCTTTTGACCAAAGCGCTGTCTAAGGTCTTATATTTTTTTGCGCTTTTACTTTTTTAAATGGCTAGTTTCCTTGTTTTTAACTTATAGCAGCGCTTTTGTATTAAAGCGCTGTCTAAGGTGCGATGTTATAACTTACTTTTGTTGTAGTGCTAGGGCATGGAACAAGAAGATCGACTCATACTTAGTCGAATTGGGATTTGTAAAATGCAAGTCTGAGTATGGTGTCTATGTTCAGGTTGTAGCACAAGATATAACAATCATCTGCTTATATGCCGATGACTTGTTAGTAACTGGAAATAGCCTGAAGAACTTGTCGAAGTTCAAAGAGCTGATGAAGAAGGAATTTGAAATGTCGGATCTGGGAAAATTATCTTATTTCCTAGGCATGGAATTTCATATGGCGAAGCAAGTTATGGTGCTACATCAAAGGAAGTATGCCAAAGAGATACTCAAGAGATTCAGAATGGATGATTCGAATCCTGCATCCTCACCTGTCGAACCAAACTTGAAGTTGGAGAAGCATGAAGAAGAAGACAAAGTTGATGTAACTTTGTTCAAACAAATAGTTGGATCTCTGAGATATGTGTGCAATAGTCGACCTGATATAGGTTTCGCAGTCGGATTAGTGAGCAGATTCATGAGCGAACCAAGAGTGTCACACATGAAAGCTGCAAGAAAAATTCTAAGATACTTAAAAGGAACAACAGATTTTGGAATTATATTTCGACGAGATTCTGAAGGCAAAGGAGCAATAGTTAATTGTTTTTCAGATGCAGATTGGTGTGGAGATAAGGAAGATCGAAGAAGTACAACCGGCTATTTCTTTCAAGTATTTGGTGCCCCAATCTCATGGTGTTCGAAGAAGCAACCTGTGGTGGCATTGTCATCGTGTGAAGCTGAATATATAGCAGGATCCTATGCTGCATGTCAAGCAATTTGGATCAGATCAGTACTTGAAGATATGGAGGTCGAAGTGAAGAAACCTCTTGTGTTGCAAATCGACAACAAGTCAGTTATAAATCTGGCGAAGAATCCAGTTCTGCATGGAAGGAGTAAGCATATCGAAGCCAGATTTCACTTCTTAAGGGAAAAGGTAAATCGAGGTGAACTTGAAGTTAGGCATTGCTCAAGTGAAGCACAGTTGACCGACATTTTCACCAAAGGATTGAAGATCGACAGATTCCTGAATTTGAGAAAGAAATTAGGAATAGTTCAGATCAACTATGACTAGCGTAGGTTCGACAACTTGAATTATGGGGGTGTGTTGAAATATTAAATTAGATTTGATATGATTAGATTTAGTATTTAGATATAATCCAAGTTATGTTAGCCCAAGTCCAATTAGGGTTGTATATAAATAGACCTAGCTTATATCATTATTTACACAATTCAAATACTACAAATTCTTATTTCTTTATTTTCTCTCTTTCTCTCTTCACTAAAAGTGTCTCACGCACTAACAAATACAATATTCGAATGGTTTCCATTTTGGAAAATACAGAAACGTATCAGGATACTATCCTTTTATTTTTATACCATTGTTGACTATATATATTATGATATGTGTAATTATTTTGATAACTTTCAATTACTGAGTTATAAACATAGTATGGGTTGCATTTTAGTATAGAAATATAATTTTGAAACGAAACACTCTGCACCTATGTAAATACTAGTATGTACATGATACATGTTTTTACACGTTCTGATAATGGCCATTAACATTATCCATGTTAGCAACAAGTATTCTATCGGTGCTTTTAATTGTAATAAAAAAGAAATTTAATTGAGATAATTCACATTTGTTACTTACAACAATTGTTAATATGCAATATATAATTTTTATTTGTATTATAATGATTTCAAGAAATTAATATAATAAATTCTCATAATATCATTTAATGTGTTTTGCCAAAAGTTTCTATCCGTGTAGAATCATATTCTAATTTTTGTTTTCATATTAACCAATTGCACTAGTTTCGTAATAAAAACATGAAATAATGTAGTAATAAAAAGTGTGTGAATTGAACATGAACATATTTTGGTTAAATTGCTTATTTGTGAAAATAATCTTTTATAGGCCTATTTTGGATAAAGGAAAAACACATAACAATATGTAAGTGTGGTTTTGAAAGACAATGTTCACATAACCAAAATTGGAATGTAAACAAATTTCAAACACATAGTATCAATTGTAAGGTTTTGTGGGCTTTGTGGAAGGAAAGAAATGGTGTTATTTTCAACGACGTTCTGTTTTGTATAAATAATGTCTGTTGGAGTGTCAAAATTTTAGTTTGAACGTGGGGCTGCATTAAGGAAAATTCGTATTCCAACTCTACATTTCATGCCTTTTGCATGAAACATTTTTAGTTAGTGTAGTGTTGGTTGAGATTTTCTTTTGTTGTATTGTTCTGAATACTTCTGGTATTCTTTATTAATTCTATTGGCTTTTTGAAAAAAAAATTGTAAGGTTTTATTTCTTTTGTTTTATTCTTTCAAAATTTATTTACAAAAAGGATAATAATTGTGTCGTTTTAAGTAAATCATAGAAAAGATAAATTAAAATTGAAATTTTGGAATTTTAAGGTATAAATTTGTTAATTATTAAAGTAGTCAAATCTATTAAAGCTTGTAATTTCAAATGATACTAATTAAAATGTATAATTTTCTATCATAATTATATTACTTCATGTATCCGAAATTTATTAATCACTAAAGTAGTCAAATTTATAAAAGTTTGTAATTTTAAATTAATCATATGAACAATGACTCAGATACTCTGTGAGTCACATGTTTGTGTTCAAAGAAATTTATTATTATAAAATATATATTGATCATTCAAAGATTGATCTTGACTTATAATTAATAAAATTTAAATATTTATTAATATACTTGTTGCTTTTATATCTAAAGAGAGAGACATATGTTGTTTTGACTATAATCAATTTTCATTAACGTATGTTCATTTGGCATCATTATAGTTTATTGAAATGTATTTAGATATTATCCAAAGGTGAACTTACATACATGTTTAAAGATGATTAGTTTGAACCATAAAACTTATTCAAAAAATTAATTTAAGAGCGTGTGTTTTAATGTTTGTGGTTATTAGTAATGTATTATGGACTTGGACATGACATTAATAATAGATGAGAATCCCACAACCATTATGGAAGATAGTACAAAAGATAAAATATCTCTTTTTGAGGTTTGAGAAAGGTCCAACAGGTTTCCTTTGAGAAAGATAATTAGTGTTGCGGTGAGAATCGGATAACAAGCTATTAATTAACTTGCATCACATTTCTTTGAATTCACCACCGACTTTGATTTATCCAAAGGAAAGGTTCAAGATCGAGAAAAACCTAAAGGGGGAGATCTAAGGTTCGGGGGTTGGTTATACTAAGGGAAGGTATTAGCACCCTAAGTATCTGTAGTACTCTACAGGAACCTCTTGTTTGTTTGTGTTATGTTATGTTTGCTTGCTAAGATATCTGCTAAAGGTAAAGACCTAAGGATATGTACACTAAGTTTGTTTGCCAAGACGTCGCATCTTGTGCCTACGTATCTGACTAAAGAATCAGAGCAACCGTAGTTCACCTAACTAAGGGTGAAAGAGGAACCATTGACTATGGCCAAAGTTCCAAGGGGAAATGAGTGTGAACTCATTTTAGAGTTCAAAGAAACTCTCTAAGTCTAAGTTATGATGGGGAAAAGTGGATTCTCATGATGGTGAGAATCACATAGAGTTCAAAACTCTAACCTATTTCTAAGTTATGATTTCATGGCTCTCATGAGGCCAAGAAATGTGATAAACCTAAGAGGATAAGGTAGGGTGGTTGTTTAATGACTCATGAATCAAATTTAGGAAGATCTCCCTTTGGAATGGGGTAAAGGAACAGTTTTAAAATTACTAAGAAATAAAGAGTTATATGAATTTAATAAGATGATGTGAAAAGACACATAAACAAGATACTAGGATAAAACAAAGTTTAATATCATGCAAAGTTAGAATCATACATATTTTAGACAATGCTCAAACAAGGTGAACAAAGATAACATGGCAAGATGAATAAAGAAGTGCAATAAAAGCCTAAAAGGTACTTCCAATTTTATCATGAATAAATGCCTCAAGATTAAATATTTTCGTCAATTTCTTTTTATATTCAAAAAGTAGATTCATTTAGAAAAACATAGCAAAAAGAATGGAAGAAAAAGGATGGAAAATGGACAATTTATGAAATTTTGAAATTAAAGCACAAACTTGAAAATAAATAATACAACCAAGTATTAAAAAGAAAGGAAAGGGCACTCCTAGGGATTGAACCCAGGACCCTTCGCATACAGGCTAAAACCAATGCCACCAGGCCAATGCACGCGTCTTAACATACAATGGTAACACAAATATATATGTAAAGAGAAGCGAAATCAGAAAACAAAACAAAAGGACTGGGGCGAGGGGGATTCAAACCCCAGTCCTATAGGTGAAAGGGTGCGTGCTTGTGTGTGCTTGCCACTGGGGTGGTTGTTACATCCGGTAGTAAACTCAACTTGATTAATACATAGGCCTTGCGTGCGTGAATATTTCAAATTAACAAAGCAAACCAACCATTACACAATCTGCTCACAAACCAAGCCAATCATCAATCAACCATTGCCAAATAAACTGAAGCAGAAACACATGGTTACCATCACCACATCATGAATTAACACACATATTAAATACTAAGCAAATGCTTCCATCATACAAATCCATGAAGTAGTAGAACATTTGAATGTGTAAAGCAATAAATTCCAAGACAGTCATAGCAACAAGCGTACAGTATATTCAAAAGAGGTTCAATAAAATGAAACATCTTGGCATACAACTAATAAACAAACAAGTGGATCAAGGATCCAAATCAGCATGGCATTTGGTTTATTTTCATGTATATCAAAACATTCTCAAGACTTAGCATGCTTAATGGAGGGTAGCAGAGATGTTTTAGGACTAAAATCATATGATTGACAAGGTTATTTGTTCAAAATGTAAAAAAAAACAAGAGGACAAGTTAAGGCATGATGCAGTCAGTTCTAATGATACATTCTCAAAGTCCAAAAGCAATTCAAATATGTCACAATGAGTGGTGAAAAATAGGGATAGGTCAGATCAAGGCATAGGCATATTCTAAGACTACCCTAACTGTTAGTGACAGTTTTTAGGATAAATTAAAGGAGTGCTAAGGGAATGATGGAAGCAACATCAACAATACAAGCAGTCAGCAGCATATGAGTAACATGTCATTAGAGCAATTATACATTTCACAAGTCAATGAGTTCATAAGATTAGATACACAACAATCAATGTTAGCACACCAGTCAGATAACAAGATTCAAACAGTTAAGATTCATTGTGGTTCATGAACAATGCAGCAGACAATTTCCACAAAGATAGCATACAAGGCCAATGCAAGACACAACAACAGTTCATACATCTTAATACACATCAAGGCCAGATTATGAGCATACCAATCAAACATAATGTCACATAATGTCAAGGAAAATTGTATTCAGTTAAAATGGTAGAAAGCATAGTGATGATTCATGTATCAAAGCTAGATTAAGGGCACACCAATTACATACAATGTCAAGGTAAGTTTACTTAGGTTCATGGCATTTGATACATCATGAAGCATAGATCAAACAGACTTGTGTACATACATGAGCAGTGACATCCCAAATCAAAAGCAGCTTAGCAAAGTGGATTATATGTAAGCACACACAAAAGGTCACATGCTTAGCATGCTGGTACAAGTATAAGTTAGTCATGCTTCTAATGATGCATACACAACAAGAACAACATTCATATGGTTAAAAACTAATCACATATATTCTAGGCAACAAGGCATAAGGAATGGATCAAGAATTAGTTCTGATTTAAGGTAATGCAGAGCAAAAAAAAAAGTACACAGTTCCATGGTGGCAAGCATGAAGCACCAAGGCAAACATTTCAAAAAAGTGTAACAATCAAGGTCAGATAAGGTTACAGGGTAAAAGAACACAAATCATGTTTGACATTTAAAACTTAAACACACATATGAGATACCAAACTGACAGCATGCTAATGACAAGGCATATGGACAATGCAAGTTCAAACATAGCAGGGCATACCTAACATGGATTCTGAGTTACAAACCAAACACAAATCATAGAGGCAACAAAACACCAATGGTACACCATGTATCAAAGATTGATGGAACAAAGACAATCATACTTGGAAAGACACCTATCACACCAGTAAGTTGTAAGTACACATTCAGCATATATTCAGCAGTTGGATGTTATCAACTCTTAGGCACATAAACAAATAGCCACAACACACAAATTTCAGGCAAGTAGTGAAGTGTTGCAAGTACATGGCTGGAGCAAAGACTTAAACCAGAAAAAAATAGCAACCAGTTTAATTTAATCAAACGCATAAGTGTAACAGTTGTGTATTTTAGCAATTTAAACATTTGAACACATAAGTCAAGGAAATGAAGGTCATGCCATGGACAACAAGTGTATATCAGGATGTAATCAAAATACAAGAGCATCAAAAGGCAACCTCTATGACAGCATATGACAAAAGCAATAACACTTAGGTAATCTTGGATATAAATCGTGGCTATGAGCTTAGGTATACACAAGGATCATCCATAGAAAGAGAAAAACAAAACCATTTTAATGAAGACAACTTAACAACGTTCAGTCAACCGTTAAACCATCAACAAAGTGATAGATAGGTTCATCCATTCTACAACTTATGAGCATATCAGAAATGCATAAAGAACTAAGATTCAATAATATTCAAGCACATATGACATACATAAGTAGGTTAACAAGTTCATCCATCTAAACTTGACAGTACAACAACCAAAGTGCAATCTTGTAAACTTGCAGCCATTCAATGAACAGAAACAAAAGCATTATAACTTAACACAAAAAAGCATACATGTATATCTCAACATATCAATAAACAAAATCATTCTATTTTATGAAATTAAACCATGAGCAGACAATCAAACAACTCAAGCACCATTAGCAAGCTATATATGTAAAAGGATAACATGATGCACATGACATAATGACATCAAATGAGCATGATTATTAAGAGAGGAAGAGTATGATACCAAGTGGAGTAATGTCCACTGCACCTTCAAGTATGCTGACTACTTTCTTTCTGAACTAACTAAAGTACTCTAATGCCTTCTCCTTCCTTGCTCACGAAACTTAGAATTCAGAAGTTATTTGAGTGTTTTTGTGAGAATTGTTGGTGTCTTCAAGTGTTGAAGTAAGCTCCTTTTATAGGCTGAGCAAATGGGCCTGGGTTCCTTGAGTCCAATGATCAAACACATAGTATGCTGAGTCAAAACTAGGGTTTACAACGTCTCTCTTCAAATTCAAATATTGGTCCATGATCGCTATTTAGTGTGCCTAAATGATTCAGACTGCAAGTCTACAGTCGTATCACGTAGTTTTAAAAGATTATCGATCCCACAGAGACTAAAAATCGAACGTACCGTTATCTAATGCTACTATGTAAATCTAAGGTTAATCTGATATGGTTTTTTGGTTCAAAAAGGGAAATTAAAGGGGAATTAAAATTTAGGAATAAACTAGTTATGATTAGGATATCGTTATATAATTCAATATACCATCGTGGATTTCATTAAACCTAAGCGTATAGAAATTTATCACAATATAATTCTGTAGAAAAAACCAGTTTAAAAGCCCTCACCTCACACTCTCGTGGTTATTGCTTCAGACTATATCTTTAAGTCAATATGTCTGCTCTCGCTAGCCCATACGAGTTTAAAAATAATTTTTGAAAACTAATAAGTCCTAATTAACTTTAAAGCGATCTCGCTGTTTTTAAAACTAATGCTCGATTTCAGCTATCCGGGTAAAATCTCACACTCTCGTGGTCTTGACCTTAACCTTTGTTACCTTTTTACTCTCGTAATAAAAGCTGGTTTTAAATTAAGAAATCGAAGCCAGAAAATAAGTTGATTTATAATTTTAGCTTGGAAATATTTAATCCATTCCGGTTACTCAATTACATACCGATAAAATCGGTTTAGCTCGACATACTAATTAAAATAGACATGAATGTGAATAAACAATTAAATCTAAACTCAAACATGATAAAAGAAAAACAATTGCTATAAATTGAAATGATAAAAACCTGGTAAATGCGGTCTAAGCAATTCCTCCACAGATTGGCAGGCTTTTTGCTTGAATAAATTTAAACAACAAAATAATGAAGGCAGGAAACAAAAACTTAAACTAAGGTGCAATAGTTCCTCAATGTGAGAAACTATTACTTTGTTCGGTGGTAATATGGGACAAGGAAACGGTAAAGGAAACTAAGCAAAACAAGAATAGAATTCTGGAAATAATTATGCAGCAATACGGCACTTTCGAAAAGAAAATGGACCCCCTTGCTCTTAGAAATCTTCTCATATATATAGCCTGAGCTATGGCAACGGTTGGAGAAAATGTAGGCACACTCCTTTGTCATTTATTTTCATTTGGGACCTAGAATTTCCCGGAGAAAATGCAATGTGAAAACTGAATTTCTGAGTCTTCGTGACCACGTCTGAGCTTAACGTATCAATTATGTTTTTGCTTCCATGACGAACGTGAGGGGCTGTGACGAGCGTGATGACTTTAAGGTCCATGACGACCGTGAGGGAGGTGTGACGGTCGTCACACCAGCAAATTTTGAAATCTTCTATTTTCTGCTCTTTTCTTGCTCGTTCGGCTTCTTTTCTACACTTTGCGTACTTTTGACTTGGCAACTGAAATACCTGCAAAACACTTAAATATTCTCGGAAAAATCGGAGATTAGACTGAAATGGAATAAGATTTTAACATAAATCAAAGTAAAAATACGATATGTTTTCGTGTTATCAAACTCTCCCACACTTGAATCTTTACTTGTCCTCAAGCAATCAACAAGTTAAAATCGGACAAACTTCATCAAATGCACATGCATGGTACACCAATGGATTTGAAAATGTTGGAGGAATTTACGTTAGTAAGTCAGGTACTTGCATGAACACTAAAAATACATTAATGACACAAAGCGACAAGCCTTGTCATAGACCTCTCTTTTGTGCAATCCAGTTCTAATCATTCTATTATAGTTCAACCTGAAGTTTTCGTGTCTGTTTCACCCGGTTTCATTCTAACGCAATCACATTAAGCCCTTTGCGTTATTCACGCATGTAGTGGAGTAGCCGGTTAGTGACTTTGATCCCTTTTTCTTACGGGGCCTAATACACAAGTGTGGTAACCCTTTATGCATCCCATTCGTAGATTGCGGGGGATCGAACCGTAGTTCGCCCTACCGAGTCCAGAATCAGGTATCTCTGAACCAATCGACAACGGATTTCATTCTTTTCTTGTAAGTTTTCACAACTGTAAGAATTATTGCATATTCTATATTTCTCGACAGACAAATAAGAAAAGATCTTCTTTTCATGATTGGGCATCAAACACTTATATTCATCGGCTCCCCACGTGGTTTTGTGATTTAGACGGTGCTGACTGCTAATATAAACTATTAGGGGTTACTTTAGGACTGAACTCAAGGTATCGGTATAATAAGTATTGAAACTGATATCGCATACGCAAGAGGTCTAAGGTCTCAAGACGGTATCGATCTTGTTAGCACTTTCCCAACTTCCTAACATAATTTAAAGCTTGGTATGTCACGATGTGCATTAATCGTAAAAAAAATTTCGTTATGGCAGAATAAAATGGGGAAATCGGATACTGAATGAAAATTCTCATATATTGACTTTGATAAGGGAAAAAGGAAAATACAAAAAGGGAAATAAAACGAAAATAGACTAACTCTCCCACACTATATCGAACATTGTCCTCAATGTTGCGATATAAAGGGGAACAACAAGAAAAACTAAAAACAAACAAAATAATCAAGGAGCTCCACGTCCTCTGCCTCTAGGGCGCCCGCGTCCATGTTGTGCCACATGATCTGGAATGCCCACGTGATGGATGTAATCGTGTAAGTCCTGCACTCGCAGTGTCAATGCACCCATCTCATCGATGACACCGTCAAGCCTCTGACCTTGGTCAACTTGCCCTTGCTGGATTTGACGCATGAGAGTCATCATTTCATTGTGTTGCACCTGTTGTTGTGCTTCTCTCTGTGTAGCCAGCTGGTTTTGTTGCCATATAGCCCTCAAGATTTCTTCATTAGTAACAGGGTCTTGGTCGGGGCGGCGACGACGTCTGGAGGTCGAAGGAGCATCATTGGCAGGCGGTGGTTGGTTTTCTGGGGCGTTATCCATCTCTTGCTCCATCTCATCAACAGGGTCCTGATTTTGATCATCGTGGGCAGGTGCATTTTGCTCAGGAGCATTCAGATCAAAGAGCCAATTGGCCATATTCTGAGGGTCAATGCGGTTCCTGCAAGGCATAATGATACTTTGAACTGTTCTTGCGCGGACCATTAGATGGTATTTACCATCTCTTCTCAGTTTGATGAGGTGTGAGCTGCGGCAGTAGTCGATGTCGAGCAACACCGAAGGCACGGAGGGTAATCCGTTAAGTGCGTCCCCCAAGTCCAAACTTAGAGCAATAGAAGTGACAATCCCTCCAAAATAGAAGGGTTTGGAACCTCTAGCACAGTTAGCTTGGATGTGTGCTAACAGAAAGGGTGCGGCATTGATAGGCTCAGGGTGAAGCATACAATGGAGGAAGAAAAGTTCCTTTGAGTTCACCTTGTGGTTGTTGTCCCTTGCAAAAATAGTGCTTCTTAATGTGCGGTGAACATATCTGATGGTTGGGTTGTGGATATATGTTGCATTGAGGCTTTCCCAGCTATCGATCCTTGTTCTGGTCAACTAATTCCATAAATTAAATACTGCTTGAAAGAATGTTTCCTGTGGCACCCGGCAGTGCATATTCTCACCATGATGGAAACCAAGCATCTCGGCAAGTTGATTTTGGCCAATTTTATACTCAGTACCAAACATACGGAACGTGGCTACGCCGGTGAGTTGGTTCGTTTCGCCAGAAGGTGTTACGTACATGAACGAACTTAGAAACTCGAGCATCAGGGCTTCGTAAGTAGGCCGGCTCTGAGTACAGAGCTGCCATAGACCAGCATTTTGTAGCATCCATTTAACTCCCTCAAGCATTCCGAGTTCTTCGAGACATGCAATGTCGACATAACGAGTTGGTTGCACGAAACGTTGGTAGAAGTTAATGTAATTAGCCCTTTGACGTTCTCCGGCTGCTCCTTCTCTGAAATTCACGGTGGAAAGGTCTGGAGTTTGTCTTGCCATGGTGGGTTCACAAAGAAACAAGGTATGGAAGAAATTAGGTTTTTGGAGAAAGAAGGTTTGTGAGAAAAATGGTGTACGAGTGTGGTTAAATAATGAGTGGGAAGACGAATGGTAATGGAATTTATGGAATTTGGTCAAATATGTTGTGGTATGATGGTTTTTGAATTTTGGAGGTAGTGGGACGGTGGTGTTGAATTGAAAGAAGGAAGAAGAAGAAGATGGGAATGTTTCTGTTTTAAAACAGAACGCGTCCCAAACCCGCATGACGGTCGTCATGGGGTTGTCACGATCGTGACACTAGCAAATTCTGGGAGTTGAAAATAGTTTTTGACAGCAAACGTTTAAGTTTATTCTCTTTTGCAGCAGGGGACATGTTAGCACATATGGTAATACTATTATGCATACAGAATCATAAATAAAATGACAAAATAAATTGGAAGCAAAATAAAGTACGACAGGAGCAAATTTAATTCCAGCAAGATCAATATTAAGCAATAGATTGAATTATTCATTAAAACCATAAAATATGCTAGCAAAGACTAGCAGTGTATTCAATCATAAATAAAACTGAATGTAAATTAATTTGTTCCTAACATAAAGAAGAAAAAGAAAAACTGAAAGTAAATTGTTTCCGAAGTAAAAGCAGTAAAAGATGAAAAAGCAGGGCTTCAAAAATCTAGCCAAGGCGTTTCTTCAAAGATGCAATGGCTTGGTTCAAATGATCAAATTGCTCAACTGTCATATCCATGAGGCCGACAATATCTTGTCGCATGGTGTTCAGTTCACCCTTTACTGAGGTTATCTCTTTATGATAGTCATCCATAGTTTTAAGGATGGTAGTCAGATTTGCATCATAATTGGTGGCATCAACCTTAGGAATGTCAGTGTCATCTTGGAATTCCATAAAGTCAAAGTCATGGTAATGAGGGGGTGTCTTAGGATCAATTTCAGGCTCAGGAAAGGTTACTTCAGGTTCAGGTTGTGGTTCATCTAGGTCATATAGCCAGTTGTGTTCGTTGTGCACACTTGTGCGCTCATGATTTGGTAGAGTAAAGTGTGGCACAACTACATTGTTTATCAGGAGCTGGAAATGGTGTGGACCTTGGTTCCTAATCATGGCCCTATTGAAACAGAAGGTGATATTCATAGGCCTAAAGTCTCCAAAAGGGTTGATTTTAGAAAGTCTGGTCCTAAATCCCATAGCATCGGCTATTTTGGTAACTAGACCACCTATCAGAATTGGGCTGTTTTCATTTCTAATGATTTTACAGAAGTTATTAAACATGAAAGTCAGTCTGTTAACCTCTCGAGATTGAAATGCACAAAAGATGATAAAGAGCTCATCCCTCGAAACAGTATTGTCATTCTCAGGCTTTCCAAACAGGGTGTAGGCTAGGATCATATGAAAGTATCGGATGGCTGGGTTATGAATTTCAGTAGATAGCATAGGGTTCATGTCAAGATCAGGTCTCCCTGAAATTCTACCCCAGAAGGCATTCAGCTCACCTACTAACATCAAATCCTCTTGTACCACGGAGAAAACGGTGGGTCCTTCAGGGAAACCTAAAAGATCCGACAGTTCCTTAATGGTAAACTGGCAGTGGTATCCAAACAACCTAAAAGTAATTCGGCCCCTATTAATGCCTTTTCCACAGTAAGGATTGTAACTCATTGAACTTAGGAATTCTATAGTCAGTCTACGATAAGTCTTGTGTTTCTTATTAGCAAAACCCTCCCAACCTAGTTGGTTAAACAGAAAATCAATGCTCTCACCTAGGCCTAAAGAGGTCATGGTGGGCCTGTGGGCAAATTTTGTCAGGGCGAAGGGTCGAAGAGACAGAGCCTCATAGCGATGCCACTGAGCTGCATCTCTGAATTCTACCAACATATTATCTTCGTTCTCCATTTTTTTTAGTGGTTAAGCAAGAATGAAATCAGAAGAGGAGAACAGAAAATGTAGAAAGACTTTGTAATCCTTTATTTTGCAATTATATAATTAGCACAGCAATTTCCAAAAAAGTTTAAGAAAATATAAATGAAAACTAGAAATTTGAAAACAAAATAGAATATAGAAAATGTAAAGAAATAACAATCTTAAAGAAGGAAAAACAATCATCATGGGTTGCCTCCCATTAAGCGTTGTTTTTAACGTCGTAAGCCTGACGAAATCAATTAGATATTTTAGTTAGGGGGATCAGCGGGCAACTCTAAATGTTTAAGGCTATTCAAATAGTCCCTATTTTCAATGATATGATAGTGCTTTAAACGTTGCTCATTTACTATGAATGGTTCGCTATTCCTACCCTTAATTTCTATTGCTCCACTCTGTAATACCTTGGTAATTTCAAAAGGACCGGACCATCTAGATCTTAGTTTCCCAGGAAAGAGTTTTAGTCTTGAATTAAATAGGAGCACAACGTCTCCCACACTAAATTCTTTTCTAGATAAACGCTTATCATGCCATTTCTTAGTTCGTTCTTTATATATTTTTTCGTTCTCATAAGCGTCTAGTATTAACTCTTCTAGTTCGTACAGATCTAGGATTCGCTTTTCACCTGCAGAATCGTACCTTAAGTTCAGTGTTTTAATAGCCCAATAGGCTTTGTGTTCTACTAGTAAGTGGCAGGATTTACCATAGACTAGTTTGAAAGGTGTAGTTCCGATTGGTGTTTTGTAGGCCGTCCTATATGCCCATAAAGCTTCATTAAGTTTAGAGGACCAATCTTTCCTAGAGGTGGCTACGGTCTTCTCTAAGATTTGTTTTACTTCTCTATTCGAGACCTCAACCTGTCCACTAGTTTGTGGATGATATGGTGTTGCTATGCGGTGTCTTACTCCATACTTTGATAGAAGTTTGTCAAATATTTTTGATATGAAATGAGAGCCACCGTCACTTATGACAAGTCTCGGCACACCAAATCTGGGAAAAATTGTGTTTTTGAAAAGCTTTATGACTACTCGTGCGTCATTTATGGGAGAAGTTATAGCCTCAATCCATTTCGAAACATAGTCGACAGCTACGAGTATATATTTATTTCCAAAGGATGATGGGAAAGGTCCCATGAAATCAATCCCCCATACATCAAAGACTTCTACTTCTAATATGCCTTTTTGGGGCATCTCATCGCGTCTTGATATGTTACCAGTGCGTTGGAACTGGTCGCAGTTTATATTGCATTGTGGACATCCTTCCAGAGGTTAGGCCAAAATAGGCCGGATTGCAGAATCTTACTGCATGTCTTTGAAGTACTAGCATGTCCTCCATAAGGAGCAGAGTGACATTGAGAGATGATGTCTTCTATTTTAGTTTCAGGGACGCAACGACGGAAAATACCGTCGGCTCCTCTTTTAAAGAGCAGAGGTTCATCCCAATAATAATGGTTTAGATCATGAAAGAATTTTTTCTTTTGTTGATAAGATAGGTCTGGTGGAAGTACTCCAGCTGCTAAGTAGTTGACTATGTCAGCGTACCATGGCAGTATTGTGTGTGAGTTAATTTCTTCCATGGCTTCTTCTATTTTTGGTTCATTTAAATGTAATTTAGACATATCATCTTCAAGTTGGTCTATGAGTCGTTCATAAGAGAAATCGTCATTAATAGGGACTGGCTCTGGTTTGATGCCATCTAATCGGGATAAGTGGTCTACTACTACATTTTCAGTTCCTTTCTTATCTTTGATCTCTATATCAAATTCTTGTAAAAGCAGGATCCACCTTAGCAGTCTAGGTTTTGCATCCTTTTTGTTCAATAAATACCTAATAGTCACGTGGTCTGTATAAATGATGATCTTCGCTCCCACTAGGTAAGAACGGAATTTGTCAAGGGCGAAAACCACGGCTAGAAGTTCTTTTTCTGTGGTGGCGTAGTTCATTTGGGCAGGGTCTAAGGTTCTACTTTCATAGTAAATAGCATGGAGTTTTCTGTCCCTTCTTTGTCCTAGAACTGCACCTACGGCATAATCACTCGCATCACACATGATTTCAAATGGTAGTCTCCAATCTGGTGGTTGCATGATAGGTGTGGTGATGAGAGTTGTTTTTAACTATTCAAATGCTTTTTGACATTTCTCATCAAAGATAAATTCAGCATCTTTCATTAATAGACCGGTAAGAGGTTTGGTAATTTTCGAGAAATCTTTTATGAATCGTTGGTAGAAACCGGCGTGTCCTAAGAAACTTCGTATTTCTCGTACGGTTTTTGGAGGTTGAAGATTTTCTATAATTTCTATCTTGGCTTTATCAACTTTAATCCCTCTGTCAGATACTACGTGTCCAAGTACGATTCCTTGATTTACCATGAAATGGCATTTCTCCAAGTTTAATACGAGAT
The DNA here is from genome assembly GCA_022829125.1 of Lathyrus tuberosus. NCBI lineage: Eukaryota > Viridiplantae > Streptophyta > Magnoliopsida > Fabales > Fabaceae > Lathyrus > Lathyrus tuberosus. The sequence continues at coordinate 2,083,058 of JALAZF010000497.1, forward strand.
TGACTTTTACGCATCTTTCAAGTACCATTTCTAGGTTCGATCGACATCCTTCAAAACTCTGTCCACAAGCAGAAAAGTCATCCATAAACACTTCCATAATGTCATCTATAAAATCAGCAAAGATCGACATCATGCATCTTTGGAATGTGGCAGAAGCGTTACATGGTCCAAACGGCATTCGTCGATAAGCAAATGTTCCATAGGGACATGTGAAGGTTGTCTTTTCTTGGTCATCAGGATGTATCGGGATTTGAAAGAATCCTGAGTAACCGTCTAAATAGCAGAAGTAAGAGTGTTTTGCCAATCGTTCTAACATTTGGTCAATGAATGGTAATGGGAAGTGATCTTTACGAGTAGCTTTGTTGAACTTTCTATAATCGATGCAGATTCTACTTCCAGTTACAACTCTTTGTGTTATAGACTCACCTTTTACGTTCTTAACAACTGTAACACCTCCCTTCTTTGGTACGACATGTACTGGGCTAACCCATTTACTGTCTGATATCGGGTATATAATTCCTGCTTCTAAAATCTTTTTCACTTCATCCTTGACTACAGTGCTTAAGATCGGATTAATCCTTCTCTGATGTTCTCTAGAGGATTTACATTCTTCCTCTAGCATAATGTGATGCATACAAATAGAAGGACTTATTCCTTTAAGGTTAGCGATGTTATAGCCTAACGCAGTTGGGTATTTTCTCAAGACATCTAAAAGTTTCTTAGTTTCGGTCTGTCCTAAGTCTGCATTGACTATCACGGGTCGTTCGAGTTCCGCGTCCAAGAATTCATACCTTAAATTGTTGGGTAGTGTTTTCAGTTCTAGAGTTGGTTTCTTCGGGCAAGGCAGATGATCTGGTGTAAGTGCTAAACATTCTCTTAGGCTATCGTCTTGATAAGGTTCACGCCAATTATCATCTTCAAAAATCGGGGGTATTGGAATTTTTATAATATCTGAGTATGTGGTTGGTTCCATCTCTATTTCTCTTACGCACTCATCTATGACATCTAGTAGATAACATGTGTCGTCTATAGCTGGAGCTTGTAAGAATTGTGTCAAAATAAACTCAACCTTCTCTTCACCAACTTCACAAGTTAGCCTACCCCTTTTTACGTCTATAATGGCTCCAGCGGTAGCTAAGAATGGTCTTCCTAGTATGATAGGAGTAGTGGAGTCTTCTTTAATATCCATGATTATGAAATCGGTGGGGATATAGAATTGTCCTATGCGAACTGGAACATTTTCTAGTATACCAACTGGGTATTTAATAGAGCGGTCAGCTAATTGAACAGACATCTTAGATGCTCTTAAGTCTCCTATATCAAGCTTCTTGCATATGGATAAGGGCATAACACTAATACTGGCTCCTAAGTCGCATAGAGCTTTGTCTATGACGAACTTCCCAATTACACAAGGTATGGAGAAACTACCTGGGTATTTTAGCTTAGTAGGCATATTGTTTTGAATTATCGCGCTACACTCAGCAGTAAGCGTAACTGTTTCGTTGTCCTTAATCTTTTTCTTATTGGATAGGATTTCTTTAAGGAACTTAGCATATGAGGGCATTTGAGTGATAGCTTCTGTAAAAGGTATCGTGATGTTTAATTGTTTCAGAAGTTCAACAAATTTCTTAAATTGCCCTGCAGTTTTAGAATTTACAAATCTTTGAGGATACGGAATAGGTGGTTTATAGGGTGGTGGAGGCACATAAGGTTTTTCTTTGTTTGCGGCCTCTTGGTCATTACCTTCCTTTTCCTTGGGTTCATTTTCCTTCTCAGTTGTTGTGCTATCAGGCCTTTGGTACATGGCTGGGTTCTGAAGTCTCGGATCAATGGGTCCGTCTAGTTCTTTACCACTTCTCAATATAACAGCATTTGCATGTCCTTTCGGATTAAGTTGTGGCTGTCCAGGAAATGTTCCAGTAGGTGCTTGTTGTTATGCCACTTGTGAAATTTGGGTTTCAAGCATTTTGTTGTGGGTGGCTAAAGCGTCTACTTTGTTTGCTAACTGCTTAATTTGCTCACTAGTGTGTATGTTTTGATTCAGGAAGTCTTTGTTTGTTTGAGCCTGGGTAGCTATAAAGTTTTCCATCATTAGTTCAAGGTTGGACTTCCTAAGAACATTTTGGGCAGTTACGGCAGCCTTTTGGTAGCCTGGTGGTGTAGCAGATGCTTGACCAGGTGCATACAATGCATTGTTGTTTTTGTAGGAGAAGTTTAGATGATTCTTCCGGCCCGGATTGTAGGTATTTGCATAAGGGTTCCCCTGAGCATAATTCACTTGGTCACTGGAGACTCCTGCCAAAATTTGACATTCAGTGGCGGTATGTCCAGGTGTTCTGCATAATTCGTAATTTTGAGCTACAGCAGCCACGGTGGCTGTTATGGTCAAGTTATCAATCTTTTGGGCAAGGGCATCTACCTTAGCATTGACACGATCAAGGCTACTAACCTCGTACATTCCACCTTTCGTTTGGGATTTTTCCACTGAATATCTTTCTCCTCCCCATTGGTAGTGGTTTTGAGCCATGCTTTCGATCAGTTGATAGGCTTCTTCATAAGGTTTATCCATAAGTGTACCACCAGCGGCGGCATCTATTGTCAATCTTGTATTGTACAAGAGACCATTGTAAAACGTGTGAATGACTAGCCAATCTTCAAGACCGTGATGCAGACACATCCTCATCATGTCTTTGTATCTTTCCCATGCTTCGTAAAGAGATTCGATGTCCTTCTGTCGAAAACTATTAATTTGGGCTCTCAGCATAGCTGTTTTGCTTGGGGGGAAATATTGTGCTAAGAATACCTTTTTCAACTCATCCCACGTAGTAACAGAGTTTGATGGCAAGGATTGTAACCAAGCCCAAGCTCTATCTCTTAATGAGAAAGGAAAAAGACGTAGTCTTATCACGTCTGCAGTTACACCATTTGCCTTCACTGTGTCTGCGTACTGCACAAACTTGGTCAAATGTTCGTTAGGATCTTCTGTAGGATTTCCAGAGAATTGATGTTGTTGTACGGCTGACAGCAATGAGGGTTTCAACTTGAAATCATTTCGGTTGATAGCAAGGGTAGCAATGCTGTTATGTGGTTCTTGCTCAGATGGGGTAGCATAATACTTAAGAGGACGGTTCTGGGGTCCTTCGGCCATGTTTCGTTCTTTGACTGATTCAGGAATATGAGCAAGGAGATCGGGAATATTATACTTGTGTTGATACTCAAGTATTCTGCGTCTTAAATTTAAGAAACGCTCTAATTCGGAGATTGGTGGTTGCAAGTCTTCACTTTGTGAGCGAGTACTTGGCATACAATCGAGAAAAAGGGGAAATTTGGTTTTTGCCTTAGTCTATACGGCGCAACAAAGGAGTTACGATATCGACTTAATTAGTCCCCAGCAACGGCGCCAAAAACTTGATCGCTATTTAGTGTGCCTAAATGATTCTGACTGGAAGTATACAGTCGTATCGCGTAGTTTTAAAAGATTATCGATCCCACAGAGACTAAAAATCGAACGTACCGTTATCTAATGCTACTATGTAAATCTAAGGAAAATCTGATATGGTTTTTTGGTTCAAAGAGGGAAATTAAAGGGGAATTAAAATTTAGGAATAAACTAGTTATGATTAGGATATCGGTGTATAATTCAGTATACCATCATGGATTTCATTAAACCTAAGCGTATAGAAATTTATCACAATATAATTCTGTAGAAAAAACCAGTTTAAAAGCCCTCACCTCACACTCTCGTGGTTATTGCTTCGGACTATATCTTTAAGTCAATATGTCTGCTCTCGCTAGCCCATACAAGTTTAAAAATAATTTTTGAAAACTAATAAGTCCTAATTAACTTTAAAGCGCTCTCGCTGTTTTTAAAACTAATGCTCGATTTCAGCTATCCGGGTAAAATCTCACACTCTCGTGGTCTTGACCTTAACCTTTGTTACCTTTTTACTCTCGTAATAAAAGCTGGTTTTAAATTAAGAAATCGAAGCCAGAAAATAATTTGATTTATAATTTTAGCTTAGAAATAGTTAATCCATTCCGGTTACTCAATTACATACCGATAAAATCGGTTTAGCTCGACATACTAATTAAAATAGACATGAATGCGAATAAACAATTAAATCTAAACTCAGACATGATAAAAGAAAAACAATTGCTATAAATTGAAATGATAAAAACCTGGTAAATGCGGTCTAAGCAATTCCTCCACATATCGGCAGGCTTTTTGCTTGAATAAATTTAAACAACAAAATGATGAAGGCAGGAAACAAAAACTTAAACTAAGGTGCAATAGTTCCTCAATGTGAGAAACTATTACTTTGTTCGGTGGTAATAGGGGACAAGGAAACGGTAAAGGAAACTAAGCAAAACAAGAATAGAATTCTGGAAATAATTCTGCAGCAATACGGCACTTTCGAAAAGAAAATGGACCCCCTTGCTCTTGGAAATCTTCTCATATATATAGCCTCAGCTATGGCAACGGTTGGAGAAAATATAGGCACACTCCTTTGTCAGTTATTTTCATTTGGGACCTAGAATTTCCCGGAGAAAATGCAACGTGAAAACTGAATTTCTGAGTTTTCGTGACCACGTCTGAGCTTAACGTATCAATTCTGTGTTTGCTTCCATGACGAACGTGAGCGGCTGTGATGAGCGTGATAACTTTAAGGTCCATGACGACCGTGAGGGAGGTGTGACGGTCGTCACACCAGCAAATTTTGAAATCTTCTATTTTCTGCTCTTTTCTTGCTCTTTTCTTGCTCGTTCGGCTTCTTTTCTACACTTTGCGTACTTTTGACTTGGCAACTGAAATACCTGCAAAACACTTAAATATTCTCGAAAAAATCGGAGATTAGACTGAAATGGAATAAGATTTTAACATAAATCAAAGTAAAAATACGATATGTTTTCGTGTTATCATTCCACTTCTTGGAGACAAATGCGCTCCTCTGCTGCACAAAACCTCAGAGGTTGCAGGGTCAATTTCATAACTTAGTGTATTGCTTAAGAGCTCCTTATCTGTTTTCATATGAGAGGGTATCAGATGAGGTAAAGATTGGGATTGCGCAGGGGCGTCTGCAGGTGAGAGCAGGCTGTATGTTGAAACGAGTAATGCCTCAGAGCTACTTTTAATGAAGCAAACCATGAAAGCTCAAACGGGAAGTGTTTTGGGGATTCAAAAATGAGAAAACGTGCCAAGGAATTGGGGTTGTGAAACGATTTTGGATGAATTTGATTTAATTGTATTTTGAATTTCCTCTTCTCTTCTGCAATTCGCAAGCACGACAAAGGAGAAAAAAGCATTTTAGTTGTTGTGCTTCTTTGCTAGCCACGCGTCGCCTCTTCATTGGTCAGAGAGATAGGTTGAAAAGTTAAAGCAACATTGCATACTTCCTATTGGTCCACAGCCAATGAATTCATCTCCAATGTAGCTTGTAACATATTTTTGTCACGATGGGCCTATTGGAATGGACTTGAAGATCAAATATTAGAATTGGTTTTCTCTTCTTTTTGTTATAAAAGAAATGGTTAGGAAAAACAAATAATAGGTGAATTAGGTAATTGAAATGGTTATGGATATGGTTTGGAAAATAGAGAAATTGGATAAAATTGGTTAATAAATGATTATTGAAATTGGTTTGGAATTAAAAAGACAATTGAGGGTGAATAAAATGGATAGGTATTTGGTTATGGAGAGGATCATGGAGAGGGTTATAGAGATATCTCTTTGAAATGAGAGACTTGCTTGATTCAATGCTCCATCCAAAATCTTGTTAATCACCTCTTGAATCTTCCTAAGATAAAACCTGATTCACAAATGAAACAAACACAAACAAAGCCTGATAAAAGGATTAGCTATGCCCCATGATTGACCTAATATGACATGCAAGAGATCAATGGATCTAAGGGTAAAATTTGGGGTACAACAATTAGGTTCATTTGTAAAGTTTCTTAAAAATCGTGGCAAATGTGCATAATATATTATTTCTTGCACGCCATAATACAATGGTGTGACTGAGAAGTAGAATCTTACTATCATGTATATGGTTAGGTCAATGTTAATTTATAGTATTGTACCATTATTATTGTGTACGCACACATTAAAGACTATTGCGTATTTTTTAATAGGATCCCTAACAATACAATTCCTAAGACTATTTATGAAATGTGGTCAGAAAGTAAACCTAGTTTAAGATATCTTCATGTTTGTGGTTGTCAAGCAGAAGTAAGGGTGTATAATCCACATGAAAAGAAGCTTGATGTGAGAACCATTAATGATTTTTTTAGTAGGTATACCGAAAAAATAATAAAAGAGGTATATATATTATTGTCTCAATCATAGCAAGAGAATAATTGAGTCTGATAATGCTCGGTTCATTGAGAATGATTTGTTCAGTGAGAGTGAGAAATCACATAAAGTGAATATTATGGACTCATGGTGAATCTTTTTCACCTAAAGAAACTCCTCAAGTTGGTGTCCCTCTAGTTGTGTTACCGTCATACAACATATAGAGACAATAAATTAGTATTCAAAACCTACAATATGAACATATAGGTTATGAACCGGTTGATAATGAGAATGAACATATGATAGAAGGATTTGAAGTAAGAAGATTTAAAAGATAAAGAAGACCAACTATTTTAAAAGATTGTATAATTTATTCACTTGAGCATATGACTTGAGTATTGATGATGATTTAGTCTCGATCACACAAGTCATGAAAACCTGTAAAGAAGGAACCCAACCCCTGGTGAAATGAAACAAGCAAAGGAACTATGATAACGTCAAAGCAGAGATATTGTGATCAGCAACGTAGCGCCGACATCACTCCAATTCTAGAAGGATGAAGGGTAGAACGACCTGAAAGACATCACACTATCATCGTATAGATTTATATTGTGAAAGTTGTATTTGAATTGAAAAGAGAAAGAGAGAAAAGCTGATAGTGTTAGAAAGAAGCCAGAAAATAATTAGAGAGAGAAAGAAAATCAATTATTCAAATTATAATAACTTGCCATACACAAAATGATATTTAAATAAACGTTTAAATTAAAGAACATAACCATATATCAAATATATAGATGTAGAAATCAATTAACAAATCATAATAATAATAATAATAATAATAATAATAATAATAATAATAATTAACAAATCATAATAATAATAATAATAATAATAATAATAATAATAATAATAATAATAATAATAATAATAATTAACAAATCATAATAATAATAATAATAATAATAATAATAATAATAATAATAATAATAATAATAATAATAATAATAATAGTAGTAAATTATTTTTCATTTTTGTTATTAATAATTCAGATCTATAAAATTATTGTCTTCCTTGTTATTACTAGTCGTTAGACTATTACCAAAATTTCCGAACTTTTTTTTTTAAATAATCAGCTTTTTTAATGTATATACTAAAATTATTATTTTTTTCAAATAAATTATCAAAGTAACTCTTTTTCAAATAAAAAAAATTGGAGTTACCACTCAAATTAGCATATGCACTATAAAATTGTAGATAGGCGCCAATTGAAATGACGCGTACTTATAGTGACAACAAGTCAATTTTCCGTAGGCATATTCTGAACCATTTATACATACAACAATTTTCCGTAAGTACAACAAATTATATGTCCAAAAAATAGACTTTTACCTACGGTAAAGTGCAGTAGGTATAAGTGGTTGCAGATATGCCTACCGTAAAAAGACTTTTACTGTCACTATAAGTATGCGTCATTCCAATGGACACTTATATATAGTTTTATAGTGCATGGATCAATTTGAGTTGTGACTCTAATTTTCTTTTAAAAGTGGTTATTTTAGTAATTTATTTAAAAATATGGTTATTTTGGTATATAAATTAAAAAAAATGATTATGTTTTTTTTAAAAAAAAAATTTCCATCCTAGCGTTTATTTGATAATCTCTTAGACATTATTAGTAATAGCCAACCAAAATTCACAGAATTATTTAATAATATAATAATAATCGTTAAATTTCTATAAAATAAAACATATTCCTAACTTACTTTAGTTCCCAAGGGGTGAACTCTTTGGGTCTTGACGATTATAGACCTATACGATTTGTCGAAAGCCTTTATAAAGCTTTATCGAAGCTTTTGGCGGCTACATTAAAGTTGGTGTTGAACTCAATCATCTCTAATTGTCAAAGCGCCTTTGTTCCGGGTAGGCAAATACTTGATGGGGTGTTGGTAGCTAACGAGGTAGTCGATTATGCAGTTAAGGAGAAAAAAGATAGTGTCGCTTTTTAAGGTGGATTTTGAGAAAGCCTATGTTAAAGTGAATTGGGATTTTCTTAGAGGTATGATGAGGTCAATGGGTTTTGGGGAATTATGGAGGAGGTGGATGGAGTCAACTATATTTTCAAGCAAGATGTCGGTTTTGGTGAACGGTAGCCCCACGAAGGAGTTTGAGGTGGAAAGAGGTTTGAGACAAGGGGATCCCCTTTCGCCTTTTCTTTTTGTGATGGTTACGGAGGGTTTGGCGGGATTGGTGAGGAAGTCCGTTTTGTTAGGTGAATTTGCGGGGATTCTCATTGAAAATAGTTGTTTTATAGACATTTTACAATTCGCGAATGATACCCTTTTGGTGGGTGATGGGAGTTGGAGGCATATGTGGGTGATTAAAACGGTATTAAGATGTTTTGAGTTGGTTTCGGGGCTTGGAATTAATTTTCACAAGAGTAAACTTACTGGTATATGTAGCGAGCGATTTTGGATGTGGTTGCGAAGCACTACCGCTCTTTGGTATCTAAAGCTCGATTCATTTTTTATCCTATTGAAGCTGATGAAGGAAGGGAAATAGATGTCTCAAATTAACCCTGCTTGCAAACTGAGGTTAAACATTCAAAACTGTTGGTTTACAGATGCTACAAAGATTCGGGGTCTCTATTGGGTTTATTTTGTTAAAAGTAGTGTTCGGTCGATGGGTGGGTGGTTAAGATGTTAGGACGGATGTATGAAAGTATGGGATTTTGGTTTTTTGTTTAGTGTGCTCGCTAAGATTTTTCTTTCAATCTTATGCCTACGTATTCCCGTTTACCGAAACAGGGAAATCAGAGCGATCGTAGTTCCTCCTATTCTATGGGAGGAAATGGTGTTTTGGTGTCTTGTTTAAAGCCTAAGACGTTAAGCAAAAAAGGTGATATGTATCTTGTTCAAAGCCCAAGATGTGAAGCTAAAAGGGTGTTGCCTTTAGAGAGAATTTGTCATCTCTAAAGAGGGGTTTGTATGTCACAACTGTTGGGTGACTGGTTTATAAAAGAGGATTACTTTAACTGGGATATGTGAATCCAGCAATGCCATAATCTCCTTTATAAGGGTTTTTGACCTGAAGGAGAAGACTTTAACTAAGTGTAGAGCAATGCCATCTTTCCTTAGGAATTTCTCATGCTAAAAGAGGGACAGTGGCATGGATGTAGATGATCCAGAGGCTTGCCGCTTACAGCGATTAGATGAAGGGAAAGGAGTTGTTGATGTTTGTGTACTATGAACGAGGCACAACTTTGATGCTAAAAGGTTGATTGGATCAACTGGTGGTTTTCGTATACAAAGCCTAAGAGGAGGCTATTGGCCCAACAAGAGGGTGTTTTTATGTGTCTCGTATGAAGCCCGAGAGAGAGGCTAAAAGGGTTGACTCAACAAGAGAGTGCTTTGGTATCTCGTACGATGCCCGAGATGGAAGCTAAAAGGGAGTTGACTCAACAAGAGAGTCTTTTATACTCAACAAGAGAGTGATTTAGTATATCGTATGAAGCCCGAGATGGAGGCTATTGGAAGATTGACTCAACAAGAGAGTATTTTTATACTCAACAAGTGAGTGTTTTGTATCTCGTACGAGGCCCGAGATGGAGGCTAAAAAGGGGTTTGACTCAACAAGAGAGTCTTTTATACTCAAAAAGAGAGTGTTTTTGTATCTCGTACAAAGCCCGAGATGGAGGCTAGAAAGGGGTTTTGATTCGAGGATCAGGGATATTTCCTGTTCTTTAAGGAAGTGGGAAATCCGAAAGGTATTGAGACTGTCCGAGTCTACGGGTTTTCTTCCTATTTTTGAAGGGAGCTTGAGAATGTCTTGGAGACTCAAGGAAATTAGACTGTCCAAGTCTGGAGTTTCATCTTTTGTACTATGCTTTGAGAAACAGTAGTAGACTCTTGGAAGCACTATTCTATTAAGATGACTGATTTCTGTTCCTACACCTCTAGGAGATCAAGCCAGGAAAGTTTGAGAATTTGGAAGAAACTCAAGAGATGCCATTCACGGAGAAAAGATCATCTCTGGGGAGTAGAGTTTCTTGACAAGTGCTTTTAAGAAGCCTGTGGGTCCCCAAACCCCGAGAAATTCAAGACAGGCTATTCACAAGGAATAGATCAAGCCAGGAAAGTCCGAGAATTTGGAAGAAACTCAAGAGATGCAATTCACGGAGAAGAGATCATCTCTGGGGAATAGAGTTTCTTGACAACTTCTACGAGTGACAGTCTATGAAAGGGTTCACCGAGAATGCTGCCTTTCATGTCTCCATATTGTTTAACCCCAAGAGGAGGGAAGACTGTGTCTGATAATCCTATGGGGATCTAGTTTTGACTATTAAGAGTGATCGACGGGCTTAGTGCTAGACGTAGTTGTCGGGGAAACTCTACATATCTATACTATTATTACACAGTTGATATGAGTTTATGAAAGAAGACTTACAGTGAAACAGCCCCACAATACAGTTATATGTATATGAAAGCGATAAATGAAAGCGGATAAACACTTACCCGGTTGTAGAGCTTCCATGCTGTTTGGTTAGTTGTTCAACAAAGAAAGATTGAAAACAACAGTATATTTCAAAATCAAAGGAGAAAGTGCTTTGAAAAAGAAAGATTTGGGGCTTACAGCTCAAGGAGAGGCCCAGGGTTTTATCAGTGATCGCACTGTTGAATTTGTACAGAGGAACTTATACAAGTGACTGGGGCCCAAAAATTGTTTTCTGTACAAAGGGATGGGTCTTACACTCTCTCAAGAGGCCCAAAAGGTTTAAAGATAAAGAGTGGGGCTTATAACACGAGGGTAGGCCCAGACGATTTTCGTTTGAAATGGCGATCGCGCCGAGATTTTCTTTTAACGCAAAGAGGCTTATACAATATCTGAGGCCCAAAGTTGTTTTTGGTTAAAAGGGGATTGGGTCTTACACTCTATTAGAGGCCCAAAAGTTTTGAATGGGTCTTATAGCTCGAGGAGAGGCCCAAAGTTTTTTAAAAGGTGACGATCGCGCCGTTCACTTGTACAGAGGGACTTATACAATAAGTGAGGCCCAAAGTTGATTGTACAAGGGGTTTGGGTCTTACACTCTATTAAGAGGCCCAAAAAGAGTTTAAAGAAAAGAAATGAGTCTTACTACTCGAGGGTAGGCCCAAGGTTATTTGTGTACAAAACGACGATTACGCCGAGGCTTTTGAAAATACCCGGAGGGACTTATACAATAAGTGAGACCCATGAAAGGTTATTTTACAAAAAGGCTTGGGTTTTACACTCTATTAGAGGCTCAAAAGAGTTTTGAAAATGATTTATGAGGGTTGAATTAATCCAAAACCCTAATTTGTTTTCAAAATGTATTTTAATTGAATAAAAATTCAATTAAAATGATCAAAATTGTTTAACATATGGAAAACAAATTGTGATCTTGGATTAATGCTTCAAAAATTAAGTATTGACCTAAAAAATAATTAGAAGGCATTAAAAGTTGCAAAATCAAGGTGGAAAAAAGATTCAAAATGTCAAAAACAATTAAAATATTAATTCTTTGCAAAAATATCAATTATATGAAATAAATAATATTTTTGGGATTTTTTGGTAAAATAAAATATTTTAACATTTTTGTGAATTATTAAAAAAAGAATCAACTCAAAATCATTAAAACTCAGAGAGAAATTAATTTTTGAATCAATTAAATAAAATCACAAAATTCAAATATTTGAATTTATGAAAATGGCGCCAAAAACATGGACCAAGAACACGCGCGTTTTCTGCCTTGTCCAGATTTGCATTTTCTATCCAATCTCACTGAATACTTGATTATATCATGCAATCCACATACCAATCAACTTGTTTCAACCTCACGATCATGTCTATGGCAATTAATTTCATTTAAATTAAGCATAAAACAAGAAATCAAGAAAAATCCTCAAGAACCCTAAATTCTGCATGAAGGCTGGGATTTTTAATACACGATTCAAACAAAGCAATTACTTGAGGGGAAACATTCCATGCATGATTATGAACATTTGGCAAAAGTATTGTGCGAGGAAATATGCATAGATTGAGAGATGACCAAGTTTAGGCTTACCTCTAGGTCGTGACAGCAAGAGCAAATTGATTTCTGAGTTGGAGGTGTTATAGATGAGTTGTGATGATTTGACCATCTCCCCTACACCCTATGGAGTGTGTTTGAATGCTTGGACTTGATGGAAATTGGCTGGATCACTTCATGGCATCTCAACTGCACTTTGGTTAAAACCTTGAGCAATTGACTGGTGATTCTGAGAAATCAGTGTTCCAGATGTTGTTTAAGTGTTTGATCAGCTCACATATGATGTATATGAGGTGTGTGTGTGTGTGTGTGTGATTGGTTTGAGTGGAATTGCTCTCTAATGAAAAACCCGATAGTGACTTGCTAAGAAAGGCATTTTTTAGAGTGAGAAGTGGATTTTGAGAAAGGCAAGTGTTGTAGGCCTTTGGTGTACTTAAACTGATCACAATTGAGCTCTATTTATAGTAGAGCAAGTTTGTTTTGCAAGGAATAGTGAATGGCAACTGCTGAGTAGGTTTGGCCAATGTTGGCAAATGAAAATCCAAGTCTCCTCTAGCCATTGACTAGAGGTTAGGGCACAGGCTGCTGGTCCCCTTGGTCTTGGATAAGTCTTGACTGAATTCAGTTGAGAATGGCTCAGTTTATGCCACCTTGATGCTTCCATTGAATGCTCCAATCCAAAATTGGAGTCTTGTCCCTATTTTGAGCAATTCTAGGTTCAACGTGTTATTTCTTGTTCCAAGGACTTTGGAGGCTTGGCTCAGTGATTGTCCCCTTTAGATTCAATCCTCAGATGTGTCCAAGGTGATGACAAGGCTTGGAATTGGCTGATTTTGGTAAATCGAGTAAAAGTGCAAAAATCTGCCTTGCCTTGGCAGATTTCAGCAAGGCAACTTGCCAATGTCATATCTCATGGCCCAAGTTGAATTTGGTGATGTTCTTGGCCATTTTGGAAAGCTCTTATATGATACAACAACTGTTTGCCCATATTTGGTTTTGATACTTTTTGGATCCAAGTGAAAAATGTCCCTACATTTGGAAAAAAGTAAGGCAAAATCTGACTTAGTGAAATTTTCACTAAGTGTTGGAACAAAGTGACTTTTCTTGATTTTGATCACTCCATAACTCAAAATCCATGAGGAATTTTGGACATAGGTCAGTATGAATCTTTTGTAGAGGGCAATGAGATCTACAAATCAAGCTTTGGATGGAAAAAAATGGCTTTGTGGTTTAGGAGTTATGATCCTCCAAAGTTGGTACCTTTGTCACTTTTTTCCATAACTTAGAAAATTTTCTAAGTTTTTATGGTTACCCCTTTTACAAGTTATCCCATTTTCTTTGATTTTTCTTGATGAATGATGATTAAAATCATACATAAACATCATTTTAGGGTTAAAAATCCACTTTTGTGAAAAATCTCAAAAAGTCAAAGTTGACTTTTGTGCACAGTTGACTTTTTATCCGATGAATTCCAAACTGTGCAATTCTTCAGGAAATCATGTCCTTGACCTAAATCAAACTTGATGGACATGTTCTATGGGTGTTATAGGGTATATTGAACCATGTCTTAGGGTTTGGGAGCATGTCCTGGTCAAAAGTCAAAATTACAGTTGACTTTTCCCGCAAAACCCTAACTGTGGTTCAGATGAAATTGAAACTTGTTGCTCAAGCTTCTTTGATCAATCCATTGTTCCAAATGGATCACTATGGCATATTGGAGATCCTCAAATCCTCTCTTGAGGTCTTGGTTCATAATTGGTCCCAAAAGTCAACTTAGGGGTGAATTAGGTCAAGAAACCCTAATTCTTGATTTTTTTGATGAATGCATCCCCTGAGGCAAAATTGACTGGATGATTGAGTTTATGAGGTTCCATGGAGCATATTAGGTTATGTTTTGGATCTTTGGCTCATTCCCATAGGAAAATTCCCATCTGGAGGCCCTGGTCGATCAAAACCCTAATTTGGTGACACTGGCGATCTTGAGGCTTGATCCACCTAAAAGGGAGCATCCTTGTGCTTAATCCTTGAAGTGGGAGTCCTTTTGATCCATTGTGTATGTTTGAGGGTGTAGACAAGTTGAAAATCATGTCATTCCTTGATTGATCCTTTGTCTAAAAGCTCTGAGAGGGCTTGATTGCAGTAGATGCTCAACAATTCCTTGAGGAGATTGATGAGGCATAAAGGTACATCCATATTGTGATAATGATTTACACAATGATGGGAATCTTAATGGTCAAAATTTGGGGTATGACAGATGCCCCTATTTAATCTTCTTGGACACGAAGGTGTGAATGACGAAGGTATTCGGGCATTTGGGGTGCAAGAGGATTAAATATCAGAATACCCGAAATTTTGATGGTGGTTATGAATGGCAGATCGCATTCATCTTCTTTTGCTGAGCAATGATTCTTAGAAAAGGTAAACTTCCCCTCGAACCTGGTCTTCAGCCAAGGAACTGGTCTCAGTTTTCTTTTGTTAACTTTCCCTCGATCCTGGTTTCTTACCAAGGATCTGGTCTCAGTTTCTGATATAAACTTCCCCTCGTTCTTGGTTTCCTACCAAGGAACTGGTCTTAGTTTTTGATTTAAACTTCCCCTCGATCCTGGTTTCCTACCAAGGAACTGGTCTTAGTTTCTGATTTAAACTCCCCCTCGATCCTGGTTTCTTACCAAGGAACTGGTCTAAGTTTCTTTTGTCAATAAACTTTATTGACAAGGGACGCTATTCGTAGCGGTTTTCCTCAAACTCCTCGCCGAATCTTCTTGGGGAGATGCCATTTGACGGAAAAAGTTGACGTCAGACTTGCTGGGGAATCCAGTCGTCTGAGTTGTAGAGGTGTACAAACTTCTCTGTTGGAGATGCCATTTGTTGACTCTATTTGGGGAATGCGAGTCCCTTGAAAGACTGCCTTCGTTTGGGGTCTTACATCATACTTTTCTCGGGGATTTTCCCGGAGAAATGCCATATGGTGGGATCCATTTTTGAGGTGTCGATGACCTTTTCATCAGTGGTTCTTTCGGAGAAAAACTGCCGTATCACCGAATCTCTGATTATGAGGCTTTCTCTCGGGATTTTCCTTAATCCGGGAAAACAAGGATATCATCTTCAATGGCGAAGAGTGATATCTGTTGAAAGTTTCTCTAGTTTTTCAGAGGTTCAAGTTATCAAAGTGGTCCAAGACCTATCTTCAATTTAGAAATAACTGGAGGCGAGATTGTTCAGATGATTTACTTCCTGACGAGGAAAGAATCAACAACTCGATTGAGAGGACTTTTATCACCAGGGGATAAGACCGACCAGAGTGATGCAATATGAAATGTGAATGCAAATAAATAATGCATG
Organism: Lathyrus tuberosus; assembly: GCA_022829125.1. Classification (NCBI taxonomy): domain Eukaryota; kingdom Viridiplantae; phylum Streptophyta; class Magnoliopsida; order Fabales; family Fabaceae; genus Lathyrus; species Lathyrus tuberosus. The sequence goes on from JALAZF010000497.1 coordinate 2,098,732, forward strand.
ATGTATGTATGTATATGCTGACAAAGACTTGACACAACACACAGACTGACGGATGAACACGACAGGATACTCGGCCGTCGAGGGAGATGAAAAGTATCACTTGGTTCAAGATAGCAATTATACCTTGCTTAGGAGAAGTAGTCCTCGCGGGGAATACCGTTAATCGGGCTTAGGAGATGAGAAATCGGTCGAGGCGTGTCAGATGAAACAAGGTCTCTGACACAGTTGATCCCTTCATTCAGGCGTACTGGGTTATAAGGAGTACTTTGATTCTGCACTTTGAAGTTCGCTTATTTCTGGAGAAGTGGTTGATGCTCTTTTGATGTTCAACAGTCAAAAGAAATTTCCATCTTTATTTTAAAGCAGAAAAAGTTTTACAAGTAAATTCATTTTTGTTTTATTTCAAGAATCGTTGAACATGTTAAAATGTCGTTCTGTAAAGCTAAAACAAGTGAGAATTACAAACAAAAGCACAAGGGCTCAAATTTTATTGATAAGATGGAGATCAGCCAAACGCGTGATTCCAAAGAGTATATACAAAGCTAGAAAATGGTAATTTACAGGGAAAAAGGGCTACGTTGAAACATAACGACCACTATCCTTCTACCAACTTTGAATTCTAGGCATCCTGAGCTTCTGTCGAAGATGACCTTGACTGGAGTTTTCCTCCGATGGACGGTGTAACTGCTGCTGCTGAGGGACTTGCCTCTGTTGAACATAGTTACTTGCCATTATCCCTAACTTTTGCCTGGATTGTACTGTGATGTTTCCAATCCACCGGGATGATTTTTTTTATTTTGTCTCTAACTTTTGCCTGGACCGCCCTTTCGGGTTTTCAATCCACCGAGACGTTCTTTTTTAGGTGAAGTATTTCTTGACTACATCAACATTCGTGGGGTAGGCAAATTCCTCTCCGTCCATGGTTGCAAGTCTCAAGGCACCGCCTGAGAAAGCTTTCGTGACCACATAGGGGCCATCATAATTCGGAGTCCATTTACCCCGAGAATCAGTGAGAAATGATTGTATCTTTTTGAGCACAAGGTCTCCTTTCCTGAAGATGCGAGGTCGGACCTTTTTGTCAAACGCATTTTTCATTCTTTGTTGATACAACTGACCGTGGCATAGTGCCGTGATTCGCTTCTCTTCAATCAGATTCAGTTCGTCGTGTCGACTTTGACCCCATTCAGCTTCTGTAAGCTTTGCTTCCATCAATATCCGGATTGATGGGATCTCTACTTCGATGGGGAGCACTGCTTCCATGCCATATACTAGAGAGAAAGGGTTGCCACTGTTGAAGTGCGGACAGATGTGCGATAACCGTGAAGAGCAAAGGGTAGCATCTCGTGCCAATCTTTATAGGTTACAACCATCTTCTGAACAATCTTCTTGATGTTCTTGTTAGCCGCTTCTACCATTCTGTTCATCTTGGGTCGGTAGGGAGATGAGTTATGGTGTTCAATCTTGAACTCTACACACAACTCTTTCATCATCTTATTGTTCAAGTTAGATCCATTATCAGTAATGATCTGGCTCGGAACACCATAACGGTAGATGATACTGTTTTTGATAAATCGGACCACCACTTGTCGGGTTACATTAGCGTATGACGCTGCTTTGATCCACTTGGTGAAATAGTCAATGGCGACCAGGATGAACTGATGTCCATTTGAAGCTTTAGGTTCGATCATACCGATCATATCGATTCCCCATATGGACAAAGGCCATGCGGAAGAGAGAACTTTGAGATGCGTTGGCGGTACATGAATCTTGTCAGAGTATATCTGACACTTATGACACCTCCTCATGTACTTGTAGCAGTCGGATTCCATTGTCAACCAATAGTACCTTGCTCTTAGAATTTTTCTCGCCATTGTGTGTCCGTTGGCATGAGTGCCAAAGGATCCTTCATGAATTTCTTTTATCAGCATGTCTGCCTTTGGTCTGTCTATGCATTGGAGCAAGACCATGTCAAAATTTCTCTTATAGAGAGTATCACCTCTCAGGAAGAAGCTACCCGCTAGTCTTCTGAGGGTTTTTCTGTCCTTCCTTAGTGCCCCAGGTGGGTACTCTTGTTTTTGAAGGAAGCATTTGATATCGTGATACCAAGGTTTGTTGTCTATGACTACTTCAATTGTGAAGATGTAAGCGGGCCGTTCTAGGCGCATTATGTCGATCTTAGGTAGGTCGTTCCATTGACCTACACTAATCATGGAAGAGAGGTGGCTAAAGCGTCAGCCATGTGATTCTCATCACGAGGGATATGATGAAACTCGACTCTGTTGAAGAAAGGTAACAACCTTCTTACATGGTCTTTGTAAGGAATCAATCCTGATTGGTATGTGTTCCAATCTCCTTTTATCTAATTGATAACCAAGGCTGAGTCGCCGTATACGTCCAAGTTTTTGATCCTTAAATCAATCGCTTCTTCGAGACCCATAATACAAGCTTCGTATTCGGCCTCATTGTTGTACACTTGAACGTAAGTCGAGCGGTGAAAGGAATGTGGGTACCCTGAGGGGTAACAATTATTGCCCCAATTCCGTTTCCATAATGATTAACTGCTCCGTCAAAGATAAGTCCCCACTGGGAACCTGGTTCTGGCCCTTCATTGGGTAGCGATTCATCGCAATCTTTCATCTTCAAATACATGACATCTTCGTTTGGAAAGTCGAACCCGATTGATTCTTGATCGTCAATCAGTTGATGAGCCAAATGATTGGCTAAAATACTTCCTTTAACGGCTTTCTGAGCATGGTACTCTATGTCATATTCTGATAACAACATCTGCCAACGGGCAATCCTTCCCGTGAGAGCAGGTTTTTCAAATACATACTTGATAGAATCCATTTTGGAGACCAACCAAGCGGTGTGACGAATCATGTACTGGCGAAGACGTTTGGCTGCCCAAGCCAAAGCGCAGCAAGTTTTCTCAAGCATCGTATACCGAGTCTCACAGTCGGTGAACTTCTTGCTTAGATAGTAAATGGTAGACTCTTTCCTTTTGGTTTCGTCTTGTTGGCCAAGTACACACCCCATTGAGTCTTCCAAGACTGTGAGGTAGATGATCAGTGGTCTTTCTTCCACTGGAGGTGATAGAATCGGAGGATTCAACAGATATTCCTTAATACTGTCGAAGGCGGTTTGACAATCTTCTGTCCAAACGCAATCCTGGTTCTTTTTGAGTAACTTGAAAATCGGCGCACATGTGGCAGTCATGAGGAATATGAATCTGGAGATGTAGTTCAAACGTCCCAGGAATCCTCTGACTTGTTTTTCAGTTTTCGGAGAAGGCATTTCTTGAATGGCCTTGACCTTGTCAGGATCAACCTCAATTCCTTTCTGGCTGACGATGAACCCTAAGAGTTTCCCTGAATAGACACCGAAGGTGCATTTATTGGGATTCAAGCGGAGTTTGTCTTTTCTCAGACTCTCGAAAATTTTTTACAGGTGGGGTCACATGCTCCTCTTCTATCTTAGATTTTGCAATCATATCATCGACATATACCTCGATTTCCTTGTGTATCATGTCTTGAAACAGAGTAGTCATGGCCCTTTAATAGGTTGCCCCAGCGTTCTTAAAACCAAACGGCATTACCTTGTAACAAAAGGTATCCCATGGGGTAATGAACGAAGTTTTCTCCAAGTCTTTCAGCGCCATTTTAATCTGGTTATAGCCCGAGAATCCATCCATAAAGGAGAAAACTTTGAACTTTGTTGTACTGTCTACCAGCATGTCAATGTGTGGTAAAGGAAAGTCGTCTTTTGGACTAGCCTTGTTTAGATCTCTGTAATCAACACACATTCTGAATTTTCCGTCCTTTTTCGGAACAGGTACGATATTGGCTAACCATTGAGGATATTAAGATGTAGCGAAGAAACCCGCGTTAATCTGTTTCTGTACCTCCTCTTTGATTTTGATGGCCATGTCTGGGTGAGTCCGTCTCAACCTCTGCTTTACTGGCGGACATTCCGATCTTAACGGTAAATGATGTTCCACGATGCTGGTATCCAACCCTGGCATATCCTGATAGGACCAAGCGAATACATCGGGGAATTCTTTGAGAAGCTTTATCAAACCCTCTCTGGCAATTGGACTAAGCAGTGCCCCAATCCTGATCTCTTTTCTCTCCTTTTCTGGACCCAATTTTACCGTTTCCAACGGCTCTTTGTGAGGTTTAAAGGACCTTTCCTCTTGTCTGAGTAATCGGGAGATCTTTTTTGGAATTTCGTTGTCATCTTCTTCTTCAGCCTCAAATACCGGGAACTCAAAGTTGGGAGAAGGCATCGGATCGTATGTTTCAACGGGATTTAAAATAAGCAATCTGCATGACTTGATGATTCGTGTTTAGAAGAGATAGAGAAAATACAAGTGTGCGCAGTGTATTTTTTTTTATTACTGCTTGTTTTTATTTGAATTGTGTTTTAGGATTACCATTTTCTGAGAAAAAGCAAAAAAAAGAAAACAGTAATTAATGCGGAAATTACAGAACGACGTTATTTTATTAATGAACAAGTCAATCCTTGAAACTACAGCCCTATAAAACAAAACTCTGTCGCTTTGGGCTAAGCGAAGAGGGAGAATTTACAGAAAACGAACCCTATCAAAACATCCATTTCACCTGGGCAGGGTGAAAGGTTAAAGATGGCAATTACTTTGATTGGCGAACGACCTTCGGAACATCGACAGTAACCCATTGGCTGCGAACTTCTCGGTGAATCACAAAGTCTGGCACCTTCCTTGATTTGTCTTTAGAAATGACGCTGATTTCTGGTGGAGCAGGATCATTGGAATCTGTCTCCCAGGCAGAGTTGTCATAGGAGAATTCCTCTGTTACATTTTGTATAGCATTTGTACTCTCAGCTGTATCTCCCCATCCAGTTGGCTGGATATCTTCGAGCCTGATACGAGAGCTTTCAGGAGCAGTGTACTTGACCATATAGTCGTATTTTCCACTTGGTTGTCCCAAGGTGTCCCACACTTCTTTTGAATTGGAGGAGTCATCCCTCTCGATGACATTGACCTCGGGAAAAGCATAGTTGATGAATTCAAGTCCTGTAAACGTTGCAAATTCATCATCATGTTGAGTAGTGTCTGAATGACCTGAGTGTTGATCCCATGACATGGTGGGGACACAGGTATTCTGTTCAATGATGCTCAGCTGAGTTTCATTACTCGGCTGACTTTCTGGCCCCAAGTCTCCTGGGTAAGGCTGCCACATTGGCAGGCCATCCATCGGGCCATAGTAATTGTGGTCAAAGTTGTCTTTCATCAGAGTGTCCTCCTCTAATGAATTTGGTGGAGCACGACATCCTTCCGAATCACAATCTCCAAATATCATTTCGACGTCCGACCGGGGTATAAATCTCGGACTCTGTGCGGGATAGAAAAATGGCGTAGGCACCTCTTCCTGAGATATATAACCGTCCTCGTTAAGATATGACTTCCATTCTTCATCTGTGTCGGAGGGATCCTCCCCATTGATAGCATGGACTATTTGAGACACTGGGTGAAGGAAACCTCCACTGTGGAAGAAGTCCTAAATGGGATGAAGAATTTCATCGTTAGCAACTATCCGGGTACAGGTTGCAGAAAAACCAAGACCCTTCTTTGTTGTATTGCTAGTAGGAATGACAAGTTGTCCCCATCCTGTTGTATCGGTACTCTCGACCGCTTTAATAGCATCTTTGTATGAGGAAATCGAAGTTCCTCCTCCGGATTGGTCGTCCTTGTGTAAAGAAAGCGCTTGGAATTGGGTTTCGATTATCCCTTCTGGTTCCACATAAGTGGATGACGATAAATTGCTGACGAGCAAGGCCTGTTCCCCACAGACTGTGATGAGTTAGCCGTTTCGGACGAACTTTAACTTTTGGTGGAGGGTCGAGATGACTGCTCCATCCTGATGTATCCAAGGTCTTCCTAATAAAAAATTGTACGTTGCCTGGATGTCCATGACCTGGAAGGTGACTTGGAAAGTGTGAGGACCAATAGTTATGGGAAGGTCAACTTCGCCGATAACCATTTTTCTGGATCCGTCAAATGCTTTGACGACGACCTCGCTGGTTCTCATCGGAGGGCCTTTGAATGATAATTGAGTCAAAGTGGACTTCGGCAACATTTAGGGCTGACCCTGTGTCTACCAGTACGCTGGCTAAAGCATCGTCCTGGCAGTTGACTGTAATATTGAGTGCCACGTTATAACGGCGACCCTCTTCAGGTAATTCCTCATCACTAAATCCCAAGTTATTGCAGGAAGTGATGTTAGAAACAATACTATCGAACTGTATGATTGTTACATCCTGTTCTACAAAGGCTTGCTCCAAGACTTTCTGTAGAGCCTCTCTGTGCGCTTCTGAACTGAGTAACAGTGATAATACCAAGATCTTTGAAGGAGTCTGTAACAGTTGATCGACAATGTTGTATTCACTCCTCTGGATGAGCTTCAGCATCTCATCATTATTTTTCGAAAGGTCGGGATTACTGGATTGACCGACTGGTGGATTGGGAGCTTCTGTCTGAAGTTCCTTTTCTTTGTTAGACTCTCCAACTCCTCTGTTGAAGATTCTACCACTCCGTGTTACACGACTGATGTCTGCAATTTTCACGACGGAGGGTAATGGAATTTCCTTTCCATTCTCAATTATCATTGCACCGTATTTGTAAGGGATTGCCTTAGCTGATTCATACGGTGGTGGTCCCGACAGATAGATGACTATGGGAACCTTCTGGTTTTTCTGACCATCGTACGTAATCTCGATCTGTTCCCGGTTAGGAATTCTTGATTCGTCAAGCAGGGGGATGATGGTGAAAACATCCCTAGTTCTCTGATGATCAGAGATGACGACAACATCCTCAATTTGATTGGCAAGGTAGTTCGGCGATCAATTGATGGGTCCGGAACCTGGATATGGGCGGATCTCTCCACGATCCACCTGCCCCTGGAGAGCTGCTCGTACAAGGTAGCACCCTTGGTTACTTTCCGAACAGACTCCACAACATTCATAATTGTGTGGTGGCACCTGGCCATGCCCACTTTAAATACAATGTAACCTCACTAGGTTAGCTTCCACGAGTCAGACATCCTGACTTTGACGCCGAGTGGGGTTTCTGTTATTGATACTAATTTGCTGAGTATCTTCATCCATGTAGATTGGCATCCACCAATGATTTAACAAGTGTTGAAGTGCTTCCTGGACAAGGGCACATCCTTGATTGTTTTCGCAACCCGCTTTACAGCTGTGATAATTATGTGATATCAGGAATCCGAGTCGGACCTGCTCAGCATGCAATTCTACCAAGTTGGTATTCATCAAGCGAATGTCAAAGATCTGAACCATATTGATCTGATAGGGATTCCTATCATGGTAGTCCTGGATCCATCCAAGATCCATCTGACGCTGGAGGGCCTCATGTATGAAAGAGCATCCCTGTTTGTTTACCGAGCAAGTCAGACAAGAACTGTAATCCTGCCGAGGCAGATTATGATACTGGCTTTGCCTTGAGTGCATTGCCACCAAATTGACATTCATCGCACGGATGTCGTGGTTCCGAATGACGTTGGAATTTGTGTAAACCATGTTAACTCCACGAACTCGGTGCTCTTGGATCCATCCGAGATCCATCTGTTCCTGTAGATCTGATTGCACCACAGAACATCCTTGATTACTTTTAGAGCAGATATTACACTGATGATAATTATGAGGTGGCACATGGTCGTACCCACTCTGTCTACAATGCATCTTGACCAGATTGGTCCTCAACAAGAGTACATCATGAATTTGATAGACATTGTTAAATTCTTTCTCAATCAAGTTGACTGCAGCTTTCTCATGTTGAGGCAGCGGGTTTGTGAGAACATTGGGATTCGTATCTTTGAAAGATAAGAGCCCGCTCCTAACAAGCTTTTGCACGTCGGATTTGAAATTGAGACAATTCTCTATGTTATGCCCTGGTCCTCCTTGATGATAAGGGCATGTCTGATCCGCTTCGAACCAAAAAGGCAGATTTTCCGGTACTGTAAGAGGAGACTTAATCTGGATGTGCCCCTTAGCCAGTAATAACGGAAATAGTTCTGCGTACAACATGGGTATAGGATCAAACCCTGGTGGTCGTGTTGTACGGTTGTTATTGTATGGAGGACGAGCCTGCTGAAGAGGCTTTTGTGTCCTTTGCTGATTAGGTTGGCTCTGTGCAACCTGAGGCTGATACGTAGGAATAGGCGTAGGGCTGATAGCAGGAGTCATAGCCGCTACTGGTTGATAACGTCGTCTTTGCTTTCCGAGAGAGATATTCCCAATATCTTGCTCTTTTTTCTTAGGGAGAGCACTACCGTATTGTTTTGTACTACTTGATGATCCAGCGTCGGCTTCCTCAAGACGAACTCCCATGCCCACCATCTCGGTGAAATCACTGGGTGCACTGGCAACCATTTTATCGTAGTAAAATGAGCTTAAGGTCTTTAAGAAGGTCTTTGTCATCTCATTTTCCTCAAGAGGTGGACAAATCTGAGCGTCAATTTCGCGCCATCTCTGAGCGTACTCCTTAAAGGTTTCCTTGTCCTTTTGTGACATTGATCTGAGTTGACCTCTGTCCGGTGCCATGTCCAAATTGTATTTGTATTGATGGACGAAGGCAGTGCCAAGATCTCTGAAAGTGCTTATCATAGCACGGTTTAAACCCATGTACCATTTGGGTGCGGCACCGGTTAAACTATCCTGAAAGTAGTGAATCAGTAGGTCCTGATTCTCCGTCTGAGCTGACATTCGTCGAGCGTACATCACCAGATGGCTCTGAGGGCAAGAGTTACCCTTGTATTTTTCAAAGTCGGGCACTTGAAATTTGTGTGGAACTTTCACATTGGGGACCAGACAAAGGTCTGCGGCGTCCTTTCCAAATAAATCCTGACCGCTGATGGCTTGCAGTTCCTTCTGTATTTCCAGGAACTGTTCCTGGAATTCATCCATTCTATCGAACATAGTTTCCTTCCTACCAGAAGGTATTGGTGGAATCTGTCCTTTCGGGACAGTGTGCACCACAGGAGGTGGTACCGTGACTACGGCAGTGAATCTTGGCGTTTCCCGAAGTTTGAAACCTTCAGGAGTCTTCAGTATGCCCCTGGCATCTTCGCTTTCCCGAAGTTTGTAACCTTCAGGCCCAGCGGCTTCTGTTATGATTCCCCGATATTCAGTGATCGGCGGAACATATCCTTCCGGGATATAGTTAACAGGCATGCCCCAAGGACGATATTTCGGCATTTGATACCTAGGATCATACTTTTCCACTATGGGCATTGAGGTGATCTCTGAGATCACAGTCCTTTGTAGCTGAGCTTCTGCCATGGCCTGCATGTCGTTACGAAGCTTTCTCATATCCTCTCTCAGAGCGTCGATCTCTTCTTTCAACTCTCTGTTCTCTTCCTCAAGATCATCCATCTTTTTCTGACGATTGGCCCGAGTATTATACGAATGAGACAGTTTGACTCTAGAATTGAGACATAAACGTGAGATTCGTAGGTAAGAAGAATACGCGATGTGAGAATGATGAATGCAATGATTATATTAATTGTTTTTTTGGTTTAATCAAAATAAACTTCGACAATTAGATTGCAAATATCAAACAGTGGGGAAACCCCTTTTTATTGAATTCAAAGGATTACAGAAATGGAAATACAATAGATTACAAGGTGCAGAAACAGAAACCTAAGCTAATGGGTCCCGAGTCCTCTCTGAAGAGAAATCGGGTGCTGACTCTGGTATTTTCCTTTTCTTTTACCGGGGCTCTTAGGCCGTTGTCGGGTTGTCATTCCTTTGCCTGGTGAAAGGAGCGAGAAAATTCCTTTGGTCATCTTGATTCTCTACAGCATGTTGCTCCAAAATTTCAATCAGAGCGTCCTTTTCTTTCAGTAGCTGCTGTATTTTGATGCACTCCACGTTGAGGGTGCGGTACTTTTTCTTCCAATACCCCCTCTCCCGTTGAACTTTGTTGAGAGTAACCTTAAGCTTTTCAGTCTCAGTCATGAAGTACATGACAGACTCCCTCGGTGGAAGAACGCCGTGACGAGGATAAGGCATCTTTAGCTTGAGAGCTATAGTTTGTACCCAGTGGAGATAAGGCTCCACCGAGACACAGTCGGGTTTTCCTAGAGACTCTCGTCCTTTCTTATGAACATGTTTCCAAGCGTGCACTATTTCCGTCTTTAGTGCTCTGTCACTTTCTCTTTCCTTGAAGAAAAGACCTTCCAAATGAACACCCCGTGGGACGTGTCTCATCGGGTATCCAAATTGACGACGAACGAGAACTGGATGGTAATTGATTCCTCCCTTAGTTCCTATAAGGGGTACGTTGGGGAAGTTTCCACAATGTTCAATGATCCTGATTCCGTCATAAATCCTATTACACCAATCTATATCAGAGTTGGTGAGGGACATGATTTTCTGCGACCAACGTAAGGCACTCTTGTGATCCCAAAAAGTAGCAGACTTAGGAAAATGAGAGATAAACCATTTATAAAGCAGAGGTACACAACATGTGATCTCCCCTCCACTGTACAAATTTCCCAAGTGTGCAGAATGATACGCATCTGCGAGCAAAGTTACCACAGGGTTTCCAATGAGAAAAACCTTAATGGAGTTGATATCGACGAAGTTATTAATGTTGGGCAACAAAAATAACTCGTAGGTGAGTAAAACAAAGATGCTTTCAAAAGCAGTCACGTTCCCAATACTGACGAAGTACAGGGCTTTCTTTGTCAAGAATTGGGCTGGCAAACCTTGTATGCCACCCTTAGTGGTCATGTGAGTCCTGACCTCAGACTCGTCCAAATGAATTGCTCTTGCAATGGTCTGATTCTTTGGAATTTCTTCCAGTCCAGAAAATGGAGCTTGATCTGTAATGTGTAGATTAATCAGATGAGAATATTCCTTCAGCGTTGGTGCTAGCTGGTAATCCGGGAATGTAAAACAATGATAGACCGGATCGTAGAACTGAATGAGCGCATCCATGGTTCCCTCAATCACATGGACTCTTAGCAGAGATAGCAAACCTCTGTACTTGGCTCTGAAAGCCTCTTGGTTTGTGATCATCCTCGCCAAACCTCTTAAATTCTCTAGTTTTGGAATCCTGAAGGTGTACTTATGAGTTCTCCTTCTACCGAAATCCATTAGCGTAATCCTTTTCTCTGATATTTGCAATCACAGTCTTAGTTTATTTTGAAAAAACAGAGAGACTAGAAGAGAAATTTTTTAATGTTTTAATGTTTTTTAAATGAATGCATGAATGCAGCACACAAAAACATAGAAAAAACATGGGGTCAAAGGGTCGTTGTCATGGAGTCAAGGCTCTACCCATCCCCAAAGGTTTATACTAGGGTGATTTTTGTACCTGTACTCAAAATCATCAGCTTCTTCCAGGATAACAAACAGCAAGCGGATCGCCAGCGATCTGTATGAAATCTTAGAGTAAATGTTATTCACAGAGAATAGATCATCAGCCTCAAATGAGGGTAGTATCGCGTGACAACTATTTCCGATAGCTTCCGCACTACAAAAGGGTTGGCTCCTCAGCTTCTCAGACGTCATAATCGGCCCATTGCCTATGAGAGGGAATGGGTTTCATTGGGAAGCCTCCACTGAGGTTGATGGTCGACCTCGTCGCCATCACTTATCTTAAGTGTATACTCAATCTTTCCACATGCGGTATCACACGCATTCCCATTAACAGAAAAATAAACACAGATATCAATTAGGAAAAGCAGTATATATATTTGTCCTAATGTCCTAGACCTTTAAAAGCTAAGAATCTTAAGTTCCTGACAGAAAATGGTTTCCCGGCGGAGTCACCATCCTGTGGTTTCATCCCAAATTAACGGCGTTTTGACCTAAGATCCTAGTGAAGTCAACAAAGAGTCATATCCCATAAAGAAAGAAAGACCGGCCCCACAGGGCGCCACTTTTAAAGTTTCCACCTAATAGATGGGAAGAGAACAAGATCTCGCTACAAAGGTGAGACAGATCCTAATGACACGTCCCCAGTGGAGTCGCCATTTTTCTGTAGCGAGCGATTTTAGATGTGGTTGCGAAGCACTACCGCTCTTTGGTATCTACAGCTCAATTCTTTTTTTATCCTATTGAAGCTGATGAAGGAAGGGAAATAGATGTCTCAACTTATCCCTGCTTGCAAACTGAGGTTAAACAGTCAAAACTGTTGGTTTACAGATGCTACAAAGATTCGGCGTCTCTATTGGGTTTATTTTGTTAAAAGTAGTGTTCGGTCGATGGGTGGGAGGTTAAGATGTTAGGACAGATGTATGAAAGTATAGGATTTTGGTTTTTTGTTTAGTGTGCTCGCTAAGATTTTTCTTTCAATCTTATGCCTACGTATTCCCGTTTACCGAAACAGGGAAATCAGAGCGATCGTAGTTCCTCCTATTCTATGGGAGGAAATGGTGTTTTGGTGTCTTGTTCAAAGCCCAAGACGTGAAGCGAAAAAGGTGATCTGTATCTTGTTTAAAGCCCAAGATATGAAGCTAAAAGGGTGTTGCCTTTAGAGAGAATTTGTCATCTCTAAAGAGGGGTTTGTATGTCACAACTGTTGGGTGACTGGTTTATAAAGGAGGATTACTTTAACTGGGATATGTGAATCCAACAATGCCATAATCTCCTTTATAAGGGTTTTTGACCTGAAGGAGAAGACTTTAACTCAGTGTAGAGCAATGCCATATTTCCTTAGGAATTTCTCATGCTAAAAGAGGGACAGTGGCATAGATGTAGATGATCCAGAGGCTTGCCGCTTACAGCAATTAGATGAAGGGAAATGAGTTGTTGATGTTTGTGTACTGTGAACGAGGTACAACTTTGATGCTAAAAGGTTGATTGGATCAACCAGTGGTTTTCTTATACAAAGCCTAAGAGGAGGCTATTGGCCCAATAAGAGGGTGTTTTTATGATTCGATCAAAACCCTAATTTGGTGACACTGGCGATCTTGAGGCTTGATCCACCTAAAAGGAGCATCCTTGTGCTTAATCCTTGAAGTGGGAGTCCTTTTGATCCATTTTGTATGTTTGAGGGTGTAGAAAAGTTGAAAATCATGTCATTCCTTGATTGATCCTTTGTCTAAAAGCTCTGAGAGGGCTTGAAACCTTAAGTTCTGATTGCAGTGGATGCTCAATAATTCCTTGAGGAGATTGATGAGGCATAAAAGTACATCCATATTGTGATGATGATTTAAACAATGATGGGAATCTTAATGGTCAAAATTTGGGGTATGACAGAATAAATATGTCGCACAACACCCTAGAGGCGGCAGCTCATTTCCTTGCTTGTAAAACGGAGATAAGGGAATTCACTTTCCTCGGAATCCCTATAGGCTCCAATCCTAGAAGGATTTCCACGTGTACTCATTTGGTTTCTAAATTCGAGAAGAAGTTATCTTGTTGGCATAATCGATTTTTGAGTTTTGGGGGAAGAATTACTCTTCTCAAGTCGGTGCTTAGTAGTCTTGCGATTTTTCAACTTTCGTTTTACAAGATGCCGGTGAAAATTTGTAAGGTTCTCACTAGTCTTTAAAGTGGTTTCCTTTGGGGGAGCACGACGGAGAAAAGGAAGACTCATTGGATAGGGTGGGATCATCTTTGTCTCCCGTTTGAGAAAGGGGGTTTAAATTTGAAGAGATTTGATGACTTCAATGTTGCGCTTCTTAATAAATGGAGGCGGAGGATACTTGAAGGTTCAGATGAATTGTGGTTCAAGGTTTTGAAAGCTAGGTACGGTGACATTTGCATTCAAATGGCGGACTGTGATGTTGCTAAAACTAGGAAGCAGAATCAATCTTCTTGGTGGGGCGACGTCATTGGTCTTCTTAAGAGGTACCAACATGATATTCTGCTTTCTAATGCTTCGTTTCAGGTGGGGAATGGTTTTAAAACGTCGTTTTGGAAGGTAAATTGGACCGGTTTGGGTTGCCTCAAGGATGTTTTTCCGACAGTTTTTTCCTCTTCTTGTTTACAAGACGTTTCTGTTGGAGGTATAGGGGGTTGGGTGGAAGGGATTTGGAGGTGGGGGGATTTTGGTGTGCTAAGGGGAAGTCTGTCTGGTTCTGCTTCTATCGGTTCTGCTGGTAGTCTGCGGCCTACTGTAAATTCTGGTTTGGATTTGTGGTTGCAGGCAGTTGCTGCTGGGGCAGTCCATGGGGGTTCAGAAACGGTTGAGAATGAAGATGGAGATTTTAGTTTGGTTGACAGCGTGGATATTACTGAAGGTACTGCTGTCGGTTTTTATGATGAGAATATGCATGCAGTCGGTGCAGCAGTTCAGGGTGCCTTTTCTAGTCAAGGCACGCAGTATGTGGGGAACGTAATGGAGTCCAGCGATGTTCTTTACAGGCAGGTGTGTATGGCTGAGATGGAGGCTTTGCGCCTGGTTTTATCTATTCATGGGTCGGTTTCTAATGAAAAGGATCAAGTCGTGTGGCTTATGGAAAGGGACTCTACCTATTCGGTGAGTTCCTTTTATAATTATGCCAATAACTACTATATTCCTTATGGTCCGAGTAATCGTGGTGACAAGGTATTTAATCTAATTTGGAAAGTGAAGGTTCCTTTGAAAATAAGAGCTTTTGGTTGGAGATGTTTCCTTAATAGAGTCCCGACTAAGGATCTCTTATTTTCTAGGAATATCATTCCGGTGGATAGTGATTTTAAGTGTTCTTTTTGTACCAAACATGTGGAGACTTTGTGGCACACTATTTTTACGTGCTCGGTGTCTAAGATAGTGTGGAAGGAGGTGGCCGAGTGGATTGGTATTGGCGATATAGGAGGGGAAGACATTAAGGGTAGTTTCTTGGAGTGGTACTCTTTTTGTGAGTCTAAGAAGATCATAAAAGGTAGAGAAGGAGTGGTTTGGTTGGCGACTAGTTGGAATTTTTGGTCGCTTAGGAATGATATCATTTTTAGGAAGGTGTTGTGGAATATCGACGACACAGTTTGGAAGGTAAAATATACGGTGTGGAGTTGGACTTGTATTGGCGAAATTACCCAATCCAATTGCAATTTCTACGATTTCAACAAGGACCCCTTGTTCTTTTTGTCTTAGGTTCAATTAGTGGGTAATTTCCCGATTTTTTGTTGAGTCTTCTTCCGGTTTTTTTTTGTAAACAGGCTTGAGTACCCTTTGTACTCTTTTAATATATTACTTGCTTAAAAAAAAAAAATCCTAACTTATCATGCTCTTTCCATTTGCGCATAAAAATTGGACCATGCAGTTTCCATTTGAACTTATTTTCTGATTTATTCATGTAAAACTGCGGTTTCAATGTAGTTGACATAAATTTTATGACTCTCACTTTCAAATAATAATAATAATTTCCGAATATTTATGAAGTTGTCACACTAGTCCCATATAAAGACATTAAAAACCAAAAGAAAGAGTATACAATTGCAAGTTTTCAAGTTCATAAAACATCAAGGAGTTAATATGGCAAAATTTGAAAAATTGTTCACTTTGTTCATCTTTGTTGTTATACCTAACATTATTCAAGTAGATGCAAATTTTGTCAAAAGCATGATTATTGAATGGGGTGCTCAAAATGCAATACTTTGGGATGATAATCTCCAACTTTCGTTGGATAAAATCACAGGTGAAATTAAATCACGAACTTTAATTATATTAATGTTTGTCTTAGATTTGACATATTTGAGTTGAAATATTTAGTGTTTCATTTGAATTGAAGGAAGTGGGGCTCGAACAAAGATACCATTTTTATTTGGATCGATTGAATCGCGAATCAAACTCGTGCTTGGTAATTCCGCAGGAACAGCTACATCCTACTTTGTAAGTTTAACTCGAATCTCCAATAAAATTTTGTTTTTCATTAAACATAAATAATTAAGACGCATAAAAAAACACCGAATTTAATTTTTTGATAGGTAAAACTATTACTTTATTTGACAAAAAATCGTGCAGCTATCCTCCACCGGAAATCACCATGATGAGATAGATTTTGAGTTCTTAGGAAACATTTCAGGACAACCTTATATTGTTCATACAAATATTTACACACAAGGAAACGGAAACAAGGAGCAACAATTTTATCTTTGGTTTGACCCTACTGCTGATTTTCACAACTATACTATTCATTGGAACCCTACCGAAATTGTGTAAGTTTATGATGGCATCTTTCTAATGGTTGCGCCTTTCTAATTTTATATGCCATAATCTTTATTATTTATTGTCACAGGTTTTATATTGATAGCATTCCAATTAGAGTGTTTAGAAACTATGAAAGAGATGGCATTGCATATCCAAGCAGACAAGGGATGAGAGTTTACACAAGTATATGGAATGCAGACAATTGGGCTACTAGGGGTGGACTTGTTAAGATAGATTGGAATTATGCACCATTTACTGTCAAATTTAATCATTTTAGAGCAAGGGCTTGCAAGTGGGAAGGAGATATGAGTATTAACCAGTGTGCTTTAAATATAGGTGAAAATTGGTGGACTTCTCCTATGTACAAACAGTTGAGTTATGCTCAAATGGGACAATTGAATTGGGTTAGAGACAATCATATGATCTATGACTATTGTCATGATATTAATAGATTTAATGGACAAATGCCTCCTGAATGTTTCAAGGCACAATTCTAAACATAAGAATTAAGGGCAAGTTAGCTTGAAAGGGTGTTTTTTCTCTATTTTTTTGAGTTTTTTCTCTATTTTTTTGAGTTTTCCTTTTTTATTTATTTAGTTATTTTGGTGTTACAAAATTTGAGTCTTGATTTTAGTTTTTTATTTGAAGAAATTAATAACAAGTTATACTTCTCTGCTGCTAACATATTCAATTATTTTATTATTGTCTATTGTAATAATATACTTCTCTGCTGCAAAAATTTAAATTAAAATTTTAATATAATAAAAATATTTTTATTTTAGATTAATGAGTTATAATTTTAAGTTTTCAAAAATCTAAAATTATTAAATTATTATAATCAATTTTATTTAATATTTTATTTTTAATTGATAGCACATCTAAACACTCTACTAATCATTTTTAAAAAATATAATTAAAACATTACCAAAGTTTTTTAAAAAAATTAAATTTCAAGTATTATTTTATGTAAGAGACCTTAAATGTTTGTTATATATTAGTATGAATTTTAACAGGATCGTCTTTAAGGACGTGCAAGACGGATTACGCGACGGGATTAAAAAAATTTCACGATTAAATCGTGGCTAAAAAGGACTTAAAAAATATTAATTATGTTTGAACGATAACAAAATAGGGCCCTAATTTATTTTTCGTAGTTAAATCATGTTTAACCTACACAAGACCTCCAAAAATATAAGACGGTCTTAAGTTTTAAATTAACCAATTATACAACACATATATGTCGGAGATAGGTGTACGGACTTCGGTCCAAGGACGAGTTTCTGGTTCAGAGAGGAACCAGGTTCAGAGAGGAATCATCAGTGAGTGAATTATTGAGTAACTTAACTCTGATATCCAAACTTGGTACCACATGCATTGGAGTAAAGGAGTTGATTACATTGCATACATACATGCACTTCTGATTGAGGATTATTGTGAATGACTCATATGTTTGATGTTCGAGTGTGATATCTTTTGTTGCTTTATGCACCGCTAACATTTATAAATGTATTCTCATCCCCTGTTGCTTTTGTGTTGTTCTTTACCTCTCTAGTATAGATAATCAAGTAGAGGAGTCTTAGTTGTTGTTGAGTTGGAGGATGGTGTAGTGGCCTTCTTCGTTATTGTATGCTTTTCGAGTTTATTGTAGTTTCCGCGTGTCGCTCTAATAGTGTAACACTATGACAGGTTATTTGTTTCTGATCGTGTTTATGAGTTTTTGGATTATTGATTTAAATGAAGTTGAATTATATATTTTTTGAGACAATTAAAGTAATTTTGATGTTTTGTATTCAGCTGCTTTATTATAATCTTTTTGAGTAAGATGCATGTTGAGAATGTGTAACACCGTTTTTGAGAAAATTATTTTGTGTATTTTGTTAAATAAAGAGTTTGAGGTTTAGGGTGTTACATAAAACACTCAAACCACATATAATATAATAAACTCATCTTTTAGGGCATGTTAGCTGAACAAAATAAAAATTGTAATATACAATTAATAACATTACCAATAACATAAACAATAATATAAAAAATAATATACATATACAAACACATCATACAATAACACAAACAACAATATTTATCAACATACCTAAACAACAACATTACCAACATACCTCAACAAAATCATCAACATACTTCAACATAAACATCTAAAATAAAACAAACAACAACATTTATCAACAAAATACAACAACTTACCTTAACAAAACAACAACATACCTAAACCAAAATATCAACATACTTAAAAATAACATCTAAAATAACACAAACAACAATGTTTATCAACAAAAACCTAAACTTACTTTAACAAAACAACAACACACCTCAACAACAAATATCAACATACCTAATAAAAAACATTTTCAATAACACAAACAACAACATTTATCATTTAAAAAAAATTAAACTTACCTTTAAAATCAACAATACTTTACTTTAACAAAACAACAACATACCTTAAAAATAACTTAAACACTTTACTTATCTCAACAAAAATAACAATACAAAACCTATAAATTTTTATGTTTTGACTAATCCTGTTTATTTATTAAAAATACAGAAAATCTATTTACAAACAGAAGCCAAAATTTGATGTGGAGTAACGTAAAAATTGATATTGAGACTATGGTTGTTTTCTAATTTTTACGATTTTATTTGGTATTAATGAGTAATTAGATGGAAAATTATCATCTTTTTAAATAATACAAACAAATAATAAATAAATGGGTGAAAAACAATTTAGTACAATTAAATTTATATGATTATTATTCATTTTACAATTAAGTAAATCATTTTAAATTTTGCATTTGTATCTAAATATATTTCTATCGCATCAAATAATTTTTTTTATCTCACGTGTCATTATCCCATCAAAATTTTCTCTTTTGTCTTTCTTCATCTCATGAGTCTTTTTTTTTTCTTTTTGCATGATTATTTAATACAATTGAAATTGTATAATTATTTTTCAATTTATAATTAAATAAATCATTTCAAATTTACATTTATATATAAATTCATGACTTAAATGCACTTTTGGTCCCGGTAAGTTAACGAGTTTTTGAGTTTGGTCCTTGTAATTTTTTTTGTATGAGTCTCTATATCTCACTTGCATTTTAGTCCCTAAAGCCAAAATCCAGAAAAAAAACACTACAAATTTTCCTACAGATTTTGGCTTTAGGGGTTAAACTGCACGCAAAAAAAATTCACTATCTTATAGGGACCAACAAATTAGGGAGCAAACTCAAAAACTCACTATCTTATAGGGACCTAGGCAAAAAAAATTTAGGGAGCAAACTCAAAAACTCACTATCTTATAGGGACCAACAAATTATTTAAGTCTAAATTCATTTTATATTGTATCAAATAAACTTTCTATTTCATTGATCACTATAAACACAATACATATTTTATTTTAATCAACAATTACCTTAATTTGAAAGATAAAATCTTTATTATAAAATATTAAATTTGTTTCATCTTACGAGTTCCTTTTTTCTCTTTGTATTTTAATACAGTTGCACTTATATAATCATTGTTTATTTTAAAATTAATAGCTTATTTTAAATTTAGATACGCATATAAATACATTTTATAATGTACCAAATTTATACGTACATTTAAATATATTTGATATTGTATCAAATAATTTTATCCATGCGGGGCACGGGTATCTTACTAGTGGTTGTTTGTTGTTAATTTTTGCTATTGCTTTGGTATTACTGCTATTTTTTATATTAATGAATAATTGAAAAGAAAATTATAAAATAATTAAATAAAACAAATAATAAATAAATGAGTAAAATAAATAAATGGGTGAGTGAAAACCATTTATGGAGAATGGGTTGTTTGTTAATAGTTGCTATTTTTTATTTATTTATTTATGAATAATTGGAAAGAAAATTATAAAATAATTAAATAAAAACAATAATAAATAAATAAATAAGTAAAATGACAAAAGTATACTTAAAATTTTTGCTAAAAGAATTGTTAAGAGGCTTAATTTTTTGTATATATAAGACTTGTTTAGCTTGAATGGTATAAAAAAATTTATATTTTCAATTTGGAGCGAACAATCATACAAAAAATTGAAAATTGTCCTGTTATTTGACTAAGCTTTTGAGTTATAGTTATATTTCTTCTTCTTTTTTTATATAAGCAATTTTGTATTAATGAGTAATAAGAACTCCAATCCAACTATACAATTCTTTACAAAAAAATCAACCCCTCCCTAGATACAATTATAGGAAATCTAGAGGGAACTTAGACCAGTTATATAAACTGCACATCCTCGACGAGATGACAGTACCGGAATCCACCTCCAAGATAGCACCATGATGGTTTGGAAAATGGCTTCTTCATCTCAAAATTCGTCATTGAACAAAATACCATTTCTTGAGTTCCATAGACACCAGCGCGTAACAAACCATATGGCATTGACGTTTTCGTGTTTGCAGCTACTACTTAATCTTAGATACCACACCATAGAATGTTCTCTACTATTAGTTTCATCTATCCATTCCATCCCTAACCAATTGAATACCTTTTTCCAAATCAGTATCGTTTTATGATAGTTGATAAACATGTGGTTTACATCCTCAATTTCATGGAAGCAGAAAACATATACCTCTTCAAATTGTGATTGTATAATCCGTCTGACAATAAGGTTCTTGCGTGTAGGAAGCTTGTTGAGTAGTAATCTACATGCAAAGACTTTCACCTTAATTGGAATGTTGGTTTTCCATAGAATTTCCAAAGCAATTGTTAGTGATTCCTCCAAGACCAGCATGTCATTCCCTACTACCAGCTTGTTGTACATTGACCTGACAGAGAATAACTTTGTGTTATCAAGCTTCCATATCCAGCAATCATGGAACTCCCTCCTAGGTTGAACTTCTGCCAGCAAAACATCCAGCTCTTATAATTCAGTTCTAGCCTCAGCTTCTATATCAAGATGCAATGGTTTCACATTCTATTTCCACTCACCAGACTCTCAGACCCCCATATCCGCCACACTTCATCCCTTAGTGTACGTTACATGATATAGGTTTGGGAAAAGTACCTTAAATTCCACACTACCAAACCACACACAGGTCCAAAAATTTATATTTGCTCCTGAGCCAAGCACTGTTGTCACATTATTTAAGAAGCAGTTTCCATTGATTGGTCTACATATTGCCATGACATCCCTCATCCAAAAAGACCAGCCAGCTTTATTGCCCTCATCCTCTTCATTCCATACCTTATTACTCACATTTCCATATCTACTTTCAACAATATCTCTCCAAATCTCATTGCCCTTGTGAATAAGTTCCACATCCATTTAGATAACAAAGCCTTGTTGAATTATCCCACATGTTTGATTCTCAAGCCTCCTAATTTCTTGTGTTTGCATAGGTCTTTCCAACTTACCCAAGATATTCTTTTAGCACCAGCTGCTCCCGGCCATAGAAACTGTCTCTGAATTCGAATTATGTCTTTAACCACCTTTATTGGAGCCTTGTAAAAGGATAGGTGGTGTATTGGTAGATTGGCCAGGACAGAGTTCAGTAAAGTTACTCTCCCTCCAATGGACAAGCTTTTTCCTATCCAAGCTGATAGCCTATCCCTCAAGCATTTCAAAGCAGGCTGCCAAAATTTGATCCTTCTTGGATTACCTCCTACCATTAGCCCAAGAAACTTAAATGGTATGGCTCCTGACTTGCAGAACAAGAATTGCTCTGCTGCCTTCAAGAAAGCAGGTTCCATTCCAATACCAAATACATTGCTTTTCAGGAAGTTTGTTTTCATACCTGATACTAGTTCAAAGCCTCTCAATATGGATTTGATAGCCCACAAATCAGAAAAACCTCCCTCACAAATTAGTAGGGTGTCATCAGCAAACTACAAAATGCTCCCTACCTCTTTGTCCTTCACTCTAAGACCACTGAACAGTCTTAATTCCTTTGCTCTCTTGACTAGCAATGCCAACCCTTCGGCTACAATAGCAAATAGCATTGGGGATATAAGGTCCCCTTGCTTTAAACCCCTTGTTGCCTTGAATTCCTTGGTTGGACTTCCATTAATGAGGACTGATATATAGCTATTTTGAACTAATCCACTAATCCTACTTCTCCATTTGGGACCAAAGTTCATTGCCTGCAACATTGCCTCAAGAAAGCCCCATTCAACACAGTCATAGGCCTAAGCAAAATCCACTTTCATTGGCAAACACTTACTCCTACTCCTGCAGGTATAATCTGCACACTCATTAGCCACCACAACTCCATCAAACATATTCCTACCAAGTATGAATATTGTTTGTGTAGGAGAGATTAACTTCCCAACGACTCTTTTCAGTCTTTTTTATAGCATTTTTTATATCACCTTCACTATGCAACTTATAAGACTTATAGGTCTAAATTCGTCAAAACTTAGAGGGTTTTCCACCATTGGCACAAGGGATATAAAAAAAGGATGCAAAAGCCTTGGATAATATACCAGATTCAAAGAAATCTAGTACTGCATTAAAGAAATCATTACTTACAATCTCCCAACAATGTTTTAGAAACTTAAAATTGAAACCATCAACACCAGGACATTTATTACTATCACACTCCAATACAGCCTCATTAACATCATCTCTTGAAAACTCTCTTTCCACCATCACCTTGTCTATATTGTTGAGTTTGTTTGCATCATCTTTACTTTCCTTTGAAATTTCTCCTTAAAGTATTCCATTGCTCCCTCCTTGATAGTTGTTGGATCTTCCAATACTGAGTCTCAACAATTAATCACTGAAATTAAGTTCTTCCTTGTTCTGATCATAAGAGAAGCATGAAATAAGCTTGTATATAGGTCCCCTTCCAAGGTCCATTTGGTTCTTGACTTTTTGTGTAACATACTCTCCTTAATTCTCAACTTACTCCATATCTCCTCTTGTGCATTCATAGAATCAATGATACATTCCTCACTTTGGCTCTCATCCACCTTAATGAGGAATTTCGACTACGCCAAAGAAAGGAAAAGACAGCGCTTTTTTTGGCCTTTAACAGTGCTTAAAAGCGCTGCCTAAGGTGGCGCTGCCGTAGGTAAAGACATCGCTTTTTTTTATGAGAAAGCGCTGCTAAAGGCGTACTTTAGACAGTGCTTTACCTTTAAAAGCACTTTCTAAAGTAGGCCTTTAGCAGCGCTTTTAACTGAAAAAACGCTTTCTAAAGTGGCCCTTTAGTAGCGCTTTTTCTGGCTTTTTATGCCTTTTATTGGCACCTTTAGGCAGCGCTTTTTCAGGAAAAAACGCTTTCTATTGTCCCCCTTTAGACAGTGTTTTTTAAAACGCTGTCTAATTTATTTTTTATTTTCACCTTTAGGCAGCGCTTTCTCAGGAAAAGCGCTTTCTATTTCCCCCCTTTAGGCAGCGCTTTTGAAAGCGCTGTCTAATTTTTTTTGTATTTTCACTATATAGGCAGCGCTTTTTCGTAGAAGCGTTGTCTTTTCTTCACGTTATTCTTAAAGGATTTTTTTTAAAAATCAAATTTTCCCAGTTTTTTATGCAGAAACCTGTATATATTTTCCTTCACATTTTAGGCCATTTCCAATCCTTCACATTTTAGGCCATTTACATAAACCATTCACATAGACCATTTACATAAACAATTTTAGGCCATTTCCAATCCTTCACATTTTAGGCCATTTCCATAAACCATTTACATAAACCATTAAACCATTCTAATCCATAAAACATTTACATAAACCATTCACATAACTACAAAATAAACTATACAATTATACTCCATAAAGATCTCCTAATTTACAACAATCCAAAACTATACAATTACACTCCATATAACTACACACCAACTTCTATACCTTATATGATTCTTTTCCCAATAAGGTATCCACATAATTCCTCCTTGATTTGTTCCAATTTATCTTTCGTGTAATGATCACACGCGTATTCATCAAAGTACTACATAACAAAACACAATATGCATGATTTAGTTTAAAATAATAAATTATACGAAATATCCGATAAGTATTAAAATAAATCCTAAGTTATAAATCCATACCATGATGGGAATCTCTAATCGATCCAAATGAATGATTTCCCTCATAAACCTCAAAACGAAATAACCGCAGTCTATACCATTACGTTGACGAGGACACTGCACATAGAAAAACAAATAAGAATTAATATATAGTTGTCTTTGTGCTCGGTATACTAGTATTGTTCTATAAAAGAAAAACGTAAATTTAGAACAATCTCACAGAAATAATTAAATATACAAATACACACGAATATTTAGAACAGTCTCACTTACGTATCATCCAAATCCTTCATGTTCTGATATGTTGTCCAATCATGATCTAATGAATTCAGATAATACACCACTTCTCTTGTAAGATTAATAGCAACCAACAACCAGTGTCCACTGTAAAATATAACAAAAGTTTAAATGGATAATTTCTACGCAAAAGATACAAAGATTATAATGAAATTAGAATGAAAATCTTACCCGTTTCCAGTATTATACGGTAAAAGAAACAAACTTTCTGTTTTGCTGGCCATAAATCTCTCGAGTAAGTGATCTCTTACTAAATTTGGATCAGTATTAATTGTCGGTGCATTGACACGGGCGCAAGACAAGAAACAGAATCTGTTTGACAATTGATTACCGCGCATCAATTTGTCATACAAGCACCTTAAATAAAAACATAATAAACATTAGATTATTTTCATTGAAATGTGTAAATAAATTGTTCAACTAATTAAATAATAGATTGATCGGAGTACCAGATGTATGAATGCATAACACCGATGCCTAATTCAAGATGCTTAAAAATCTGTTCCATGTCCTCTTTTTCAATTATTTAGGAATGAGGAAAACCAAAAACACCTTCTTCCATGTCAATTTGACGAATAGAATCATCCATCAAATCTGATGTTGCCACAAGTGTTTCAAGACACATCCGAAAGCGAGGTGCAAGAGCTCTTTTTGCCGGCCCGGTCTTTGTAGGAGCTCTTTTCTTGCTGGCTTGTTGTGAAACTTGAGCAGGAACCTAAAAATCATATAAGTTAGGTAAAGTAGAAAATCATGAAGCTTTTGAATTCGGATCATAGAATAACACTTTCAATGTACCTCTTTTTGTGATGCAACAGACTCGATGTGCGGCAAAATCCCTTTATCCTTAGATGCGGGTTTTGTAGGAGTCTAACATTACAATGTAAAAACATTCAGAATGCTTTTCATAATGGTTCAGAATTTACTTTTGATTACTAAAACATTCATAATGGTTTTCAACATACCTCCTCATCTATGAAAATGAGGTCTGTCGGCCATGCAACAAACGATCCTATTGCATCTCACAACAATGTTGTCTCTGAAACAACGTCAGGTATCGGTAGCAATGCATCAAGCTCTAATGCAATATCCACTGATACTTTTAGATGTCCATCAAGGAGCGGTTTATGGTGAAGTAAATCTCCCAAAGTGTTATGCACTTTTCCCTTGCCAACTATGCGATAAGTCGGTAGCGATAAAAATAGCTGACAAGATGAAATGCCCTAAAGTAATAATAAATATGTAACTGTTAATGTGTATATATGTCAATTAAAATAAACGTGTTAATTTAATTAAATTAAATAAATGTCAATTAAAATAAACGTGCTTACTACCTCGGGAAATTTCTTTTGACAATTGACACTAGCTTTGTCACTAGTATCTTTCAACCCTGAACCGCGCTTTTCCGCCTCATATCTTTCTTTATCCTTTTGCAGTTCACGGACCTGCGCTTTTAACTCCTCCAACGATTGCATCACTTCTTGATTGCTAGGATTTTTTCTCTTTGGTTGCTTATACAAGGAAGATGGAGTCACACCAAATCATTTACCCCTCACCCGACCGGAATACTCAGGAACATTTAGTACTCGACTAAGTATGCTCCTACAATCCTCCTCGCCTGTGGTTAAGGATTGAGATAGAGTCACCTGAAATTCATTGACATATCGAAAATTATTAGTGGGGATTAAAAATTAATTATATTTTAATAAAATTTCGATTAACTTAAAGACATAATGTTATACTTACACATTCGTCATAAACATGCTGAACATCTTCCCTAACAACTCCATCATTGCCCACACGAGCTTCCTTCCACAAAACATGGTCCGGAAGTGATGTTTCTTCACTTTTCGTCTCTTCTAACTACGCATTGAGATAAATAATAAGATCATCAATTATAACACAATAAGACAATTAATAAAATGATAGCATTTATAAATACTTACCAATTTTTGTTGTAAGCGTGCATATCCCGTTCGACCTTTTCTGTACGGATATGCGAGTTTTGATGCTCATTGGCGATTAATGGCACTCAATTCCTAGATAAACAAGTTTAAGTCATATCAGAACAAACTAATGCAACAAGTATATAATACAATTAATAGACATGACAAATTAACATTACATTGAATTTTTCGGTTTTTCGTTTGGCTACAAAAGTGCTCCATTCTTCGGGTGCAATCACGTCCGCATACAACTGTGGAAGTTCTGCTTCAACAAAAAAATTTTCCGCATCCCTAAGATATTTGTTTAATAACATAGCTCGAAAGCCTCTGTGTCTTTTTCCGGCCAATTGAAGACAATACTTTTTCCAGCTTTCATCAATATTAAAGGACCTCTACGAAAAAACATACACATAGAATGTGTTAGTATAAGTAAATTAAAGACTTAATCGTCAACAAAAATCTAATAACATCAATCATATTTGATAAGTACCTGTATCTCAGTCCATATTTTATCTTTACCGGCTTTCAACAATGGATTCCTCCAATTACCACTGGTGATAGGAATGTGCTGACGGACAAGAGAACCTATGTAACTAGTCAACATTGAACCGTTTGGCTCAATCAGCTGGTTTTCATCACTCCAATGTACATCAAATTTGATCCTTTTATCTCTTGCACGTATGATTGACTTCATAATTGTTATTCCTCTTTTAATTTCACTTTCTACATTCTCAGGTCTTTCATTTGTATCATGTGTCTCGTGTGACTCTTCCTGGTTACTAGCCATCTGACCTGTAAGAAAGAAAAAAAACAAAAATTAAATGACAAATATAAAAATCCATAATCCATAATCCATTGAATATATATAACATGACAACTATTTAATATTATTGAATGATATAAGCTATAATTTTATAACTAGTACCTTTTTCACTAACGTCTCTTTCTTTTCTTGGTTGGAATATGTTTTACCCGTCTCTTAACAACACGGACGGTTGGATTGATCCAAATACCCTCATTATGATCATTTCTAGTATATGATTCATTCGCTATAATATTTTCGTCTTGATCATTTCTAGTAAATGATTCAATATCAACATCAATATCACCTTGATCTCCAATGTTTTCATCAATTACTTTGTTAGATAAAAGCACTGTAGACCATTTTGTACTTGTCGGATCAGTGACATAGAACACTTGTTTAGATTGAGAGGCTAGAATAAAAGGCTCATCTTTGTACCTCACCCTATTAAGATCCACTTGCAAAAATCCAGACTTATCCATTCGTATGCCATTGTTATTTTCAACCCACTTGCAACGAAATATAGGAATCTGAAACTTCTCATAATCAAACACCCAAATGCGCTCGATAACCCCAAAATATGACAGATTTGCAAATTTGGGGTTTAAGTCCTTCACACTTGAAATGTTCATTGCTTCAGCTACCATGGTGACACCACTATTTTGCATAGTACTTTTATCATCTTGTTCTTTAGTATAAAATGTGTATCCATTAATTGCGTATGCGCTATAAGAAAACACAACCAAACTTGGACCATATGCTAAACATCTCAACCTTTCTGTTATTGAAGCGGGATCTGAATAATACTTTGAATAAATATGATCCTTAAACCAATGTATGAAACTTCGATTGTGCTCTCGTACTATCCAATTCTCATTTCTATTCGGATTTAAACCTCGGAGAACATCCTTGTGCATTTCAACATACGGCTCAACCTCATTCTCATTGTGCAGAACATACAAATGCACTTGATCCCGTTCGGCCCTTGATACTGTCACAACTTCATTTCCAAATAACTTTTTTCCTTCTTTTTTTTCGACAATATGAGATTTGGGGAGTCCAATTGATTGTACATTGGACAGATATTCAGTACAAAACTCAATCGCTTCTTCAACAATGTATCGTTCGGCAATACAACCCTCTGGTCGACTTCGGTTTTTCACATATCCTTTTAATATTTTCATATAACGTTCAGCAGGGTACATCCATCTCATATAAGCCGGTCCACACAATTGTGTCTCTTTCACCAGATGAACAACTAGATGAACCATTATGTCAAAAAACGAGGGAGGAAAATACATTTCAAGATCACACAAAGTAATAACTATTTCTTTTTGCAATGTTGGTAAGATCGCAGGATCGATCACCTTACTGCAAATTGACTTGAAGAAAAAACACAATTTAGTTATTGCGCTTCTAACTTTTTCTGGAAGAATAGAACGTATACCTATTGGTAGAAAATGTTCCATTATAACATGGCAGTCATGCGTCTTTAAACTCTTTAACATGAGGTCTTTCATAGACACAAGTCTTCTAATATCTGAAGAGTATCCTTCTGGAACTTTAACTTCACTTAGAAACTTACACAATACTTTTTTCTCCTTTCTAGATAGAGTATACGCAGCAGGTGGTAGATATGTTCGTTTTCCTTTCTTCAAGGGTCCTAATTCAGTTCTTATCCCCATCGCTATCAATTCCTTTCTTGCTTTAAGGTCATCCTTAGACTTTCCTTGTATATTGAGTAACGTACCAATAACACTGTCAAATACGTTTTTTTCAATATGCATAACATCGAGAAAATGTCTTACATACAACGACTTCCAATATGGCAGTTCAAAAAAAAGTGACCTCTTCTTCCACCCTCTCTTGACAAGTGTATGTGCAAAAGGCTTGCCAAACTGAGTACTCACATCTTTCACATTTTCAAAAATTTGATCACCTGTCAATATAGGTGGAGCTCTACCTTGTTATGGCTCTCCATTGAATTCTTTTCTCCATCCACGGTAGTGATGATTAGAATTTAAGAATCTACGATGACCGAGAAATACATTCTTCTGACCAAACTCCAATTGAGTCGAATCTGTTTTATCTTCACAAATAGGACACACAGATTGACCTTTTATGTTGTACCCTGATAGATTTCCGTATGCTGGAAAATCATTAATTGTGCTAAACAGCATCGCCCTCAAGTTGAAACTTTATTTCCTATACCCATCATAAACCTCCACACCGTTCTCCCACAAACACTTTAAATCTTCGATTAAGGGTGCCAAGTATACGTCTATGTCATTCCCTGGATGTCTAGGACCAAAAATTAACATAGATAACATCATGTACTTACGCTTCATACATAGCCATGGAGGTAGGTTATAAATCATAATGATCACAGGTCAAGTGCTATATGAGATACTTTGAATACCGTGTGGGTTCATTCCATCAGTAGATAATGCCAAGCGAAGGTTTCTTGCTTCTTTTCCAAATTCAGGATAATCATCATCAATTTTCATCCACTGTGGTGAATCTGCCGGATGTCGAAACTTTCCATCAATAATTCTTTCATCTGCATGCCAAGTCAAGTGTCTTGAATCGGTCTCACTACGAAACATGCGTCTAAATCTCAGAATTATAGGAAAATACCATAAGACTTTTGCTGGAGACAACCTTTTCTTATATCGAGAGACACCGCATTTAAGACACTCATTTAACGATGCATACTCATTTCGAAACAAAACGCAATCGTTTGGACATGCATGTATCTTATCATAGCTCATGCCAATAGAGCACAACATCTTTTTGGCCTCATATGTTCGATTGGGAAGAACATTATCCTCTAGAAGCATATCTTGCATAAGGACCAATAACTCTGTGAAACTTTTATCCGACCATCCATTGCCCGTCTTTAAGTTGTACAACTTTAATACCACAGACAATCTTGTGAATTTAGTGCAACCATTATACAACGGTTTCTCTACATCGCTTACCAACCTCTCAAACATTTTGGGACAATCCTTAAGATCTTCTTCAAGAGCTTCTACAATCTCTTCGACTCGATCATAATCGTATGTATCTGTGCCATCGTCGTTTGAAGCATAGGCCGTATTATCCCCCGGTTCAACATTCCCGTTAATTTTCTCACCATGCAAATTCCAACATGTATAACTTCTATCAATTCAACGCCTCATTAAATGCGATGCCAACTGAACTGCGTCAACCCGATTCCCAAAACAGCAACCCAAGCAAGGACATATCATTCGACTGGGGTCTTCGGCGTGCGCAACAACAAACTTAACGAATTCCGATACCCCATTCTCGTACTCTTTCGACAATCGACTTGAAGACATCCATTTCTTATCCATAGTTATACTAATTAAGCTAAACAAAAACAAAATAAAAAATACTTACCTGTAGGGAAACGATCTGACTTTCACACTTTGATCACAAGTAACCCCTATATATAGCAAATTCAATAAGTTAGTTCTCAATCATTGCAAGTAATGCTCATCCATCATAGCAGTTCATTCAAATGGTTTTACTAATTAAGCTAAACAAAAACGTTAATTATTCACGCAACTATAGCAAAAGAACAACTAATTACCTGTAGAGAAGTAATTAAGTTTTGGACCCAAACAATGTAAGATTCCTCCAACGATCAGACTTTCACTCTGCACCTGTAAAACAATCATACTATCAATCATTCTTGACCATTCACTACCAACCATTTAATAACAAGCCTTACTTTATATTATTATAAAACTACTTCAAGATTTGCCAGGGAAGAAAATATAAGTTCTTGTTTGTTAGAAGGTTTCAAAACTGTGTGTAGCATTGTCATATATGCATTTTAAAAAGTTAATATGAATAAACAGAGTAAGATTAAAAAACCAGTTTCATTAGGAGATCACAATTTAATCCTATTCATCAACTCTATAATTTTACAATAGGTTTGAAATTATTAGTTCTTCAGAAAGACACCGGTTAACGACCTAAACCTATCCAAATCCTCATCTTTAACACACATCGTAACAAGAGAATCATCAATCAAAACAACCCCTTTAATAATTCTAAAGCTATAAGGATGCCAAATATGTGGATGAAGATTCAAAGGGAAAATATTTGTGAATTGTTGACAACCCTCTGAAAATTCAGAATTGGGCAAATCCAATTTTCCCTTTAAATACATATGAAACATGTTAAGATCTAATATAAGTTCAGGAAGTGCATTTTTTAGGAGATAGTAATACAATTTCTCTAAGAGAGGAATTGAAGCATAAGAGGAACCTAAATCATTGGAACTATAAGGTGGTAAACCTGAGAAAAGTCTTTGAAGTGATGAACATTTAGGATTATCAGACTTAACATCAGGTCCTAGGTCCTAGACTTATTCATCAACTCTATAATTTTACAATAGGTTTGAAATTATTAGTTCTTAACATATAATCACACGACATTTTTGAATGAAGAGCAATTCATGTTCATAAATAATAAGGTTCAGAAACTGTTTACAAATTGTGTAGCTAACAAGCTCCAAGCACGGTTTAAAACAATACTATGAGGTCATCAATTCATGTTTTCGCCAATATAAAAGAAGTAAACATAATGTTTTGTACAGGTATTAGGTAAAATCAAACTACACGATTTCACAATGCCATTCAATAGAGTAATATCTAACAGAGCAATAAAAGTAGTAGTAGTAGTATGAACAGCAGCCAATATCTAACAGAGCAAAACTTAAAATCTAACATGATTTCACAATGCCATTCTTCCGCACGATAACATTCAAGAAAAACCAACATTCAACATTCAACATATAGAATACGTATAAAATAACATTCAACATTCAAAATTCAACATATAAAATAACATTCAACATTCAAGAACTCTAACATTCAGAGAAGAATGTGTACCTGCACGATAACGGTCGGAGAAGAATACAGAATGCCTCTTCCGCTTCTACTTCTTCTTAGAACGAAAAATGCAGTAACGAAAAATGAAGTAACGAAAAAATGAATAACAGATAAAATGGGAGAAAGGAGGACGAACAGAAGGCTGGTGGTCAGAGAACTCGCGAGAGAGAAAGGCTGGTGGTCTTAAGTAAGAAAGAAAGAAACAATGAATAGGGTTCTGAATATTTAGTGTTATTTTATTTTTAATAATAATTGACCTAAGGCAGCGCTTTTCCTAATAAAGTGCTTTCTTTTAATATACCTTTAGAAAGCGCTTTTAAAAAGCGCTTTCTAATGTTATCTTTTAATCGCCCTATAGCAGCGCTTTTTAAAAGCGCTTTCTAAGGTTATACCTTTAGCAGCGCTTTTTAAAAAGCGCTTTCTAAGGTGGGGACTATTTACGGCCTTTAGCAGCGCTTTTAGAAAGCGCTGTCTAAAGGTATCCTTTACCAGCGCTTTTTTAGCGAATTTTTTTTATTTCTTATAGCAGCGCTTTGTGATAAAAGCGCTGTCTTTTTAGTGCTGCCTAAGGCTATTTTTGGCGTAGTGTTCTCAGCTTCATTCAATCTGTCAACACTCTTTTCAATATCTAGATCCATCCATCCAAACACATTAGAATTCCACCACTTTAGATTCATTTTAAGCTCTTTTAACTTTTAGTAAAACATGTCCCTAGCATTACCACTAAAATTTGATGCAGACCAAGAGTCAGATACAAAACTAATGAAGTCCTTATGTTCTGTCCAACAGTTAAAAAACCTAAAGGGTTTGGGTCCCCAATTCTTTTTGTTGGGCCTTAACCACACAGGACGATGGTCAGAAATGTCTTTATCTCCCACATGTTGTGATTTCAAATACTGCTTCTTAATAATGTCTTCCTCCACCAAGAACCTATCTAGCCGACTCCTCCACCTCCCATTGGAACTGGACCATGTAAACCTACAACCTGTTGTTGGCAGATCCATAAGCATCATATTATCTAAGAAATGATTGAATTCATTCATATCAGTATCATTTGACCTTACCTTACTCTTCCTTTCCTCCTTTGCCTTTATTGAATTAAAATCCCCACCTATAATCCAATTACCTTCAGGCAATCTAGCTTTTAAATTTAGTAGATCATACCACAATGCTCTCTTTCCAGTCATATCACAAGGGGAATAAATGTTTACCACATAACAATTTGTTCTTCCCCACTTAAAATTAATTCCCACATAACCATTTCCTCTTAAACTTGATATAGGCTGGATCACTCCTTTACTTCATATTATTAGTAATCCACCTGCTAGACCAGAGGCTTTAGACTCTGACCACTCAAACTCACGATTTCCCCCACATACTTCTCACCATACCATCATTTAGAATTTGTAACTTAGTTTCTTGCAAGAGACATAGGTCAGCATTTCCTCTCATTAGGATTTGATTGATTCTTCTTCTTTTAAGTGAGCTGCCACATCCACGTACATTAAAAGATACCATATTCATGTATCCTTATTTTCAGCATTCCTCTTGTTATAATTATCCTTATCTCTTGCCTCCATCTTCCTAACCACTCCTTCGAATAGCTCCCCATCCTCCTCACCCTCAATCCCCAACTGTTTCATCGTATGCCAGACCTTGGATGGCACATCATCGAGCCATTTCTTACATCTCAAGTTACTATGTACTATATCCGTATCTGTCAAAGAGTCACAACATAGTACTGAGCCACCTGAGTACCTTGAAGAAGTATCTTCCTACTGCGAACTCGAGTTTGCCACCATCATGCTCCTCCCTTCCTTTCCAGATTGGTTAATTTTGCCAATTGAGTTATGTAGTAAAGTTGAGTAGTAAGAAGGAGAGATTTCAAACCTATTATTTAAATATATTATTTGAGAAAGTAATAATTAAATAACAAAATTACACGTTGAACATTTAATTTTAATAATAATTTATTTATAAAATAATAACTGTTAAATTCAGAAGAAAAAATATACAAAATAAATTTTATTATAATGAAATATATATGCTAATATGTTAAGTAAATGTTTTCTCAAGTATAATATGTTTCATCCAACGATAACGATTATGTGGAATGCACACAAAGATAATAATATGATTTTAAATATTGATGACAATATCCTCAATAATTTCGGTGTCTCGGGTTTTGGTGAATTGATTTGAAATACTGATGGTGCATAATTTCACAATTTTGCGGGTAATATTGGTTATCCTTCGCGCTGTATTGATGATGTTATATCATGGTTTGTGTATGACTTGAGAATTTGACATCTAGGACTTGATGTGTTATTCTGAACCCAACCTTGCTAATCAAGCTTATCTTATAGTCGGTTAATGTTTAACATCACTATATCACAATTCTACACAACATTTAATAGCTTCTAACTAGAGAACGACGAGTTCAAATATTTAATACTCTTATGAAGGTGAATGTTTGTGTTGACTATCTAACAAAATATAAAGCTGATAATAATACAATAACTTACTTTAACAAAACAACAACATACCCTAAAAATAACTTAAACACTTTACTTATCTCAACAAAAATAACAATACAAAACCTATAAATTTTTATATTTTGACTAACTCAATTTATTTATTAAAAATACAGAAAACCTATTTACAAACAGAAGCCAAAACTTGATGTGGAGTAACGTAAAAATTGATATTGAGGCTATGGTTGTTTTCTACTTTTTGCTATTTTATTTGGTATTAATGAGCAATTAGATGGAAAATTATAATTTTTTTAAATAATACAAACAAATAATTAATAAATGGGTGAAAAATGATTTAATACAATTAAATTATATGATTATTGTTCATTTTACAATTAAGTAAATCAATTTAAATTTTACATTTGTATCTAAATATATTCTATAACATCAAATAAATTTTTTATCTCACGTGTCATTATCGCATCAATATTTTTTTTTTGTCTTTCTTCATCTCACGAGTCTTTTTTTTTTCTTTTTGCATGATTATTTAATACAATTGAGATTGTATAATTATTATTCAATTTATAATTAAATAACTCATTTCAAATATACATTTATATGTAAATTCATGGCTTAAATGCACTTTTGGTCTCTATAAATTAGCGGATTTTTGAGTTTGATCCCTATAATTTTTTTGTCTGAGTCCCTATATCTCACTTTTTGCGTGCGTTTTAGAGACCGAGCCGTATGTAAAAAGTGAAATATAGGGACTCAGACAAAAAAAATCACAGCGACCAAACTCAAAAACTCGCTAACTTACAGAGATCAACAGACTATTTAAGCCTAAATTCATTTTATATTGTATCAAATAAACTTTCTATTTCACGAGTCACTATAAACACAATACATATTTTATTTTAATCAATAATTATCTTAATTTAAAAGATAAAATCTTTATTATAAAATATTAACTTTTTTTCATCTCATGGGTCTCTTTTTTCTCTTTATATTTTAATATAATTGTATTTATATAATCATTGTTCATTTTAAAATTAATAGCTAATTTTAAATTTAGATACGTATATGAATAAATTTTATAACGTACCAAATTTACATGTATATTTAAATATATTTGATATCGTATCAAATAATTTTATCCATGTGGGGCACTGGTATCTTACTAGTGGTTGTTTGTTGTTAATTTTTGCTATTGTTTTGGTATTACTGTTATTTTTTTTATATTAATGAATAATTGAAAAGAAATTATAAAATAATTAAATAAAACAAATAATAAATAAATGAGTAAAATAAATAAATGGGTGAGTGAAAACCATTTATGGAGAATGGATTGTTTATTAATAGTTGCTATTTTTTATTTATTTATGAATAATAATTGGAAAGAAAATTATAGAATAATTAAATAAAATAAATAATAAATAAATAAGTAAAATGACAAAAGTATACTTAAAATTTGGGCTAAAAAAATTGTTAAGAGACTTAATTTTTTGTATATATAAGACTTGTTTCGCTTGAATGATTTAAAAAAAATTATATTTTCAAATTGGAGCGGACAATCATACAAAAAATTAAAAATTGTCCTGTTATCTGACTAAACTTTTGAGTTAGAATTTAATTGATATGCACTGACAGTGTAAATGCACTGACAGTGTAAATATTTTTTACACTTTCAGTTAATCACAGCCACTGGTTTATTTGAAAGGTTTGACTTTAACTTTAACCAATTAAAAAATAATACCAACGGATGATTGTGATACATTGATAGTGTAAAACTTTTTACACTAACAGTGTATAATAATTAATCTTTTTGAGTTAAAGTTATATTTTTTATTTTAAACCTATTATTTATATATATTATTTAAGAAAGTAATAATTAAATAACAAAATTATACGTTGAACATTTAATTTCAATAATAATTTATTTATAAAATAATATCTATTAAATTCAAAAGAAAAAATATACAAAATAAATTTTATTACAATGAATTATGCCAATCTATTAAGTAAATGTTTTCTCAAGTATAATCTGTCTCATCCAACGAGAACGATCATGTGGAATGCACATAAAGATGATAATATGATTTTAAATATTGATGACAATATCCTCAGTACTTCTGTTGTCTCGGGTTTTGGTGAATTGATTCGAAATGCTGATAATGCTTGAGTTCACGGTTTTGCAGGTAATATTGGTTATTCCATCATCCTTCGCGCTGTGTTGACGATGTTATATCATGGTTCGTGTATGACTTGAGAATTTGACATCAAAGACTTGATGTATTATTCTGAACCCAACTTTGCTAATTAAGCTTATTTTATAGTCGGGTAATGTTTAACATCACTATGTCACAATTTTACACAATATTAAAGAGTTTCTAACTGTCGCATCTGCGAAAATCAACCGGCGGAGAGGACAGAAGAGTCGCCACCGAACGTTATTTATCCCGGCGCAGGGAAAGGAAACGATCGAATAAAATCTCAACAAAGGGAAAGGAATGGTCATCGCAACCATAGCCTGGGTTCGGGAGTCGGTTACGCGAGAGGGAGGTATTAGCACCCCCTCGTGTCCATCGTACTCGATGGGATCCACGCTTGTGTGTTCTGATCAAAGGGTGTGGGTATCTGAAGCTCAACTACTAAAGGAAGGAAAAGAACGGGAAACAGAGAAACGGGGGAAAAAAGAAAAAGTAACTCGGTAGGACATCGCCGTCCTAGGCCTACGTATTCCCTCAAGAGTGGGAAAATCAGAGTCAACGTAGTTCGGAGGACTACGGGAATTGTGGGGGAAAGGTTGCTCGCCAAGACATCGTCGTCTCATGCCTACGTATCCTCAATCTAACGAGAAAGAGGAAATCAGAGCAGTCGTAGTTCGACCTAACAGGTCATTTAGTGTTTTTTATGAGCGACGTTAAGTTCGCGTCCGACAGTTAGGGTCGATGCATGTTTGCGACAAAACAGAAGTAACATACTCTTTTCTGAAAATGATTTGAAACCTTGTTAATCCCGAAGGATAAGATGATTTGAATTTTGTTTGTGTTTTTAAGACAGAAGTGGCTTAAGTTAGTTTGGAACTTGTATTGTACTAAAGTCTATGACATAGGATCGAATACGTCGCACATCGACCCAAGACGGGACGCATGCTAAACACTCTAGGAAAGTGAAAGGAAACCCCTCACTCTCCATTTCCCATGTACTTAAGGCTCATGGCGTACAATACTCGTTGTATTTATTATGTATTTTGAACTTGTTTTGAGATGAGAAGAGAAAGACTCAAAGGTGAAAGGAAAACAACTAAGGGAAACTAGGACCTAATGTTATCATGCAACGGTGGCCCTATAGTTGAGTTTATGAGGGGACTATCCTACTTGTTATCATACATGGATTGCTAGCCTAATGTCTCTCCTACCTCTAACTTAATTAGAAATTAAGTGGAGCTAGGAATCCTAAGGGATCATGTGAATCAACACAAGTAAACATTATTCTAAACAATCACAAAGAGAGAAGTGAATAAGAAGTGAGATGAAAAGGAATCAAGTAAGTGTAAACAAACATGCAAAGTATCAAAGTAACTTACCATCTCCATGCCAAGCTCAACTATCAAGTAGTTGAAAATAAAGTACAAAACTATGTCCTAATGCACAAAGAAGTGCTCTAATTCTACCCTAAGAGAAAAATTAAATAAGCAATGAAAAGGGAACCCTAGAGGTATACACCATACAAGGGGCAGTAGCTAAACCTATCCTATCCTATCTAAGTTAATGTCCTAAACAATGTCAAATGGTTACAAGTTATGTCCTACAACAACCCACAACATTTTCTATTTACAAACTATGTCAAAAAGACTTATAAAAGTCAGAAAAAATGGAAGTCAAGTCACATATTCAAGCCACATATATGATATAAACATTTAAAAGGCAAGCTCGAAGTATGAAGAAGTAATCATGGAATGTACATCAATCATGTTCAAGTGGTTTGAAAGTTGCATCCAAAGATGACACATAAAGCATGCTTTAATCATTCAAGGTTAAATAACAAGCAAACAAGTGTGAAATGAATTCACAAGTCATAGGTCAGAAGTGGGTACATGTATCTAGTGTGTAAGATCACCCTCAAATTATCGTAACATTTCATGTTAAACTCAATCTCAAAAGCTAAGGGAAGTAAGGGTCGAAACCACACTTAAGCATCTTTTAAGGCATGTAACTTATCAACCAAGCAAAGAGCAAAGAAAGAACACGGTAAAGTAACATCCAAACATCCACACCAGAAGCAAGAGACCTATAATACCCCATATTTTAATGCCAAAAACAATGAACAAAAATGACATACAAATGATGTTACAAGAGTGGTCAAAACTCACTTTGTCCTCCACTAGAAGCAAAACAAGTTCAAGTATGTAAAAGTAAATTCAAAGTCAGGTAAATCAAGTGTTTATACACATGAGGCAGTGGAAAATGATATGTGGAATGATAAATTTGAATGTCCAAAACTTTGTACAAACATGGCACGTCCCAAGTCCAAGTGAAAACAACAAAGTTAACTTTCCATTCATGTTCAAACTTGTGAAGACATAATACCAATTAGAAGCATATGAAGTGACCTATAAATCCATGTGGGCAGGCTATGATTCATGCTAATCCATATGGGAAATGATGTACAAAAATATCCTAAAGAGGATTGCACAAATGCATCATCAAACTAAAACACCTAAGCAAATATCAAGCATAATCGAGTAAGCAACTTAGGGTTCAAAAAGAATCATGTAGGTCATGATCAAAAAGCAACATTTAAGGATAAAAAAGGCACCAAAAATATCATTGTATATAGGCTCAAACATGCCCCAAAAATTGGTTTTAGGGAGCTCACACATTGGCATTAACTTGACCTAGTTCTAGCATTTATCAAAAATTGGTCATGTAATGGAATGGTCCATGAAAAATAGTTAGAGCCTTTGAAAAATTAGGAGAAATCAATCATGTCATGTTAAGGTCAGTGAGTTAACATGTACAAAAAATTGGATCAAAATCATGCATCAAAAGCATTCAATTAATTGCAAACATCAAGCACATGTCAAGGATGATCACATAAAGCAAAGCTCAAAAAATGAAATTCAAAAGCATTCCAAACTTCATGGCCAAGGTATCAAACAAGCATCAACATGTTAAACAATCAAGTGGCTACTTGCATTCTAAAAATCAGGTCCAAAAGATTAGAGGAAGGTCACTCTTTGTGCCTTGTATCACAAGGCATCTCAAAATGTACACATCATAGTCAGAAATTGATAAAAATACTAAATGCACCCAAAAGTAAAAATAAAATTCACTAAAAATTAATTAAGACCCTCAGGTATCTCCATGAATTTTTCCAGGATTTTATAACAATTACTGCTATTTTTAAAAAATGAATTTGTAGCGTATTTAGAAAAAGAAATTAAAAAACCACAAGAAAAGGGAGGGGGTGTTGCCTTAGTTTAATCCTTAGTGGGCTCACAAAGTGGAGGGGTGAATAGTGCTTCTTGTAGGCCCAACGCGCCAAAAAGCCCCTCCTTTCCACATGATTATTCAGCAGAAATTAAGGAACCAGGAAAAGATGTTGTCACGTGAGGGGGGAGCACACTCATTAATGTGTTGGCTCCCCCTCATTCGTTTGATAATGATCAGACGGCTAGGAATGTTGCGCATGCACCTCACATGATGTCCAGCGTGTGATCATGATCACACGGTTAATACTTGATTTCGCTGTACCACATTATACCATTATATTACTCAGCATACAACATAAAAAACGGAAAACGTGATGCTAGTACTATCTATCAGCTTAGGGCCCGGTCTGTACTTATCACTATTATTACTAATTTTTATTTGCTGCCATTATTGCTATGCATATATTACTTCATTCAGCATGAATAAAATTGAATAAAACGTTACACTTACACATTCATCAATCGATACAGGCAGATTTTAAGCTATAAAAGACAAAATGCAAAGCCATGACCAATGAAAAGACGACACGTGATCCTCTTCTCCAAACCCACACAGAAAAACGCAGGAACCACTCCCATAGCCTAGTTTCATGCGCAAGAACAATGGTAGAAAGCAACAAACTTTAACAACTCATAACACACTCAATTCTTGATCAAATCATGTGAAATAATATACTAAATTGAAGCTCTTGATGAGTAGAACAACAATACATCATTAGTTTCCCAAAATAACAGCTCTAACATAGTGAAAATTAACACGAAAGTCACGGATTCAAATTAAAAATCACAAAATCAAGGACAACTCATAAACTTAAATTCAAAGATTCATAGTGTGCCATCATTTCAGGACTTCCAGAAGCAATGTATGAACAATATTTTAACGTCCTAAATCATGTAAATCTAAGAATGAGAGCCATGAAATTTTTAGAGATTCTTACCAAGTGGAGAAAGTCCACTACTTCTTGTGGTGCTTTGAGATTAGGAAACCCGAAAAACTTCAATGCAATGTCTTGGAATCTCCCTTAAGCAAAATAAATGCTTAACCTCCTCAAATCTTGAAAATTTTGCAAATTGGTGATGGAAGAAGATGAATTTGTAGGTGATGATTCAATGGTTCCAGTTGAGAATAAATGCAAACAGTAGCCTCTAATCCATGAGGTGATGAAGATGATGAAAGAATTCCAAAAAATAACCTCAAGATGAGAGAGATCTTGGAGATTGTAGTTGTAGGTGTGAAATTCGTTTTTTGATCTCTTTGCTCTCTAATGGTGTAACTAACTTCTATTAGAGAGAGAATGATAATTTATATGATGGGTTAGAGTATGGTTAAGAGCTAATCATAGTTAAAAAGTGAGTTAGAGATGAATTAGTGAAAGTTGAAAAAATGAGGGTTTATAGTGGTGTACGAATTTTACTATGTGGGTGGTGTATTTTAGTTACCATGGAGTGCATTATGATGATAATAATGGTGTAAGATGATGGTTAGTACAGCCAACACAATTTGCTCACCAAATTTTGCAATTTGAAAAATGGAGTTTTTATGGTTTATGGCATGAAAAAGATGTCCATGGAGGTGACTTTGTTGATGAATTTCGTGAAGGATAATGAATCAATTTGCATGATTTTGATGTCAATGGAAAGGTGGTATTTGATAGAACAAAGTTGATGTAAAAAAGAAATGGATTTGGGGTCTAAATTCTCATGGAAAATGGTGTTGAAAACATGGTCACAAAACTGAATTTTGGGACTTAGAAAAATTCTAATTTTTTTCATTAAACAACTTGATAATCCCAACTTTAATTGATCATAACTTTTGATCCAGAAATTCAAATGGAACATTTTTTATATGGATGGAAAGCTTGGAATACACACCACAACTTTCATTTGAGAAAAAATTTCAAGTGAAGCTTGGATCATAGAGAAAAATGGCCATAAAGTTGTTTGCATGGTGTGAAAAACTTTCCCAAAATGGAAAGTTTTAAAACCCTTGTTTTTTCCAAAAATGACAACTTTCCACAATTCTTGATTTTTCATGATTCCTTTGATATTTCTTGCCCAAATTCCACTTAAGGACCATATTTAACATGATGAACATGAGTTTGACCTGAAAATCGAGAGTTGACTTTTTCCTTGACCAGTTGACTTTATTCTCGACTTGTCTGATTTTCAACCATCTAGCCAATTGAAATCCTTCTGAATGAAATTGCGAATCAAATGAGATTTCTTGGCCTTGAGCCTCATTCTCTTTGCTTTAAACAATTCACATCATGGAGACCTCCGATCTCGTGCCTTGAGAAAACCAATGATGCCCGTGTGATGCTTATGACCTAAATGCATATGGAATGTGAAACATAAGCCATCTATTTGGGTAAAAATAAGAGGGCAAATTTTGGGGTGTTACACTAACTAGAGAATGACAAGTTCAAATATTTAATATTTTTATACTAGAGAATATTTTTGTTGACTATCTAACAAAATATAAAGTTGATAATGATGCAACATACCAATTTTTTGCATAATCTTTTATAAAAAAATTATTTCTCTGACGTTAATGAAAATTTATTTTTTTATATAATCTTTTTTTTTCCTTTTTCCAATTGTTAAGAAAACAAGGCTTTAAACAAGACACAAATACTCAACTAGCTTCAATCTTGGGCTTTGAACAAGACACCAAACAATTTCCTCCCATAGAATAGGAGGAACTACGATTGCTCTTATTTCACAAGTCTCTTTACGGGAATATGTAGGCATAAGATTGCGAAATCTTAGCGAGCACACAAATCAAAAAAAAACTTTAGGTCCAGTACCTTCCCAAAAACAACAGAAAACCCAAAAACAATAAAAACATTCTCTCAATTCTCCCAAAGGAGAAACTTTCCCAAGCCACAACAGATAAACACAAGAAAGCATTTCAAATTAACAGAAATACATGCAAAAGAAGGTTCATATGGATTACCATAGATACACTGGGTGTTAATAACTTCCCTTTGTATAACCAGACCCCGTTCCCCGATCTCTTAGCATTTGTTAAAGAAAACATTTGCGTGCACGGTTAGTTTAAGATATCTTCCCCTTCCTTAACCAGCTTCATAGGATAAATACATAAAT
Source organism: Lathyrus tuberosus (assembly GCA_022829125.1). Lineage (NCBI taxonomy): Eukaryota > Viridiplantae > Streptophyta > Magnoliopsida > Fabales > Fabaceae > Lathyrus > Lathyrus tuberosus. The sequence goes on from JALAZF010000497.1 coordinate 2,141,925, forward strand.
CAGAAAGTAGCACCCAAATCCCAATCCCGCGATAAGGTGGTCGCGTCACCGATAAAAACCGCACGCTATAATTTAAGCAAGGAATTCTTGGATTCGTGGAATCTAAGCAGAAAGTCTTGGGCTAAGGGTCTAAGCAGGAAGTCTCAGGCTGAAGGTCTGAGCAGAAAAGTCTTATGCTGAAGTACATAAGCAATTGTAATCATGTTTGATTATAATGAAAAATCTCTTGTGCTGCAAGGGGACTGGACTACTCTCAGTTTGGGAGGAAATGATATAAATCTATATGTGTTCTGTTGTAATTTATTTGCTTTTGTTATTATTCGCTACAATTAATTATCCGAATCTGAATAGTGGTTTAGAATTTGAACTATGTTCAGAAGCAAAGTAAAAAATGAATAACACAATTCAACCCCCCTTCTTGTGTATTTTTCTCGCCTTTAGTTGGTATTAGAGCATGGTCTGTGCATAACACTTAAAAATGGTGCATATAAAGATCCAATTAGAAAAATATGTCTGTTGAAGACTTTCCTTCAATAAGGAATCAAGTACTATATGAAAAAAATTACTTTGCTAATCCTACCATAGTCAGGGGTGACTCCGCTGAATTTAAATGATGGGAAAAGGCAAAATATATTCTTATATCATTGGTCTTGATAAAAGGGTTTTGATGAAGGTCTATGGAATACCCTTGAGAAAGGTATTACTATAGAAGTTGATGGTGTAGGGATGGTCTATGATAGAAAATCTCTCACACTAACTCAAAAAAAGCTTTATGGAAATCTTCTTGGAGTTAGATGCATTCTGGTAGGTGCTCTATCACATTTTGAGTATATCAACATCATTGATATGTCTAATGCTCAGACTATCTTTGAATCCTTGAGTTAAAATTTGAAGGGAATCATGTAGAAGCTTATCGAGTTACACTTCATCTAATCTTTCCAAGCAAATTCTGAGAAGTCTACTTGCTAGTGTCAAACCAAAAAGTCACATTTATTCAAGAAATCAAAAAACTTGAGTAGACTGAGTCTTGAAGGTTTAATTAGAATTCTTCAAAGTCAAGAAATGGAATTAGATGAAGAAAAGTTGTCAAATAGATTACCCTTCCTCAAGCCTATTGAAGAAAATTCGTATAGAATGTCTGATGATGAAGAGTTGGCCTTCCTTATCAAAAGATTCTATCAGCTGGCTGAATGGAGTGTGATATCTATAGATGGAATAGTAACTTCAAGAGCTTCTGAGGTATTCATATTTTAACTAATTATCCCAATCTTAAGAACAAGGATAAAAGCTACCAGACAGAAAAACCCAGAAAAAGAAAAATATCAGAGATCTTCAAAGTATATTCTAATGAATCTGACATAGTTGAGGATTCAAAATCCAATGAAAAAGTAATTTGGCATTGCTGGTCATTACTTATTCTAAAGAAACAATCTGAATCCATAAATAAATTAATTATTGAAGAGAAAAAGGTATCGACTAATCCATATTGCTTCAATATTGATAATAAGGAGTCTGCATCTCAAGATAAAATCTTAAGTGACTCAATTGCTCATAAGGAAATTGAAGGTTATCATAGAATTTGTGTTAAAGGACAATTCTGTGAGAAACCTTTCATAATTCTATGAGAAACCTTTCGTTTCTTCTTTTGTTTTATGGCAATACTAAGACAGTGCTGAAAACTTATCTCATGCCAACCTCTGATAGCAAACACTATATGTTTCTATGCTAGTAACAAATTTCAATATCAAGGATTATGAAGTCAATAGATTAATCCAAGACAATGAAATCAAAGACTCGGCTAAGAACAATATTTTGTTAAGTGCCATAACTCATCCTAGACTCTGTTCTGGAATGAATCTTGGTACTGCTATCAAACTAAGGCATGGAGTAAAAGAAAGCCTGTCAGGACTATCATTTGTAGACCCACAGAAATATGGGTACCAACATTCAAAATTGTATTTGGTGCAGATATCACAGAAGAAAGGAGCAAGGCATCTTCCATTATACTTATTCAAAAGGTTATTTACAACATTTGATGGAAGAAATGCCTACATACCAAACTCAAGAGCTGAAAGATGCAAAAGTATGGAGTTTGTAGAAGAAAGTGGAATCATTGGTTTGACTGCCATTGACTCAGAATCCACTTGAGACAAAATTCAGATTCCATGGTCAAATCTGAATACTCATTTGAAGGCTAAACAAGAAAAACAAAAAAAAGGTACGTTTTGTTCCTTTACTTTTTCAAACTTCTTAACTCAATGGACTATTTAAATATGAGTGAATACAAAGTCTCTGTTAGATCTCTAGAAAAATTCTGTTTGTTAACAACAAAAGAATCTTCATAAATCTTTGAAAAGAAACTATGTTTTATTTGACTGTACTAAATATGTCATTAACTAAAAGATGATCATTTTTATGGAAAACAGTATTCTCATTGTTTGTGATAATACTACTGCTAGTTAGTGGTCAAGGAAACCAATTCAATATTCATAAATCAAGCATGACTCGAGTTTCAAGAGAAAATGCTTGACTCTGAATAGAATATCAAAGACTGATAATTAACAGAAGATGTCTCACTCGAAGTCTAATCCTACTAGACCTTGATGACAGATAACTTTTGAAAAATAGTCTGTCTTTGAGATTCAAAAAAGGAATCTTTACTTTTGATGAAGCAGTTTAAGTAAGAATTATCTTAAAATCCTTGTCTTACTTAAAATTCCATAAAGTTAAAAATCATTTAGTGTATTCAAGAAGTCTGCTAGGTAAGGACCCTTGGGTAATGATGTTTTCTTATTTTATATGTCTATGATCTTTATCCCTTGTCTTTGTGAAACATCATTTTGTGTCACCTTTTCTGTCCCTCTGACAAGATTCTTATTCTTCAGCAGTCAGAATCTTGTTTAGATCTTTTCTTGTTATTTGTTTTTCTTTTGTTTGTTGATCAAACAAAACCTGAGATGAATTCTCTAGTCAATTCTTCACCGAATCAACTAGTTGTCATCAATGAAAAGTTTGTGAATTTTGAAGAGCTACTTAAGCAAGGTTTTAACTTCTGGAAGACTGTTTCTGAACAAAGTTGGAATGGATACTTTGATATACTCTGTGGTTTTACTTATCCAAATCTTGTCAAAGAGTTTTGAGTTAATGCTTCCATTGTTGAGCTAAACTTTGAGTATGCTATTTTTTTCCAAGGTTTATGGTCTTTCTATGACAGTAATCTCTAAGACGATTGCTAATGTAATCAATTGTGTGGAGATTGGAGATATTTCCATGTACTCTTGTTTGGGAATACTATCTTCCTACATGGCGTACTTTTGTAGATCTATCAAACATTTCTCTGGTCTCAAATCTTTGTCCTGATGCAATTATTTGGAATCAGATTCTGAAATCAAACTTGCTACCTAAGGATAAAGATCTAGACCTTGTGGATTCTATTGAAAAATATTTGATACTTCTTCTCAATTCAGAATTGCAGATTGATCTTCCTTAAATTATGTTAGACTACTTGAAGAAGACCCTTTCAACCTTTCACAAGGGAAATACATTCTTCATTCCTTACGAATGAGTTCTTTCTGAACTGTTGATCCAACAATGAGTTGCCATAAGTTCTGAGGATGATTTTTCTAAAATCTGGAGAGAAAAGCTTGAAGCTATCTATGAGAAATTGTTGAAAGAGTAATAGGGGGTGTTTTTATCGTCTCCACAGGGATTGCCGATATTAGATGCTTGTCATTCAATAGTTACACTGTTTTAAGTTCAAGAATTGCAAATGGTTCTCAATTTCGTTTAACATCAATTAGTAGCAAAGATTAATTTATGACAAAGAGTTTGTAAAGTTTTTAGGAAAGCATGTCAAGGTTAGGTTTCGCTAATCCTTTTCACATATATCTGATTAATCAAGCATATGAACTCAGTTTTCGACCAATACAACCGTGTATCCTCCCGACTAAGTTTATGTCTAAAGCAAAGTCGTGAGTATCGTTATTTAGACCGTCAGATGATGTCTCACGCTAACAATCTAAACAACAATCGTTAAGATCAACACAAAGCGAATAGCAAATCCCAAATCTATGTCTAGAGTTTGGTTTTTAAGAGATGAATTTATTAGGTCATGATTTGTAGAATCTATGTCTAGAGCAATACAAATCACACATAAAGCATTAAGAGAAAATAACTTCATCTATATTGATCAAAGACTTTGTTCATACACAAAAGATCAAAAGCAATACATATAATCAGGATCAACTACATCTAACCTCAACATTGAGTGTTTAGCTACACATTCTCATGGTAGCTATGATGACAAGTTTCAAGAGGAGATGAATGAACATCCACGTCAAATAATCGAGAATGGATGTGACTTCAGCTTCTCAAAGTGAAATTCCACTCTTAGATGATCAAAATGCAGAAACTATGGTTTTTGGGTGAAAATGAGCAAAAGATCCTTTACAAACAAAGTGAAAATTTATTTATACACACCAGAATTCTGCAGCATTCGCACTGCGAGTGAATCATTCGCACAACGAATGAGAGAAAATGGCACCTTAAGTGCCTCTGAGACTTAAACCGCCCCAGGTATAAGTCGTGGGTTCGCACTGCGAACCATTCATTCGCACAGCGAATCATTCGCTAGCTCATTCGCACAGCGAACCAACTAGCGAGCCAGAACTTTCAAAATCCATGATTCTCTGCCACCATTCGCTAGCACCTTCGCACTGCGAGCCAACCAGCGAGCCTTCACTAGGAGTTCACAGTGCGAACTTTTGGTTATTTTAAAAGTGAAACTTTCTGCCACCATTCGCTGGCACCTTCACTGACGTTCGCAGTGCGAACCTTCGCTGGCACCTTCGCCAGATCCTTCGCACTGCGAATACCCTGTTGCAGCTTCAAATACCATGGCAACTTGCATCCACTCATTGTGTCTCACAAACTTGATCCTTTCATGCCTATTCCTGCACACTAGCACACAAATTACAAGCAACACAAGTGTATTCCAATGTATGCACAACAACACAATTCACCACTTAAATCAACAAATTACACATGGAAAGAAATGAAAAATGCCAAGTATTGCATACAAATATATAACATGTTTGACATCTAACAAACTCTCCCCAACTAACTCTTTGTTTATCCTCAAGCAAAGTATGCCTCTCAAAAGGATTTGCTCGAGCATTCAATTCAACCAAGACACGATAAATGGGTCAACTAAACAACGATCACAACAAAGCAACAATTACACAATCCAAGAACCTACAATGTAAAAGAACTTAACTCTTAAACAACTTTCAAACAATGTTTCAAGAGACAACTAACTCATCATTCACATGTCATTCTAACACTCCTCTTCGAAAAAAGATTGAAGGAAAACGTGCATACAAGCACGGGACAATTACACTCAAATGACAAATGATGCAAATACTAAGCAATTCATACAATATCTCAATGATCACAAAAGAAATCATGGAAGCAAAAGATCACTAAGGACTTCAAGGTTGTAGCTTGGTCGGGTAGACAAAAAGGGATATTTCTAATGGCCATTGAAACAAAATTGTCGATGCAAAAGAACATTCACTAAACATCATATTCACACATCTCAACTTCATTCACCAATTTTTATCACACCTTCTCAAACTATCGTGCACAATTATTGAATCTATTTTTTTTCCATTCAAGCAAGCATTTTCTCATTTGTACAACATATTCACAACTCTTATCTTTTCATGCTTGCTTGAATTTTTTCAAAATTTTGAGTAATGCACCCATCTTCTTTTCATTCTCCCCAACTTATTTTCGACTCAACCTAAAGTGAATGTTCCTTGTTTTTAAGGCAAGGAAGTCAATTTAAACAACAGTTCAAAGGTTCAAGAAGAAAATATGTTAGAAGCTCTTAAAAATTCAATGATGAACTCGACTTGGCAAATATGTACAATCCACAGTTCATCACTAAAAGAGATCTAACAACTTGGCACAAAGGGGCTAACAAATTCTCACTCCTCACGGGTAAATTAATATATGGAAATGGTTGTGCTCAATTTCAACAAGTTCCTTGATCACTTCTAATACTTCCACAAAATCACATACATCACAAGATAAGGCATGAATTAAAAGTATAAAACAAAATTTATCATCAATCCTTAGCATATAGTAAAACTTGGAGGCTTCTCACTTTAGTGATTTTTGATCCTAAATGACACAAGCATTCGAAGAGAGTTGTAACATAAAACAACATTTTCAATCGCACCAAGACACAAAGTTCTAATACATGCTCAGTTCTCGAACTAGGTAACGATGTACCTTGTCACAACAGTATGCTTAAAGTACTCTCATAGCCATCACATCTTGGAGGAATCTTCCTTTAAAATAAAGAGTCTCCAACCTAAACTTCCAAAGTTCCATCAATAAAAGAAAGAACATTAAATATTCACATGCATACCAACATAAATTGATAAAAACCATATTAACAGTTTAAGAGTTGAACATTCGTAAACTGAAGAATTCAACTCTTAATAACCCTTAACAAAAAAAACACACATTTAAGTGTTGAGCATTCGTAAACTGAAGAATTCAACACTTAATACAATAACTAAAACCGAAAAAAATTAGTAAAAGTGAAACAGAAACTTTTACTGAAAACAACTAACATTACTCATAATAATAATAATGTGCTTGGTGTAGAAACACCTACATAGTCAAAAAGTACCTCAAGGGTACAAGTACATCAATATCCCAAAATATTCCACCATGTGGATAAAATACACTAGTAAAAGCTAGAAAAAAAACTGAATACAAGAAAACTTCACTTTGGTGACCAAAGGAAGTACAAAAGTCTAGGATCCACAAAATCAGTCCTCATCGGACTCTGTCTCGAAGACCTCGGTCACCTGCTCATCATCATCACCCTCTTCAGAACCAAAAACCTCCACATCGTCGCCATCTCCCTCCTCATCAACATCATCAGCAGCAGGACCAGCTGCATCCTCTCCCCCTCCGAATACTGGCCTGGCCTCAGGCCAACCAGCGTGCGCGAGGAACTGCTCCCTCGACATCAAAGACTGCTCTGCGGCGGGATCACGAATCTGCAGCTGAAGTACCTGCATAGAATCATGTAAATCTAACATGGCGCGCTGAGAAGCGGCCATCCAGTCCCAGTTATACTGGCAAATCTCCTGCTGATAAGGATAGAAATTTTGCGACCCAGAAGTACCACCCCTACTTGTACCGGCCTCAGCACCAGCACCAGAAGACTCAGCTCAAACTCCTTTAGGTTTGCAGAATTTGTCGACGTATCGATCATCGATAGCCGACGGAATGGTAACCTGACGCCGCGAAGGGAGCACTACACCAGGTTCAGCACACAATGTCATGATCAGACAAGGAAATGCGAGAGGGGAATTCTTTCTAGAAGCGTTACCTCCTAAACCACTCTCCACAATTGCCCTTATCTCATCGGCAATTATTCTCGCGACATCAATCTCCACATTGGTTAGGATGCTATGGACTAAGTGAGCAAGGGGAATCGAGACTGTTGAGGAATGCGACTTTGGTTTTATATTGGTGACAACGAAAAGCCATACCAGCTGGGCCAAAGGCAGCATGTCCTCCCGGTGATACCTGACAGGAACCCCAGAATGGTTGAACTTAACACTCTTACCTGGGCGCAACAGATCGCTGGTCATTTGGGTGATATCACGGTGACGGTTAAGATTCCTATGGTATGCATCCTCCTGACTGGCACGTAACGGTAGAGGGTTTCCAAGAACCGAACTTATTGTCCTTCGATCAAATCTCACTGTTTTTCCCCCAACCACAGTTGTCCAAGTAAAAAGGTCGCCCTCATCTGGGAGGGCGTTTGCATAGAACTCCCGGACTATCTCCACATTATACCAATCAAGCGGAGTTATCAGCCTATCCCATTTTTTTTACTCCAGAGGGCAGCAACAGCATGATAACTCCCTTGATCATTCAAATTAAACCGATTCTCTGCAAGGATGGTCCTTTTTTCCAAAACCACATATCTCTGAGCCTGCCTAGGACCTTTGAATCGAGTATCGTCGAATTGGATCGGTACTTGTCTTGATGTAGTTGCTTTCCTTTTCTTGGCAAGATTAGTCTTTGGACCCATCTGCACATATCACAAACAAAACCACACAAAACACCAAGACAGCTTATTAGCCATTAGAAATCAAACAATATCAGACTGCACTTCATAAAAAAAATTAAAATTTGCTCTGTTCGCTGCAACACTCGCACTGCGAATCCTAGCGAACGTTCGCCCCAGATTCGTACTGCAAAGGGGCCAGCGAATCCACAAAAATTTTGAAAAATTTTTAACAGCCCCCACAGTCCACAACAGAGCAACATCTACAAGTCCTATATACTCTAAAGCCTGCAGAAATTTCAACATGCATCCATATACATCTTACAACAACATTTAACCCTAACCTCCTAAATATTTCTAATGCTCCTTACAATTTTTAACAACAATTTCAGAAAGCAACAAGAAAGATTCAAACCTGGATTGGAGTAAGGCAATGGATGAAGAAAACACTAGAGATGTGGTCAACAAAAAACACGTGAGAGAGAAAGAAGACTTGAGAGTTTTTTTTCTTTTCTTTTTCTTGAATGAGAGAGGCAAGCGGGACTAGGGTTTTTTTCCCCTCAAGTCTTCAGCCACAAAATGGGTCTTGGGCCTAAGTGCAGGCCCACCCCTTTAATTAAACTCCACATTTTATGAGGCGGCAGCAAAAACACAAGGTCTGGCTCGCTGGGTTCGCAGTGCGAATGGCTGGCGAATGCTCGCCCCAGGCTCGCAGTGCGAAGCAGCCAGTGAATGAGACAGTTTTGCAAATTTTTGTTTTTCTGTCTTGCTGCCACAATGCCCCTCATTCACAAATGTAAAATCACTTAAAACAGCAAATAAAAGCAAACATACTTACAATGTTGGGGTGCCTCCCAACAAGCGCTTGTTCAAGGATCGCGAAAAGGAACAACGGCGGGATTTCGCTCGAAATCACCTCCAAGATACACTTTCAATCTTTGACCGTTAACAGTCCAATTCTCCTTTGATGTTGTGTCTTCAATTACAATTGCTCCATAAGGCTTGATTTCCCGAATCCGAAATGGACCCGACCATTTAGACCTCAATTTTCCAGGAAATAATTTCAACCGAGAATTGAAGAGTAGGACCAGCTGTCCCACTTTAAACTGTTTGATCACAATTTTTCTGTCATGGTATGTCTTTACACGCTCTTTATACAGCTTATTGGAATCATACGCCTGGAGGCGTAATTCATCCAATTCGTGCAATTGAATTTTTCTTTTGTCACCGCTAAGAGTTGGATCAAAGTTTAAAAATTTCAAGGCCCAAAACACCTTATGTTCCAACTCAACCGGCAAATGGCAATTTTTACCATAGACAATTTTAAAAGGCGTGAGACCAATCGGAGCCTTAAAAGCCGTCCAATAAGCCCACAAAGCATCATCAAGTTTGTTTGCCCAATCTTTCCTTGAGGCTGAAACAGTTTTTTCCAAAATGCGTTTTATTTCTCGATTTGATACCTCCGCTTGCCCGTTAGCCTGAGGATGATATGGTGTTGCAACCTTGTGCTTAATACCATATTGCTCCAGAGCTTTGTCAAGCTGAGTGTTACAGAAGTGGGATCCTCCGTCACTTATCAACACTCGCGGAGTACCAAAACGCGCAAAAATGTTTCTTTTCAAAAATTTCACTACGGTTTTTCCATCGGCTTTAGCACATGCTATCGCCTCAACCCAATTAGAAACATAATCCACAGCGACCAAAATGTATTCGTTAGAAAATGAAGATGGGAATGGTTCGACAAAGTCGATCCCCCAACAATCAAAAACTTCAATTTCTAACATATTGTGCAAAGGCATTTCATGCCGCTGTGAAATTCCTCCATTTCTCTGGCATTTGTCACAACTTTGGGCATGCGCATACGCATCTTTGAATAACGAAGGCTAATAAAAGCCCGATTGAAGGACTTTTGTTGCTGTTCTTAACCCATTGAAATGTCCTCCATACGGAGAGTTGTGACAATGCCACAGTATGTTCGTGGCTTCCTCTACCGACACACATATTCTTAAGAGGTTGTCGACACCAAGTTTAAACAAATGAGGTTCATCCCATACAAAGGACTTGGCATCCGACAAAAATTTCCTTTTTTGATGGTGTGTTAGACCATCCGGTATCAATCCGGCGGCTTTGTGGTTAGCCATGTCGGCGAACCACGGTCTAACTTGCACCTTAAACAATTTTTCATCAGGAAACTCCTCTTTAACTTCACATTCCTTCTTGGTCACGTCAACGTTTACCAGGCGGGATAAGTGACCCGCCACCAAATTCTCGGATCCTTTTTTATCAAGAATTTCTAGATCAAATTCTTGTAACAAAAGGATCCAACGAATAAGCCTCTGCTTAGAATCCGGCTTGGTGAGCAGATACCTTATAGCCGTGTGGTCCGTGTAAACGATGACTCGCGACCCAATCAAATAGGAACGGAATTTTTCCAACGCATACACTATTGCAAGCAACTATTTCTCAGTTGTTGCATAGTTAATTTGAGCTTCGTTTAAAACTTTGCTCGCATAGTGTATCGCGTGAAAAACTTTCATTTTCCTCTGACCCAAAACAGCCCCCACCGCATAATCACTTGCATCACACATTAATTCAAAATCCAATTTCCAGTTAGGTGCAATGATTATCGGTGAGGTAGTTAAACTTTGTTTTAAAAAATTAAACACAAACATGCAAGATTCGTCAAAGTCAAAAATCTTACCTTGGATGAGCAAATTGCTCAATGGCTTTGCTACCTTTGCGAAGTCCTTGATGAACCGCCGGTAGAATCCTGCATGTCCGAGAAAGCTCCTTATGCCTTTTACATTCAACAGTGGTGGCAATTTCTCAATAACGTCCACCTTGGCTTTATCCACTTCAAGGCCCTTTGAAGAAACTTTGTGACCGAGCACAATTCCTTCGTTCACCATAAAGTTACATTTTTCCCAATTTAGTACCAAATTGGTTTCCACACACCGTTCCAACACTGTATCCAAATTTTTCAAACAAATATCGAACGATTGTCCAAAAACTGAGAAATCGTCCATAAAGACCTCAATTGTCTTTTCGATCAAATCCGAGAATATCGCTTGCATACACCGTTGAAAAGTCGATGGTGCATTACATAACCCAAACGGCATCCTCCTATAAGCGAAGATTCCAAAAGGACATGTAAAAGCGGTTTTTTCATGATCCTCTGGGTTCACAATGATTTGGTTGTAACCTGAATAACCATCTAAAAAATAGTAGAATTGTTGACCGGAAAGCCTTTCGAGCATTTGATCCATAAACGGGAGAGGGAAATGATCTTTCCGCGTAGCTTTGTTTAGCCTACGGTAATCTATACACATTCTCCACCCGGTCACGGTTTTTGTTGGAATGAGCTCATTTTTCTCGTTTCGGACCACCGTTAATCCGCCTTTTTTTGGTACCACATGCACCGGACTAACCCACGGGCTGTCAGAAATGGGATAAATCATTCCGGCATCTAACATTTTTACCACTTCCTTCCTAACCACCTCTTTCATGATAGGATTTAAGCGGCGTTGCGGTTGAGCAACCGGTTTGAAATCTTCCTCCATAAATATTCAATGCATGCAATATGAAGGGCTTATGCCTTTGAGATCGGACAAGGTCCATCCCATTGCATCCTGATTTTTTCTCAACACTTGAATTAAGCGGCTCTCCTCATTTTCAGATAAAATACTGCTTATGATCACCGGTTTATTACCGCTGTCATCGAGAAAAGCATACTTCAAGGTTGAAGGCAACACCTTCAGTTCAAGCTGGGATTTTTCATCATTCACCACTTTTTTTAGAATTTCCTCTTCATACTCCCAAGGTTACAATTCTTCTAAAGCTTCAAGCTCTAACAAACACTCCTCGAGAGCTTGCTCTTCTTCGACTGAGAATACTTCCAAGAAATCATCCAAAGCTCTTTCTAAAGGGGTAATGACATGAATTTGCTTTGTGACATCAATAATCGCTTCCTCCGTTGCATCAATTCTGAAACAATCACCTTTATCTTTGTTGTGCTTCATGGCATCATAGAGATTGAAACACACCTCCTCATCTTGGACTCTCACTTTCATGAGACCATCGTCCATGTCAATTGCCATTCTAGCAGTTTTCATGAAATTCCTTCCAAGAATCAATGGAGCGTCCTCATCTTCCTCCATTTCAATGACCACGAAGTCTATCGGAAATAAAAATTTGTCCACTTTGACCAACACATCTTCCGCTACACCGTGAGGACGGGTAGTGGATTTGTCTGCGAGTTGCAATGTCATTTGAGTGGACCTCAATTCCATGTGTCCTAACCGTTTCACAATCGACAAAGGTATTAAATTGATACTAGAGCCCAAATCAATCAATCTGTTGCCCACATAGATGTTTCCTATAGTGGCCGGCAAGGTGACTCGTCTCGGATCACATTCTTTCCTCGGGAGAGTACGTTGAATGATAGCGCTACAGCTAGCATCTACCATAATAGTCTCTTGATCTGTATACCTCTTCTTTTTCGTGAGGATATCCTTCATAAATTTTGCATATTTTGGCATTTGCTCCAAAGCCTCGGAAAATGGGATATTTATTTGTAATTGTTTGAAAATATCCATAAACCGAGAATAATGCCTTGCACTATCTTTCTTTGTAGGAGCATGAGGATATGGTAAATGTTGGATAGGAATATTATTCACCGGCTCTTTTCCCTTCCTAGTTCTCTTCACTTTTTCTTCTCTCTTTATTTTTTTCTCATCCTCACTTTTTTCCTTCTCATTTTCAACTAAAACACCCTCAACATTTTTTTCTACTTCAATCTCATCACTATCTTTTTCTTTTTCAACTACAACCTCCTCCTCCACTACACTTTTACCTACACCCATGTCAATCTCTCTTCCACTTCTTGTGAGAATTGCCTTACAATTTTTAGGATTTGGAAACGTATTTGCCGTAAAGTGCCCTTTTTGTTGGTCGACCAATTGTTTTGATAATTGCCCGACTTGTGTTTCAAGATTCCTTATGGCTGCATCGGTATTCTTCTTATTGGATATTGACATTTGCATAAATTGCGTGAGAGTGTCTTCCATCTTCGTATTTCCAACGGAAGCTTACGGAGGTTGAGTGTAATTTTGGTATTGTTGACGGTTTGACGATCCGGCTTCTTACGGTCTCCACGGTTGTTGATAACCTTGGTTAGCCTGTTGTTGGTAACCTTGGTTGCCTTGTTGATACGGAGGTCGGGGTTGGTATCCTTGATTTCCAGCATAGTTTACCTCCTCCACAACTGGAGGACAATATCCGGTCGGATGGTCGCCTCTACAAAGTTCACAAACCAAGACTTTTACATTTTTACTCGAGGAGTCATGAATTTCTTTGAATTGTTGAGGAAGTTTAGACATTTGTTTCGTCAACAACTCAACATGCTGGGATAATAACTTGTTCTGAGCAAGTATAGCATCGCTTGTTCCCAATTCTAGAACTCCAGGAGTCCGCTGAGAAGGTCCACGATTATGACTACCTTGATGGTCGTTCAAGGCCATCTTATCAATAATAGCTGTGGCTTCTGCTGCGGTTTTGCTTAGCAAGGATCCACCAGCGGTGGCATCCAACAAGGTTTTATGTACAAGTTGAAGTCCATTTTGAAATATATGAATTTGCGACAATTCATCAAAACCATGGCCCTTGCACTTTTTCAACATTGATTTGAATCTCTCCCAAGCTTCATTGAGAGATTCGTTGGCACCTTGAGAGAACACTGCAATTGCGGTCTTTGCCTCCATAAACCGAGTATGAGGGAAAAATCGCTCCAAAAATTTCTCTTCAAGTGCATTCCAGTCCGTCATTATTGTCGTTGACTGATCAAGATACCATTCCTTGGCCTTTCCAATGAGGGAATACGGGAATAGTCTCTTAAACAGAGACTCCTCTTCTGCCTCGGGCGCACCAGTCGCTCCCGCTATTTCATAGAATTTCGTCAGATGGGTAAAAGGATCTTCATGATCCATACCCATAAATGGACTTTGATATAGCAGTTGGAGAATACCGGTCTTTATTTCGGAATGACGACCGTTCTGTGCATGGCGAGCGAACTGGGCATTGTGTCTCGGACTATTTGTGCAAGGTCTAGAAGCAGGTGGTGGTGGTGGTGGTGGATCTGCCTCCATAAATGGAAGTAACTGTGGAACTGGTGGTGGTGTAGAAGTACTTTCCTCTTGTTCTCGCTTTTGTCTTACTAGCTGCCTCCTTCGTCTTGTTCTGCTGTTGATTCTACGAGCGGTTCTCTCAATCTCAGGATCGAACAGAAGTTGGTCCGCCGGCAGTTTCCCTCGCATAAACTAAGTCTGCACACTAAACAAAACAAATTAACAAGTTCAATAAAAATGTTAACAAGCTTAAAACAGTACAACTATCGCAATGCTTGCAATATCACTGAACAATCCCCGACAACGGCGCCATTTTGTTGAAAGAGTAATAGGGGGTGTTTTTATCGTCTCCACAGGGATTGCCGATATTAGATGCTTGCCGTTCAATAGTTACAATGTTTTAACTTCAAGATTTGTAAATGGTTCTCAATTTCGTTTAACATCAATTAGTAGCAAAGATTAATTTATGACAAAGAGTTTGTAAAGTTTTTAGGAAAGCATGTCAAGGTTAGGTTTCGCTAATCCTTTTCACATATATCCGATTAATCAAGCATATGAACTCAGTTTCCGACCAATACAACCGCGTATCCTCCCGACTAAGTTTATGTCTAAAGCAAAGTCGTGAGTATCGTTGTTTAGACCGTCAGATGATGTCTCACGCTAACAATCTAAACAAAAATCGTTAAAATCAACACAAAGCGAATAGCAAATCCTAAATCTATGTCTAGAGTTTGGTTTTTAAGAGATGAATTTATTAGGTCATGATTTGTAGAATCTATGTCTAGAGCAATACAAATCACACATAAAGCATTAAGAGAAAATAACTTCATCTATATTGATCAAAGACTTTGTTCATACACAAAAGATCAAAAGCAATACATATAATCAGGATCAACTACATCTAACCTCAACATTGAGTCTTTAGCTACACATTCTCATGGTAGCTATGATGACAAGTTTCAAGAGGAGATGAATGAACATCCACGTCGAATAATCGAGAATGGATGTGACTTCAGCTTCTCAAAGTGAAATTCCACTCTTAGATAATCAAAATGCAGAAACTATGGTTTTTGGGTGAAAATGAGCAAAAGATCCTTTACAAACAAAGTGAAAATCTATTTATACACACCAGAATTCTGCAGCATTCGCACTGCGAGTGAATCATTCGCACAACGAATGAGAGAAAATGGCACCTTAAGTGCCTCTGAGACTTAAACCGCCCCAGGCAGAAATCGTGGGTTCGCACTGCAAACCATTCATTCGCACAGCGAACCAACTAGCGAGCCAGAACTTTCAAAATCCATGATTCTCTGCCATCATTCGCTAGCACCTTCGCACTGCGAGCCAACCAGTGAGCCTTCGTTAGGAGTTCGCAGTGCGAACTTTTGGTTATTTTAAAAGTGAAACTTTCTGCCACCATTCGCTGACGTTCGCAGTGCGAACCTTCGCTGGCACCTTCGCCAGATCCTTCGCACTGCAATACCCTGTTGCAGCTTCAAATACCATGGCAACTTGCATCCACTCATTGTGTCTCACAAACTTGATCCTTTCATGCCTATTCCTGCACACTAGCACACAAATTACAAGCACCACAAGTGTATTCCAATGTATGCACAACAACACAATTCACCACTTAAATCAACAAATTACACATGGAAAGAAATGAAAAATGCTAAGTATTGCATACAAATATATAACATGTTTGACATCTAGCAGAAATTTTGATGTCGGATTCTTGAAAATATATGCCTTGTAATTGTTAAATATCTTGTATTAAGCAATCTTGTTATTAAAAATTGTTCATTGTTCTTATTCATATACTTGTGTGTCTTAACTGTTATATGTGCATTTTTTTATTTTGTTTAGAGAATAAAAAAATTAGGACTAAAACTTAAAACATTTGCAACATACTCATTGAAAGATTGGAAGCTAATACATATTATCAAAAAAAAATCTTCTAGACATTTGGATCAGTTCTAAGGAATTCCCTAGGCTCATCTCACATATCTAGATTGTTTAAATAATCTTCCCAATCTTCCTTTGCAAACTCAACAGCTTCCTTCCTCAGAAGATTCCTACGTTTTGACCTGGAAGTTCTTTTTCTTCTTTGTGTCTCAACAAAGGTTGCTGGAGATGCACGTGCCTCTGAAGGAATCCTTTTGCTTGAAGATGCTTCAGTCGCTACATTATTCTCGTTTGCTTGAGTTGGTGCATTCATTATTGCCGTCTTTCTAAAACCTCTCTTTGGAACCCATATTTTCTTTTGCTTATAAATTTTTGGTGTTCTAAATATTAAGTGATTCAAAATGATGGTTTGCTAAATGTTTTATAGTGATTATTCATATGTTATCTTGAGTGTTTAGAATTTCAATATTGATTAGTCAAATCAATATTTTAATGTCTGACTCTTGAGAAATGATGTCTAGTATATAATCCTAATAAAAATCCTCTTAAAACAACTGTAAATGTCATCTTAACAGCTATTTGTTGGTTTTATTATTTTATTTGTTCGTCTTTTTACTTCGTTTATGTATTTGTCAGAAAATCAAAGGGAAAAGTAAAAAATGTACTTATACAAATTTAATAATGGTCAAAACATTATTTTATTAATCATAAAAAAGGAAGCATTACATAAAGGACAAAGGATATTAAGGTTAAACTAATATAACTTCTCTAAAGCCCTACGACTCATCCAGTTTCCCCAATCAATATCAGGCTCATCCTCATCCTTGCAGTCGGAGATAACTATCTGAAACACCATCCTATCTTTGTTCTTCTTCTTCCTCTTCATTGACTTCTTCTTAGGTTTCAGAACAATAGTTGATGGACCGACTTTAGAAGGCCTCATTACTGCTGATGATGAACCCTCCTCAGAAGACTTAGTAGAGTAGATGAGGATCATGTTTCAGAAGCTTTAGAAGTTGTTGGTTTCTGAAGACTCTGCGTCTCCAAACTAGTAGTATCTTTTGAAATTTATGTTATGACAGAAATGTTGGTGCTCTCAGGTGTTGCCTCCATGATTGCTCTAAAGGATGTTGATGAAAATGACTTATGGTTCAGTTGCTTTTATAGTGGAGTCTGGGTAACCTAAACGATAGAAATCCTTTTCTTGATTCTTGGAAATGTTACGACCAATAACTATTAAAGATGCATTGCACAAGCTTTTAATGCTCTTTACTACTTGAATCGTTTTATCTTCCTTGGGAACCGATCATGTAATGATGATCTGCTTTGAATTTATGAATGTATTTCTTTTGTTTTTCTTTTTTTCTTTTTGACGTGACAAAAGGGGGAGAAAGATATAGAAGTAATTAATAAAGAATTTGAACCCATTCAGTTTTAATGTTGTTCATTTTAATTATTTATTTTTAATGTTATTTATTTTAATTATTTAAAATTATGTTATTTCTTTTATTTCAGTTATTACTCGGGAAAAATATTTTAGTTTTCTAGTTAGTATAACTTAGGTGGAGCTTACAAACCTCAACCTTTGGACTATTATACTCAGGGGGCTTACAAACCTCAGACCCTGGTGTTGCCAAGTAAATTAAAATATATTTTAGTTTTCTTGTATATAGAACTAAATGGGAGTTTACAAACCTCAACCTTGAACTATTAGACTCAGAGGGAGCTTACAAACCTAATGTTGCTAAAGAAAATTAAAATAGCCAAACATTGACATATTTTAGTTTTCTTGAATTTAGAACTTAGGGGGGCTTACAAAACTCAACCTTTGACAATTAGACTCAAGGGAGCTTACAAACCTCAGATCCTGACGTTGCCAAGAAAATTAAAATAGTCCAACATTGTTCTTTAAATACTTATGTTTTTCATCATCAAAAAGTGGAAGATTTTTAGAACAATATTTGTTCATGACATATATCCTTTGGGTTTTAATGATAACAACGTATTGATAGAAAAATGGTGTTATCTAATGTGTGTTCAAAATGTGCGGGTTCTAAAGCTCAAAAAGAATATATTCAGAATCTGATAAAAGGACGCACTTGAGAGAAGCTAAGTTATTAGCTTCTGGTGGTTCAGAATCTGAAGAACGTTCTTTAAGTGAAGATTGATAATATAGGTTTGCATAGACTCTGAAGCTAAAGGCCTCAGCATCAGAAGAGTAATATATTGTCTCTAAACTTATTGAATGTATCAACTTCTGGTAATCATTTAGAACCAACGATAAAGCTAAGTTATTTGTACTGCAAAAAGCAAGCTACAATGTCAAATTAGTTTGTCAGCTAGAGTCTATGTTCACACGGCTCAAGAAGAGTTGACATGTTTTACAGATATCTACTCTCAAAAGATCTATAATACAAGATCAAAAGAAAGAAGAAATAGTTAAACAAGTTACACAATAGATCAAGATCCTTTGGTGTATCTATCTTCAATGTCTCTTGTACTATGGAGTAACAAAGTCACTTGTATAAGTTATCTCTTCCAACGACTATTCCTCTGAACTGCTATATAAGTAGTTGAAGATTCAAGATGGATTTTCAACAGGGAACAAGGAAAATAAAGAAGAACAGCAAAAAAGGATAGAAGCGTTTCATGCTTCTATCAGAATGGAAGAATAACAAGATCAACAATAGCGCAACACAATCGAGTATGCTAAATTTCTGTTATATGTTGTAAATTGTACAAATCCTTAAGATTTCTTAAACATTGAATATCTTAGAAATCTTAAGTATTATGATCTTTGTTATGGTGATTACCCTGTACCTATGATTATGTATACATTATTCTTTATTCTGCTAAATAAGTTATTAGTAGTTTAGATAAAGTCTCTTGCTATGTGCTTGAGAATCAAAGTTTCTTGCTATGGAACTTGAGCCAAGTAAGTCTCTTTCTATTTGCTAGAGCATTGAAGTCTTAATTAGTTGTTGATTGAGCAAGAAAGTCTTGGACTGAGGGTCTAAGCAGAAGTCTTGAGCCTAGAGGGCTTAAGCAAGGAAGTCCTGAATCCGTGGGATTTAAGCAGAAAGTATTGGATTGCATGTCTAAGTAGAAGTCTTGGATTCGTGGAATCTGAGAAGGGAAGTCTTGGACCGAGGGTCTGAGTAGAAGTCTTGAACCTGAGGGGTTTAGGCAAAGAAATCTTGGATTCGTTGAATCTAAGCAGGAAGTCTTGGGCTGAGGGTCTAAGCAGGGAGTCTCGGACTGAGGGTCTAAGCAGAAAAGTCTTATGCTTAAGTGCATAACTAATTGTAATCATGTTTTGATTATAGTGAAAAATCTCTTGTGCTACAAGGGGGTTGGACTACTCTCAGTTTGAGAGAAACCAATATAAATCCCTGTGTGTTATATTGTTATTTATTTTCTTCTGTTATTATTCCGTTGCAATTAATTATCAGAATCTGAACAGTGGTTTAGAATCTGAACTCTGTTTAGAAGCAAAGTAAAGAAACATATAACACAACTCAACCCCCATTCTTGTGTATTTTTATCACCTTCACAATGGACTTATGTGTTGGTCATTTTACACCAAGTACACAAGCACACCTAAGTTTCCATATATATTTGAGTATTTTGATCTGAACACCTTTCTTCCCTTGAATTAAGATGCATACATAATGAAAATATTGAACAAGACAAACATGTACATGAGTTATAGCTGACGACTTGTTAGGCGAGCTCTTAAGTTCGATTAATGCACTTTGCTGAAAGTTTAGGATAGGTACGGATTCTTAGGCTATTGGGGAAATCCATATAAAAACCATTCCTTTTTTGTTACTTGAGGACATGCAAATCTTTTGTGTAGAGGTGGAATACAACGATGATCAACAAAATCCTAATAGCCTATACCTACAAAATTTAATTGTTTTCATGATTAATTACTTGTTCAAAATTTTGATTTTTTTTTTGAAAAATTGCTTTTAAAGGCCTGTCTGCAGATGGTTCAGATGATGATCTAAAAATCCAAAATAAATGGGAATAACAAAATCTAAGTTAATGACTAAAGTCAAGAACAAATGACATGTGAAATTATGTTATTCGAATAGAAATATGTCAAACACAATATCGTAACAATGTGTCTGACGAGATTAATGCAGTAAGAGATAAATAAGGACTATAAGGAAAATGATGCAAGCAATTGTTAACCCAGATCAATGTAAAGTCACCAATGTTTGGAGGTCGTTAACCCAAGAAAGGAAATTCACTCTTAATAGTCAAAAGTTCAAATTGGTATTAGTTGAACCATTCTAGTTCAAAGCCTCTTTTATAGTACTACCCGTGAACTCCTATTCAGGACTCCCCCTGAATATGAGACCCACTCACTTTCTCTCAAACACTCTCCCAAGTGTTTGGATAGTTACAATATCTTACGAATGATGGAACAAATTGCAACTCGAAACTACTATATTTCTCAATATAGGAATATGACTAACTAATAGAGTTTAACAACACAACTATAACCAAAACAAAAGACTCAACACAAATAAACATGTCTTGCTTGCTTCTCAAAGTATGAGTCTTTATAATGAAGATCTTCTCCTTAAATAGCAATAAAGTCCAATTGCAAAACCCATTAGGTTTTGTATCTTTTCATGCGACTGTAGCAATCCTATGAACACAAGAAATAATTCTTTGTTTAGTTGATTTGCAATCTTTGATTTGATAAATCTTCAACATATCATATTTGTTCTTTTTAATGCTTGGAGAACGATCTTTTGGGAAAACTTTCCATATTCCAAAAAGCACATAAAACACTTAAACAATATTTGTCAAGAACGAAAACAAATCTTCATAAGGCGCAAGATTAACTTAGCATATATCGAATTTTGGACAAGACAAAATGTCTCACAATCTGTGGAACATTATGCTCCAACTGTTGCTTCCTAGTTTGAGCTCATATAGACAGGATTTCTCACACAATGTCATGGCATATTTTTCTATATGTTGCCTATTAAAACGACGCCAATCAACTGTAACACAATCTCCCTATTTGGCCAATTTTTAGGCAAATACAACATGCAAGATGTGCAACATTATGCTACAAAAAAACTTCATGACATGATTCATATATTATCAGAGAGCAATGAAAACATACATAACATGCAAACTTAAATAATAGATAAACAAAAAATAACAAACATTTTATGAGGATCTAAGAGCTTACATTGCAAAAACTTGTCTTGCATAGTGTCACAATCATTAAACTAAATACATATCCCCTTTATTGCCTCAAGATGGAAAAAGGTTAATAGAGTCAGAATTATTCAAGGAGAAACAATCCAGGATGGGCACACACCATAATAGATAAACAAAAAAAAAATTGAAATAATCCAACAAATGGGGTAAAAGTCCTCGAAAGAATTTGTGGAAATTGTTCTTGGATGCATGGACTTAGACTTATCCCTAAGGGAAGAACGTCCCTCCACCACTGATGAGAACCCAAATGAAATAAAAGTTGAAAAATGGGACTGATCTAACTGGATGTGTCTCATGATGATCAAAAGATTCATACCTGAAATGATTATGGGTTATATTTCTGAAAGCAAAAACGCCAAGAGGTTCTATGGAAGTGTGAAGAAATTCTTTACTAAAAATGATACAGTTGTGGTAATTTTTTCTTAAAATAAAAAGGCAAATAAACAACCTAAAAAGTCCACTTGCTTCTTTTGCAAGAAGGTTGGACACATGAAGAAGGAATGTTCCAAGTCTGCCACATGGAGTGAAAAGAATGGTAATTTGCTCACATTTGTTCGTTCTGAAATTAATTTAGCTTTTGTACCTAAGGATACTTGGTGGATAGATTCTAATGCTACTACTCACATAAGTATGTCCATGCATGGTTGCCTGTGGAGTCGTCCACCAGTTGATGCTGAAAGATTCATGTATGTGGGTGATGGAAATAAAGTTACAGTAGAGGCTATATATACTTTTTAAATTATTATTAAAGATTGGTTTTCATTTGGATTTGGTTGAGACTTTTGTTGCACCGTCTATTAGACAAAATCTATCTATTTCTATTTTGGAAAAATCAAGTTATGCTTGTTCATTTAGAAAGAATAAATGTAGTCTTTCATATGACTCAAATGTTGTTAGTTCTGGTTCTTTGAATAATAATTTTTATATGTTTGATATTGAATGTCCTTATAACAAAATAATGAAAATAGAGTCACATGGTACAAAACAAAAATTAAATGAGAATTCTGCCACTTTATGGCATAAACAATTATGACATATCATTAAATAGAGAATTCAGAGGCTTATATCGGAAGGTATTCTTGGAACCCTTGATTTGTCGGACTTTCAAGTATGCATTCAATGTATTAAGGGTAAGCAGACAAACAAGAGAAATTTCCTTGTTGAAAGAGATAAGGATGTATTAGAACTAATTCATACTGATATATGTGATATTTTTCCTATATATTCTTGGAAAGAAAATAAAGGCTGTTAAATCTGATCATGGTGGTGAATACTATGGTTGATATGATGTATCAAGGGAACAACGTCCAAGGCCCTTTGCACTTTTCCTCGACGAGTGTGAAATTGTTCCACAATACACAATGTCGGGAAAACCCAGTCTGAATGGAGATGCAAAACGACAAAAACATACTCTTAAGGATATGGTGAGGGGTATGGTTAGTCATTCTTCTCTTCCATAGTCAATTTGGCAAAAGGCATTAAATACCACAATTTATATCCTTAATAGAGTACCTAGTATAGTAATAACTAAGACCCCTTATGAGCTATGGAGTGGGAAAAATCCCACCATTAGGAACCTGCACATTTGGGTATGTCCAACTGAAGTGAGGCCTTATAGGCCCCATGAAGGTAAGTTGGACACAAAAATAGTTAGTTGTTATTTTATTGGATACGTTGAACGCACTTATGTGTACAAGTTTTATAATCTCATCACAATACAATTTTTGAAATAAAAAATGCTAGATTCCTTGAGGATGTTGAGTTTAGAGGGGAATGAAGCATAAAGTGTGTTGTCTTTGATGAAGTCAATGTTTCTCACAATGATCAAGTCTTTGTACATAACTTTGTTCCAAAAACATATCCTGAAATAAAAAATGATGTTATTCCTAACATCTCACGAGAACAAGAAAATATTAAGTTTCTTCCCCAAGTATCACATATAGTTCAAACTCAACAACCTCAAGCGCCACCATTAAGAAGATGAAGATCCATTAGAGAAAGGAAAGCTGCAATTTCATATGATTATATTTCTTCAAGAATATAAGGATAACATTGGTTTGACTTAGGAGTATCCTATCAACTTTAGTCAAGCTATGCGGAGTCCAAACTCTCTTAAATTGGTTAATGCCATGAAGGATGAGATTAAGTCGATGACTAACAATGATGTTTGGGATCTCGTTAAATTACATGGAGGAAAGAAACCTATGGGTTATAAATACATATTTAAAACCAAAAGGGATACAAAGGGTCATTAAGAGATATAAAGCTCATCTTATCGGCAAAGGTTTTACTTAAAAGGAAGACATTGATTATAAATATACTTTCTCTCCAGTTTATTTGAAATATTCTCTTAGGATCATGATGGTATCAGTAGCTCGTTTCGATTTAGAGTTGCACCACATGGTTGTAAAGACTGCGTTTCTAAACAGAAACATTGAAGAGACAATATATATGATGCAACCAGAAAACTTTGTGTCAAGAGGCCCAAATTCTATGGTTTACAAACTCAAGAAATCCATTTATAGCCTTAAATAGGCTTCTCGTCAATGGTATTACAAATTTCACCAAGTTATGTCCTCATTTGGTTTTGAGGCTAATAAAATCGATAATTGTGTGTACCATACGTTCAATGGGAGTAAATTCATTTTCTTGATACCGTATGTAGATGACATCCTTTTGGCAAGCAACAATATATGCTTATTTTATGAAACTAAGAGATTTCTCACAATTTTTTAAATGAAATATCTTGGAGACGCCTCCTTTGTCTTAGGAATTCAAATACTGAGTGACCGCTCTCGAGGTATTTTAGGATTGTCATCGATGAGCTATATTGATACAATTCTAGATAAATTCTCCAAGAGACACACTCGTTGCTATATGATACAAGTTTAGTCTCAAACAGTGCCCCACTACGAATCTTGAAAAGAAGAGATGCATTATGTTCCATATGCTTCAGACGTGGGGACTCTTATGTATGCTCAAGTTTGAACACATCCTAACTTAGCATTCATTGTAAGAGTTCTTGGAAGATATCTAAGTAACCATGTTATGCAAAACTGGATAACATTAAGCGTGTAATGCGCTACCTGAAGAGAGCTAGAGACTCCATGCTCACTTATCAAAAGTCAGATAACTTGGATATCATTGGTTATTCTGACTCCGATTTTGCAAGATGCTCAGATAGTAGTCGTTCCACATCTGGTTACAACTTCCTCTTGGCTGGACGAGTCATCTCCTAAAAGTCATCAAAACAAACTTTAGTAGCTCCTTCCACCATGGAAGCAAAGTTTGTGGCTTGCTTTGAGCCATCAAATCATGCAATTTGGCTACGAAACTTTGTCACGTGCTTACACATCGTTAGGAGAATCAAAAGACCATTGAAGGTTTATTGTGACAATAATGCAGATGTGATATACTCCAACAATAATATGAGTTCTACAAAATAAAAAATTATTGATATCAAGTATCTTGTTGTGAAAGAAAGAGTTTAGGAGAAACAAATTTTGATAGAACATATAAGGACAAACCTAATGCTAGCTGATCCACTAACTAAAGGTTTGACACCTAAGGCTTTTCATGGACATGTTGCTAATATGAGTATTTGTTTTGAGATTACCTTAGATTAGTGTGAATTTTTTCCCTTATTTTTCTATGTTTTATATTTTGGTTTTATTTTGGTACAAACATTATGTTATGTTTGATTTTCTACAGGAATAAAAACTTATGAGATATTATTGTTATAACAATATCAAGTTTTTTTGTTATGTGCAATTTTTTTTTTAATTTTGAATTGCACCCAAGAAACTTCAGTTTGATCTCACTAAATACTTTATTATGACTAGTTGAAAATATGCATGATTTAGAGATCACATTGCATAATATTTTCATGCCACTCATCCATATCGATCCATGTCATCAAGTATATTGATGTGGTAGTCGTTGGGGTTCCATCACGTTATACGTCAGTGACAACAATCGCGGTGGTCCCATTATTGATGTATAAGGTAGACCAGATTGTAAAGTTGAAATTTAAGGATAAATAGCATTCGGATGCGCGTCTAAAGAACCATGCTATAATTATTAAGATATATCGTCCAAGTTGGAGATTGTTGGAATATTTTTATATATTATTTTAATATTTCAATAATTATTATGTGAGCATATATATTTTAATTATATTAGCTATTTTACCAAATTAAGTGCATTAAACAATTAAGTGATCAAATAAAGTTAAAAGGTTAATTATATTTTATTTGAAATATAATTGATTAACTAATTAATTAGGTATGAGTGTAGCGAGCGATTTCGGACGCGGTTCTTAAGCGCTGGTCGCTCTCTGCGGTTTGAGCTTTGAACTACAGGTCGATTCATTTTTTATCCTATTGTGAGCTGAATAAGGAAGGGAAATAGATGTCTCCAATTAACCCTGCTTTGCATACTGAGTTTAAACAGCGGTCTGTTAGGTTACGGATGCTATCAATGTGGGGGGGCCTTTGTACTGGTTATTTGTATTTTCGCCAATACTGTTCTCTTTCTTTTTACCTGGGCAGAAGGTTTCTGGCGGGGAATAAGGATTAGGATGTTAGGACTGGTGCTTTTGAATTACTGCTTTTGATTGACGAAGATATGGGATTTGGGTTTTTTGTTGATTGCGCTCGCTAAGATCTTTTCTTTCGATCTTATGCCTACGTATTCCCGTTTACCGAAATAGGGAAATTAGAGCGTTCGTAGTTCCTCCTATTCTATGGGAGGAAATGGGTGTTTTGGTGTCTTGTTCAAAGCCCAAGACATGAAGCGAAAGGTGATTTGTATCTTGTTCAAAGCCCAAGATGTGAAGCTAAAAGGTCTATTTGTGTCTTGTTCAAAGCCCAAGACGTGAATCGAAAGGACCTCGACTTTAGAGAGTATTTGTCACCTCTAAAGAGGGGGAAGGAGAATTACTTTAACTGGGATACGCGGATCTGAGCAATGCCATAATTTCCGAAGAAAGGGTTTTAACCTGAAGGAGAAGACTTTAACTCAGTGTAGAGCAATGTCATCTTTCCTTAGGAATTTCTCATGCTAAAAGAGGGACAGTGGCATGGATGTAGCTGATCCAGAGGCTTGCCGCTTACAGCGATTAGATGAAGGGAAAGGAGTTGTTGATGTTTGTGTACTGCGAACGAGGCACAGCTTTGATGCTAAAAGGTCGATTGGATCAACCAGTGGTTTTCTTATACAAAGCCTAAGAGGAGGCTAATTTCCGCTAGGAAAATCATTATACAAAGCCTAAGAGGAGGCTATTTTGTGTCTCGTACAAAGCCTGAGAGAGAGGCTAAAAGTTTTTGACCCAGTGGGGCATATCGTTATACAAAGCCTAAGAGGAGGCTAGCAAAGAGTTGACTCAGTTGGAGAATCTTTTATACTCAGTAAGAGAGTGTTTTTGTATCTCGTACAAAGCCCGAGAGAGAGGCGAAAAGGTTGTTTTGACTCCACTGGGGAGAATTTTGGTATCTCGTACGAAGCCCGAGATGGAGGCTATTGTAACTGTTTCAGTTGAGTGACATATCCAATATACTGATTTAAGAGAGAAAATCAGTTCTTATATGAGTAACACTGTACACAGGGATTTAATTTGAGGATCAGGGATATTTCCTTCTCTTTGAGGAAACGGGAAATCCAAAGGGTATTGAGACTATCCGAGTCTGCGGGTTTCCTTCCTATTTAACGAAGGGTGCTCGAGAATGTCTTTGAGACTCAAGGAAGTTAGACTGTCCGAGTCTAGAGTTTTATCTTTTGTACTATGCTTTGAGAAACAGTAGTAGACTCTATGAAAGGACTGTTCTATGAGGATGACTAGGTTCTGTTCCTATACCTCTAGGATGTCGTCGGGACAATTTGTACGAAGCCCAAGAGGAGGCTAGAAACTTTTAAGAAGCCGACGGGTCCTTGTACGAAGCCCAAGAGGAGGCTATCATTCCCGGAGGAAGAGATCATTATACGAAGCCTAAGAGGAGGCTGTGAATACTTCTAAGAAGCCGTAGTGTCCTTGAATAATGCCCAAGAGGAGGCTGATGCTTTTAAGAAGCCGTGGGTCTATCATCTCCTTTCCATTAGGAGAGATAACTCTTTTAAAGATGAAAACCACTGGTAAACGTGCGAGGTTTACTATCCAGCGACTTTTAGCTTTTAAAGAGGGTTCCTTAGTTAAGGTCCAAGATTATGACCGTAGTGGGTACCCAAACCCCGAGACATTCAAGGCAAGCTATCCACAAGGAATAGATCAAGTCAGGAAAGTTTGAGAATTGGGAAGAAACTCAAAGATGCCATTCACAGAGAATACATTCATCTTGGGGAGTAGAGCTTCTTGACGATTCCTAAGGAGGACAGCCGAAGAGAAGACTGTATCTAGTGCTCCTATTGGGGATCTAGGCGTCTATTTCTACGAATAAGTGAAACGGCGTCACCTAGTTCTAGACGTAGTTGCCGGGGAAACTCGAAATATCTATACTATTATTACACAGTAGATATGAGTTTATGAAAGGAGACTTACAGTGAGCAGCCCCACAATACAGTTTATAATATGAAAGCAGTAAATGAAAGCGATAACCACTTACTCGGTTGTAGTGCTTCCATGCTGTTTGGTTAGTTGTTCAACAAAGAAAGATTGAAAACAACAGTATATTCAAAATCAAAGGAGAAAGTGCTTTGAAAAAGAAAGATTTGGGGCTTACAGCTCAAGGAGAGGCCCAGGGTTTTATCAGTGAGCGCACTGTTTGAATTTGTACAGAGGGACTTATACAAGTGACTGGGGCCCAAAATGGTTTTCTGTACAAAGGGATGGGTCTTACACTCTCTCAAGAGGCCCAAAAAGGTTTAAAGAAAAGAGAGGGGCTTATAACACGAGGGTAGGCCCAAATGATTTTTCGTTTAAAAATGGCGATCGCGCCGAGGTTTTCTTTTAACGCAGAGGGACTTATACAATAAGTGAGGCCCAAAATGTTTTTGGTTAAAAGGGGGATTGGGTCTTACACTCTATTAGAGGCTCAAAGTGTTTTGAAGAAAAAGAAATGGGTCTTACTACTCGAGGGTAGGCCCAGATGGTTTTTATTTTTAAACGGGCGACGATCGCACCGTTTACTTGTACAGAGGGACTTATACAATGAGTGAGGCCCAAAAAGTTTTTGTACAAGGGGGGATGGGTCTTACACTCTCTCAAGAGGCCCAAAAAGTTTTTAAGTGATTTATGAGGGTTGAATTAATCCAAAACCCTAATTTGTTTTCAAAAATGTATTTAATTGAATAAAAATTCAATTAAAATGATCAAAAATTGTTTAACATGTGAAAAACAAATTGTGATCTTGGATTAATGCTTCAAAAATTAAGTATTGACCTACAAAATAATTAGAAAGCATTAAAAGTTGCAAAATCAATGTGGAAAAAATATTTAAAATGCCAAAAACAATCAAAATATTAATTCTTTACAAAAATATCAATTATATGAAATAAATAATATTTTTGGGATTTTTTGATAAAATAAAATATTTTAACATTTTTGTGAATTATTAAAAAAAGAATCAACCCAAAATCATTAAAACTCAGAGAGAAATTAATTTTTGAATCAATTAAACAAAATCACAAAATTCAAATATTTGAATTTGAAAAAAAGGCGCCAAGAACAAGCTGAAGAACACGCGCGTGTTCTTGGTTTCTCAGATTTGCGTTTTCTATCCAATCTCCATGAATACGTAATCATATCATGCAATCCACATATCATTATGCTCGTCTCAACCTCACGATCATGTCTATATACTTTAATTTCATTTAAATTAAACATACAACAAGAAATCACGAAGAGACCTCAAGAACCCTAATTTCTGCATGAAGGCTAGGATTTTTGATACACGATTCAAACAATGCAATTAATTGAGGGAAAACATTCCATGCATGATTATGAACATATGGCCAAATTATTGTGCGAGGAAATATGCATAGATTGAGAGATTACCAAGTATGTGCTTACCTCCAAGCCGTGACAGCAAGTTCAGAGTATTTTTGATTTGGAGGTGTTACAGATGAGTGGTGATGATCTGAACAGCTTCCCTACACCCTATGGATTGTGTTTGGATGGTTGGACTTGATTGAAATTGGCTGGATCATTTTGTGGTACCTCAGCTGCACCTTGTTTGAAAATTTGAGCAACCAGCTGGTGATTTCATGAAATTGATGTTTCAGAAGTTATGTGAGTGTTTGATCAGCTCATATGTGATGTATGTGAGGTGTGTGAGTGATTGGTTTGTGCAGAATTGCTCTCAAACTCAAAACCCGATAGCTACCTTGCTAAGAAAGGCATTTTTGCCAAGAGAAAGAGATTTTGAGGAAAGCATCTGTTAGATGGCTTTGGTGTACTTAAACTGACCACAATTGAGCTCTATTTATAGTAGAGCAAGTTTGTTTTGCAAGGAATAGTGCATGGCAGCTGGTAAGTAGGTTTGGCCAATGTTGGCAAATGAAAATCCAAGTCTCCTCTAGCCATTGACTAGAGGTTAGGGCACAGAGCTTTGGTCCCCTTGGTCTTGGATAAGTCTTGACTGATTTCAGATGAGAATGGCTCAGTCCATGCCACCTTGATGGTTCCATTGAATGCCTCATTCCAAATTTGAAGTCTTGTCCCTATTTTGGCCATTCTAGGTTCAACATGCTATTTCTTGTTCCATGGACTTTGGAGGCTTGGCTCAGTGATTGTCCCCTTTAGATTCAATCCTCTGAGGTGTCCAAGTGGATTGGAGCAATTGAATTTGGCTGATTTTGGCAAATCGACCAAAGTTGCAAATTCTGCCTTGCCTTGACAGATTTCAGCAAGGCAACTTGGCAATGTTGTATCTCATGGTGTAGGTTGAATTTGGCAATGTTCTTGGCCATTTTGGAAAGCCCTAACATGATACAACAACTGTTTGAACAAGTTTGGTTTTGATCTCTTTTGATTCCAAGTGAAAAATCCCCCTACATTTGGCAAAAAGTGAGGCAGAATCTGACTTAGTGAAAATTTCACTAAGTGTTGGAAAAAAGTGACATTTTCACTTTTCAGCCACTTTGATCACTCCATAACTCAAAATCCTTAATGAATTGGAATGACTTGTAGTTGAAGTTTTTGTAGGTGATAATGAGGGCTACAAATCCATCTTTGGATGAGAAAAAAATGGCTTTGTGGTTTAGGAGTTATGGTCCTCCAAAGTTGGTACCTTTGCCACTTTATTTTTAACTTAGAAAAATTTCTAAGTTTTATGGTTACCCCTTTTACAAGTTATCTCACTTTTCTTGATTTTTCTTGATGAATGATGATTCAAATCATACATTAACATCATTTTAGGGTTAAAAATCCATTTTGGTGAAAAATCTCAAAAAGTCAAAGTTGAATTTTGTGCACAGTTGACTTTTTATCAGATGAATTCCAAACTGTGCAATTCTTCAGGAAATCATGTCCTTGACCTAAATCAAACTTGATGGACATGTTCCATGGGTGTCATAGGGTATATTCAATCATGTATTAGGGTTTGGGAGCATGTCCTGGTCAAAAGTCAAAGTTACAGTTGACTTTTCCCTTAAAACCCTAATTGTGGTGCAGATGAAAATGAGACTTGTTGCTCAAGCTTCTTGGATCAATCCATTGTTCCAAATGGATCAATATGGTGTATTAGAGACCCTCAAATCATCTCTTGAGGTCTTGGCTCATGGTTTATCCCAAAAGTCAACTTAGGGGTGAATTAGGTCAAGAAACCCTAATTCCTGATTTTTGATGAATGCATCCCCTGAGGCAAAATTGACTTGATGCATGGGTTCATGAGGTTCCATGAAGCATATTAGGTTATGTTTTGGATCATTGCCTTGTGCCCAGATGAAAATTTCCATCTGGAGACCCTGGTCGACCAAAACCCTAATTTGGTGACACTGTCGATCTTGAGACTTGATCCACCTAGAAGGGAGCAGCCTTGTGCTTAATCCTTGAAGTGGGAGTCCTTTTTGATCCATTGTGGATGTTTAAGAGATTAGACAAGTTGAAGATCATGTCATTTCTTGATTGATCCTTTGTCTAAGCACTCAGAGAGGGCTTGAAACCCTAATTTTGATTGTAGTGGATGCTCACCCATCTTTGGGGAGGCTAATGAAGCATGATGGTTCATCCATATTGTGATGATGATTTTCACAATGATGGGAAATCTAAGTGGTCAAAATTTGGGGTATTACAGATGCCCCTATTTAATCTTCTTGAACCCGAAGCTATGAATGACGAAGGGATTCGGGCATTCGGGGTGCAAGAGGATTAAATATCGGAATATCCGAAATTTTGATGGTGGTTATGAATGGTAGCTTACGCATTCATCTTCTTTAGCTAAGCGATGATGCTTAGAAAAGGTAAACTTCCCCTCGATCCTGGTTTCCTACCAAGGAACTGGTCTCAGTCTCTTTTGAAATAAACTTCCTCTCGATCCTGGTTTCCTACCAGGGAACTGGTCTTAGTTTCTGATTTAAACTTCCCCTCGATCCTGGTTTCCTACCAAGAACTGGTCTTAGTTTCTTTTGTCAATAAACTTTCTTGACATGGGACACTATTCATAGCGGCTTTCCTCAAACTTCTCGCCGAATTTTCCTGGGGAGATGCCATTTGAGTGGAAAAAGTTTTGATGTCAGACTTGCTGGGGAACCCAGTCATCTGAGTTGTAGAGTTGTACAAACTTCTCTGTTGGAGATGCCATTTGTTTCTACTGGGGAAAGCGAGTCTCTTGAGAGACTGTTTTCATTTGGGATCTTTCATCATACTTTTCTCGGGATCTTCCCGGAGAAACGCCATATGATGGGGTCCAATTTTGTGGGGCCGATGACCTTTTCATCAGCGGTCCTTTCGGAGCAAAACTGGCATGCTGCCGAATCTCTGATCACGAGGCTTTCTCTATGGATTTTCCTTAATCTGGGAAAGCAAGGATATCATCTTCAATGGCGAAGAGTGATGTTTATTGAGAGTTTTCTCTGGCTTTTCAGAGGTTCAAGTTATCAAAGTGGTCAAGTGCCGACTCTGATCTAAAGATACACTGGTGGCGAGATTGTGCAGACGCAACACTTCCTGACGAGGAAAGAACTGACAAACTCGATTGAGAAAACTGTTTATCACTAGGGGACAAGACCGACTCAAGTGATAGTGATGCAATATGAAATGTGAACGCAAATAAAATGCATGAAGTATGTATGTATATGCTGACAAAACAGACGCGACATACAGATGAACACAATTGGATACTCGGCCATCGCGGGGCGAAGAAGTACCGTTGATTCAAAATAGCAATTCCACCTTGCTTAGGAGAGATAGTCCCGTTGGGAGCTATGTTGATCGGGCTTAGGAGATGAGAACTCGGCCGAGGATGTCAGACGAAACAAGGTCTCTGACACAGTTGATCCCTTCATTCAGGCATACTGGCTTAGAAGAAGTACTTTGATTCTGCACTTTGAAGTTCGCTTACTTCGAGAGAAGCGATCGATGTTCTTCTGATGTTCAACAGTCAAAAGAAATTGCCATCTTTATTTTAAAAGCAGAAAAAGTTTTAACAAGTAAATTCATTTTTGTTTTATTTCAAGAATCGCTGATTAAGTTTAAACAACGTCGTTCTGTAAAGCTAAAACAAGTTAAGAATTACAAACAAAAGCACAAGGGCTCAAATTTTATTGATAAGATGGAGATCAGCCAAACGCGTGATTCCAAAGAGTATATACAAAGTTAGAAAATGGTAATTTACAGGGAAAAGGGCTACGTTGAAACATAACGACCACTATCCTTCTACCAACTTTGAATTCGGGACATCCTGAGCTTCTGTCGAAGATGACCTTTGACTGGAGATTTCCTCCGATAGATGATGTAACTACTGCTGAGGGACTTGCCTCTGTTGAACATAGTTACTTGCCATTATCCCTAACTTTTGCCTGGATTATACTATGAGATTTCCAATCCATCGGGATGATTCTTTTTTTTTCATGTCTCTAACTTTTGCCTGGACCGCCCTTTCGGGTTTTCAATCCACCGAGACGTTTATTTTTTAGTTTAGGCGAAGTATTTCTTGACTACATCAACATTCGTGGGGTAGGCAAATTCCTCTCCGTCCATGGTTGCAAGTCTCAAGGCACCGCCTGAGAAAGCTTTCGTGACCACATAGGGGCCATCATAATTTGGGGTCCATTTGCCCCGAGAGTCAGTGAGAAATGATTGTATCTTCTTGAGCACGAGGTATCCTTTCCTGAAGACATGAGGCCGAACCTTTTTGTCGAATGCCCTCTTCATTCTTTGTTGATACAACTGACCGTGGCATAGTGCCGTGATTCGCTTCTCTTCGATCAGGTTCAGTTCGTCGTGTCGACTTTGACACCATTCAGCTTCGGTGAGCTTAGCTTCCATCAATACCCTGATTGACGGGATCTCTACTTCTATGGGAAGCACTGCCTCCATGCCATATACTAGAGAGAAAGGGGTAGCCCCTGTTGAAGTGCGGACAGATGTGCGATAACCATGAAGAGCAAAGGGTAGCATCTCGTGCCAATCTTTATAGGTTACAACCATTTTTTGAACGATCTTCTCGATGTTCTTGTTAGCCGCTTCTACCGCTCCGTTCATCTTGGGTCGGTAGGGAGATGAGTTATGGTGTTCGATCTTGAACTCAGCGCACAACTCTTTCATCATCTTATTGTTCAAGTTAGATCCATTATCAGTAATGATCTCGCTTGGAACACCATAACGGCAGATGATATTGTTTTTGATAAATCGGACCACCACTTGTCGGGTTACATTGGCGAATGACGCTGCTTCGACCCACTTGGTGAAATAGTCAATGGCTACCAGGATGAACCGATGTCCGTTTGAAGCCTTGGGCTCAATCATGCCAATCATGTCGATTCCCCATATGAAAAAAGGCCACGGGGAAGAAAGAACTTTGAGATGTGATGGCAGTACATGAATTTTGTCGGAGTATATCTGACACTTGTGACACCTCCTCATGTACTTGTAGCAGTCGGATTCCATGGTCAACCAATAATACCCGGCCCTGAGAATTTTTCTCGCCATTGTGTGTCCGTTGGCATGAGTGCCAAAGGATCCTTCATGAATTTCTTTCATGAGCATGTCTGCTTCTGGTCTGTCGACGCATCGGAGCAAGACCGTGTCAAAATTTCTCTTATAAAGAGTGTCACCGCTCAGGAAGAAGTTTCCAGCCAATCTTCTGAGGGTTTTCTATCTTTTCTGAGTGCCCCAGATGGGTACTCTTGTTTCTGAAGGAAGCATTTGATATCGTGATACCAAGGTCTATCGTCTATGACTGCTTCAATCGCGAAGATGTAAGCGGGTCGTTCAAGGCGCATTATGTCGATCTTAGGTATGTCATTCCATCGACCTACACTAATCATGGAAGAGAGAGTGGCTAATGCGTCAGCCATGTGATTCTCATCACGAGGGATGTGATGAAAGTCGACTCTGTTGAAGAAGGGTAACAACCTCCTTGCATAGTCTTTGTAAGGAATCAATCCTGATTGGTATGTGTTCCAATCTCCTTTTATCTGGTTAATAACCAGAGCTGAGTCGTCGTATACGTCCAAGTTTTTGATCCTTAAATCAATCGCTTCTTCGAGACCCATAATACATGCTTCGTATTCGGCCTCGTTGTTTGTACATTTGAACGTAAGTCTAGCAGTGAAAGGAATGTGGGAACCCTGAGGGGTAACAATGATTGCCCAAATTCCGTTTCCATAATGATTAACTGCTCCGTCAAAGATGAGTCCCCACTGGGAACCTGGTTCTGGCCCTTCACTGGGTAGCGGTTCATCGCAATCTTTCATTTTTAGATACATGACATCTTCGTCTGGGAAGTCAAACCCGATTGATTCTTGATTGTCAATCGGTTGATGAGCCAAATGATCGGCTAAAATACTTCCTTTAACGGCTTTCTGAGCGTGGTACTCTATGTCATATTCTGATAGTAACATCTGCCAACGGGAAATCCTTCCCGTGAGAGCAGGTTTTTCGAAAACGTACTTGATTGGATCCATTTCGGAGACCAACCAAGTAGTATGACGAATCATGTACTGGCGAAGACGTTTGGCTACCTAAGCCAAAGCGCAACAAGTTTTCTCAAGCATTGTGTACCGAGTCTCGCAGTCGGTAAACTTCTTGCTCAGATAGTAAATGGCAGACTCTTTCCTTTTAGTTTCGTCTTGTTGGCCAAGTACACATCCCATTGAGTCCTCTAGGACTGTGAGGTAAATGATTAGTGGTCTTCCTTCCACTGGAGGTGATAGAATCGGAGGATTCAATAAATATTCCTTAATACTATCGAAGGCAGTTTGGCAGTCTTCTGACCAAACGTAATCCTGGTTCTTTTTCAATAACTTGAAAATCGGCGCACAAGTGGCGGTCATAAGGAATATGAATCTGGAGATGTAGTTCAAACGTCCCAGGAATCCTCTGACTTGTTTTTCAGTTTTCGGAGAAGGCATTTCTTGAATGGCCTTGACCTTGTCAGGATCAACCTCAATCCCTTTCTGGCTGACGATGAACCCTAGTAATTTCCCTGAACGGACACCGAAGGTGCACTTGTTGGGATTCAAGCGGAGCTTGAATTTTCTTAGACGTTCGAACAATTTTGACAGATGTTCAACGTGCTCATCCTCTGTTCTTGATTTTGCAATCAAATCATCGACATATACCTCGATTTCTTTATGTATCATGTCATGAAATAGAGTAGTCATGGCCCTTTGATAGGTTGCCCCGGCATTCTTTAAACCGAACGGCATTACTTTGTAACAAAAGGTACCCCATGGGGTAATGAACGAAGTTTTCTCCATGTCTTTCGGCGCCATTTTGATCTGATTATAGCCCGAGAATCCATCCATGAAGGAGAATACTTTGAACTTTGCTGTGTTGTTAACCAGCATGTCAATGTGTGGTAAAGGAAAGTCGTCCTTTGGACTTGCCTTGTTCAGATCTCTGTAATCGACACACATTCTGACCTTTCCGTCCTTTTTGGGAACGGGTACGATGTTGGCTAACCATTGAGGATATTCAGATGTAGCTAGGAAACCCGCGTCGATCTGTTTCTGTACCTCCTCTTTGATTTTGATGGCCATGTTCGGGTGAGTCCGTCTCAACCTTTGCTTTACTGGCGGACATTCCGATCTTAGCAGTAAGTGATGTTCCACGATGCTGGTATCCAACCCTGGCATATCCTGATAGGACCAAGCGAACACATCGGGGAATTCTTTGAGAAGCTTTATCAAACCCTCTCTGGCAATTGGACTGAGCAATGCTCCGATCCTGATTTCTTTTCTCTCTTTTTCTGAACCCAAGTTTATCGTTTCCAACGGTTCTTTGTGAGGTTCAATGGACCTTTCCTCTTGTCTGAGTAGTCGGGAGATCTCTTCTGGAATTTCGTTGTCATTTTCTTCTTCAGCCTCGAATACCGGGAACTCAAAGTTGGAAGAAGGCATCGGATCGTATGTTTCAACGGGGTATAAAACAAGCAATCTGCATGACGTGATGATTCGTATTTAGAAGAGATAGAGAAAATGTAAGTGTGTGCAGTGTTTTGATTTTACTGCTTGTTTTTATTATTGAATATTTTTTAGGATTACCATTTTCTGAAAAAGCAAAAAGAGAAAACAACAATTAATGCGGAAATTACAGAACGACGTTATTTTATTAATGAACAAGTCGACTCTTGAAACTACAGCCCTATAAAACAAAACTTTGTCGCTTTGGGAAAAGCGAAGAGGGAAATTTACAGAAAACGAGCCCTATCAAAATATCCGTTTCACCTGGGCAGGGTGAAAGGTTTAAAGATGGCAATTACTTTGACTGATGAACGACCTTCGGAACCTTGACGGTAACCCATTGGAGGCGAACTCCTCGGTGAATCACAAAGTCTGGCACCTTCCTTGATTTGTCTTCAGAAATGACGCTGATTTCTGGTGGAGTAGGATCATTGGAATCTGTTCCCCAGGCAGAATTGTCGTAGGAGGATTCCTCTGTTGTATTTTGCATAGCGTTTGTGCTCTAAGCTGTATCTCCCCATCCAGTTGGCTGGATGTCTTCGAGCCTGATACGAGAGCTTTCGGGAGCGGTGTACTTGACCATATAGTCGAATTTTCCACTTGGTTGTCCCAGAGTGTCCCAAACTTCTTTGGAACTGGAGGAGTCACTTCTCTCGATGACGTTGACCTCGGGAAAAGCATAGTTGATGAATTCAAGTCCGGCAAACGTTGCGAATTCATCTTCATGTTGAGTAGTTTCCGAATGACCTGAATGTTGATCCCATGACATGGTGGGGACACAGGTATTCTGTTCAATGATGCTCAGCTAAGTTTCGTTACTCGGCTGACTTTCTTGCCCCAAGTTTCCTGGGTAAGGCTGCCACATTGGCAGGCCATCCATCGGGCCATAGTAATTGCGGTCAAAGTTGTCTTTCATCAGAGTGTCTTCCTCTAATGAATTTGGCGGAGCACGACATCCTTCCGGATCACAATCTCCGTAGATCATTTCGACATCTGATCTTGGTATAAATCTCGGACTTTCTGTAGGAAAGCAAAAAGGCATAGGCACCTCTTCCTGAGACATATAGCCGTCCTTGTTAAGGTAGGACTTCCATTCTTCATCTTTGTCAGAGGGATCTTCCTCATTGATAACATGAACTGTCTGAGACACTGGGTGAAGAAAACCTCCACTGTGGAAGAAGTTTTGAAGGGGATGAAGACTTTCATCGTTGGCGGCTGTCTGGGTACAGGTCGCAGAAAAATCAAGACCCTTCTTTGTTTTATTGTCAATAGGAATGACAAGCCGTCCCCATCCTGTCGTATCGGTACTCTCGACCGCTTTGATAGCATCTTTGTATGAAGAAATTGAAGTTCCTTCTTTGTATTGATCGTTCTTGTTCACCGATAGTGCTTGGAACTGAGTTCCAATAACCTCATCGGGTTCTACACAAGTAGATGATGATAAGTTGCTTACAAGCAAGGCTTGTTCCCCACAAACCGTGACAAGTTGATCGTTCTTGACGAACTTTAGCTTTTGGTGGAGGGTTGAAGTAACCGCTCCAGCCTGATGTATCCAAGGTCTTCCTAATAAACAACTGTATGTTACCCGGATGTCCATGACCTGGAAAGTGATTTGGAAAGTGTGAGGACCAATAGTTATGGGAAGATCCACTTCGCCGATAACTGTTTTTCTGGATCCGTCAAATGCTTTGACGACGACCTCGCTGACTCTCATCGGAGGGCCCTTGAATGATAATTGCATCAAAGTGTACTTCGGGATAACATTCAGGGCTGACCCTGTGTCTACCAGTACGTTGGCTAAAGCATCGTCCTGGCAGTTAACTGTAATATTGAGCGCCATGTTATGACGACGACCCTCTTCAGGTAATTCCTCATCACTAAATCCCAAATTGTTGCAGGAAGTGATGTTAGAGACAATGCTATCGAATTGTCTGATTGTTACATCCTGTTCCACAAAGGCCTGCTCCAAGACTTTCTGTAGAGCCTCTCTGTGTGCTTCTGAACTGAGTAACAGTGATAATACTGAGATCTTTGAAGGAGTCTGTAACAGCTGATCAACAATGTTATATTCACTCCTTTGGATGAGCTTCAGCATCTCATCTTTGTCTTTTGAAAAGTCGGGATTACTAGATTGACCGACTGGTGGATCAGGAATTTCCGCCTGAAGTTCCTTTTCTTTGTTGGATTCTCCAACCCCTCGGTTGAAGATTCGACCGCTCCGTGTTACACGACTGATGTCTGCAATATTTACGACGGAGGGTAATGGAATTTCCTTTCCATTTTCAATTATTGTTGCACCGTATTTGTAAGGGATAACCTTAGCTGATTCATACGGTAATGGCCCCGGTAGATAGATGACTATGGGAACCTTCTGATTTTTTTGACCATCATAAGTAACCTTGATCCGTTCTCGGTTGGGAACTCTAGATTCGTCAAGTAGAGGGACGATGGCAAAAACATCCCTGATCTGGTGATGACCAGAGATCGTGACAACATCCTCAACTTGATCGGCAAGGTAGTTCGGCGACCAAATGATGGGTCCTGAACCTGGATATGGACGAATTTCTCCATGATCGACCTGACCCTGAAGAGCGGCTCTCACAAGGTAACACCCTTGGTTACTTTCCGAACAGACGCTACAACTGTCATAGTTGTGTGGTGGCACCTGGCCACGCCCACTTTGAATACAATGTAACCTCACTAGGTTACCTTCCATTGATCGGACATCCTGACTTTGACGACGAGTAGGATTCCTGTTATTGATACTAATCTGCTGAGTATCTTCGTCCATATAGATTGGCATTCACCAGTGATTTAACAAGTGCTGAAGTGCCTCCTGGACAAGGGTACAACCTCGATCGTTTTCGCAACATGCCTTACAGTTTTGATAATCGTGTGATATTAAGAATCCGAGTCGGACCTGCTTAGCATGTAACTCTACCAGATTGGTATTCATCACGCGGATGTCAAAGATCTGAACCATGTTGATTTGGTAGGAGTTCCTATCATGGTAGTCTTGGATCCATCCAAGATCCATCTGACGCTGGAGGGCCTCTTGTATGAAAGAGCATCCCTGTTTGTTTACCGAGCAAATCATACAGGAACTGTAATCATGTCGCGGCAGATTATGATACTGGCTTTGCCTTGAGTGCATCGCCACCAAGTTGACATTCATCGCACGGATGTCGTGGTTTTGAATGACGTTGGAATTCGTGTAAACCATGTTAACTCCACAAACTCGGTGCTCCTGGATCCATCTGAGATCCATTTGTTCCTGTAGAGCTGCTTGCACTACAGAACATCCTTGGTTGTCTTTAGAGCAGATATCACACTGGTGATAATTATGAGGTGGCACATGGTCATATCCACTCTGTCTACAATGCATCTTGACCAGATTGGTCTCCAATAAGAGTACATCGTGAATTTGATAGACATTGTTAGTCTCTGACTGCAGCTTTCTCGTGTTGAGGCAGCGGGTTCGTAAGAACATTAGGGTTCGTATCTTTGAAAGATAAGAGCCCGCTCCTAACAAGCTTTTGCACGGCGGATTTGAAATTGAGACAAGTCTCAATGTTATGCCCTGAACCTCCTTGATGATAAGGGCATGTTTGATCCACCTTAAACCAGAAAGGCGAATTTTCCGGAACTGAAAGGGGAGACTTAGTCTGGATGTGCCCCTTGGCTAGCAGTAACGAAAACAGTTCTGCGTACGTTACAGGTATAGGATCAAATCCTGGTGGCCGTGTTGTACGGTTGTTGTTATATGGGGGACGAGCCTGCTGAAGAGGCTGTTGTGTCCTTTGTTGGTCAGGTTGGCTCTGCGCAATCTAAGGTTGATACATAGGAACAGGCGCGGGGCCGATAGCAGGAGTAACAGCTGCTACTGGCTGATAATGTCGCCTTTGCTTTCCGAGAGAGA
The DNA here is from genome assembly GCA_022829125.1 of Lathyrus tuberosus. Taxonomy (NCBI): domain Eukaryota; kingdom Viridiplantae; phylum Streptophyta; class Magnoliopsida; order Fabales; family Fabaceae; genus Lathyrus; species Lathyrus tuberosus. The sequence goes on from JALAZF010000497.1 coordinate 2,182,780, forward strand.
TATTCCCAATATCTTGCTCTTTTTTCTTAGGGAGAGCACTACCGTATTTTTTAGTACCGCTCGTTGATCCAGTGTCTTTTACCAAACGTCCTTCTCGGACGGCTTCCTCAAGACGTACACCCATGCCGACCATTTCGGTGAAATCACTGGGCGCACTGGCAATCATTCGGTCATAGTAAAATAAGCTTAAGGTCTTTAAGAAGATCTTTGTCATCTCTTTTTCCTCAAGAGGTGGACAAATTTGAGCGGCAATTTCACGCCACCTTTGAGCATACTCCTTAAAGGTTTCCTTGTCCTTTTGCGACATTGATCTGAGTTGATCTCTGTCGGGTGCCATGTCCAAATTGTACTTGTATTGTTGGACGAAGGCAGTACCAAGATCTCTGAATGTACTGATCGTAGTACGGTTTAAACCCATGTACCATTTGAGTGCGGCACCGGTTAAACTATCCTGGAAGTAGTGAATCAGCGGGTCCTGATTCTCTGTCTGGGCTGACATCCGCCGAGCGTACATCACCAGATGGCTCTGAGGGCAAGAGTTACCCTTGTATTTTTCAAAGTCGGGCACTTGGAACTTGTGCGGGACTTTTACATTTGGGACCAAGCAGAGGTCTGCGGCGTCCTTTCCAAATAGATCCTGACCGCGAATAGCTTGCAGCTCTTTCTGCATTTCCAAGAACTGCTCCTGGAATTCATCCATTCTATCGAACATAGTTTCCTTCTTACCAGAAGGTGTCTGTGGAATCTGTCCTTCCAGGACAGTGTGCACCACAGGGGGTGGTACCGTGACTATGGCAGCAAGTCTTGGCGCTTCCCGAAGTTTGTAACCTTTAGGAGTCTTCAGTATGCCCCTGGCATCTTCGCTTTCCCGAAGTTTGTAACCTTCAGGCCCAGCGGCTTCTGTTGCGATTCCCTGATCTTCAGTGATCGGCGGAACATATCCTTCCGGGATATAGTTAACAGGCATGCCCCAAGGACGATCTTTCGGCATCTGATACCTAGGATCATACTTTTCTATGATGGGCGTTGAGGTGATCTCTGAGATCACAGTTCTTTGTAGCTGAGCTTCTGCCATGGCTTGCATGTCGTTACGAAGCTTTCTCATATCCTCTCTCAGAGTGTCGATCTCTTCTTTCAACTCTCTGTTTTCTTCCTCAAGATCATCCATCTTTTTCTGACGATTGGCCCGAGTATTATACGAATGAGACAGTTTGACTCTAGAATCGAGACACAAACGTGAGATTCGTAGGTAAGAAGAATACGCGATGTGAGAATGATGAATGCAATGATTATATTAATTGTTGTTTTTTTTCCCAAAATAAACTTCGACAATTAGATTGCAAATATCAAACAGTGGGGAAACCCCTTTTTATTGAATTCCAAAGGATTACAGAAATGGAAATACAGTAGATTACAAAGTGCAGAAACAGAAACCTAAACTAATGGGTCCCGAGTCCTCTTCTTTGACCGGGGCGCTTGGGCCGTTGTCGGGTTGTCATTCCTTTGCCAGGTGAAAGGAGCGAGCAAATTCCTTTGGTCATCTTGGTTCTCTACAGCATGCTGCTCCAAAATTTTAATCAGAGCATCTTTCTCTTTCAGTAATTGATGTATTTGGATACACTCTACGTCGAGGGTGCGGTACTTGTTCTTCCAAGATCTTCTTTCCTTTTGAACTTTGTTGAGAGTAACCTGAAGCCTTTCAGTTTCCGTCATGAAATACATGACAATTTCCCTCGGCGGAAGAATTCCGTAACGAGGATAAGGCATCTTTAGCTTGAGAGCTCTAGTTTGTACCTAATGGAGATAAGGCTCCACCGAGACACAGTCCGGTTTTCCTAGAGACTCTCGTCCTTTCTTATGAACATGTTTCCAAGCTTGCACTATTTCCATCTTCAGTGCTCTGTCACTTTCTCCTTCTTTGAAGAAAAGACCTTCCAGATGAACACCCAGTGGGATGTGTCTCATCGGGTATCCAAATTGACGAAGAACTAATATCGGATGATAGTTGATTCCTCATTTAGTTCCTATGAGGGGTACGCTGGGGAAGTTTCCACAACGGTCAATGATTCTGATTCCCTCATAAATCCTATTACACCAATCTATATCAGAGTTGGTGAGAGACATGATCTTCTGTGACCAACGTAAGACACTCTTGCAATCCCAAAAAGCGGCAGACTTGGGCAAGTGAGAGATAAACCATTTGTAGAGCAAAGGTACACAACATGTGATCTCCCCTCCGCTGTACAAATTTCCTAAGTGTACAGAATGATACGCATCTGCGAGCAAAGTCGGCACAGGGTTTCCAATGAGAAAAACCTTAATAGCGTTGATATCGACGAAGTTATTGATGTTGGGAAACAAAAATAACCCGTAGGTGAGCAAGACAAAGATGCTTTCAAAAGCAGTCATGTTCCCTATACTAGCAAAGTACAGAGCTTTCTTGGTCAGGAACTGGGCTGGCAAACCTTGGGTGCCACCCTTAGTGGTCATGTGAGTCCGGACCTCAGACTCGTCCAAATGAATTGCTATTGCAATAGTCTGATTCTTTGGAATTTCTTCCAGTCCAGAAAATGGAGCTCGATCAGTGATATGTAAATCAGTCAGATGAGAATACTCCTCCAGCGTTGGTGATAGCTGGTAATTCGGGAATGTGAAACAATGATAAACCAGATCGTAGAATTGAATGAGCGCGTCCATGATCCCCTTAATCACATGGACTCTTAACAGTGGTAGCAAACCACCGTGCTTGGCTCTGAAAGCCTCTGGGTTAACGATCATCCTCGCTAACTTTCTCAAATCCCCTAGTTTTGGAACCTTGAAGGTATACTGGTGAGTTCTCCTTCTACCGAAATCCATTAATGCAATCTTTTTCTCTGATATTTGCAATCACAGTCTTAGTTTAATTTGAAAAACAGAGAGACTAGAAGAGAAATTTTTTGAATGTTTTAATGTTTTATTAAATGAATGCATGAATGCAGCACACAAAAACATAGAAAAAACATGGGGTCAAAGGGTCGTTGTCATGAAGTCAAGGCTCTACCCATCCCCAAAGGTTTATACTAGGGTGATTTTTGTACCTGTACTCATTATCATCAGCTCCTCCCAGGAAGGCAGACAACAAGCGGATCGCCAGCGAGTTGTGTGCAATCTTAGAGTAAGTGCCATTCACCGAGAATAGATCACCAGCCTCAAATGAGGGTAGTATCGCGTAACAGCTAGTTCCGATAGCTTCCGCACTACGAAAAAGGTTGGCTTTTCTTAAGTGTATACTCAATCTCACCACATGCGGCATCACACGCATTCCCAGTAGCAGAAAAATAAACACGTATAGCATTTAGGAAAAGCAGTATATATATTTGTCCTAATCATCCTAGACTTATAAAGCTATGAATCTTAAGTTCCTGACAGAAATGGGTTCCCCGGCGGAAGCCCCAATCTGTGGTTCCCTGCCTAAGAGATGGACCAACATAGGTCAATCTTTCTCCTCAGCAGAGTTCCCATTTTCCGTGGAAAACGGGGATGATGCCCTAAGGCAAAATGAGATCGGCCCCACGGTGGGCTCCACTTTTCTGTAGCGAGCGATTTTGGACGCGGTTCTTAAGCGCTGGTCGCTCTCTGCGGTTTGAGCTTTGAACTACAGGTCGATTCATTTTTTATCCTATTGTGAGCTGAATAAGGAAGGGAAATAGATGTCTCCAATTAACCCTGCTTTGCATACTGAGTTTAAACAGCGGTCTGTTAGGTTACGGATGCTATCAATGTGGGGGGCCTTTGTACTGGTTATTTGTATTTTCGCCAATATTGTTCTCTTTCTTTTTACCTGGACAGAAGGTTTTTGGCGGGGAATAAGGATTAGAATGTTAGGACTGGTGCTTTTGAATTACTGCTTTTGATTGACGAAGATATGGGATTTGAGTTTTTTGTTGATTGCGCTCGCTAAGATCTTTTCTTTCGATCTTATGCCTACGTATTCCCGTTTACCGAAACAGGGAAATCAGAGCGTTCGTAGTTCCTCCTATTCTATGGGAGGAAATGGGTGTTTTGGTGTCTTGTTCAAAGCCCAAGACATGAAGCGAAAGGTGATTTGTATCTTGTTCAAAGCCCAAGATGTGAAGCTAAAAGGTCTATTTGTGTCTTGTTCAAAGCCCAAGACGTGAAGCGAAAGGACCTCGACTTTAGAGAGTATTTGTCATCTCTAAAGAGGGGGAATGAGAATTACTTTAACTGGGATACGCGGATCCGAGCAATGCCATAATTTCCGAAGAAAGGGTTTTAACCTGAAGGAGAAGACTTTAACTCAGTGTAGAGCAATGCCATCTTTCCTTAGGAATTTCTCATGCTAAAAGAGGGACAGTGGCATGGATGTAGCTGATCCAGAGGCTTGCCGCTTACAGCGATTAGATGAAGGGAAAGGAGTTGTTGATGTTTGTGTACTGCGAACGAGGCACAGCTTTGATGCTAAAAGGTCGATTGGATCAACCAGTGGTTTTCTTATACAAAGCCTAAGAGGAGGCTAATTTCCGCTAGGAAAATCATTATACAAAGCCTAAGAGGAGGCTATTTTGTGTCTCGTACAAAGCCTGAGAGAGAGGCTAAAAGTTTTTGACCCAGTGGGGCATATCGTTATACAAAGCCTAAGAGGAGGCTAGCAAAGAGTTGACTCAGTTGGAGAATCTTTTATACTCAGTAAGAGAGTGTTTTTGTATCTCGTACAAAGCCCGAGAGAGAGGCGAAAAGGTTGTTTTGACTCCACTGGGGAGAATTTTGGTATCTCGTACGAAGCCCGAGATGGAGGCTATTGTAACTGTTTCAGTTGAGTGACAGATCCAATATACTGATTTAAAAGAGAAAATCAGTTCTTATATGAGTAACACTGTACACAGGGATTTAATTTAAGGATCAGGGATATTTCCTTCTCTTTGAGGAAACGGGAAATCCAAAGGGTATTGAGACTATCTGAGTCTGCGGGTTTCCTTCCTATTTAATGAAGGGTGCTCGAGAATGTCTTTGAGACTCAAGGAAGTTAGACTGTCCGAGTCTAGAGTTTTATCTTTTGTATTATGCTTTGAGAAACAGTAGTAGACTCTATGAAAGGACTGTTCTATGAGGATGACTAGGTTCTGTTCCTATACCTCTAGGAGGTCGTCGGGACAATTTGTACGAAGCCCAAGAGGAGGCTGGAAACTTTTAAGAAGCCGACGGGTCCTTGTACGAAGCCCAAGAGGAGGCTATCATTCCCGGAGGAAGAGATCATTATACGAAGCCTAAGAGGAGGCTGTGAATACTTCTAAGAAGCCGTAGTGTCCTTGAATAATGCCCAAGAGGAGGCCGATGCTTTTAAGAAGCTCGTGGGTCTATCATCTCCTTTCCATTAGGAGAGATAACTATTTTAAAGATGAAAACCACTGGTAAACGTGCGAGGTTTACTATCCAGCGACTTTTAGCTTTTAAAGAGGGTTCCTTAGTTAAGGTCCAAGATTATGACCGTAGTGGGTACCCAAACCCCGAGACATTCAAGGAAAGCTATCCACAAGGAATAAATCAAGTCAGGAAAGTTCGAGAATTGGGAAGAAACTCAAAGATGCCATTCACGGAGAATACATTCATCTTGGGGAGTAGAGCTTCTTGACGATTCCTAAGGAGGACAGCCGAAGAGAAGACTGTATCTGGTGCTCCTATTGGGGATCTAGGCGTCTATTTCTACGAATAAGTGAAACGGCGTCACCTAGTTCTAGACGTAGTTGCCGGGGAAACTCGAAATATATATACTATTATTACACAGTAGATATGAGTTTATGAAAAGAGACTTACAGTGAGCAGCCCCACAATACAGTTTATAATATGAAAGCAGTAAATGAAAGCGATAACCACTTACTCGGTTGTAGTGCTTCTATGCTGTTTGGTTAGTTGTTCAACAAAGAAAGATTGAAAACAACAGTATATTCAAAATCAAAGGAGAAAGTGCTTTGAAAAAGAAAGATTTGGGGCTTACAGCTCAAGGAGAGGCCCAGGGTTTTATCAGTGAGCGCACTGTTTGAATTTGTACAGAGGGACTTATACAAGTGGCTGGGGCCCAAAATGGTTTTCTGTACAAAGGGATGGGTCTTACACTCTCTCAAGAGGCCTAAAAAGGTTTAAAGAAAAGAGAGGGGCTTATAACACGAGGGTAGGCCCAAATGATTTTTCGTTTAAAAATGGCGATCGCGCCGAGGTTTTCTTTTAACGCAGAGGGACTTATACAATAAGTGAGGCGCAAAATTTTTTTGGTTAAAAGGGGGATTGGGTCTTACACTCTATTAGAGGCCCAAAGTGTTTTGAAGAAAAAGAAATGGGTCTTACTACTCGAGGGTAGGCCCAGATGGTTTTTATTTTTAAACGGGCGACGATCGCGCCGTTTACTTGTACAGAGGGACTTATACAATGAGTGAGGCCCAAAAAGTTTTTGTACAAGGGGGGATGGGTCTTACACTCTCTCAAGAGGCCCAAAAAGGTTTAAAGTGATTTATGAGGGTTGAATTAATCCAAAACCCTAATTTGTTTTCAAAAATGTATTTAATTGAATAAAAATTCAATTAAAATGATCAAAAATTGTTTAACATGTGAAAAACAAATTGTGATCTTGGATTAATGCTTCAAAAATTAAGTATTGACCTACAAAATAATTAGAAAGCATTAAAAGTTGCAAAATCAATGTGGAAAAAATATTTAAAATGCCAAAAACAATCAAAATATTAATTCTTTACAAAAATATCAATTATATGAAATAAATAATATTTTTGGGATTTTTTGATAAAATAAAATATTTTAACATTTTTGTGAATTATTAAAAAAAGAATCAACCCAAAATCATTAAAACTCAGAGAGAAATTAATTTTTGAATCAATTAAACAAAATCACAAAATTCAAATATTTGAATTTGAAAAAAAGGCGCCAAGAACAAGCTGAAGAACACGCGCGTGTTCTTGGTTTCTCAGATTTGCGTTTTCTATCCAATCTCCATGAATACGTAATCATATCATGCAATCCACATATCATTATGCTCGTCTCAACCTCACGATCATGTCTATGTACTTTAATTTCATTTAAATTAAACATACAACAAGAAATCACGAAGAGACCTCAAGAACCCTAATTTCTGCATGAAGGCTAGGATTTTTGAAACACGATTCAAACAATGCAATTAATTGAGGGAAAACATTCCATGCATGATTATGAACATATGGCCAAATTATTGTGCGAGGAAATATGCATAGATTAAGAGATTACCAAGTATGTGCTTACCTCCAAGCCGTGACAGCAAGTTCAGAGTGATTTTTGATTTGGAGGTGTTACAGATGAGTGGTGATGATCTGAACAGCTTCCCTACACCCTATGGATTGTGTTTGGATGGTTGGACTTGATTGAAATTGGCTGGATCATTTTGTGGTACCTCAGCTGCACCTTGTTTGAAAATTTGAGCAACCAGCTGGTGATTTCATGAAATTGATGTTTCAGAAGTTATGTGAGTGTTTGATCAGCTCATATGTGATGTATGTGAGGTGTGTGAGTGATTGGTTTGTGCAGAATTGCTCTCAAACTCAAAACCCGATAGCTACCTTGCTAAGAAAGACATTTTTGCCAAGAGAAAGAGATTTTGAGGAAAGCATCTGTTAGATGGCTTTGGTGTACTTAAACTGACCACAATTGAGCTCTATTTATAGTAGAGCAAGTTTGTTTTGCAAGGAATAGTGCATGGCAGCTGGTAAGTAGGTTTGGCCAATGTTGGCAAATGAAAATCCAAGTCTCCTCTAGCCATTGACTAGAGGTTAGGGCACAGAGCTTTGGTCCCCTTGGTCTTGGATAAGTCTTGACTGATTTCAGATGAGAATGGCTCAGTCCATGCCACCTTGATGGTTCCATTGAATGCCTCATTCCAAATTTGAAGTCTTGTCCCTATTTTGGCCATTCTAGGTTCAACATGCTATTTCTTGTTCCATGGACTTTGGAGGCTTGGCTCAGTGATTGTCCCCTTTAGATTCAATCCTCTGAGGTGTCCAAGTGGATTGAAGCAATTGAATTTGGCTGATTTTGGAAAATCGACCAAAGTTGCAAATTCTGCCTTGCCTTGACAGATTTCAGCAAGGCAACTTGGCAATGTTGTATCTCATGGTGTAGGTTGAATTTGGCAATGTTCTTGGCCATTTTGGAAAGCCCTAACATGATACAACAACTGTTTGAACAAGTTTGGTTTTGATCTCTTTTGATTCCAAGTGAAAAACCCCCCTACATTTGGCAAAAAGTGAGGCAGAATCTGACTTAGTGAAAATTTCACTAAGTGTTGGAAAAAAGTGACATTTTCACTTTTCAGCCACTTTGATCACTCCATAACTCAAAATCCTTAATGAATTGGAATGACTTGTAGTTGAAGTTTTTGTAGGTGATAATGAGGGCTACAAATCCATCTTTGGATGAGAAAAAATGGCTTTGTGGTTTAGGAGTTATGGTCCTCCAAAGTTGGTACCTTTGCCACTTTATTTTTAACTTAGAAAAATTTCTAAGTTTTATGGTTACCCCTTTTACAAGTTATCTCACTTTTCTTGATTTTTCTTGATGAATGATGATTCAAATCATACATTAACATCATTTTAGGGTTAAAAATCCATTTTGGTGAAAAATCTCAAAAAGTCAAAGTTGAATTTTGTGCACAGTTGACTTTTTATCAGATGAATTCCAAACTGTGCAATTCTTCAGGAAATCATGTCCTTGACCTAAATCAAACTTGATGGACATGTTCCATGGGTGTCATAGGGTATATTCAATCATGTATTAGGGTTTGGGAGCATGTCCTGGTCAAAAGTCAAAGTTACAGTTGACTTTTCCCTTAAAACCCTAATTGTGGTGCAGATGAAAATGAGACTTGTTGCTCAAGCTTCTTGGATCAATCCATTGTTCCAAATGGATCAATATGGTGTATTAGAGACCCTCAAATCATCTCTTGAGGTCTTGGCTCATGGTTTGTCCCAAAAGTCAACTTAGGGGTGAATTAGGTCAAGAAACCCTAATTTCTGATTTTTGATGAATGCATCCCCTGAGGCAAAATTGACTTGATGCATGGGTTCATGAGGTTCCATGAAGCATATTAGGTTATGTTTTGGATCATTGCCTTGTGCCCAGATGAAAATTTCCATCTGGAGACCCTAGTCGACCAAAACCCTAATTTGGTGACACTGTCGATCTTGAGACTTGATCCACCTAGAAGGGAGCAGCCCTGTGCTTAATCCTTGAAGTGGGAGTCCTTTTTTATCCATTATGGATGTTTAAGAGATTAGACAAGTTGAAGATCATGTCATTTCTTGATTGATCCTTTGTCTAAGCACTCAGAGAGGGCTTGAAACCCTAATTTTGATTGTAGTGGATGCTCACCCATCTTTGGGGAGGCTAATGAAGCATGATGGTTCATCCATATTGTGATGATGATTTTCACAATGATGGGAAATCTAAGTGGTCAAAATTTGGGGTATTACAATGAGCTCAAATATGAATGAGTGTCAGGATGACCCATCTTGAAATAATGAGAACCCTAATTGGCCATCACTTTAAAAACAGACTATGGTCCCCAATATACCATACACAAGCAGTTTTCCTTTTTACCCAATCTGAAGAGTATTCAAGACAATAGGAGTACCGATTGTGAAAGAACCACACAAGCCATTAGTGTTTATTGTTTGTCTCATAACTTTCAGGATTACCACCAACAAGAACTTTCTCAAGGGATCCTAGTATTTCTAAAATCAATTTGTAGGTCATTTAATTATATACATGCATGTATGACTATCTAATTTCCGTACTAAATTATATGTTATACTTTGTTGAGCATGTATATTTGGTTTACTGTTATCGATTTAATTATAACACTTGAACCAAAGACTATCTAAAGAGCATTTTTCGGCCGAAAAACTCATATTATAATTTGAATTATCTCTACCTTTTATGTCCTTTATCTAATATTGAAATATACATATCATCCTTTTGTAAGATATTTGTACCAGTCGACGTCAAGTCTGCGCCACTGCGTCTACGAGGTATTATTTGCTTTGGGTGTGAGAACCCTCACAGATTTATCATTTAGAAAAGGCTCATCTTTGACTTAAGGTGTATGTGTAACCATCCCTAGCCTCGATTTCCATGAAATATGAGACTTTTTGGTCAAGCCAGAAAAATTGCCTTCAGCCGAGGCTAAGGGGCACAATAAGAGCTTTGAGTTCCTATAGATGACGCCAATGTTCTGACCGACCTCAAGTTTGTGCCACTACATTTACGAGGTATTGCCTATTATGGGTGTGAGAATCCTTACAACTTTGTCCTTTAGAAAAGATGTCTCTTTGGGTTGAGGTGTATAGGTGCTGTAAATAAACTACCCTTAACCTCGATTCTCAAGCAATGTGAAACTATTTTGGTCAGTCCAAAGTATATTCATATTAAAAGTCTTTTTATTAATAGGGCTTTTCAAGGTTTAAAAAACAAGTGAGTCATTGTTATTACGAGGTTTAAGTGAGTTTCGTTGAGTATCACTGTCGGCATCACCAACCTCAAATAATTTTGAAATGACTTTGTTTGAAATTTATTTAACAATAATTTTTTTGTCAATTATCTATGTGAGCCGATCTTTTTCTCTACTATTTTATTTAAAACAATTGTCTAAACAATGACCAATTATTTGAACAAAATTTCTTAAACAAAAAGAATTTTTCACATTCTACGTTAACATTAAAAGTGCATTTTTCTTTTTTTATATAACAAAAGTTAAATAAAAAATCTAAAACATTAAAATACATTAATATTTTAGTAAAAGACTTATTTTTTATTACCAAAGATTTAATTTAAAATTAAAGGAATTTTTTTTTGACAAAAAAGTTAAAGTTAAAGGAATTTAGACACTATAAATTCCTTTAGACTTTTTTTTATTTATAAAAATAGAGGTTGATTGAATGATGATTAATAATTGATAATTTATATTTTATAGTTGATGATAAATGAGTGATAACTAATAAATTAATTGAAGTATTTAATAAAATTAACGGTTCAATTGATAAAATAACATAAAAAATATTTTTAAATTAATATTTTTTAGTTAAAAACAAATTTTTAATTAAAATAATAAAAATGAAAATTGAAGACAAATATAAACTATAAACTATAAATTAAAATATTATTTGAAATAGCGTTTAAAAAAATTATAAATTAAAAAAATAAGTTATATATTTATGATAAAGAGACATTTATCATGTTTTTAATTATAATATGAATTTATAAACTATAACTTCAAAATATGTCATGTCAAACAAAATGTATAATAAAAAAGTTTTAATTTTCGATATATAAAAAGAAGACGATCAACAATTAAAATAAATAATACTTTACATATATTATACTACCCTGTTGAGTTTTTTTCTTGTCCCTTTTTATAAGACCCTCTTCAATTTTTAAAGTGTATTAATTACTTTTTTCCACACATACTCCTAATTATATTACATCTTTTTTTGCACTCTGTAATAAATACAGTTGCATACATATTAACTATTTCTCTCTCTTAAGGATAAACTTATAAAATTATACAAAATAGTCAATAAATTTAATACTCTAACCAACTTTCTTAATTCCCGTAATTTTCTCAACGGGGTCTTATATTTAGGGACGGAGGTAGTAAGAATCAATTGTACTATGAATAAATCTTACAAAAATTAAAACAAAATAACACACAATTTTTTATTGAAAAGACTAAATAATATTTAATTCTGCTTTTAATAAAATAAAATAAAATAAAACAAAAAAAGGAAAAGAAGATGCAACAAGAGATTGATAAAGAGACAGAAGTAGTCCGCGTGTTGAATTCATACTTCCATTTGCGGTGTCTACCGGCTACTCGGTTCAGCGTTACCCTTCTCTCTTCTTCTTCTTCCTCTTGTTGTATTATTATTATTATTATTATTATTATTATTATTATTATTATTCTGTATCTATCTATGTAACTATAGCTTAGGGTTTCATTCTGTTTGCAAGAGATATACTATCATCAGATTCATTCAGAGTACCGATAATGGATCGAATAATCGGCGAGAAGTTCAAGCTAGGTCGAAAGATCGGAAGCGGATCCTTCGGTGAAATCTTTCTCGGTGTGTATTTTTCTTCAATCAATTCGATTCTCGAACTGTTTTTGTTGTTATTGCTTGTTCTGATTTTGATTCTATTTGATTCTGTAGCTAGTCATATTGATACGTTCGAGATCGTTGCCGTCAAGATCGTATGTTTCGTTCAATTATTATTATTTTTTGGATAAATTGAAGTGTTTATGGTTTTGGATTTGTTTGTTGATTTTGTTGTTGGCTGGTTTTGTGTTTGTTGCAGGAGACTGGGAAAACGAAGCATCCGCAATTGCTTTATGAAGCCAAACTCTATAATATTCTTCAAGGAGGAAGTACGGTTCTTGTGTTTTTTTGGTTCATTTTTTGTGTGTATTGTTATCTATGAAGCACAAACACAACACTGACACGTCGACACCGGTAATAATTTGAAAAAATGAAGAAATTAAAGGTATAATAAATGTTGGTGTCACGTTAAAACAATGACACTCGGACACACTTTTTTTTTCTCTTTCAGAAGTGTATATGAGTATAGTATAGGTTTGAACTTGCCATTGAGATATAACACGGAGATATATATGGTTTTTGAGATATGAAAAGTAATTTGATGCTACAATATCTTGATTATCGGGTAATATAGTCTTTTTGGGATATTTTGTTTGTGACAAGTACTAATTTGACCTACATATGAGATATTGTAGCAGCATCAAATAGGTCTCTGTGTGTTTTTAAGGAGACTTGTTTGAGTATTTACTCCAATGGTGTCAAATGACAGTGCTATATTGCTCTAACATAGTGGAATTTGAACAAATTGCTATTGTTTTGCAATGCTCTATTGGGTGTGAAGTGTTGTTAAATGACAGTGCGATATTACTGTAGGGTAGTGGAATTTGAACAAAACGTAATTTTTCATTTTTCACAATATGCTATTGACGACATTGATTTACTCTAATAATCATAAATAATAATAACTTTAAACAATGTGTTTATTCTCGCTCTTGTTATTTTGAGTGAGTGAGTTGGTATTGTCAAAATGTTGGTGAAATTTGAATTGAAAATGTTGGATTTTTGTTTATTGCAGGTGGTATCCCAAGCATAAGATGGAGTGGTGTAGATGGGGAAGACAATGTGCTTGTTATGGATTTGTTGGGGCCTAGTCTAGAGGATCTTTTTGTTTACTGTGGAAGAAAATTCTCTCTCAAAACTGTCTTGATGTTGGCTGATCAAATGGTAACCCTCGTCACTTTTAGTTCCGGATTTTCTGTATCCTTAAGATGTTTCTTAGTTTTGTCTGGCCCACAGAGAATATGTCATTGGTGCCACTGCGTTTTGTGTCATGTGGGGTTATCATGCCAAGTGAGGGAAGTGTGCATTTGTAATGGTTACATGTTTTTCTTTGCGTGCAGATGACCAGAATAGAGTATGTGCATTCTAAAGGATTCCTACATAGGGATATTAAACCGGATAACTTTCTAATGGGACTTGGTCGGAAGGCAAACCTGGTGAATATCCTGTTTTTAATGGTTTCCCTACATTTAGGGTTGACTGACCCTGTCATTCCCCAAACTATTTGTTGCATCAAATTGATGTGATTATGTTGTACATGTCAGGTTTATGTAATTGATTTCGGGCTTGCAAAACGATATCGGGACTCCGCAACCAATCGCCACATCCCCTACAGGTTTTTAACTCTACCATTGTTAATTCATTCTCTTTGTTTCCCTTTTTTACTGGGTTTGATATTATGTTGAAAATTTATTTCTTCTGATTCTGAGTCATTATCTTATTCCAACCAGTTTTGTAATCAATTTAAATTAACACATTGTATTTTGTGTGTGGATATCTCTCCTTTATCTCTTTTCTTCTCATCCCCTAGAGATACCCAAAATTAATACTTAACTGTACCACACAGGGAGAACAAAAACTTAACAGGTACTGCACGGTATGCAAGCTGCAATACTCATCTTGGGATTGGTAAGTTGGAAGAAATTATTTTAACCTTTCATAACAAACTAAATGCAATTATTTTCTTTATGTTTACTGCCTATTTTATTTGTAGAGCAAAGCCGGCGGGATGATTTGGAGTCACTAGGGTATGTGCTGTTGTACTTCCTCAGAGGAAGGTATGGCATTCATTATCTATCTATTTTGCCTCCAGAAGCAGTTTTTGCATTTACCTATTGAGAGAAACATATTTATATGTTTTGGCTTTTGTCTTACTAAATATTTGTGTTTAGCCTTCCTTGGCAAAACCTAAAGGCCGCGACAAAGAAGCAAAAGTATGATAAAATATGTGAAAAGAAAGTATCAACTCCTATTGAGGTAAGAATTTGCCCATATATCTATTCTGAAGGTTTTTATTTTTATTTTTCATCACAATCATATTTGTCTGCTGTTTTATGTAGGTTTTGTGCAAATCTCATCCTGTAGAGTTTGCTTCATACTTTCATTACTGCCATTCTTTGACTTTTGATCAGCGACCTGATTATGGATTTTTGAGGCGCCTATTTCGAGAATTATTTGCTCGTGAAGGTGATTATAGATGTTCATTAAGTTATCTTTATATTCTATACTAGCCATGTTCAATGCCCGAATCATAAGCAAACGAAGTTTGGTCCAGTTGGTAAGGGTTCAATTCATATTTCACAAAGATGGGGATTCAAATCCCACTTCTGATCTAAGAAATTCCATGACCCTAATGAGCTTCTAGGACTCAATTCACCTAAATTTTATTTTATAAAACAATGCCAAATCATAACAAAAAAGTGATGTTATATGGGCTTTTGTTTTTTCAATATACATGGTCCTCCTTTATGCAAAATTTATATTTCGTTGTGGTAAAGTTAGCTATATTTGTCCTTGTTTTCATATCTATGCTTAAATGTAACTTCCCCACACATTTCTTCCCTTTTTGTGTATGACAGGTTACAAATTTGATTATGTATTTGATTGGACAATTTTAAAGTACCAGCAGTCTCAAAAGAGTAGAGTCCAGCCTCACATATCCGTAAGTATATTTGCCAGATTTGTGTGTGAATATTGAGGTTTGGGTCTTCCCATGCATCTGAAAATATTCATATTGTCATATTGCAGCCGGTTCCTGTAGTGAGCAACAACAGGGCAATGCCCATGGATGTTGATAACCACCAAGGTTGGTGCTTTTTGAAAAACACTTTGTTGTTCGGCATAATAAAATGTCTTGTTCACTATTACTAATTGACAACGATTAATGCTTATTCAGGGGATGTCTCAGCTGAGCAAATTAAATCAGACAATGCTACTACTTCTGGTGTTAAGTTTCAATTTAAATCATCCGGTGGTAAAAATATAGCTTCTGAAAACTCTCTTGGCAAAAATGTAAGTCGTCTTAAGTTCTCATTCTTTGCTACTGACTCTGAAACACTTGGTCACAGCTCTTTAGTTGCACACGTTTGTGTTTCAAACTTGTGAATAGACTAGTGTTTAATGAGCAATGTTTAATCTGTTTATTATTTTTGTAGATTTTTGGTGAAGCACCCATCCCTTCTACTTCATACTCTTTCGAGGCATCAAGAAGAAACTCCTTGAAGCCTTCCCCGTCCCCTGAAGCTGCAAACCATAGACATGGGCAAGGGAGCAGTAAAATTGGTCCTTCAAGTAGTCGGATGAATGTTCTGCACTTAAATTCGGCCAAGTGAATGTCCAATATGGTAATTTTCTGGTTTGTATTGTGTATATGCTGCATTGAGTACTATTTTCTATATATGACCCACTCATATCATTGACCACTGTTTATGTTGTGCTGTGTTTCTAGGTGTGAATGTGATCAAGATGCCCTGCATACAAACATGGAGACTGGATATTTATGGGGTATTGCTGCCCATGGAGACTACAAATGTGCTACAAGGTTGATAAATTTTCTTAGCTCATCTTTTGAGGCCAATTTATGTTGCTCATTCCTCCCTAAGGTGACTGCAAATGATTGTTTGGTATAAAATACAGACTGCACAGGCTTGGCTTCTTCGCTGTAGATAAATTTCAAACATGGCACACAGTAATCTTGTGTATCTATGTTTTTATGTAAAATTAATGTGTGATGTGGCAGCATTTGCCCCTTTTGCCACTTGTGATTTGTTCCGTATAATAAGTGGTAACATAGTTTGTTTTATATTGTTCGATAATATTACAAATTGTAGGTGTGTTAAGATACACTTGATCTCAGATTAGCATTTTTGTTGCTTATTTAATTTTTTCTTCTTGTATTTTGACTTCCTACATAAGAAATAGTGCACTTGTAGTTATGTTGTCTATATATCATGTTTTGAAGCATCCATCAATGAAATGGTAAGCAGCTTGTCCGAATCAGAGGCAAAAGTTTTGGCAAATGACTCTCAAAATAATGGTTTCATCTCGACATCAAAGGTAGTTTTGGTGGTATTTTTTCAACCCTTCCAAAAGTTCTAACATGAAGAAATATTTTCAATCATCATATTTTAACTTTAGGTTTAAATCTCTTGTTATTCAAGCATTTTCACTGTCCTACCAATTTCAAATTTTATTGAATTACATGTAGTTAGTACAAAAAGAAAATATGTAAATTATGATGTCAACTTTTATTCATGTTTTGTTTAATTTTTTAGTTTGACCATGATCCTCAAACATTTCTTGATTTGTAGGTTTTGAATTTGAAAGTCAGTCAGATTCCATCTGGTTTTATTTCAATGTTATCAAGGTGTGGACAAACTGCAATACATTTGATGATATTCCTTAATAAAATTAATGAGTGATATCATTATTAGTTTACATGTTTTTTTGCAGGGCCTCTTTTTTAATCACATTATTGGCTCAAGGATGAAATATGCGGCCAATTAGCATTCATATGGATGCTACCAACATTTTGTTTCAATATTTTTTTTCTTATAAAATCTTTATGGGCTAAAGAATGAAATAAGAGTAAAAGACATTTCTTTGGATGCCATAGATTGAACCACACCTCTACATATAGATGATTGTCCTAACTCTAATGTTCGATTTCATTGATCACTAGAATTTTAACTAACATTAAATCAATTTTCTTACTTCACTTCTGTTATTTAATGTTATATTGTAAAGAATATTTATCGTTAAGAACATTAAAGCTACAACATTGTATAAAAATTAAAAAAGTTGGTGTTATTTTTGATAAACTAGATATTGTAATATTATTTTACTAACTTGAAGATGTAGTTTATCCTTTTAAATGGCCAAAAACGTTATTTTGGTAACATACTTCGATATGCAAATTAATCTAAAATTCAATCATATTTTATATTTTCGTAAATTAATGAAACTTGTGACTTATTGTGATAAAATTGAAATTTTTTTTAGTGCACACTATATATTACTTGCAATATCCAAGTGGACGCTTCAATATCTTCACAATATATTCGACCAATCTTGAAATTGTCGCTTCTAACTCTAGCGAAATTTTTGTTTCGAAACGGAAAAATGTATTCCACATAGCCCTTACATTTGCATCCGTCTTGAGCTCAAAGTTACTGAACTCAATCTTTTCTTTGTTGTCAATCGACGGTGAATGATACTCGAGCTTGACAATTTTTCGATTGTTTTCGTAAGATAGGAGATTATGGACTTTGTATTTGAGATATGCAAAAGAGGTGTACTTATTGTGCTTAAACTTTCGTCCGGGTGTTACGGTGGAGAAGGAGACATTTGTGACATATCAGATGATGTTTATTTGTGACATTTGAGATATTTTCTGTTTGTGTGAAATACAAAACAAGAGCCCCCTTAATTTACAAAAGTTGGAGATAAATGTGAACCTCATAAATTCTATCATGTGTATTAGTGCTGACTTCAGAGATATATCTCTGGTACCACACCCTATTATCTTATTCTGGAGATACATCTCCAGAACCTATCCTGAACCAGACAGAAAAAAAACCTAATTGATGACTTTGTTTGACATATGAACAAATGTTTTTGGCAAAGATAAAAAATGTATTAAAATATTAAGAAATTGTATATATTACACTTAATTAATATTGAGACAATTACATACACTCATTTGTCCGGTAAACAGAAATTAAAATGAATCGAAAGATTTGTCTTCGGCTAAATCTATGAGTGGTACCCTTTTGACTTTTGTGCATTTGATTCTCTTTCAATGTTGCTCAATTTCTCTAACTCTTGTATCCTTTCCACAAAATGGTCTGGACAAGTCTCAAATTTTGTTGTTGAATGAGCTGCCTACTCCGGTGATGTAAGTGGTATAGAGCATCCCGGTTTCAAATAAACTTAAACAAAGTGTCGTGATTTTGAAAACCATCCAGTACAAATAATACAATCATTTGGATTTTGAGGTAGGGCGGTACATTGTGGGAAAAAGGTTTCCGAAAAACCGTATCGTATAAGATCAACACACATTATATCATACACACATGCTATGAGGTGACCCATTTCAGAGAAGCGCATCCATTTTGCCTCCGGTGTCGGTTCGCTAAGGCATGGAACAAGAGACTCATAAACTGCATTAAAGTTTTCTTTCTTTCCGTAAAGGCGTGTGTATGATTCTTTATGAGTTCTCAACTCATGGATAAGTTGATGGTAGACAAGTGTATGATTGATTATCTTCTCCTTTACTGAGTAAAGCCAAAAAAGCTCGATAACCACAATTATTGTCACCCTCAACATTGACGATCCACTCGATGTATTTGTGCATAAAAATCAACATCCCATCAATGAATAAAATCTTTGGTGGAGGCGGCGAAGGAGGTGGTTTGCTAATGCGAGCTCCTTTGAAAACACTTTTTGAGATTTTGGAGTTGGTGAGTTCGAAAAAACTTTGTTAACATGTTAAAAATACAAAGGAGACCGCACCGTTGAATTGCCACTCGGTGTAGGCTTGAGCATCTTCAGAGCACCTTTTTTTTTTACCGATTGAGATAGTGGTTTCAAGTCAGTGGTTTCCGGATAAGAAATCTTTTTAATTGTTCTTTGATGTGGAGTTTCATATTGTCATCGGCTTTCAAAAATCTCTCTTGTATCACTTCCCATTCAGTCAAGATAGAGATATTCTATTTACCTCCTTAATGACACCATCATCATCATCAAACCCAAGCCTCTTCTAGTGAGTGCAGACTTCATCCATTCTTATTGGGCTATTAAGTTTCACCTCCTTTGCAATAACACAAGCACATGTGAGACCATGTGTTTTCACAATTGTGCATCCACACTTTGCGCTATCAGAGCTTACATTATATGCTCGTTTACCTTAATAAAAAATATAATTCAAACCCGCTCGAGATATGTTGCCGACCAACTAAGAGTAAAAATTGTTGTCTTTAAATCTGTGTTCCAAAACTGTGATTCTCCAACTAAATTATGTTTGTATCTCATTATGCTGGTTCTGGATCATTTGGATCACAGAGTTCCAATCTGTACACATATCTCCCTTACTATTTCCCAACTAATTCTTCAATGTAGCATGGGCAGACTTAACTCAGTTTGTTGTATTACCAATGTGTCTAACGTGATCGGTCTATGCACAAACAATTTTCTCCTTCACCTGGTCAATAATTGTGGTTTCGACATATTTCAACAAATTAGGATATTTCTCGCACACCTTCCTGAAATGTATAACAGAATCAACATATAACTCTTTAGTGGAAGAATTTACTATACCATTCCATGCATCCATTATTTTTTTCACTACCACACTCGCCTTCACCATTTTTCCATCTCCGTACTTTATTTGTTTTGTCCCTACCGCAGGTTTAACCCGACTTCTCACATTCTTTGTTATGTGATACCTACAAAGTAACACATAAGAAGTAGGAAGTACCTTTGCAACCGAATTCATCAAAGCAGTATCGCGGTCGATAGCAATCACTTTAGGCATCTCTTCTTGGTCCTTCAACATTTCCCAACACATGCCCAAGTAACATTCTCCTCCTTTTCGCTCTCTAGAAATGCAAACCCAACATAATAGGTCTTCTCAGTAGAGGTAACACCAACCATCTCCAATAATGGAAGTCTGTACTTGTTGGTCTTATATGTTGAATCAATGATGAGCACAGTAGGAAACATGTTGAACAACTTGATGGAATCAGGATGAGTCCAAAATATATCTCTAACGGCTACACCATTCTCACAGGTTCGGTACCTAGACACATATTTGTTATCATCCAACCGTTTCAATAGTTGTTGCAGTTCAGTTATATCCCCCCTCAACGCCTTGTTAGTTTAGTATTGAATATTGTACACTTGTTTGATATTTGAGATATTTTCAAGTCTTTCACGTTTCAAATTTGAAAGTATGTTTTTCGGTTGAACCAAATTCAATATCATGTCTGAAACTCATTCATTCTCTTCCGGCATGAGGCGACACACAATTGGATGACCGACTAACTTTTCAGAGAAGTCATGGTTATGTAAACCACACATGACATTAAATCTCCATTTCTTATTTTTCAACATATAACCACACAACATAAAGGGACACTCACATTTCTTGAACCGATGTCATCTCGTTTAAAATTTTAGAAAGGAGGTTAATATTTCCCACTTCTTTCACACGCCATTGTCACAAATGCACATCTTCTATCCGAACCATTATCGGACATTCCACTTACCACACCAAATCCCAGTTTGGAGGTCTCTGTACGAATCCATTGAAGCATGTGATCACGAAATTCAAGCTCTTGCTCATTTTTAAATTGGTTGCAAACATCTACCGACTTCACAACAAAACCTTTAGCATCCGGAGACACAACATGTTTGGGAAAAACATCGGGGTGCACCACATTTAATGAAAACACTTACAACAAAACACTCAATAAGTGCAAATACTGTAAACAGAGCTGAAAAATAAACACAGACAAATACCAGAGATGCATCTTCGGACGAGTTCATATAGAATTCGAAGATGTATCTCCGAAATAAACGCATGTTTTTAAGTCTGCAAACAAGATTAATGTGAGCAATGAGGCTTGAAATAACTGATCTTTACCTGGAATTTCAACTTCCTTTTCTCCTTTTGATGTGATGAAACACATGATTGAAGATTTGGAGTGAAAATGTGGATCTAGAATGAAAAGGGTTTTTGATAAGAGTTTGGAGTAGAAAACAAGTATGGTTGTGTGATCATACAGGTTAGTCTTTTATCAAATTATTTCGGAGATATATCTTCAGAAATATCTGACATGCAAAGGTGACAGAAATTTTAAAATTCCACCCCAAATTTCTGTAGATGCATCTCCAGAAACTCCACTAGAATACTTAATTATCTATCTATTTGTTGAAAATACTAGAGATTTATTTCCAGAATAAATTTTGTTTTATCCTAGGGTGACACTCATTTGGTGCGACATAAAAGTAATGCATGGTGCGTCCGAAAATGTATTTCTAAAATCTTAAAGCCATAGGATGATTTTCCATCCCATAAAATGCTATAAGAAATTCCCTAAAAGCCTCACTGAATTTGAACATGCAATTGAGTTAGGAAAAAGAATACAAATAGATCTCTCCACTTTTATTATGAAGTAGAAAAATCAATCCTTAATGCAATTTAGTTCATAGAACATTTTATTAAAAAATAATTGAATAAAAACATTCAAATGGGACAAAAAGTCTATTTGTCACACTCTTTTCATTTTCTTGAATTAAAATGACAGAGTCTTTTTCCATTTTTTCTCAATTGATCAAATTGCTTTGCTTTCATTACTATATTCATGAATTAAATTAGCATATCATTAACTCATAAACTTTAAATTACTTTTGGTCCGTGTCCAAATTTAAAAATAAAGTTGGATAATATTATTAAAGTTGTTATTCTTATATATATATATATATATATATATATATATATATATATATATATATATATATATATATATATATATATATATATATATATATATATATATATATATATAAACAACTAATTTTACATGAAAATAAAAAAAAAACTTAAAATTTAATTAAATTAAAGGACTATGAAGTTTTGCAACAGATAAATAATAAAATCTCGTACCACTCTCCAAATTTTCACATTAATATCATATTTAGAGACCATCATCAATATAAAACTTGTGATACATCTAAATAATGGTAAAAAGATAAAATTAAAAATCCTTATTGAAGTTATTTTAATATTTTCATGCTATCTTTTTCTATTGTTATTTTAATGTTTCAAAGAACTTCATTCACTCATTCACTCATTTCCTTCATTGGTCATTGCATGTATAAAACATTTTCAAGAAGCTATCAATATTTCATAGATGTTATAGCTTAAAAAAATACATTTTAAAAAAAGAGGAGAGAAATTACACTAATTATAGAAGAAAACTTAAAATTCTTAAATCACATACACAATAAATTTGATTCATGCTAAACTAGAACTTATACTCGAAATTACTAAAAATAATTATTTATTTCTTGGATGGACATCTGATTGCAGAGACGTGAATTTGAATCAGCGACAATTTAATTATTCACCTACTACTAGACTATTAGACAAAAATACTACTAGACTATACAAAAAAAATCATTCCCCTCTAAAAGCCAAACCTGAGCTCTAATACTTAAGAACATAAAAACAAACTTGATTAATAGTGACTAATGGCCTTTAAAATCTTAAGAACCCTAACTACTTCACTCAACACAATAGCTGGTTCATTAGTGTCAACTCCAACCATTGCAGCCAAAATCTCAATTTTCTTCTTTGTTTCTCCAACAAGAAGCAACTCATCCAAATTCACTTCTTCTTCTTCTTCCTCCTCATCCATTGCATTACTACTACTACTACTTGATTCAATGGATGATTCTTCTCTTGGTGTGAGAAAAAATGAACTTTCTCTTTCAGCCTCAACCTTTGCATTGTTTAACTCATTGCATTCCATGGTAGAAAACATGTGGCATTGATTGTTGAAAGAAGGATAGAAAAAAGATGATGAAGTGTATTTTTCTTTTTCTTCAAAAAGTTGTAGCTTTTGTTGCTGATGTGCCTTTGAGTTTTCTTTGCCATCCATTGCTTTGATGCTTAAGAACATTTAGAAACAACAAAAGTGATGATATATATAAGAAATTCATAAATGAAGAAAGCCTAGAGAGTAAAAATAATAGTGTAGATGAGCTATGTACTCAAAAGTAATATGGTAATTATGTACCAAAGAAAGATACAAGGTAATTATAGCCATAATTCAATTGGGCCCTGAATTTTGAAATTTTGGTGAGATCTAACCTTTTTGTGTAATTATGGCCCATCTTTGCATACTGCTGTTTTTTCTATATTTGACTTCTGTACATTTTATAAATATATTTATTGTTTGCTTTTACATGTATTTTTCAGCTCAACAGTATCTTTCATATTCAAATTTAATCTTGAATATATAACTCTGTTAGAATTTGAGGGAGAGTTGTATTTTGAAAGTAGAAAAAATAAATTAATATAATTGCATGCAAACTCATAAAAAGAAAGTAAAAGAAATAAAAATTTAACAAAAATATAATTTATAAATTAATTGTAGTTTTGCAATTCATTCATACAACTATAACAATTCTAATCTTGTGGGGTTATAAAGTTTAGGTAATTGTGTTTCATGAGAAAGTTTGCAATTTTTTTATGCAAAAATTATAATTAAGAGAGTTTTCAATTTTGTCCTAGTATAAATTAGGATTGTATTAGGAGTTGTAATTTTGACATTGCAAAATTACAGGTTGACACATAAAATATTTTGGTTGATTTTTTAAAGATTCGTCTGATACTGAGGTGAGTTAGAAGTATCGCATTGTTAGAAAAAGTGAAAATTGAGTAATATATAAGTAAATTGACCCATAAACCTAATGTTTTATGATTTTATAAAAAAAATGTGAAATTTTTTTCATTTGTGTGGTTGCTCTTGACCTAATATAAATGTTTTCCTCATGATTCATCAAGTTGTTTTGTCATTTTGATCATCTTAACAAAACTCGTGAATTACGCTTTGTTAGTGTATTGAAGATATTGTTAATATATATATATATGTACAATACATGGTAATTCCTAGTGGTTAAGAGTTGTTAGAAGTTTTTAGGGTTTCTTGTAAGGTTAGAGCTAACTCATGTATGGAGGTAAGAAGCTCAATATGTGTTATTTTTGTGTCGTGAATTGGATCCCCTCTTAAATTTAGGGTTGAGGTATTTATAGAAGTCCATGGGCATGAATTTCAGGCTCCCAAAAAATATAAAGTCCCTCTAAGAGTGTGGGAATGTGGAAGTTAATTCCCCATTTTCCAAGAGAACATGATGCAGATTGGCGTGCTTTTGACATTAGTAACATTTCTTGACGAATATCATATTTCCTTCGTCAGAGTGGGATAATAAAAGCCTGTCCTTAGCAGCCTGTGAGTTAGGGCTCGTCCACCAATATGATTGTCGCAAGCCCTCTGGTGCACCTCGAAAAGGACTAAGGCGAATTTATGCTCCCATAGGAACCTTAGAATGGGGGAGGTCCTTCCTATTTTGTAGAGTCTTCCTGACATCATAGTATAATTTGTTGCATGCTTGTGGTAGTTCTTTTGATTGTAAATAATGTATTATAGGTGTCATCTAGCTAGTGGTCTGGGCGACTTCAAGAGTAATGGTTTCACCCACCTTGATACTAGGGTCGA
Source organism: Lathyrus tuberosus (assembly GCA_022829125.1). Lineage (NCBI taxonomy): Eukaryota > Viridiplantae > Streptophyta > Magnoliopsida > Fabales > Fabaceae > Lathyrus > Lathyrus tuberosus. The sequence goes on from JALAZF010000497.1 coordinate 2,207,528, forward strand.
CGAGAGTTTCTTGAATTACAATGCAGTTATGCCTTGTTCTTGAGTTTGGAGAGAGGATCCGTCGTGAAATTATGTTCCTTGAGTACATGCATTATCTCAAAAGCTTTAAAACGTTCTTATAAGTCACATACCTTTTTCATATATTTGATGAGTCGAGGCTCATTCACTTGATATTCTCTTACGTCTTGATTGGAAACCAACTGAGAGTCGTTTTTGGCTTTTAAATTTGAAGCGCCCATCTCGAGGGAGAAGACCACGTCGATGATAAGGGCTTTATACTTGAATTGGTTGTAACTAGACTTGAAATCGAACTTCAACGACTAATTGATTAAATGTTTTTTCGATATTATCCAGACATCATTCCCTTTTAAGTTAGAGGCGTCATCTACTTATAGTGTCCACGTGAGGGGAGTCTCCTCATCTATTGGAAAACTGAATTCCGCCTGAAAATTAGTAAGTACCTGATTTGATATTTCATCTGGGTATGTATTGGATGTCATATTCATATATCTCGATCATCTAAGATACCAACCTCCCCACTAGGTCTGGCTTATTCAGGACCCGTCGAATGAGGTAGTTAGATTTTACCATTATTGGTTCCCTTGAAAGTAGGGTATGAGTTTTCTTTCAATTATTACGACTGTCAAGGAAAATCTTTCAATCTTTTGATATCAATCCTCAATGCCTTTAAGCACATTGCTCGCAAAATAAATAGGCCATTCATCTTCATATGTCTCTTGGACGAGCACCAAACTCATCGCCTGATCAATAATGGACAAATAGAGGAATAGGGGAGAACCTTTGATTGGGTGTGTTAAGATGAGCGGCGATGCTAGAAAGGCTTTTAAGTTTGAGAACGCCTTCTCACACTCATTCGTCCATTCGAACTTCTCTTTTCTCTTCAAAGTGGAAAAGAAATAAAAATCCTTTCACTTTCACAAGAAAGAAAATAAGATATGGAAACTAAACGTTCTCTTAGTTATTAAAACTCTTTAACGTTGGATGGGATTCTCATGTTGATGATAGCCTGACAGTTATCTGGATTCGCTTCAATACCTCTCTTGGTTAGCATAAAACCTAGAACTTTGCTCGCCTATACATCAAAAGAGCATTTAGTGGGACTTAGGTGCATGTTGTAGATCCTGACCGATTCTAGGATATTTTCTAGGTCCACTGTGTGGATTTTCCCTTATTAGGGTTTTACACCCCATCTGTTTGAGAATACCCATTCCATGAGTCTTTGATAGGTGTCACTTGCGTTTTTTAGCCCAAAGGGCATGACGTTATAGTAATAGTTGCCATGATTGAACATAAAGGTTGTCTTGGGAGTGTCCATGAGATCCATCTTGATCTGATTGTATCCACAATAGACATCCATGAAACATAACATATTTTAGCCCGAGGATCCATCAATTAGACGATTTATGTTGGGTAAAGAATATGGATCTTTGGGGCACACAACGTTAAGGTCAGTGAAGTCGATGCAGATGTGCCATTTTTTCAAGGACTTCCTTACCAGAACTATGTTAGCCAGCCAAGATGGATATTTTACCTCAATTATAAAATTATCTCTTATTAGCTTATGAACTTATTCATCAATGGATGCTCTCTTATCCTTTCCTACCTTGTGTTTCTTTTGAGATATTAGTTTCACGGTGGGATCAATGACGAGTCGATGACATACCACTCTTGTATCTATTTGTTGCATATTAGAGGGTGCCCAAATGAAAAAGTTGATGTTCCTTCTGAGTAGGGCCACCAACTCTTCCTCTTAAGACTTAAATAAAAAGATGCCTAGTTGGGTAACTTGGTGGTCCAAAGGTTCAATCTAGACTACTTTTAGATCCTCTTTGGGAGTTAGCTTTTCATTTTCAGTCCCTAGTCTAGGGTCTCAGGTTGCTACATCTATGTCTCGTGCTTCTAGACGGGGTTAACGCCTGGGGCGACATGCTCTTATCCCATTCCAGGTTGTTTTGATAGTGCTCTTGGACGACCTCCTGGTCCCCCAGAACTAATACAACTAGCCATTAGGTAACGGGTACTCCAGGCTCAAATAAAGGATGGACAGGACCTCCCACAACACGTTTGTGAGGGTCTCCCCAAAATGACGTTATAGGGAGATAAGGAATCCACCACAAGATATTTTACTTTAATTATTTTTGTGCTCGCCTCTGAGCTAAACGTCATTTCGAGCATTACATGGACCTTTACTTATACATGTTCGCTTGATTGACCAACAAGATAACCTTGGAACACTCTAATGTTGTCTGTAACACCATGATTTAATTAGTCGTTTATTTAATTGTTTATTGAATTTGATCTGAGGTGATCAGAATGAATCTTTGTGGCCTTCCGTATAGGGCAGCGATGATGAATGTAGGAGAGGAGGGGGTGTACCTGCAAGGTACTCCGATGCCAAAGTAAGTTTGGGCTAGAGAGAAAGCAAGTACAAAAAATTTAGGTATGAGTTAGAATATTGAATATTGAAAATCTGACCCTCTCAAGTGAGAGGGTATTTATAGAAAAACCCCCAGCGCGGGACCAAGGTCTCCCATGTGGCTGAAATATCTGGTCGACCAATGAGAGACTGCCAGGTAGAAGGTCTAGCGCGTGACCTTAGGACCAAGTCTAATTGTCCCCGTGAACTCTGGATGGGCAGTTGGTCGCGTGAACTGTCAAGCGCGTGAGGAGGACATGCCCAATCAGCTAGATTGTGCCCAACGGCTAGATTGTTCCCAACGGCTAGATCATGCCCAACGGCTAGATTGTGCCCAATGGCTAGATTGTGCCCAACGGCTAGATCGTGCCCAACGGCTAGATTGTGCACAACGACTAGATTGTGCCTAATGGCTAGATCGTCTGAATCTCATTATTGGGCCTTACCAAAAGCTGGACTGGGTTGGGCCTTACCCTACTGTGGGCCAAGTGCTTGTCCAGTCCAGAACAGGAGCCCCCCAAGTCTTTGCTCTAAGGTGAAGAGTAATGACTTGAGATAGCCTTGTTGGTTGATCGAGGGGTAAGAGTTGCACTGCGGGAAAGCTTTTTGAGGTCGTTATTTTCGAACGAAAATGTTCGGGGACATGCCCTTCACTTGTCTATGGTAAGTATGGTCGACAACTGGTCGCTTATGAGGCCAACAGTTCCTTAGGATGCGAGGGCGTGCTCGCAAAAATGACGTTTTCGTGTCGACCAGGCTTGATGAGGATGTGCCCCACAGAAAGGAAGTTTTGTGTCGACCATGCTTGATGGGGACGTGCCCCGCTGAAAGGACGTTTTGTGTCGACCAGGATTGGTGAGGACGTGCCCCGCGGAAAGGACGTTTTGTGTCGACCAGGCTTGGTGAGGACGTGCCCCACGGAAAGGACGTTTTGGGTCGACCAGGCTTGGCGAGGACGTGTCCCACGGAAAGGACATTTTGAGTCGACCAGGCTTGGTGAGGACGTGCCCTGCAGAAAGGACGTTTTACGTCGACCAGGCTTGGTGATGGCCAGGTGGTCCCTCCGGAGCTTCCAGCCGAGGATGCATAATTTGTTGGCCTGCGTGCCATTCCTTGTTATTTTTATGGTTGCGCTTGGCCCGTGTTTTGTAATATATTAACAATTTTACGGTCTTGTGGTTGGACTTACATATATTTGTGTTCGACATTGTATGCCTTGCATCTTATTGTGTATGCTTTGATATTTGCGAGTTGTGCTCGCTAACTGTAGGAGTTTGCTCGACTCGATATGATGCTCGACAGTTTAGGGAACTTGTCGAGGAGGCGAAGTAGTTTCGCCAGTCGTGGGACTAGGATCTCGGTCGAGGTCCTGATCACACAAGGCTTGGACTATTCCCATCGCGAGATGGGTGTCCTGCCACGCTGGTATGACAACGGCGGAGCTCGATTTAGGTATCCCCATTGGGCAAAGAGTCTGCTCGTTCCATGAGCAGAATCTTGCCTTCGTTGTAATTTGAGGATTGTGCTTACACCAGGGCACACTCCTGTGGCCGAGCAACCTCTTCGTTGTGGGGGAAGTTTATCGGTATTTAGTCCCGACTGATCGTTGGTCCTACTGTAATATTGTGAGCTTTTCAGCATTCCATGGTCGAGCAAATGGTTCTCCGTCCAGCTGTTCGAGATAGTAGGCACTAGTGCCTGTTTTTTATTTGACCCTGTACGTTCCTTCCCAATTTGTGGCCAACTTTCCCTCGCGTGAATCCTTTTGATTTCTACATAGGACGAGGCTCCTAACTTGGAAGTCGCGCTTTTATGACTTGGCGTCATGTCGCAGAGTTATTTTTTGTTTTAGTAGAGCTTCGCGGAAAGCTGCCCCTGATTGGATCTCTTCGACCAGGTTGAGTTCTTCTCTTAAAGCTTCGTCATTTAGTTCCTCGCCGAGAGGAGCTTCTGTTCGCCTGGAAGGCTCCCTGATCTCCACCGGGATTGCGCTAATCGGAAGGGAGAGGTGTCAGAAGGCCCCTTGAATCCCGAGCCTTGTAGGCGGCTTCTTTTGCCTCGTATTGCATATAAGCTGGGCCCTTACGGAGGAGTTCGTCCAGGGTATGAGGTGTTTTGATGCCCACTGCTTTGCGGAACTCGCTTTTCGGCCTCAGCCCCCTTCTCGAGGAGGTATTTTTTCATGTGGTCCGTTGTGTGGACCTCTACAGCGTCCTTGTTGAATATCTCAATATAGGCACACATAGGCTCATTCTTGCCCTTAATAATGCCTTCGAGAGTGGCTTCTAACTTGGGATGACGTCTGGAAGCAGTGAAGTGTCGGGCGAACTGGTTTTTTAGGTCCTTCCACGAGGTGACTGAGCCTCGGGGAAGACTCTTATACCAGGTCATGGCTCCCTTTCTGAGGGTGATGGGGAACAACCTGCACTTGATGGCTCCGCTCACGTTGTGATAATGGAGCATGGCTTCAATATTTTCTATGTGGTAGCCAGGATCCATGGTGCCATCATAGAGATCTAGATGGGGAGGCTTCTCCAGCCCGCGAGGGATATGGGTGTCCATGATCTCTTGGGATAGAGGTCCATGGACGTCGTCATCGTCGCTCGTGATCGATGAACTGCATGGGGAGTGACTACGCCTGTGACTTCTGGTGCGTCGAGGAGAGTGTCTGCGCTGACGACGATGTTCACGATGTTTTTTTGAGGACTTGGTCCTCTTTGGGGTAGGAGAACGTCTGGATCTCTGTGGAGGAGTACAGTTTCGTCTCCTAGTGACCTCTTGCTCAGGTTCTTCCGATTTCGATCGTTCCCTGATGGGAGAAATGCTCCTAGATCTGTCTCTCCGACATTTTTGAGGGGGAGATTGAGGACATGGAGATGGACTGCGGGGCCTTTGCGAAGGAAGGCGCTCCTGGAGGGCATGTTCCAGCAGGGGGATATTCTCGCCCTGCTGGAAGATTAGATAGTTGGACCTATTGAAAGAGGAATGAGGGTAGCAGTGCTAGGGTCAACGTCTTGAGGGGCAAGTATAGGCTCGAAGACGTGACCGGAAGTTGGCATGCGTCGCTTTATATCATCGGAGAAAGGAGACGCAGTCTTTCCGTCCCTATGGTCGGTCTCATGGACCATAGCTCCGGGGTTATGGTGGTCGAAGTTATCCACGGTAACGGCGATAGCAGGATCTTGATGGGCATCATCGTTTCTGTTGGAGGTCATAATGATCAAGGGAATTTTTAGAGAGTAAGCTTTGGTCTTTTGGGTGAAAAGATGAGGGATCTTGGTTCAAAAAGACGGGGAAACGATGTTTCCCACAGACGGTGCCACTGATCCGAGGTGATCAGAATGAATCTTCGCGGCCTTCCGTGTAGGGCAGCGATGATGAATGTAGGAGAGGAGGGGGTACACCTGTAAGGTACTCCGATGTCAAAGTAAGTTTGGGCTAGAGAGAAAGCAAGTACAAAGAGTTTAGGTATGCGTTAGAATATTGAATATTGAATACCCAACCCTCTCAAGTGAGAGGGTATTTATAGAAAAACCCCAGCGCGGGGCCAAGGTCTCCCATGTGGCCGAAATATCTGGTCGACCAATGGAAGACTGCCAGGTGGAAAGTCTAGCGCGTGACCTTAGGACCTAGTCCAACTGTCCCCGTGAACTCCAGATGGGCAGTTGGTCGCATGAACTGTCAAGCGCGTGAGGAGGACATGCTCAATCGGTTAGATTGTGCCCAACGGCTAGATTGTGCCCAACGGCTAGATTGTGTCCAACGGCTAGATCATGTCCAACGGCTAGATTGTGCCCAACGGCTAGATTGTGCCCAACGGCTAGATCGTCTGAATCTCGTTATTGGGCCTTGCTAAAAGCTGGACTGGGTTGGGCCTTGCCCTACTGTGGGCCAAGTGCCTGTCCAGTCCAAAACAAAATTATTTAATTAATTAATTTTAATATTTATTTATGTGATTTATGACGTGTTTGGTCGGTGGTGACAATTGTTGTGAATTGTGAGTGATTAATTAGATTTTTGGTGAAATTTAATTAATTGAATAATGAGAAATTGTTATAAAATTTAAGAGTTGGGTTGAATGTGCAAATAATAGAAATTAGACGGTTAATGGAGAGGATTCATATTTTAGATGGGACAAAAATTGAATTAAAAATAATTTAATTAGGTTAGTATATATTTTAAGAGAAATAGAAAAATAAGGGTTTTGGGAGTTTTACTCTAAACGTGAAAAGAGAAGAAAAGAGAGCAAGAGTCTTGGAGAGCTAGGGATTTAGGAGAAGATACCATAGAAGATTTATTGATTTCCTTTATGAATTTACAAGGTAGAGGGATTTCTTGATTTCTTAATTTCCTTAAGCATGAAAGGGTAGAGAGGTTTCCCTTAACCTCCAATAAGGTTCTCTTTTCTCTATAGTTTGATGTTGATATGATAAATGATGATTGTGATTCTGTTTTTATGCCATGAATTGATGAGAAATTTGTATTTGAGGTTATGGTGCTTTATGTTTATGAGTTAATTGATTAAACGATTAATTTGTGTTGAAATTTGGTGTTTTAGGGTATGAACACAATTGAGTTAATTCATGATAAAAGTGATGGATTAAGTGTTTTATCAGTGGGTAATGATGTATTGATCATATGAGGATATGTATATGGTGTATTTGAATGTTATCATTAGAGTTGGGATGATGTATGAGGGGTAGGGAATGAGGAAGATGAAGTTACATATGAAAACTGGGATTTTTAGATTTTTGGCTGATGTCAATCGATTGCATGCCTGTAATTTTGGAAAAATCTAAAAAAATTTAATTATGTCAATCTTGATTCCTTGAATCAATCGACTGCTCTTAGCCAAAACGTGAAAAATTGGGAAGGCAAAATGTATTAGGGATTGACGTCAATCGATTGCACCCATATGTCAATCGATTGATGCTAGTTGCTTTTTGAAAAATTGTTGAACTAAATCATATATTTTTACCTGATTGTTTTTGCCATAACTTTAGTTTCGTAAGTCCAAATGAGGTGTGGTTTGAAGCGTTAGAAAGCTAACGCGCAAAGCTACCTCATGGAAGTGACTTGTGAGATAAATTAATGTGTGGATGTATGTTCAATGTGTGAATATCTGTGTGAACTACATGTATAATTGTGTGAATTATTATACATGCTTGCTGACGAATTAATGAGATTAGTGGTTCAGGATGAGACCTACTGGTGATGCATTGAATGCCTGATTATTTACAGTCAGAGTGGGGTTGTATTTAATTTTCATTTTGTTGTTACATGATTAGTTACAGTCTGATGTGGGGTTGTATTAATTTGTTGTGTTATTTACATTGCATTGTACATTTCATGCATCATATGTTGTCGTGTTGTGAAAGAGGCGAGCCATGAGTTCAGAGAGGGGACTAGTGACTTTTCCCAAGCTCGGAGTGGGGGTTTGAAGCTCAGAGTAAGGGATCAGGGTTCAGAGAGGGGACCTGGTTCATATGAAGAACCATTATTGAGTTCGTACCACATGCACGCGTCGATTCGATGTTGTATTGCATTATATAACGACTATAAAAACTTGGCGTAGAGGATGGGGTAGTGCCTCTTTAGTTGACTATCGATCGAGTCTATAGTCGGAGTCGCTCTGATATGTAACACGAGGGAAACAAGTTTTTCTTTTATTTTTTTTTATGTTGCATATCTTTCCTTTAATAATGATGTTGAACCACTTTTCAAACTTATTGTTGTTGAGGCCTTTGTGCCAACCATTTTATAATTTCCACTGCTTATCAAATGGTTTAATTTTCAATTATGTGGTTCACGTATGTTTTGTTGTTGTATAAGTAACATCCTACTTGAAGGATTTATGTGTTATACATGTTATATTTAATTATTTGTCAAGCTGGGAAGTAGGGTATTGCATTGTCTGGTTCAAGATGGAGCCCTTGGAAAGCACTATAGAATAATACATCTGTTGAGCTTCTAGGGTCAATTAACACTCACTTTACATCTCAATCATCATAGTGCACCGTGATGACCATGGGGTAATTATTATGGGGGAGAACACCAATGATGTCTTTAATGGAGAAGGTGATTTTGGATTCTCGTTCTCTCCCTAGGATTTTGATGTTGTTATTGGGTAATGATGTTTTCCATCAAAACCTTCCTAACATACTTGTGAGGGCAAGGTGTCTTTCACTTGATCTTTATTTTAATGATGTCAAAACATGTACTAGCTCGTAGTTTGTAATTTGGACGGTATCATCTCATCATTGTCGGCATTCTTATTTCGCAATACATAAAACAATCAATAATCATGTGTCCAAACATATAGGAAGAGTCTTGCACATCTATTACATGTATGTGATCATGGTATGAGTCTTAAGTATGCATAAACAGTGCCTAAGTAGATGAAAACATATGCAAAAATCATTTTTAGGTGTTTTGGTAGCTTGAGTCGACCTAAACTAGGCTCTGGTCGACTCATGACATGTTGGTATTGTTGAAGTTTTCATCGAGTTAACGCACGCTGACCCTATGGTCGACGCATGCTGTTAATATTTCTGTTTTTGCATTTTCTTCAGCCATGCGTCAACGCATGACCCCTGTAGCGGTCGACGCATGGTTCCCAAATTTGTACAGATTTGTCCACGGGTCAGCGCAGGCTGACCCTCATTAATGTATGGTCGACTCTTCGCTGAGTGTGACTCATTTTTTTGGTTTTTCCAAAGTTCAAAATGTTGTTATGATTGGTAGTTGGTCCTAGCATCATATAAATACTTGGTTCCTCATTTTTTACACAACCACAAGAAAAAGTGAAAGATTTAAATTGAAACTTTTCTCTCATCACCTTCATCTTCATTCTTGCATTTTCTCAACAAATACAAATAACTATTTTTGTTGATCCTTTGCATCATGAGGTGATAACGTCCAAACATAGAATTGTTGCTTGTTTGGGGTGAGTGTTTCAGTGAGTTTTTTCTTGAATAAAACCTCTAGGGTTTTGTCCTCCAAGATCAATTGGATTTGGGGGTTTTTGGATCAAGTCTTATGTGCATTAAATTCAGCCGAGCGAAGGTGATCGAAGAACAGCGGGTTTGGTCGATCTAGTAGTGTTAACCGGAGGATTACGCAACAAGGTTTGGGGATCGAATTGTGTGTGGATCAGAATCAGCCGAGTGAAGGTGATTGAAGACTAGTGTGTTCTTTCAATTTAGTAACGGTAAACGGAGGTTCATCCAACAAGTTCGAGGCACTTGATTCGACTCGAATCAAGGGAAGAGAAGACATAGTATCTGCATCAAGGAGTTTCTTGAGTGTGTGATAGCTAAGTTTTCTCTTGTAAAAACAATTTGCAAACAAGATTATAGATATCTCAATTCTAGATTTAGAATTGGGGGCAGACGTACCCGAAGCGAGGACGAAAGGGGAAATGCCTAAACAAACTCGGTGTCGTTTCTCTTTCCCTATCTCATTTAATTTTCGAACAGTTTACGCTTGTGATTATTCAATTGATCGATAAAAATTCTGGTATAGTATAGAGCAGAAAAACTGATTTGAAAAACATTGCACAATCATTTTGGATTGTGCTTAGTGAAAATTCTACACTAACTAACATAGACGTTTAGCTTGGAGTTTTATGCACTCCAAGTGCTCGATAAATTGAACGCTTACAGGGTGTTTGATATATCGTCAATTTTGGTTTAACTTTTGACTGTTCATTGGAGATTGCACCATATTAAGTGTTGTTGGTAAATTGATTAATAGTTAAGTTGCGATTCAATTTTTCTCATCGAGTCTTTCGTTCCATTTGGCTTACGTATATCTGATTCTTCTAGTAACTCGGTTCGTGTAGACGAATTATCCTCGGCCGCTTCCGCAAAATATTTTTAAAAACAAATTTTAGCGCCGACTCGCAATTAAAAAGAAGTGATCTATTCAACCCCCCTTCTAGATCAATTGTTGTCGTCTAACAATACTTTCTCAGGGGGGAGCTGGATTCTCCTCTGGCGGCAAAATCTTTGATGTCGGTGTTGACAACGGTTTCAGAGCTTTGCTTGGCAAAAATAAATGATGGGTAACAATAAGTGTGGGTCAGACCAGTTTTACCGAACCTCACGGTGGATGCCAATCATACTTAATAAAAGTACAATACGTGACAACTCTTAGTGGTTAAGGGTTGTAAGAGATTTTTAAGGTTGGCTATAAGGTTAGAGCTAGCTCATGCAGGGAAGTGAGAAGCTCGATATGTGTTATATTTGTGTTATGAATTGAATCTCCTCCCAGCCTTAGGGTTGAAGTATTTATATAGAAGTCACTGGACCTGAATTTTAGGCTTGTAGGAAATAGCAACCGCCTCTAGGAGTGTGGGAATGGATGCAGTTAATTTCCCATTATTAAGAAAACAAGTACTTCCCCTTTTGACTTTTTTTTACATTGTTGTGGACTGTGACATGTCACTTCCCACGTTCCTGCAAATCGGACGAGTTATCCAGAGAATGAGCGACATACCTATCAATGGGCATCCACCCCAATAAACGGGCGGGCTAGGGGAGTGGTTAGGGAGGCATGTTGTATCACCTTTTCTTAATGCGTCTTCTATATTACCTTATTTGAGTTTACAAATATACGAATACAATATATATTTGAAAGTTTTTTAAATCGTCATTCTATATTACTTAAATCTATCAAAATATAAGAATGTCTTAAGTTTTTGAGATTCTGTAGATTAGTCACAATTCAATTTGTGAGAAAACAAATATAGAATTTATTTAGCTATCATATAAGTGTACAAATTTTGTATGAGATCCTATTTAATAAAAGTTTATCTCCTACTAATTTGATGCAATGCTTTCTAATCCACTACCTTACACATTCTTAAAACTGTCAAAAATACATTAGTGAAATATCATTCTAATAATTAGAGCTGTTAAAATGGGCTACTCGGCCCTAAACGGGCTGACCCTGATGGGCTCGGGCTTTTTAGGGCTGGGCCAAAAAAACCCATTTCTAATATGGGCTCGAAAATTACTACTCGAGTCCGGCCCTAGATGGGCTTCGGCCTACCCAACCCTAAATGGGATTTTTTAAATAAAAAATAAAAATAAAAGTGTCATAATATTTATTATAAATAAAATTAAAAGTTATATTATTTTAAACATAATACATTTTTATAATACATTTTTAAGTACTATATTATCTTTTATCAATACTATAATGTGTTTTTAAATATAATACATGTCTATTTTGTATAAAATAATACTCGAATATTTAACATAAGGGAAACTAATAGAATACGCGAAAAGAATGTTGATTATATTAATGTATAATATTTAAAAGAGAAATATTGAATAGAATATATATAAAATTTAGTAAGGTGGAAAAAATCAATGTGTTATTTTGGAGTAAGATAATATAAGTATTAGTATAATTTTTTAAAATTTATAGTGATATGGACTTAATGAGCTACTCACGGCTCATATGAGCTAGCCCTAATGGGTAGCGGGCTTTTTATGACTGGGCTAAAAAGACCCTGAAAAATATAGACTTTAATTTTAAGGCCCAAACCCTATGATTCTTCGGGCCTGATGGACCGGCCCTTGTGGGCTAGCCCATTTTGACGGCTCTACTAATAATGTATCCTTTCATAATGTATTCAACAAATTTAAAAATTTTAAAAATTAACTTTTACTTATAATATAAATGTTTGCTTTTGCTATTGTTATTCCATGTACCATATGACCATTAATGAGGTCCCATTAGCTGCCCCACTCTCTTTCGCTTCTTCACACACTGACTCACATGCCAAATTAAGGGTAGAGTGCAATGCACACACATTCACATGCATGCACAATTTAGTACATACATGATTGATGATGAATCTTAGATTCTACAACTAATGCATATGTTCAAAGACAAAGGTTAATGTTATGTAACTGATTTTCTTATTTCCTTACAAAATCACAATTGTAAATTTTGAGAAAATGAATGTGATATAAAACATAGTAGTAGTTGAATTGAAATCACAATTGACATAATAAAGCCAGTAAGTAAGGACGAGATGAGCATATTAATTATAGAAGACAGAAAGGAATATTAATAATTGCTTTTAAAGCATAGCCATGAATGGGAATCTAATATGTCCTTTTCTTTTCTGTCTACCCTCTAAATCATGTTTACATACCAACTAAGGTACACTAAAACATCATTTTGGATTATATTTAACTCAATGTAATTGATTCTTGTCATTCACAAGAACCGCTAAATCTCGTAATGAGTAGCGTAACCCTACTAGAATTTAATGGAGTGGGTAAAAGACATATTTCAGGTTTAAATGTATGGCCAAACTCTATACAAAATCGGAACCTTGTTTTGCCTTTAAACGAGACACTTGTAAGTAGAAGGTATAATTGATCTTTTTAGATTAATCGATCGTGAAACCAAATATTAAAATTAAAAAAAAATCATTACCTAGTAGCTATTGATTAACCCAACATAAAAAAATATGGGAAATATTAACACATGCTCCCGGAACACTCATTAAGAGATTAAAAAAATAAATTAAGCATTCTTTAATAAGCTAAATTTTTTTTTTCTAAAAATATATGTATTCAATGTATTTAAAATATAAATAAGTAATCTATTCAATGCACCAAACATATAATATTTTATATATTTGAAAATTTTAATCAGTGCTCAGGAGTACCGGTTAGCTTGGCCCAAAAAATATTTATATAGATATTTTAAAAATAATTTCAATAGGGATTATTTTTTCTCACTAATATACATATGTGATTATTTGAATCAATGTTTTAAAGCCGACAAACTCAAGAATCACTAATGGTCGGTGATCAAACTCAAAAGTTACTTGTTGACCTACATGACCAACTCAAATAAAGTCCTAATGGTCGGTGATCAAACTCAAAAGTTACTTGTTGAACTGCATGACCGACTCAAATAAAATCAAATGACTTGATCACGCTCTTATAACAAAATTGTATAGGTATTAAATTCAATTGATCCAGATGACACAAAACTCAGATAAATGATTTTTTTTTGGAAATTTTCATCATTTTTTTTTAAATTCACTCTTTTTAAATTACATTATTTTTTTCAAAATGTCTTCTCTAATATCTATTTCATCAATATGGTTAACAACAGAAAACACATCTCATTGATATGTTAAGACAATCATGAATTATGAATCATTGATTTTGTTATTAACAAATAAAATACTTTACTTTTTTCTTATTCAATTTAGAGAAGTCAAATCTTGTGCAATAATAATACACAACTCATAAACATGCAATGGGAACAGAACTTCTTACTACTGCTAAAACTAGTGTTAATGCAATTGTATAAAGATCAAGAAATTTGCTACAAGGGTCACAATTTGTGCAGCCATTATTGTTCTATCACCTACAAAAAATTGGATTGAGTATGAACATTCCCTGCTGCAAACAGCTTCTACAAAGAAACACTATTTTTTCACCAAGTTATCGCGAAGAACCGAGTATAGACCTACTCAACCTCCTTGTGAAAATCATGATTATCTACAAAAACCTGTACACATTAGAGGTGGAAAACAGGTTAGTCACAAATGCTTCATAACCGGATAATATAGTAGGCGCTAAAATGTGAGATAATATGCATTGTATCTGTGTTTTAAATATGGAGACCGTAACAGTTCAAGCGGTTGAACCTTGAACCAGCCTTTACAACTGTTCGGTTATTTAGACTATTGAGCCATACCGTTTTCCAACCATCGGGATCCACACATGATGTGATTTTTGTTCTGTAACCAGGTACTGGTCCAGCTTCACGAGTAATCTTTCCTCCAGCGAGTTTAATCGCTTCGGCAGTTTTGTACACGTCATCTGTGCCTATTGCAATCTGTATAAATAGGAAGAAACAGATAAGAGAATGAATTAAAGAAATTATCTTAACTGAATGTCAAAAAACTGTTAATAAAAAAACACTAGAAGCATTTCACCAAAATATTAAGAACACTAAGCCATCTCTTATATACAGAAAAACCAAATCTTAATATCATAACCAAGGTTGTCAAAATCACAATCTAGATCTTAAAATTTAAGGATTTCGCAATTCAGGTTTTAAGTAGAATCGTGTGTTGTAGCCAAATTGTGAAGAAAAAAAATTGCAAAACAATTGATTATGTGTGATCTTGGCCAGTTCAGTCCACAATCGACTGATTTCTAATCACCACCATTACAAGCCGAGAAATATGACAAGAATCCAAGGCGCAACAATTACGGTTCGGCGGATGCCATTTTCCCACAAATACACTTCCCTACCAAAATATCACGTGAAGAAAAACTTCAAATATATAGTAATATTTTTCGTTTTAGTAATATCTTAGGGTTTTTGTTACGATCTTATGTTTTACGATCTTGCTACCCCCATCCGATCTTAAAAAATAATTTGGTAGGATCTTCCAATCTTATGCTTTACGATCTTACTATCCCCTTACGATCTGATAAAAGTTCCCGATCTTGACAACCTTGATCATAAGTCATAACTAAAGAACAGAACAAAACCACTTCAGCATATTCAAATAATATGAAGAATCCAATGATGTCAATCACGTAAGCAAATAATAGCAGTTTTCTACATTCTGTTACGCTACCGCAATATCAGCAATTCAACAACACTTTGTACCAAATCGTGTGTATCACATATTCCGCTATATTATACTGGAATAATAAAAACGGAGAACTTCTGTCTACCTGAGCATATGCATCTCCTTTATCATATTTTCTAATGCCATAATTGTAAGTCAATTCCAGAACAGTGTTTTTTTCTTCTGGACCATAACCCATTATTGCAACGGTACGCTGCCAAAAAGAGAAGGGAAGCCATTAAAACTCGCAGAGAAAGTCAGTGATCAAATGCCAAAATCAATTTTCAGCCAACAAAGCGAGCAAGGCTGAAATTAAGAATTGAGAACCAAGATTATAACAAAAAAAGATGTCAAGGTACCTTGGATTCCGGATCATCTTGCGTACGAAGCAGCTCCATACCAACAGCCTACACGACGAGCATTCACATAAACAAAAATAATGCTTTGTGAAGGAAATAAGAAGACTGTAAGCCATCATAAAGTGTGTTGATCCTCACCTTCTCATAAAATTTTATGGATCGATCAAGATCACCCACCCGAAGCATTACTTTGCACAAGGGTTCGGGAGAGGGAGCCCTTTCCAATAGTTCAAGTTTATACCCATCAGGGTCTTCAATAACTGCAATAGTTGAGTTGCCTCCCTTGATAGGACCTGGCTCTCTAGTTATTATGCCACCCTTAGCTCTGACAATGTCCACAACTCTAGGAATCTAGTAAACGGTTATAACGACAAATAAATTACATTGTTATCGGTTCAAGAACATAAGGCGTCTCCCAGTTTTTTCAAGGTAAGAAGGGGTAGAGAAAAATCCTCGAGCCAAAATTCGAGTACAAGGCGCCTATTTCCATAAGCTCTCCAAAATAGTTTAAGAAAACAACTTGTAACTTATATAAAAACAGTTTGATTTTACTTTATCTTGTTATAGAAAAGAAATGATTTATACATAAGAGCTTATAGAATAAACACTTAGCTATATAAGAACTTAATTAAGTTGTTTATCTAAACAAGGCCTAGTTCATACACAAAAACATGTGTCAATAGTAAAGAACACAATTTTAGAAGCTAAAGTTGTTTATATTTATAAAGGGATAGAAGTAGCGGGCATGAAAGTTTGAGAAACTCACATCATCCAAAGCAACACCAAAATGGCCAAATCCAGTTCCAATGTCATACGTTTCAATCCCATAATCTGAAGAAAAAAAAAGTTAAAGACAAAAACATTTTTAACATAAGAATTTCCATCGCTCAAGGAAGGATGTGAACTAACTTCACAAAATGCAAATTTCTGTAATCATAAGGAATGTCAACAAGCTAGTCAGACTCTCACTGTATGATAGTTCAATAGCAAAGTGTGCATCCTCAGGCCCATATCCAAGAAATGCATTAGTATATCTCTCCTCCGTCATGTCACGTTTTCTGAGCACCTTCATTCCTAGACACTCTGTATAAAATCTGAAATCACAAACAAGTTTTCTTTTTTCATTTTACCACGAGAATGATTACCATACAAATAAATAAATTTTTTGCAACAAGCTCGTCTCACATATAGGTATAACCTACTTTATGCTTTTGTCCAAGTCCCCAACACGATATACAACGTGAAGCATTCTTCTCTTGTCCTGCTTCACCCAATCTAATGCATTTTCCTGCGTAGCCGATGGAGACATACTCCCAGATGACATCAATCTCATACATCTACTGTCATGTCTCAACAACCTAGATGCTTTAAGACCAAAGTTATGGGGCAGTTGTCTAACACCTAAATTACAACCCAAGCACAATAGAAATTCATTAAATTATAGTACATACTTATGAAGAATTGACGTAAACACGGACAATGGACACGGCATTGACAAGTAGACATCGATAAATAAAAATGATTGAATGTATTGGTCTGCCGGTGTCGTGTCATCGTGTCAATGCTTGGCATATGTAGCACCAACACTTCACATTGAATTCACATTAAAGGTGTGTAAACTTGTTAGTGTTAGACACTAACACAGGTGAGTTACATTCAATCATTCCATTTTTTTCAAATTATATTGGTGTCGCCATATCAGTCTTGTTCGCTATGAAGCACTGACACCGAAAATACGGTACCGATCTTGACACATCGACACCGATAATAATTTGAGAAAATGAATAAATTAAACGGAATACAAGTGTGGAGTCAATTTTAGACACTGACACGAATGTCAATTTTAGACACCGACACCGAAGCACTTTTTATCCGGAGGTGTTGGTGCTAGAGAGCTTGTAGGTGCTTCATGGACACCAACATGTGATAAACACAACAAACATCCTCAATTAGAAATGTAAGTGCTACATAGACACAAACCCTCAACATGCAAAAGAAATAATGCAAATCACAGTAAAAAAAAATGCCATTATATTAAATCATCAATATAATACCAAATGCAATCTAATTACAAAGTAACATAATTTTATCATGCAAACAAAAAATTGTAAAAACAAAACCCCATTTTAAAATTGTACATAAAATTCATTATGATTAACTGGTGAATGAAAAAGACAGAAACTTTGATAAGTATTTGCAAAAGGGTTAATAAAAAAAAGGATTTAGTAAGTTACCATTGCGAAGATGAAAAAGAGAGAGTCTCTGAGAAAGGCTGCGTGAAGAGAAAGAAGGTAACTTGTTGAATGAAGAAAGCGAGGGACGAATTGAAGAAGAAGCCATGGAAAAGGAAAATCAGTGTACAGAGTGATGAATGTGGGAAACGAATAGAATCAGAAACTAACTGAATTGCTTAGATTATAGGGTTTAATTTAATAATTTTGTTTTTGTATATGAAAATTGAAAAGGAATAAATGGTTTAAATAACTAATGTACATGATTGCTTGAATTATTCTCTTATTTAACTATAATTTTTTGATTTATTTCTAATTTAGTAATGGAACTAGAATTGAGGAGAACGAAGGTTGCAAAATGTAATGGTAGTCTTGAACTTCTCATGCAGTTAAGGAGACACAAATTTATAAGATTAACACTCCAATGTTTAATTAGAATGTGAATGAGATGAGTGAATGAATTTTAAATTTGCAATTGTATATTTCGAGAATGACGTGCTTTTATTTTTATAGTGGAGCAGTTTGTGTAGTATTCATCTTTTCGTGTTGGACACATCCCGACTTGAATGGAAAGCCAAGAGGTGACATTACTGTCCTTGGGAATTCGTGCTTTTAATGTGCCTATGCTACAGACGTCTTTTCGTAGGTTATGTCATAATGTTCTTTGTAAACTGAAATACTTTAGTGTTTTCCTAAGATGATATGGAGCGTTGATAGCGCTTATTGATCGTTGGTAAGTCACCACGCGATCTCTGAAGAGTTAGCTTTGTGGTTTCTTGAGACACTGCCCTTGCTTCTTTGTTACATATATTTTCACAACATATTATCTTTCTGTAACTGAAGAAAGTAGTGTTTATCACGAGTCTAAAATCAAAAGAACATGTTTTCGCTTCTTGGGTTGATCATATCACATCATCAATTGTTTATATCTTTACTCGAGAGGGTAACCTTGATAGAGCTTTCCTGGATGTAGTTCCTTTTTCGGATTGGAGTGTATATTGGCCACCAATGAAGACAATAGTAGTGAATATAGTGAATGCATGATTCCTTTATACGAGTGCACCTTCTCAATTTTGGTTTCCTACTTACCCTTCAATAACTTTGAGATAGAGGTTTCAAACCACTTGATGATAACTCATTCGCAGATGCACCCTTTTCAGAGTGCAACATAGTTCGGTAAACTAGATGTGGGGCCAGGGCTTAATTAATATGGTGCATGTCATTTGTTGTTTTATAACGTTTTCAAAGAAATTAGAGCATTTTGAAGGTCGGTTGTTCTTGGTTATTCCTTTCCATAAAGATGCCCATGCAATAATATGTACCATAGGGGCCGAGGTGGAAGACATGTGTACTAGCATGTTTCATAAATACTGGATTAAAGTCATTTCTAAACGACGGGGAATGAATCTTACATCTATAAGGAAGACGATCTGTCTCAATGAGGAACTTTATATGAAGAAACGATTGGTTACTTTTATCAAAGAGTTGGGTCATGCAAGGGCATTACTCCTCAGGATGAAGCTTCAAGAAAGTGTTTGAAACAGCTTATGGAACCCTCTTGTTGATGAACGCGCGTACTAAGGAGGAGAGGAAGGTCATTTTTTGTGAGTTTTTGACATTCTCGACCCTCTACAGTCAATTTGGTTGTCTGTATTGTTTGGTAATCATTCCGTGCAGATTAATGAAGAACAAATATGCAATCCGCCAATCAAGACGGGGATTCAGAATTGACTCAACTATTACTGGTCCTTCAAACACTTCAATATCGATCAACGTTCCTCCTCCGACTGGGATGATGAGGGTTTTGCCTCAGTCTTTTCAGCCAGACTCTCGAGGGGAAACCTCCTATGAGTTTGCTAGAGGTGCCGAAATCCTTGGTGATTCACAGCGGGCGCCATGAATGTAGGTCCTTCAACTCCTGTCTTTTTTGCTAGGTCAGGACCCCGTACTCTGAAAGAACATTGGGTGTCTACTTCAAAGGAGGATTGCTTTTACCTTTTCAACCTAGCTGAAGAAGATCTCGAATAGGAGTTGTCGAGTCTAATGTATTATACCCGACATGCTTTTGTTGTTATAGCCATCGGCAGGGCCATTCGTTGGGATGGTTTCTTGTATAATTCGTGTCGCAAGGAGAGTATATGCAACTTGACGTTTCGACGAGATATATACCTCCATGAAGTGCAAAAGGATTTTGTTTCTCTTATCGGGGTAGGATATGCCTTGAGTATCTTCAATCTTCCTGGCTCGTTAATCGATTTGGCAACGCTCTTGGTGAGGGACAGAGTAAGAAAGGATAAAGCTCTGGCTTTTACATAGGCTACTTTATCTGCTGTGAAGGCATCTCTTTATGCCCTTCAGAGAGACCTTGAAAACTTACGCCTCTCAGGATTATAAATTAAATGAATCAGCCATTGATGGTCTCACAACTGTTATGGAGTCCTTTGAGAATGCTTTGCAGCAAGTAGAGCATTTTAACTTTCCCATGCATACTTTGAGGGAGCAAGTACGATTGGTCCAGATGCTTAAGGATAGAAAGATCGTCTCACTTAGGGATTAACTATCTCTTTTTTTGTAATACCTTGCGCTAGGAAGTGTGAGTAAATGAAATTGACATTGTGATATTGCTTTTACCTGTTTGAAGCATATGCATTTGATCCCGAGTCAACTGCTTCGGACTTTGTGTTAACTTATGAGGTCTTTCCTCAAAGTTTATTGGACTTCTTTGGGGACGAGAACGTCAGTACCCCTCCCCCCCCCCCAAGGTGAGATTTGGTCCTAGGTTGAGATATGGTAGACCCACCGCGACCTCTAGATTGGATAGCTACCAAGAGGGGGTGAGCCGATTATAGCCATTTTTAGTGGTTTTTCCACTTTCTTTGTGTGTGTAATTTGCGTTGTGGGGTTTTGATTGCTTTGGTCATACACTTGTGGAGTTTATGATAACACCACTGAGTCTTTGTCTTAGGGCTTAGATCCCTTCGGTCGTACCCAAAACTTATTGCTACCTTACATGATCACAAAGAAAAGAAATGTCTTATTTCGCTTTGTTCATTAATAATGGAAAGATCACAATACACTTTGTCATAAAATTATGTATACAAGAAATAACATCAAAGATAAAAGTGTAAACATAGTCATGTGGGTCTGCCACTGATTATTATCCCTGTTTTATAATTTGTAGTGTTTGCCACTTTTGGCTATTGGGTCGGTATAGTTGGTTCTTCCAACAGGAGGCTAGATGTTCATGCTCCTCATCTGGCCGTTGAAGCAATCTACATTGATCTTTATAGCCTCACACTTCCCTTGATTTTGCTGCACTGCCTGGTAGATATGTTTGGCTCCTTCGAGGTTAGCATTAATCATGACTGGCAGCCAATAACTTTACAATCTTCCTTTTCATCGTGCCTTTTGGCGGAGCATTTTCCCTGGGTGCTCCCCTGTTAATGGCTGCAATGTATTGTAGTTTCCCCTTACTTTCTCCTATATATTCGCCACTAGCCCCTTCACCATAATTCACGGCCTTAACGGTCTTAGATGGGGACTTCTTCTTCGACGACTCTTCTATATCTCTCTTTACGCCTTTGGTATACTCAGATAAGCATCCCCCTCTTTATTGAACCCTCAACGGTATCCTTGCGTTGGATGCAATCATTTGTGGTGCAGCCATGACCCTTGTGAAAGCGACAATATTCAGTCTTATTAGTTCTGGAAGATTCTCAGATAGGGAAGGGGTTTCTGATCCCGGCCTTCCAGAATTCTGTGTTGCTGCACTTCTTATATATCTTTTCTCGGGAAGTATTCAAAGGGGTTACTTGTCGTGTCATTCATGGGTTCCACAGTCAGATTCCTCTCTTTTCCTGTTGGAATCTTGCCTAGATAACTGAACGGATCTTGCATCCGCTGTGACCTAGTTATCAAATCTGGCATTAAGTTTCTCCTCCAAGTTAATAAAGGGTTATGCTATGTTCAATAATTATTTCACACTATGGACCTCCATGCACCCTAATTTCCTTCTGAAAAAGTTGTCATGTATTAGGTCATTCTCAAATATACAACACTTGAGGCCTTCTTCATCTCCTTCTATTTCCATAGATACTTGCGTGAAATGGTCGGTGTACGACTATAATCTCTCTTTATTCCCATGTGTTATCCTTCCAAGGGAAACTATTGTCATTGGTTTCCTTTTCGAAGCTATGAAATGAGTAGTGAAGCTCTCACATAGATTGGTCCACTACTCAATGCTCTCGTCCAACAGAGCTTTGAACTTGAGTCTTGCAAATCACGTTAGTGTTAGTGAAAATAGTTTTCACTTTTCTACCTCATCGGCGTGGAAGTACTTCAAACATTCACCAACGAATTGTGCATGCTTGTCAGGATCTCGCTTTTTGTCGTACTCTTTTGGCTTTAGAGGTTTTCCCATCGACTTTGGTATTTGGTTGTCCAAGATATAGGTGCAAAGAGGGTGCTTATGTGGATTCCTCATTGTTTGTTTCTTTACTTGTTCATGAGGAGGAATGTGACTACCTTTCTCTCCCCTAAGACATTGATGAGGAGTTTGAGGTCCCTCACTTTTTTAGTGATTTGGAGATTTCAGGGTTGAGTCTCTTTATGATGCAGCCAACTTGGGGGAGATAGTTCATCTTCTCCTAGAATCTACTTCATGCATGGTATTCACCTTTATAGGTCCGTTCTGTAAGCTTTATTTGAGATGAAGCCATATTTCTTCTATCGCTTGCGAGTTTTGTTACCAAATTATGTTATACATATTGTTCACCAACTCGTTCACGCCTTATATTCAGAAGCTAACCTATAAAAACTAGAAACCAAATAAAGCTTCTGGTCTTGAGGTTGGTGGTGGTGTTGAAGGTCCGAGCAAAGGCTCGCCTTGTTGTAACTGAGGAGAATATCCTATGATCAAGGGAGGTTGGACGCGATATGGATGTAGAAGAACTTTAGGTCTTCCTATCCTATTATCCTTAGAAATAGATAACAATTAGTAGATAACGATAAAACAAGAGGTTTCTGTAGAATACTACAGATATCTAGGATGCTAACACCTTCCCTAGGTATAACTAACCCCCGAACCTTAGATTCTATAGCTTTGCATTGCATTGCATACTGTGGGTTATTCGATCTTTCTCCCTTCCCTTGGATAAATCAAAGACCGGTGGTGAATACTGATTTGCGATTCAAGTTAATCAATAACTTGATATCCAATTCTCTCCGCGACAGAAATGACGACTTCACTGGGGAAATAGAGCACTCCACTTGGGGATGAACATCACGACTTCACTGATGGGATTGTCAAGGATGAGTCTGGCTACTCTGTTGGAGATGAGAAAGATCCACTGGGAAAGGATCAAACTCATGATTGGAGAGAATTCATGGAGGATAAAATAAATATCCACAACGAACTGAAGTAGTCTGAAAGGAAGTTGTAATTGGAGATGCCAGAGCTGAGGACTCATGGGGATAAAATAAATATCCACTTCATCGGGGAAGCTTGGAGATCAACATAGCAACTGAAGATGTCAGAGTTGAAACTTCTTGGGGATGAAATAAACATCCGCCTTTACTGGAGAAGATTGAGGTAGTGAGAAAATTCACTGAGGAATGAAATAAACATTCACTTTGCTGGAAAAGTTTGAAACCAAAGAAATTCACTGGGGATTCTTAGGCTGCCAACTGGGGAAATCTTGCATCAAACGTGCCATAACTGCTTGAAATAGAGATTCACCGGGGAATTGTCATGACCGCTGAAGTAGAACTTACCGGGAAATCATCACATTACTTGGGATAGAAACTCTTTGGGACATGGGTTATGGAGACTGTTAATGTCTTTTTTAGTGTTCATGAACCAAAGTAATACGCACACAATGTAACACCCCAAATTTGAAAGAATATTTATTTAATTTATTTAAATATAATATTCGTGATTTTTGGTGAATTTTGGTGTTTTGGGCATTGTGTGAAATTTGTGGAGTTTTGGTTATTTAATTAAATAATAGTATATAATATGGAATATATTAGTATTATTATTAATTTAAATAATATTAGAGGAATTAAGGGTAAGATGGACTTTTGAGGAGGATTAGTGAGGGTATTATGGGGAAAGCCCATTTTAGAAGCCTAAGAGTTAGGTTTAACAAAAAGGAGAATTTGAGAATAAGATTCATTTTGTTAGACCGTGGAAAAGAAGGAAAAGGCGAGAGCTCTGAGGAAAAAGGGAAGAGGCTAGGATTCGAGAAGGTTTCCAAAGACTCAAGAGAGAAAGCTCGGAATCAACAATCTAAGGTATGGGGAGTATTGCCTTTCATTGTTTTCAATATAGGAATTCGATGTGTTTAAAGCTGATTTATGAGGGTTTGTGGGTTTATGAGTAAATTGGTGATTTAGGGGTATTTTTGTGGATTGATTATGAAGGTGAAGGGTTGAATTGATTCGGATAAAAGTAGGCCTTCGAGGCAAAACATTCTGTTGATGATATATGAGATCTTGTAGAGAAAGGGATTTATGGGAGTTATGAGAATCTTTGGGGTTTGTGAAGGTTTAGGGGATTTTGAGGTTTAGGATAGTGTAATGAATCGACCTAATAGTCGTGGGTTTTGTGCCTTTGATTACCATAATGCCTTAGGAATGTTTTGGGGATGTTTTTGGAGTAATTGAAGTTGAACCCGTAAGAGTTTTGAGGTCTGTTGTGCTACTGATACATAGCAGCGATTGCAGGAAATCGCAAGATCGCACAGCGAATGAATTATTTGCAAGGCGAACATTCGCCCCAGACTCGCTGGGCGAATAACGCAGCGAATGTGCGATAATGTTATTTGAGATTCTGGGATGAAATGTGAAGGATGATCTTTAGTTCGCACAACGAACTATCCAGCGAATAGCTCGCTAGGCGAATGAGGGTGGCGAGGAGAGACAGAATGGGGTTTCTCTGGTTTTTGTATGGGATTTAGGGGTTCGTTGGAAGCTCACAAAGCGAACACCCCAGCGAACAGGTTCGCACGGCGAACTTTGTAGCGAACTCCTGCTGTTCGCAAATTTGTTTTATGATTCTTGTGTTGTCTTGGTGTTTTGAGCTGTGATTATTCTAATGAATTACCATTATGTATATTGATGATTATGAGCTGTGTATATATGATGTTTGATGATTAATTGATGATATGAATTACCATGAGTATATTGACGATTATGAGCTGTGTATATTTGATGTTTGATGATTAATTGATGATATGAATTACCATGATGTATATTGATGATTATGAGCTGTTTATACATGATGTTTGATGATTAATTGAAGGTATGAATTACCACGAGTATATTGATGATTAAATGATGATGTGAATGACCATGGGTTATATGAATGATTAAGAGATGATGATGATACATGGCTATTTTGATGTGATTTACCATAAGTGATATTGGTGATTATAAGATGATGATTCATGATATTTTGATGAATAAATGACGATATGATTGATATGAGATTTTGATGAATGATGATGCACGTAATGACTTTTGTTGATGATGATTATATTGACGTTGTGCATCATGCATTCATAGCATTATAGGACTTCGGTCCAGTGAGTTAGGCTTCGGTCTATGGTGGCTTCAATCCCATTGTGTGGATGTGAGGTATTTTGACGTGCTCCGATTCTTGTGTAGAATCGATCCTAATGACGGGGATCTTTGGAGGGTGATGGCCTAGTGTCCATCGACGGTGACGATTGTACCACATGCATGAGACTTGTTGTGCATTGCATTTAATTGGCATTGATGTGATTTATGATGTCGTGATTTCGATGTTTTCCTTTGTGATGATCCTGATGATGTTGTATATGATGATGACGCCATTTTATGTATATCCTGTTTTTATATTGATTTTTATGAATTGTGATTACTCACCCTGCCTGTTTGAATGTTGCCTCCACGTGGGTAACATGCAGGTGATCAGACTTAGCTATGGATGCCTTCGAGGACTTTTGGAGTTCTTATTGCTTTTGGTCGAAGTAGAGGGTCTTGCTCTGATAGTGTAACATCGGGTTGGGTCGTTGAGTCGAAACGTATTATGTTGACATTTTGTTGTTATTTGATGACTATGGTTTTATTTTAAAACCTTTTGAATTTGGATTATCGTGGTTATGGTGGTTCCGCTGCTATTTGATGGCTTTTTGAATAAATTGAGGAAAACCCGTGTTTACGGAGCAATTGTTTTATTTGAGTTTATTGAGAAATGTGCACCCTTTGAGGTAGTTCTGATTTTACTCTGATGAATTATGTATTTTTGTCGTATTTATTTGTGGGGTAGAAAAAGGGTGTTACATTAGTGGTATCAGAGCAGGTCGGTCCGTCCGGCCAGGTTGTATAATATTGTCAATTCCCTAGTGTGGGGCATGTGTCTAAAAACACTGTCGATGCTTGTTTTGTTTTCCATTTGCAGGTTGGGAATGAAACAAGTGGGGGAGAAGACGGTGCTTCTCCAAGATGCTTCAAGTGTGGAGCGATGACTAAGTGTGGTGTTGGACGCTATGATAGTTTGGTAAAGATAGTTTGTACCGCCTCATGATAGTCGGCTGTTATTGACAAATTGAGGAACTGATCACCCTTAATCTCTTGTTTATAATAGACGGGATCATGTTGGATGGGATAGACGTGTCTTGCAAGCTTAAGTGGTGTGCGCAGTGAATTGTTTAAGCCAAGTGCTTAAAGATGGTTTTGATGAGTCGATGCAGGATGGTGGTGAGATGTTTATGTTGAGGGTAACTTTGAGTATTAGTTAAGGTGGAGAAGTGGGTGTTTTACCTTTTGTTTATGAAATTTCAGAAGTGTTTCCTGATGACGTAAGTGATTTGCCTCCAGAGCGTGAGGTAGAGGTTATGGTGGATTTGATACCAGGTATGAGTCCGATGTTAATGGCTCCTTACCGGATGTCTGCATCTGAGTTGGGAGAATTGAACAAACAATTAGAAGAGTTGCTTGGGGTAAAGTTGTTCAACTGAGTGTTTCTCTGTGGGGTGCTCCTATGCTGTCGGTGAAGAAGAAAGATGGTACTATGAGGTTGTGTGTGGGTTATAGACGATTGCATAAAGTGACGATCAAGGATAAGTATCCACTTCCAAGGATTGATGATATGAGGGATCAATTGGTGGGCGCTTGTGTTTTAGCAAAATTGATTTGAGGTCTGGTTATCATCAGATTCGTGTTAAGCCTAATGATATTCCGAAGACAGCTTTCCGGACGATATGGTGACTATGAGTATACTGCGATGTCGTTTGGTGTATCTAATGCACCTGGTGTTCATGGAGTATATGAATCAGATTTTTCATGAGTATTTGGATAAGTTTGTGGCGGGTTTTATTGACGATGTTCTGATATGCTCAAAACCTGAAGAAGAGCATGCTGAGCATTTGAGGACTGTATTGCAAGTGTTGAAAGAGAAGGAGTTGTACGTGAAACTGTCGAAGGATGAGTTTTGGTTGAAGGAAGTGAGTTTCCTTGGCCATGTGATTTTAAGTGGCGGAATTGCTGTTGATCCTTCTAAGATTGATGCTGTATTATAGTGGGAGACTCCGAAGTTCGCTATTGAGATCCGAAGTTTTCTGGGATTGGCGGGTTATTACCGCAAGTTTATCGAAGGCTTTTCTAAGTTGGCATTACCTTTGACTCAGTTGACTCGAAAGGGTCAAGCTTTTGTGTGGGGTGTAGCTTGTGAAGAGAGTTTGTGGAATTGAAGAAGAGGTTGACGACCGCTCCAGTGTTGATTTTTCCTAATCCGAGCGAATCTTTTGTGATGTATTGTGATGCGTTGAAGATGGGTCTTGGTGGAGTAGTGATGCAAAATGGACAAGTTGTTGCCTATGCTTCGAGACAATTGAGAGTTCATGAGAGGAATTATCCTACGCATGACTTAGAGTTGGCCGCCGTGGTGGTTGTGTTAAAGATTTGGAGACTTATCTGTTTGGCTCTAAATTTGAAGTGTTCAGTGATCATAAGAATTTGAGGTACTTGTTCGACCGGAAGGAAGTGAATATGAGGAAGAGAGGTGGTTGAAATTACTGGAGGATTATGAACTTGATTTGAGTTACCATCTAGGCAAAGCAAATGTAGTGGCCGACGCGTTGAGTAGAAAGTCATTACATATGTTGACGCTTATAGTGAGAGAATTGGGAGTAATCAAACAATTTTGAGATTTGAGTTTGGTGTGTGAAGAGACTCTTGCCAGTATGGAGTTAGGAATGTTGAAGCTGACAAGTGGTATTTTGGAGGAAATCAGGGTGGGTCAGCAAGTGGATTTGAAGTTGGCGGGCCAATTGACGTTAATTAACCAAGGTGACATAGGTGAATTCCGGATTGATGAGAATGGTGTGATAAGGTTTCGAGATAGAGTGTGTGTTCCAGATGTTCCAGAAATTAAGAGGAGCATCCTGGAAGAAGGACATCGAAGCAGATTAAGTACTAATCCCGGTGCTACGAAGACGTACCAGGATTTGAAAAAGCTGTTTTGGCGACCAGGTATGAAGAAGGATATTGCTGAGTTTGTTTATGCGTGTTTGACTTGTCAGAAGTCGAAGATTGAGTGTCAGAAGCCTTTAGGTATGATGCAGCCGTTGAACATTCTAGAATGGAAATGGGATAGTATTTTCATGGATTTTGTGTCGGGATTGCCGAAGACTGAAAAAGGGAATAATTCTATTTGGGTGATCATGGATAGATTAACTAAATCGACTCATTTCTTGCCTATGAAGATTAACCATTCTATGCAGATGTTAGCCGAGATATACATTGAGGAGATTATGAAGTTACATGGGATACCTTTGAGTATTGTGCCGGATAGAGATCCGAGATTTACACCTAGGCTTTAGAAGAGTTTGCAAGATGCTTTGGGTACTAAGTTGAAGATGAGTCCTGCTTATCATCCTCGACGGACGGTCAGATAGAAAGGACTATCCAATCCTTAGAGGATTTGCTGAGAGCTTGTGTGTTGGATCAAGGTGGATCGTGGGATAGTTATTTGTCGTTGATCGAGTTTACCTACGACAACAGTTCTCATGCTAGTATTGGGATGACGCTGTATGAAGCTTTGTGTGGAAGGAGGTGTAGGACTCCATTATGTTGGTATGAATCGGGCGAGAGTGTGGTACTCGGACCTGGAATTGTGCAAGAGACGACCGAGAAGATTAAGACGATCCAAAGGGGAGGAAAATTGGACTTGAGATTTGAAGATCAGATGAGAGGGTCGTATCCGACTCTATTTCCTTGAGGTAATTTTTTAGGGCGAAAATTCTTTAAGTGGGGGAGAGTTGTAACACCCCAAATTTGTAAGAATGTTTATTTAATTTATTTAAATATAATATTCATGATTTTTGGTGAATTTTGGTGTTTTGGGAATTGTGTGGAATTTTGTGGAGTTTTGGTTATTTAATTAAATAATAGTATATAATATGGAATATATTAGTATTATTATTAATTTAAATAATATTAGAGGAATTAAGGGTAAGATAGACTTTTGAGGAGGATTAGTGAGGGTATTATGGGGAAAGCCCATTTTAGAAGCCCAAGAGTTAGGTTTAACAAAAAGGAGAATTTGAGAATAGGATTCATTTTGTTAGACCGTGGAAAAGAAGGAAAAGACGAGAGCTCTGAGGAAAAAGGGAAGAAGCTAGGATTCGAGAAGGTTTCCAAAGACTCAAGAGAGAAAGCTCGGAATCAACAATCTAAGGTATGGGGAGTATTGCCTTTCATTGTTTTCAATATAGGAATTCGATGTGTTTAAAGCTGATTTATGAGGGTTTGTGGGTTTATGAGTAAATTGGTGATTTAGGGGTATTTTTGTGGATTGATGATGAAGGTGAAGGGTTGAATTGATTCGGATAAAAGTAGGCCTTCGAGGCTAAACCTTCTGTTGATGATATATGGGATCTTGTAGAGAAAGGGATTTATGGGAGTTATGAGAATCTTTGGGGTTTGTGAAGGTTTAGGGGATTTTGAGGTTTAGGATAGTGTAATGAATCGACCTAATAGTCGTGGGTTTTGTGCCTTTGATTGCCATAATGCCTTAGAAATGTTTTGGGGATGTTTTTGGAGTAATTGAAGTTGAACCCGTAAGAGTTTTGAGGTCTGTTGTGCTACTGATGTGTACCAGCGATTGCAGGAAATCGCAAGTTCGCATAGCGAATGAATTATTCGCAAGGCGAACATTCGCCCCAGACTCGCTGGGCGAGTAGCGCAGCGAATGAGCGATAATGTTTGTTAGTTCTTTTTTTAAGGGTTGGCATTAATTTTGTAAAACAAATAATAACAGCAATATGTTAGATAGGATATTTTGAGCAAGAAGTCCTAGAGTGCAATAGAACATGTTGAGTTGAAGTGGTTTCAACATCTGGAACAACATGTCGTATCAAGATGTCCCATGCAAGTTCATTCGACATCGCGCCAGAACTGGAGTGAATTAAAGATTCTGTTATGTCTTAACTGATGCAGAAGATTTAGGGAATAATGTGCAAATTCTATGTGGCGCTGAATTAAAAAGGCTGAGGATTCAAATCTGAAATTGAGAAGAATATTGGAAAATATACACTTTCTAAATATGGAGATATTTTAGGAAGTTAAAGATTGTAGTTCTATTATGTAGCAGAAGTTTCTGCTAATTGGTAGCAGCTTATTTGCTGTGTCTGTGAAGGCCCAAATCTAGTTGGGAATAGGTTATATATAGATGCAGTGTAACCTAGAATAAGAAGAACCAAAAAATGTAAAAGTTCTAGTATTAGGGTTGGTTCCTGTACCACTCGACATGTGAGTTGGACAGTTTGTTATTGTGATCCTCGAAGCTGTTAAGTAAAAGGAGTATTGTCCTTGGAGGAAGCTTTTAAGTAACTCTAAGTTGTGTCTTGGAAGCGTGTCTTCCTTGTTGAATTGTTGTTTAGGTAAAGAGCCGTTGATGCAGTGGCGGATTGTTGACTGCTAGACATCATTGCGATGATTGGGAGTGAGAAGAGTTTCTCATAGCTAGAGAGGATCTAGGTAGAAGGGTCATTGGATAGTGATTAAGTGATAAGCTGTAAACGGAGATTTTAGCTTTGAATTGATACTACTGATAGTGGACTTCATCCCTGGCTTGGTATCCCCCAGAGTAGGTGTGTTAAACCGAACTGGGTTATCAATTCTGTGTGTCTTGCTTTTATCTTTTCAGTACCGTGTTTATTGTTATATACCTTGCCATTTGTGTTCATGTCAGACCAGATGTCGAATGGCTTGTTATAGGACATCTGAATTCTGCACATGCACCAGAATTTCAATGTTATTTGAGATTCTGGGATGAAATGTGAAGGATGATCTTTAGTTCGCACAATGAACTTTCCAGCGAATAGCTCGCTAGGCGAATGAGGGTGGCGAGGAGAGACAAAATGGGGTTTCTCTGGTTTTTGTATGGGATTTGGGGGTTCGTTGGAAGCTCGCAAAGGGAACACCCCAGCGAACAGGTTCACACGGAGAACTTTGTAGCGAACGCCTGCTGTTCGCAAATTTGTTTTATGATTCTTGTGTTTATTGGTGTTTTGAGCTGTGATTATTCTAATGAATTACCATGATGTATATTGATGATTATGAGCTATGTATATATGATGTTTGATGCTTAATTGATGATGTGAATTACCATGAGTATATTGACGATTCTGAGTTATGTATATTTGATGTTTGATGATTAATTGATGATATGAATTACCATGATGTATATTGATGATTATGAGATGTTTATACATGATGTTTGATGATTAATTGAAGGTATGAATTACCACGAGTATATTGATGATTAAATGATGATGTGAATGACCATGAGTTATATGAATGATTAAGAGATGATGATGATAATTGGCTATTTTGATGTGATTTACCATAAGTGATATCGGTGATTATAAGATAATGATTCATGATATTTTGATGAATAAATGACGATATGATTGATATGAGATTTTGATGAAGGATGATGCACGTAATGATTTTTGTTGATGATGATTATATTGACGTTGTGCATCATGCATTCATAGCATTATAGGACTTCAGTCCAGTGAGTTAGGCTTCGGTCTATGGTGGCTTCAATCCCATTGTGTGGATGTGAGGTATTTTGACGTGCTCCGATTCTTGTGTAGAATCGATCCTAATGACGGGGATCTTTGGAGGGTGATGGCCTAGTGTCCATCGACTGTGACGATTAGTACCACATGCATGAGTCTTGTTGTGCATTGCATTTAATTGGCATTGATGTGATTTATGATGTCGTGATTTCGATGTTTTCCTTTGTGATGATCCTGATGATGTTGTATATGATGATGATGCCATTTTATGCATATCCTATTTTTATATTGATTTTTATGAATTGTGATTACTCACCCTGCCTGTTTGAATGTTGCCTCCACGTGGGTAACATGCAGGTGATCAGGCTTAGCTGTGGATGCCTTCGAGGACTTTTGGAGTTCTTAGTGCTTTTGGTCGAAGTAGAGGGTCTTGCTCTAATAGTGTAACATCGGGTTGGGTCGTTGAGTCGAAACGTATTATGTTGACATTTTGTTGTTATTTGATGACTATGGTTTTATTTTAAAACCTTTTGAATTTGGATTATCGTGGTTATGGTGGTTCCGCTGCTATTTGATGGCTTTTTGAATAAATTGAGGAAAACCCGTGTTTACGGAGCAATTATTTTATTTGAGTTTATTGAGAAATGTGCACCCTTTGAGAGGGTTCCGATTTTACTCTGATGAATTGTGTATTTTTGTCGTATTTATTTGTGGTGTAGAAAAAGGGTGTTACATTAGTGGTATCAGAGCAGGTCGGTCCGTCTGGCCAGGTTGTGTAATATTGTCTATTCCCTAGTGTGCGACATGTGTGTGAAAACACTGTAGATGCTTGTTTTATTTTCCATTTTGCATGTTGGGAATGAAACAAGTGGGGGAGAAGATGGTGCTTCTCCAAGATGCTTCAAGTGTGGAGTGATGGCTAAGTGTGGTGTTGGACGCTATGATAGCTTGGTAAAGATAGTTTGTACCGCCTCATGATAGTCGGCTGTTATTGACAAATTGAGGAACTGATCACCCTTAATCTCTTGTTCATAATAGACGGGATCATGTTGGATGGGATAGACGTGTCTTGCAAGCTTAAGTGGTGTGCGCAGTGAATTGTTTAAGCCAAGTGCTTAAAGATGGTTTTGATGAGTCGATGCAGGATGGTGGTGAGATGCTTATATTGAGGGTAACTTTGAGTATTAGTTAAGGTGGAGAAGTGGGTGTTTTGCCTTTTGTTTATGAAATTTCGGAAGTGTTTCCTGATGACGTAAGTGATTTGCCTCCAGAGCGTGAGGTAGAGGTTACGGTGGATTTGATACCAGGTTTGAGTCCGGTGTCAATGGCTCCTTACCGGATGTCTGCATCTGAGTTGGGAGAATTGAACAAACAATTAGAAGAGTTGCTTGGGGTGAAGTTGTTCGACTGAATGTTTCTCTGTGGGGTGCTCCTATGCTGTCGGTTAAGAAGAAAGATGGTACTATGAGGTTGTGTGTAGATTATAGACGATTGAATAAAGTGACGATCAAGGATAAGTATCCACTTCCGAGGATTGATGATATGAGGGATCAATTGGTGGGCGCTTGTGTTTTAGCAAGATTGATTTGAGGTCTGGTTATCATCAGATTCGTGTTAAGCCTGATGATATTCCGAAGACAGCTTTCCGGACGATATGGTGACTATGAGTATACTGCGATGTCGTTTGGTGTATCTAATGCACCTGGTGTTCATGGAGTATATGAATCGGATTTTTCATGAGTATTTGGATAAGTTTGTGGCGGGTTTTATTGACGATGTTCTGATATGCTCAAAACCTGAAGAAGAGAATGCTGAGCATTTGAGGACTGTGTTGCAAGTGTTGAAAGAGAAGGAGTTGTATGTGAAACTGTCGAAGGGTGAGTTTTGGTTGAAGGACGTGAGTTTCCTTGGCCATCTGATGTTAAGTGGCGGAATTTCTATTGATCCTTCTAAGGTTGATGCTGTATTGCAGTGGGA
Source organism: Lathyrus tuberosus (assembly GCA_022829125.1). NCBI lineage: Eukaryota > Viridiplantae > Streptophyta > Magnoliopsida > Fabales > Fabaceae > Lathyrus > Lathyrus tuberosus. The sequence goes on from JALAZF010000497.1 coordinate 2,241,232, forward strand.
GACTCCGAAGTCCGCTACTGAGATCCAAAGTTTTCTGGGATTGGCAGGTTATTACCGCAAGTTTATTGAAGGCTTTTCTAAGTTGGCATTACCTTTGACTCAGTTGACTCGAAAGGGTCAAGCTTTTGTGTGGGATGTAGCTTGAGAAGAGAGTTTGTGGAATTGAAGAAGAGGTTGACGACCGCTCCAGTGTTGATTTTGCCTAATCTGAGCAAATCTTTGGTGATGTATTGTGATGCGTCGAAGATGGGTCTTGGTGGGGTAGTGATGCAAAATGGACAAGTTGTTGCCTATTCTTCAAGACAATTGAGAGTTCTTGAGAGGAATTATCCTACGCATGACTTAGAGTTGGCCGCCGTGGTGGTTGTGTTGAAGATTTGGAGACTTATCTATTTGGCTCTAAATTTGAAGTGTTCAGTGATCATAAGAATTTGAGGTACTTGTTCGACCGGAAGGAAGTGAATATGAGGCAGAGAAGGTGGTTGAAATTACTGGAGAATTATGACCTTGATTTGAGTTACCATCCAGGCAAAGCAAATGTAGTGGCCGACGCGTTGAGCAGAAATTCATTGCATATGTTGACGCTTATAGTGAGAGAATTGGGAGTAATCGAACAGTTTCGAGATTTGAGTTTGGTGTGTGAAGAGACTCTTGCCAGTATGGAGTTAGGAATGTTGAAGCTGACAAGTGGTATTTTGGAGGAAATCAGGGTGGGTCAGCAAGTGGATTTGAAGTTGGTGGACCAATTGACATTAATTAACCGAGGTGACAAAGGTGAATTCCGGATTGATGAGAATGGTGTGATGAGGTTTCGAGATAGAGTGTGTGTTCCAGATGTTCCAGAAATTAAGAGGAGCATCCTGGAAGAAGGACATCGAAGCAGATTGAGTACTAATCCCGGTGCTACGAAGATGTACCAGGATTTGAAAAAGCTGTTTTGTGGCCAGGTATGAAAAAGGATATTACGGAGTTTGTTTATGTGTGTTTGACTTGTCAGAAGTCGAAGATTGAGCGTCAGAAGCCTTTAGGTATGATGCAGCCGTTGAACATTCTAGAATGGAAATGGGATAGTACTTTCATGGATTTTGTGTCGGGATTGCCGAAGACTGAAAAAGGGAATAATTCTATTTGGGTGATCATGGATAGATTAACTAAATCGAATAATTTCTTGCCTATGAAGATTAATCATTCTATGCAGAAGTTAGCCGAGATATACATTGAGGAGACTATAAAGTTACATGGGATACCTTTGAGTATTGTGTCGTATAGAGATCCGAGATTTACATCTAGGCTTTGGAAGAGTTTGCAAGATGCTTTGGGTACTAAGTTGAGGATGAGTCCTGCCTATCATCCGCAGACGGACGGTCAGATAGAAAGGATTATCCAATCCTTAGAGAATTTGCTGAGAGCTTGTGTGTTGGATCAAGGTGGATCGTGGGATAGTCATTTGCCGTTGATCGAGTTTACCTACGACAACAGTTTTCACGCTAGTATTGGGATGACGCTGTATGAAGCTTTGTGTGGAAGGAGGTGTATGACTCCATTATGTTGGTATGAATTGGGCGAGAGTGTGGTACTCGGACCTGGAATTGTGCAAGAGGCGACCGAGAAGATTAAGACGATCCAAAAGGGAGGAAAATTGGACTTGAGATTTGAAGATCAGATGAGAGGGTCGTATCCGACTCTATTTCCTTGAGGTAATTTTCGAGGGTGAAAATTCTTTAAGTGGGGGAGAGTTGTAACACCCCAAATTTGTAAGAATATTTATTTAATTTATTTAAATATAATATTCGTGACTTTTGGTGAATTTTGGTGTTTTGGGCATTGTGTGGAATTTTGTGGAGTTTTGGTTATTTAATTAAATAATAGTATATAATATGGAATATATTAGTATTATTATTAATTTAAATAATATTAGAGGAATTAAGGGTAAGATAGACTTTTGAGGAGGATTAGTGAGGGTATTATGGGGAAAGCCCATTTTAGAAGCCCAAGAGTTAGGTTTAACAAAAAGGAGAATTTGAGAATAGGATTCATTTTGTTAGACCGTGGAAAAGAAGGAAAAGGCGAGAGCTCTGAGGAAAAAGGGAAGAGGCTAGGATTCGAGAAGGTTTCCAAAGACTCAAGAGAGAAAGCTCAGAATCAACAATCTAAGGTATGGGGAGTATTGCCTTTCATTGTTTTCAATATAGGAATTCGATGTGTTTAAAGCTGATTTTTGAGGGTTTGTGGGTTTATGAGTAAATTGGTGATTTAGGGGTATTTTTGTGGATTGATGATGAAGGTGAAGGGTTGAATTGATTCGGATAAAAGTAGGCCTTCGAGGCTAAACCTTCTATTGATGATATGTGGGGTCTTGTAGAGAAAGGGATTTATGGGATTTATTTGAGGTTTAGGATAGTATAATGAATCGACCTAATAGTCGTGGGTTTTGTGCCTTTGATTGCCATAATGCCTTAGGTATGATTTGGGATGTTTTTTGGGTAATTGAAGTTGAACCCGTAAGAATTTTGAGGTCTGTTGTGTTACTGATGCGTAGCAGCGATTGCAGGAAATCAGAAGTTCGCACAGCCAATGAATTATTCGCAAGGCGAACATTCGCCCCAGACTCGCTGGGCGAATAGTGCAGCGAATGCGCGATAATGTTATTTGAGATTCTGGGATGAAATGTGAAGGATGATCTTTAGTTTGCACAACGAACTTTCCAGCGAATAGCTCGCTAGGCGAATGTGCTGTCTTCGTGTTTTGAGCTGTGATTATTCTAATGAATTACCATGATGTATATTGATGATTATGAGCTGTGTATATATGATGTTTAATGGTTAATTGATGATGTGAATTACCATGAGTATATTGACGATTATGAGTTGTGTATATTAGATGTTTGATGATTAATTGATGATGCGAATTACCATGATGTATATTGATGATTATAAGCTGTTTATACATGATGTTTGATGATTAATTGAAGGTATGAATTACCACGAGTATATTGATGATTAAATGATGATGTGAATGACCACAGGTTATATGAATGATTAAGAGATGATGATACATGACTATTTTTAGATGTGATTTACCATGAGAGATATTGGTGATTATAAGATGATGATTCATGATATTTTGATGAATAAATGACGATATGATTGATATGAGATTTTGATGAATGATGATGCACGTAATGACTTTTGTTGATGATGATGATATTGACGTTGTGCATCATGCATTCATAGCATTATAGGACTTCGGTCCAGTGAGTTAGGCTTCGGTCTATTGTGGCTTCCATCCCACTGTGTGGATGTGAGGTATTTTGACGTGCTCCGATTCTTGTGTAGAATCGATCCTAATGACGGGGATCTTTGGAGGGTGATGGCCTAGTGTCCATCGACTGTGACAATTGGTACCACATGCATGAGTCTTGTTGTGCATTGCATTTAATTGGCATTGATGTGATTTATGATGTCGTGATTTCGATGTTTTCCTTTGTGATGATCCTGATAATGTTGTATATGATGATGACGCCATTTTATGCATATCCTATTTTTATATTGATTATAATGAATTGTGATTACTCACCCTGCCTGTTTGAATGTTGCCTCCACGTGGGTAATGTGCAAGTGATCAGGCTTAGCTGTGGATGCCTTCGAGGACTTTTGGAGTTCTTAGTGCTTTTGGTCGAAGTAGAGGGTCTTGCTCTGATAGTGTAACATCGGGTTGGGTTGTTGAGTCGAAACGTATTATGTTGACATTTTGTTGTTATTTGATGACTATGGTTTTATTTAAAAACTTTTTGGATTTGGGTTATCGTGGTTATGGTGGTTCCACTGCTATTTGACAGCTTTTTGAATAAATTGAGGAAAACCCGTGTTTACGGAGCTATTGTTTTATTTGAGTTTATTGAGAAATGTGCACCCTTTGAGGTGGTTCTGATTTTACTCTGATGAATTGTGTATTTTTTTCGTATTTATTTGTGTGGTAGAAAAAGGGTGTTACACACAAACTTAGAAAATGATTTTAAAATTGTTTCAAAAAACTGCTTATCAAAAGATAAAAAATCATTTTGCAAGATAAAAATTTTCCAATAAATAACAAAAGCTTCAACTTTATTTATTGAATGGTAGTCGGCAAATTGCATGACTCCATATATTATTACAACGTTGGAAAATGGTAAAACAAGTTACATAAAAAACAAACAACCGTTATCCTCTTAAACAAGTTTGAATTTCCTACGTTCTAGGCTTCTGAGGATCTGACTTTGACTGCTGCAGTGAGCTTCGATGAACCAAACTGAGTCATTTTCTTTTCACCTCTAGGTATAGTACTTCTTGATTACATCCAAATTCACAGGACGAGTGATTTCTTCTCCATCCATAGTTGGTAACATCACGGCGCCTCCTGAAAAAACCTTCTTGACGACATAGGGACCATCATAGTTAGGAGCCTACTTCCCTCTAGAATCAGTAAGGAAAGACTGAATTTTCTTAAGCACAAGGTCTCCCTCTCTGAACTCGTGAGCTCAAACCTTCTTATCAAAAGCCTTCTTCATCCTTTGCTGGTATAGTTGCCCGTGACATAAAGCCGCCAACCTCTTTTCCTCAATCAAATTCAACTGGTCATATCTGCTTTGACACCATTCAGCCTCCGAGAGCCCTGCTTCCATCAGAACTCGCACAGAAGGGATCTCGACCTCCACCGGGAGTAGAGCTTCCATACCATAAACAAGTGAAAAAGGGGTTGCTCCTGTTGATGTGCGTACCGAAGTACGATACCCATGTAGAGAAAACGGGAGCATCTCAAGCCAGTCCTTGTAAGTAACCACCATTTTCTGAATAATCTTCTTTATATTCTTGTTCGCTGCTTCGACTGCTCCATTCATCTTTGGTCGGTACAAAGAAGAGTTATGATGTTCAATCTTGAACTCTTCGCACAGCTCCTTCATCATTCTGTTATTCAAGTTAGAACCGTTATCAGTAATGATTTTACTTGGCACACCATATCTGCAGATAAGTTGGTTCTTGATAAATCTGACGACCACTTGTCTGGTAACATTTGCATATGAAGCGGCTTCGACCCATTTGGTGAAATAATCAATTGCGACCAGAATGAAGCGGTGTCCATTAGAAGCTTTAAGTTCTATCATACTAATCATATCAATGCCCCACATAGAGAAAGGCCACGGAGACGAGATAACATTTAGGAGAGTTGGTGGTACATGAACTTCGTCAGTATAGATTTGACACTTGTGTCACTTTTTAGCAAACTTATAACAATCAGACTCCATCGTTATCCAGTAGTACCCTGCCCTCAAGAGTTTCTTTTCCATGGCATGTCCATTAGCATGGGTGCCAAAAGATCCTTCGTGAATTTCAGTCATAAACATGTCTGCTTCTCGCTTGTCGACACATCTTAGCAAGACCATGTCAAAATTTCTCTTGTAGAGCACATCATTGCTCAGGAGGAAGTTGCCAGCCAATCTTCTCAACGTCTTCTTATCCTTGTTAGATGCCCCATATGGGTATTCTTGCTTCTGAAGGAACAACTCAATATCATAGTACCAGGGTTTTTCATCACCAGCTTCTTCTATTGAAAACACATAAGCAGGCCGGTCGAGGCGCATAACATCAATCTTGGGATAGTCATTCCAATGATTCACTACAATCATAGAAGCCAAAGTCGCCAAGGCATCTGCCATCCTATTCTCGGTACGAGGAATGTGATGGAACTCGACTCTATTGAAGAAAGGGAGTAGTCTCCTTGCATAATCTCTGTATGGAACCAAATTATCCTGATGGGTTACCTACTTTCCCTTGATTTGGTAGATCACTACAGCAGAATCACCATACACGTCCAAATTCTTGATTCTCAGGTCTATTGCCTCTTCAAGGCCCATAATGCATGTTTCATACTCGGCTTCATTGTTCGTGCATGGGAAAGTTAATCTTGAAGTGAACAGGATATGGGATCCATGAGGGGCCACGATGATTGCCCCAATCCCTTTTCCGTAGTTATTGACAGCACCGTAAAAAATCAAACTCCATTGAGAATCTGGTTCAGGACCTTCATCTGGTAATGGTTCTTCACAATCCTTCATCTTCAAATACATCACATCCTCATCAGGGAAATCATCCTCCACAGACTGATGGTCTTCAATAGGTTGATGAGCTAGGTGATCAGCTAAAACACTTCCTTTAATTGCCTTCTGAGTGTGGTACTCAATATCATACTCTGATAGCAGCATTTGCCATCTGGAAATCCTTCCTGTTAGGGCTGGCTTCTCAAAAATGTATTTGATGGGATCCATCTTAGAGAACAGTCAAGTGGTATGATTTAGCATGTATTAACGTAAGCGTCGGGTTGCCTAGGCTAAATCACAACAAGTCTTCTCTAACATTGAATATCTGGATTCACAGTCGGTGAACTTTTTACTGAGATAATAGATAACATGCTCCTGCTTCCCTGTCTTGTCCTGTTGACCGAGCATACATCCCATGGAATCTTCCAAAACAGTCAGATACATGATCAAGGGTCTACCCCTAACTGGAGGGATCAAAATAGGAGGTTCTAAGAGATACTCTTTGATACTATCGAACGCTTTCTGGCATTCTTCAGTCCAAACATAACCATGTTCATTTTTTATAAGCTTAAAAATAGGTCCACAAGTAGCAGTCATGTTGGAGATAAACCGAGAGATATAATTCAAACGTCCCAGGAAACCTCTGACCTGCTTTTATGTAGTGGGAGCTGGCATTTCTCGTATGGCCTTAACCTTGTCTGGATCTACTTCGATTCTCTTTTGGCTAACAATGAAACCTATCAGTTTTCCTGAGCGAACACCAAATGTGCACTTGTTAGTGTAACACCCCAAAATTTGCCCTCCTATTTATACCCAATGAGTGGCTTCTGCTTCACATTCATCTGCATATTCATTTCGGTCATAACTTCTATTCATTCATTTGCATTGGGCTCTTGAGGCGCGGGATCAAGTTTTCTTATCTCTTGTGCGGATTGGTTGATACTCATCAATTGGAGATGGTGGTTAGGGTTCATGGTGAAGACATCTTGATGTTCACAGGGTATGAGGTTCAGGGTGGATTCATATTGTGGTCAGGACATCGTCTTTCTCTCAGTTGCTTATTGTTAATTGCGTATAATACAAGGTAATGAGGGAGGAAATTTAAGTTGATTCGAGGTGGAGTTCATGGAGTATTTGAGTTTCAATTTGGATTGGGCAAGCGCTTTAAGATACTTGGAGTTCAAGATACAAGTTCATAAAACCATATTCATATCCACCCCATATCATAAACCATAATCCACTTTTGATATCCATTTCAACCGTAAACCATTATCTAATTCCTAATATCCACTTTAAAACCATTTCTGATGTTCATTTTAGAATTCAAATCCATTTCCATTCACTTTGCAAATAATCATTTTCTATATCCAAAATCCAAATTAAAACCCAAATTCACATCCATTCTAATTCCATTCAAAATTCCCTTTATATTTTAACCATAAGTCCAAAATCCATTTGTTTCTTTCCCTTTTAAATATCCATTTAATTCATATTTTTCCAAGCAACTAAACTCTCATTAAGCCAAGTTCAATTATCCATTCAAAACAAAGAAGAAAAATGGTTTGATTCGCCTTTGCCAGCACGTGTCGTCAAAAGTATTGCTAATGAACTTCCAAAAACCCTACAAAGGTTGCTGGGGTGACACATTCCTTTACAGAAGTACAAAGGGGAGAATATTATAATTCAGGGGCAGATCTTTATATTGATAATGAGATACTACCATTGAAATCTAAAACGCTTAAATTCATTGTTGAAACTACTCCTTGCCCCAAAACCCTAGCAGCAGCACGTAACAGCAAAATAATAAGTTCATGACAGAGAAAAATAATGATTTGACAGCAGAAAATAAATAGAACAGAATGTTTTTTAACATTGAAGAAAATTCATCCCCATCAAATGAAAGAGGTTTATTACAGCAGCATTATAACAGAAAAATTATGACAAAGTTTCAATAGAAAATACATTACAACCAAAAAACTCCAATCTCTAACTGTCATAACAGGTTTTCTAACCACCTACCCTATTCAAAAACAAACTAACTGAACTAACCATTCCTAACTGTAACTAAGAGAAGTCACACAAAACTCCTCAATCTTCACTGCTCCAACTTGAAATTCTCGGCAACTTCTTCTTCATTCACCAATTTCCACTGTAAATTTTCAACTCTTCTCCTTCTTGAACCAACCACTACACCTCCATTCATCTTCAACCATAACTTGGTTTTCAGCTAGTCTTCACAAAACTCTCCCTGAGATCTCCAATTCACCTTCTTCTTGGCTCTCACAATTTGGATCCACCTTTCACCTTCAACGTTCAGCATCTTCAATCAAGCAAAACAAACCTTCAAACTCCAAAACCGAATCTTCAATCTTCCTCCTCCTTCTTGGATGTTCATCAATCAACATCAACAACCTTCAAACCTCTGAAGACCTGCAACAAGCACCACCACTTTGCAGCTTCAACAATACCTCATCAATTCCCATCGTTCCAAAATCTACAAGAGAACAACTTCAATGTCATGCCATCATCATGCCTCGATCTTCAACGAATCATCGTCATCTTCAATCTCGCATCATCATATAACCTACAACAACAAATTCGCTGAGAAGAAAAATTCAAGAGCAGTAACAACACTCACTGATCAAGAATGTAAGTTCCTGGATTGGCTGGAATTTTGGTAAAACAACTAGGTGTTCAGTGTTGATGTCATGGTGTTGATGTTGTAACATTGAAGTCTTAACACTGGGCTGTGTTAAGTAGTTAAGTGCTGAAGTTGGATGTCTGACGTCACACAGGTGATGTTGTAACATCAGATCTGCAGAATTAACAACAGCAGGTGCAAATGTTGTTAGGGTACGCATATTAGCTGGAATTGTGGAGAGTGGTTGACTCATTGGATGAGAATATCTTGGGATAGATATTTTCTGTTACATGGGAGATTTGATTGCAGGTCTGTTGGAGAATTAAAAAGTTGAAGATTTAAAAAGATTTTGGGGATAAAATCTGTTTTGAAGATTAAGTTTTAATTAACAAATCTGATCAAATATTGTGACAAGTCCAAGCCCAATTCAGGAGCTATATAAAGCGCACAAGACCAAAGGAAAAAGGTACAGAAATACGGGGAGAAGATCAAGAGCAGAGGCTGAGTGTCTTGAGTATTTTGTACAAGGTGTATAACCAGAATTCTAGGGTGAATTGCTGTGTCGTATTCTGTCCTCTCTACAGCTGTGAAGCAAAGAGAGTTGTATTACTTGATCAAAGCTGTGAAGCAGAATCAAGGGTTCTCAAAGAGGTTGATCTTTGAGTGGTTTTAGGGATTGAGTAGTGTTCTCATATCTAAGTGGTTTCTTAGGTAGAAAGTCACTAGTAGGAATTAAGATTAGGGGATTGTCAACTGGGTTGTTGAGTCTGTAATTTAATTCTACAAGTAGTGAAATTCATCCCTGGCTTTGTAGCCCCCAGACGTAGGTAGTTAGACCGAACTGGGTGAACAAATCATTGTGTTAATTTATTTACTGTTATTGCTGTCCATTGTGCAGAGTGTGTTGTTGTGACATCGCACCTTAACATCACACGTCTGGTACCAGAATTTCAATTGGTATCAGAGCAGGCATCCTGTCTGGCTCTGGGTGAGATCTGGGGAAGATACTTTCTGGTGTGAAGATGGACAAAGAGGTTGGAGGATTTGTCAACAGACCCCCTATATTGGATGGCTCAAACTATGAGTATTGGAAGCCTAGAATGACTACTTTCTTAAAGTCATTGGACAACAGAGCTTGGAAGGCTGTCATTAAAGAATGGAAAGCTCCTGTGGTGTTTGAAAAAGATGATGCTGGCAAAGATAAAGAGGGCACCTCAAAGCTGAAGCCGGAAGAAGAATGGACCAAGGAAGAAGATGAGCTTGCCCTTGGAAATTCCAAAGCTTTAAATGCAATCTTCAATGGAGTGGATAAGAATATTTTTAGGTTAATTAATACCTGTGAGATTGCTAAGAAAGCATGGGATATTTTGAAGGCCACTCATGAAGGAACATCTAGAGTTAAGATGTCAAGACTCCAGCTTCTAACATCGAAGTTTGAGAGTCTGAAGATGAAGGAAGAGGAGACTATCCATGACTTCCATATGAGTGAGCTTGAGCTGGCTAATGCATCCAGTGCCCTTGGAGAAAAGATGTCAGAAGAAAAGCTTGTAAGGAAAATCCTGAGGTCTCTTCCTAAGAAGTACAAGATGAAGGTAACTGCCATTGAAGAATCACAAGACATCAGCAAGATGAGGGTTGATGAGCTCATTGGATCGCTTCAAACTTTTGAGCTTGGTTTGAATGAGGAAGAACCTGAAAAGAAGCCCAAAAGTATAGCCTTGGTTTCCACTCCTGCAGAAGTTAAGAAAGTTACAGATGATGAGTCTCAGGAGGATCTGTTTCAAGCCATAGTTATGTTGGGAAGACAGTTCAACAAAGTGTTCAAGAGGATGAACAATAACTCCAGGCCTAATGTCAGGAACATCTCTTCTGACAACAGCAAGGCAAAATAGAAGGATGAAGAGAAGACTACCCAAGATAAAGGAGTTCAGTGCTTTGAATGTGAAGGGTATGGACATGTCAAGAAAGAGTGTCCCACATTCTTGAAGAAGCAGAAGAAGGGCATGACAGTTTCCTGGTCTGACTCTGATAGTGAAAGTGAAATTGAGTCAGCAAAGCATGTTACAGCTTTGACAGGAATTGTTGAACCTGATGATGATAGTGATGGAGAAGTCACTTATGATGAGCTAGCTTTAACCTACAAAGAGCTGTGCTTAAAGAGTGTTGAACTATGTCAGGAGAGGAATTGTAACGCCCCGGTTTTGTTAGATTTATTTAATAGAGTAGATTTAATTGGTTTTGGTTTTATATTATTTTATTATTGACTTTTATTTGACAAAATGTTATTTTTCATCATTGTTTATGTTTTATCGCATTTTGAGGGCGTTTGCGAGATATTTGAGTTTGAGGGGTAAAATAGTCTTTTAGGGGTTTAGATATTTTATATAAATAGGAAGTGGAAAGAAAAAGAGAGAAAAGAAAGAAAAAGGAAAGAAAGAGAAGGGAAGGAAAGGAAGAGGAGAGAAAAGAGGAGAAAAGAGGAAATCAAAAATTCTCCGTTTCGAGCGCGAATAATCGGGTAAGGGTGAGAAGTTTCAATTATATCTTGCTTGTGTATGTATATGTGTTGTTTGTTGTAATTGTTTTGGTGGTTTCACGACTTTTCTTATCGATTCAAATTAGGAGCAATTGATAGAAATCGATGTTTTCACGGATGAAATTCGATATAAACCGCGTAGAATACTCGTTGATTATGTCTAAACATGTTTTGGTTGTTCTGGTATGAATTAGAAGTGTTTGGGTGGTAAAAATGATGTATTTTGGTCCCATATGACCTAGGTTGACGCTGCTGCGAATTCTGGGTTTCGCAGGTTCTCCTAGCGAACCCCAGCGAAGGAACTAGAGAATGTTCGCTAGAAGGTTCGCCTAGCGAACTTTATGTCTGTTTTCCACTGCCTTGGTTCGCTAGGGTTCGCCTAGCGAATACTGGAGCGAACATGATATTTTCCAATTTTGTTTTCGTCGTAATTTTCAAACCGTAAGTCCGTTTTGGTCGCCGTTCGAAGCGTTGGAAAGCTAATGAAAAGCTCTTTCTTTTTAAAATGGTTTGGAGGGCAGTAGATGAATTATTTAAGTCGTGATTTTGAAAAAGTGTTGGTTTGTCGGATTTTCACCGTCGTATTGGTGTGCGAATGATGTGTTATCATGCTATATGCTTTTAATATGTATCATATGGCTTGTGTGCTGGTATATTATGTGAATATATGTGATAAGTGTTGGTGATGATGGTTTGTGGTGTTATGGAGGAATAAATGTGTGTTTTGGGTTTTGATTTCAATGTGCGATAATGATGTGTTGTGAGTAGCATTTGATATGTAAATCCCTTGTGTGAGGAACTATGATGTTGTTGTGATTTGTGGTATGTGATATGATTGTGGTATTTTATGGCTTGTGATGAAGTGCATTGTTTATGTGAAATTTCAATGTATGTTGTGTGGTGGCATTTAGGGTTTGAAATGCATTGTTTGAATTGCTTTGCAATACATGAATGTGATGATGTGGAAGCATGTGATAAGTTGTTGTAATTGTTGTGGTTGTGATTTGTGGCCGAAAGGCAAGAAAATGCCAAGTGTTGTATTTGATGATTTATGCATGATTATGAATGTGTGCATGGATGCAATGTGAGTGTCATGAGTCATTGTATGCCAAGCATCATAATGTGCATTGTGAAAACGTCCTGAGTGACGGTTTGATTCCTGAGGGAATATGCTATACCATCGTGGGCCTCAAAAATATGAGGCGATGCCTAAGGACTTAAAGCGATGGGTATAGACGATTGTGGGCTCCTTTGGAGACTTAAAGCAATCCTTAACGTCGTGGGCCTCGAAAATATGAGGCGATGCCTGAGGACTTAAAGCGACGGGTGAACATCGTAGGCCCGACGGGGAGTTACTTGAGATTCTCAGTAACGAGCGATGGTTCCAATAGTTCCTGAGTGGACTAATGACGTGACAAATGACGTGACAATGGAATTCGGTACCGCATGGCATGTGCATAGAGTCGTTGTGTCGATCTATGTGCATTTGCATAAATCATGAATTAATTGTGCATGGAAATGTGATTGTGATTGATGAGATGAAATATGTGCAATTGAATTGAATGGTATATGTTTGATTGGAATATGTGATTATGTGTGAGAATTGTGAATGGATGCATTATGTGTGGAAAATCATGATTTGATTGATTATGTGTGGAAATTGTGCATTGATTTGTTCTGTGTTGAGATTGTAATAGCATTGGTAATTTGATGTGCATATGTGATAAATGCTATGACTTGGTATGCCTTATGTGCAAATGTGTAATTATGTTGGTATAATTGTTATATGCTATGTGGTTGGATTGTTAGAAATATGTTATACATCTATGGCTTGCTATATGTATTGGTATGTGACGTGTGGGGTGAGAATAACTGTGTATGTGATTTTATGTGTTTTTGCATATTATTATGCAATCTTGGTTTAGTTGTTATTTCTCACCCTTCTGCTGGAATATGCTTTTTATGGCATAGTGTAGATTGTCAGCTTTAGAGGCGTGGAGGCAAGTGGGAGAGTTAGATCTTCGTTTGCTTAGGTCTTGGTGTCTGCTCTGATACGTAGCACGGGAGTCGGGGAACGCTTTAAGTTATTTGTATACAATTGTTGAATATGTTTTGTATGATCTTTGTATGTATATTTTGATGTTCTAAAACGATTCATTTTGTAAAACAAGTCGGTTATGGATCTTTCCGCTTTATTCCATAATTGACATTCATTTTATATGGAAAAAGGTTCCCTATGGGGTTATCCTATTTTGTGCTATGTATCAAAATAATTGAGCAGGGTTTGTATTTTCTTTCTTTAAGTGTGACATCCCTGTTTCCTGTTGGAAAAATAAATTTTTAGTTACTCTGATTTATATTTGTATTATTTATTCGCGAGGGGAATTGGGGTGTTATAGGAATCAACAGAAGAAACAGATTGCTCAGCTAGAGAATGACAAAGCTGAATTGGAAAAAGAAGTCTTATGTGTCAAAGCTCATCTTAATCATATGACTAAATCTGTTAGAATGTTGAACAGTGGGACATCCACTATTGACAAGATACTACAGTAAAAAAAAGCTGCTGGAGACAAAGCTGGGATAGGTTATGTGGCTGAGGATAAGGGAACTTCAGAAGCAAGCACTTCAGGTTCAAAGAAGGAAGTGTCACAACCTTTGTCTCAACATCAGCCAAAGAAGCAGGATCCTACACCTAAGAAAGCTGATGTTTCACAACCTATGAAGATTGAGAAGAAGACTGGTCCTAATCAGAAGAGAAAGCAGACACAAGGAGCTAGTCAGTATATGCCCCCACAACACCACAAGAGCATGCAAGCTGCTCAGTTCAAACAGCACATGTCTTATCAGGTGTCTCAACATCAGGGGTATGGTTACACCAATGTTGTTCCTCATATCTATGGAAGAAGAAAGCCACACCATCATGGGAGACAATCCAGGAAACAACATTCTCAGCCTCCTTATGGAAGAAGATACCAGCATAATAGAAGGCAAGCCAGTTATGGTAGGAGGAGACCACATTATGGATGGCAGCCTAAGCAATCTCATCATGGCAGAAGATTTAGAGATGAAAGGGTGAGATGCTTTTGTTGTGGAAGGTTTGGACATATGCAGTACTCTTGCTACAAGCTGCATGGATACCCTCAGCCTCAAAACAGATGGAGAGAGTACAGGCCCAAAGTTGTTAAACAATGGGTACCTAAGGAGAAGGTGAAGTGTCTATTGGCTCACACATCAGATGAACATTTTGCTATGGATGCATGGTACTTTGACAGTGGATGTTCAAAGCACATGAGTGGATCCAAGAAGCATTTGGTAGAGTTCAATCCTTGCCATGCAAATGGTGTTATTTTTGGCAATGGTGAAAAAGGAGTAGTAGAAGGAGTTGGAAGAGTGAAGAATCATGATGGCCTTACTCTTGATAATGTGCTCCTTGTTCAAGGGTTGAGTGCTAATTTAATTAGCATAAGTCAACTTTGTGATGAAGGTTACAACGTAAGCTACACCAAAGATGAATGTGTGGTAGCTGATGAGCAGAATGAGGTAGTGATGAAGGGAGTAAGATCCAAAGATAATTGCTATCAGTGGATACCTCAAGTGGACAACTTATCTAGTGATGATGCTGTAACATCAGATGATGACATCAAGTGTGAAAGTATGGTGAAAAGTCAATCTGGGTTAATGACTTATGGTGCTGTTACTCCTAAGTTGGATGATGTGAGTAGTCAGTTATGTGAGCAAGATGAAGGAGTCAACAATGCTGATGGAAGGATCAAAAGCTGTGACCTTAAGAAGTGTTGGGAGCTGAATACTTGCAAGGCCAAGAAAGATGACAACCTGACTAATGACTCCTATAGTTCAGAAGAAAAATTCCACAAGTTGATAATCCTTAGGTTGGAAGATGCAGATGTTAGAGCTGATGATGAACTAATTGCAAAAGTGGTTCCTGGGGTTGCTAAACGACTGAAATCAAGAAAGAGGAAAGCTATTGAGTCACCTCCAAAGATGAGAACTACTAAGCAGAAAATCTATGTGGATGGTACTACAAAATCCAGGAGTAAAGTGTTCATCTCTAGGAAGATCAGAGATAAGTCTGAGGATAATGTCCAGGATATCTCTCAAATGAAGGAAGCCGTTTTTGTTAGAACTTCTGAGAAAATTCAAAAGGGCATACTAGATAACATTCCTGTGCTTTTCATAAAATGGTGGAAGTATGTTCTGGAAAAAGAATTTGGTATAGATACTCTGGATATGGTTGAGTTTGCTAGGATATGGTTCAGAGAGGGTGTGGGAACTTATGGTATTCAGGTGTGTATGAATAAGTTGCTCTGACTGTGTTTTATTGGGAGCTTCTTGAAGGACTTCTCTGTGCAATGAGTCCTTTGAATGGTGATGAGAAGCTGATGTCCCAAAAGATGTTATAACATCATGTTTGCTGGTGGTTAGATCTGGAAGATGATTAAGATTGGACATGTGGAGTTGAATGCTCTAGCATTTTGGTCAGAAGAAGTGGAGATTATGGTCATGTGTTTAAGCATGACTACTGTCTTTGAAGACATCACCAGTTTCAACAACTACTGGTGGATGTAAGGAAAGAGGAAGTGTGATCTCTTGAAGAGACTGGATCTCAGTAAAGCTTATAAGTAAGCTGAGAATTTGTGGAGTTTGTGACACAGTGTTGAGTTTGGATTATTTTGCTGATAGTAAATCCAGTAGTGGAGCATATGTAATACCCTGGTGTCAAGAGTGTCAAGAGTATCCTTGGTGAAGGATGTCTTTGTTCTGGATCTGAAGCTTAGTGCTTACATTATATCTAAGGAGCATCTACATAGTCATACGGGAGAATGATGAAGTAGAAGGTTTGCCTTGGATGGTGAAGATGAATTGTATGATAGCCCTTGGTGAAAGGGAAAGTGGTACCAAAATGCATGTAAATGTGCTCAAATGTTCATCTTCATCTAGAGCATTTGTTAATCTTGACAGGGGAAGTATTTGTCTATGGATTTTGCAGCAAAGGTACATATATTGTGAAGATTGCATGCTGATCAAGATTATGGAGATTGGTTGAATCTTATGAGGATATAATGTCAGATAACATGCTATGACATTAGGCTGTTGGTTCATATTAAGGCAGTACAATTATCAGCAAAGCAATAGAAAAGTACTGTAAAGAATTTTGTAGAGTTACAGAAAAATCTAAAATATGATTGGAGTTTTATTAGATATTTGAAGATACAAGGTTAAACTACATCCTCATGCCAATCACCTGCATCCAGAAATGCCTTCCAATCTGCATCCCATTCATCTTCTGAAGGCTGTTTTTGAGCAGTATGGTTCTTACCAGGCTTCATAGTTGTCACTGAAGTCCTGCCAGTTTTTGTTGCTCCTGAAGAAGGACCTGATGTCGTCTGAGATTTGACCTTCTTCTTCAGAGGTTCTGGATTTTTATCCTCATGCTTGAGTTTCTTGGTTGATACTTTGGAGCTTGATTGACTCATGTTTTATTGGAGTGTTATGCTGAGCAAAGGAGAAAGAGTGGTTTTATAATGGTTTTTCTAAAGCATTGTTTGTATCGCCAGTCTAGTCAAAAGTGTTGGAATGTGGTTTTGACCATGTCTTTAATAATGTCAGAACATTGTGTTTGGAGATTGCATAGATCTTGTTGCTACTGACAGTAGGGCTTGTATTATGTCGCATGTGATGAAGTGTAGGTCATATGAATTGGCATAATTTGTCTAATTATGGCTAAAAAGGGGGAGAGTTAAAAATTGCCATGAAGAGAGTAATTGATGCTGCTAAAAGTAAAAGGTGTTTAGTTGAAAAGTGCTGATGCAGTTATTGAGGGGGAGTTTAGACTGAGCTGCTAGTGAAGATATCATAGCATTTGAAGAGTGCAGCCAAGCAGACATCAAGGGGGAGAAGTGCTGCACATTGTGAGTTACTGAACAGCTGTGATGCTGGTTCATGTTTTTGAGGGGGAGCACCAATTGGCTGTTGTCAATAATGAAGATGGTGCTGCAGCAGATCAAGGGAAGAAGACTATGAAGATTGTCAAACTGCTGCTGATAAAGAGTTCAAATTACTAAAGATTTTCCGCTGCTGAAGACTCTGAGGGTTCAGAGGGTGTTTTAGCCAAAATTAGCCAAAGGGGGAGATTGTAAGTTCCTGGATTGGCTGGAATTTTGGTAAAACAACTAGGTGTTTAGTGTTGATGTTGTAACATTGAAGTCTTAACACTGGGCTGTGTTAAGTAGTTAAGTGCTGAAGTTGGATGTCTGATGTCACACAGGTGATGTTGTAACATCAGATCTGCAGAATTAACAACAGCAGGTGCAGATGTTGTTAGGGTACGCGTATTAGCTGGAATTGTGGAGAGTGGTTGACTCATTGGATGAGAATATCTTGGGATAGATATTTTCTGTTACATGGGAGATTTGATTGCAGGTCTGTTGGAGAATTAAAAGGTTGAAGATTTAAAAAGATTTTGGGGATAAAATCTGTTTTGAAGATTCAGTTTTAATTAAAAAATCTGTTCAAATATTGTGACAAGTCCAAGCCCAATTCAGGAGCTATATAAAGCGCACAAGACCAAAGGAAAAAGGTACAGAAATACGGGGAGAAGATCAAGAGCAGAGGCTGAGTGTCTTGAGTATTTTGTACAAGGTGTATAACCAGAATTCTAGGGTGAATTGCTGTGTCGTATTCTATCCTCTCTACAGCTGTGAAGCAAAGAGAGTTGTATTACTTGATCAAAGCTGTGAAGCAGAATCAAGGGTTCTCAAAGAGGTTGATCTTTAAGTGGTTTTAGGGATTGAGTAGTGTTCTCATATCTAAGTGGTTTCTTAGGTAGAAAGTCACTAGTAGGAATTAAGATTAGGAGATTGTCAACTGGGTTGTTGAGTCTGTAATTTAATTCTACAAGTAGTGAAATTCATCCCTGGCTTGGTAGCCCCCAGACGTAGGTAGTTAGACCGAACTGGGTGAACAAATCATTGTGTTGATTTATTTACTGTTATTGCTGTCCATTGTGCAGAGTATGTTGTTGTGACATCGCACCTTAACATCACACGTCTGGTACCAGAATTTCAAAGAATATCAGTTACATCGATAACCGCAATACGATTCACAACACACACATTCAGATAATCAGAGGAAAAGGAGAACGAAGAGGAGGAAGAAACGAATGAACGAATACCTGGGTATAGCTTCTGTTAAGCCACCGCGTCGGAATCTTTCATTGGTACGCAATCTTCAGATTCTCGCCTAATTCATCATCATATGTCGCTTCCGAACCAATTTTACACCTTTTCTCGTCCGAATGGTGTGCTCAACGCATTGAATTTAGGCTTCCCAATCCTGAATCAGTTCTGAATTGAGTTGTTACACGTGGGAGGGTTTTGGTATGAAGAGGTGGTTAAGGTGATTGCTTGTTGTGAAACGGAGGAAAGAGGTGAAAGGAGAAACATTGAGAGAAATGGAACGGTGGCGCAGGTGAGGTTGTAGGAGAGGTTGAGAACAGAGAGAAGAGGAAAGAAAAGGTCCCGATGCCGGCGATGTGTTGGGAAAGATGATGAAGGAAACCATTGGAGAAGATGGTGAAGTGAAGAAGCGGCGAAGGAGTTGAAGTAGGGGGAGACCGGTGAAAGAATTCTAGGGTTTTTGGAGGATGGATCAGACCACTCGGATTGGGTCCCAAGCCCCAGGGGTTCCTATCCGGACACCCCTTTTCCTTACTTCACCCCTGTCAATTTTTTTATTAATTTCTTTTTGGCTCATCAATTTCAGAATTAGGATTAACTTTATAATTAGTTTAGGATTTAATCTCGACTAACATTGATTTTAGCCGTGTTTCTAATTGAATTTTTACATGGATGAATGATTGACTTTACAAAATAATGTTGATTTTTGATAATGGTTTTCCTTAATTGATTTTTGGCATTTATTTTGAATTGTTGATTCAAATGCGTTCGAATGACCTTTTTTTACATGATATTGATTGAATATTATGTTGCCACTTGATTGAGCTTTCTTACATGATATTTATTGAATATTATGTTGCCACTTGATTGAGATTTTTTACATGATATTGATTGAATATTATGTTGCCATTTTATTGGGATTTTTCACATGATATTAGTTGAATACTATGCTGCTTTGATTAGGATTTTTTTGTGGTATTGTTTGAATATCATGCTACTTCTTATTAGAATTGATTAACCTGTTTTTTTGTTTCATTTTCATTGGAAGCTTATTGACTAACTTTGGTTATTTCCCTTTGATTAGTGAATTAACTTAATGAGCTTGGAGTTTTTATGTTAACACTTTAGATATTAACAAGCCTTGTTTGGTTTTGATGAGGCATGATCTCTTGACAATGATTGTTTGATCCCATTGAGGTATGACCCTTCTTGTACAGTAGTTAATTAAAAGGTAGAAGTTGCTGCTACATACATAGCTGCTGTGCACAAAGTGTGCTGTAAAATGTTGCTATCCTGTCTGGTTGCATATACACCTATTCTGTTCTGAAAATAGTAGCTGTTATAGGTTGTCTTTGCATGTTGCTAGTTTTTATAGCTATGCAGGTGCTGGAACGCTGTTGTTACTGCTGTTTATGGCTTATCGCCTTGTTTTATTGTTTTATTCATGAAGGGTGAAGAGCATTTGGTTCCATGTCTTTCACGGATCCGTTCCGCCTTCTGACACGTTTGCTCATTTATGCTAGATTACTAGAAGTTTGTCGGTTTGCTTATACTTTGCTTGCGTTGCTACAGATTGATATATGTTCGGTATTACTTCTCTTCCCTTTTACTAATTCTGATTTTTTTTCTTTTGATGCCATGAGAAGTAGGATTGGGAGTCCGTGCCGCTTGGCCAGCAATTCTGGAAGTCCTCAAATGAGGCTCTGTTTGTGATTATTTACTTTTGTGCCAAAGACCTCCAAGAGGCATCCATTTCCCATTTCCACTTGTAAGACCTCGAAGAAGGCATCAGGCGGAATGAGAGTCCATAATCGACTCCCGCCATTTCTAGTCCCAGGTCGTTCTTAGCTCGCATTTCATGTTGATGCTTTGAACGTAGCTCACTCATGTTATCAAGTCCGTCAAGTGGAAGAAGGGTTTTGCAATCAAACCCCCACACCTTGTCTATAGCTCGCATTGACCGATGCCGATGCTTATGTGATCTGATTCACATCTTCCCCTTTCTTACTCTGCTCTCCATGGTTCTCGATACCATTGGGGGAGTACCCCTATCTCACACAGCTAGCTTGTTTGCCTCGGTTGATATGACCCCTTGGCTAAAGCTCCTCCTTTTCTTACTTTGGTTGCGTGACATTATTGTTGACTGACACTGTTTACTCTTTCGTTTGCTTTTAGTTCATTTTGTGATTGACTTATCCTATGTTTACTTGTCTGATGACATGATCCCTTAGGATTCCTAGCTCTATTTAATTTTTGATTGAGTCGGAGGTAGGAGAGACATTAGGATACGAATCCATGTATGACAATATCAGATAGATTCCCCCCTTGATCCTGACCTTAGGACCATTCTGCATGCTAACTTGTAGGATTCAACTTCCCCCTTTAGACTATCTGTGTGACCTTCGTGAGTCTCACCTTTCTCTCGCACCCATGCTATCGAGACCATTTCATGTGTTCCGTAGTAGCGTGAACTACGGATGCTCTGATTCCTCTCTCTTGTCCGATTAAGGATACGTAGGCACGAGATACGATATCTCGGCGAGCACACTAACAACTAACTCCCCTTTTCTCTCACTCTCGTATGATCGAGCTGTTAACCAATCAATTAATCAAAACCTTTTCTCTCGCCTGAGTGCGATCGAGACACTCTCACTAAACAATTAAAACCGACCCATAGGTCGAACTACGACTGCTCTGACTTCCTCCTTCGCGTTAGATTGAGGATACGTAGGCACAAGACGGCGATGTCTTAGCGAGCAACCTTCCCCCCATTAGTGCGTAGTCCGCCGAACTACGTTGACTCTGATTCTTCATTCGTCCATGAAGATACGTAGGCATAGGATTGCGATGATCCTTGCGAGTCCTCTTTTGGTTTTCACCTTCTCTTTTCTCCCGTTCCGTTTCCTGTTAGCAGTTGAGCTTCAGATACCTTACACCCTTTGATCGATAATAAACAAGCATGGATCCCATCGAGTATGATGGACGCGAGGGGGTGCTAATACCTTCCTCTCGCGTAACCGACTCCCGAACCCAGGCGATGGTTGCGACGACCATTCCTTTCCCTTTGTTGAGGTTTTCTTTGATCGTTTCCTTTCCCTGCGTCGGGATAAATAACGTTCGGTGGCGACTCTTCTGTTCTTTTCGGCCGGTTGATTTTCACAGATGCGACAGTTAGGATTCAAACGGAGTTGATATTTCCTCAAATGCTGAAATATCTTCAACAAATGTTCGACACGGTCCTCTTCAGTCTTGTACTTGGCTATCATGTCGTCCACATAAACCTCAATCTCTTTATGCATCATATCATGGAAAAGAGTAGTCATAGCCCTCTGATATGTTGCACCAGCATTTTTCAGACCGAACGACATAACTCTGTAACAAAATGTTCCCCAGTTCTCCCTATCTTCGGGAGCCATCCTGATTTGACTGTAACCTGAAAAATCCATCCATAAAATAGAAAATTTTATACCTTGCAGTACTATCCACCAACATGTCGATGTGAGGGAAAGGAAAATCATCCTTCGGACTAGCTTTGTTCAAGTCTCGGTAGTCGACACACATGCGAACTTTACCATCCTTCTTCAGAACAGGCACGATATTGGCTAACCATTGCGGATACTCATATGTAACAAGAAAACCTGCATCAATTTGCTTATGTACCTCTTCTTTAATCTTCAAAGCCATATCGGGACGAGTTCTTCTGAGCTTCTGTTTGACCGGCAGGCATTCTGGATTCAAATGTAGATGATGCTCTACTATAGTGGTGTCAAGACCAGGAATATCTTGGTACGACCAGGCGAACACATCAACATATTCCTTGAGTAATTCAATCAACCTTTCTTTCACATCAGACACAAGTAAAGCTCCAATCTTCACCTCTTTACGGAGTTTTTCTGTACCCAAATTAATGGTCTCTACGGGCTCTTTGTGAGGTTGAATGGCTTTGTCTTCATTCTCGAGTAACCGGGAAATTTCCTCAGGGATCTCTTCTTCTTCCTCTTCAGCTTCGAACACAAGAAACTCAAAGTTCGAAGAAGGCATTGGGTCATTGTTTTTGATGTTCTATTCGTGCAATAATCTGCACATGTGATGTGATTTTATTTTAGAATTTAAGTAAGTGAAAGTGTGGGCACAATCGTGCAAATTGAGTAAATTTTATGATTACCATTTTCCAGAAAGTAATAATAAATAGAAACAAAAGATAGGAATGCAAAAAATAATAATTTTATTGATGATAGCAATTTTTCAAACAAAAGCCCTAACACAAGATCACCTTTTCCTTGGGCAGAGCAAAGGGAATTATGAAAAGTAAAGCCCACACACACTACTATCGCCTTGGGCAGAGCGAATAAGCTAAAAACTAAAACAACAAAATAATTACTTTGATAAATGGATCACAATAGGGACATTAACAACACTCCAATTTCGGGCCACCGTCCCATGTGCCACGAAGTTGGGTTAATCTTCAACGGACTCATCCACGAGAATGGCACTAGCTTCATATTCAGGTCCCTTGAATCTTGGTCGAGGAGAATAAAATGGAACATAGGCATCTTCGGTCTCGGACTCATATCCAAGATCTTCCAGATAAGGCTCCCAGTCTTTAGCAGGAACGGAATCACTTTCAGAGCCAAAAGGTATTTCACCTTCAGAATCAATTTCCCCTTCTACAGCATTTACTCTTGGTGAATGGATAGTTCCTCCACTGTGAAAAACATTTTTGATGGGGAG
This sequence comes from Lathyrus tuberosus, assembly GCA_022829125.1. Lineage (NCBI taxonomy): Eukaryota > Viridiplantae > Streptophyta > Magnoliopsida > Fabales > Fabaceae > Lathyrus > Lathyrus tuberosus. The sequence continues at coordinate 2,264,409 of JALAZF010000497.1, forward strand.
AATAATCATGTTCCCTGCAGGAGTCTTCTCAGAATTATCACCTTTGAATCCCAAACCCTTCTTGTTTTTGTTTTCAGGCAATTCCAGCACTTGCCCCCACTTACATTGAGAACCACTTTCTTCAACCCGTTGCGCATCTTTGAAAGATGTCATGGAAACTCCGTTATTCTTGGTATTATTATCAGCAATCGAGAGAGCTTGAAATTGAGTTTCTACCTCCTCTTCTGCATCAATATAAGAAAAAGAAGAAATATGGCTTACCATAAAAGCCCTCTTTCCACAAACCGTGACTAATTGTCCATCACAAACATATTTCAATTTTTGGTGTAAAGTAGATGTGACAGCTCCAGCTTCATGTATCCATAGCCTACCTAATAGGCAATTGTAGGCAGCACGAATGTCCGTGACCTGGAATGTAATTTGAAAAACACTGAGCCCAATAGTCATTGGTAGGTCCACTTCTCTGATCACAGTTTTCCTTGAACCGTCAAAAGCTTTGATAACAACGCCACTTGGTCTCATTGGTGGTCCCTGATAAGTCAGTCTTGCAAGAGTTGTCCTTGGCATCACGTTCAACGAAGAACCAGTATCAACCAATACTCCAGATAACGCATCATTCATGCAGTTTATGGAAATGTGCAGAGCCATGTTATGTTTCTTCCCTTCTTCTGGGAGTTCTTCTTAACAGAATCCTAGATTGTTGTGTCATACCCCAAATTTTGACCACTAAGATTTCCCATCATTGTGCAAATCAGCATCACAATATGGATGAACCATCATGCCTCATCAATCTCCTCAGAGATGTTTGAGCATTCACCACAATCAAGGACTAGGGTTTCAAGCCCTCTCAGAGCATTTAGACAAATGATCAATCAAGAAATGACATGATCTTCAACTTGTCTAACCTCTCAAACACACGTAAATGATCAAGAAGACTCCCACATCAAGAATCAGGCACAAGGTTACAGCATTCCAAGTGGATAAAGCCTCAAGATCGCCAGTGTCACCAAATTAGGGTTTTGGTCGACCAGGGCCTCCAGATGAAAATATTCATCTAGGCATGAACTAATGCTTTAAAATATAACTCAAGATACTCCAAGGGACCTCATGGACCCAATCATCAAGTTAATTTTACCTCAGGGGATGCATTCACCAAAGATCGGGAATTAGGGTTTCTTGACCTAATTCACCCCTAAGTTGACTTTTGGGACAAAACATGATCCAAGGCCTCAAGACATGATTTGAGGACCTCTAATAAACCAAATTTATCCATTTGCAACAATGGATTGATCCAAGAAGCTTGATCCACAAGTTTCATTTTCATCAAGACCACAATTAGGGTTTCGAGGGAAAGGTCAATTGTACCTTTGACTTTTGACAAAGACATGCTCCCAAACCTTAGGGCATGATTCAATACACCCTATAACACCTATGGAACATATCCATCAAGTTTGATTTAGATCAAGGAGTTGATTTCACAAAGGGTCGCACAGTTAGGAATTCATCTGACGAAAAGTCAACTGTGCACAAAAGTCAAGTTTGACTTTATGAGATTTTTCACAATTATGGTTCTTTGACCCTAAAATGATGTTAATGTATGATTTTAATCATCATTCATCAAGAAAAATCAAAGAAAGTGAATTAACTTGTAAAAGGGGTAACCATAAAAACTTAGAATTTTTCGAAGTTATGGAATAAAGTGGCTGGGTACCAACTTCCAAGGATCATAACTTTAGATCCAAGCAACCATTTTGGATGGTCCAAAGATGGATTTGTAGCTCTCATGGCATACTTTAAAAGTGTCAACTACACCTCATTCCAATTCCTCATGGATTTCAAGTTATGGAGTGATCAAAATGGCTGAAAACACAAAAGTGACACTTTTCCAACACTTAGTGAAATTTTTACTAAGTCAGAATCTGCCTTATTTTTTCCCAAATGTAGAGGCATTTTTCATTGTAATTCAAGTTGGATCAAAACCAAAGTTAGACATCATGTTGAAATAGGATATGTCAGCTTTCCAAAATGTCCAAGAACTCCATCAAATTCCATCTGAGCTAGGAATTATGACAGCTTCAATATGCCTTAATGCAAACTGTCTTGCAAGACAGATTTGTGCATTATGGCTCGATTTGATCAAATTGCGCAACTCCAAGCATGGTTATCCATCTGCACACCTCAAGGGGGAACAACCAAGGGACAAGCACTGATTTATCAGCCTCCAAAGTCCCTAAATCTACCATAGCCATGCCAAACCTAAAAAGCCTAAAGGAGGCCAAGACTTCAATTTTGTTTTGGAACATTTAATGGATGCTTAGAGGTGGCATGTATAAGAGCAAAGATGAACACTTCAGTCAAGCCTTATCCTTGAATCAGGGAACCATAGGCCTGTGCTCTAATCTCAAGTCAATGGCTAGAGGAGACTTGAGATTCCATTTGATCCACATTGGCCAAAGGCCTGCTGCAGTTGCCATTCCCTATTCCTTACAAAACAAACTTGACACACTATAAATAGACCTCATTTCTAATCAGTTTGACTACACCAAAGGCCTATAACACTTTCCTTTCTCAAAATCACCCTCTCACTTCCAAAAATACCTTCTAATGCAACCTACTATCGGGGTTTGAATTAGAAAGTGTTTGCAACCAAACCAATCACACACACATCTCATAAACATCATATGTGAGCTGATCAAACATTAAAACAACATCTCGAATATCAATTTCACAAAATCACCATCCATTTGCTCAAGTTTTCAACAAAGTTGCAGCTGAGGTGCCACAATCTGTTCCAGTCCATTTCAAATCAATCCAAGCTTTCAAACACACTCCATATGGTGTAGGGAAGCTGTTCAGATCATCACAACTCATCTGCAACACCCCCAACTCAAAAATCAAGTTGCTCTTGCTGCCACGACCTTCAAGTAAGCCTAAACTTGGTCATCTCATGATTCATGCATATTTCCTCGAACAATAATTTTTCCATATGTTCATAATCATGTATGGAGTGTTTCCCCTCCATTAATTGCTTTGTGTGTATCAAATTTCTCAGCCTTCATGGAGAATTTAGGGTTCTTGAGGTTTCTCTTTGATTTCTTAATCCATGCTTAAAATAAATGAAATTAAAGACCATACACATGATCGTGAGGTAAAAACGAGTAGATTGATATGTGGATTGTGCGATTTCACCAAGTATTCAGTGAGATTGATGAGAAAATGCAAATCTGGGCAAAATCAGAACACGCGCGTGTTCTTGGTGTGTTCTTGGCGCCTTTTTCAAATATTCAAATATTTGAATCTTGTGATTTTATTTAATTGATTCAAAAATTAATTTCTCTCTGAGTTTTAAAGATTTTGAGTTGATTCTTTTTTTAATATTTCACAAAAATGTTAAAATATTTTATTTTACAAAAATTTCCCAAAAATATTATTTATTTCCTATACTTGATATTTTTGCAAAGAATTAATTTTTATTTGTTTTTTAACATTTAAAATATTTTTTCCTTCTTGATTTTCCAAACTCAATTGGTTTTCAATCATTTTATGGATAAAAACATGATTTTTGAAACATTGATCCAAGATCACCACTCATTTTCCACATGTTTTCAATAATTTTTATTAATTTTTAAACAAAATTAATTCCATTTTAGACAAAATTAGGGTTTTCTAATAGAGTGTAAGACCCAACCCCTCTTTGAAACCAAAATAGTTTGGGCCTCTGGCCTTGTATAAGTCTCAACACATTTTCAAAAATTCCAGTGCGATCGCCGGTTTAAAATAAAACCACTTGGGCCTCTCCCTGAGTTGTAAGCCCCATTATTTTTCTTAAAATTACTCTTGGGCCTCTAATAGAGTGTAAGACCCAATATTTTTTAACCAAAACCTTTTTGGGCCTCAGACATTGTATAAGTCCCTCTGCGTTAAAAAAATCTCGGTGCGATCGCCATTTTCAAATAAGAAAATCATCTGGGCCAACCCTTGTGTTGTAAGTCTCATTTCTTTTCTTTAAATAATCTTTGGGCTTCTCCTTGAGTTGTAAGACCCAACCCTTGTTGTAAATAAACCTTTTTGGGCCTCAGTCGTTGTATAAGTCCCGGTAAAATATTCAAAACAACGGTGCAATCACTGTCAAACTCTTTGGGCCTCTACTTGAGTATAAGCCCCACAATCTTTTCAAAACAATTTCCTTTTGATTTAGATTCCATATACAGTTGTTATCAAAACTTTCTTTAATTTCTTTGAACAACTAACAATACACCATGGAAGCTTGCTCACCTGTAAGTTTTATCCGCTTTCATTTACTTGCTTTAATACATATATCTGTATTGTGGGAAGCTGTGTATGGTTAGCCTTCTTTCATTCTTTTAAATATACATCAAATATATATATAACTGTATTGTGGGAAGCTGCGCACGATTAGTCTTCTTTCATACCTTTTAAAATACTTGTCATATATCAACTGTATATATACTAGTATAGTTATTTAGAGTTTTCCCCGACAACTAGGTCTAGAACTAGGTAAAGCCCTGTTGGTCACTCTTAAATACAAATAAAACTAGATCCCCATAGGATTTCCAGATACAGTCTTCCCTTCTCTTGGGGTTAAACAATATGGAACAAAGAGAAAGGCAGTATTCTCGGTGAACCTTTTCTCAGACTGTCACCCCTAGAAATTGTCAAAGAAATTCTACTCCCCGGAGTTGATTTATTCTCTGTGAATAGCATCTCTTGAGTTTCTTCAAACCTCATAACTTTCACTAAATGATCTATTCCCTATGAATAGCATTTCTTGAACTTTTCTTGGTTTGGGACCCACAGGCTTCCTAAAAGCATCCCCGCCTCCTCTTGGGCTTTGTACAAGGACCCTTCGGCTTCTTAGAAGTTCTCATGCCTTCTCTTGGGCTTAATACAAGGACCCTGACGACCTCTTAAAGGTATAAGACAGAACTTAGTCATCCTTTGCTAGAGCAGTTTTTCCAGTGTCAGACCTCAGGCCACTTTAGGGTTGATTCTCATCCCTTAATGCCTTTGCCTCCTCTTGGGCATCATACAAAAGGTAAAACTCTTCCACACCAGTAGACTTGGATAGTCTAATCCCCTTGAGTCTCAAAGACATTCTCAAGTCCCTTACAACTATAGGAAAAAACCCCGGGCATTCTGGATCGATCTCCAGCAGAAACCCAGTCTCTCTCATGAGAGTTCCCCGACCAGGGTCAACACTATCTTAAATTAGAACCTCAAGGTATCTGACATCTCAACTCTTCTGTAATCCTCAGCAAGAGTTGATTCCCCACTTGAACCTGTCTAGGGATCTTAATTATCCCTGGCAAAAGATAGCCTCCTCTTAGGCTTTGTATAAGGATCTTTCCTCAGTAGAAAGCTAGCATCCTCTTAGGCTTTGTATAATGATCCTTCCTTAGCGAAGTTAGTCTCCTATTGGGATTTGTACAATGATTCTCCCCAGTGGAGCTAACCTTCTCAGACTCTCTTGTTGAGTCAATCACTTTTTAGACTCTCTTGTTGATTCCACCAACTTTTCAGACTCTCTTGTTGAGTCAATCACTTTTCAGACTCTCTTGTTGAGTCGATCAACTTTTCAGACTCTCTTGTTGAGTCAACCACCTTTTAGCACTCTCTTGTTGAGTTAACCCTTTTAGCCTCAATCTTGGGCTTTGTACAGGACAGATAAAAACACCCTCTTGTTGAGTCCGTCTTTTCCAGCCTCCTCGTAGGCCTGGTATAAGGATTTCCCCTAACAGAAGTCAAATTCCTCTTAGGTATGATAATTTCTCCAGCTTGTTCAACCATAATCTCGGGCTTCGTACAGGACAGATAAAAGCACTCTCTTGTTGAGCCCACCCTTTTAGCCTCAATCTTGGGCTTTGTACAAGACATAAATCTTCAAAACCTTCTCTTAAGCCTGGGACACACATCTTCCCCAGCGGAGTCATTTCCTCCCAGCCTTATTTTAGGCTTTGAGGAATGATTTCCCAAGCAGAGTCAAACTCATTTCAGCCTCAATCTTGGGCTTTGTACAAGACGCATAAAAATATCCTCACCCCGAGTCAGTTAAATTTCCCATTTCAGCCTCAATCTTGAGCTTTGTACAAGTCACATACAAACCTCCCCAGCGGAGTCAAAAATCCCTTCTTAGCCTCAATCTTGGGCTTTGTACAAGACAGATAGAACATTTTCCCTGGAAAAGTCAAACTTATAGCCTCCTCTTAGGCTTTGTATAATGATATCCCCAAAGAGTTAGTCTCTTTTTAGCCTCAATCTTGGGATTTGTACAAGACAGATAAAACATTCTCTTGTTGAGTCGGTCATTTCCAGCCTCCTCTTAGGATTTGTATAAGGACTTCCCTAGTGGAGTCAATCAACCTTTTAGCTTCAACCTTGGGCTTTGATCAAGTCACACAAAAATTAACAATCCCCTCAGAGGAAGTTCAATCCCTCTTTAGAGATGACAAGTTCTCTCTCAGTCAAACCTTTTAGCTTCAATCTTGGGCTTTGAACAAGACACAAATACCCTTTTAGCTTCAATCTTGGGCTTTGAACAAGACACCAAAACATAATTTTCCTCCCTTAGAATAGGAGGAATAACGATTGCTCTGATTTCCCTGTTTCGTTTAAACGGGAATACATAGGCATAAGATTGCAAAATTTTTGCGAGCATACTAATAAAAAAACCCTAGGTCTAGTACCTTCACACATCAATCAAAACCTAGGTCTAGTACCTTACCAAAAACATCGGGAGTAACCCGAACACAAACGAAATCTCACTCACTCATACTTCCCAAGAAACTTTCCCAACACATTAACATATAAACACCATCAATTGCAAAGCGAGACCTAAAGCTAATATCCTGTGGATAACCACATATAGGATGGGTAATTGACAACTCCCCATTGTATAACTTGACCCCGAACTCCCCAATCTCTTTTAAGCATTTGTTCAGTTAAACAATCGCGTGCAAGGTTAGTTTCAGATAGCTTCCCTTTCCCTTCTAGCTTCACGGGATAAATAAGAAATTAGAAAGTATCACCCTTTCTCCTTGAGGAGGATAACCCAAACTTCAGCGATAAGGTGGTCGCGTCACCGAAAAAAATCGCTCGCTACAGAAAAATGGCAACTCTGCTGGGGAGTCCTTGTACTTTTATCCTTGGGGCATTGTCCCCATTTTCTACAGAAAAATGGCGACTCTGCTGGGGAGTCATTTTATTTGTTAGGATTAGGCTATAGCTCTTAAGAGGTCTAGGATGTTAGTTTTAAGAATGAATATATATATATATATATATATATCGCATTTCCTAATTGATATCTGTGTTTATTTTTCTGCTAATGGGACTGCGGGTGATGCCACATCTGGAAAGATTGAGTATACACCTAAGATAAGTGATAGCACTAGACGGGTAATCTTACAGGGAGTGACTTCCAAATAAGAGACCCCGGTCGACCATCGAATCAGTGGAGAGACCCTTTGCGGATTCAATGCTTATACGACTTCGGTTGTTGAAAGCAGATTGTTTGATTGGGTTATCTGAGAAGCTGAGGATTTTAGTAGACTGAAACCATGTTACTATTTTGTAGTGCGGAAGCTATCGGAAATAGTTGTCACGCGATACTACCCTCATTTGAGATTACTCTAAGATACATCAGCTCGCTCGGGTGAACCAGCCTACTGTTGTTATCCCAAGAGGGGTCAATGATTGTGAGGACAGGTACAAAAAATCCCCAGTATAACCTTTGGGGATGGGTAGAGCCATGACTTCATGACACCGAACCTTTGACCCCATGTTTTTTCTATGTTTTTGTGTGCTGCATCCATGCATTCATTTCATTAAAAAACTTTAAACAAAGAAAAATCTTCTCTTATAGTCTCTCTTTTTCAAATTAAACTAAGACAATGATTGCAAATATCAGAGAAAGGAGATTGCGTTATGGATTTCGGTAGAAGAAAGACTCATAAGTACACCTTCAAGGTTCCAAAACTAGAGGATTTAAGAGGTCTGGCAAGGATGATCACTAACCCTGATGCTTTCAGAGCTAAGTACGGAGGTCTGCTGTCTCTGTTAAGGGTCCATGTAATTGAGGGAATACTGGCTACGCTCATTCAATTTTATGATCCGGTCTATCACTGTTTCACATTCCCAGATTATCAGCTTGCACCAACACTAGAGGAGTACTCTCAGCTGACTAATTTACATATCACTGACCAAGCTCCCTTTTCTGGACTGGAAGAAATTACAAAGGATCAAACCATTGCAAGAGCAATCTATTTGGATGAGTCAGAAGTCATGACTCACATGACCACTAAGGGTGGAATCCAAGGTTTACCGGCCAAGTTTTTGATAAAGAAGGCTATGTACTTTGCCAATATAGGGAACGTGGCCGCTTTCGAGAGCATCTTTGTTTTGCTCACCTACGGGTTATTTTTGTTTCCCAACATCGATATATTCGTGGATATCAATGCCATTAAGATATTTTTGATTGGAAACCCTGTACCGACCTTGCTCGTAGATGCTTATCATTCAGTACACGTAAGGAATTTGTACAGCGGAGGAATGATCACCTGCTGTGTACCCCTGCTGTACAAATGGTTCATTTCCCACTTGCCCAAGTCTGCTGCATTTTGGGATCCTAAGAATACTTTACGTTGGTCGCAGAGAATCATGTCTCTTACCAACTCTGACGTCAATTGGTACAATTGAATCTATGACGGGATAAGAATCATTGACCGTTGTGGAAATTTCCCAAATGTACCCCTCATAGGAACTAAAGGAGGAATCAACTATCATCCAATTTTAGTTCGTCGTCAATTCGGATACCCGATGAGGCATGTCCCGCGTAATGCTCATCTGGAAGGTCTTTTCTTCAAGGAAGGAGAAAACGACAGGGCACTAAAGACAGAAATAGTGCATGCCCGGAAACATGTTCACCAGAAAGGAAGAGAGTCTCTAGGAAAACCGGATTGTGTCTCTGTGGAACCTTATCTCCACTGGGTACAAGCTAGAGCTCTCAACCTGAGGACGCCTTACCCTCGTCAGGAGGTTCTTCCGTTAAAGGAGTTTGTCCTTTATTTTATGTCAGATACGGAAAAACTTCAGGTTACTCTCAACAGAGTTCAATAGGAGAAGAAGTATTGGAAGAACAAGTATCATATTCTCAATGTGGAGTGTAAGAAAATACAACAACTATTAAAAGAAAAAGATGCTCTGATCGAGATTTTAGAGCAACATGTTGTAGAAAATCAAGAAGACCAAAGGAATTTGCTCGCTCCTTTCACTTGGCAAAGGAATGACAACCCGACAACGGCTCAAGAGCCCCGGTCAAAGAAAAGGAAAATACCAGAACCAGCACCTGAGCCCTCCTCAGAGAGGACTCAGGATCCATTAGCTTGGACATTTCCTTTTACAACACTATGTAAATTACTGTATTTCCATTCCGCAATCTTTGAATTCAATAAAACGGGGCCCCCCCATTGGTTGATATTTGCAATCCAATTGTTGAAGTTTCTTTTGATTAAAAAAATAATATAATATAATCATTGTATATCATTCATCATTTTCACATAACGCATTCTTCTTACCTACGAATCTCACGTTTGTGTCTCGATTCTAGAGTCAAACTGTCTCATTCGTACATTACTCGGGCCAGTCAACAAAAGAAAATGGATAATCTTGAGGAAGAGAACAGAGAGTTGAGAGAAGAACTCGACGCTCTGAAAGAAGACTTGAGAAAGCTTCACAATGACATGCAAGCTCTGGCAGCAGCCCAGATGCAACAACAAAGGACTGTGATCTCAGAGATCACATCGACGCCCATAGTGGAGAAGTATGATCCTCGGTATAACATGCCTAAAGATCGTCCCTGGGGCATGCCACTTAACTATATCCCGGAAGGATATATTCCGCTGATCACTGAAGATCCGAAAACTGCAGCAGGAACCGCTGGGCCTGAAGGTTACAGACTTCGGGAAAGCGAAGATGCTAGGGGCATGACAATAACTCTTGAAGGTTACAAACTTCGGGAAGCACCAAGAGTCACTGCCGTAATGACTATACCACCGCCCGTGGTACACACTGTCTCGGAAGGACAGATTCCCCAGATACCTTCTGGTGGAAACGAAAGTATGGACGATAAAATGAGGGAATTCCAGGAACAGTTCCTGGAGATGCGGAAAGAACTGCAAGCCATTCGCGATCAGGATTTATTTAGAAAGGACGCCGCAGACCTTTGTTTGGTCCCTAATGTGAAAGTTCCGCACAAATTCAAGGTGCCCGAATTTGAGAAATACAAGGGTAAATCTTGCCCTCAAAGCCATTTGGTGATGTACGCTCGAAGGATGTCAATTCAGACAGAGAACCAACAGCTACTGATCCACTATTTTCAAGATAGTTTAACCGGTGCCGCACTCAAATGGTACATGGGATTAAACCGCACTAAGATCGTCACCTTATGAGATCTTGGCGCTGCCTTTGTTCAACAATATAAGTATAACTTGGACATGGCACTAGAGAGAAATCAACTCAGAGCCATGTCGCAGAAGGATAAGGAAACCTTTAAGGAATAAGCTCAGAGATGGCGTGAAATTGCCACTCAAATTTGTCCACCTCTTGAGGAAAAAGAGATGACAAAGGTCTTCTTGAAAACCTTGAGTTCATTTTACTACGACAGAATGGTCGCCAGTGCGCCTAGTGACTTTACTGAGATGGTAGGCATGGGAGTTCGCCTTGAGGAAGCAATCCGAGAAGGACATTTAGTTAAAGACGTTGGATTATCAGGCAGTACCAAAAGATACGGTAGTGCTCTCCCTAAGAAAAAAGAGCAAGATATTGGTAATATCTCTCTCAAAAAGAAAAGGCGACGGTACCAACCAGTAGCAGCTGTAACTCCTGCTATCAACCCTGCGCCTGTTCCTACGTATCAACCTCAGGTTGCTCAAAGTCAACCGAATCAACAACAATATCAACAAAGGACACAACAGCCCCTTCAGCAGGCTCGTCCTCCATACAACAACAACCGTACAATGCGACCGCCAGGGTTTGACCCTATACCAATGTTGTACGCATAACTTTTTCCGCTACTACTGGCCAAAGGGCACGTCCAAACCAGGTATCCTCTTGTAATACCGGAGAATCCGCCCTTTTGGTTCAAAACGGATCAGACTTGTCCTTATCATCAAGGGGGACCAGGGCATAACATAGAAAACTGTCTCAGATTCAAATCCGATGTGCAGAAGCTTGTTAGGAGCGGGGTCTTATCCTTCAAGGATACAAATCCAAATGTTCAGACAAACCCGCTGCCTCAACACGAGAAGGCTGCGGTAAATTTGATAGAGGAAGAGTCTAACCACAACTATCAAATTCATGATGTACTCTTATTGAGGGCCAACCTGGTCAAAATGCATCGCAGACAGAGCGGATATGGGCATGTACCATATCATAACTATCACCAGTGTGATATCTGCTCTAAGAACAATCAAGGGTGCTCTATGGTGCAATCAGCTCTACAGGAACAGTTGGATCTCAGATGGATCCAAGATCACCGAATCTGTGAGGTCAACATGACTTATACGAATTCCAACGTCATTCAGAACCACGACATCCGTGCAATGAATGTCAACTTGGTGGCAATGCACTCAAGGAAAAGCCAACATCATAGTCTGCCACGACACGACTATGATTCATGTCCTATCTGTGTGAGAGCAAGAGTTGTCTCTACAAGTTAATCTATGTTTTGATGATAACAATACGTATTTGTGAAAGAACCATTTTATGTTCTAACGTGTGTTGTGTACAGATCATATTCATAGAAGTTATTAGATCCAACAAGCACCAGCCAGATGAGCGTAATTGATAATATACGAAGTTACTATGTGTGACACAAGTCGCAAAAAGCAAGAATGCTTCTGTATCTGATCGTGATCACTAAGATCCAAGGATGCTGATATTGATGTTGCAATGTTCTTGTGGATGCTCTCTGAAAGTGGTCGAGATTCTGAAGATTGCGAAGCTTCTGAAGAAGAGAACCGAAGTGCTGAAGACTCTCATGACTTGAAGTTCTGAAGGCGGAAGGCTCTGAAGACCAAGTGCAGAAAGACTCTGAAGACTTATGTGTTCTGAAGTTTACGGTTCCAAATGTCAAGTGCAGAAGACTCTGAAGACGGATTCCTAATGGACAAGTTCTGAAGTTTCGAAAGACTTGAAGAAGTAAATGATAATGTTCTTAAAGACAAGTGCTGAAGTTATGAATACTGATTTCTAATGGACTTCTTCAAATGACTAAAGACTTGATGTATCAGATATCCTATTAAGAAGGCTCTACTCATGCTTAATCAAATTACCATCAGAAACCTCTGAAGTTTGTAAGTCAAATGTTACCGTTGTGAGTAACTGTACACAAGGTCCAAGAAAGATACATCCCATCACTTCTCCCACAACATAAGGAGATGTGTCAGTACAACTAATTATTATACAACGTCTCTTTTCCAACAGCCAACAATATTTCAAACGGTTATATTTCTATTGGGCTATTTAAAGGAAAGAGTATTCGCTCCTGAAGGTATCGATTCACTCCATTAAAAGGTGAATTGATCAAGTCATTATGTGAAGATAGCAACAACGATGAGTTCTTGTTGTAACACTTAAATATCAAAAGCTATCACCATTTACACATGACCATTGTTGTTGAAGCTCAAAGATCATTATTCAACACAACAATAATGAATTGGTACAGAAGCGGTTGATGAAGAAGACAACGTTGCAAATCAGTCAAGTCATCAACCACCTTCTCGTCAGCGCTACAGTAAAGATCTGAAGCAAGGAGTTGTTGCTCAAAGCTTGCTCACCCAAGAAGACAAAGAAGAATAAGATCTACAAGATGTCAACCACTGTCAAATCAATATACATCTCTATAGTTTCTTAGGATAGCAAGGAGTTGTTGCTCATATCTTGCTCGAACACTTATGTGTTCTTTGTACTTAAACTTAGGAGCAATCTGCTTGTTAAGAAGCATCTTTGTAATCTCCTGTAAAACTAATTCTTGGTGAATTAGGATTCCTTGAGTGGTCAGTGTGACCGGAGACTCGAGAAGACAATGGCGAGATGTCATTGTGGGAAAAGCCTGAAATAGGGTCAGTAGCGTTATATTCATTGCGATGAATCCCTGAACGTCTAGATGTGAAAGCCTAGCAGTAGATCTTGCGAGATTGGAACCTGCAGGTCAATGTTCGTTATATTTATTAAGTTGAATCCCTAAACAGTTTATTGCATGTTAGTAACAGTGCGGCTGTGCAAGTGGTTAGTCACCGGCTGTTGCCCGTGCATCTGTAATCGAGATTGATTATAGTGAATTAAGACCTTGTGTTCAAGGCGAAATCACCTTAGGAGGGTGGACTGGATTAGCCTTTGTGGTGAACCAGGATATATCGTGTGTCCTTTACTCTTATGCTTAATGTCTTTATTTATGTTTCTATATTGAGTATCAAAACCCTACATAAGCAAGTCAGAACCTTGCAACTCTGATAAGCTTCCGCTCTGCAAGTTCTGAATGATGTAAACAGCGTTCAGACTCTCGTTGGTTCTTATGCTTCATGCAAGGCAAGTCTGAAAGTTACTTCTCAAGCCAGAGTCTCTCAATGAACTCTGATGTTATCTCAGTGTCTTAACGACAAGAAGCGAAAAGTTGTTAAAGAGTAAATATACAATTCAAACCCCCCTTTCTTGTGTCTTTCTTGCACCTTCAATTGGTATCAGAGCTCCGGTTCTGTTATTAATGGATATCAAACACTTAATAGTGTCAGAAAAAGATCCAGATGCGGTGTGTAGAAATACTCTGGGTTAGATTGAAATCCACTTACAATTTCTGTAACAGTTCAGAAGATGATTGTGTTCAAAATTATAATCAATCTAAGTACTTGAGCAAATCACTGATTCTGGAAGTTTTGCCATTGTCAAACAACTAAATCTTCCTCACTTAAGTTTTAATGAAGATTGAAGAATCAGCTGATAAGATAGATTCATCAGATAAGAAGTAGTGTCTGCTGAATGCTTATCTTGGAAGATAAGTGTGGATGAACCACGTATTTGCTCAAAGTTGAATCATCAGAAAACAAGAAGTCTTGTTTACTGAAGATCAATTCTTTATGAGTTTTTGAGATGTTTTCAAGAAATGGATTAGGTCCACCCTTGACTTTCTCGTATAAAAACTCATTTAGAACTTCTTCATGTAAAGAAGAAAGATTGTTGTTCTATGAAGCTGAACTTCAGAATGAAGTATGCAGAATTCAGAAAATCTGAAGAAGTCAAACTCTTAGAAATAATTCAACATCTGAATCTTGAGTGATCTAGAGATTAAAAAGATTCATGAAGAACTGAATATTGTTTTCTTGGAAGATATGCAGGAAACAGAAAGAAAATTCAAGAAAAAGATTTTCACAGATTCATCAAGTGAATCAAATGTTAGTGATCAGACCACTATCTGATAAGTTGTTCAGAACCTTTCATGCACTAGAATCAGAAGATGTCAAACCAGACACTTAAGTTTTCTACTCAAAGTCAAAAAGAATTTAAGTTACGGATGTCCTTCAGAAGGAAGAAATCAGTTAACATTTTGTTCAGAAGTAGATATGCTGTTAATCCATGATGGACTATTTATATAACAAGAAAGATCAGCATGGTGAGATCAAGAAAATATCATGCAAACTATGTTACATGTTAACCACATGTTTCATGATACTTGGTTCTGAACTAACTCTGTATGTGTCTGGAGAAACAAAGTCAAATGAAGCTATGAAATGGCAATCGATTCTCTTAGCTCATAATAGTTCATGATTAAGCTAAAAAACCTATTGATCTTCTAAAAACTAGAAAGCTTGGTGGAAGCTTGCTGTTCTAACAATGAAGATTCAGAATCTCTGATTGATTATTCTTAAATGTCGGATGAATAACTCTGAACAGAAAAAGACAGAATCATCTGGAATATGATTCTTGAAGATCAGAATGGAAGAAATGTCAAATGTCCGTCGACTTCAAACTACTATCTTTGAGAGAATCAGCAAGTGTTCAACAGGACACTCAGAAGGAAGCAGGAGATGAAAATTAATGATCAGAAGCTCAGTATTGAATACGCTCTTAAGAAGTCTTACATAAAGAATTCAGAAGTCTAAAAAGGATTGATGATCAAAGTCGGAATGGAAAGCACTCAAATAGTCAGCAAAGATCTCAATATCATTAAGAAGTCAAAATACAAAGGCAAACCCCTGAAGAACATGGGAACCAGCAGCAGTTCACTCAGAGGCAATGTGGTTCAAAAAGATTATGATTAACACTTCTGAGTCAGAACTAAATACAAAGTACGACAACAGAGAATTCAGAATATCCAAGGTACAACTACCTTCATATAAATTAAAATATATGATCTAAAATATTCCTGTATTCTAAGAAAAATCTTTTGACAATATGTACACTCAAGCATAACCTCAATCATAATTGTGAATCCTTGATAATCATTACATAACTCTGACAACATAAGCACGTTTGAAATCTTATTAAAATCTTACATGCTTTTACTAGTCTAGGAACAACCTAACCTACCTAAACATGTGTATAAAAATCACTTCTCTCTATCAAAACAATTCACTCTCAAGTCCCTCTATCGTAGAACCTTAATTGTCAAAATTTTCATTGTCCATCTGCTATCATTCCTCCACTAACTATTCTTGGAAATCAAGATCTTCTTGAGATCATTCTTGAAAAACAGTTTGTAATCAACACCCCTCCTCTTTCAAGTAACATTGCTTGCAGTATAGCAGATGTGTTTTACACTCAACAATGGACTAGATACTGCACCATGTTAGAAAAACCTATTTATGTTGAAATTCTGGTACATGTGCAGAATTCAGATGTCCTAGAACATGTCGTTCGACATCTGGTCTGACATGATCACAAAGGGCAAGGTATATAGCAATAATCATGGTACTGAAAAGATAACAGCAAGACACACATAATTGTTAACCCAGTTCGGTTTAACACACCTAGTCTGGGGGCTACCAAGCCAGGGATAAAGTCCACTATCAGTAGTATCAATTCAAAGCTAAACTCTCCATTTACAGCTTGTCACTCAATCACTACCCAATGACCCTTATAACTAGATCCTCTCTAGCTATGAGAAACTCTTCTCACTCCCAATCATCGCAATGATGTCTAGCAGTCGACAATCCGCCACTGCATCAACGGCTCTTTACCTATACAACAGTTCAACAAGGAAGACACCCTTCCAAGACACAACTTAGAGTTACTTAAAAGCTTCCTCCAAGAACAATACTCCTCTTACTTAACAGCTTCGAGGATCACACTAACACGCTGTCCAACTCACAGGTCGAGTGGTACAGGAACCAACCCTAATACTAGAACATTTACATCTTTGGTTGCGTTACAAAACTAGGTTACAAAATATCTATATATAACCTATTCCCAACTGGATTTGGGCCTACAAAAACACAACAATTGAGCTGCTACAAGTCAGCAGAAACTTCTGCTACAAATCAGGACTTCAATCTATAACTTCCTAAAATATCTCCATATTTAGAAAGTGTATATTTTCCAATATTCTTCTCAATTTCAGACTTGAATCTTCAGACCTTTTAATTCAGCGCCACATAGAATTTGCATATTATTTCCTGAATCTTCTGCATCTGTTAAGACATAACAGAATTCTAAATTCTCTTCAGTTCTGGCGCGATGTCGAATGAACCTGCATGGGACATCTTGATACGACATGTTGTTCCAGATGTTGAAACTACTTCAGCTCAACATGTTCCAATGCACACTAGGACATCTTGCTCAACCTGTTCTTCTTTAGCAAGATAAACTATCCTATCTAACAAATTGCTGCTATTATTTGTTTTACAAAATTAATGCCAACCCTTAAAATTAAAGAACTAACATTCTCCCCCTTTGGCAAATTTTGGCTAAAACAAATACATAAACATTACAACTCAGATTACAGCAGCAATCGCAACTCTATACTACTGTCAGTAGTCATTAGCAACTACTGAACCTAACAGTAGCCATCAGTAGCTACTGAGAACAGCAGTCATGGAGAAACATCTTCTTGGGAATACTTGAATGATGTTAGGACATCATGTTTGACACCTCTTTTCAGCATATTCCATAACATCACCTTCGAGCACCACAACACAATAACTTCAGGCAGCACATTAGGACCTTAGAAGTAGAAATTCCTGAAGTCATTTGGTGCACATGAGGAAGAAGATATCTGGTGTACATGAGGAAGAAGATATCTGACACTCCCCCTTAATACAACACATTTCTTTTTCCTTCCAGCTCAGACCTGGATTAATTGTAGAAGACTCCTCCAGAAAAGAAACGTCTGTCTTGACACAAAGGACCAATGGTGGCATAAGAGATTTCTGCACACCTTAATTGATCAGACGCCCCCAGTTGACCTGTGGCATAAGATGAAACTTAAGAAGTATCAATCTATTAACCCAAGTAACTCAGAACACAAGTCACAACCAACTCAAGGAAAGGACACCGACATCACTGCACACAATTGGAACTGCCGACTCCAAACAAGGCATCTGCACAACCCATTTCACACACCCTTTCTCCCCCTTTTTAGCCAAAAATTGGCAAAGAAGACCCTCACAGAACCAGACCTAAGTGATGCTTACCCAAATACGAACAAACGCCATAAGACTTGTGAAACAAAACACTCACTTGGCTGAAGGAGAAGAGAACACCCCTATAAATAGCTGACCAGTAACTTTGGAATTAACAAGCCTTGAATATGTCAAGGTTCTTGGTCAAAGAAACGCTATTTTAGGTATCAAAAACTGCATTCAAATTCAATGCCTACCTTCCAAAACTGCCTTGACTACCTTTAATGTTTTTCAACTGAATCTTACCATAAATTAAGCCAATAACGCTCCATGCATAGGCAGAGACACGTGTTTCACCTTATCCTTGCACTACCGACCAGAACAATTCCTTGTTTGGCTCAAGAGAAACATGTCATGTACCATGTTCTGACATCTTACCAAAACAGTTGTTGGCTAGCTCATAAACTTATCAACCCAAGACTCCATAGAAACTTATACAAGCACATCTTCTTATCTAATGGATACTGAGACGACTTCTCACAACAGCAGAGAAAAATAGAGTCACCCAGATACATCAATTTTGCTTTTCAGACCTCTCCTGCATAAGCACTATCTTCACACCGCTATGATATGTCCCATCAAGATGTTTGACATCACACTGCACAACCTTGAACAGCCCACAAGCTACTTGCAGCAATAGGCTTATAGACAACAACCTTAACAATCAATGCTCTTTATGCTATCACAACGATATTCCCACATTCTGGTATATGTTGAGCACGACCTCACCATGTTGATTTTGGATACATGGTCCGCCAATTCCAGAAAAAACAAAAGCCCACTTGATTTGAAATTTCTCACATATTCCATAATAAATGTCTTTAGATTACTTGCAACACAAGATAAGGACTGCCACCACCTTTTATTTGTATTAGAAGGAACCTCCTTATCTTCAGCCATTCTGATCAGATTGCATCATTGGCAATAACCGTTTGTCCTTACATTCATAACACCCTAATTGAGTCTTCAACATGAGAGTAGTCATGTATTACCAGAACTACTTACCATCAAAATCAGAATCTGCCCATTCTAATCCACATTATGTCAAAACCGCCACTTCGGACGATCATGTTGCTTCTTCCAACTCTACAAACTACGATGTTGCAACAGTATGTAGGACATCAACATAAGACAAGGAACACACCACTTGCTCACAACCAGCACCAGCAGCTAAACCGAAAGCAAACTAAAGGGAATCACATCAGACAACTAGGCCAGACCTAGGCTCATCCTTTTAGTTACACCAGGACAACCTCTATCAAGACACCAAACACGAAGTTCTGGTATCCAATGAAAAAAAATAGGTTCCCAAGAAAAACAAATTCCCACACCAAAGACTACTTTGACTGGTCGGGCGATACAAACAAGATCTCTCTATGTAGTATAAAAACCAAGCTTCCTAACTTCTAACATCGCATCACAGATAGAGCCATGAGTCAGTCTAGCAAGGATGCAGAGAAGAGACACATGCATGAAGTGTTGAAACTAGATCCACAGAAATTGAAGGGCAAACCACTGTCCACAGCTGGGGCGGCTTCAGGAGCAACAAGAACAAGAAAGATATCAGAGACAAGGATGAAGACTATCAAGAAAAACCAAGTGCAAACACAAGCTTCTGATGATGAATGGGATGAAGATTGGAAAACTTTTCTTGATTCGGGGGGTTGGGATAACCTTTAGACTCTTTGTTTGTTGCCTTTACTAATCTTGTATGCTTTTAACAGTGCAATAAAATTCTGTTTCAATTCAGTTTCCTTTAAACTAAACACATGCAAAAATTAGTCACAACTGCACAAGACATATCCCAGCACACTCAATCCTCATGTATGCAAATTCCTAATTTGCTTTAAAATAAGTGCTAACACCAAGAGCTGCAGAATTATCAATCTCCCCCTTAACATCATACGTCCAGCTGAATAAAATTGTAACACTCTCCCCCTATCAAGAATAACATGTGCTTCTTCGTACATAGAAGAATGGAAAACATAAGACGCATCTTCATGTCTTCAAGAGCTCACTCTTTGTTCAACTCACAAGTTGAACACAATCATCCCTTGTACCAATGCTCACATGATCCCAATCTGATCAACTTTTCTCTATCTAAGACCACCAGTACTCCTTTGCAAGAAGAACACCTTAAATGAATGGAGAACATGAGACTCATCCTCATGTCTTCTAGAGCGCACCCTCTGTTCAACACACCTGCTGAACACATTCACCTACTGCTTGACCCTCACATCAGTACATGGAATAGGTAGAGGCTTGTGATCTCAGGAGACAAAAACCATAACATTCTGAACAGATGTTAAGACATCAGTCTTGACATCATTAACAAAGTCCAGCAGCACTAAGAGAAACACCACATTCCAAAACAGAATCTCCAAGCTTCCCCCTTTAAGCCTCGGGACCAGAAACAACCATCATAACCCATCACATCACAGAAGCTCACAAGAACAATATTCCTTCATCCAACTTTCCAAAGGAAATCATTCCCTATCATTCTCCCATATGATAATTTGGAATACTCCTAATTAGTTGATGAGTATCTTTACCTTTATGTCCAAGATGTCTGCTAGAGATAATACTTCTTGAATCTCAGGGTCTCCACTCCTGCAGCAAGGACCAGAAATAAACTGACCTCAGGAGTAAATAACATGTTGATCACACCTTGACCAACTCACACATCTAAGATAAGTTCCAGGGCCAGAAACTTCTTAGACATACCACCCAGATGCCTCCTCTTCCAGATCAGGAGTAGGTTCCAAACTCATGTGATCAAATCACATTAGTTTAGCACCCAGAGCATCTGCTATGCCATTCCTTCAGACAACAGAATTTAGCACAATTCTGACGTGATGTTCTAACACACAAGATAGGACATCATTCCAGGGAACACATCAAGAGATCAAAGACTAGAGATTAACCCTTTTAGGAATAGGGGCAAAAGTAAATTACTTCTCTTCCTTACAACTTCAGTTATCAATGCCTTTATGAGTGGACTTGAACAAAAATCTTCAAGTATCGTTGACAAAGTAAGTTGAAGCAGTCTTGCATATATCCCATCGCCATAGTATGTACATTTAGAGAAGAACAACCTTCTCAAATGCAACCTCAGGAGTTTTCAGATAGATACGCAGCGGATCAAAACACACACTCCTCAAAACCTTCAGGTGTCACATATCAACCCTATCATCATAATCCAGGTGAAACCACAATACCACAGGTTTTTAAAAAAAAAATAAATCAACCCTAACAAAACCACAACACAGCAGCTTTTAAACCAAACCCTCAATCCTTCACCACATGCCACTGCCTGTCACGAACAGTCCATCCTCCACTTCTAGGGACCATTCTCACACCTATATGAACTTCTCCAAGTTCAAACAACTTATCAGTAGAAGGCTTCTACCTTGACCATGAACCAGAAAGTATCTTCCCTCGGATCTCATCCAGATATAGAACAGAATGACCTGCTCTGATACCAATTGAAATTCTGGTACATGTGCAGAATTCAGATGTCCTAGAACATGCGGTTCGACATCTGGTCTGACATGATCATAAAGGGCAAGGTATATAGCAATAATCATGGTACTGAAAAGATAACAGCAAGACACACATAATTGTTAACCCAGTTCGGTTTAACACACCTAGTCTGGGGGCTACCAAGCCAGGGATAAAGTCCACTATCAGTAGTATCAATTCAAAGCTAAACTCTCTGTTTACAGCTTGTCACTCAATCACTACCCAATGACCCTTCTAACTAGATCCTCTCTAGCTATGAGAAACTTTTCTCACTCCCAATCATCGTAATGATGTCTAGCAGTCGACAATCCGCCACTGCATCAACGTCTCTTTACCTATACAACAGTTCAACAAGGAAGACACCCTTCCAAGACACAACTTAGAGTTACTTAAAAGCTTCCTCCAAGAACAATACTCCTCTTAATTAACAGCTTCGAGGATCACACTAACACGCTGTCCAACTCACAGGTCGAGTGGTACAGGAACCAACCCTAATACTAGAACATTTACATCTTTGGTTGCGTTACAAAACTAGGTTACAAAATATCTATATATAACCTATTCCCAACTGGATTTAGGCCTACAAAAACACAGCAATTGAGCTGCTACAAGTCAGCAGAAACTTCTGCTACAAATCAGGACTTCAGTCTATAACTTCCTAAAATATCTCCATTTTTAGAAAGTGTATATTTTCCAATATTCTTCTCAATTTCAGACTTGAATCTTCAGACCTTTTAATTCAGCGCCACATAGAATTTTCATATTATTTCCTGAATCTTCTGCATCTGTTAAGACATAACAGAATTCTAAATTCTCTTCAGTTCTGGCGCGATGTCGAATGAACCTGCATGGGACATCTTGATACGACATGTTGTTCCAGATGTTGAAACTACTTTAGCTCAACATGTTCCAATGCACACTAGGACGTCTTGCTTAACCTGTTCTTCTTTAGCAAGATAAACTATCCTATCTAACAAATTGCTGCTATTATTTGTTTTACAAAATTAATGCCAATCCTTAAAATTAAAGAACTAACATATGTAAACCTAGTCAAAGATTTCTGGAAGCATGCCTTCCTTGATCATCAAACTGGACATATCTCCTCCTATGTCCTTGAACTTCCTGTCACTATCACTCCCTTCTCAGTCACCCTAGCAACTGGATGTGAGAATGTCAGAATCGCTATCGATCATGACCTAAACAAATTCTTTGTTGCTAGAAGATTTGCCTTCCTTCACAACCTGTCATCTGGCTATGAACCATCCAATCCTGAAAACCTCCTACCCATTCCCAAAGCCTGGTAGAAACTAGTTGTGTCAAACTTTCTTCCCAGAGGAGAATGCCATGACATACTAAGGTTTCATGATCACCAATTCATTCATTTACTAATGAACGATTTTCAGATAAACCTTCCACACAGTATCTTCAACTGTCTCTGGGACTCCATCTCTCTGTCTAGAAACCTTACCAAATCTTACATTCCCTATGCAAGAGTTTTATCAGAAATTTTCTTCAGAGAAGGATTTGTGGACATGATCAAGGAGAAAATTAACGAAGATGGTCCTGAAAGCCTTCTAGAGAACTGCTTGTTGAAGACTAAATGTGAAATATTTAGCAACTAGTAAACCAGATCCGTCTCTGGTCAACTTGTGTCTGCTGTGTGTCTGTATTATGTAATGGTTTAAGTTTTGCCTAATCTCGTGTACTTGTGTCAGTTTGTCTTTTTTATTATTAAGGATTAATGCTTCGACAAGATTATGTCCTATAAGCATCTTAATTAATGAAATATAGTTTTTTTTTATGATTAAGCAAATTAAAATCTGACAAGTATTAAAAGAAGATTCATGCTATCTCTTGAAAGATATCCAAGTGATGGTTGTGTGGCTCAAGAAATCATCATTATTAAAATACATCAGCTACGGTCGCCACGTACTAAAAAGTAGTTATTATCCAGAACTAGTTAATAAATAGGTAACTGCTTTGTTTTCTTTTCCCACACGGTTACAACCTTTAGTATACCTTAAGTAATCATGACTCACCTAGGAACAATAAATACAAATCCTTAGTAACTATTACTCTCCATCTTCACTCGTCTATAAGTAGCAGAATCCCTTCTCAACTTAATTCATTCTCAAACCTAAAACATCATCCTCCAAATTTGTTTTTCAAATTAATGGCTCTTCAGAGAACCGATCCAACCTTCCTAGGAGGAAAAGAAAACTTAGATATCATCGCTGAGAAAAGGCCAAACCTTGCTCGTCTCAGAAACGATGGTTTGGAAATAATCAGAAGCATGCAAGCTCAGTCTTGGGAGTGCTATTACTCTCTCCTGTATGGTCCCATCTTTAAAAACCTTGTTAAAGAATTCTGGAATTACGCCAGGATAAAAAATGATGGTAAAACCATCTGGTCGGAGGTCCACTATCAACCCATTGCTATCTCTGTCTCCTCGATAGAGAAAATCACTATTTGCATCTCCTTCGGAGCCACAATTGATGACTATCAATTAGACTTAAGCATGGTTGAGAGATACAGAATTCTGTTTAACGATTCAGTTCCTTATGAACCAAACAACCCAGAGAAGCTTCTTCCTTCTCCAAAAAGCTGGTTCAAATTTTCCTTGACCAACCTTCGTCCACGTGCATCTGCAAGAAGCACTATGACTCATGACGACATAATCTTCTTTTTCCTCTTAACACATCACGTTACAATAGACCTTCCTAAGACCATCTTTAACCACATGAGACATTCTATCAGAGTCTCAAGAAACAAGATGCATGCCTTCATCCCATATGCAAGAATAATATCTGAAATACTTCTAAAAGAAAAGGCCTGGGGATTAATTAGTAGGCTTGAACCAGGATCCTCGCCGGCTAAAACCAGATGTGAGAAAGTGGACAATGTCGAGGATTTTGATGATTAAGTTTTTTTTAAACCCTGATGTCTTTCCAATAGTTGTTATGTTTAGTTGATTATCGTTTTATGTCATTCTGTGTTGTTGTATCCATCTCTGCTTCATGTATGGTTACAAATTGATCAATGAAATTGCCTTGATCTCTAAAGATATTTATCACTATATTGCTCTTTATCATATTGATCTTCATTATGCTTAAAAGCTCAAATGCTCTATAACTTTTTGATGATGTCAAAAAGGAGGAGAAATATAATATGATTTTGATTGGAAAGAAAGAAATCTTAAAGGAAAAGAATGCAACTCAAACAAGTAATCAATCATATAAAATGCGTTACTACTAACGCTTGTTGTTTGATGTTTAACCGAGGAACTCTAAACAAGTTCACTAGGCATTCTAAGAACAGGTTAAGAAAGAAGAACTCTTTTAGAAGTTCTTATGAACTGTTGGTCATATGATAGAAGTTGTACACTTCGTGAACATGTGTTCAGAATCAGATCTACCCAGTACTATTCAGAAGTTAAGAACTGTCTGAAAGTCAAAGTTTATCTTGATCTGTGTCTCACTTGGTTCAGAAGCTGTAAGCTGTCTAAAAATATGAGATTCAGAACGCAAGAATCAGAAGAACAAAACTCTGAAAGCAGTCAAGACAAAGTCTACATCTCAAGATGCTTATTCAGAAGAATTGTGCAGATCAGAAATCAAGAACTGTCTGAAGATCCGGATTAAAGATCCAAGAAGAAGTAGTTCTGATGTCTACCAAGAACTAATTAAGAAGAAATGATTTGGTGTCAGACTAAGTCAACAAATGGTAATTAGACTCAGTATACACAAAGATTGGTATCAGACTCAGTCTGCAGTAATATCAATCAGAGATAAGCTGTACAATGTTTTCAATACCTTCATTGGTATCTCAGCACACTAAGAAAATACCCTTCAAGTGGTATGAAAAGAATTCCTTCAGTTGGAATCAGACACAACATACTATGGTATAATTCAGTATCAGACTAAGATTAAAACATGTGTGACAGTTTCAGAATCAAGAATCAAGCTTTGATGAACCACTGAGTTGTGACAGTAACAAGGTTCTGAGATGAAGACATGTGTTCAAAAGTCAAACTCTGAAAAAGTCATGACCCATATTGGTGATTTAAATCTCATATTCCTGAACTAAGTTTCGAAGATCCCAATACCTGACTTATGGAAATTAGGGGGAGACTACCCTGAAGATTTAACTGCAAAATCCAAAATCTTCACAAAGTCTGAAACTCAGGGGGAGTTTTTTAAAAGACATTATCTATCTCTGATGAATAGTGATGCTATGTTATCAGATAAGAACTGATCTAGTTGTGCTTACATGAATCTGCTGAAAAGTAGAAATGCTTCAGATGTCTCTGAAGATTATAAGCTCTGATACGACTACAAAAGGGAACTGAGTTCTGAAGATATGAAGATGGAAGTTCTTATGGACTAGTCCAGATGCTGAAGACTTTTGTCTCCTTAAAGACAAGATAGAGAAGTAGTCCTTTTCTATTCTTAGTTCTGGCAACTCAAGTTGTTATTCTGTATATCTTTGGATCATATAAGATTCTAGATGATCACAGATAAAACTTTGAGGTTAACACATTCAGGGGGAGCTGTTGTTCCAGACTCTGAATATGTTTGTTTTGGTGATTACCTTGTATAAAATGTTCAATCAAAATACTTGGTTTTGTCATCATAAAAAAGGGGGAGATTGTGAGAGCAAGAGTTGTCTCTACAAGTCAATCTATGTTTTGAAGATAACAATATGTATTTGTGAAAGAACCATTTTATGTTCTAACGTGTGTTATGTGCAGATCATATTCATAGAAGTTATCAGATCCAACAAGCACCAGCCAGATGAGCGTAATTGATAATATGTGAAGTTACTATGTGTGACACAAGTCGCAAGAAGCAAGAACGCTTCTGTATCTGATCGTGATCAGTCAGATCCAAGGATGTTGATATTGCTGTTGAAATGCTCTTGTGGATACTCTCTGAAAGTGGTCGAGATTCTGAAGATTGTGAAGCTTCTGAAGAAGGGAACCAAAGTACTGAAGACTCTCATGACTTGAAGTTCTGAAGGAGGACGGCTCTGAAGACCAAGTGCAGAAAGACTCTGAAGACTTATGTGTTCTGAAGTTTACGGTTCCAAAAGTCAAGTGAAGAAGACTCTGAAGACGGATTCCAAATGGACAAGTTCTGAGGTTTCGGAAGACTTGAAGAAGTAAAGGATAATGTTCTTAAAGACAAGTGCTGAAGTTCTAAAGACTGATTCCTAATGGACTTCTTCAAATGACTGAAGACTTGATGTATCAGATATCCTATTAAGAAGGCTCTACTCATGCTTCATTAAATTACCATCAGAAGCCTCTGAAGTTTGGAAGTCAAATGTTACCGTTGTGAGTAACTGTACACAGCATCCAAGAAAGATATATTCCATCACTTCTCCCACAACAAAAGGAGATGTGTCAGTACAGCTAATTATTACACAACGTCTCTTTTCCAACAGCCAACAGTATTTCAAACGGCTATATTTCTACTGG
Source organism: Lathyrus tuberosus (assembly GCA_022829125.1). NCBI lineage: Eukaryota > Viridiplantae > Streptophyta > Magnoliopsida > Fabales > Fabaceae > Lathyrus > Lathyrus tuberosus. The sequence continues at coordinate 2,291,097 of JALAZF010000497.1, forward strand.
CCTATTTAAAGGAAAGAGTATTCGCTTCTGAAGGTATCGATTCACTCCATCAAAAGGTGAATTGATCAAGTCATTGTGTGAGATAGCAACAACGATGAGTTCTTGTTGTAACACTTAAATATCAAAAGCTATCACCATTTACACATCACCATTGTTGTTGAAGCTTAAAGATCATTATTCAACACAACAACAATGAATTGGTACAGAAGCTGTTGATGAAGAAGAAAACATTGCAAATCAGTTAAGTCATCAACCACCTTCTCGTCAGTGCTACATTTAAGATCTGAAGCAAGGAGCTGTTGCTCAAAGCTTGCTCACCCAAGAAGACGAAGAAGAAGAAGATCTACAAGATGTCAACCACTGTCAAATCAATATACATCTTTGTAGTTTCTTAGGATAGCAAGGAGTTGTTGCTCATATCTTGCTCGAACACTTATGTGTTCTTTGTACTTAAATTTAGGAGTAATCTGCTTGTTAAGAAGCATCTTTGTAATCTCCTGTAAAACTAATTCTTGGTGAATTAGGATTCCTTGAGTGGTTAGTGTGACCGGAGACTTGAGAAGACAATGACGAGATGTCTTTGTGGGAAATGCCTGAAATATGGTCAGTAGCGTTATATTCATTGCGATGAATCCTTAAACGTCTAGCTGTGAAAGCCTTGCAGTAAATATTGCGAGATTGGAACCTGCAGGTCAATGTTCGTTATATTCATTAAGTTGAATCCCTGAACGGTTCATTTCATGTTAGTCACAGTGCGGCTGTGCAAGTAGTTAGTCACCGGCTGTTTCCCGTGCATCTGTAATCGAGATTGATTATAGTAGATTAAGACCTTGTGTTCAAGGCAAAATCACCTGAGGAGGGTGGACTGGATTAGCCTTTATGGTGAACCAGGATATATCATGTGTCCTTTACTCTTATGCTTAATGTCTTTGTTTATGTTTCTATATTGAGTATCAGAACCCTACATAAGCAAGTCAGAACCTTGCAACTCTGATAAGCTTCCGCTCTGCAAGTTCTGAATGATGTAAACATCGTTCAGACTCTCGTTGGTTCTTATGCTTCATGCAAGGAAAGTCTGAAAGTTACTTCGCAAGTCAGAGTCTCTCAATGAACTCTGATGTTATCTCAGTGTCGTAACGACAAGAAGCGAAAAGTTGTTAAAGAGTAAATACACAATTCAAACCCCCCTTTTCTTGTGTCTTTCTCGCACATTAAATCTGCTCAATAAATCATCAGGGATGCTCTTTTGTACAAGAGGCCCTCCAGCGTCAGATGGATCTTGGATGGATTCAGGATTACCATGATAGAAATCGGTATCAAGTGAATATGATTCAAATCTTTGATATTCGCTTGATGAATACCAGCTTGGTGGAGTTGCATGCTAAGCAAGTCCAGCTCGGTTTCCTGACTTCGCATAATTATCAGCACTGTAAGGGATGTCGTGAGAGCGAACAAGGATGAGCTCTCGTTCAAAGAACTTTGCAACACTTGTTAAACCACTGGTGGCTTCCGATCTATTTAGACGAAGACACACAACAAGGCAGTATGATTAATGGGAACCCTACTAGGAATCAAAGTCAGGATGTTTGGTCAATGGAAACAGACCTAGTGAGGTTACACTGCATACAGTGCGGATGTGGCCAGGTGCCACCACACAACTATGAACACTGTAGAGTTTGCTCTAAAGATAATCAAGGATGTTTCCTCGTGCGAGCAGCCCTTCAGAGTCAGTTGGACCACGAAGAGATTTGACCGTGTCCAAGTTATGGGTCAACCAATTTGATGCCAAACTTTGTCGCTGATCGAATCAAAGATGTTGTCGTAATCTCTGATCATAAGAGGACCAAAGATGTTTGTACCATCATCCCTTTACTTGACGAATCGAAAGTTCCCAACCAGGAACTAATTGAAATTACTTACAATGGTCAGAAGAATCAGAAGGCTCCTGTAGTTATCTATCTACGGGACCATTACCGTATGAATCAACTAGGGCTATCCCTTACAAATACGGTGCAACAACAATTGAGAATGGGAAGGAAATTCCATTACCCTCCGTCGTGAATATTGCAGACATCAGTCGAGTAACACAGAGTGGTCGAATCTTCAACCGAGGAGTTGGAGAACCTACCAGAGAAAAGGAACCTCAAACTGAAGTTCCTGATCAACCAGTCGGTCAGTCTAGTGATCCCAACCTTTCAAAAAACATCGATGAGATGTTGAAGCTCATCCAGAAGAGTGAATACAACATTGTTGATCAGCTGTTGCAAACTCCTTTGAAAATCTCAGTGCTATCTCTTTTACTCAGTTTCGAAGCTCACAGGGAGGCTCTACAGAAAGTCTTAGAGCAGGCCTTTATGGAACAAGATGTGTCAATAAGATAATTTGACAGCATCATCTCCAGCATCACTTCCTGCAACAACTTGGGGTTTAGTGAAGAGGAATTTCCAGAAGAAGGCAAAAGTCACAATATGGCGCTAAATATTTCAGTCAACTGCCAGGAAGATGCTCTAGCCAGCGTACTGGTTGACACCGGATCAGCTCTGAATGTTATGCCAAAGTCCACTCTAATGCGACTATCATTTAAAGGATCCTTGATGAGAGGCAGTGAGGTCATCGTCAAGCCATTTGACGGATCTCGAAAAATAGTTATCGGCGAAGTCGACCTTCCCATAACTATCGGTCCCCACACTTTCCAGGTCATGGACATCCGGGCAGCATACATCTGTTTGTTAGGAAGACCTTGGATACACGAGGCTGGGGCAGTCACTTCGACACTTCACCAGAAACTGAAGTTTGTCAATAACGACCAACTCGTCACAGTCTGCGGAGAGCAGGCCTTAATCGTGAGTAACTTATCATCGTCCACTTGTGTAGAATCGGAGGAGGTTGTCGGAACCCAGTTCCAGGCACTTTTGGTGAGTCACGACAACCAATCAGAAAGAGGAACGACAATTTCCTCGTACAAAGATGCACTCGAAGCGATCAAAAGTAACAACGCAAAAGGATGGGGACAACTTGTCATTCCTACTGACAATAAGAAAAAGAAAGGTCTTGGTTTTTCTTCAAACTGTTCCCAGACTGCTCCTAAAGATGAAAGTTTCATCCCATTCAGAACTTCTTCCACAGTGGAGGTTTTCTTCACCCAGAGTCTCAAGAAGTCCATACCATCAATGAGGGTGATTCCTCTGATATAGATGAAGAATAGAAGTCCTATCTTAATGAAGACGGCTATATGTCTCAGGGAGAGGTGCCTACGCCATTTTGCTACCCGCGCAGAGTCTGAGATATATACCAAGATCAGACGTCAAAATGATATACGGAGATTATGATCCGGAAGGATGTCGTGCTCCACCAAACTCATTAGAGGAGGACACTCTGATAAAATACAACTTTGACCACGACAATTATGGCCCATGGATGGCCTGCCTATCTCGCATCCATACCCAGGAGACTCGGGGCAAAAGATTCAGCCGAACGATGCATATCAGTTAAGCATCATTGAAAAGAATACCTGTGTCCCCACCATGTCATAGGATCATTACACAGGGCATTCAAAAAATACCCAGCACGACGATGAATTTTAAAAGATTGTAGGATAAGAGTTCCTTAACTACGCTTTTCTCGAGGTCAACGTCATCGAAAGGGATGACACCTCTAATTCCAAAGAAGTGTGGGACACCTTAGGACAACCGAGTGGCAAATACGACTACTTGGTCAAATACACCGCTCCTGAAAGCTCTTGTATCAGGCTCGAGGACATCCAGCCCACTGGATGGGGAGATCCACCTGAGAGTACAAACACTGTGCAAGATACAACAAAAGAATCCTCCTACGACAACTCTGCCTGGGAGATAGATTCCAACGATCCTGCTCCACCAGAAATCTGCATCATTTCTGAAGACAAGCCAAGAAGGAAAATACCGGACTTTGTGATTCACCGAGGAGTTCGCCGCCAATGGGTGGCTGTCAACGTTCCGAAAGTTATTCATAAGTCAAAGTAATTGTCGTCTTTATCCTAACCTTTCACCTTGCCCAAGTGAAACAGATGTTTTGATAGGGCTCACTTTCTGTAAATGTCTCTCTTCGCTTTGCCCGAAGCGACAGAGTTTTGTTTTATAGGGCTGTAGTTTCAAGAATCGACAAGATCATAAATAAAATAACGTCATTCTGTAATTTCCGTATTTATTGTTGTTTTCTCTTTTCGCTTTTTCAGAAAATGGTAATCATAAAAAATAGCTCAAATAATAAAAACAAGCATTTTTCATAAAATACACTGCACGCACTCTTGCATTCTCTCAATCTCTTCTAAAAACAAATCATCACGTCATGCAGATTGCTTGTTTTAAACCTCATTGAAACATACGATCCATGCCTTTTCCCAACTTTGAATTACCGATATTTGAGGCTGGAAAAGAAGATGACGAAGAAATTCCAGAAAAGATCTCCTGATTACTCAGACAAGAGGAAAGGTCCATTGAACCTCACAAAGAGCCGTTGGAAACAGTCAACTTGGGTTCAGAAGAAGAGAGAAAAGAAGTCAAGATTGGGGCACTGCTCAGTCCAACTGTCAAAGAAAGTTTGATAAAGCTTCTCAAAGAGTTTCCCGATGTATTCGCTTGGTCCTATCAGGACATGCCAGGGTTGGATACCAGCATCGTGGAACATCATCTACCGTTAAGATCAGAATGTCCGCCAGTAAAACAAAGACTAAGACGGACTCACCCAAACATGGCCATCAAAATCAAAGAGGAAGTACATAAATAGATTGACGCGGGTTTCCTCGCCACATTAGAATATCCTCAATGGTTAACCAACATAGTTTCAGTTCCAGAAAAGGACGGAAAGGTCAGAATATGTGTAGACTATAGGGATCTGAACAAAGTAAGTCCAAAGGATAACTTTCCCTTACCGCACATAGACATGCTGGTAGGCAGTACAGCAAAGTTCAAAGTCTTCTCCTTTATGGATGGATTCTCGGGCTATAATCAGATAAAAATGGCGTCGGAAGAAATAGAGAAAACTTCCTTCATCACCCCATGGGGCACGTTTTGTTACAAGGTAATGTCGTTCGATTTGAAGAACGCCGGGGCAACCTATCAAAGGGCCATGACTACTCTGTTTCATGACATGATACACAAAGAAATAGAAGTGTATGTCGATGATATGATTGCCAAATCTAGGACAGAGGAGTAGCATGTGACCCACCTGTCAAAACTATTTGAGCGGTTGAGAAAGTACAAACTTCGCTTGAATCCCAATAAGTGCATGTTTGATGTCCGCTCAGGGAAACTGCTAGGGTTCATCGTCAGCCACAAAGGAATTGAGGTTGATGCTGACAAGGTCAAGGCTATTCAAGAAATGCCTTCTCCAAAGACTAAAAAACAAGTCAGGGGATTCCTGGGATGTTTGAACTACATTTCCAGATATATATTCCTCATGACCACAACATGTGCGCCGATTTTCAAATTACTCAAAAAGAATTAGGACCGCATTTGGAGAGAAGATTGCCAAACCGCCTTCGACAGTATCAAGGAATACATGTTGAACCCACCGATTCTATCACCTCCAGTGGAAGGAAGACCACTGATCATATACCTAACAGTCTTGGAAGACTCGATGGGATGTGTACTTGGCCAACAAGACGAAACCAAAAGTAAAGAGTCTGCCATTTACTATTTGCGCAAGAAATTCACCGACTGCGAGACTCGGTACACTATGCTCGAGAAAACTTGCTGTGCTTTGGCTTGGGTAGCCAAACGTCTTTGCCAGTACATGATTCGTCACACGACTTGGTTAATCTCCGAAATGGATTCGATCAAGTACGTCTTTGAAAAGCCTGCTCTCACGGGAAGGATTGCCCGTTGGCAGATGTTGTTATCAGAATACGACATTGAGTACCATGCGCAGAAAGCCGTCAAAGGAAGTATTTTAGCCGATTATTTGGCTCATCAACCGATTGACGATCAGGAATCAATCAGGTTTGACTTCCCAGACGAAGATGTCATGTATTTGAAAATGATAGACTGCGATGAACCGCTACCCAGTGAAGGGCCAGAACCAGGTTCCCAACGGGGACTAATTTTTGACGGAGCTGTCAATCATTATGGAAATCGAATTGGGGCAATCATCATAACACCTCAGGGTACCCACATTCCTTTCACCGCTCGACTGACATTCAAGTGTACAAACAACGAGGCCGTATACGAAGCTTGTATTATGTGTCTCGAAGAAGCAATTGATTTAAGGATCAAAAAGATTGTTCAAAATATTGTTGTAACCTATAAAGACTGGCACGAAATGCTACCCTTTGCTCTTCACGGTTATCGTAAATTTGTCCGCACTTCAACAGGGGCAACCCCTTTCTCTCTAGTATATGGCATGGAGGCAGTGCTTCCCATAGAAGTAGAGATCCAATCAATCAGGGTATTGATGGAAGCTAAGTTAACAGAGGCTGAATGGTGTCAAAGCAGACACGACAAATTGAACCTGATCGAAGAAAAGCGAATAACGGAACTGTGCCATGGTCAGTTGTATCAATAAAGAATGAAGAAGGCGTTTGGCAAAAAGGTCCGACCTCGTTCTCAAGAAGATACAATCATTTCTCACTGATCCTCGGGGCAAATGGACTCTGAATTATGATGGCCCCTATGTGGTCAAGAAATCTTTCTCAGGCGGCGCTTTGAAACTCGCAACCATGGATGGAGAAGAATTTTCCTACCCCACAAATGTTGACGTAGTCAAGAAATAGTTCGCCTAAATAAGAATAAAAACAGAAACATCTCGGTGGATTGAAAACCCCAAAATGGCGGTCCAGGAAAAAATTAGAGACATAATAAAAAATCATCCAGATGGATTGGAAATCTCAAAGTACAATCCAGGCAAAAGTTAGGGATTAATGGCAAGTAACTACATCCAGCAAAGAGGCAAGTCCCCCAGCAACAGTAATGCCATCCATCAGGAAAACTCCAGTCAAGGTCATCTTCGACAGAAGCTCGGGATGTCAAGAATTCAAAGTTGGTGGAAGGATAGCGGTCGTTCTGTTTCAATGCCGCCCTTTTCCCTTAAATTACCATTTTCTAAACTTTGTAAATACTCCATGGAATCACGCGTTTGACTGATTTCCATCCTATCAATAAAATTTAAGCCCTAGTGCTTTTGTTTATAATTCTCATTTGTTTTAGCTTTACAGAACGACATTTTAACATGATCCACGATTCTTGAAATAAAACAAAAAATGAATTTACTTGTCACAAATTTTTTTTGCTTTTAAATAAAGATGGCAATTTCTTTTGACTGTTGAACATCGAAAGAACATCGATCGCTTCTCCAGAAGTAATCGAACCTCAAAGTGCAGAATCAAAGTACTTCTTCTTAACCTGTACACCTGAATGAAGGATCAACTATGTCAAATGCGAATATTCCGTCCGACATCCCCGGCAGAGTTCTTATCTCCTAAGCCCGACCAACGGTTTTCCCCACAGGGACTATCTCTCCTAAGCAAGGCAGAATTGCTATTTTGGACCAAATGGTACTTCCTCGTTCCCCGCAGTGGCCGAGTATCCAGTCGTGTTCATCTATTAGTCTGTATGTCGTGTCAGTTTCGTTAGCATATACATACATACATCATGCATTATTGGTTCATACATTTTCATATTGCATCACTACCACGCTAGTCGGCCTTACCCCATAGTAATAAAAGTCATCTTGTCAATTGAGTTGTCAGTTCTTTCCTTGTTAGGAAATGTTGCGTCTGAACAATCTCTCTTCCAATTTATTTCTGGATTGGAATTGGTCCCTTGACCACTTTGATAACTTGAACCTCTAAAAAACAAGAAAACTTTCAGCGAACGTCACTCTTCGCCATTGAAGATGATATCTTCGCTTTCCCGGATTAAGGAAAATCTCCAGAGAAAGCCTCTTAATCAAAGATTCGGCAATACGGCAGTTTTTCTTCGAAAAATTCGCTGACGAAAAGGTCATCAGCACCTCAAAAAATGGATTACATCACATGGTATTTCTTCGAGAAGATCTCGAGGAAAAGTATGATGTAATACCCCCAAGCAGGAAACAGCCTCTCAAGAGACTCGTTTTCCCCTGTAGAGTCAACAAACGGCGTCTCCAATAGAGAAGTTTATACACCTCTTCAGCTCAGACGGATGGGTTCCCCAGCATGTCTGACATCAAAACTTTTCCATCAAATGGCATCTCCCCAGGAAAATTCGGCGAGAAGTTTGAGGAAAACCGCCACAAACAGCGTCCCTTGTCAAGAAAGTTTATTGACAAAAGAAACTAAGACCAATTCCTTGGTAGGAAACCAGGATCGAGGGGAAGTTTATATCAGAAACTGAGACCAGTTCTTTGGTAGGAAACCAGGATCGAGGGGGAAGTTTATTTCAGAAACTGAGATTAGTTCCCTGGCTGAAAACCAGGATCGAGGGGAAGTTTATTTCAGAAACTGAGACCAGTTCCATGGCTGAAAACCAGGATCGAGGGGAAGTTTTACCTTTTCTAAGTATCAACGCTTAGCAAAAGAAGATGAATGCGTAAACTACCATTCATAACATCTGTCAAAATTTCGGGTATTCCGATATTTAATCCTCTTGCACCTCGAATGCCTGAATACCTTCGCCATTCACACCTTCGGGTCCAAGAAGATTAAATAGAGGCATCTGTCATACCCCAAAATTTGACCACTAAGATTTCCCATCATTGTGCAAATCATCATCACAATATGGATGTACCTTTATGCCTCATCAATCTCCTCAAGAATTGTTGAGCATTCCCTGCAATCAAGGACTAGGGTTTCAAGCCCTCTCAGAGCGTTTAGACAAAGGATCAATCAAGAAATGACATGATCTTCAACTTGTATAACCTCTCAAACACACATAAATGATCAAGAGGACTCCCACATCAAGAATCAGGCACATGGTTGCAGCATTCCAAGTGGATTAAGCCTCAAGATCGCCAATGTCACCAGATTAGGGTTTTGGTCGACCAGGGCCTCCAGATGAAACTCTTCATCAGGGTATGAGCCAATGCTTCAAAATATAACTCAATATGCTCCCAGGGACCTCATGGACCCAATCATCAAGTTAATTTAGTCTCAGGGGATGCATTCACCAAAAATTAGGAATTAGGGTTTCTTGACCTAATTCACCCCTAAGTTGACTTTTGGGACAAAACATGAGCCAAGACCTCAAGACATGATTTGAGGACCTATAATAAACCACATTGATCCATTTGCAACAATGGATTGATCCAAGAAGCTTGATCCACAAGTTTCCTTTTCATCAGGACCACAATTAGGGTTTCGAGGGAAAAGTCAACTGTACCTTTGACTTTTGACCAAGACATGCTCCCAAACCTTGGGGCATGATTCAATACACCCTAAAACACCTATGGAACATATCCATCAAGTTTGATTTAGATCAAGGACTTGATTTCACAAAGGGTCGCACAGTTTTGAATTCATCTGACGAAAAGTCAACTGTGCACAAAAGTCAAGTTTGACTTTTTGAGATTTTTCACAATTATGGTTCTTTGACCCTAAAACAATGTTAATGTATGATTTGAATCATCATTCATCAAGAAAAATCAAAGAAAGTGAGTTAACTTGTAAAAGGGGTAACCATAAAAACTTAGAATTTTTCTAAGTTATGGAATAAAGTGGCTAGGGTACCAACTTCCAAGGATCACAACTTGAGATCCAAGCAACCATTTTGGATGGTCCAAAGATGGATTTGTAGCTCTAATGTCATAATTTAAAAGTGTCAACTACACCTCATTCCAGTTCCTCATGGATTTCAAGTTATGGAGTGATCAAAATGGCTGAAAACACAAAAGTGACACTTTTCCAACACTTAGTGAAATTTTCACTAAGTCAGAATTTGCCTTATTTTTTCCCAAATGTAGAGGCATTTTTCATTGTAATTCAAGTTGGATCAAAACCAAAGTTGGACATCATGTTGAAATAGGATATGTCAGCTTTCCAAAATGTCCAAGAACTCCATCAAATTCCATCTGAGCTAGGAATTATGACAGCTGCAATATGCCTTGATGCAAATTGTCTTGCAAGATAGATTTGTGCATTATGGCTCGATTTGATCAAATTGTGCAACTCCAAGCATGGTTATCCATCTGCACACCTCAAGGGGGAACAACCAAGGGACAAGCACCGATCTATCAGCCTCCAAAGTCCCAAAATCTACCATAGCCATGCCAAACCTAAAAAGCCTAAAGGAGGCCAAGACTTCAATTTTGTTTTGGAACATTTAACGGATGCTTAGAGGTGGCATGTATCAGAGCAAAGATGAACACTTCAGTCAAGCCTTATCCTTGAATCAGGGAACCATAGGCCTGTGCTCTAATCTCAAGTCAATGGCTAGAGGAGACTTGAGATTCCATTTGATCCACATTGGTCAAAAGCCTGCTGCAGTTACCATTCCCTATTCCTTGCAAAACAAATTTGACACACTATAAATAGACCTCATTTCTGATCAGTTTGAGTACACCAAAGGCCTATAACACTTGCCTTTCTCAAAACCACCCTCTCACTTCCAAAAATGCCTTCTAATGCAAGCTACTATCAGGTTTTGAATTAGAAAGTGTTTGTAACCAAACCAATCACACACACACCTCATAAACATCATATGTGAGCTGATCAAACACTTAAACAACATCTAGAGCATCAATTTCACAAAATCACCAACCATTTGCTCAAGTTTTCAACAAAGTTGCAGCTGAGGTGCCACAATCTGTTCCAGTCCATTTCAAATCAATCCAAGCTTTCAAGCACACTCCATATGGTGTAGGGAAACTGTTCAGATCATCACAACTCATCTGTAACACCCCAACTCAAAAATCAAGTTGATCTTGCTGCCACGACCTTTAAGTAAGCTTAAACTTGGTCATCTCATGATTCATGCATATTTCCTTGCACAATAATTTTGCCATATGTTCATAATCATGTATGGAGTGTTTCCCCTCCATTAATTGCTTTGTATGAGTCGTGTGTCGAATTTCTCAGCCTTCATGCAGAATATAAGGTTCTTAAGGTTTCTCTTTGATTTCTTATTCCATGCTTAAAATAAATGAAATTAAAGACCATAGACATGATCGTGAGGTAAAAACGAGTAGATTGATATGTGGATTGTGTGATTTCATCAAGTATTCAATGAGATTGATGAGAAAATGCAAATCTAGGCAAAATCAGAACGCGCGTGTGTTCTTGGTGTGTTCTTGGCGCCTTTCTCAAATATTCAAATATTTGAATTTTGTGATTTTATTTGATTGATTCAAAAATTAATTTCTCTCTGAGTTTTAATGATTTTGAGTTGATTCTTTTTTTAATATTTCACAAAAATGTTAAAATATTTTATTTTACAAAAATTTCCCAAAAATATTATTTATTTCCTATACTTTATATTTTTGCAAAGAAATAATTTTAATTTTTTTTTAACATTTATAATATTTTTTCCTTCTTGATTTTCCAAACTCAATTGGTTTTCAATCATTTTGTGGATAAAAACATGATTTTGGAAACATTGATCCAAGATCACCACTCATTTTTTACATGTTTTCAATAATTTTTATTAATTTTTAAACAAAATTAATTCCATTTTAGACAAAATTAGGTTTTTGATTAATTCCACCCTCATCAACCTTTTTCAAACACTCATGGGCCTCTAATAGAGTGTAAGACCCAACCCCTCTTTGAAACCAAAATAGTTTGGGCCTCAGACCTTGTATAAGTCCCAACATATTTTCAAAAATTCTGGCGCGATCACCGGTTTAAAATAAAACCACTTGGGCCTCTCCCTGAGTTGTAAGCTCCATTCTTTTTCTCAAAATTACTCATGGGCCTCTAATAGAGTGTAAGACCCAATCTTTTTTTAACCAAAACCTTTTTGGGTCTCAGACATTCTATAAGTCCCTCTGCGTTAAAAAAATCTCGGCGCGATCGCCATTTTCAAACAAGAAAATCATCTGGGCCAACCCTTGTGTTGTAAGTCCCATTTCTTTTCTTTAAATAATCTTTCGGCTTCTCCTTGAGTTGTAAGACACAACCCTTGTTGTACATAAACCTTTTTGGCCCTCAGTTGTTGTATAAGTCCTGGTACAATATTCAAAACAACGGTGTGATCACTGTCAAACTCTTTGGGCCTCTCCTTGAGTATAAGCCCCACAATCTTTTCAAAATAATTCCCTTTTGATTTAGATTCCATATACAGTTGTTATAAAAAAAAATTAATTTCTTTAAACAACTAACAATACAGCATGGAAGCTTGCTCACCTGTAAGTTTTATCCGCTTTCATTTACTTGCTTTAATATATATATATATATATATATATATATATATATATATATCTGTATTGTGGGAAGCTGCACATGGTTAGTCTTCTTTCATTCTTTTAAATACACGTCAAATATATATATAACTGTATTGTGGGAAGCTGCGCACGGTTAGTCTTCTTTCATACCTTTTAAAATACTTGTCATATATCAACTGTATATATACTAGTATAGTTATTTAGAGTTTTCCCCGGCAACTAGATCTATAACTAGGTAAAGCCCGATTGGTCACCCTTAAATACAAACAAAACTAGATCCCCATAGGATTTCCAGATACAGTCTTCCCTTCTCTTGGGGTTAAAAAATATGGAACAAAGAGAAAGGCAGTATTCTCGGTGAACCTTTTCTCAGACTGTCACCCCTAGAAATTGTCAAAGAAATTCTACTCCCCGGAGTTGATTTATTCTCTGTGAATAGCATCTCTTGAGTTTCTTCAAACCTCAGAACTTTCACTAAATGATCTATTCTCTATGAATAGCATTTCTTGAACTTTTCTTGGTTTAGGACACACAGGCTTCCTAAAAGCATCCCCGCCTCCTCTTGGGCTTTGTACAAGGACCCTTCGGCTTCTTAGAAGTTCTCATGCCTTCTCTTGGGCTTAATACAAGGACCCTGACGACCTCTTAAAGGTATAAGACAAAACTTAGTCATCATTTGCTAGAGCAGTCTTTCCAGTTTCAGACCTCAGGCCACTTTAGGGTTGATTCTCATCCCTTAATGCCTTTGCCTCCTCTTGGGCATCATACAAAAGATAAAACTCTTCCACACCAGTAGACTTGGACAGTCTAATCCCCTTGAGTCTCAAAGACATTCTCAAGTCCCTTACAACTATATGAAAAAACCTTGGGCATTCTGGATCGATCTCCATCAGAAACCTAGTCTCTCTCATGAGAGTTCCCTGACTAGGGTCAACACTATCTTAAATCAGAACCTCAAGGTATCTAACATCTCAACTCTTCTGTAATCCTCAGCAAGAGTTGATTCCCCACTTGGACCTGCCTGGGGATCTTAATTATCCCTGGCAAAAGATAGCCTCCTCTTAGGCTTTGTATAAGGATCTTTCCTCAGCAGAAAGCTAGCCTCCTCTTAGGCTTTGTATACTGATCCTTCCTTAGCGAAGTCAGCCTCCTCTTGGGCTTTGTACAATGATTCTCCCCAACGGAGCTAACCTTCTCAGACTCTCTTGTTGAGTCAATCACTTTTCAGACTCTCTTGTTGATTCCACCAACTTTTCAGACTCTCTTGTTGAGTCAATCACTTTTCACACTCTCTTATTGAGTCGATCAACTTTTCAGACTCTCTTGTTGAGTCAATCACCTTTTAGCACTCTCTTGTTGAGTCAACCCTTTTAGTCTCAATCCTGGGCTTTATACAGGACAGATAAAAACACTCTCTTGTTAAGTCCGTCTTTTCCAGCCTCCTCGTAGGCCTGGTATAAGGATTTCCCCTAGCAGAAGTCAAATTCCTCTTAGGTATGATGATTTCTCCAACTTGTTCAACCACAATCCTGGGCTTCGTACAGGACATATAAAAACACTCTCTTGTTGAGTCCACCCTTTTAGCCTCAATCTTGGGCTTTGTACAAGACATAAATCTTCAAAACCTTCTCTTAAGCCTGGGACACACATCTTCCCCAGCGGAGTCATTTCCTTCCAGCCTTCTTTTAGGCTTTGAGGAATGATTTCCCAAGCAGAGTCAAACTCATTTCAGCCTCAATCTTGGGCTTTGTACAAGACACATAAAAATATCCTCACCCCGAGTCAGTTAAATTTCCCATTTCAGCCTCAATCTTGGGCTTTGTACAAGACACATACAAACCTCCCCGGCGGAGTCAAAAATCCCTTCTTAGCCTCAATCTTGGGATTTGTACAAGACAGATAGAACATTTTCCCTGGAAAAGTCAAACTTATAGCCTCCTCTTAGGCTTTGTATAATGATATCCCCAAAGAGTTAGTCTCTTTTTAGCCTCAATCTTGGGCTTTGTATAAGACAGATAAAACACTCTCTTGTTGAGTCGGTCATTTCCAGCCTCCTCTTAGGCTTTGTATAAGGACTTTGATCAAGGCACACAAAAATTAACAATCCCCTCAGAAGAAGTTCAATCCCTCTTTAGAGATGACAAGTTCTCTCTCAGTCAAACCTTTTAGCTTCAATCTTGGGCTTTGAACAAGACACAAATACCCTTTTAGCTTCAATCTTGGGCTTTGAACAAGACACCAAAACATCATTTTCCTCCCTTAGAATAGGAGGAACTACGATTGCTCTGATTTCCCTATTTCGTTTAAACGGGAATACGTAGGCATAAGATTGTGAAATCTTAGCGAGCATACTAATCAAAAAACCCTAGGTCCAGTACCTTCACACATCAATCAAAACTTAGGTCCAGTACCTTACCAAAAACATCGGGAGTAGCCCGAACACAAACGAAATCTCACTCACTCATACTTCCCAAGAAACTTTCCCATCCCATTAACAAATAAACACCATCAATTACAAAGCGAGACCTAAAGCTAATATCCTGTGGATAACCACATATAGGATGGGTAATTGACAACTCCCCATTGTATAACCTGACCCCGGACTCCCCAATCTCTTTTAAGCATTTGTTCAGTTAAACAATCGCGTGCAAGGTTAGTTTTAGATAGCTTCCCTTTCCCTTCCTGCTTCACAGGATAAATAAGAAATCAAAAATTAGCACCCTTTCTCCTCGAGGAGGAAAACTCAAACTTCAGCGATAAGGTGGTCGCGTCACTGACAAAAATCGCTCGCTACACCAAGGAACTGGTCTCAGTTTCTGATATAAACTTCCCCTTGATCCTGGTCTTCAGCCAAGGAACTGGTCTCAGTTTCTGATATAAACTTCCCCTCGATCCTGGTCTTTAGCCAAGGAACTGGTCTAAGTTTCTTCTTGTCGAGTTTCTTCCTTGACAGGAGACGCTATGTGTAGCGGTCTTCATCAAACTTCTCGCCGAATTTTCCTGGGGAGATGCCATTTGATGGGAAAAAGTTTTGATGTCAGACTTGCTGGGGAACCCATTCGTCTGAGTTGTAGAGGTGTTCAAACTTCTTTGTTGGAGACGCCATTTGGTGACTCTACTGGGGAAAACGAGTCTCTTGAGAGGTTGTTTCCTGCTTGGGGATATTACATCATTCTTTTCGGAGAAACGCCATGTGATGCAATCCAATTTTGAGGTGCTGATGACCTTATTGACATTGACTTTCTTGGGAGAAAAACCAATGTGATGCTGAGAGTCTTCGGTTGAGAGGCTTTCTCTAGGGATTTTCCTTAATCCGGGAAAGCGTAAATATCATCTTCAATAGTAAAGAGTGACGTTTGTCGAATGTCTTCTTGCTTTTTAGAAGTTCAAGTTATCAAAGTGGCCAAGGACCGGCTCCAATCTAAAAATAAACTAAGGAGGAACTGCTCAGACGCTGCATTTCCTAACAAGTAAAGGACTGACAACTCGATTGAGAGGACTTTTATCATTTGGGGGTAGGACTGACCAAAGTGATAGTGATGCAATATGATTATGAATGTGAATCAATAATGCATGATGTATGTATATTTATGCTGACAAAACTGGCGCGACATACAGACTAATAGATGAACACGAGTGGATACTCAGCCACGGCAGGGGATGAAAAGTATTATTGGTTCAAAATAGCAATCCTACCTTGCTTAGGAGAGACGGTCCCTGTGGGGAGAAAGAATTGTTCAATCGGTCTTAAGAGGTACGAACTCTGTTGGGGATGTCAGATGGGACATTTGTATCTGACACGGTTGATCCTTCATTCAGGCGTACTGGTTTAGAAGGATTACTTTGATTCAGCACTTTGAGGTTCAACCACCTTCAGAGAAGCGATCGATGTTCTTTCAATGTTCAACAGTCAAAAGAATTGCCATCTTTATTTAAAAAGCCGAAAAGTTTTGACAAGTAAATTCATTTTTGTTTTATTTCAAGAATCGTTGATCATGTTAAAAATGTCATTCTGTAAAGCTAAAACAAATAAGAATTACAAACAAAAGCACTAGGGCTCAAATTTTATTGATAGGATGGAAATCAGCCAAGCGCGTGATCCCATAGAGTATTTACAAATTTAGAAAATGGTAATTTTAAGGGAAAAGGGCTACATTGAAACATAACAACCGTTATCCTTCTACCAACTTTGAATTCTGGACATCCTGAGCTTCTGACGAAGATGACCTTGACTGGAGTTTTCTGACTGATGGTATTATCGCTGGGGATTTCACCTCGTCAGACATAGTTACTTCCCATTAATCCCTAACTTTTGCCTGGATTGTACTTTGAGATTTCCAATCCACCAGGATGATTTTTTGCTTATGTCTCTAATTTTTGCCTGGACCGCCCTTTCGGGTTTTCAATCCACCGAGACGCTTTTTTTTTAGTTTAGACGAAGTATTTCTTGACTACATCAACATTCGTGGGGTAGGCAAATTCCTCTCCATCCATGGTTGCGAGTCTCAAGGCGCTGCCTGAGAAGGCTTTCTTGACCACATATGGGCCATCATAATTCGGAGTCCATTTGCCCCGGGAATCAGTGAGAAATGATTGTATCTTTTTTAGCACAAGGTCTCCTTTCCTGAAGACGCGAGGTCGGACCTTTTTGTCAAACGCTTTCTTCATCCTTTGCTGATACAACTAACCATGGCATAATGCCGTTATTCAATTTTCTTTGATTAGGTTCAGTTCGTCATGTCGACTTTGACACCATTCAGGTTCTGTTAGCTTAGCTTCCATCAATACCCGAATTGATGAGATCTCTACTTCTATGGGGAGCACTGCCTCCATGACATATACTAGAGAGAAAGGGGTTGCCCCTGTTGAAGTGCGGACAGACGTGCGATAACCGTGAAGAGCAGAGGGTAGCATTTCATGCCAGTCTTTGTAGGTTACAACCATCTTTTGAATGATCTTCTTGATGTTCTTGTTAGCTGCTTCTACCGCTCCGTTCATCTTAGGCCGGTAGGGAGATGAGTTATGGTGTTCGATTTTGAACTCAACGCATAACTCTTTCATCATCTTGTTGTTCAAGTTAGATCCATTGTCAGTAATAATCTGGCTTGGAACACCATAACGGCAGATGATATTATTTTTGATAAAGCGGAGCACGACTTGTCGGGTTACATTGGTGTATGACGCTGCTTCAACCCACTTGGTGAAGTAGTCAATGGCTACTAGGATGAACTGATGTCCGTTTGAAGCTTTGGGTTCGATCATGCCAATCATGTCGATTCCCCATATGGAAAAAGACCATGGGGAAGAGAGAACTTTGAGATGTGTTGGCGGTACATGGATTTTGTCTGAGTATATTTGACACTTGTGACATCTTCATGTACTTGTAGCAATCGGATTCCATGGTCAACCAATAGTATCCTGCTCTCAGAATTTTTCTCGCCATTATGTGTCCGTTGGCATGAGTGCCAAAGGATCCTTCATGAATTTCTTTTATCAGCATGTTTGCTTCTGGTCTGTCTATGCATCGAAGCAAGACCATGCCAAAGTTTCTCTTATAGAGTGTATCACCGCTTAGGAAAAAGCTGCCTGCCAGTCTCTGGAGAGTCTTCCCGTCTTTTCTGGATGCCCTAGGCGGGTATTCTTGTTTCTGAAGGAAGCATTTGATATTATGATACCAAGGTTTGTCGTCTATCGGAACAACTTATTCGGGATTCACTCCCTGTAAGACCGCCCGTCTATGCCATCACCTATCTTAGGTATCACTCAAACTTTCCACATGCGACATCACTCGCATTCCTATTAGCAAAAAAATAAACAAGGATATCAAGTAGGAAAAGCAGTATATATATATATATATAGTTCCTAAAACTAACATCCTAGACCTCTTAGGAATTCTAATCCGAGTCCTATACAGACAAAATGACTCCCCAACAGAGTCGCCATTTTACTGTAGCGTGTGATTTTTGTCGGTGACGCGACCACCTTATATCAAATGGGTTTCTCCTCACCGCAATGGTAGGAGTGAGGTGCTACTTTCTGATTTCTTATTTATCCCATGAAGCTGGAAGGGAAAGGGAAGCTATCTAAAACTAACCTTGCACGCGAATGTTTAACTGAACAAACACTTAAAGAGATTTGGGGAGTTCGGGGTCAGGTTATACAATGGGGAGTTGTCAGTTACCCATCCTATATGTGGTTATCCATAGGTTGTTAGCAATAGGTTCTGCTTTGTACTTGATGGTGTTTATTTGTTGTGGGTTGGGAAAGTTTCTTCTTTGGGGGATATGAGAGAGAGAGTTTCTGGACCTAAAGTTTTGTTTTGCTTGGTGTGTGAAGGTACTAGACCTAAGGTTTTTAATTGGTATGCTCGCTAAGATTTCGCAATCCTATGCCTACGTATTCCCGTTTAAAAAAACAGGGAAATCAGAGCAATCGTAGTTCCTCCTATTTTATGGGAGGAAAAAAGACGATGTTTTGGTGTCTTGTTCAAAGCCCAAGATTGAAGCTAAATGAGTATTTGTGTCTTGTTCAAAGCCCAAGATTGAAGCTAAAGGTTTGACTGAGAGAGAATTTGTCATCTCTAAAGGGAAGCATCTTGTCTGTTTATCACAACTGTTGCGTGACTGTTTATAAAGGAGAATTACTTCAACTGGGATATGTGAATCCAGCAATGCCATAATTTCCTTTATGAGGGATTTGTCCTGAAGGGAAAACTTTAACTCAGTGTTAAGCAATGCCATTTTTCCTTAGGAGTCTTTCATGCTAAAAGAGGGACAGTGGCGTGAATGTAAATAATCCAGAGGCTTGCCGCTTATAGCAATTAGATGAAATAGAGGATTTTTACCAGGATGAGAGATGGACGATAGCTTGGATTTTTGAATCAACAAGTGTGCCACTTACAACAATTATCTGGGATTTAGGGTTTGCTTTGATTTATCCGTTTTGATATGTGATATATGGAGAAATATCTTCCTACAGAGAGATTTTTGGTTTCCTCCGAGGGGATATTGATTTTTGTGTGCCTTGATTAAAGCTCAAGGTTGAAGCTAAGAAATCGATTGACTCCATTGGGGAAGTCCTTATACAAAGGCTAAGAGGAGGATGGAAAAGACTGACTCAACAAGAGAGTGTTTATATCTGTCTTGTACAAAGCCCAAGATTGAGGCTAAAAAAAGAGACTGACTCTTTTGGGCATATCATTATACAAAGCCTAAGAGGAGGCTAGAAGTTAAATTTTCGGGGAAATATTTTGTCTGTCTTGTACAAAGCCCAAGATTGAGGCTAAAGGGAAAACTAACTCTACTGGTGAGAGGTTTTATCTGTCTTGTACAAAGCCCAAGATTGTGGCTGAAAGAAGATTGACTCTGCTGGAGAGATTTATACGGTGTCTTGTACAAAGCCCAAGATTGAGGCTGAATAGAAACTGACTCTGTGGGAAATAAATCTTTATATGTCTTGTACAAAGCCCTAGATTGAGGCTAAAATGAGACTGACTCAACAAGAGAGTGTTTTATTTGGTGTCTTGTACAAAGCCAAAGATTGAGGCTGAAAGGTAGTTGACTGACTCAGCTGAGGATTTTTAGGTGTCTTGTACAAAGCCCAAGATTGAGGCTGACCTTACTGGGAAAATCATTATACAAAGCCTAAGAGGAGGCTGAAAAAGGAAATTGATTATGCTTAGGGATATTATTTCTCAAAGCCTAAAAGAAGGCAGGGAGGAATTGACTTCGCTGGGGAAGATATTTAACCCGAGCTTAAGAGAAGGTTATGAAGATTTTGACTTTGTTGGAGAAATTTTATATATGTCTTGTACAAAGCCCAAGATTGAGGCTAAAAAAGAATGACTCAACAAGAGAGTGTTTATGTTTTGTACCACTGACTCAACAAGAGAGTGTGGAAAGGTGATTGACTCAACTAGAGAGCACTTTGAAAGGTGATTCAGCTGGGAAAAATCATTATACAAAGCCTAAGAGGAGGCTGAAAAAGGTTGACTCAACAAGAGAGTGCCTTAAGGTGATTGACTCAACAAGAGAATGCTGTTGGGGCTAATTCTGCTGAGGAAGATCATTATACAAAGCCTAAGAGGAGGCTGGCTTCTGCTGAGGATTATTGAGATCCAGAGGCATGTCCAAAATGGGGGATCAACTCTTGCTGAGGGTTACAGAAGAGTTGAGGTATCAGATGCCTTGAGGTTCTGATGATAAGCTGGCCCTGGCTGGGGAAATTTAAAGTGAGAGTTTAAAGATTGAGTTTTGAAAACCTATAGAGGTTTCAACTCTACTGGAGATTGGTTAAATGACCAGGGTTTCTTCCTAAGTTTGTAGGGAACTTGAGAATGTATTTGAGATCCAAGAGGGGATTAGACTGTCCAAGTATACTGGTATGGAAGAGTTTATCTTTGTATGATGCCTAAGAGGAGGCAGGTGTTTTAAGGGATGAAAATCAACCCTAAAATGGTTTGATGTTTTGACACTAGAAAGACTGCTCTAGCAAAGGATGACTAATTTCTGTCTTATACCTTTAAGAGGTCCTCAGGGTCCTTGTATTAAGCCCAAGAGAAGGCATGAGAACTTCTAAAAAGCCGGAGGGTCCTTGTACAAAGCCCAAGAGGAGGCTTGGATGCTTTTAGGAAGCCCGTGGGTCCAAACCTAAGAAGAGTTCAAGAAAATTTTCACCGAGAATAATATTTTCTTTAGTGAACAGTTCTAGGATTTGAAGAAATTCAAGAGAGGTTTCACCGGGAATTAATCCTCTCTGGGGAAATGAACTTCTTTGACAATTTTAATAGTGACAGTCTGAGAAAAGTTTCACCTGGAATAATGCCTTTCTCTTTGTTCCATATTGTTTAAGCTCAAGAGAAGGCAAGACTGTATCTAGAATTCCTATGGGGAACTAGTTTTGACTGTATTGAAAGAGTGACCAACTGGCTTTACCTAGTTCTAGACCTAGTTGTCGGGGAAAACTCTAAGCAGATATACAAGTATATATACAGTTGATATATGATAAGTATTTAAAAGGATATGAAAGAAGGACTTATAGGTGAGCAAGCTTCCAGCAATACAGTTATATATATATATATATATATATATATATATATATATATATATATATATATATATATATATATATATATATGAAAGTATGTAAAGAAAGCTGATAAAACTTACAGGCGAGCAAGCTTTCATTGTAACAGCTGTATGGTTAGTTGTTCAAGAAATTAAAGAAAGTTTTGATAACAATTATGAGTTTGAACCTAAATCAAAAGGGAAGTTATTTTGAAAAGATTGTTGGGGCTTATGCTCAAGGAGAGGCCCAGATGAAAAACAGTGATCGTACCGTTGTTCTGAAAATTGCATCGGGACTTATACAATGACTGAGGCCCAAATTATTATACTTACAAAGAGGGTTGGGTCTTACAACTCAAGGAGAGACCCAAATTGCATTTTAAAAAAGAAAGATGAGACTTACAACACAAAGGGAGGCCCAGATGGTTTTTGTTTAAAAGGCAACGACTGCGCCGAGATTTTAAAATCGCAGTGGGACTTATACAATGACTGAGGCCCAAAAAGGTTTATATTTAGAAAGGGGTGGGACTTGCACTCTATCAAGATGCCCAAAGGTTTGAAAAAGAAAAGAAATGGGACTTACAACACAAGGGTTGGCCCAGATCGTTTTCGTTTAAAAGGCGACGACCGTGCCGAGATTTTAAAACCGCAGTGGGACTTATACAATGACTGAGGCCCAAAAAGGTTTTGGTTAAAAAGGGATTGGGTCTTACACTTTAATAGAGGCCCAAAGATGTTTGAAAAGATTTGTTAGGATGATAATGATCAAAACCCTAATTTTTTGTTTTAAAATGTATTTTAATCGAATAAAAATTCAATTAAAATAATCAAACATGGGAAAAAAGGTTGTGATCTTGGATTTATATTTGGAAAATCATGTTTCATTCATGGGATGATTTTAAGATCATTTGAATTTTGCAAAACCAAGAGAAAGGAATATTTTTAATGTTTAAAAACAAATAAAAATATAATTCTTTACAAAAATATCAAATATATGAAATAAATAATATTTTTGTAAAATTTTCATGGATTAAAATATTTTAACATTTTTGTGAATTTTCAAAAAAAGAATCAATAAAAAATAATTAAATTTGAGAGAGAAATTAATTTTTCAATTAATTAACAAAAACATGAAAATATTGAAAAATAGCAAAAATGAGAGAATAGCAAAAAAGGTCTGGGTGGGATTTGAACCCATGACCTTGTACACAAACACATATGCGCGCTACCACTGGGGTGGTGATACCTCCGTGTATCAAAACCACCCCATGAACATATATGGGGTGCCAAGTTTTCAGGCCAGGCCAAGGCAAGGCAAGACAAGTTTTGGCAATTTACGTGAAGCCTCTAACTTTCTCATTTCTCCATGGATTTAGACAAAATTTAGGTGCATCTAGCCTATAATTTCACAAGGAATCCAATAGTACTTTTGGAATTTTCAGAAAGTGTCCCTATTTTAAAACCCGATAGTGGTTTCAAAATAGGCCTAGATTTGCATGTTTTATGCTATCTCACCACACAGTCAACAATAGCAGGGCAAATTGGTTCAAACACAACATATACAACATGTATGAGATGTTTATGATCAGTGGACATCAAAGGAATGCATAATTCAAAGAGTTCAAGTTGTCATGCACTTACCTCTTGGAGCTTCTTGTGATTACTGTCAAGATCCTTGTGCCAGAAGTAATCCAATGCTTTAGACACTCTTGATTGATCCCTTAGAAGCTTTTAGGATGATTAAAACTAGCTGGAATCCTCAGGAATAAGTTTTAGCTCTTTCTTGCAAAAGGGGCAAAAGTGACCAATATGTCAACTCTCTCAAATGGTGTTCCAGATGAGGGGAACCATTTGGGGCAGTTTGAGGATGATATTTGGAGTGTGTTTGAGGCCTTGTTTGGTTTTGGAAGTGACTGAATCAAGGCATGCCTTGAAAATGCAGAAAATTCCAATTTTGAGGTTTTGGAAGTGGATTTTTTTATTTTGGTGTTTTAGGTCACAAGTGAGTGTTTGGACAGCTTAGATATAACATATTGGATTTGTTTGGATCATGAGCTGCGGTGGAATTGCTCTCTAACTCAAAAACTCAGAGATGACTTGCAAAAGAAGGCATTTTGGCCTAAAGAGAGAAATTTTGAGGAAAGCATCAGTTGTAGTGCTTTGGTGTACTCAAACTGATCACAATTTAGCTCTATTTATAGTGTGTCAAGTTTGTTTTGGCATCAATAGTGAATGGCTGCTACAGCAGGTCTTTGGCCAATGTTGATCCAAGGGAATCTTAAGTCTCCTCTAGCCATTGACTTGAGATTAGGGCACATGCCTATGGTTCTTTGATTCAGAGCTTATTCTTGACTCATTCAGTTAGGAATGTGTCAGTGCATGCCACCTTGGTGCATCCATTGAATGCTTGGAAACAAAATTGGAGTCTTGGCACCTTTTTAGCCTTTTTAGGTTTGTTATGGCTAAGTGTAGATTCTTGGACTTTGGAGGCTTGGGGATCAGATCTTTCTCCTTTTGTTTTATCCTCAGATGTGTCCAAATGGATGACAAGGCTTGGAGTTATCCAAATTTGTCAAATCGAGCAAAACATCAAATTCTGCCTTGCTTAGGACAGTTGGAAATGGTGATTTTGAGGGATTCATATCTCCCTGCACAGGTTGATTTATGGGAGGCTCTTGTGCTTTTTAGAAAGCCCTCATATGATACAAAACATGTGTGATCATAGTTTTTTTTAAACTATTTGGATCCAACTGAAAAATCCTCATGAACATTGATGTTCAAGGCTGGTAACTTAGGCAGATTTTCACTAAGTGTTGGAAAAAGTGTCATTTTCATGTTTTTGTGATTTTGATCAATCCATAACTCAAAATCCATAAAGAATTGGAGTCTGAGGTAGTTGAAGCTTTTGTAGAGTGTAGCAATACCTACAAATCCAGCTTTGGATCACCCAAAATGGTTGCTTGGATCTCAAGTTATGATCCTTGGAAGTTGGTACCAAAACCACTTTTGTTCCATAACTTAGAAAAATTTTGGTTTTTTATGGTTGCCCCTTTTGCAAGAAACCTCACTTTTCTTGATTTTTCTTAATGAATGATGATCAATACCATACATTAACATTATTTTTTACTTAGGGGAACCATATTTTGAAAAATTCCAAAAAGTCAAACTAAATTTTGTGCACAGTTGACTTTTTATCGGACGAAATCTAAACTGTGCGATCCTTTGTGAAATCAAGTCCTTGACCTAAATCAAACCTAATGGATGGATTCCATAGGTGTTATAGGGTATATTGAATCATGTCCCAAGGTTTGGGAGCATGTCTTGGTTAAAAGTTAAAGGTACAGTTGACTTTTTCTTCAAAACCCAAATGTGGTCCAAATGAAATTGAAACTTGTGAATCAAGCTTCTTGGATCAATCCATTGTTGTAAATGGATCAATGTGGTGTATTGGAGGCCCTCAAATCATTTATTGAGGTCTTGGCTCATGCTTTGTCCCAAAAGTCAACTTAGGTGTGAATTAGGTTAAGAAACCCTAATTCCTGATTTTTTGTGAATGCATCCCCTGAGGCTAAATTGACTTGATGATTGGGTCCATGAGGTCCCTTGGAGTATCTTAGGTTGTGTTTTGAAGCATTGGCTCATGCCTAGTGTAGCGAGGGATTTTGGACGCGGTTGCGAAGCGCTATCGCTCTTTGGTGTCTACAGCTCGATTCATTTTTTATCCTATTAAAGCTGATGAAGGAAGGGAAATAGATGTCTCCAATTAACCCTACTTGCAAACTAAGATTAAACAGCGGTCTGTTAGGTTACAGATGCTACAAAGATTCGGGGTCTCTATCGGGTGTATTTTTTTAAAAATGGTGTTCGGTCGATTGGTGGGATGTTAGGATTTTAGGACGGATATATGAAAGTATGGGATTTTGGTTTTTTGTTTAGTGTGCTCGCTAAGATCTTTTCTTTCAATCTTATGCCTACGTATTCCCGTTTACCAAAATAGGGAAATCAGAGCGTTCGTAGTTCCTCCTATTCTATGGGAGGAAATGGTTGTTTTGGTGTCTTGTTCAAAGCCCAAGGCGTGAAGCGAAAGGTGGTTTGTATCTTGTTCAAAGCCCAAGATGTGAAGCTGAAAGGTCTATTTGTATCTTGTTCAAAGCCCAAGATGTGAAGCTGAAAGGGTTTGACTTTAGAGAGAATTTGTCATCTCTAAAGAGGGGTTTGATGTCACAACTGTTTATAAAGGAGAATTACTTTAACCGGGATTTGTGAACCCGACAATGCCATAATTTCCTTTAAAGGGGATTTTAACCTGAAGGAGATGACTTTAACTCAGTGTAGAGCAATGCTATCTTTCCTTAGGAATTTCTCATGCTAAAAGAGGGACAGTGGCGTGGATGTAGATGATCCAGAGGCTTGCCGCTTACAGCAATTAGATGAAGGGGAAGGAGTTATTGATGTTTGTGTACTATGAATGAGGCACAACTTTGATGCTAAAAGGTTGATTGGATCAACCAGTGGTTTTCTTATACAAACCCTAAGAGGAGGCTATTGGCCCAACAAGAGGGTGTTTTTGTGTCTCGTACAAAGCCCGAGAGAGAGGCTAAAAGGGGTTGATCCTACAAGAGGATCTTTTATACTCAACAAGAGAGTGTTTTTGTATCTCGTATAAAGCCCGAGATGGAGGCTAAAATTTGCTTGGCTCAATAAGAACGTTTTTGTATCTCGTATAAAGCCCGAGATGGAGGCTAATAGGTGATTGACTCAACAAGGGAGTCTCTTTTGTGTCTCGTACAAGGCCCGAGAGAGAGGCTAAACGTTGTTTGACTCCGCTGGGGAGAATCATTGTACAAAGCCCAAGAGGAGGCTAACTTCACTGAAGAAGGATCATTATACAAAGCCTAAGAGGAGGCTGGCGCAGTTTCAGTTGAGTGACAGGTCCAGTATGCTGATTTAAAGAGAAAATCAGTTCTTATATGAGTAATGTTGGCACTCAGGGATTTGATTCGAGGATAAGGGTTATTTCCTTGTCTTTGAGGAAACGGGAAATCCAAAGGGGTATTGAGACTGTCCGAGTCTACGGGTTTCCTTCCTATTTAATGAAGGGGTCACTTGAGAATGTCTTTTGAGACTCAAGGATATTAGATTGTCCGTGTCTAGAGTTTCATCTTTTGTACTGTGCTTTAAGAAACAGTAGTAGACTCTTTGAAAGGACGGTTCTATGAAGATGACTAAGTTCTGTTCCTATACCTCTAGGAGGTCGTCGGGACAATTTGTATGAAGCCCAAGAGGAGGCTGGAAGCTTTTAAGAAGCCGAGTGGTCCTTGTATGAAGCCCAAGAGGAGGCTATCATTCCCGGAGGAAGAATCATTATACGAAGCCTAAGAGGAGGCTGTGAATACTTCTAAGAAGTCGGCGGGTCCTTGTACTAAGCCCAAGAGGAGGCGGGGATGCTTTTAGGAAGCCTGTGGGTCCTTGTACGATGCCCAAGAGGAGGCCGATGCTTTTAAGAAGCCGCTGGGTCCCCAAACCCCGAGAAACTCAAGACAGGATATTCACAAGGAATAGATCAAGCCAGGAAAGTTCGAGAATTTGGAAGAAACTCAAATATGCCATTCACGGAGAATACATTCATCTCTGGGAGTAGAGTTTCTTGACAATTCCTAATGAGGACAGCCGAAGAGAAGACTGTATCTGGTGATCCTATTGGGGATCTAGTTGTCTATTTCTACGAATAAACGAAACGACGTCACTTAGTTCTAGACGTAGTTGCCGGGGAAACTCTAAATATCTATACTATTATTACACAGTTGATATGAGTTTATGAAAGAAGACTTACAGCGAAACAGCCCCACAATACAGTTATATGAATATGAAAGCGGTAAATGAAAGCGTATAAACACTTACTCGGTTGTAGAGCTTCCATGCTGTTTGGTTAGTTGTTCAACAAAGACAGATTGAAAACAACAGTATATTCAAAATCAAAGGGGAAAGTGCTTTGAGAAAGAAAGATTTGGGGCTGACAGCTCAAGGAGAGGCCCAGGGTTTTATCAGTGAGCGCACTGTTTGAATTTGTACAGAGGGACTTATACAAGTGACTGAGGCCCAAAAAGGTTTTCTGTACAAAGGGATGGGTCTTACACTCTCTCAAGAGGCCTAAAAGGTTTAAAGAAAAAAAGTGGGGCTTATAACACGAGGGTAGGCCCAGATGATTTTTCGTTTTAAAATGGCAATCGCGCAAAGGTTTTCTTTTAACGCAGAAGGACTTATACAATAAGTGAGGCCCAAAATGTTTTGGTTAAAAGGGGATTGGGTCTTACACTCTAATAGAGGCCCAAAAGTTTTGAATGGGTCTTATAGCTCAAGGAGAGGCCCAAAAGGTTATTTTTCAAAAGGCGACGATCGCGCCGTTTGTTTTTGACGGTATTGGGACTTATACAATACACTGAGGCCCAAAAATGATTTGGTCAAAAAAAGGATTGGGTCTTACACTCTATTAGAGGCCCAAATGTTTTGAAAATGATTTATAAGGGTTGAATTAATCCAAAACTCTAATTTGCTTTCAAAAATGTATTTAATTGAATAAAAATTCAATTAAAATGATCAAAATTGTTTAACATATGGAAAAAAAATTGTGATCTTGGATTAATGCTTCAAAAATTAAGTATTGACCTACAAAATAATTAGAAAGCATTAAAAGTTGCAAAATCAAGGTGGAAAAAATATTTTAAATGTTAAAAACAATTAAAACATTAATTCTTTGCAAAAATATCAATTATACAAAATAAATAATATTTTTGGGATTTCTTGGGAAAATAAAATATTTTAACATTTTTGTGAATTATTAAAAAAAGAATCAACTCAAAATCATTAAAACTCAGAGAGAAATTAATTTTTGAATCAATTAAAAAAATCACAAAATTCAAATATTTGAATTTTCAAAAAATGGCGCCAAGAACACACCAAGAACACGCGCGTGTTCTGGGTTTTCCCATATTTGCATTTTCTCTTCAACCTCACTGAATACTTGATTATATCATGCAATCCACATACCAATCAACTCGTTTCAACCTCACGATCATGTCTATGACCATTAATTTCATTTAAATTAAGCATAAAACAAGAAATCACGAAAAATCCTCAAGAACCCTAATTTCTGCATAAAGGCTAGGATTTTTGATACACGATCCAAACAATGCAATTAATTGAGGGGAAACATTCCATGCATGATTATGAACATATGGCCAAATTATTGTGCAGCAAAAATTGCATGGATCATAGAGTTAGAAGAGCTCATGCTTACCACTTGCAGCTGGTGATCGTGATTTATGTTGGAGGTGTTACAGCTAGGTTCCAATGATCTGGATAGCTTCCCTAGGTGCCATGGAGTGTGTATGAATGCTTGGAATGGATTGAAATGATCTGGAACTTGAGATGGTACCCCAACTGCAAACCTGTTAAGAACTTGAGCAATTGGCTGGTGATTTTGTGAAATCTGTGTTCCAGATGTTATGTGAGTGTTTGGATCACTTCTATATGATGTATATGAGGTGTGTGTGTGTGTGTGTGATTGGTTTGATTGGGAAAGCTCTCAAACTCAAAACCCGATAGTGACTTGCCTTAGAAGGCAAAATTGGAGTGAAAGAAGAGATTTTGAGGAAAGCATCTGTTTGATGGCTTTGGTGTACTCAAACTGATCACAATTGAGCTCTATTTATAGTAGAGCAAGTTTGTTTTGCAAGGAATAGTGAATGGCAACTGCTGAGTAGGTTTGGCCAATGTTGGCAAATGAAAATCCAAGTCTCCTCTAGCCATTGACTACAAGGTTAGGGCACAGGCTGCTGGTCCCCTTGGTCTTGGATAAGTCTTGACTGAATTCAGTTGCTAAGAGCTCAGTTCATGCCACCTTGATGCTTCCATTGAATGCTCCAATCCAAAATTGGAGTCTTGTCCCTATTTTGGCAATTCTAGGTTCAACATGCTATTTCTTGTTCCAAAGACTTTGGAGGCTTGGCTCAGTGATTGTCCCCTTTAGATTCAATCCTCAGATGTGTCCAAGTGGATAGGAGCATTTGGATTTGGCTGATTTTGGTAAATCGAGCAAAAGTGCAAAATTCTGCCTTGCCTTGGCAGATTTCAGCAAGGCAACTTGCCAATGTCATATCTCATGGCTCAAATTGAATTTGGTAATGTTCTTGGCCATTTTGGAAAACCCTTACATGATACAACAACTGTTTGCACATGTTTGGTTTTGATCTCTTTTGAATCCAAGTGAAAAATCCCCCTACATTTGGCAAAAAGTAAGGTAAAATCTGACTTAGTGAAATTTTCACTAAGTGTTGGAACAAAGTGACTTTTCTTGATTTTGATCACTCCATAATTCAAAATTCATGAGGAATTTGGACATAGGTCAGTATGAAGCTTTTGTATAGGGCAATGAGATATACAAATCAAGCTTTGAATAGGAAACAATGGCCTTGTGGTTTAGGAGTTATGGTCCTCCAAAGTTGGCACATTAGTGTCACTTTTTCCATAACTTAGAAATTTTTCTAAGTTTTTATGGTTACCCCTTTTACAAGTTATCCCACTTTATTTGATTTTTCTTGATGAATGATGATTTAAATCATACATTAACATCATTTTAGGGTTAAAAATCCATTTTGGTGAAAAATCTCAAAAAGTCAAAGTTGACTTTTATGCACAGTTGACTTTTTATCAGATGAATTCCAAACTGTGCAATTCTTCATGAAATCATGTCCTTGACCCAAATCAAACTTGATGAATATGTCCCATGGGTGTCATAGGGTATATTGAATCATGTCTTAGGGCTTGGGAGCATGTCCTGGTCAAAAGTCAAAGTTACAGTTGACTTTCCTCGCGAAACCCTAATTGTGGTGCAGATGAAATTGAGACTTGTTGCTCAAGCTTCTTGGATTAATCCATTGTTCCAAATGGATCAATATGGTATATTAGAGACCCTTAAATCATGTCTTAAAGTCTTGGTTCATGATTTGTCCCAAAAGTCAACTTAGGGGTGAATTAGGTCAAGAAACCCTAATTCCTGATTTTTGATGTATGCATCCCCTGAGGTCAAATTGACTTGATACTTGGGCCCATGAGGTTCCATGGAGTATATTAGGTTATGATTTGAAGCATTGGCTCATGCCCAGAGGAAAATTTCCAACTGGAGGCCCTGGTCGGCCAAAACCCTAATTTGGTGACACTGTCGATCTTGAGACTTGATCCACCTAGAAGGGAGCAGCCTTGTGCTTGATCCTTGAAGTGGGAGTCCTTTTGATCCATTGTGGATGTTTGAGAGGTTAGACAAGTTGAAGATCATGTCATTCCTTGATTGATCCTTTGTCTAAAGCTCTGAGAGGGCTTGAAACCCTAATTTTGATTGTAGTGGATGCTTACCCATCTTCAAGGAGACTGATGAAGCATAATGATACACCCATATTGTGATCATGATTTGCACAATGATGGGAATCTTAGTGGTCAAAATTTGGGGTATGACAGATGCCCCTATTTAATCTTCTTGGACCCGAGGGTGTGAATGGCAAAGGTATTCGGGCATTTGGGGTGCAAGAGGATTAAATATCGGAATACCCGAAATTTTGATGGTGGTTATGAATGGTAGCTTACGCATTCATCTTCTTTAGCTAAGCGATGATGCTTAGAAAAGGTAAACTTCCCCTCGATCCTGGTCTTCAGCCAAGGAGCTGGTCTCAGTTTCCTTTTGGGATAAACCTCCCCTCGATCCTGGTTTCCTACCAAGGAACTGGTCTTAGTTTCTCTTGTTAACTTCCCCTCGATCCTGGTTTCCTACCAAGGAACTGGTCTAAGTTTCTTTTGTCAATAAACTTTATTGACAAGGGACGTTATTTGTAGCGGTTCTCCTCAAACTTCTCGCCGAATTTTCCTGGGGAGATGCCATTTGAGTGGAAAAAGTGACATCAGACTTGCTGGGGAACCCAATCGTCTGAATTGTAGAGGTGCACAAACTTCTCTGTTGGAGACGCCATTTGTCGACTCTATCTGGGGAAAATGAGTCTCTTGAGAGACTGCTTCCGCTTGGGGTCTTACATCATACTTTTCTCGGGATCTTCCCGGAGAAATGCCATATGATGGGCTCCCATTTTGAGGTGTCGATGACCTTTTCATCAGCGGTCTTTTCGGAGCAAAACTGGCATGCTGCCGAATCTCTGATTACGAGGCTTCCTCTGTGGATTTTCCTTAATCCGGGAAAGCAAGGATATCATCTTCAATGGCGAAGAGTGATGCTGACTGAAAGTTCCTCTGGTTTTTCAGAGGTTCAAGTTATCAAAGTGGTCAAGGGCCAACTTCCTTCCAGAAATAAACTGGAGGCGAGGTTGTTCAAACGCAGCATTTCCTGACGAGACAAGAACTGACAACTCGATTGAGAGAACTTCTATCACTAGGGGACAAGACCGACTAGAGTGATAGTGATGCAATATGAAATGTGAATGCAAATCAATAATGCATGATGTATGTATGTATATGCTGACAAAACTGACGCGACACACAAACTAAAAGATGAACATGACTGGACATGCGGCCCTCACGGGGCGAAAAAGTATCACTGGTTCAAGATAGCAATTCCACCTTGCTTAGGAAAGATAGTCCCTGTTGGGAGCTATGTTGGTTGGGCTTAGGAGATGAGAACTCGGCCGAGGCGTGTCAGACGAAACAAGGTCTCTGACACAGTTGATCCCTTCATTCAGGCGTACTAGGTTAGAAGAAGTACTTTGATTCTGCACTTTGAGGTTCGATTACTTCTGGAGAAGCGACCGATGTTCTTCTGAAGTTCAACAGTCAAAAGAAATTACCGACATTATTAAAAAGCAGAAAAAGTTTTAACAAGTAAATTCATTTTTGTTTTATTCCAAGAATCGTTAATCATGTTAACAACGTCGTTCTGTAAAGCTAAAACAAATAAGAATTACAAACAAAAGCACAAATTCTCAAATTTTATTGATAAAATAGAGATCAGCCAAACGCGTGATTCCAAAGAGTATTTACAAAGTTAGAAAATGGTAATTTACAGGGAAAAGGGCTACGTTGAAACATAACGACCGCTATCCTTCTACCAACTTTGAATTCGGGACATTCTGAGCTTCTGTCGAAGATGGCCCTGACTGGAGTTTTTCTCCGATGGATGATGTAACTGCTGCTGAGGGACTTGCCTCTGTTGAACATAGTTACTTGCCATTATCCCTAATTTTTGCCTGGACTGTACTTTAAGATTTCCAATCCATCGGGATGATTTTTTTTATGTCTCTAACTTTTTTCCTGGACCGCCCTTTCGGGTTTTCAATCCTCCGAGACATTTTTTTTTATTTTTAGTTTAGGCGAAGTATTTCTTGACTACATCAACATTCGTGGAGTAGGCAAATTCCTCTCCGTCCATGGTTGCAAGTCTCAAGGCGCCGCCTGAGAAAGCTTTCGTGACCACATAGGGGCCATCATAATTTAGGGTCCATTTACCCCGAGAATCAGTGAGAAATGATTGTATCTTCTTGAGCACGAGGTCTCCTTTTCTGAAGACACGAGGTCGGACCTTTTTGTCGAACGCCTTCTTCATTCTCTGCTAATACAACTGACTGTGGCATAGTGCCATGATTCGCTTCTCTTCGATCAGATTTAATTCGTCGTGTCGACTTTGACACCATTCAGCTTCTGAAAGCTTAGCTTCCATCAATACCCGGATTGACAGGATCTCTACTTCTATGGGGAGCACTGCTTCCATGCCATACACTAGAGAGAAAGGGGTTGCCCTTGTTGAAGTGCGGACAGATGTTCGATAACCATGAAGAGCAAAGGGTAGCATTTCATTCCAATCTTTGTAGGTTACAACCATCTTCTGAAAATCCTCTTGATGTTCTTGTTAGCCACTTTTACCGCTCCGTTCATCTTTGGTCGGTAGGGAGATGAGTTATGATGTTCGATCTTGAACTCTGCACACAACTCTTTCATCATCTTGTTGTTCAAGTTAGATCCATTATCAGTAATGATCTCGCTTGGAACACCATAACGACAGATGATATTGTTTTTGATAAATCGGACCACCACTTGTCGGGTTACATTGGTGAATGACGCTGCTTCGACCCACTTGGTGAAGTAGTCAATGGCTACTAGGATGAGCCGATGTCCGTTTGAATCCTTGGGCTCAATCATGCCAATCACGTCGATTCCCCATATCGAGAATGGCCATGGGGAAGAAAGAACCTTGAGATGCATTGGCGGTACATGTATTTCGTCGGAGTATATCTGACATTTGTGACACCTCCTCATGTACTTGTAGCAGTCGGATTCCATTGTCAACCAATAGTACCCTGCTCTGAGAATTTTTCTCGCCATTGTGTGTCCGTTGGCATGAGTGCCAAAGGATCCTTCATGAATTTATTTCATCATCATGTCTGCTTCTGGTCTGTCTACGCATCGGAGCAAGATCATGTCAAAATTTCTCTTATAGAGAGTGTCACCGCTCAGGAAGAAGTTTCCAGCCAATCTTCTGAGGGTTTTTCTGTCTTTCCTGGATGCCCCAGGTGGGTACTCTTGTTTCTGAAGGAAGCATTTGATATCGTGATACCAAGGTCTGTCATCTAGGACTGCTTCAATCGTGAAGATGTAAGCGGATCGTTCAAGGCGCATTATGTCGATTTTAGGTAGGTCATTCCATTGACCTACACTAATCATAGAAGAGATAGTGGCTAATGCATCAGCCATGTGATTCTCCTCACGAGGGATGTGATGAAACTCGACTCTGTTGAAGAAAGGTAGCAACCTTCTCGCGTAATCTTTGTAAGGAATTAATCCTAATTGGTATGTGTTCCAATCTCCTTTTATCTGATTGATAACCAAGGCTGAGTTGCCATATACATCCAAGTTTTTGATCCTTAAATCAATCGCTTCTTCGAGACCCATAATACAAGCTTCGTATTCGGCCTCGTTGTTCGTACATTTGAACGTAAGTTTGGCAGTGAAAGGAATGTGGGTACCTTGAGGGGTAACAATGATTGCCCCAATTCCGTTTCCATAATGATTAACTGTTCCGTCAAAGATAAGTCCCCATTGGGAACCTGGTTCTGGCCCTTCACTGGGTAACGGTTCATCGCAATCTTTCATTTTTAGATACATGACATCTTCGTCTGGGAAGTCAAACCCGACTGATTCCTGATCATCAATCAGTTGATGAGCCAAATGATCGGCTAAAATACTTCCCTTAACGGCTTTCTGAGCGTGGTACTCTATGTCATATTCTGATAACAACATCTGCCAACGGGCAATTCTTCCAGTGAGAGCAGGCTTTTCGAAGACATACTTGATTGGATCCATTTCTGAGATTAACCAAGTAGTATGACGAATCATGTATTGGCGAAGAAGTTTGGCTGCCCAAGCCAAAGCGCAACAAGTTTTCTCAAGCATCGTGTACCTAGTTTTGCAGTCGGTGAATTCCTTGTTCAAATAGTAAATGGCTGACTCTTTCCATTTAGTTTCTTCTTATTGGCCAAGTACACATCCCATTGAGTCCTCTAGAACTGTGAGGTAAATGATCAGTGGTCTTCCTTCCACTGGAGGTGATAGAATCGGCGGATTCAACAGGTATTCCTTAATACTGTTGAAGGCGGTTTGGCAATCTTCTGACCAAACGTAATCCTGGTTCTTTTTGAGTAATTTGAAAATCGGCGCACATGTCAAGGTCATAAGGAATATGAATCTGGAGATGTAGTTCAAACGTCCCAAGAATCCTCTGACTTGTTTTTCAGTTTTCGGAGAAGGCATTTCTCGAATGGCCTTGACCTTGTCAGGATCAACCTCAATTCCTTTCTGGCTGACGATGAACCCTAAAAGTTTCCCTGAACGGACACCGAAGGTGCATTTGTTGGGATTCAAGCGGAGTTTGTACTTCTTCAAACGCTCGAATAGTTTCGACAGGTGGGTCACATACTCCTCTTATGTCTTAGATTTTGCAATCATGTCATCGACATATACCTCTATCTCTTTGTGTATCATGTCATGAAACAGAGTAGTCATGGCCCTTTGATAGGTTGCCCCGACATTCTTCAAGCTGAACGGCATCACCTTGTAACAAAAGGTACCCCATGGGGTAATGAACGAAGTTTTCTCCATGTCTTTCGGCACCATTTTGATCTAGTTATAGCCCGAGAATCCATCCATGAAGGAGAAAATTTTGAACTTTGCTGTTCTGTCTACCAGCATGTCAATGTGCGGTAAAGGAAAGTCGTCCTTTGGACTTGCCTTATTTAGATCTCTGTAGTCAACACACATTCTGACCTTTCCGTCCTTTTTGGGAACGGGTACGATGTTGGCTAACCAATGAGGATATTCAGATGCATCGAGGAAACCTGCGTCAATCTGTTTCTGTACCTCCTCTTTGATTTTGATAGCCATGTCCGGGTGAGTCCGTCTCAACCTTTGTTTTACTGGCGGACATTCCGACCTCAACGGTAGATGATGTTCCACGATGCTGGTATCCAACCCTGGCATATCCTGATAGGACCAAGCGAATACATCGGGAAATTCTCTAAGAAGCTTTATCAAACCCTCTCTGGCAGTTGGACTGAGCAGTGCCCCAATCCTGATTTCTTTTCTCTCTTTTTCTGAACCCAAGTTTACCGTTTCCAACGGCTCTTTGTGAGGTTCAATGGATCTTTCCTCTTATCTGATTAATCGGGATATCTCTTCTGGAATTTTGTCGTCAACTTCTTCTTCAGCCCTAAATACCGGGAACCCAAAGTCGGGAGAAGGCATCAGATCGTATGTTTCAACTGGGTTTAAAACAAGTAATATGCATGACGTGATGATTCGTGTGTGCAGTGTTTTATTTTACTGCTTGTTTTTATTTTTTAAATTGTTTTTTAGGATTACCATTTTCTGAAAAAGAGAAAACAGCGATTAATGCGGAAATTACAGAACGACGTTATTTTATTAATGAACAAGTCGATCCTTGAAACTACAGCCCTATAAAACAAAACTCTGTCGCTTTGGGCGAAGCGAAGAGGGAAATTTACAGAAAGTGAGCCCTATCAAAACACCCATTTCACCTAGGCAGGGTGAAAGGTTAAAGATGGCAATTACTTTGACTGATGAACGATCTTCGAAACCTCGACGGCAACCCATTGGCGGCGAACTCCTCGGTGAATCACAAAGTCTGGCACCTTCCTTGATTTGTCTTCAGAAATAACGCTGATTTCTGGTGGAGCAGGATCATTGGAATCTGTCTCCCAGGCAGAATTGTCGTAGGAGAATTCCTCTGTTGTATTATGCATAGTATTCGTGCTCTCAACTATATCTCCCCATCCAGTTGGCTGGATATCTTCGAGCCTGATACGAGAGCTTTCGGGAGCGGAGTACTTGACCATATAGTCAAATTTTCCACTCGGTTGTCCCAAGGTGTGCCACACTTCTTTCGAACTGGAGGAGTCATCTCTCTCGATGACGTTGACCTCAGGAAAAGCATAGTTAATGAATTCTAGTCCTGCAAACGTTGTAAATTCATTGTCATGTTGAGTAGTTTCTGAATGACCTGAGTGTTGATCCCATGACATGGTGGGGACACACGTATTCTGTTCAATAAGACTCAGCTGATTTTCATTGTTCGGCTGACTTTCTTGCCCCAAATCTCCTGGATAAGGTTTCCACATTGGCAGACCATCCATTGGGCCATAGTAGTTGTAGTCAAAGTTGTCTTTCATCAGAGTGTCTTCCTCTAATGAATTTGGCGGAGCACGACATCCTTCCGGATCACAATCTCCATATATCATTTCGACATCTGACCGTGGTATAAATCTCGGACTCTGTGTGGGATAGCAAAATGGTATAGGCACCTCTTCCTGAGACATATAACCATCCTCGTTAAGGTAGGACTTCCATTCTTCATCTGTGTCAGAGGGATCTTCCTCATTGATAGCATGTACTGCTTGAGACACTGGGTGAAGAAAACCTCCACTGTGGAAGAAATTCTGAATGGGATGAATACTTCCATCGCTGGCAGCTGTCTGGGTACAGGTTGCAGAAAAACCAAGACCCTTCTTTGTTTTATTGTCAATAGGAATGACAAGCTGTCCCCATCCTGTTGTATCGGTACTCTCGACCGCTTTGATAGCATCTTTGTATGAGGAAATCGAGGTTCCTCCTTGGGATTGATTGTCCTTGCCCACCGACATCACTTGGAACTGCGTCCCAATAACCTCCTCGGGTTCTACACAAGTAGATGATGATAAGTTACTCACGAGCAAGGCCTGTTCCCCACAAACTGTGACAATTTGATCGTTCTTGACGAACTTTAGCTTTTGGTGGAGGGTGGAAGTAACCACACCAGCCTGATGTATCCAAGGTCTTCCTAATAAACAACTGTATGTTGCCCGGATGTCCATGACCTAGAAAGTGACTTGGAAAGTATGAGGGCCAATAGTTATGGGAAGATCGACTTCGCCTATAACCGTTTTTCTGGATCCGTCGAATGCTTTGACGACAACCTCACTAACTCTCATCGGAAGGCCTTTGAATGATAATTGAGTCAAAGTACACTTCGGCATAACATTCAGGGCTGACCCTGTGTCTACCAGTACGCTGGCTAAAGCATCGTCCTGGCAGTTGACTGTGATATTGAGTGCCATGTTATGACGGCGACCCTCTTCAGGTAATTCCTCATCACTAAATCCCAAGTTGCTATAGGAAGTGATGTTAGAGACAATACTATCGAACTGTCTGATTGTTACATCCTGTTCCACAAAGGCTTGCTCCAAGACTTTCTGTAGATTCTCCCTGTGCGCTTCTGAACTGAGTAACAGTGATAATACCGAGATCTTTGAAGGAGTCTGTAACAGCTGATCAACAATGTTATATTCACTCCTTTGGATGAGCTTCAACATCTCATCATTATTTTTCGAAAGGTCGGGATCACTGGATTGACCGACTGATAGATCGGGAGCTTCTGTCTGAAGTTCATTTTCCTTGTTAGGTTCTCCAACTCCTCGGTTGAAGATTCGACCGCTCCGTGTTACATGACTGATGTCTGCAATATTCACGACGGAGGGTAATGGAATTTCCTTTCCATTTTCAACTGTCGTTGCAACGTATTTGTAAGGGATAACCTTAGTTGGTTCATACGATAGTGGTCCCGGTAGATAGATGACTATGGGAACCTTCTGATTTTTCTGACCATCATAAGTAATCTCGATCCGTTCCCGGTTGGGAATTCTAGATTCGTCAAGTAGAGGGATGATGGAAAAAACATCCCTGGTCCTATGATGACCAGAGATTGTGACGACATCCTCAACTTGATCGACAAGGTAGTTCGGCGTCCAGTTGATGGGTCCAGAACCCGGATATGGACGAATTTCTCCAAGATCCACCTGTCCCTAAAGAGCTGCTCTCACAAGGTAACACCCTTGGTTACTTTCCGACAAGGCGCTACAACGGTCATAATTGTGTGGTGGCACCTGGCCACGCCCACTTTGAATACAATGTAACCTCACTAGGTTAGCTTCCACAGATCAGACATCCTGACTTTGACGTCGAGTGGGATTCCTGTTATTGATACTAATCTGCTGAGTATCTTCATCCATGTAGATTGGCATCCACCAATGATTTAACAAGTGCTGAAGTGCCTCCTGGACAAGGGTACAACCTCGATCGTTTTCGCAACCCGCTTTACAACTGTGATAATTATGTGATACCAGGAATCCAAGTCGGACCTGTTCAGCATGCAACTCTACCAGGCTGGTATTCATCAAGCGAATGTCAAAGATCTGAACCATGTTAATTTGATAGGAATTCCTATCATGGTAGTCTTGGATCCATCCAAGACCCATCTGACGCTGGAGGGCTTCTTGTATAAAAGAGCAACCCTGTTTGTTTACCGAGCAAGTCAGACAAGAACTGTAATCATGCCACGACAGATTATGATACTGGCTTTGCCTTGAGTGCATTGCCACTAAGTTGACATTCATCGCACGGATGTCATGGTTTTGAATGACGTTAGAATTCGTGTAGACCATGTTAACTCCACGAACTCGGTGCTCTTGGATCCATCCGAGATCCATTTGTTCCTGTAGAGCTGCTTGCACCACAGAACATCCTTGATTGTTTTTAGAGCAGACAACACATTGATGATAATTATGAGGTGGCACATGGCCATATCCACTCTGTCTACAATGCATCTTGACCAGATTGGTATTCAACAAGAGTACATCGTGAATTTGATAGACATTGTTAGATTCTCCTTCTATCAAATTGACTGCAGCCTTCTCGTGTTGAGGCAGCGGGTTTGTAAGAACATTAGGATTTGTATCCTTGAAGGATAAGACCCCGATCCTAACAAGTTTTTGCACGTCGGATTTGAAATTGAGACAATTCTCAATGTTATGCCCTGGACCTCCTTGATGATAAGGGCAAGTTTGATCCACCTTAAACCAGAAAGGTGGATTTTCCGGTACTGTAAGAGGAGATTTAGTCTGAATGTGCCCCTTAGCCAGTAGTAATGGAAATAGTTCTGCGTACGATATGGGTATAGGATCAAATCCTGGTGGCCGTGTTGTACGGTTGTTGTTATATGGAGGACGAGCCTGCTGAAGAGGTTGTTGTTTCCTTTGCTAATTAGGTTGGCTCTGCGCAACCCGGGGTTGATACGCAGGCGCGGTGCTGATAGCAGGAGTTACATCTGCTACTGGTTGATATCGACGCCTTTGCTTTCCAAGAGAGATATTCCCAATATCTTGCTCTTTTTTCTTTGGGAGAGAACTACCGTATTTTTTAGTACCACTCGTCGATCCAGTGTCTTTTACCAAACGTCCTTCTCAGACGGCTTCCTCAAGACGTACACCCATGCCCACCATCTCGGTGAAGTCACTAGGTGCACTGGCAACCATTCGGTCATAGTAAAATGAGCTTAAGGTCTTTAAGAAGATCTTTGTCATCTCTTTTTCCTCAAGAGGTGGACAAATTTGAGCGGCAATTTCATGCCACCTTTGAGCATACTCCCTAAAGGTTTCCTTGTCCTTTTGCGACATCGATCTGAGTTGATCTCTGTCGGGTGCCATGTCCAAATTGTATTTGTATTATTGGACAAAGGCAGTACCAAGATCTCTGAAAGTGCTGATCGTAGTACGGGTTAAACCCATGTACCATTTTAATGCGGCACCGGTTAAACTATCCTGGAAGTAGTGAATCAGTAGGTCCTGATTCGCCGTCTGAGCTGACATCCGCCGAGCGTACATCACCAGATGGCTCTGAGGGCAAGAGTTACCCTTGTATTTTACAAAGTCGGGCACTTGAAATTTGTGCGGAACTTTCACATTGGGGACCAAGCAGAGGTCTGCGGCGTCCTTTCCAAATAAATCTTGACCTCGGATGGCTTGCAGTTCCTTCTGCATTTCCAAGAACTGTTCCTAGAATTCATCCATTCGGTCAAACATAGTTTCCTTTTTACCAGAAGGTATTTGTGGAATCTGTCCTTCCGGGACAGTGTGCACCACAGGGGGTGGTACCGTGACTACGGCAGTGAATCTTGGCATTTCCTGAAGTTTGTAACCTTCAGGAGTCTTCAGTATGCCCCTGGCATCTTTGCTTTCCTGAAGTTTGTAACCTTCAGGCCCAGCAGCTTCTGTTATGATTCCCTGATCTTCAGTGATCGGCGGAACATATCCTTCCGGGATATAGTTTGCAGGCATGCCCCAGGGACGATCTTTCGGCATTTGATACCTAGGATCAAACTTCTCCACTATGGGCATTGAGGTGATCTCTGAGATCACATTCCTTTGTAGCCGAGCTTCTTCCATGGCTTGCATGTCGTTACGAAGCTTTCTCATATCCTCTCTCAGAGCGTCAATCTCTTCTTTCAACTCTCTATTTTCTTCCTCAAGATCATCCATCTTTTTCTGACGATTGGCCCGAGTATTATACGAATGAGACAGTTTGACTCTAGAACCGAGACACAAACGTGAGATTCGTAGGTAAGAAGAATTCGCGATGTGAGAATGATGAATGCAATGATTATATTAATTGTTGTTTGTTTAATCAAAATAAACTTCGACAATTAGATTGCAAATATCAAACGGTGGGGAAACCCCTTTTTATTGAATTCAAAGGGTTACAGAAATGAAAATACAGTAGATTACAAAGTGCAGAAACAGAAACCTAAGCTAATGGGTCCCGAGAGAACTCGGGTGTTGATTCCGGTATCTTCCTCTTCTTTGATCGGGGCTCTTGGGCCGTTGTCGGGTTGTCATTCCTTTGCCAGGTGAAAGGAGTGAGAAAATTCCTCTGGTCATCCTGATTCTCTACAGCATGTTGCTCCAAAATTTTAATCAGAGCATCTTTCTCTTTCAGTAATTGTTGTATTTTGATGCACTCTACGTTGAGGATGCGATACTTGTTCTTCCAAGACCTTCTCTCCTTTTAAACTTTGTTGAGAGTAACCTGAAGCTTTTCAGTTTCCGTCATGAAGTACATGACAGATTCCCTCGGCGGAATAATTCCGTAACGAGGATAAGGCATTTTTAGCTTGAGAGCTCCAGTTTGTACCCAGTGGAGATAAGGCTCCACCGAGACACAGTCCGGTTTTCCCAGAGACTCTCGTCCTTTCTTATGAACATGCTTTCAGGCTTGCACTATTTCCATCTTTAGTGCTCTGTCGTTTTCTCCTTCCTTGAAGAAAAGACCTCCCAGATGAGCATTAAGTGGGACATGCCTCATCGGGTATCCAAATTGACGATGAACGAGAACTGGATGGTAATTGATTCCTCCCTTAATTCCTATAAGGGGTACGTTGGGGAAGTTTCCACAATGTTCAATGATCCTGATTCCATCATAGATCCTATTACACCAATCTATATCAGAGTTGGTGAGAGACATGATCTTCTGCGACCAGCGCAAGACACTCTTATGATCCCAGAAAGTAGCAGACTTAGGTAAATGAGAGATAAACCATTTGTAAAGCAAAGGTACACAACATGTGATCTCCCCTCCGCTGTACAAATTTCCCAAGTGTACAGAATGATACGCATCTGCGAGCAAAGTCGGCATAGGGTTTCCAATGAGAAAAACCTTAATGGCGTTGATATCGACGAAGTTATTAATGTTGGGCAACAAAAATAACCCGTAGGTGAGTAAGACAAAGATGCTTTCAAAAGCAGTCACGTTTCCTATACTGGCAAAATACAGGGCTTTCTTTGTCAAGAACTGGGCCGGCAAACCTTGGATGCCACCCTTAGTGGTTATGTGAGTCCTGACCTCAGACTCGTCCAAATGAATTGCTCTTGCAATGGTCTGATTCTTTGGAATTTCTTCCATTCCAGAAAATGGAGCTCGATCAGTGATATGTAAATCAATCAGATGAGAATACTCCTCCAG
This sequence comes from Lathyrus tuberosus, assembly GCA_022829125.1. Taxonomy (NCBI): domain Eukaryota; kingdom Viridiplantae; phylum Streptophyta; class Magnoliopsida; order Fabales; family Fabaceae; genus Lathyrus; species Lathyrus tuberosus. Next base: position 2,333,885 of record JALAZF010000497.1, read on the forward strand.
CATTGGTGCTAGCTGGTAATTCGGGAATGTAAAGCAGTGATAAACCAGATCGTAGAATTGAACGAGCGCGTCCATGATTCCCTTAATCACATGGACTCTTAACAGTGGTAGCAAACCTCCGTATTTGGCTCTGAAAGCCTCTTGGTTTGTGATCATCCTTGCTAAACCTCTTAAATCCTCTAGTTTTGGATTCCTGAAGATGTACGCATGGGTTCTCCTTCTACCCATCCCCAAAGGTTTATACTAAGGTGATTTTTGTACCTGTACTCATTATCATCAGCTCCTCCCAGGAAAGTAAAACAACAAGTGGATCGCCAGTGAGTTGTAGAGCAATCTTAGAGTAAGTTCCATTCACCGAGAATAGATCACCAGCCTCAAATGAGGGTAGTATCGCGTGACAACTATTTCTGATAGGTTCCGCACTACAAAAGGGTTTGGCTCCTCAGCTTCTCAGACATCACAATCGGCCCATTGCCTAAGAGAGGGAATGGGTTGCATTGGTCAGCCTCCACTAAGGTTTATGGTCGACCTCGTCGCCATCACTTATCTTAAGTGTATACTCAATCTTTCCACATGCGGCATCACACGCATTCCCATTAGCAGAAAAATAAACAGGTATAGCAATTAGGAAAAGCAGTATATATATTTGTCCTAAACATCCTAAACCTTTAAAGCTATGAATCCTAAGTTCCTGACAGAAAATGGGTTCCCCGACGGAAGCCCCAATCTGTGGTATTCACACAAGAGAAAAGAAAAAAGGGTAGAAGAGCCCCACGGTGGGCGCCGCTTATAAAGTTTCTACCTAATAGAGGAGAAGAGAACAAGATCTTGCTACAAAAGTGAGATAGATCCTAATGACAGATCCCCAGCAGAGTCGCCTTAGTCCCCAGTGAAGTCGCCATTTTTCTGTAGCGAGCGATTTTGGACGCGGTTGCGAAGCGCTATCGCTCTTTGGTGTCTACAGCTCGATTCATTTTTTATCCTATTAAAGCTGATGAAGGAAGGGAAATAGATGTCTCAAATTAACCCTGCTTGCAAACTGAGATTAAACAGCGGTCTGTTAGGTTACAGATGCTACAAAGATTCGGGGTCTCTATCGGGTGTATTTTTTTAAAAGTGGTGTCCGGTCGATTGGTGGGATGTTAGGATTTTAGGACGGATATATGAAAGTATGGGATTTTGGTTTTTTGTTTAGTGTGCTCGCTAAGATCTTTTCTTTCAATCTTATGCCTACGTATTCCCATTTACCAAAACAGGGAAATCAGAGCGTTCGTAGTTCCTCCTATTCTATGGGAGGAAATGGTTGTTTTGGTATCTTGTTCAAAGCCCAAGACGTGAAGCGAAAGGTGGTTTGTATCTTGTTCAAAGCCCAAGATGTGAAGCTGAAAGGTCTATTTATATCTTGTTCAAAGCCCAAGATGTGAAGCTGAAAGGGTTTGACTTTGGAGAGAATTTGTCATCTCTAAAGAGGGGTTTGTATGTCACAACTATTTATAAAGGAGAATTACTTTAACCGGGATTTGTGAATCTGGCAATGCCATAATTTCCTTTAAAGGGGATTTTAACCTGAAGGAGAAGACTTTAACTCAGTGTAGAGCAATGCTATCTTTCCTTAGGAATTTCTCATGTTAAAAGAGGGACAGTGGCGTGGATATAGATGATCCAGAGGCTTGTCGCTTACAGCAATTAGATGAAGGGGAAGGAGTTATTGATGTTTGTGTACTGTGAACGAGGCACAGCTTTGATGCTAAAAGGTTGATTGGATCAACCAGTGGTTTTCTTATACAAAGCCTAAGAGAAGGCTATTGGCCCAACAAGAGGTTGTTTTTGTGTCTTGTACAAAGCCCGAGAGAGAGGCTAAAAGGGGTTGATCCTACAAGAGGATCTTTTATACTCAACAAGAGAGTGTTTTTGTATCTTGTATAAAGCCCGAGATGGAGGGTAAAATTTGCTTGGCTCAATAAGAACCTTTTGTATCTCGTATAAAGCCCGAGATGGAGGCTAATAGGTGATTGACTCAACGAGGGAGTCTCTTTTGTGTCTCGTACAAGGCCCGAGAGAGAGGCTAAACGTTGTTTGACTCCGCTGGGGAGAATCATTGTACAAAGCCCAAGAGGAGGCTAACTTCACTGAAGAAGGATCATTATACAAAGCCTAAGAGGAGGCTGGCACTGTTTCAGTTGAGTGACAGGTCCAGTATGCTGATTTAAAGAGAAAATCAGTTCTTATATGAGTAATGTTGGCACTCAGGGATTTGATTTGAGGATCAGGATTATTTCCTTGTCTTTGAGGAAACGGGAAATCCAAAGGGGTATTGAGACTGTCCAAGTCTACGGGTTTCCTTCCTATTTAATGAAGGGGTCACTTGAGAATGTCTTTTGAGACTCAAGGATATTAGACTGTCCGTGTCTAGAGTTTTATCTTTTGTACTGTGCTTTGAGAAACAGTAGTAGACTCTTTGAAAGGACTGTTCTATGAAGATGACTAAGTTCTGTTCCTATACCTCTAGGAGGTCGTCGGGACAATTTGTATGAAGCCCAAGAGGAGGCTGGAAGCTTTTAAGAACCGAGTGGTCCTTGTATGAAGCCCAAGAGGAGGCTATCATTCCCGAAGGAAGAATCATTATACGAAGCCTAAGAGGAGGCTGTGAATACTTCTAAGAAGCCAGTGGATCCTTGTACTAAGCCCAAGAGGAGGCGGGGATGCTTTTAGGAAGCCTGTGGGTCCTGTACAATGCCCAAGAGGAGGCCGATGCTTTTAAGAAGTCGCTGGGTCCCCAAACCCCGAGAAATTCAAGACAGACTATTCACAAGGAATAGATCAAGCCAGGAAAGTTCGAGAATTTAGAAGAAACTCAAAGATGCCATTCACGGAGAATACATTCATCTCTGGGAGTAGAGTTTCTTGACAATTCCTAATGAGGACAGCCGAAGAGAAGACTGTATCTGGTGATCATATTGGGGATCTAGTTGTCTATTTCTACAAATAAACGAAACGGCGTCACCTAATTCTAGACGTAGTTGCCGGGGAAACTCTAAATATCTATACTATTATTACACAGTTGATATGAGTTTATGAAAGAAGACTTACAGCGAAACAGCCCCACAATACAGTTATATGTATATGAAAGCGGTAAATGAAAGCGTATAAACACTTACTCGGTTGTAGAGCTTCCATGTTGTTTGGTTAGTTGTTCAACAAAGACAGATTGAAAATAACAGTATATTCAAATCAAAGGAGAAAGTGCTTTGAGAAAGAAAGATTTGGGGCTTACAGCTCAAGGAGAGGCCCAGGGTTTTATCAGTGAGCGCACTGTTTGAATTTGTACAGAGGGACTTATACAAGTGACTGAGGCTCAAAAAGGTTTTCTGTACAAAGGGATGGGTCTTACACTCTCTCAAGAGGCCCAAAAGGTTTAAAGAAAAAGAGTGGGGCTTATAACACGAGGGTAGGCCCAGATGATTTTTCGTTTTAAAATGGCGATCATGCCGAGGTTTTCTTTTAACGCAGAGGGACTTATACAATAAGTGAGGCCCAAAATGTTTTAGTTAAAAGGGGATTGGGTCTTACACTCTAATAGAGGCCCAAAAGTTTTGAATGGGTCTTATAGCTCAAGGAGAGGCCCAGAAGGTTATTTTTCAAAAGGCGACGATTGCGCCGTTTGTTTTTAACGGTATCAGGACTTATACAATACACTGAGGCCCAAAAATGATTTGGTCAAAAAAGGATTGAGTCTTACACTTTATTAGAGGCCCAAATGTTTTGAAAATGATTTATGAGGGTTGAATTAATCCAAAACCCTAATTTGCTTTCAAAAATGTATTTAATTGAATAAAAATTCAATTAAAATGATCAAAATTGTTTAACATATGGAAAACAAATTGTGATCTTGGATTAATGTTTCAAAAATTAAGTATTGACCTACAAAATAATTAGAAAGCATTAAAAGTTGCAAAATCAAGGTGGAAAAAATATTTTAAATGTTAAAAACAATTAAAACATTAATTCTTTGCAAAAATATCAATTATACAAAATAAATAATATTTTTGGGATTTCTTGGGAAAATAAAATATTTTAACATTTTTGTGAATTATTAAAAAAAGAATCAACTCAAAATCATTAAAACTCAGAGAGAAATTAATTTTTGAATCAATTAAATAAAATCACAAAATTCAAATATTTGAATTTTCAAAAAATGGCGCCAAGAACACACCAAGAACACGCGCGTGTTCTGGGTTTTCCCAAATTTACATTTTCTCTTCAATCTCACTGAATACTTGATTATATCATGCAATCCACATACCAATCAACTCGTTTCAACCTCACGATCATGTCTATGACCATTAATTTCATTTAAATTAAGCATAAAACAAGAAATCACGAAAAATCCTCAAGAACCCTAATTTCTGCATGAAGGCTAGGATTTTTGATACACGATTCAAACAATGCAATTAATTGAGGGGAAACATTCCATGCATGATTATGAACATATGGCCAAATCATTGTGCAGCAAAAATTGCATGGATCATAGAGTTAGAAGTGCTCATGCTTACCACTTGCAGCTGGTGATCATGATTTATGTTGGAGGTGTTACAACTAGGTTCCAATGATCTGGATAGCTTCCCTAGGTGCCATGGAGTGTGTATGAATGCTTGGAATGGATTGAAATGATCTGGAACTTGAGATGGTACCCCAACTGCAAACCTGTTAAGAACTTGAGCAATTGGCTGGTGATTTTGTGAAATCTGTGTTCCAGATGTTATGTGAGTGTTTGGATCACTTCTATATGATGTATATGAGGTGTGTGTGTGATTGGTTTGATTGGAAAAGCTCTCAAACTCAAAAACCCGATAGTGACTTGCCTTAGAAGGCAAAATTGGAGTGAAAGAAGATATTTTGAGGAAAGCATCTGTTTGATGGCTTTGGTGTACTCAAACTGATCACAATTAAGCTCTATTTATAGTAGAGCAAGTTTGTTTTGCAAGGAATAGTGAATGGCAACTGTTGAGTAGGTTTGGCCAATGTTGGCAAATGAAAATCCAAGTATCCTCTAGCCATTGACTAGAGGTTAGGGCACAGGTTGCTGGTCCCCTTGGTCTTGGATAAGTCTTTACTGAATTCAGTTGCTAAGAGCTCAGTTCATGCCACCTTGATGCTTCGATTGAATGCTCCAATCCAAAATTGGAGTCTTGTCCCTATTTTGGCAATTCTAGGTTCAACATGCTATTTCTTGTTCCAAAGACTTTGGAGGCTTGGCTCAGTGATTGTCCCCTTTATATTCAATCCTCATATGTGTCCAAGTGGATAGGAGCATTTGGATTTGGCTGATTTTGGTAAATCGAGCAAAAGTACAAAATTCTGCCTTGCCTTGGCAGATTTCAGCAAGGCAACTTGCCAATGTCATATCTCATGGCTCAAATTGAATTTGGTAATGTTCTTGGCTATTTTGGAAAGCCCTTACATGATACAACAACTGTTTGCACATGTTTGGTTTTGATCTCTTTTGAATCCAAGTGGAAAATCCCCCTACATTTGGCAAAAAGTAAGGTAAAATCTGACTTAGTGAAATTTTCACTAAGTGTTGGAACAAAGTGACTTTTCTTGATTTTGATCACTCCATAACTCAAAATTCATGAGGAATTTGGACATAGGTCAGTATGAAGCTTTTGTAGAAGGAAATGAGATCTACAAATCAAGCTTTGAATGGGGAACAATGGCCTTGTGGTTTAGGAGTTATGGTCCTCCAAAGTTGGCACATTAGTGTCACTTTTTCCATAACTTAGAAATTTTTCTAAGTTTTTATGGTTACCCCTTTTACAAGTTATCCCACTTTCTTTGATTTTTCTTGATGAATGATGATTCAAATCATACATTAACATCATTTTAGGGTTAAAAATCCATTTTGGTGAAAAATCTCAAAAAGTCAAAGTTGACTTTTGTGCACAGTTGACTTTTTATCAGATGAATTCCAAACTGTGCAATTCTTCATGAAATTATGTCCTTGACTCAAATCAAACTTGATGGATATGTCCCATGGGTGTCATAGGGTATATTGAATCATGTCTTAGGGCTTGGGAGCATGTCCTGGTCAAAAGTCAAAGTTACAGTTGACTTTCCTCGCGAAACCCTAATTGTGGTGCAGATGAAATTGAGACTTGTTGCTCAAGCTTCCTGGATTAATCCATTATTCCAAATGGATCAATATGGTATATTAGAGACCCTCAAATCATGTCTTGAGGTCTTGGTTCATGATTTGTCCCAAAAGTCAACTTAGGGGTGAATTAGGTCAAGAAACCCTAATTCCTGATTTTTGATGTATGCATCCCCTGAGGTCAAATTGACTTGATACTTGGGCCCATGAGGTTCCATGGAGTATATTAGGTTATGATTTGAAGCATTGGCTCATGCCCAGAGGAAAATTCCCAACTGGAGGCCCTGGTCGACCAAAACCCTAATTTGGTGACACTGTCGATCTTGAGACTTGATCCACCTAGAAGGGAGCAGCCTTGTGCTTGATCCTTGAAGTGGGAGTCCTTTTGATCCATTGTGGATGTTTGAGAGGTTAGACAAGTTGAAGATCATGTCATTCCTTGATTGATCCTTTGTCTAAAGCTCTGAGAGGGCTTGAAACCCTAATTTTGATTGTAGTGGATGCTTACCCATCTTCGAGGAGACTGATGAAGCATAATGATACATCCATATTGTGATCATGATTTTCATAATGATGGGAATCTTAGTGGTCAAAATTTGGGGTATGACAGATGCCCCTATTTAATTTTCTTGGACCCGAGGGTGTGAATGGCGAAGGTATTCGGGCATTCGAGGTGCAAGAGGATTAAATATCGGAATACTTGAAATTTTGATGGTGGTTATGAATGGTAGCTTACGAATTCATCTTCTTTAGCTAAGCGATAATGCTTAGAAAAGGTAAACTTCCCCTCGATCCTGGTCTTCAGCCAAGGAGCTGGTCTCAGTTTCCTTTTGAACGGTACATTTTGTCGTTACAAGGAATGGTATTGCAGGAATTGGTTTGTTTGTCTTGGCTTGTTTTGGCCTTGTGAAGATGGGCCTTGTAAATTAGTTCATGTGACCTTGCCTTTCCTTATTTTATTTTTTTTGGCAACCTCTCTTGTAATATGGACTTTTGTTGAAAATTTGAATTAAATATGGGCTTGAAGGTAGTTTGGAAATTATGAATTGAAATGAGAGTGAGTTTGTGATTTTGAAATGAATCTTGAATTGAAATATGAACTTATTATGGATTTGAGTTTTTGAACATGAAATTGAAATCTCAAAGTGGAAATCTAAAAAAATGAAATTGGAAAATATGGATTTAAATTGAATTGAAATGGAATAGAAACTTGAAGATTGGTTTTGAATATTGAAACTTGAAATGGCAAGAAGTTTGAAATGTGAATTGAAACTTGGGAATTGAATTTGAATTTGAATTTTGGACATGGACTTGAACTTGAAACTTGGCAACTTAAATTATGAACTCAAAATTAATTGTGAAAGGAAACTTAGAAGTAGGGTTGAAAAGAGATTTAAATTAAACTCGAATTGGATTAAAAATTATTTTGAACATGGAGCTCGAATTAGATTGAAATGGCATTGAGACTTGAATTTGAACTTGAATTGGATAGAAAACTTGAAGATTACTTTGAAGAGAAAACATGAACCACATTATCAGGACTTGAAGTAACTGATTGAATGTCTTGACTTTAAATGGTTCTTACAGCTTGAATTCATCAGATAAACTTGAACTGGCACAAAATCCTGATCTTAATCTTCAAAAACAAGTATTCAAATTCTATCCACAGTGGTCCTCATAATAGCCAATGACCGAGATGACCTGAGACATGAACGGGGGCGACTGCACCAAAACCCTCATTGAAAATAAAATGGATCTGATGATTCCTCAACCACGAAACAACCGCCTTTGCCATAACCTGATAATTTAATACTAAACCAAACATTTCTTTGACCAAGATTAGGTCAAATTCCACTGAATTTCAAACCACACCGCACACCTTTGACCTAATGGCTCTACCTGATCCTCGATTCAATCTTACAAGACTTGAGTCTCGGAGAAACTTGTGATGAAATCAAATTACACTGGATTATTGAGGAGAGAAGGTCTCTTAAGCATATGAGAACTTGATTGGTGAGTGACCTATCCAAAACCTCGATTGATCAACCCTTGAAGCCTCTTGAAGTAAACCCTGACTCACAAGTGAAACAAAACAAAGAGAGATTGAAAACAAAGAGATCAAAGAATTTAAGGGTAAAATTTGGGGAATGACAGTTTCCCCTATTTAAATATCTTCACCAGATGACATGAGTGATGATAATCCTCGTAAAATCATGGTGAAAGATATTTAAATATAGATAACTGAAAATTTTGCCCTTAGATGTAATGACATGCTATGATATGGACGAGAGAAAACTATGCAATGCTGACATGCCATGAACTCTAGCATGTTGATATAATGCAATGACAATGCAAGATATAATCAAAACAGAAAACGAAAGGACACGGGTCAACAAACCAATGGTAAAAACACATTGGGGATGACCAAGGAAACACTGGGGAAAGAAATAAACTGTGGAAATCTAAAGTGATCGAGTACTGGGTTCATATGTGACCAGGTACCACTTTAGAAGCAAAGTCCCTCACTAGAGGTAGAATCAAGACAGATGGTCCCATTGGGGAATATCCAGAGAGGTTAATCAACAGGTTCAGATGTGACCGAATGACGCTAGAACAAAAATGGGTAGACAAACTCTTTACTGGGGATAAAACCAGAAAGAAGTATGATCTCTACTGGGGATCGATTTGAACAAAAGGTTGACTTCTGATAAGAAAATCAAACAAAAGGATTTCCTGGAAATTTCACATACTAAAGTGTTCAAACGGGATCTTCAAGAAATGCCAGGAAAGAGACAGGGAAAACACAACTCTGTGCATGCCAAAAAAATTGGACTTAGACCACAAGGAAAGGTAATAACCGGCTTTTGACAGGCCTGTACTGGTAAATACTGGACGTTCAAAGGGACATCGGTTATAACCAATTTTCCAGTATCAAACAGAATTGAATAGGAGTGCCAACAATGATTGGACTTTGATAAACAATGCCAGTAATCACTGGACTTTAGGTACCAATAATGATTGGATTTGTAAACAATGTCAGTAATCACTGGACTTTAGGTTCATATATGACCTAAGAGGAGAAGAACGCGGTAGACAAAACTAGAGTCTTTCTAATAAGAAGATCTTCCAAGGAACAAGGTAAGATTAGGAACCTTCTTATGAGAAGATTATCCTCAAAAACAAAACAAATGAATCTTCTTATGAGAAGATCATCCACAAAAGGGTTATGATGATTCTTTATGAAGACATCAATCAAAACAAACGTTATTGGAGTTTTCAAACAAGAATAACATCCAACTTCTGGAAACTCTCTAGAATGAAGATTCATATGTGACCTTCCAAAAGCCATCAGGAAAATACAGGGTAATTAAACTCTTCTGTATGTGCCAATAATAATTTGGATTTAGCTCGCAAGCAAAGGTTATGACCAGCTTCTAACGAAACGATGTCAGTCATGACTGGACTTGGAAAGAGAAAGACAGTAAAGAGAAAGACAATTATGACTAACCAATTATGATTGGATTTTAAACGATGCCAGTAATCACTAGACTTTAGGGATACCAATAATGATTGGATTTTTGACAATGCCAGTAATCACTGGACTTAAGATAGCAATAATGATTGGGTTTTGAAACAATGACAGTAATCACTGGACTTTAGATACCAATAATGATTGGGTTTTGAAACAATGCCAGTAATCACTGGACTTAGGATACCAATAATGATTGAATTTTAAACAATGCCAGTAATCACTGGACTTTAGGTACCAATAATGATTGGATTTTGAAAGAGAAAAGACAGTTAGGACTGACCAAGTATGATTGGATTCTGAAACAATGACAGTAATCACTAAACTTTGGAAAGAATTGGTAATAACTGAGGACTCCAAAACCAACAACAATGGGGTTCAGACAATGCCAGTAATCACTGGACTTCACCGGGATATTGGTAATAACCTAACAAAATGACACTGAAAGCAACAAACTTAAAGGTCTCAATGACGATTGAACTTGCAAACAATGGTATTAGTAATAACTACACCTCACAAGAATACTGGTAATAACCAGATAAATAGATATTAAAGGGAACTAGTAGCAACTAGAAATCAAGGGAAATACTAGTAATAACCAGACAAGTAGTACCAATAAAAATTGGACTTGCGACGAATGTCAATAACATATGGAAATTCATCGGAGATTGCTAGTAACGACTAAGCTTCCTGGGGATACAGACAACAACCACAGTTTGACAAAATGCCAGTAATAACCGGACTTAGACAGGAAACTGGTGACGACCAACGATCTCAAAAGAGGTGCCAGTTACGACTGGGTTTGGGAAATGAGTTGGTGACAACCAAATATCTTAACAAAAATGTCAGTCACAACTGGACTTTTCTGGGGATCTCATAAAAGAGATGCAGGCTGGTTGCTTTATGAACAAATTTTCTCAAATAAAGAGAAAAACCATCAGAGTCTTCATCCATTTTCTCAAAGAGATGCCATTTGATAGAAGCAAACTAGACAAAGGATTATCGAGGAATCATCTTTTACAATAAAATCCTCATGGAGAGGGTAACTCAAGTAAAGAGAAACTGCTTGTAAGGTCTTTGGCAAAATCTTTCTGACAAACTTCGAGGGGAGTACCCATTGTAATTACAATAGGTTAAATAACACCGAGGTCGGATAAGCTTCTCGGGAGAGACTGCCACCTATCTCCATATAAAACAAGCTTCTCAAAGAGATTACCACTTATTGAGTATGGATTCCAAGGAGGTGTTGTTACGATAACACAGCTGGAGAAAATATTTCGTCTTCAATGAGGATCTGTAAAAGATTCTTCCTGCAAGACACCATGCAAAATAAATGCACGTTCAAACTAGGTTCGGCGATCTAATCTGGCTCAAAAGCAACACCTGCCATGGATCAAAGTTCAATCTAGGAACAAGTTAGAAAGAAACGGTCAAACAAGACTTCAACCATTGAGGAATGAATTCGAATGGGGATTTATCTTATCCAAACATGAAAAAGATAACTGAAGCAACCATCATCCACGAGAATCAAACTCTGTGGGGAATTCTAGAAAGGATGGGCACTTTATGCCTAGGGTTGACGACTCTATTGGAGAGAAAAGACAAACCCAGTCACTTGGGGAGTAAACACAACCCACAGTGAACAAAACATGTAAACACTAGAAAGGTAGCAAAATGCTCAAATGCCATGCATATATATGAATGCATGTATGCCATGTTTATGCTTATGCTGACAAAACAGACAAGAGGAAACAACACCGAAGATGAAATAAATATCTCGACAAGGATACCCAGCCAACCTCATTAGATTGGACCATCACTAGGGATGAACATGTAGAAATAGCAGTTCTACTCCAATGTTACAACCTTCTCTGGGGGAAAAGAGTATTCCACTCGGGGTATAACGTCATGACTTTACCTAGATTGCCATCATGAGCCTGATTTCATTGTTGGAAGAGAAAAATCCAGGGTAAACTGCCAAGATCAACTGAAGTAACAGCTTACTGGGGAGCTGGCAAACAATTTCACAAGAACAATGTAGTTCTGCACTCTAACTTGCATAATGATTATCACAATGAGCAACGACTCTTACAATAAATAGTCTTCAAATCTTCTCTACCCCAGATTACATGGTTTGTGAGGAGAAGCCATCAAGAGGATTTTACAAAAGAATTGGCATACAAGATGCTTCGATATCTTCAAACTCTTGGAGAGATTCACAAATCTCGACGTAACTGCCTTAGTTTAATTGTATTTGCACAACAAAGTCCTCGAACTTGTCCTTCAGACTGTGGGAGTAACAGCTGGGAAACAAACTTGCCACTGCTAGCTGGTGGATCTGCAAAAGAGTTCCCCCATACTAACTGACCTTCGAGAGATTTGTCTAATCTCGACCTGACTGCTTCTTAGTAACTGGTCTCGAGAGATTTACTGAATTTCGACCTGACTGCTTCTAATTAACTGGTCTTCGAGAGATTTCCGAATCTCGACCTGACTGCTTCTGATTAATTATATTCGCAATACAAAGTCCTCAGACTGCGGTAGTAAGAACTGGTGAACAAACTTCCCCTGTTGGTAGTTTTTTTTTTTTTGAGTCATTGCCTTGAAAAGAGTTAGGAAGCAACTTGCCATAAGATGACCTCAAGACGATTTGCCCCAATATCCTGAACTTTGAAGAGTCCTTCCCCTGATTTACCAACTTCTGGAATGGTTGACTAAAAAATCCTCCAAATTGGTTGCCCTAGGCTGAGGTTACTTTATCAAGTCAAATTCCCTAGCTGGCTGCATTCGGGATTCCTTTGATATTGGATCGTCATGCAAGCAAGTATTGTTCAATAAAAATTGGCAATTTCAATGCAACATTCATGCAAGATTTTGAAATCAAAGTTTATTGATAAAACACACGATGGAGTGATTAAATAATCAACAACAAAGCGGATCTTGTCATTTACAAAATGACAGATGAAGTGATCAACACACACAAATAGAAAAGATCATTAGGAGTCAGGTTATCCAACCTTGTTGTAATATGCTTTCAAAACAACTTTACCTCAATTAGGGTCTTTTAAAGGTTGTAACATGGCTTGGTTCACGGCTCATGAAACAAAGGATAAAGGCTCAACGTTTGTTTGTACCCACCCAATCTTCATGATGAACACCAATCCTATGCTCAGTTAACTCCAGGTTATACATTCAGGTTCCTATAGGCTAGTAATTGTACTGATGATAGCTGGATGATGGTTTAGAAACCTAAGGCAGTCATTACTCCCTTACCACATTTGGTTGTCCTTTTCTATTGAGGACATTCAGAGTTAAAGCTTTAGAGAATTCCTCTTTTATTATCCCTAACTTTTGCCTGAACTGCTCCTTTTGGATTTACAGTCGGCGGGATGCCCCAGTTTTTTTCCTAAGTATCCTTTACAGGTTTTGACTTAGCGGGTTTTTTCTCTTTTTTTTCATTTTCCTTTTTTTTGAGAAAGAAGGTGACTACCTGGTTTAATGGCTACGACGAACCATAATTGGCCTTTAGGCTTGGAAAACATCTTCGACACTTGCTTGTTGTGTGCGAAGGAAAACATGTGAGCATAACCTTTATATGAAAGGTGTCTTGTATGTACATATCGCCAAGTTAACTGAGAGCTACCCACCCCAAGGTTGAGATTGCGGTTTTTTTTGTAAGGAAAGAAAACTCCTACTTCTAAGCTCGAAGGGGTTAACAAGGGATTATCTTCCTTCTCTAGCGTTTGGGAATTGAAACAATGCCTTACATCATCGGTAAAGCTTCATTGAAAGCATACCAACAACAGTTATGGGTATAATTTTTTCGTCATCCTCCTCAATCTTTGCTTAAACAACAGTTTGATAAAGATAAGTGGGTGGAAAAAAAGATAAATATTTTTTTGCTTTTTTATGAAAATAAAAGAAAATGAGTGGATACGAATGGATTAACCCAAAAGATGCATAAACATTTCATTAATCTTGCCAATTCAACAAACAACAAAGCTTACATGCAATCATGAAATCAAAAAGTAAGGAAAATACAACTGAAAACATCAAAAGACAACCAGCTTTGGCAAATTGACTTCAGCAGCCTTCATACATTGATTACTTGCTCCTTGTCGTACATAACCTTGAGAGGCTTCATAGGTCCTTTGTCTTTGGATTCAAGAATCAAGACATTAGCTTTTGGCTTACCTTCTTGAGATTTCACCAGCTCCAACAAACTTTGCAATCTCAGCTCGAAACCTTTGCACTCTTCAACTGGATGACCCATCGTCCCAGTACGGTAGTCACATCGGGCTTTGGCGTCATAGCCTGGTGGGTATGGAGGGACCACTGGATCTATCTCCTTCGACACTATCAGTCCACCTTTGATCAGATATGGAAATATCTGATTGTACCGCATTAGCAATGGAGTGAAATGCCTTTCTGGCTTCCTTGGCCTTTGTCGAGCGTGCTGACGCGGCTAACGGCGGACACCGGGGAGGTTCCTGAGTTGAAAGAACCACAGGAGATGACGAAGTGACAACTTCTCGGGGTGGGACAATGTAAGAATGCCCCTCTTTCTTCATCAAGTTTTGCAAAGTCTCCAAGACCCAGTTCCTCTGACCTTTGAGAACTCTGATTTCCTCCTTCAAGGCTTCCTACCCTTTCAAAAGCTCATTCATCGTCGCCATTTGTCCAAAATGCATGCTAGGTATCCCTATAGAGATATAAGAAGAAGATGAGACTCAAGGCTGGGAAATGCAAACAAGATGCGAATTTGACGACATGCGTATGCAATGCAAATGCAAGCCAAATGGTTTCAAGGAAATTAAAGGCAGGCTGCAAACATTTTGAAAAACTAAAAAGTTTCACTTTTAAAAACCCATGATATCTATTGATCTTTGCAAAGGAATGAACATCTGAATTCCTTGAAACCGAAAGGCTATTAATGAATTCATAAATGTATGGATGTATGCAATGCACAAAACACACATATATAAATATTCACATATATGCTGACAAGCAGACAAGGGCCTAGGTTTGAAGATCACGAGCATGGAGCCATGGTCTACCCATCCCAAGAGGTATGTACTATGGGTTTATGGACTGCAGAACAGGGTTCTAAAAAGTTCTCAGAGTCAACAACCCATCTTTCGGATATTATCGATTTCCCAAATAACTCGGTAGTCAATAATATTCTCAAGAGAGTCTCGTCCAAGTGTAGTATCGCGTATCAACTATTTTGGGACTACTCCCTCATAGTCATCGCACTACGTCCTAAAAAGGCCAAAGTGGGTGAAAAGGTGACTAAAGGTCATCAGTGTCATGGGCTCCTAGGTCGAAAGTAGCAACGTTTTCACGAATAACTCGTTCAACACGACTACTCTCAAGAGGACCTCCACTAAGCGATGGTTTCTCAAGTCAACTTTTTCGGGAATCGACACCCTCAAAGTCTCCTTAAATATACCATCATCCTATCATAGGTGCACTCAAGTCCGGGTATAGGACATATCCTCACCACTCAAAGTAAACATCCTGCATACAGAAAAACCCAAGTACAACATATATATATATATATATATATATATATATATATATATATATATTTACAAATATACAAGTATACAAGCAAGCAAACATATAACAAACACAAATGCAAACAAGGTGGGCTTAATCCTCTTAGGGGATATGATCCCCAGTGAAGTCGCCATTTCTGTTGCGGTGAGAATCGGATATTAAGCTATTAATTAACTTGAATCACAAATCAATGAAGTTCACCACCGAGCTTTGATTTATCCAAAGGAAAGGGAAAAGATCGGAAACCCTAATTGCGCTATGTAACAACATAGCTAGATATCTAGGTTTGGGGGTTGGTTATACCTAGGGAAGGTGTTAGCATCCTAAGTATCTGTAGTACTCTACAGGAACCTCTTGTTAGTATTTGTGTCATGCTATAGTTTGCTTGCTAAAGGAAGCGTGCTAAGGTAAAGACCTAAGGGTATAGTTTCTAAGTATGCTCGCCAAGACATCGCATCTCGTGCCTACGTATCCTGACTAAGATGGAATCAGAGCATTCGTAGTTCACCTAACTAGGGATGAGGAACCTCTTGACCATGGTCAAGGTTATAAGGGGGAATGAGTATTCGTAACTATGGTACTCACATAGAGTTAAATAATTCTCTAGGTCTAAGTTGAAAACTAACCTAAAGTTGACTTTAAACAAAGTCAAAAGGGGAAGTGAATACACATAATGATGGTACTCACGTAGAGTTTAAGAACTCCAAACCTAACTCTAAGTTATGAAATAAAAGGCTCAAATAAGACTAAAAAGGGAAAGTAAGTATCTATGATGATAATACTCACATGGGGTTCAAAAACCCTAACCTAAAACTAGGTTAAAGAGGGGAGAGGTGGCTCTAATAAGGCCAAGGGTGATGATCCTAAAGAGGTCATGGAAAGGAAAAGGGGAAGGTCTAAACCAGCTTAGAAAAATGACTTATAAGTCCACAAGATATCTTTCCTTTGGAATGAAAGACAAACTACTTGTAAAGACAAGTGTTAGAAAGAGAAGCTTTATGATGAAGATGATAACAATCAAAGTCAAAGCCAAAAGGTCCAAATGTGATAACAAATCAAGGATGGCAACAATTACATCATGTCATGCTCAACATGTACAAATGTTCATGAACAAAGTCAAACAAGCATCAACACAAGTATCAAATGAACCAAATAAGGTATAAATTTATGTCAAAACATCACAAGCATCATGAAAGCAGGCATCAAGAAATCAAGAACAGGCATCAAGCCAATAGTAAGATACGGAAAGAGCTAACCAAAAAGATAGTGCATGACAAACATTCCCCTCTATTGGACTGGTGAGCCAACAGCAAGCCAAGCAATAGCCAACATCAGATGAAAACAGAATATCCTGCACACAGAAAATTTCCCAAAACAGACAAAGCAACTCAACAGGTCTAAGGTCTCCAAAACTCAACTCCAAGAGCATAGGGCAAAGGGTCCTAAATCTAAGTCCACAGTCCAAAACTCGAGATAATA
This sequence comes from Lathyrus tuberosus, assembly GCA_022829125.1. Lineage (NCBI taxonomy): Eukaryota > Viridiplantae > Streptophyta > Magnoliopsida > Fabales > Fabaceae > Lathyrus > Lathyrus tuberosus. The sequence goes on from JALAZF010000497.1 coordinate 2,350,606, forward strand.
ACCACAATCCACCAATTAACAGTCTTTTAGGGCTTCGATATTTTTATGATGTTTTTGTGTTTTGAATGAGATGAATAGAAATTAAAGTTAGTGGTTAACGATTAATTAATCGGATGAATCGGGTCCAATGTAGTGCTAAACCATCGTAGCACGATCTATGAGGAAGATCATGCTATAGGAGGCCGCACAAGAATAATGTTTGTGTTAAGACACGATGGAGAAACAATATGTAAATCATCCTCAATGAATCGTGCCACGCGAAAAGAAAAGCGGATGGTCTCGTCTTAATCACAAACCTTCGTTGATTAATCGAATGTAACTTATCATGATCCCAAAGTATAGAAAGTGATCTCGATGCTCATTCACTATAGATTTGAGATAATGAAGGTTAAACAACCTCGATAAACCAACATTCATAATATTAAAGACTTCATTGACCAAAAATCAAAAATAAGAAAATGAAAATGAAAAGATAATCATGAAATGAACAAGATGAGACCCATGAGAAATTAGGGTATGAATCAAATAAACTTTTTTAAAAAAGCATTAATTACTAAAACATAGTAATAACAAAATAATTTTAAATAAAAAGATAGAAAATGATTTTTTTTAAAGAAAAACATAGCAACAAAAGAAAATGGGGCGCATACAGAAAATAGGGTGTGTATAACTAAAATGAGAGGGCTGAAAAAACCCAAGATCATTACTTGATGAAAAAACAAGATTGGAAGAGAAATAAAAAATAAAAAATAAAAAAAAATGAAAAAGATCTGATGGGCCGGATATGAACACGGGCTTGGTCCACACTAGCCATCATCATGCTTTTAAAAAAAATATATAATCAGTAATTTAAATAAAGGAAACAAAAAGGAAAAATAAACGTAACTTTATCCTCAAAATGAGTATCAGAGCCATGGTGGAAAAATGGAACGGAACCTCGCTCAGAAGACAATCTTGATTCATCATCGCGTCTTACCCCTTAAAGCTTTAAAAATAAAATCGCGAAAAACAGAAGAACAACAACAGCACAATCTTCTTATGTTCTTGCTCCGCCTCAGTGTCCGTTTCAACTTGATCTCTCTTGACCTGTTTTCGATTCACGTCGATCTTAGTTTTTTAATTCTCGATCGGTTCAGGTTTAATTTCTAATGCTCGGCTTTGGTTTCGTTTGGCTCGAACCTTCTTTTCATCTCGACTCTCTGTTTCGTTTCTGGCTGTGTTTTGTATGGGTTTGTGAATGGAGAATTTGGGTTTGCGATAGGAGAGTTTAAATGAAGGTTTGTTGTTGTGATTTGAGTGGGTTTGGGTTTTATTGTTGATGCAGTTTGAAGGAATTTGAGGTTAAAGTGATGTTGGGGATGAAGAAAATGAGGAGATGGGTTTGATTTAGGATTGAAGAAAATGGAAGAACAAGAGGGAGTGTTGAAGGTGTGGTTTCTTTTGTGTTGTATGTGAGAATGAAGAAGAGTTGATGGGTACTGATTGAAGGAAAAAGATCAATGAAATAGATGGAGAGTGTTTTTGTCTTTGTAGAGAGAAAGAGAAGTCAGGTTGTGCGCTGAGTAGTGTGGAGTGCGTGTTTTTTTTTTGTCTGCTGAAATTGGATGATAGCTGTGATTGTGGTCGTTTGCGAATGGCTTTTATAGCAGTTGTGTGGCATTTTTGAAAGTGGCTGGTTTGTACTGGTAGTAGCAGGCTAAGGTGCTGCAGCAAAATTGAATGTGTGTTGTTGCTCGGGATATGTGGCTTGTGACCTGGGCATCGTTTGTCGTTTTACAGGTTGCTATGAGGTAGCTTTGGAACTTGATTTTGGTTAGAATTGTGTGGGGTAGGCTTGGGGTATTTGCGCAGGAGGCAACTTTGTTGGTCAAGGCTTAGCAGTGTTTGTGGTAGCAGAGTGGTTTTGTTGAGGAAATTAGTGGGGTCCATGGAAAGTGACGGTCGTACAAGTTGTAGGTGGGTTTTTGAAAGTGGTTGGGTTTTGTTGTGGATTGGAGCGGTGATTTGGTGTATGGCTTATTCATGGTTGCAAGGTTATGACAGGATATTGGTGCTGTGGTGTCATTGTTATGCAGGTTTTGGTCGGCTGATAGCAAAGAGGTGGTGGTGGCGTGATGCAGGATGTTGTATGGTTGCTGTTGGTTTTCTTCTAGCATGTGGCAGTATAGCAGTACGCAGGGCATAAACTTGAGGTTTTGGACGGTACAATTTGTTGTTACAAGGAGTGGTATTGCAGGAATTGATTAGTTTTGTCTTGGCTTGTTTTTTACCTTGTGAAGATGGGCCTTGTAAATTAGTTCATGTGACCTTGCCTTTCCTTTTTTTTTGGCAACCTCTCTTGTAATATGGACTTTTGTTGAAAATTTGAATTGAATATGGGCTTGAAGGTAGTTTGGAAATTATGAATTGAAATGAGAGTGAGTTTGTGATTTTGAAATGAATCTTGAATTGAAATATGAACTTATTATGGATTTGAGTTTTTGAACATGAAATTGAAATCTCAAAGTGGAAATTTAAAAAAAAATGAAATTGGAAAATATGGATTTAAATTGAATTGAAATGGAATAGAAACTTGAAGATTGGTTTTGAATATTGAAACTTGAAATGGCAAGAAGTTTGAAATGTGAATTGAAACTTGGGAATTGAATTTGAATTTTGAATTTTGGACATGGACTTGAACTTGAAACTTGGCAACTTGAATTATGAACTCAAAATTAATTGTGAAAGGAAACTTGGAAGTAGGCTTGAAAACGAGATTGAAATTAAACTCGAATTGGATTAAAAATTATTTTGAACATGGAGCTCGAATTGGATTGAAATGGCATTGAGACTTGAAATTGAACTTGAATTGGATAGAAAACTTGAAGCTTCCTTTGAAGAGAAAACATGAACCACATTATCAGAACTTGAAGTAACTGACTGAATGTCTTGACTTTAAATGGCTCTTACAGCTTGACTTCATTAGATAAACTTGAACTGGCACAAAATCCTGATCTTAATCTTCAAACACAAGTATTCGAATTCTATCTACATTGGTCCTCAAAATAGCCAATGGCCCAGATGACTTGAGACATGAACGGGGGCGATTGCACCAAAACCCTCATTGAAAATGAAATGGCTCTGATGATTCCTCAACCATGAAACAACTGCCTTTGCCATAACTTGATAATTATATACTAAACCAAACATTTCTTTGACCAAGATTAGGTCAAATTCCACTGAATTTCAAACCACACCGCACACCTCTAACCTAATGACTCTACTTGATCCTCAATTCAATCTTACAAGACTTGAGTCTCGAAGAAACTTGTGATGAAATTAAATTACACTGGATTATTGAGGAGAGAAGGTCTCTTAAGCATATGAGAACTTGATTGGTGAGTGGCCTATCCAAAACCTCGATTGATCAACCCTTGAAGCCTCTTAAAGTAAACCCTGACTCACAAGTGAAACAAAACAAACAGAGCCTGATAAATTGGGTTAGATATGCAATATGAATGACCTAAAATGATGTGCAAGAGATCAAAGAATCTAAGGGTAAAATTTGGGGTATGACAATGGGTACTCCACAAAGCATGCTGAGGGACATGATTGACCTAGATGAAATTTGTCCATCTTGCGTAACAAGATAATGTCTAAGAGCCCAATATTGAATTGGACAAGGATGATATAATATATGCCTTGTGTTTAATATAGACATAAGGGCAAAAGGGTAATTGTACACACAAGTATTATCACAAAAGGTTTTGTCAGATCACATGACATTTTCGTGACTTGGCTAGCAGTTATTTGTTGCTAGATACCTCTCATTGTTTATAATGTTAAATGTGTGATTTAATATAATTGCCAACGTCGTGAAAACCTATAGGATCACACACATAAGGACATATTGATGAGAGGTAGAGTAAATAAGGAACACTGTAAGATATGGTGCGCTTAAGTAAATGTAGAACACTGTAAGGTACAGTGACTTAAGTAGAATACGGAATGTGGTAAGGTACCACGTGCTTAAGTGATATACGTTACACCATAAGATATGGTGCGCGTGCACTTAAGTGGGCTTTTTAGCTTGCAGCCCACACAAGTGGTTCTATAAATAGAACCCTTGTGCAGAAGCATTCACTCTTGATGAAAATTAGGAATTTGAAACCCTAACCATATTTTCCCTCTCTCTCTCTCTCTCTAACTCTCAAAGTCTTTAATCGTAGCAGCTAGCACTAAGACTGAAGGAATCTGTTCATGTGGAATGAGTAGAGGCATTGTTCATCATTTAACGCTTGTGATCACTCCTTCGATTCAACATCTAAGGTTTCATCGTCATAAGAGGTAACAATTTCTATCAATGATTGATAACACTGAAACACACTGCGTATTTGGCTCGGATTGCACGTGTTTATTGTCGTTTAATTGTTATTTTCTTGCATTATGTTTTTGTTTTGTCTTATTCTTAGGTACATTGCCTAATTAGAGCCTTTCACAAAGAAACGAAGCGAAAAGAGCGAAAAACAGAGATTTTAGGGTTATTTACACACATGGCATTGGCCATGGGGGTAGCCGTGAGGTGTAGGGTTTCTCCCACAACCCAACGGTCATGAGACCACGTCCACCCACAAATACACACATGGCGGGCGCCATGCCTAGATGGCGGGCGCCATCTTTGTTTTCCATGAGCCAGTCAAGGGCAGTTGGAGGATGCAGCCATGACCAGAGGTTTTCTCTCCCACGATTTTTGAAGGCCCAACTTGACGTCCAAGGCATTGTTTCACTATAAATAGGACTTAGTTTTCCATTTTTTAGCATCCACTCTTAGTCGTAGCATAGGTATAGATTCACTCTATAAAAGCGATAACTCGTCACATCGAGGAGTTATCGCACCATTGTTGTGAGCGAGTGTGGAGCAATCGTAGAGTAGAAGCTTGAAGCTTGCCGTCATTTTCTTTACCAGTCTTGTACCATATTCAAGTCTCCGATTTTGAGCAGGTTTTTAATTCAATTCACATTTTTTATTATTTATTTCTTGCATCGTACTTACTTTTGTTTATTTCCTGCACCACTTTATTTTGATTTATTTCTCACATCGCCTTTACTTTGACGTTTTGTTTTAATTTCTTTATTGTCCCACACGTTTTACTTTGATTTATTTTATTATTCTTGTTGTTACCTTTTCAAAGCCAATTGCACACTTAACACACATTTTCCCTAAATGACTTATTCCGATAATCAATTATATGTTATGTTGTTTACCGTAGCCATGTCCGGCTAAATCATTAGTGCTGGAATGTGAGGATCGTTGTTTCGACGATACTCCGTATGTTGTATCTGTAGGAATGCTTTAGGGGCTGTTTTGGTTTTAATACAATTTTTTTGTGGTTCATTTGATCAGATATTACAAAAGTAGATCCGTGATTACTTCGGGTAAGATCGAAAGTCGTCTGATACTTAAGATAAAAATTGGTTAGTTTTTTATTAAGAAAAACAGCGGAAGCACTTTGTTAATCAATTAGGAAAGTTTAATATTATTAGAAAGTGATTTTAAAACTATTTTCAGATGTGTTCATAGGTTTGAGATCCGGTTGGTCGAGCATATGCCGGAAACCCTTTTGTGTTAAAAGTTTCCAATTAAAAGCACTTTTTAACTGAGTCTTAGAGGTAGTTATATAAAAAAAAGAATTATTTACTTTAACGCAATATGCGACCGGTGCAGCGTGAGCGGCTGGTATAGATTAGAGGTCAAATCTGGTTCCCATTATGCTAACAGGGCAATTCCTTTTTAATTAACTCTTTTTCAAGGAATAAAATATTGCCCCATAAGTAATTCTACTTAGATATGATAGGAGTATTGTCTGATCGATGTGAATTGCGTTCCAGTATTGTTTCTCTAAATTTATTCTATCTTCATTATTTTTTGTGCACTTTGCAACCCTGTTTGATTAGCCTAAAATAGAACACCATAATAATAGTTATAGATAGCTTGACATTGGTCTATGTGAGAACGATAATCCTTTATATAACTCTTACGTAGTCCGTATACTTGCAAAAGGCATTGACACTGCTGAGGCGATCAAGTTTTTGGCGCCGTTGCCGGGGACCAACTTTGTCAATTTTTCGTACCCTTTTGTTACACCGTCTATATTTAGGCATTTTCTTTTTCTATTTACCGGTAAATGCGAAGAACTCGCAGTACCGGAAACTTAGTAGATCCAATAGAAGAGTTTGAAAGTTACGCACGTGTACGTCTTTTGCTCAAACAGATTAGAAGAGCTATGGCTGAAGAACAAAACCAAAAACCTTTTAAGGACGTCGCCTTACCTTCTAATGAAGAACTCCATTCGAGTATAGTAAACCCATCTATCGCAACTCATAACTTTGAGTTGAAACCCGCTCTGTTACAATTAGTACAACAAAACCAGTTCGCTGGTGTCCCTACTGAGAACCCGAACTAACATTTAAAAGTTTTTATCCAATTAGCGGATACCCTAAAAGCCAATGGTTATCCTCCTAAGGAAGTACGTCTAAAATTATTTCATTTTTCCCTCAGAGATAGAGCACAATCATCGTTAGATTCCATTCCACCCAATTCAATAACCACATGGAATGACTTAAAGAAAGTTTCCCTTGCTTGATATTTTCCACTAATTAAGACCGCTATCCTACGAAACCAAATCACTAGGTTTACCCAACAAGACGGCGAATCTCTTTTCGACGCTTGGGAAATATATAAAGAACTATTAAGAGCCTATCCACACCATGGTTTAGAACAATGGCTGATTATTCACACCTTCTACAATGGACTTCTCTATAATACAAAAATGACCATTGACGCTGCTGCCGGTGGTGAACTGATGAACAAACCTTACCCCGAGGGTTACGTTCCCATTGAAGTTATGGCACAAAACCATTACCAATGGGGGACGGAACGAACATCATTAGAGAAGAAGGAGCCCAAAAGAGGTATATACAAAGTCAGTTCCCTAGACATGATGAAAGCTAAAATGGACGCCCTAGCTCAAAAAGTTGAAAGTATGTCTGTTAACCCTACAGCTACCGTAGTTGCAGTAAACCCGAATGCAAAATATATGGAACCCCAGGACATATAACTGCTGAATGTAGTCTCTTAGCTGAACCAAACCCAGATCAGGTCAATTATGCCTAAGGAAACCCCTTTTCAAATACTTACAACCCTGGATGGAGGAATCACCCAAACTTTTCTTATAAAAACAATAACCCTAATCAGAATTCTGCACCCCAAAGACCCCAAGGTTTTTAAGCCCAAAGACCGACACAGCCTATGCAAGCAGCTCCTCAGAAATCGAATCTTGAGAAAATCACGGAGAGCTTCATTTCGGCCCAAACTCAGCAAAACAAATAGTTCATGAACCAAAACGTTCACATAAACGAGTTGATTATACTCAATTAGGAACCAAAGTCAATTATGAGGTAACTCACAACAAAATGCTTGAAACCCAAATCTCTCAAGTAGCTCAACAACAAGCTGCTCAGGCTACGCCAAGAGAACAATTTCCTGGACAACCTCAACCTAACCCCAAGGGACATGCTAACGCTATTGCCATGCAGAGTGGAACCACTTATGATGGACCAGAAAATCCCAAGTTGAAGGAGCCAGAACAACCAACGAAAAATGTTGTAGCCACACCTGAGAAACAAAATGAGGAGAGTGTAGAACCTGAAAAACAAAAAGAAGTTAAAGATAAGAAAGGAGTTAAAGATAACCAAGTTTATATACCACCCCCTCCTTAAAAACCACCTATTCCATACCCGCAAAGACTTAAACAAACCAAATTAGAAAACCAATAAAAAAAGTTTGTAAAAGTGATTGAGAAACTCCGCGTTGAGATTCCATTCACCGAAGCCATCACCCAAATACCATCTTATGCTAAATTCCTTAAAGACATCTTAACCAACAAACGTAGACTTGATGACCCTAAACCTTTAGAATGCAACTCTATTGCTGGAAAAAAAATTAGCTAAAAAGGAGAAAGACCCTAGAAGTTTTTATATACCTTGTGTTTTAGGAAATCATGTCATCGATAAAGCCCTTTTGGACTTAGGAGCTAGCGTAAGCTTAATGCATTTAGCTGTCTGTAATAGACTAAACCTAGGAGACATGCAACCAACTAGGATATCTCTTCAATTGGCCGATAGGTCAGTTAAATACCTTATAGGTATATTAGAAGACATCCCAATTAGAATCGGTCAACTTTACATTCCAACAGACTTCGTCGTTATGGACATTAAAGAAGACGATGAAGTCAATATCCTTCTAGGTAGACCCTTTTAATCGACAACTGGATTTATAATAGATGTCAAGAGAGGAAAGATGAATTTCGAAGTAGGTGATGAGAAAGTAGAATTTATCTTATCCAAATTCTTAAGGGCACCTGTCATTGATGACTCGTGTTGTGCCATCGATATCATTGATGAGTGTATAAGAGAGTTAGACCAACAAGAACCCACTGAAATAATTAAATTACCATCGACCCCCATCCCGGAGGACGACGAATTTATGGAACCTTATATAGATGAAAGTATTTATGAATGCTTAGCACTCACCTTAAACCATATGCCAGATCCTAAGAAACCATCAATAGAGCTTAAGGAGCTACCCAAGAATCTGAGATATGAGTTTTTAGAAGAAGAACTAAATCGTCCAGTTATAGTAAGCGCTACCTTAAATAGTGATGAAACCAATCAACTCTTAGATGTCTTGAGAAAGTGTCCTGCAGCCCTTGGTTATAACATACCTGATCTCAAAGGGATAAGTCCATCCGTGTGCATGCACCGGATTATGCTAGAAGAGGATTCTAAACCCTCTAGAGAACATCAAAGAAGGATAAATCCTATAATGAGTGACATAGTAAAAAAGGAAGTGCTGAAATTACTAGAGGCTGAAATAATTTATCAAATTTATGGTAGTAAGTGGGTAAGCCATGTACATGTGGTACCTAAAAAAGGAGGTGTCACAGTTGTGCAAAACGAGAGAGGAGAACAAGTCACAAAACGTATAGAAAGCGGTTGGCGTATGTGTATCGACAATAGAAAGCTAAACAAAGAAACTAGGAATGATGATTTCCCTCTTCCATTCATAGATTAAATGCTTGAGCGTTTAGCAAGACATTCTTACTTTTGTTATTTAGATGGATACTCAGGATTTTTCCAAATTTCCATTCATCCTGATGATCAAGAGAAAACAACCTTTACATGCCCTTATGGAACATTTGCCTATCGGCGAACGCCATTCAGACTTTGCAATTCCCTAGCTACTTTCCAACGCTATATGATGTCAATCTTCGTTGGTTTCCTCAATTAGATCATGGAAGTTTTTATGGACAATTTCTCGGTATGTGGATCTAGTTTTAAAAACTGCTTAGCTAACCTTGAAAGAATTCTAGAAAGATGCGTGGAAGTAAACCTAGTTCTAAACTGGGAGAAATGTTATTTCATGGTCACCGAAGGTATAGTATTAGGACACATAGTATCTGAGAGAGGCATCGAGGTTGACAAAGCCAAGATAGAGGTTATAGAAAACCTCCAACCACCAAAAATAGTTAGGGAAGTGCGAAGCTTTCTTGGACACACCAGTTTCTACTGACGTTTCATCAAAGACTTCTCTAAGATAACCAAACCTTTAACTGGCCTTCTGATGAAAGACGTTGAATTAATTTTTGACGATAAATGTCTCGAAGCATTCAAACACCTCAAACAAGCGCTGATTTCCGCACCCATTATGCAACCTCCCGATTGGAACCAACCTTTCGAAATTATGTGCGATGCAAGCAATTTCACTGTTGGTGTTGTTTTAGGACAAAGAAAGGACAAGAAATTACATGTTATTTATTATGCCAGTAGAACCTTAGACACCACCCAACTTAATTATGCCACAACCGAAAAAGAATTCCTCGTCGTAGTTTTCCCTATAGACAAATTCCGATCCTATTTAGTCAGAGCCAAAATAATAATTTACACTGATCACACAACCATTCGATATTTGTTAATAAAAAAGGACACTAAGCCCAGATTACTACGTGTAGCACCCCAAAATTTGCTCACCTTACCTTAAGTAATAACTGGCTTATGTTTCACTTCATTTTTTGCATTATCATGTGTGCATATCATTGGTTCTTAGCATGGGGTCAAGGTGCCTGAGGCAGTTCAAGAGGAGAAGGTGTTCTTCAAGCAAGAGTCCTTATATTGTCCAAGAGAGCTCAAGTGGATCACTCTCTCCCAACCAGTGCAGAGATTAGGGTTTTGAGATTCTTGGGTTTATTGCCCCAATGGGCAAGCTTCTTGGGTTTTTATCATCACCAAATGGTATATCTTATCTTTGTTGGAGAGGATACACATCATATTCAGAGGAATTTGGATTTGGAAACTGTGTTATTTCCTCCTAGACTGAGGGTACCAAAACTAGGGTTTGCTATAAAGTCAGTTTATTTCTGATTTTTTGGGCAAGACTTGATTCCATGGTATTCCTTGGGTCCCTGAGTATCTAGGAATGGAAGATTGTCCATCAGTTTGGTTCAGGAGAAGTTCAATTGGCCAATGGATTAGGAATCAGGAGAATTGGATAAAAGTCAACAGTAAGAGGGGAGGTCAACTGTGAAAGCTTGAGGTTCTCTTCAAGGTTTTCAAGGTCTCACATCCTCATATGGTCTTCAAGGGTCAAGTTACATACCATTTATCAAGGATCAAGGGTTGGTACAAAAGTTACTAAATATGGAAATGACCTATAATTTGAAAGTTTTCTTTTTGGGCAAGTCCTTACACTACATTCAACCTGACTTTTCATCATCAAGAAAGCTTTAAATGAATTTTCCTCAAACATGAAAGTTTAAGATCTTTTTCTCCCCTTTCCAACAAGTACTAGTGGGTCTCGATATCATTTGTGAAACTCAAGTTATGATCAAAAGAAGGCAAAGTGGTTTTTTAGGGTTTTCTCATGGTTCCATTTGTATTTTGGGACATAGTGACCTATAATTGATTCCATTGCTTCATGTCACATTCTAACATCAAAGAACTTTCCTTAAGGATCATTTTGGGCCTTTGAACCAAGGGATTCCATGAATTATTCATTACTTATTTCACATGGTGCAAAATTGCAAGATCATTCTAAACTCATGAACCAATACATCTCAAGGCCCAAATCAAATTCAGGTGTGATTAGCAATTGTTAAATAAGTGATCCATCATGAAATATTTGGGTGTACATGCATGGAAGAGGGTGTATTTCACATAATACAATTTTCCAAAATCATCCAAAACTCATTAAGTGTGGAATTAACAAGGCCCAAATAATTATCAGTGGATTAACCCTAAGTATTTAAGTTAACTCATGCACTGGTTGGGAAGAGATACAGGTGATTTGGTGGAGAAAAAAGTTTGAACCCTAAAAACTTCTCTCATTCGTATCTCTCAATCAAGAAGAGCTTTTCCAAAACTTCTTTCACCATCTGAGTCCTGAGGATCCATAGAGCACAAAGCAATCATCACTTGAAGCTGATAGCGAGGGAATAGGTGGCGTGACCTCAGGTTGGTGGTATTTTTCATGATCCTAAAACTCTTTTGTTTGACATGCATATTGATGTGTGATGCCCACTGATCATTCTGATGTAGTTCTTTTTAAGTTTGGATGCGTATATTGATTGTACGATGCGTTTGAAATTTTTGAACCAAACTTTCTTTCATTCGTTTTGCTCTATATGTTAATTGTTTGTAATTTTTGATGGCATATTAATGATCCTCATCAAATTCTGGCCAAGAGGGTATATTTGTTTGCGCGTTCTGGGTTTTTTTTCATTGCAGGTGGTCAGAGAAGACGACCGAAAACCTAGTTCCGGCGTCTGGTGCAGTTTCCGGCGAGGTAGGGTTTTGGAGGTAAGGGACGTAATATCCACCGTCCATTGCCTTGATCGTGTGGCCCATGTGTTGCCACGCGTTTTAATTTTTGTTTTTATTTTATTGGTTGTGTATGTGACGTTCCATGTTAATTATTGTGCACCTCCAATCTGCACCACGCATCACATTTACTTTTGTTTTTGTTTGACTAATCCTGTACGTTGAAATAATCAGACGACATACATTGTGCCAACGCATTAATGAGGGAGTATGGCATGCACGTGTTCTTTTTTATATTTCTGACCAATTGTGTGTGTGTGTGCATGCATGGTTATTATGGTGTGTTGGTAATCATGGCCATTGATTTCTCTTACTTTGTTTTGGGTTGACTTAATGAAAAGCGCAGGATTAATCTGAAGGTGAGTATGGAGTCAATCAGTTGACTGGGTCACATGTGTTCTCTTTTTATTTTATTTTATTTTCGCTAATGGACCTCTTGTGTTGGGCTTGCTTTCCACACCCCTCATTTTGAGCCCATGTTCATACTCAACGTGTTTTATTGCTGTTCATACCCCCCACTCATTTTTTTGCTATTTTATTTTTATTTAATTATTGCATTTTCATTTTCATTTTTTAAAAATAGTTTCTTGCATTGAAAAATTCCCAAAAAAATTCATGAACCATATTTATAATTTTATAAAATTTTCCCAAATTTTAATTTTATTTTTTATTTTATTTTTAGTGGCTGAATTAATTAATTGTTTAATTTCTTTTTTATTTTGCACACGTTGCATTGTAGAATTTTGTTCTCACAGCATACATAACATTTAGAGCCCATTCTTTTTGCATTATTTCATCAACACATTGGATTGCATTAAAAAAAAATTCTCTCATTTTTAAAATTATTTCATATTGCATTTTAGTCCTCCTTTTTTGCATATTGAGCCATGTTCCTTGTCTGAACTTTGCATAATTGTTTATATGATTTATCTGGGGAATTTTGGCATGGGTTTTGGACATGTTGTTTGCTTCTGGTTGAGATATGTTGATAATTAATTTGGTGATTTTAGAAGATGTCTTGCTAATTGTTTAACTGCTCTTTGTGTGAGATCTTCTTGTATGCACATCCTTGATCATGCCTGAGTATTTGTTTGAGAAGGCACTTGTGCCATTGTTTTGGGATTGTGTCTTTGACTTCTTGAAGCATGTTTGAATTTTTATAGGTCACTTGATCACCATTATATGTCATTGCTTGGGTTTCGTCTCTTTTACTTATGTCTGTTTTGTACTAACCTTGTATGCAGGGGCTGAGGTAAGTTATTTAAAGGTGTGGATAAGTATCCATGTCCACTCTCACTCTTTCTTTCTCTCATATTTTCTTTTCTTTAGGTTTAGGTTGTTGTTAAACCTCCCCTTAGGGCCATCTTTGCATGATAACATTAGGATAGATTCTCCCCGTAGTGTTTTTCTTTTCTTTTGAGTCCCTCTTCTCATCCCATAACATCTCTAAGATACTTAATAAGATCAACTTGCCTTGCACACGAGCCTTAAACATAGGAAATGATGATTGAGGGGTCCCCCTTCTCTCTTCTAGAGTGTTGAGCATACGTCCCATTGGGGGCGACCATGTGACGCATTCGCTCCCGTGTTATAGACTTTGGTTCAAGTTGAGTTATGAACTAACTCAAGTCACTTCTGTCCTAAAAAATACAAACAAACTTCAAACCTTTTTATCCTGCGGGATTGTCAAACTAAAGGCTATTTTCAAAAAGGGCACGTTACTTTCCGTCTGAGACGCAAACAGGCATTGACCCTAACTGCCGGACGCGGACTTAACGTCGCTCATAAAAAACACAAAAAGAACTTGGTCCGAACTACGTTGACTCTGAATTCCCCATTGCACAAAGGGGGTACGTAGGCCTAGGACGTCGACGTCCTACCGAGTCTGTCTTTGTCTTCCCCTTCCCCGTTTTAGTGCAGCCTTAGATGTTAGGATAACTCACCCTTAGAATAGACAATAAGCGTGGATCCCATCGAGTACGATGGACGCGTGGGGTGCTAGCACCTTCCCCTCGCGTAACCGACTCCCAAACCCAGGTTATGGTTGCGATGACCATTCCTTTCGCTTTTCCTCAGGTTTATGCGGTGTTCCATTTCCCTCTCTTGGGATAAATTTACACGGCTGGTGACTCTGTTTTCTGCGCCACTTTCACGTTTGTACCTGGATGAAAATCCTGGGAGCGACAGCTGGCGACTCTGCTGGGGACATACAATGCTCTGGTTGACCTATGCTGGTCCATCCCTAAGTGAGTCAATCCTAGTGCTTGCTTGTCTTTGTTCTATTTGGGTGTTTTTGTTTTTTGTTTTGCTTTATTTGTTGTATTTTATTTTTACCGCATTTTCTGCATTGCATATTATTATCAGCTACTGCACTGTTTTTTCTGTTTGGCGGGTTGGGAGTTCTGAGAGATAAGCCCAATACCCAGGCTTGAGCATACACGTAGGATTAGCGTGGCAAGTAGTGTGACTCGTGTGGCATTTGGCCAGACGTAGTATACATGAAAACTCCACATCCAGACGAGGTTTTCTTTGGTAATGTTCTATCCTGCGCATTGGTGCAGATAATTGAATGTAACCTGGAAAACTGTCAACTCTGGCGACCATTCCCGAGGACTCAGTAATGGTACTCCTCCCGAGACGTGATAATGGCAGACCAGAAATGGAAAACCCATTACACATGTCGATCCGAGGACCCAATGCTGGGAACTTGCTATAGGGTGTCCTTTTGGAAAAGAATCGGTGGAAGCACTCCTCGTTTGGCGATAGTACTGTACCCCGAGCGATGAATGTACTATTGCTTCTCGACCTCAGTGCCGAAGCTGAGGACTTACCATGGGATATTTTCTTTTTTAGGGGAATCAGTTGAGGCCTCCTCGATTGGTGATGATGCCAAACCAGAAATGGTGAACGTATCATCATTTCTCGACCTGAGAGCCTGTGATATTGAGGATCCTCGGCTTTCTAGTACCCACATGTGAGAGGGCAGGGTGTTTACAGGTTTGCAGGTAACATTGACCTTCAACATACCCGGCTTTCTGATCAGCAGATTTATCAGTGAGGTACTATGGTTACTATGGTTATTCTGGGTATTTGGGCAGATCTTTGAGATGGTTCAGTTTGTTCAGTGCAGCAGTTGTCCAGTCTGTGTGGCATCCTTGATCCCATGTGTGCATTTGCATCATCATTTTGCATCCTAACATGTTTGTTTATTTGCAGGGTTGCATCCTAACTTTGATTCTGGTTTTTGAAGACTATTAAGGATGAGTACTGGGAAGAGAAAGAACATCATAGTGTATAAGTTCCCATTACTTTTTCTGGATACTGTTCACAAGATTGTGTCTATGGCAGAACCTGGGGTATTGGCAAACTTTAGAGAAGAGTATGGAAGAATTCTGAATTTTGCTCGCAACATCACTGAATACGAGTATAAGGCTTTGCACACTCTGGTGCAATTCTATGACCCTCACATGCGTTATTTTCTATTCACTGATTATCTCTTGGCTCCGACATTGGAGGAATTTTCTCTCATTCTGGATGTTGCCATTAAAGAAGAAGCTCCTTTCTATCCTTCTGAAGAACTTCCTGATTTGGGAAAGGTTTCTGAGGCTTTGCATTTGGATCCATCTTTGCTGAAAAATAACATTGCCAGTAAGGGAGGGTATAAAGGTTTTCATGCGAAATTTTTGATAGAACAGGCTGTTGTGTATGCTAAGGCTAGAGGTTGGACAGTTTTCAACGCCATCTTAGCTGTGTGTGTCTATGGAACAGTGTTGTTTCCGAATATGAAGGATTTTGTGGACATGCACGCTGTCCGGATATTTACCATGAAGAATTCGGTACCTACTTTGCTTGGAGATCTGTATTATTCGGTGCATTATAAGAATGAGAAGAGGAGGGGTGTACCCCTTTATTTTTGTGCGCCAATCTTCTACAAATGGTTTTCTGATCGTCTCCCCGAATCTGGGGCATTTGTAGATACTCGAGGAACTTTGGAGTGGTCCAAAAGATTGATGGGTTTGAGAGCAAATAATCTAATTTGGGTTAACCGTGACTTGTTGGGCCAAGATATCATGATTAGTTGTGGAGGTCTCCCAGATGTGCCTCTAATAGGAAGGAAAGGGGAAATTAACTACAACCCTATTCTTGCTATTAGGCAATTCGGGTATGCATTAAAGGAGCCACCAAGAGATGAGGAGGTCCAAGAATATTTATATCTGAGTGGGGAAATCAATCCAGAACTGTTAAAAGAAGCTGCGAATACTTGGGGAGATCGTCATAAGAAGGGGAAGATTTCTTTTGGGAAGAGCAACAATAGAACATTTCCCGCGTATGAAGATTGGATTCAGAAAAGGGTAGAGAAGGAGCTTTTGCCATTCTCCAAGGAACCACCATCTTACCCCTTGCTGATTGAGTCTCCTACCACAGTTGAGATAGAGAAGTTTAACAAGTTGTGGGCTGAAAAAGAAAAGCTGCGAGAAGAAAACAGTGAGCTACTAAGAGAGATTTATCAGTTGAAACATGAGTGGGGTGAAGCTGTTCATATCGCCAAGTTGAAAACAGAGCTTCTCGCTGAGGCAGAAAAGGAGCTAGCTGACAAAGTCGCATCCAGACAAAGGATGAAGCAAGCTCTAGACGGTATCAGTAAGGTTCTCGAGTCTAAGAAGGAGGAATTGGACAAGGCTTTGTTAAAAATTCACAGGTTCAATGCTCACCGAGAAACTGCAATGGCTGAGAATAAGCAAAAGGAAGACGACTATCTAGCTCAGATTGATCAATTGAAGTTGAAGCTCAAGAAGAAAGACGCTGAGATCCTATTAGGGGTATTCCAGAGACAAGCAGTCGAAGGTCGACTCAATGAAGCCATAGCCTCCATAGAGGAACTGAAGATCCAAGCTGAAGTGAAGAGACCTAGAAATGAGGGTCCTAGCATGGATAGTGTTTCTGGAGAATACGCTTGGGAGTTGCATTGCCGATACTTGGAGGGGATCATGCATAGGAGAGACGTTCTCATTCAAGAGCTAATTCAGAGACCGAAGCATCCCGACACCAAAAAGTTGTTCAAGGAAATTCAAGACTGGAGCAGAAAGCATAATGGATGGGGGGGATTGACACTTGTGGACTTTGATGACATGCCGTAGTTTTCTATTTTCTTTCATTATTTGGACCACCGCCAGGCTTGTTGGTTGGGATCTATGATTATTGTGTTCAGACTTGTTATCTAGGATTTGTGATTGTTGACATTTGGTTTTCCTCTGGTTTTCTTAATATATGAGCAGAAGTTATGTTCTATCTTGTTGTTAAACTGGAATCAAGGGGTGGATCGCCCTGCAAATTTTTAAACATGTTCATTTGAATTCGCATATCCATAATCATTTTGCATAACAGGTGTTTATCTCTGGCGTTCTTACTTGGTCCTCCTCCGCATCTCAGGATTGCAGATCAACACATTCACCGGTATTCTACCAGACAAGATCAGAAAAGACTCATGGATCAACTACAAGCTGAGATGACTGAGATGCGGACCCGCATGAACCAATTCATGGATTTAATGCAAGGGGTTGCCCAGGGCTAAGAGCAGTTAAGAACTGTCGTCCAACCACTGATTGCAAGGGTTGATGACGAAGTTGTCCTTCATGGAGGAGTCCATACTGGTGTTACTGGTACTAATGTTCAGAATGGCCCTCCGGGCGGAGGTATTCCTGTTTCTGGTGTTGTGATCCCTCCGAGCGGGGTTGAAAATGTTGGGGGAGGTGGTATGGGTGTCTGTACTATTCATGGCCGTCAGTTTGATGATATTCAAGATGATGCATTCTATGTGCCAGGTGGGGATGCTGGTTCCCAGATTGACACTGATCAGAGATTCAAGTTGATTGAGGAACAACTAAGGGGTGTTGTAAATCAGGATTCTGTGGGTATGGATTTGGAGGATTTGGGGCTGGTTCCAGGCGTCGTTATCCCGCGCAAGTTTCAGACTCCTACCTTCGAAAAGTACAATGGTATGACTTGCCCAAGGACTCACGTCAGGGCATACACGAGTAAAATGGCTGCTCATGCAAAGAACAAAAAGTTGATGATGCATTGCTTTCAGGATAGCCTATCTGGGGCATCCCTGGAATGGTATATGCAGCTAGAGAGGAAACATGTTCGTAGTTGGAGAGAGCTGGCAGGGGCATTTATTAGACACTATCAATATAACACTGACATGGCTCCCAATCGTACACAGCTGCAGAATATGTCTCAAAAGAGCAATGAAATCTTTAGAGAGTATGCCCAGAGGTGGCGTGAATTGGCTTCCCGAGTTCAACCTCCGATGTTGGAAAGAGAGCTCGCTGATATGTTCATGGATACGCTTCAGGGGCATTATTATGAGAAATTGGTGGGATGTTTGTCAGCTGGATTTTCAGGTCTTGTATTGGCAGGAGAAAGAGTTGAAAACGGCATCAAAATGGGAAAGATTCAAGTTGCTCCCGGTTGTTCTGAAAATGCGAAGAAACGTTACAAGGGAGAAGAAGGAGAGACTAATGTCGTTCAGTACCAACAACCTTATGCTCCTCAACAGCAGAAGTATCAGCGTCAGAATCAGCATAGGCCGCGCAACAACTTGGAAAGAAGGAATGCTCCTCTTCATCCAGTTCCCATGTTGTACAGTCAACTCTTGCCACACCTGGTTCGAAACTCATTGGTGGAGCCTAAGACTTTGAAGCCTGTTCCAGAACCATACCCTCCGGGGTAGAATCCCCATGTGCAATGTGGATATCATGGAGGATCTATGGGGCACTCAACCGAAGATTGTAAAGCCTTCCAAGCCAAAGTGTAACAATTGATTGACAAAGGGTACATATCATTTCCAGAAGGAGACTTGGTTGTGCATGTCGACCTCTCATCTGTTTAAAGACTTCAAGGGTCGTCTCCTAAAGCCAGTAGTCCAAGCGGAGTCAAGTCTTCTCAACAACGGCAGTCATCAGTTTCTTTACTGCATTTTCATTTGTAGTTTTTCTTTTCTTGTTAAAGCATTGTATGCATGTAAGACTTGTTTGTTTTTTTAGGATGATATTAATGCAATGAGTATGTTTTCCTTGAAGTAATCCATTCGTGTTTACTCTTAAATGTTTATATGCACTGCAATACCACTTTTCTTGTCTAGAACTCTCGAGGGAGGATGATGAGATGAAAACGCAAAATCTCTGGTTGTATGTTCAAGGATAGAACCTTGTTGAGGATATACAGGCATTATTCCAAACCCCCAAACACTGGAGATATAAGGGAGATAGACCCTCGTTAACCCCTTTGAGCCTTGAAGTAGGAGTTTCCTTTGTACGAAAAAGTCCTCATACTTAACCCAGGGGCAGGGTAGGCGTCAGTTAGTTTGACCGAGCGTTCAAATTTCAAGGAGAGTGTGCATCTGAGGATCCATTACCCTCTATCCCACCGTCAAGAGGTCAAGAGATGTGAAACCACAATGGTTATCCGTCAACAATCAAGGAGTGAGGCAGTCACAACCCTTTCAAGCAAGTAAGACAACCAGTGTCACACGCTTTGTTCAAAAGAGGAATAAAAAAAAAGAAAGCCCGCTAAGTCGAAACTTGAAAACAAGCGACTTAGGCAAAAGTTAGAGCATCCCGCTGGACTTAAAAATCGAAAAGCTCAAAAGAGTCAGTCCAGGAAAAAATTAGGGATCAAAAAGCAAAAGAAAGAAGAAGCGAAAAGCATCACAAAAGAAAATCCTCGATAAGAACAAATTCGTGTGATTACAGACACAAAGGATAAAGAGGGTTGACTGTCATTCCAAAACTTCCTTAGGTGTCAAACCATTAGTTGCATGGGTTCCTTGAAGATCGTAAACCTTTTTAGAGATGAGCGTTTGTGTCAGATTAACTGAACATAGGACTGGAGAACATCACGAAGAGTGGGTGGGCACCGATAAATTTTGAGCCATAAATCATTTTTCTGAAACCGTGAACCAGACCACGTTACAACCCTTAAAAGTCCTAATTGAAACAGGTTTATTCCGAAAGCGTACTTCAATAGGATAGCGTTCCTGACTCCTACGAGTTGTGCTAATAAGATTTGTTGGTATTGCATGTGCGCATTATTTTGCCATTCAAAAATCAAGGTCGCATCCCAGCTAGTGATTCGTTCACAAGGCTTAGCGACGCATTTTCAATAAAAATTCAAGGTTAACATGAGTGTTGCATTAGAATTGTCATTCTCATAATAAACATTTTCTGCTTGCATGTGTTTGATATCAAAAGAGGCTTACACGATGAACGACAGTTGAGAAGCTCGATCATGCCAAGTTGAGGTGGTGAAAACTCCGAAGGACGATCATGTCAAGCGGTATGTGGCCAAGAGACTGTGCGCAGCCTGGAGGTTCCCGATAAATGGTGATAAGATGCAGCTAATCTGGAGCAGTCACGTTGAAAACTCTCCCTAAAGCAGCCAAACAAGGGCAATCAGGTCGATTTGACAAATCTCTGTAAGATCAGTCAGGGGAAAAAGTTCCTTCAAGACTTGGGGCAGGCCACCTCCAGAGCGTGAGAAATTGTCTACTCTTGAAAATGGTTAATTGAAAACACCTCTTCAAAGTTTAGAATACTGGGACTGAGTATTTTCGAGTCATTACAATTCCTTTCGAGGTAATGTACTTCATGGATTATGAAGTCTGGGGCAGTTATGTCAAGATCTGATAAATCTCTCCAAGAGTTTGGAGAACCTGGGGCAGTGCGAACGCCCGGTCTTCTGTAAAATCCTCTTGAGATGATTTCTTCCATTAGATCTGGTGGTCTGGGGCAAGTGGAGAGTTCAAAGGGCCGTTTATGAACATAGAAACAGGTCAGGTTGAGTGGCAACAGGATCGTCCTTCCCCAGTAGGGTATCTCTCCCCAGCATTGAGATTGCACCTTTCCTCAGCAGAGCATACCTTCCCTAATAGGAGACTTGGGAAGTATTTTTCAGGACCAAGACGTTGTCCCCCCACAGAATCAGGGTGTTCACTTTTCCCATCCAGTCAGGAAGCGTGTTTTCACCAACAACGTCATATTCTAATCCCTAGCAAGGCGGGAGTAAAGTCATTCTCCCATCAGTAGGCTAGGTTCAGCAGTATCCCCAAGAAGGATGGTATTATGGGCTGGCATTCCCCAACAGGTCCTAAGCCCATTTGTTATTGGCAATCCCCAGTAACAAACTTCCGGTTCCGTTATTGGCACTCATTCTCAACTCCTCCAGCAGAGGAGAAATCTCAGGTTTTGGATGTTACCTTCAGTAAAGGACATGTGTAACCCCCGGTAGTGTGGAGGTTCTTTTGGGATTTCATCCCCAGTAGAAGTTGTGGATCCAAAGGGTCGGTCAGCGTGGTCCTTCTCAGCAGAGTTCTTGGATTCAGAGGACAATTTATTTTTGTCATCCCCAGCTGAATTGATCTTTTCTCTCCAACATTTATTTTACCGGAGGGACCCCTTTTGCATATCATAAGAATTTGCATTGCATCCTCAAACGCGTAGCATTTCCACTTCGTGTGGAGCATTACGGCAAAATTCAAATATGTGCATTCGAAGCATAAGCCAGGTTTGATGCTTTCCTTGCCAGTTCTCTTTCCCAGCAGAGATGGCATAACTCAGGAGATTTTGGGTCATCCTCGGTGAGATCGCCGAGGAATGTGTTCATCCTACCTGTGTGTAGCACCCCAAAATTTGCTCTCCTTACTTTAGTACTAACTGGCTTATGTTTCATTTCATTTTTGCATTATCATGTACGCATATCATTAACATGGGGTCAAGGTGCTTGAGGCAGTTCAAGAAGGTCCTATCTGGTCTATCACATCATCAAGAGTTCACAAGCGGCAGGGGATCTCAAGGGGATCACTCTCTCCTAACCAGTGCAGGAATTAGGGTTTTGAGATTCTTGGGTATATTGCTCCAATGGGCAAGCTCCTTGGGTTTTCATCATCACCAAATGGCATATCTTATCTTTGTTGGAGAGGATATACATCATATTCAGAGGAATTTGGATTTGAAGACTGTGTTATTTCCTCCTAGACTGAGGGTACCAAAATTAGGGTTTGCTATAAAGTCAGTTTATTTCTGATTTTTTGGGCAAGACTTGATTCCATGGTATTCCTTGGGTCCCTAAGTATCTAGGAATGGAATATTGTCTATCAGAATGGTTCAGGAGAGGTTCAATTGGTCAATGGATTGGGAATCAGGAGAATTTGGGGAAAAGTCAACAGTGAAAGGAGAAAAGTCAACTGTGGGATTTTGAGGTTCTCTTCAAGGTTTTCAAGGTCTCACATCCTCATATGGTCTCCAGGGGTCAAGTTTCATACATATTTATCAAAAATCAGGAGTTGGTGCAAAAGTTACTAAAAATGGAAATGACCTATAATTTGAAGTTTCCTTTTTTGGCAAGTTCCTGTACTGCATTCAACTGGACTTTTCACCATCAAGAAAGCTTCAAATGAATTTTTCTCCAACATGAAAGTTGAATATATTTTTCTCCTCTTTCCAACAAGTACTAGTGGGTCTCCATATCATTTGTGAAACTCTAGTTATGATCAAAAGAAGGAAAAGTGGTTTTTAGGGTTTTTCATGGCTCTATTTTCACAACTTTGGGCATAATGACCTATAATCAATTCCATTGCTTCATGCCACATTCTAATATCAAAGGACATTCTTTGAGGATTATTTTGGGCCCAAGAACCAAGAAATTTCATGGTGTATGTACTACTTATTCTCCATTATTCAAAAATTCTCAAATTGTTTAAAAGTCATGAATCATAAAGTTTCAAGGCCCAATTCCAATATGGGTGTAATTAGCAATTCAAATTCAAGTGATCTATCATGAAACTTTCAAATATCCATGCATGGAGGGGGTGTACTCAACATAATGTGATTTTTCAAAATTATTTAAAAAATCATTAAACAAGGAATTACCCAAGCCCAATTCATCATCAGAGGAAAACCCTAACCTATTTAAACCCATCCATGCACTGGTTAGGGTTAGGACACGTGACATTTGGAGGATTGGAGAATTTGAACCCTAAAGCTTTCTTTCAACAAATCTCACAATCCACAAGGTTTTTTCGAGCACTTCTTCCACAAACCTCTTCCTGGTGATCCATAGAGTAAAAACCAACCGTCATTCGCAGCTAAAAGCAAGGATTCAGACAGTGCCATCTCAGGTTAGTCACTTTTTGCATGATCACGAAACTCTCCTTTTTGATATGCATAATGTTGTGTGGTGTCTATAGATCATGCTGATAAAATTTATTTTGAATATGGATGCGTATATTGCTTGTACCGTGCGTTTAAAGTTTTATGCCCTAACATGTTTCTCATCATTTTTTATTATGCGTTGATTATTTGCCAATTTGGATTGGATATTTGGAATCCTCACGTTTTTCTGGTCAGAATAGAGTACTCACTTGCAATTTCTGGAAAAAAGTGCACTGCAGCTCACCGGAGAGGGTGGCCGGAGCCCTAGCTCTGGCGGCTGCCTGAATTCAGTCCGGCGAGGAGAATTGAGAGGAAGAAGAGATAATCTGACCGTCCATTCTTTGATCTAACGCTCTCGATTGTGCCACTTGTCCTTTTTTTTATGTTTTAAATTTCAGGTTTACGTGCTTGACACTCCACACATGCTACCATGCGTCCTCACATCATAACCTTGTTTTTTGATTAATATTTGATCTTATGACTTAATCCCACGCGTTGATGTAATCATGTGGTGGTGGTGAGGACAGCGAATAAATGAGATCACATGCCAGGCGCGTGGGAGTGTTTGGTGTGTACTGAGCTGTTCGTGTGGGCGTGCACATGTGGTTATCATGGGCCTTAAAGTTTGGTCTGTTGATTTTGATTAAGTTTTGACTAAGTTTGATCGTGTGGACCTGGTTGGTTCTATTTTCGTGCGTTGGATTGATTGGAGGGCTGGGATTAAATCTGACGTTGACTATTTCCATGCTCCATTTAACTTCGCTGTGGGCTCCCTTCTTTTGGGCTTTTCTATGCGCACCCCCCAGTCTTCAGCCCATGTCTCATTGCCAACACATTTTCCTTACTAATGCACCCCCCCTGCATTTTATTTCATTTTATTTTATTTCAATTATTATATTTCATTTTTAATTTTTAAAAATACATAATTGCATCAAAAAATCCCAATAAAATTCATACATCATTTTTATCATTTTACAAAAATTTTACAAATTTTATTTTTATTTTTATTTTATTTTTATCATCTAAATTAATTGTTTAATTATTTTCCTTTTTGAATTATCCATATAATGCATACCTAATTTTGTTTATTTTATTTCTCTGTATCCGTAAAATATTTTTTATCCATTCTTTTTGTATTCGTTAGGTAACATTCTAAAATGCATCAAAATATTTTTAAATCATTTTTAATTATTATTTCATATTGCATTCTGGTCCTCTTTCTTGCACACTGAACCCCACTTCTCACCTGAACTTTGCCCAATTGGTTGAATGACTAACACTTTGAATTTTTCCAGGGATTTTTGGTATGTTGTTTGTCTCTGGTTGAGGAACCTTGATATTTAATTTGTGAATTTTGGGAGTTATTTCTCCAATTGTTTGATTTATTTTCACTTGAGATCTGCTTATATGTGTGTTTCTGATCATGCCTAGGTCCTTGTTTGAAAGGCACTTGTGCCATTTGCTTTGGGGTTGCTTCTTTGATCTTTGAGTTCATGTTTGGATTATAATCACTATTGATTGCCATTGTTTAATATTCACTTGCCTTGATGTTATTTATGTCCGTTTCGTACTAACCTTTTATGCAGGGACTAAGGTAAGTTCTTTAAGGGTATGGATAAGTATCCATGGTCACCCTTACTCTTTCCTTCTCTCATCTCCTTCCTTTAGGATTTAGGTTGTCATCAAACCTCACTAACCGTAGGTCGCCCATGCATGATAACTTTAGGATTCATAGTCCCCTTTAGAGTTACCCTTGTGTCTTCTCTCTTCTCATCTCAAACTTTCTTTAAAACACTTAATAAGGATAAATTGTATTGCGCACGAGCCTTAAGCGTGAGGAATGAGAAATGAGGGGCTTCCTCTCATCTTTCTAGAATGCTTAGCGAGCGTCCTGTCTTGGGACGATGCGTTAAGTATTCGCCCCTGTGCCCTAGACTTTGGTGCAATGCAACCTAAGAACTAACTTAAGCCACTTCTGTCCTAAAAAATACAAACCAACCTCAAACCTTTTTGTCCTTCGGGATCGTCAAACTAAAGGATATTTTCAAAAAAGGGCACGTTACTTTCCGTTTGAGTCGCAAACAGGCATCGACCCTAACTGTCGGACGCGAACTTAACGTCGCCCATAAAAAACACAAAAAGAACTTGGTCCGAACTACGTTGACTCTGAATTCCCCATTGCACAAAGGGGGTACGTAGGCCTAGGACGTCGACGTCCTACCGAGTTTGTATTTGTCTTCCCCTTTCTCGTCTTAGTACAGCCCTAGATGATAGTATAACTCACCCTTAGAATAGACAACAAGCGTGGATCCCATCGAGTACGATGGACGCGTGGGGTGCTAGCACCTTCCCCTCGCGTAACCGACTCCCGAACCCAGGTCATGGTTGCGATGACCATTCCTTTCCCCCTTCCTCAGGTTTATGCGGTGTTCCCTTTCCCTCTCTTGGGATAAATTTACACGGCTGGCGACTCTATTTTTTCCGCGCCACTCTCGCGTTTGTACCTGGATGAAAATCCTGGGAGCGACACTGTGCTCCCCGGCAGAGTCTTTTATTTAGACTTCTCCTTTCCCCAGTGGAGTCATCATATCTATGGGTTGTAAGTCCGTTGATTTCACCTCTCACCCTTTCGGTTCACGACCGTATCTCTGTTAGGAGTTTGCCTTGGATTGGCCAATCTCCTTTGTAAACCCAGTTCTCGCCTGGTAGTGAGTTCTCGTCTGACTTATTCTGTAAATCCAGTTCTCGTCTGGTAGTCAGTTCTCGACTGACTTATTTGGTGTAAACCCAGTTCTCGCCTGGTAGTCAGTTCTCGACTGACTTATTTGGTGTAAACCCAGTTCTCGCCTGGTAGTCAGTTCTCGTCTGACATCTCTTTGGTAAATCCAGTTCTCGCCTGGTAGTCAGTTATCGTCTGGCCTATTGTTATGATAAATCTAGTTCTCATCTGGTAGTCAGTTCTCGTCTGACTTATTTCGTGAAACCCAGTTCTTTTTCTCAGCAGAGATAGCAATCCTTTAAAGATTTTCTTTGTCAGTTTCCTTTATCAGCAGGGATGGCATTTATTTTGCTAGTTCTCTTTATTAGCAGGGATAGCAATCCTTTGAAGATTTTCTTTGTCAGTTCCCTTTATCAGCAGGGATGGCATTTATTTTGCTAGTTCTCTTTATCAGCAGGGATAGCAATCTTTTGAAGATTTTCTTTGTTAGTTCCCTTTATCAGCAGGGATGGCATTTATTTTGCTAGTTCTCTTTATCGGCAGGGATAGCAATCCTTTGAAGATTTTCTTTGTCAGTTCCCTTTATCAGCAGGGAAGGCATTTATTTTGCTAGTTCTCTTTATCAGCAGGGATAGCAATCTTTTGAAGATTTTCTTTGTCAGTTCCCTTTATCAGCAAGGATGGCATTTATTTTGCTAGTTCTCTTTATCAGAGATAGCAATCGTTTGAAGATTTTCTTTGTCAGTTCCCTTTATCAGCAGGGATGGTATATTTCGAGATTCCTTTGTCAGTTCTCTTTATCAGCAGAGATGACATAACCTGGGAGAGTTGTTTCACTTTATCCCCAGCATAGCTAGCACTCGTCCGTGTTGTGACAGTACAGTATTTATGGCTGATTCTCCAGTGGAGTCGTCCCTCCTTTGAGGATTGCAAATTTCCGGGTTCTTTGGTATTCAATCTCTGTGTATCATGATTGTCTGAAATCCGTCGCTATCATACCTTCAGGACCAAGTTGATTGAATAGGGGCAGCTGTAACACCCCAAAATTTGCTCACCTTACCTTAAGTACTAACTGGCTTATGTTTCACTTTATTTTTTGCATTATCATGTGTGCATATCATTAGTCCTTAGCATGGGGTCAAGGTGCCTGAGATAGTTCAAGAGGAGAAGGTGTTCTTCAAGCAAGAGTCCTTATATTGTCCAAGAGAGCTCAAGTGGATCACTCTCTCCCAACCAGTGCAGAGATTAGGGTTTTGAGATTCTTGGGTTTATTGCCCCAATGGGCAAGCTTCTTGGGTTTTTATCATCACCAAATGGCATATCTTATCTTTGTTGGAGAGGATACACATCATATTCAGAGGAATTTGGATTTGGAGACTGTGCTATTTCCTCCTAGACTGAGGGTACCAAAACTAGGGTTTGCTATAAAGTAAGTTTATTTCTGATTTTTTGGGCAAGACTTGATTCCATGGTATTCCTTGGGTCCCTGAGTATCTAGGAATGGAAGATTGTCCATCAGTTTGGTTCAGGAGAAGTTCAATTGGCCAATGGATTGGGAATCAGGAGAATTGGATAAAAGTCAACAGTGAGAGGGGAGGTCAACTGTGAAAGCTTGAGGTTCTCTTCAAGGTTTTCAAGGTCTCACATCCTCATATGGTCTTCAAGGGTCAAGTTACATACCATTTATCAAGGATCAAGGGTTGGTACAAAAGTTACTAAATATGGAAATGACCTATAATTTGAAAGTTTCCTTTTTGGGCAAGTCCTTACACTACATTCAACCTGAATTTTAATCATCAAGAAAGCTTCAAATGAATTTTCCTCAAACATGAAAGTTGAATATCTTTTTCTCCCCTTTCCAACAAGTACTAGTGGGTCTCCATATCATTTGTGAAACTCAAGTTATGATCAAAAGAAGGCAAAGTGGTTTTTTAGGGTTTTCTCATGGTTCCATTTGCATTTTGGGACATAGTGACCTATAATTGATTCCATTGCTTCATGTCACATTCTAACATCAAAGAAATTTCCTTAAGGATCATTTGGGGCCTTTGAACCAAGGGATTCCATGAATTATTCATTACTTATTTCACATGGTGCAAAATTGCAAGATCATTCTAAACTCATGAACCAAGACATCTCAAGGCCCAAATCAAATTCAGGTGTGATTAGCAATTGTTAAATAAGTGATCCATCATGAAATATTTGGGTGTACATGCATGGAAGAGGGTGTATTTCACATAATGCAATTTTCCAAAATCATCCAAAACTCATTAAGTGTGGAATTAACAAGGCCCAAATAATTATCAGTGGATTAACCCTAAGTATTTAAGTTAACTCATGCACTGGTTGGGAAGAGATACAGGTGATTTGGTGGAGAAAAAAGTTTGAACCCTAAAAGCTTCTCTCATTCGTATCTCTCAATCAAGAAGAGCTTTTCCAAAACTTCTTTCACCATCTGAGTCCTGAGGATCCATAGAGCACAAAGCAATCATCACTTGAAGCTGATAGCGAGGGAATAGGTGGCGTGACCTCAGGTTGGTGGTATTTTTCATGATCCTAAAACTCTTTTGTTTGATATGCATATTGATGTGTGATGCCCACTGATCATTCTGATGTAGTTCTTTTTGAGTTTGGATGCGTATATTGATTGTACGATGCGTTTGAAATTTTTGAACCAAACTTTCTTTCATTCGTTTTGCTCTATATGTTAATTGTTTGTAATTTTTGATGGCATATTAATGATCCTCATCAAATTCTGGCCAAGAGGGTATATTTGTTTGCGCGTTCTGGGTTTTTTTTCATTGCAGGTGGTCGAAGAAGACGACCGGAAACCTAGTTCCAGCGTCTGGTGCAGTTTCCGGCGAGGTAGGGTTTTGGAGGTAAGGGACGCAATCTCCACCGTCCATTGCCTTGATCGTGTGGCCCATGTGTTACCACGCGTTTTAATTTTTGTTTTTATTTTATTGGTTGTGTATGTGACGTTCCATGTTAATTATTGTGCACCTCCAATCTGCACCACGCATCACATTTACTTTTGTTTTTGTTTGACTAATCATGTACGTTGAAATGATCAGACGGCATACATTGTGCCAACGCATTAATGAGGGAGTATGGCATGCACGTGTTCTTTTTTATATTTCTGACCAATTGTGTGTGTGTGCATGCATGGTTATTATGGTGTGTTGGTAATCATGGCCATTGATTTCTCTTACTTTGTTTTGGGTTGACTTAATGAAAAGCGCAGGATTAATCTGAAGGTGAGTATGGAGTCAATCAGTTGACTGGGTCACATGTGTTCTCTTTTTTTTATTTTATTTTCGCTAATGGACCTCTTGTGTTGGGCTTGCTTTCCACACCCCTCATTTTGAGCCCATGTTCATACTCAACGTGTTTTATTGTTGTTCATACCCCCCACTCATTTTCTTGCTATTTTATTTTTATTTAATTATTGCATTTTCATTTTCATTTTTTAAAAATAGTTTCTTGCATTGAAAAATTCCCAAAAAAATTCATGAACCATATTTATAATTTTATAAAATTTTCCCAAATTTTATTTTTATTTTTTATTTTATTTTTAGTGGCTGAATTAATTAATTGTTTAATTTCTTTTTGATTTTGTTTTATTTTGCACACGTTGCATTGTAGAATTTTGTTCTCACAGCATACATAACATTTAGAGCCCATTCTTTTTGCATTATTTCATCAATATATTGGATTGCATTAAAACATTTTTCTCTCATTTTCAAAATTATTTCATATTGCATTTTAGTCCTCCTTTTTTGCATATTGAGTCATGTTTCTTGTCTGAACTTTGCATAATTGTTTGAATAATTTATCTGGGGAATTTTGGCATGGGTTTTGGACATGTTGTTTGCTTCTGGTTGAGATATGTTGATAATTAATTTGGTGATTTTAGAAGATGTCTTGCTAATTGTTTAACTGCTCTTTGTGTGAGATCTTCTTGTATGCACATCCTTGATCATGCTTGAGTATTTGTTTGAGAAGGCACTTGTGCCATTGTTTTGGGATTGTGTCTTTGACTTCTTGAACCATGTTTGAATTGTTATAGGTCACTTGATCACCATTATATGTCATTGCTTGGGTTTCGTCTCTTTTACTTATGTTTGTTTTGTACTAACCTTGTATGCAGGGGCTGAGGTAAGTTATTTAAGGGTGTGGATAAGTATCCATGTCCACTCTCACTCTTTCTTTCTCTCATCTTTTCTTTTCTTTAGGTTTAGGTTGTTGTTAAACCTCCCCTTAGGGCCATCTTTGCATGATAACATTAGGATAGATTCTCCTCGTAGTATTTTTCTTTTCTTTTGAGTCCCTCTTCTCATCCCATAACATCTCTAAGATACTTAATAAGATCAACTTGCCTTGCACACGAGCCTTAAACATAGGAAATGAAGATTGAGGGGTCCCCCTTCTCTCTTCTAGAGTGTTGAGCATACGTCCCATTGGGGGCGACCATGTGACGCATTCGCTCCCGTGTTATAGACTTTGGTTCAAGTTGAGTTATGAACTAACTCAAGTCACTTATGTCCTAAAAAATACAAACAAACTTCAAACCTTTTTATCCCACGGGATTGTCAAACTAAAGGCTATTTTCAAAAAGGGCACGTTACTTTCCGTCTGAGACGCAAACAGGCATCGACCCTAACTGCCGGACGCGGACTTAACGTCGCTCATAAAAAACACAAAAAGAACTTGGTCCGAACTACGTTGACTCTGAATTCCCCATTGCACAAAGGGGGTACGTAGGCCTAGGACGTCGACGTCCTACCGAGTCTGTCTTTGTCTTCCCCTTCCCCGTTTTAGTACAGCCTTAGATGTTAGGATAACTCACCCTTAGAATAGACAACAAGCGTGGATCCCATCGAGTACGATGGACGCGTGGGGTGCTAGCACCTTCCCCTCGCGTAACCGACTCCCGAACCCAGGTTATGGTTGCGATGACCATTCCTTTCCATTTTCCTCAGGTTTATGCGGTGTTCCCTTTCCCTCTCTTGGGATAAATTTACACGGCTGGCGACTCTGTTTTCCGCGCCACTTTCGCGTTTGTACCTGGATGAAAATCCTGGGAGTGACACTACGCTGGATCCTTTTGCTACAATAATTCGACCTGGAAATCCGTGATAAGAAAGGCACCGAAAACTTGGTAGCTGGCCACCTTTCGAGGCTAGAACATTTAAAACCCAACCTACTACCCATAAACGATGACTTTACCTATGATAGACTTATAGCAGCTGTTAGAACCAATCACAGTAATGACCCCGGTCTTGAATTAGAATTAAACATTAAGAACGCTTTAGTAGTAACTCGCGTACCCTGGTACGCGGATTTTGGTAACTACCTAGCTGTCGATATCGTATCCCCTGACCTAAATTATCAACTGAAGAAGAAGTTCTTTCACGATGTGAAACACTTTTATTGGGATGAACCACTCCTATTTAAGAGAGGTGCCGATGGCATATTTTGTTGTAGTGTGCCTGAGGAGGAGGTAGAAAGTATAATGAATCACTGTCACTCTGCACCTTATGGTGGACATGCGAGCACGTCTAAGACATGCGCCAAAACTCTTCAAGCAGGCCTCTTCTAGCCAACCTTATGGCACGATGTCCATGCTTACGTAGTCAGATGCGACCGGTGTCAACGCACTGGAAACATTTCAAGACGTGATGAAATACCCTTAAGGAATATCCAAGAAGTGGAAGTATTCGATGTCTAGGGAATAGATTTTATGGGACCATTTCCATCTTTGATGGGAAATAAATACATCTTAGTAGTCGTAGACTACGTGTCTAAATGGATTGAGGTTGTTGCCTCACCTACCAACGACACTCATGTAGTCGTCAAATTATTCAAAAACTACATATTTCCTAGATTTGGAGTACCTCGCCTCGTTATAAGCGATGGTGGATCGCACTTCATATCGATAATCTTTAATAACCTTTTAAATAAGTATGGAGTTAAGCACAGAGTAGCAACACCCTACCATCCGCAAACTAGTGGTCAAGTAGAGGTGTCAAATAGGGAGATTAAGCAAATCTTAGAAAAGATCGTTTCAATATCCAGAAAAGATTGGCCCCTTAGACTACAAGAAGCCTTGTGGACTTATAAGACCGCTTACAAAACCCCTATAGGAACAACCCCGTTTAAATTAGTCTATGGAAAATCCTGTCACTTGCCCTTCGAGTTAGAACATAAGGTGTATTGGGCCATCAAAGCCCTTAATATGGATTATTTAGCTTCCGGTGACAAGCACATTCTCGACATTCATAAGTTAGAAGAACTTCGTCGTGACGCTTATGAAAATGTCATTATCTATAAGGAAAGAACTAAAGCATGGCATGATAAGAAAATAGTTAGAAAAGAATTTAACATAGGCGTCCCAATACTTATCTTTAATTCAAGATTACGACTTTTCCCTGGTAAGTTACGCTCACGATGGACCAGCTCTTATGAGGTCACCAAAGTCATGAAATCTGGGTCAGTAGAAATCCGGAACCATTCCTGTAGTCCTTTCATAGTAAATAGACAAAAATTAAAACATTATAACGGAGGTGACATCCCTACCTACTACTCTGGCCATACTCTGATTGAGCCATCAATTGCTACTAATACGATGTGATATTGATAATCGTCGAGCTATCGACGTTAAACAATCGCTGCGAGGGAGGCAACCCACGACCTTTTCATTTTTTTTTCTATTTTGCATTATTTCCTATTATTTTCAAAAGGTGAATTATCTAATCTATTATTTACTTAACAGGACTGACTTGTGTGATGTTTACGTTGCAGGTTTCAGATTCATCACTCTCCATAGCATATTCTCCACTAACTCTATTTTCAGGATGCCAAACTTTGATGATATGCATGTTGCATTTAGAGATGATGCTCAGAGGAATCGATTTGTGGTTCTATTCGAATGACCTATGTTACCTACCAGATACCCTGATCCTAATTGCCTAGAAGCATTAGGCCTGGAAGCAAGTGTGAGATATCTATGCCATCAACTCCAATGGGAGGAATATTCTTATGCCCAGAATGTCACATACAGGAACCTAACCTTAGAATTCCTTAGCTCACTCTCCTATGAACCCTACGTGGGTAAAGGATTTAAAAGAGGCTATTTTAACTTTAGACTATTTGGAACTGAGTACACCTTTAACCATAAGGAGTTTGCTAACCTACTGGAATTTCAGTGTGGCCTTGATGATATACTTGAACTTCCTATTCATGAGTTCATGCAGGAGGAGCTTGATAAGTTTTGGAGCGATATCATATGTAGAGGAGGCCCTGATCCATCCACCCATCTCTCAAACCACGTCCATAACCTAACCTTTAGATACTTCTATATGATCTTAGCCTAGACCTTCTATGGGAAAAGTGAGATAGATGACCATGTCAGTGTTGAGGAGTTCTTTATGCTTTTCTGCACCACTCAGTCTCGTCCTGTAGCCTATGGAAATTTCCTAATTCTGAGCCTACGCCTTACTGCCAGATCCTTCGAGGGACCTATTTATGTAGGAGGAACAGTGACCCACATAGCTTTTGCCTTAGGTCTCCTGAATAAATTGTCTCACCTAACCCCTTATTGTAGCTACATCCTCATCGACCTTAACCGCTGTTTAGACCGAGGCCTAGTGAGGAGAGTCTTTTTCAGTACCGAACACTATAAGCTCCTGATAAACCATGAAACAATCCACTACTTTGGCCTACCACACCAAGGGATAACCAATATTCACAAGAAATAAAATTGGTCATACCCTTTAGAAGCCCAAGATGAGACACCTGCTAGACCTAAGACCCCTCCTGTTCCCGAATATCATCCTACACCTCTCTCGGATGGGACTACACTTTATTCCTCTAATGGTAATTTGCAGCGACACAACATTTACTTTGAGTTTAATACCATGTGTAAAGAGATGATCTTCCTTCGTGAAGATCTTACTGAATTGACTTTGCAGATGGAGGTAGCTGACGCCACACATGCCTCAGAGACTGATTGCCTTTATCAGGAAATCTATAGTCTCCGACGCCAGTTAGTAGAAGCCTAAGCACTCTGTCCACATATGAACCAGGGTGCCCGATGCAAATCACTCTAGAGGAGTTACTAGAAGCACTGAGGACACTGCTCACAGTAAGTGTGGGGGATTTACCACATCATTACTATTATCTGATTCACCGTTACTAGATTTATTTTCGCATTTATTTCTGCACTTCAAACTTAAATTTCTCGCATTTGAATTATCTGGATATTTCCGTTAGCAAACTTATTTGGATATTTTGCATTTATTTCGGTTGTTTCTGTTGCTGAAATATAGGATTTTCAAGAATTGCGAAAATCTCGGATTTTCAAAAAAAACTTATTTTATTTTATTTTCCTTGTTTATTTTAAATATTATCGTGTTTACCATTATTTTTTATCAAAATATCACATATGTTTCATGCATGTACCATATACAAATAAAAGCTACAGAAAATGCTATACACACCCTCAGATGAGGACCCAAAGCCCGTCCAAAAAAGGCCCAAGACGTTATGTGAAGATTACGGACGCCATCTACCCCTTGGCCATGGGGTTTGAAGCTAAAATTGGGGGGGAACGTGAAAAGCCCCATTTTCCTCATCTTCAACCTCTCCAAACCCCATTTTCCCCATTTTCAACCAACTTCAAAACCCACTCAACCTCATTAAACACTCATTCATTCACTAACCCACTACCATTTCCAAAAACCCCACTTACTTCGCATCCATAAAAACCTCACCTTTCTCCAAAAATCCATAAAATCCCTATTTCACCATATCTCACTTAAACCTCTATTTTTCATTAACAACCAGCAACAATGGCAGAAATGGAGCACGGAGAAGTCATTTTTTGCGAGGGAAAATCCGAAGAAAGGTAGTGGCAGAAGTTCGAAGCGTTGCAGACACGCGAAATTTTTGCGACGAGGTATATTGATTCAAATTGCCTGTATAGCTTAGGTATCTACCATAGTGTTTTCTACTTACTTGACAATTTAGGATTACATAACATTTTTTAGCGTAAAGAACCCTCTTTTGAGAGGCTAACCCAAGAATTCTTGAGTTCCCTAATTTACATTGTTATTCCTAACACTTCTAGTACCGTCGGTACGGTAAAATTTAGAATGTTTAATGTTGAATATGAATGCACCACCGACTATCTGGCAGGTTTGTTAGGATTTCCTTACGAAGACAGGGCTATTTGTGAAGTGCCTCTAGAAACTGATTGGCATATTGAGGCCTTTCAATTGTGGAGAAATCTGACGGGCCAAACTACTGATTCCTTCGAAGGAAACTTGGCCTCAGATATCCATAACCCGGTCATACGAGTGTTTCGCCATATGTTGGCCGACACTATCTTTGGCCGAGAAATTCTAATAAATTGAATTCCAAAGAGCTAATCTTTTCGCAGGCTGCCCTCTTAAGGAGGAGATTGAATTCCATCCTATTTACGATAGCACACATGTGTGCCGTTATGAAAAAGGGTGGAACCGTATCATTTGGAGGATTGATTACCTCCATTGCACGAGCTTTACATCTAGACACTAAGCTGGCCATATTAGAACCACTTCTACCTCGCATGATTGATTTAAAATTTTTTAGAAATATGCGTTTATGCAAAGTGATGAAGGAAGGAAGCTTCAACCTCATGGTTCATAATATAGCTATCACAAGTGTCGCTTTACCTTGTTCTCGTCGTACACATGTGTGATATAAGAGGAACTTGACCTATGACTTACAGGCCCCACTTGCTGTTGGTCCGTTACCACCAAACGTCCCAAAGGACGAAGGTGACGGAACCGATGACAAATATGAGCGGAGGAACCAGTCTCCCGTTCATCAGCTACCCCCTCCACATGCATCACCTGCACACACACCACCTTTTGCTCATCCTGCTGCTGGTACATCTTCTGGCTTTTATATCACTGAGGAAATGGGGAGAAATCAAAGAGCTCGCGGAGAAGAACGGGATGGCCTGTTGTATGCCATGTATGAGCATCAACAGGACACGATGGACTTCATGCGTGAGTCACAGATACAGACTGAGCACTCTCTTCATTCCTTTTTGGAGGCTTATCACACCATAGTCTCCCAACAACAACGCCAACAAGCCTATCTGAACATCAACTTCAACCTGGTGGAGGCCACTCAAGGTTCCATACTTGGAAACCTTCGACAACTCTAAGAGTCTAATGCCTCGTTAGCAGTGAGGATTGAGCGGCTTGAGCTTTCACAGAGTGCCCGTCACTGCAGTAGGAGCTGTCATCCTCGACGTTCGGAGCAGGGAGGAGAGGGTACCGGTGGCCATCAATAGCATTGTCCAGGTTCCACCTATTTCTTTCCATCTTTTATTGAAACATTAGGGACAATGTTCGGTTTAAGTATGGGAGGAGATATTTACTGTTTTTATTTTATTTTTTCATTTTATTGCTTTCTAGTTTAGTTTTGATTATGCATTTTTACTTTCTAGCTTAGTTTTAACTATGCTTTTAGCTTGTTTTTAGTTTGTTTTTAAATAATTACATGTGCTTGGCGAGTCGTATGTGTAGTTTTTCTATTTCCCCATTTCTTGAGCCATACCAAAAAATTTTTAATAAGAAAATAGCTTTTATTTTGAAATTTTGGGCTGTTAGACAAGTTTAGGATAGTTTGCGAAGACTTAGGAAAAATTTTGAAAAATCGATATCGTCTTGACACCGTAAGTTTCTTAATTATAGGAATCGATCCGGATACTTATTATGCTATGGCCTTAAAATCCCACCCTTGAATTAATCCTTAAGTAGTTTATTTTAGCAGTCAGCATCATCTCAAATACTGCTAAGTGGACGAACCAATGCAAATAGGTGAATGATCCCGTAAAAAGAAAGAAAAAAGAGAAAAAATACATGTAGAAAAAGCAAATATTTTGAAAAAGAATCTGCCTTCTAAGTTAGGTAACCCTCACCCGGTTACTTAGCCCAACGGTGGCGAAACTTCTAAGAATATGCTTATGTGTCTGTGTTAAAAAACAAAAAAAATCATTGAATATTGACACAATTTTGGATCAGGATCACCAACAGGTTTGTTCACCATGCGAGTAC
Source organism: Lathyrus tuberosus (assembly GCA_022829125.1). Classification (NCBI taxonomy): domain Eukaryota; kingdom Viridiplantae; phylum Streptophyta; class Magnoliopsida; order Fabales; family Fabaceae; genus Lathyrus; species Lathyrus tuberosus. Next base: position 2,387,559 of record JALAZF010000497.1, read on the forward strand.
AAGATAACGGGCTTAATGTGATTACGCCTGAATGAAAAAGGATAAAAGAGGGATGAGTAAGTTAGGCCTAGGGATAATAACATGATACGGATTGGTTTGTGTAGGAAGGAAACTTATGACCGCAACCCGCGGAAAATGTCACTACGATATCCTTGGTTCACGAGTTAGTACCCATCGACGCAACCTTAATCGAACTAAGCGTCTGTAGCCTGAATTGAATACTTGCGTGTTGCTGTTTTTCTTTTGTGCTCATAAGAGTTTGTTTGAGGACAAGCAAAGGTTTAAGCGTGGGAGATTTGATAACACTGAAACACATTGCGTATTTGGCTCGGATTGCACATGTTTATTGTCGTTTAATTGTTAATTTATTGCATTATGTTTTTTTTGTCTTATTTTCATGTACATTTCCTAATAAGAGCCTTTCACGAAGAAACGAAGCGAAAAGAGCGAAAAACAGAGATTTTAGGGTTGTTTACACACATGGGGTTCCACATGGCGTTTACCATAGGGGTAGCCGTGAGGTGTAGGGTTTCTCCTACGACCCAACGGTCATGAGACCACGTCCACCCCCAAATACACACATGGCGGATGCCATGCCTAGATGGCAGGCGCCATCTTTGTTTTCCATGAGCCAGTCAAGGGCGGTTGGAGGATGGAGCCATGACAAGAGGTTTTCTCTCCCGCGATTTTTGAAGGCCCAACTTGACGTCCAAGGCATTGTTTCACTATAAATATGACTTAGTTTTCCATTTTTTAGCATCCACTCTTAGTTGAAGCATAGGCATAGATTCACTCTGTAAAAGCGATAATTCGTCACATCGAGGAATTATCGCACCATTATTGTGAGCGAGTGTGGAGCAATCATAGAGTAGAAGCTTGAAGCTTGCCGTTATTTCTTTACTATTCTTGTACCAGATTTAAGTCTCCGATTTGGAGCAAGTTTTTAATTCAATTCGTATTTTTATTATTTATTTCCTGCATCCCATTTACTTTTGTTTATTTCCCGCACCGCTTTATTTTGATTTATTTCTCGCATCGCCTTTACTTTACCTTTCTGTTTTAATTTCTTTATTGTCCCGCACGTTTTACTTTGATTTATTTTATTGTTCTTGTCATTACCTTTTCAAAGCCAATTGCACACTTAACATGCATTTTCCCTAAATGACTTATTCCGATAATCAATTATATGATATGTTGTTTACCGTAGTCATGTCCGGGTAAATCATTAGTGTTGGAATGTGAGGATCTCCGTTTCGACGATACTCTGTATGTTGTATCGTTAGGAATGCTTTAAGGGCTGATTTGGTTTTAATACAATTTTTCTGTGGTTCATTTGATCGGATACTACGAAAGTAGATCAGTGATTACGTCGGGTAAGATCGAAAGCCGTCCGACACTTAAGATAAAAATTGGTTAGTTTTTTATTAATAAAAACAGAGGAAGTAATTTTTTAATCAATTAGTAAAGTTTAATATTATTAGAAAGTGATTTTAAAATTATTTTCGGACGCGTTCATAGGTTTGAGATCCGGTTGGCCGAGCATATGCCGGAAACCCTTTTGTGTTAAAAGTTTCCAATCAAAATAACTTTTTAACTGAGTCTTATGGGTAGTTATATAAAAAAGGATTTTTCACTTTAACGCGATACGCGATCGGTGCAGCGTGAGCGACTGATATAAATTAGAGGTAAAATCTAGTTTCAATTACGCTAACACGACGATTCCTTTTTAATTAACTCTTTTTCAAGGAAGAAAATATTGCCCCATAAGTAATTCTATTTAGATACGATAGGAGTATTGTCTAATCGATGTGAATTGCGTTCCAGTATTGTTTCTCTGAATTTATTATATATTCATTATTTTATGTGCACTTTGCAACCCTGTTTGATTAGCCTAAAATAGAACACCGTAACAATAGTTATAGATAGCTTGACATTGGTCTATGTAGGAACAATAATCTCTTATATTACTCTAAGGTAGTCTGTATACTTATGGAAGGCATTGACGCTGCTGAGGTGATCAATGATCATGCCCATTCGTAAGGATCACTAAAGGGAAAATTTTAATTTCCGTTGCGTTTTGGATTGCGATTTCCCTTTAGTGGTATCAGAGCTACTTACAAAACCATGCATCTGATAGCTGTTTATTTTCTGTACTTTTTGTTTTAATTCGATTATAACACGGAATAAATTAAATTATAATCGAGTAATTGAATTTTGGCATCAGGTTGTGTACCATTTGGATGATCCATGTTGAATATGCTTCAGAATCTGACATTAGTATGGTAAAGTAGCGATACATCGATCGTCCTTAAGTTACACAAATATGATCGATCAAATTTTGTATGTGATATAAGTAACTCTAGTGCAAATATGGTATATTGAATATATTGTTTCTATTTCGTCCATTCAATCACGTAATGATTGTTATTCTTTTGAGAGATTCATGTCCATTTGCTTCGGAATCCGACGTTAGTATGGTGAAGTAATGACATGTCTATCAATCATACTAAATTATTGATCATGGTGTTTTGACGGTATGCCCGTTGCTGCATTAGGGTTCATGACGGTACAAGGGTTGTGATGTCAAAGAGGTATACGATTAGGGTTGTGACGGCACAAAAGTTGTGCTTTAATGTTTATGGAAAGTATCAAGTGTTGATGCAAAAAACGACGCCGATTTCAAATGAATTGTTCATTAAAATCCTTGGGCAGTGGAACCCCTGGCTACTCTACTTAGTGTGATCATTTGCCGAAATTTAATTTGATTTATTTAATTAACAGGATTTAAATTAATAATAATAAAAATATTTTTAGTATTGTTCTCTTGTGGTGATCAATTATGGCCTTAGTTTTTCTTTATTTTTGTTTTGGGATTTTAAAATACGACCTGCGTGTCATGCGTCTCTTTTAATCTCTTGATGTAACTTCTTTTCTCATCTCACTCCCTTGTATGTAAAATGAGTATTCTTTGATGTAATGTAATATTATGAAGAAAGAGAAGAACACAAGATCATAGGAGGACAACCTTGGAGATCTTTCTTGGAGAAGTGTATATCGTTATTAGGTTTAGCTTAGGTTCTCTCATTGGCTTGGGAGAACAATTGCGCTAGGGGACATAACTGTTTCATTTTGTATGTATGTTGATGCATGTGAGAGACAATTTATAAGATAAATAATCCGGTGAGATAAAACTAATTGAAAATTCCCTCGAAATTAAATATTAAGTTTATGTTTTCCAAGTTTTAGCACTAATCAAGACTAGTATCAAATAATGTAGGTTTCGCCTAACGCGAGGTACATGTTCTATATTAGTAAGGTGCGATGGGATATATTTAATATCCAATTTCTAAAACAATGGGCCAAACTTAAATAAACAAATTATAATAAGATTATATACATTTAGAAGCAAGAGTTGGGAATGATCCATATGATGAATTAGAATAAGGAGTTATTCACCCAACTGAAAATATTCGAGAATTGTAATAGACACAATTGGAAAGAGTTCCTACCTAAATAACCAAATTTTGTGTAATTAGCCTAACACTGACTTAAAACAAAGTGAAATATGGACCTCGATCCACTAGAAAATCTTCCAACAGGATTTTCCGAATAAAATGGTGAGTCATTTGGTTTGAGTAAAATAGTGGGAGCATATTTAATTAAAGGCCTAATTGAATATGTTGGTTTTAATTGATACTCATAATTTCATATTTTCCCATGTAGATTACCATGACAACAAACACCTCTAACAACATTTTGCAATCAATCCTTGAAAAGGAAAAATTGTCTAGGACAAATTTTCTGGATTGGCCCCGAAACTTGAGGATTATCCTCAAACATGATAAAAGTTGTATGTCTTAAAGACATATGTTTCTGAAGAGGAGCCTCTTAGTTCTGTACCTAAGGCCGAAATAAATGATTATAAGAAGCATTTTGATGATTCCAATGAAGCTGTCTGCCTCATGATGGCTACCATGAACTCAGAGTTGTAGAAGCAACATGAGAACACGATAGCGTTCGATATGATCGAACACCTGTAGACGCTCTATCAAGAGCAAGCAAGGCATGAAAGGTTTGAAGTTTTAAAATCCTCTTTTCAAGGCAAGTTAGCTGAGGGAGCCCCTGTAGGTCCCCATGTACTCAAGATGATTGGGTATGTGGAGAGCCTTGAAAGATTGTGGTTTCCCCTCGGAAAGGAACTTGCGACTGATTTGATCTTGCAATCGTTACTAGAGAGCTTCAGTCAATTTGTCCTTAATTTCAATATGAATGATATGGACAAAACTCTTCCTGAATTGTTAGGCATGTTAAGAACTGCTGAGTAAAATCTGAATTCAAAAGGGAAATCCATTCTGATGGTTAGTAATGGAAAGAAACAGAACAAAAGGCCAACCAAGAAAGGTGGTAAATGGAAAGGCAAGGAAGTTTCCAAACCCAAATATACTACTCCTGCTTTGAAGCCTAGTGGAGGCATAGCAAAGGAGGGCATTTGTTTCTATTGCGTTAAGACCGGACACTGGAAGAGAAACTGCCCAAAGTACCTGAAAGACAAGAAGAATGGAGTGGAGACTTTGAATTCAACTATTTTTGTTATAGAAATAAATTTATCTACTTCTGCATCATGGATATTAGATACTGGATGTGGTTCTCACATTTGCACTGATGTGCAGGGGCTAAAATGGAGTAGAGATTTGGCAAAAGGTGAAGTTGACCTACAAGTTGGCAATGGAGTAAAGGTTGCTGCTTTAGGTGTAAGAACTTATGTATTGACTTTACCTAGTGGTTTAATAATTCATTTAGAGAACTGTTATTATGTACCTGCAATTTGCAGGAATATTATTTCTGCTTCTTGTTTGGACAAGTTTGGTTTTTCATTCATAATAAAGAACAATTGTTGCTACATTTATTTGAATGATATATTCTATGCTACTGCACAAATGACCAATGGACTATATGTACTTGATCTTGAAATGCCTAATTATAACATTAATACTAAAAGGATTAAACCTAAAGAGTTAAATCCAACTTACCTTTGGCATTGTCGATTAGGCCATATAAATGAGAAACACATTTCCAAACTCCATAAAGATGGACTCTTTTGATCACGAATAAAATGAGACATGCAGATCTTGTTTAATTAGAAATATGACAAAGTCCCTATTCACAGGAAAAGGTGAAAGGGCTAATGATCTTTTGGCCCTCATACATACTGATGTATATGGACCACTGAACATACCAGCCAGAGGAGGTTTTCAATATTTCATCACAATTACTGATGATTTTAGTAGATATGGTTATGTGTATTTAATGAAACACAAATATGAGTCCTTTTAAAAGTTCAAGGAATTCAAGAATGAAGTACAAAACCAACTAGGTAAGAACATTAAAACTCTTTGATCAGATCGAGGTGATGAATATTTAAGCCTAGAGTTTAATGACCATCTAAAAGAGTGTGGAATTCTATCCCCACTCACTCCTCCTGGAAAACCACAATGGAATGGTGTATCTGAGAGAAGAAATCAAACCTTGTTAGACATGGTCCGATCCATGATGAGTCACACCGATCTTCCAAACTTCTTTTAGGGACATGCAATACTGACAATAGCTTACACACTTAACCGTGTTCCATCCAAAAAGGTTGAGAAGAAACCATGTGAGATATGGAGTGGTAATAACCACATATGTCTTACATGAAGATTTGGGGTTGTAAAGTTTATCTGAAATGACAAACTTCAACTAAGCTTGAGCTCAAATCTGACATATTCTTTTTTGTGGGGTATCCTAAAGAAACAAGAGGGTATTACTTCTACAATCCTTCTGAGGGCCAAGTGTTTGTCGCTCGAACTGGAGTTTTCTTGGAAAAAGACTTTATTTCCAAAGGAATCAGTAGGAGGAAAGTAGAGCTTGAAGACATTCAAGAACCGCAAAGCATTGATACACCTATGGAGGAATTAGATCAGGAATCACAAGTAGTTGTGGAAGAATAATCTGCTTAAGTAGAACAAGACCAGCGTAGGTCGAGCAGGATACGTCATCAACCAGAGAGATATGAATATCTCGTAACTGATTAAAGAGATGTATTACTCATGGATTAAAATTAGTCTGTAACCTACCAAGAGGCCATAGCTGGTCCTGAGTCTAAAAAGTGGCTAGAAGCCATGAAATCTGAAATGGATTTCATGTACACAAACCATGTTTGGACCTTGGTAAAGCCTCATGTAGGAGTTTATCCTATAGGATACTAGTGGGTCTTCAAAAAGAAGACTGACATAGATGGTAAGGTACATACCTATAAGGCAAGACTGGTTGCTAAAGGCTATACACAAATTCATGGGGTAGACTATGATGAAACCTTTTCACCAGTTGCAATGCTTAAATCTGGTCGGATTTTACTTATTATCGCTACATATCATGATTATGAAATATGGCAGATGGATGTCAAGACTGCTTTCCTTAATGGGAATCTTCTTAAGGATGTGTACATGACACAAAGTGAAGGACTTGGCATACCAGAAGAAGCCCAAAAGATATGCAAGTTACAACAATCAATCTACGGGTTGAAGCAAGCTTCTAGAAGCTGGAATCTTTGTTTTGATGAAACTGTAAAACAATATGGGTTGATAAAGAATGGAGACGAGCCTTATGTCTATAAGAAGGTTAGTGGGAGCATGATCGTCTTCCTGGTATTATATGTAGATGAGTTATTACTTATTAGAAACGATGTATCTACCTTGCAACAAGTGAAAACTTGGTTAGGGAAATGCTTTTCTATGAAGGACCTTGGTGAAGCAGCCTATATATTAGGAATCATGATCTATAGAGATAGATCACAAAAACTGCTTGGCCTAAGTCAAAGTACATACATAGACAAAGTGTTGAGACGCTTTAATATGCATGATTCCAAGAAAGGATTCCTACCTATGCAACATGGCATGTGCATATCAAAAACACAATTCCCTTCAACAAATGAAGAAAGGGATCGTATGAATAAGATTCTATATGCATCTACAATAGGATCTATAATGTATGCCATGTTATGTACCTGTCCATACCTCCTCTGCAACTTTGCCATCCAATGAAGCTTGTGGTGACCTGTTGACTAGATAACATGCCATATTGAGTGTTGTTGCTCAGAAACCTTTTGAAAGACTAGCATTCAACCGAAGGCACCTTGTCTTCTCTGTCAGAGTATTGTTCATCCTTTCTGCAACACCATTGTGTTGTGGTGACTTCCTCATAGAAAAGGGCCTCTGGATTACATTTTCCTCACATAAATTCATGAAATTCTTGTATGTGTATTCAATTCCATTTTAGACCGCAAATACTTTATTTTTCTCCCTAACTAGTTCTCAACCTCCGCCTTCCATAATTTGAACTTGGTAAAAACCTCATATTACATTTCATGAAATAAACCCAGACCTTGTAAGAAAATCATTAGTGACTGTCACAAAGTACTTGGAACCTCCAACGGAGGGCTCTTTTGTAGGTCCTCAAACATCAGAATGTACATAGTCTAAGATTCCATTGGTCTTGTGTTTCCTGGTCTTTAAACAAACTCTACATTGTTTCCCAAGAACACAATACTTGCACAATCCAATTGTGCAATTGCCTCTTTAATGTTTAAAGTGGAACATGCCTATTTGAGGGTATCCTTCTTCTCACTCAAAGCTTATTGGACCTTGCTAAGAGGAACCTCTTTATCACATATAGAGTTGATTTTTTTGTTTGTAATATCTTCAAGATTGTCCACCTTTATCTCCAACTGAGAAGGGGTCCCTAAAATCTTAACATGCCCATCATAGTTTGCAAGCCTATCAAAATACTCTTGGTTGGATTTATTGGAAGCATCACAGGCGTTCACCTTATCTACATCAAAGGAATATCATTCATGTGTTGCTTGCCCCTCCTCTTGTGGGAAATATCACTTGGTACCTTTGTGTCATACCCTAATTTTTAACCCTAAGATCCCACCTCTTTGTGCATCATCTTGCATATCTGCATGCTTTATTACTAACAGGTTTATGCAGGAATATTGGTTTCAAGTAGAGATAATATTCTTTCTTGCAGTCAATCATTTTAAGGCGTGACCAATGGATGCTGATTCAAACAGTCCTAGGGTTTTCTGCTGGTCATTTTCCTCAGATTTTCTCAAAAGTTTCAGTGTATACTCCCAAAGAGCATCAGGGTTTTCTTTCCATTAGTGTTAAGCGTGGTCATGTGGAGACTGGCTAGGGTTTTATGATAAGTTGTATCCTTATTTCTAAGGGGTGCTCAGGACATGGTTCACGTGAAAAGATCATCATTGTCTAAAGGTTGGCTTGGAGTTTCATTAAGTTAAGTTGTTCCTGGTTGATTAAACTATGGAGAGGAAGGTGATTGATTTGTGGTCAAATTGAAGATCAAGGCTAATGGGTTCATCGATTTAAGTTTGTCCAAACAACATCAAGTATCTTTGGAATTTATTTTTGGTCAAGAATTTGGTTTAAAGTTCGTATGAATTTCTTGGGATTCAAATAACGAGTGGATTGTTCAAAGTTCATATACAAATTTTCCTTGTCCAACTAAAACCATTTACCACTTTCATAACCATCATCCATATCCATTTCTATTCCTGATATCCAAAATAAATCCATTTGTTTCCATATCCAAATTGATCCAAAGCAATGCCCAAATTTAAATTCATTCATATAAATTTCAAGTTACTCAAGTTTAATTTCTTTCTTCCATGACAAGATTCAAAGCATAGAAGTTCAAAATGAAAGTTCACATGTTAAGCTCAAATTAGTTAAAGATTTTTTAGCGTGCAAAGTACAAAGGATAAAGTTGTTACATCTAAAAGATCACAAGTCTTGAAGGAGATTTACATAAAGAATTATGCAATGACTAAAAGATTAAAATTGTGAAAGCTTTTCCTCATTCAAGCCAAGCCAAATGTAACGACACGACCAAGTATTCTTGTAATACCATCAATAACTCCAACTCCCTTGTTTTCATGACAAGCCTTGATGCTACTCCAAGATGATTTTGCTCTCACCATGCCCATGAAAAGAAAAAAAAGAACAGTGTCAAGCAAGTTGCCACAAGTAAGGAAATTCATAGCAAACCATAAGTCACAAAATTCATTCAAAACTCTAAGCATCCAACTTCAAGTATTGCCAGAAAAATTATAAGGAAAAGTTACGTGAGAACAACACTGTTTCAACCAAACATGAATTCTTTAGCATTCACATGTCAGCCATGCTTTATTCATCACCATCATCAACAAAACTCCAACCACACCAGCCCTGTCGTCATACTAACAAAAACAAAACAAGTTCAATTCTTTCTAAAACAGTTCACAACATGTCAAAATGAAAATGGAAAAGTCTCCATCATACAATCATGAAAAATCAGGTGTATGGGGGCAAGAATCAGCATCAATTCAACAATCATCATTTTATTTCCAAAACAAGAACTAACACACAATCTTAGTCATCAATTCAAAAATCAGCATAACTTCACTTGAGCCTATATAATGAGATGCAGAGGTATTCACCGAGGACAAAAAATCACACAAAGGGGTTTTTCACACACACACACACGCATAGTACTGCATAACAATACACGACTTCGATGTCGCAAATTGCGGCGGACAAGCATCAGACACAAAAACAAGTAGCAACAAAGCAAGACAAGATACATACACACGCATAGCGTTGCACAAAATCAACAACTTGGAGAATACACATACGTTCACGAAATCGAAACAACGCAACATAGTAGGGGAGAACACACAGTTTTCAAAGTAAAGACATCAGCAGCAACATCAACCCACACGTCATATATGAAAATAACCGAACAACACCAGGACACGAAGACGGATTGCAAGAACAAAGCCAAAATACACGAACGTAGCAGCGACGGAGGGATAGGAATTTGAATCGTACCTTAATTCGACAACAGGTGAGTCTCCATTCCAATTTCTTTTTCATTGCAAGTTTCCAAATCTGTCCGAGAAACGAGGTCGGGACGACTTGATTGAGTGTAGAAAGATGAACAACATCTCCCCTCCGCCGCCGGCTTGAGGCCATGGCGCGACGGAGCCCCTTTCTACAATTCTGACGAAATGTCATGAACCGGTGCGAGATGACGAGAACAAACAAGCCATTGTTGCGTGAAGAAGGTGAGTTTCAGTTAGAGTAGCTGAGCTGAGTTCGAGAGGGAGAAGAGGAAGGTGAGTCACGAGTGAGAGGAGGATAAGAGTGATGTTTGCAGAATCGATTTCTTTACATTTGAAGCTTTCAATTTTTTTCTCTTTTTTTTTTCTAAGATTCGGTTGGGCTTTGCACATGTAAGCCCAAGTTGTTTTATTTTTCCACTCCTCATATTCTTATTTGCATCCTTATTTATTTTTCTGCACCCTTTTTATGTTATTTGATTTTCTTATTTTTACTAATTCAATTTTGATTTTGTTTTGATTCGAGTTAATTTGATTTAATCATAGGATTAAGTTTTACCTTATGATCAAATTCTTAGCTTAGATTTGTAAGTGCTTGAGGATATAGTTGATACGAATTTCTATACTGCGCCTGTTGCTTGACTATGATGCCCTTTAGCTCTGAATGATTGCCTGCTTGTGTGACTGTAATGCTCCCTTAAGTTCCTGATTCAATTTTATCTCTGATAAATTGAATCACGTCAGATTAGGTCTTCAGATCAACTTTCTTGCATGATAACTTTTAGGATAACTCTCCTCAAATCATAATCTTATGATCTTAACATTAAGTTAGCTTCCCTTTATCCTAGACTTAGGATTAGAGTCGCCGTACTCTATGTAGGTGTTCTGCCATGGACACTTACCTCCGTTTTAACCTAGCCTTAGGTTTAGAGTTTCTTAACTCTATGTAGGTATTTTGCCATGGACACTTACATCTCCCCCTTGGAACCTTGACCATAGGCAAGAGTTCCTCACCCTTATTGAGGGGAACTACGAATGATTTAATTCCATTCCCGTCAGGATACGTAGGCACGAGATGCGATGTCTTGGCGAGCATACTTAGAAATAACACCTTAGGTCTCCCTTTTACCTTTTCACCCTTTTGCAGACAAATAACAAATAACACAATAAAACAAAAGGTTCCTGTAGAGTACTACAGATACTTAGGATGCTAGCACCTTCCTTATGTATAACCAACCTCCGAACTTTAGATCTCTAGCTTTGTTGTTACATAACGCACTTAAAGTTTTCTTCGATCTTTACCCTTTCCTTCGGATAAATCAAAGCTCGATGGTGAATTAAGATTTGTGAGCCTAGTTAACTTAATAGCTATGGTATCTGATTCTCACCACGACACTTTGAAAGAGCATTCTCAATGAGTGGGGGAACTACTTTTTCTTTCACAAATTTTGAAGGAGTAAAACCCTATTTCTTTGTATTCTTAACCTTGTCTTCCATGATATTAGATTTATTTGTGACATCTTCCTCTTCCACGAAAATGTTCATATTCACAAGACATCTCCTTACACGAGTTCATCAATATCAATGACTTATTTGATAATAGTATTAGGATACAAAAATGGGACAAAGGTGGGTGAGAACGTGGCCTTTTCCCACTCTTTATGGATATTATTCTCGCCATACTACTCATAGCGTCTTTAAAAGAAACATTGCATGTCAGATCATATAAATCATTAAAAGGTGACAAAAGGGTAAAATAACATAAATAGGTAATAAATTCACTCCTCAACGAAAATCTCCTTATTTTACTTCTTACTCCTCTCTTCAAGCAACAAATGAGTTTCAATGTACTTAAGTCTCTTTCTTGGTGGTTTAATCCCCTCATGGTTAACTTCCACCTCACACTTAAAATTATATACAAATTTGACAAGTTCTCTCTTCAACCTTATTTCCTCAATAAAAAGTTATGTTTCCTTGTAAACATATGTTCCATAAAGCTTAGTAAAGTGAGCATGTGATAACCACTTAAGGAATATTTCCTCACATTGTGGCCGATTAGAGGTACTCTCGTCATTAATCTCCACATAATCATAAATCTCCTTAGGGCTCATTTGAAGGAATCATCATCAGATACTAAAGACATTAAAATGGGCTAGCCCGTATGTGGCTGCTGCCAAGTCCGATAAAACATAAGGCTCAAACTATAAAAATAGAGCCCGAATTTTATAAGGACGTTTTTAACCTAGTTCTAAAAAAACCCAATATCCATTAGGGTCATCCCGTATGGGCTGCGGGTAGCCCTTTTGGCCCACATAACTACCAATTTTAAAAATTATCCTCATGTTAATGTTTTTTCACTAAGAAAAATACACATTGAATTGTCGCACTTCGCTAAATTTTATCTCTTATATTACATTCAATTTTTTCCATGTTAAATATTTTAGATTAATATAATAAAATTTATTTTAAATTATCTCAAGTTTCAATTTATAACTTTCTTGTATT